>CM054376.1:82781803-84031803 GCA_028858755.1 Ara ararauna | reverse complement strand
GACATAGTAATGGTTTGTACAGCCATACTAGAATTTTCCATAAATCAGAGTTCCGTGGACCTTCACTAGGACACAAGTCGCTTTTCCCCCAGAATCCCCATTTGACTAAGCAGAACAGTCTAAAGAGAAAGGAAGCCTGTTTCAAACTTCCTAGCAGAAGGCAATATATGCTATTATCACCTAGAAAATTCAAAACAGAAAAGGTTTCATTAAGTCATCCAACTGGAACTGATGTAACTGTATCAACGGTGATTTACCGCATTACACATAGTGCCCCGACTGACCTTTTTTCCTTTGGTTATTAGTCTGAACTTCATCTTTGCTAGTTTTATCTCCTGGACTATTTGGCTTTGCCTCCTGCTTGTCCTTGATTCCATTATCGCTTTTTTGATCAGATTTCTCCTCCTTTTCTCTTCTATTTGTTGGCTTCTTACTGTGACTTACAGTCTTGCACTGCAAGAGATACTGGTAATTATTTCCAACAGTACAGGTGCTGACAGCAAAAGGTCTAAATTTCCTTTACCTACTAAAATTCCTTTATTATTACCTGTTCTCAATCTCTTCAGTAGGCTGAGTTTTAAAGTCTTTGCTCTTTTGTAAAGTCTCATTTTAAACAGTTCTATTTTCCACTAACTTGGCAAGAAGAATAATTTTTAGACTAAGAAAGTTTTTGGTTTTCAATTGTTGATGTAGAATTGCAGAGCGCACAAAAATAATGTTTACTGAAATTAAGTTTATTATATAGGAAAGAAAGAAAGATTACTCACCAGTACCTACTATTCAGACTGATTATCTTTAAAAAGCTTTGCTTACAGAATACTCAGCGGTAAATCAGAAACTCCCGTGATGCCGTACAATCTCAAAAGCATGCCAAATATTCATGTAAATTGTAAGGAGCCACAGGTCTTAGCTCTGACAATTCTGTTCCACTAAACCAGAACATGAACCAAAGATCTGAGGAATTGGAGGTGTATGATTACAGACTTATTTTTTCCCATATTAGAATATTGCATTTAGTGGGAACTGCGTGCCTTTGAGTAGAGCTGGCATTCTGCAGATCATTACTTCCTGGAAATCCCACAGAAAAACAGGTTTCAAAGAAGGCAAAGTGAAACTTCAATACATGCTGGGGGATGAAGGGATTGAGAACAGCCCTGCGGAAAACGGCATCATGAAAAGCTGGACATGAGCTGGCAATGTGTGCTTGCAGCCCAGAAAGCTAACCATATGCTGGGCTGCATCAGAAGCAGCATGACTCACATGTCAAGGGAGGTGATAACAAAGGATACTTACTTCATTGTTTGCTATTTCACTTGGTGTTGGCCAGTTTGTGATATCATCATGATACACCTCAGCCTGCAAAAATGACGAACAGTTTATATGGCTTCCTAGATTTAGACCTTTTTAATATAGGGAAGGGAATACGTCAGTCATGACTCAGATGGCCAGACTACCCTCCTGAACAGACTTATTAGAAGTAGCAACTTTTAAAAACTGAGAAAAAAACCAGAAAATAAACACACAACTTCTGAAAACAGAACATGATCAATTGTAGAAACAACTATTCATTGCAGTTACATCCAAATCAAGGTCTGACACACCCTAGCTTAGCTGTCTAAAGAAAGCCTTCATGAGGAATATTTTAGGTGGGCATAGGCAGAATAACATAGCAAGCAAGCAAGCAAAATTTTCTACATTCTATTATAAAACAAATTAAGAGGGCTTAGAACTTAAGTGAAGGTAAAACAGTTGTCAAATTAAATGTTGTTTTACACATAGCTTCCTATGTTAGTTAAAAATATCTATTGCTTAGAAATCTTTTAGCTTTTGGAAGACTTTTGAGCAGAGGTATTATTCAAACTGACAATGAGTGGCTGCACAAAATTTTAGAAACTTAACTTTCCAATACAAGGATTCAGCCTCTCCTGTTGTCATAATTATAATTTTATAACAGCACATAAAGAGCACAAATCACATAATATGCAAAAAGGACTTCCAAACCAATCCAGCATCACTTGTGCTCAAGTAGTGTTGGTTCTTTGCAGCCCCTTCGCATTTTTTTACAATCCCATTGCTTTTTTGACCAAGACTGCCTTTCTTTATCCTTTGCATAGACACCACTTAAGCACCCCTTCTAACTTCAAGATTTCCCTTCTTTTCTCACTTTCCTCTTCAAAATTAACCATTACCAAGGCAGAACATAGCACTTCTGGATGTAACTTCAAAATACCTCATTATCTTTTTATTTTAGCACTTTCAACTATTTACCATATAGAATATTTACAGCCAGAAATACCCCTTTGAAATTCTTTCATTTTCTTACTACATTATCAGCTAAGATGAAAGCCAGGTCGGATTAACTGGGACTTCTAACACAATTGATGCAGTAACTCATAGCTGAATAGCCTTCTGGCAAATACAAACCTTGCTGAATTTCCTTGTCCTGGGTTTTGCTGCTTTTGTAACTTTAGTGGAATTATGCAGTTCTGAAAAGGAAGAAAAATATTTTCAGGTGAAGAATTACATGTTAAAAGTGTAAGGAAGGTTTCCTAAGTCATTATGTAAGCATGAATTAACCCAACTTAGAAGCAAGCACATAATCACAAATTCCTAGTAATTTCCTTTTATAAGCTATTACTGAAATGCCACATAAAATTCAGCTATATTGCTTGCAATCAATCCAAAGCCATGGAAAAATAGATATAAGGAAAAGCAAAAAGAGAAAAATCACTATAAAACCTACATTAAGGCTAATAAATTGTAATGCCCAAATTCCACACTGGGTATGTTTATGCTAAATATGAGCATTTGCAATGAAGCTGACACTAATACATTTTCAGAACCATCTTAAGTCAAAACTAAAACTTTATAATAATGATTCCATCTGATCTCCTGAGAAAGAGTCCATTATACTTCTACCAGCAATATCTGCTAGAAATTAAAGTAATGCTTGGAAATAACTCTCTCTCTCATATATGGCAACATTACTGGGCCTAATTATCCAAGATCAATAACCTCCACTGAATAAAAAAAAAAAGTCTATTTAAAATTTACTATGTGTTTTAATACAGGTGCAATTATCCTTCTACAAAACAATAAAATAAACCAAACACTAGTATCAAGCAATTTGCTTGGAGATTAAAATTGAGACAGAGAAAACCGCTTCTCCTGTTAAGCCCTTGCTCTGTTCTCCCAATGCCAAAGTGTATTTTCCTATGGAGAGATGGTCACAACCTTTCCTTGAAACTTCTTATTCAGTATTTTATTGCAACACAATCTGAAAACATTGAATGTGACTGAAATCACTAGTGGGTTGTTATTATTATTATTCTTTCATACAAGGATAACATCACCTTCTCAACCCTTATCTCTTTCACATCCAGTGACTAATCTTCCTTATCACAGCTTCACACTGGGAACCCCACCCTCACCCCCTAGTGACTCTGAAAACTCTCTCTCTGCTTCCTGGAATATACTGTCAACATTCAAAGCATAAATTTCTGCATACTTCATAGTCTACTGTAAACTAGATTAATTTTACTACTTACAACTTGCACATCACACAACACATGAATTCAGTCAATCCTGATCAGCCTTTGAACTTCACACCATTTACCAGCAGGGTTTTTCCTCTTACACAGATCTGCTTTTTAAAACTAAGACAAAACGCCCTCCCAAACTTCCTCTTGTTGTTCAGCTTCAATTGCATTTAGACTGAGAGCTTTCAGAAATACACAGTGACGGTGTCACTATAATTTTTACTTGTCATTCAACAGCAAACTAATTGCCCTTTACAAAACAAGACAAACAGTTGTAGAGGTGGAGTAGCAAACAAATTTGTAATTTTCTCCAACCAAACTGTCAATTATGTGAACAGGTAAACTGACTGGCCATAGCATTTGTCCTGCAGCAGTCTGTAAACACACCTCCTAGCTGTTCAATTACCTTACTGAAGCCCTTTTTCCATCTCACAGCACTTTTACTTGAATTGCTGCTGAAGGACGCTCTGCCAGAACTCCTCTGTGTGTCACAAACATATAGCAAGGGATTCAAAAATAAGATACTCAATGTAGTTGTACTATCTTAGTCACGGGATATTATTCCAGGTGGCAGGAGAGGCTGAGTCGAGTAGAATGAGACCCAACTCATTTTAAGGAATCTCTCTTATCTGTATGCAGTAACCCAAGACTTGGAAGATGCATTTGCACACTAAATGAAAAGAAAATTAATATTAGGCAACACACCGCCTAGTTGATGATGTCCTTTCTGAACTCAAAGGCCTGAGATCTCACAACATGCCATACTCACCTACCCAAAAAGAGCTCCACAGGGTTTCTTGTCTTACCAAAAGAGCCACGCTCAAAACCAAATTTAACTGATCTTTTCTGGGGCTTGTCATGTGGGAGTTGGAGTTTAGTGTGAAGCATGAAAGTGAAAATAAAAAGAAGGGTGGGAGAGCAAAAGAACAGAACACCAGATCACTTAAAGTTTTACCCAGAGCACATCTGTTATGCTCTTATGAAGTGGCCTAGAGCCACTGTTCAGGCAAAACACACTTTAGAGTTCATTTAGATAAAAGCTTTATGCTTTACAGTACTCTGGTGTTTGGTTTCAACATCACATAAAAGTGCTGAATACCCAGAAATTACATCTTTAGTACCTTGCTCCTGCAGAACCCACCAAGCCCTTGCAAATAAACTGTTTCACTTGCTGTTAATTCCAACCTAGCTGCATTAAAATTGTTTATTCGGTCATAGGCTACAAGGTAACCTCTTTAGTAACTGCATGACATGTTGATAAAAGAATTCAGTTATCTTCAATAACTTCACTTGGTGGGTTTCAGATGAGTTTTGAGGTGACAAGGGAAAAAGGCAAAATCAAGGATGAGGAAATTTAATAGTCCATTATCATCTTTCAATCACTGAACTCCATCCAGCAAAGATGCAATCCACACGAAAACAGAAATCAGCCTTCAAACGCATTTTTATTGTGGTTTTTCCAAATCTCTTAACACACCACATCCTAACAAGAGTTTTTCTGCAGAAAGACGTGGATTTGCAAGCATGTCAAGTGCAGTACGTCAAGATACATGGGATGACAATTCTGCAAATTGAAAGATGAATTTTGGATCCACCAATACAGCAGCCATCCTCTGGGACAACAGCAACAGAGAAGGAAGAGCAGTGTGGAAGCTGTGCGAAGATAAGAGAGGAAAGTTTGTACGTAAAGATGCATCACCAAAGCAATTACTGATTACAAGACAAATTGAGTTTGCAGTAGTAGTATTAGTAGAATGGATGAAGTTCTGCAAATAAACAGACAGCAAGTTCTTTTTCTGATAGAATGAGAGGGATGATATTGCTAATTTCTTTTGAAAGCAGAGTCTATTAATAAAAAGGTGGAGCACACTCCCATTTTGAAGCAAACGTGGTTTATGCTGTAAGGATCGCTAAGACATATTCAAGTTTTATCTTTACTTGGACTCTACGTGTATTTTCTTCAGTGAAGTAACAACATCACAGAAATACCAGAAGTGCTTCATGAGGCAACTGAAATCACCCAGCATAACAGCTCTTCAAAACTTCAGTGGAACCTGTTTGCTGAACTTGTACAACATTTTCCTTCCAACACTCAATATGAAATTTCATAGTATAATTCATTTTTAAACAAGCTATATAAATTGTTTCAACAAATAAATGTGAAGCTCTTACAAGTATGACAAAACAATCCCTTGAAGCATATAATAATTTAAATCTAGAGCATGGATTTAGATCCAAGACTCTGGGAAATAAGAAAAACAGTAATTATGTTAAGATCTTTCCTACAATAGTTCTAGCATTTTATAGCAAAACTACATTATATTGACCTTGTTGACACTATTTGAACAACTAAGGCAGTGTGTTATATGATACCTGCATCCTTCTACCTATTTGCATTTAAAACCAGTCAGTTTTTCAACACAACATGCAATAGGGGGAAAAAAATCCCCAACACAATTGATTAATCATTATACTATTTATTTTCTTTATCTCATTTTTTTTCCTAGGTGCTCCATAGAAACCTGCAACACCTGTGACTGTTTCTACAAAAGCTTTCATGGTCTAAAGGAAGTACAGCAAGCCAGTACTGTGTCCAAGACTCAAGGCAGCAGGATGGATTTCTCTCTCAAAACAAGTCTCCAGTTCAGAAACAACCCAACCAACTCCACACTAAATTACAACTGCTGTTATATGCAACTAAAATACAGGCAGCACATTAGTAAAGGTAATGGTTTTAATCCCTTCAGGGTTGGGGGTAACTGCCAATGTTGTACCCTTTCATAATTCTTCAGGTAATTTTTAAAAGCTGCTATTAAAACACTCAGCAAGTTCAGAAGAACTAACCTTAGATACACCAAAAAAATCATAATCAGATCATTTACCAATTTACTAATCAAAAGCTTGCTATGCCTATTAACACAGCATACCTTTACTAAGCTGTACTTTTACAACCTGCTTTGCTAACAGACTAAAGCAAATTAATTTATACCACAGCACTACAGTGAACTGGGTCTGCTACCAAAATATCAATCAGATAAAAAGCATTCTTTGATTCCCAGAAATAAATGCAATGAAGACAGACAAACTGAGCACAATGCAAGAGGCTGAAGCATATAGTTCATTAACTACATCAACCAAGCACACCAGGAAGCAAATCTGCTTCAACCACTTCAGCAACACATTTTGCTTCATTGAGTAGTACTTTCATAAACTTCAAGAACAATTTTTGACTAATTATCTAATGAATCATTGGAGACCCACATCAACTACACAAATCACATGAAGGCTAAAGAACTTGGCATTCAGATTCTCTTTCAGAGTCTTACAAAAAGGGCAGTACTTCAGGGTTCATCAGACGAACAGGTAGGAGAATTCATAATAAAATTAATTCAACATCTCTATCCTGGGCAAATTGTTTATATGGAGGATGGGTAAACTAGCCTCTCCAGGGATAGGCCCAGCTCTGAGGGGTAGTGGAAGACAAGGCTCAGAGGAAAGACAAAGGAATACAGGGCTAACACCAGTTTGCTCCGCAGCTTCCATACAATCACAACTTGGTGGCTCATTTTAAAAAAAGCTTATCTTGTTACCTTGTAAAAAATTTATCTACAAGATTATACAGGACTTCTTTGCAACTGTTCCTCTCCTCTTACTCACAGAGCTTTGACTTGAAGAACTGAAGCCTTCCTGCAACATATTAGCTGGGAGCTACACAGGAAGGAAGACACACTGAAGAAGTACCTTTTATAATTTGAAAGGCCTGTGCTAAAGTGAACCCCCTGTGTTCACAATCACTGGGAACAGACAGAAGCCTATTAATTTCACTAGCAATTTTACACTGCTACAAGTCTTTCTCCACAACTTCAATGCAGATTAGGATGTATAATTAGATTAGGATGTAGCTGTATAATTCTAAAATTATTCTGCTTAAAAGGAAAACTTAATGAAAGGCTTAGCCAGGAACAATGAACTGCGGTAACAAACAAAACATTAAAAATTCAAATATGTTTACAATAAGCATTGGGTTTACTATAACACGATTAAAACTTACTAACATACCCAAGACAAAAATACAACTGGTTATAGTAACAATGCTTTAACTGAATTCTTTCATCAAGAATTTGAAGCCCTTCACATTATTTTTTTTCCTTCTAGTGTCGGGTGACATGGACAGTTCCTTCCCTTGGCAAGAGTTAGGTTTGCCTCTATTATAAACTAATGCCACACTAAATTGAAAGTTGAAAGATGACAGACTGGGGTCAATTTCCTCAAGTGTGTAACTATCACTGAATGTACCATACATGCGCATCTCAGGAAACTTTCAACAAATTAAGCCAGGATCAACAAGTTGAACAGGATTCAGTCACTACTTTGATGTGAGATTCTTTTACATTTTATTACCCTCTTTAAGGATAGTTTTACATTCCATCCTAGTAGTATTTCTGCTCATCTACTTATTATTTCACATGAGTAATTTCCATACTATTATATTCATATGGGCCTACTGTGACTTATTTTGCTTTGCCAACATGCAATTAGTTACTTCAAAATACGTCTCTCATTGCAGATGGAGACACAAGGCAATTCTTTCCTTCAAACAGCCAGGAAGGATCAGCTGCTTTGTCTTTTACAAGGGAAAGAGCAGTGGCTCCTTCACTGTGGTTTTGGTGATGGCCAGATCAAAACACATACCCCAACATGTATTCTTCACCGATGCCATTACCAGCAACAGCAAGTCCCATATTTGCTCAACTACACACCTGCTACTGAAAAAGATATTTTGGTACAACTCCTCAGTTTACTATTACTTTGATAAATGGTAAACACAATTTCTAAGCAGAAAAAAAATTAATTATTTGAGTTGTCTGAAATCATCAAATTAAGCAAGTAATGTGCACAGCGTGTTAACTCAAGTGTCTTTCTCCTCCTTCCTTCCACAACTATTTGTGTGTTTTATCTTAAGTGGGAAAGTAAACTTTACAGAAGGTGAAGCACAAGGTGCTAATGCAATAAGTTTTCCCAATGCTTCTGATGTTCCATTATTACTACTGCCGCAGCAAAGCAAATGAGTGACAAGTTCTCTTTCGTGCACGGACAAGACCACAAGCTGCTGCCCAGCAAACTGGATTGTAGAAGCTATGCATAAATAGGCATTTATGAGTGCGTCAGTACACACAAACAAAACAGCTGAGATAAAGATGGCTATGTCTGTTGTCAAAAGATTTGATCTTCAGCTAAGTAGAGATTTTGTGGTCTGGAGAACTCCTCTGCTTGCGTGACCTGTACACTTGAAACTATAAATTATATATTTCTCTTTGTGAAGGAAGTACATATTTAATTCAAGGATAAAAGTGACCGTGAGATCATCAAAAGGTTTGTTAAGTGCCTTCAGAAGCAAGTGCTGAGATTGAAATTCTTGGGAAACACAGGTGGAAATACGTATTGTGAGGTCAGTGGTTTGCTTCCAGCCAAGAACAACACTCCAAGAAGCTGCTAACTTCTAGGAACTCTGTGCTAGCCTAAGCATAACGCCTTGCAATTTCAGCTCAGGTCTCCGATAACCAACTTTGTAAAGCCAACTGCCTGTTTATTTGGTACAAAGCCTCTAAAGTTGTTTTATCTTACGCGTAGTGATGAAAGGCCAGAAAATTACACCACATTTGCTTTCACTCCATCTCTTTCTACATAAAGAGTTTGGATACTGAGAGCAAGCAAACTGACTGCTTTTGTTAACACTTAAAGCCTTCACAATCCAAATGTTCTGGAAAGCAAAACCAAGTAACGGCTTGTACAGAGGGCCTTACTATATAATTAGGCAAAAAAGACCTGCGGTAAAGCAAACGGGGTTTAGCAATATCTCTAGAGCAAAAGTGAGACGGGCAGCTTACCAGCCCTGTTTGCTCCTACCAGGGCCCGGCGTCATGCAGGACTCGCCGGAGGTCACCCGTTCCAGTCCCCGTCCCCAAGATGGGGGTGACCGTTCTCAACCCCAGGGAGTTCGCAGGAGCACAGCAGCTCCCTAGCCTTAATAAAGCTCCGGGTCCCCCCGCGGGCCAGGCGAAGGAGGCGCCCGGACCCACCTCCCATTGCTCGCTTTCCTCCTCTGCCCATGTATGTCAAAAGCCCAAGCGCCCGGCCCGTACCGCCGGCCGCTCCGCGCCGGGCCCCGCTGGAGCGGGGAGAAACACGCGCGTTTCATTTCTGGAAACACTCCAAGAAACGAAAACTAAATACACCTCAAAACCAGAGAGCCGCCACCACACGCCGGCCTGCACCCGGCCCGCCGCCGCCACCACCATGCCGGTCCCCGGCCCGGCCGACGCACCTGGGTCCTGCGGGACGAGCTGTCCGTCCGCCGCGGGCGGCGAGGGGCTGCTCCCCGCGGCTCTGCACCTCGTCCACGGGTTCTCCTTGGGCGGCGGGGCTTCCACCGCTGGCCACCGCCGGCCGCCCCCCACCGAGGCCTCTTCCCCTTGAGGAGAGCTGGGCTCCGGCCGCCGGGGCTGCTCCGACCCCCGGGACCGGCCGCCCGCCGGGCCGCCTTCCTCAGCACCACCAGCGGACGCCGCCGACACCTGCGCCGCGGACATGCCCTGCCGCCCGCCGCGAGGGGCCGCCAGCCGGGGCGGCCGCGGGGAAGCCGAGGCGGGGGGCCCGCCTCCTCCCCTCGCCGCCGCCCCGCCCCGGCAGCCGGGGCTCCGGAAGATCCCGTCAGCTCGCCGTGCCGGGCCCGAAGGGCGCCTGCTCCCCGCGTCCCCTCAACCGCTCCTTCAACCACCACCTCCCTCCCCTCAGCAGCCGTTGGGCCGGGGGAAGGAGCGAGAGGGCCGCGCGGCCCGCGTGGAGGGGGTGACGGGCGGCGGCCGCAGCCGCAGCAGCCAGGAGGAGGAGAGGGGCGGGGCCTCGGGGCACTCCTGTGCGTTATGACCTCGCGGCGGCAGCGTTCGAGCACCCCCCAAGCCCGCGGAAGCAACGGCGGCGCTGAGGAACACCCGCTGAGGCGGGCGGCGGGGCCGTGAAACCTCCGCGGCTTCTGTTAGCGACGTACCCCGTTCCGAGCTCCCATTAAAGAGCTTGCGCTAATTAAAGAGAGAAATAGCTCCACTCAGGTGCCCAAGCAGCTACGATGCCGAGCGGGAAGTGACCTCAAGGCACCCGGACCCAAGCCTACTCCTATAGCTCATGCCTGGAAACACAAAAACACAAACTAAGCGACCCGTCGCTCCTTGCTGCCGCTAAAAAGTTAAACACATAAGTTACCCAACAGCTGCTTGCAAGTGAGTACAGGGCTTGGTTTTGAAAGCCTCGGTAGAGACAGGGGTAATTTTACTTTATTTTTAATATCAAGCCTTCTTTGAAACTGGCTGCTTGGGGAAAAGGCTGGAATGAAGCCCTGTGAAGACGGAAAGCAGTACGCAATGAGAAAGCCGCCGTGTGCCTGCTCTCCGTCGTAGACACACCCAGTCAAGGATGGTGCGAACTCCCAAGTAATGCTCACCAGGCGTTTCCTGTCTTTCCCATACTTATACAACACGATGAGGATCTCCAAGTTGGAAGCAAATGATCTTTAAGCTCCCTTCCAACCCAAACCATTCGATGATTTTATGAAACACAGGAGGAGGAGGAATATGCCGTATTGAAGCAAAGTGGACTTCAGCACTTCCGGTAGCACAGCCTGGAGAACGTGTTCAACAGGCACATGGAAACATGCTTGTGTCCACGTAGCAAGGAAATTGCCATCATTTAAGCACTGCAATAATGGGAACATTCACTATCACACCATGTGTCCTCTGCCTTTCCACTTTCTGCCAAAAACCTCCCAGAAATCATCCTGCACTAGTACACCTTGAAATAGGGCTTGTACACACTTGTTGGATTCACAAGTAGGTTCTGCATTTCTGGCACTGCATCATCACATAAGCACTATGGTCACAGAACGAGGAAAGCTACTGCACTGTGCGCTCACTCAACCTTTCCTGCAACCTCCTACTACTCCTGTAATTTTCCTTGATTACACCTTAAGCCATCTTTTCCTCTCTCAGCTCTGAAGAACAGAGGACATCAAGCACTTCAAATTGTCACAGTGCGGCTGGTGGACACCTCCTGTCCAAGCAGAGTGTCAGCTAGTGAGGTGAGCTCAGATCACCTGGTG
The DNA here is from genome assembly GCA_028858755.1 of Ara ararauna. Taxonomy (NCBI): domain Eukaryota; kingdom Metazoa; phylum Chordata; class Aves; order Psittaciformes; family Psittacidae; genus Ara; species Ara ararauna. The sequence continues at coordinate 84,020,112 of CM054376.1, read as the reverse complement.
GAGGCCCAACTCCACCTCAAAGAACAACCCCTGAGGTGCTCGCTGCTTTATTCAAGATACTAGGAAATTAATGACCTTTTGTGGTAAGGGCTTTAAATTAAACTATCTACCACAACTGTTACACTACCATCAGCTAACTACAGATAGTTTAATGCATGTTTCTGTAATTGCAGATTTAAGCCTCAAACATTGGAAAAAAATGAGGAATTTCTCTTTTTAATAAATAGGGGGGAAAATCACTAATGCTTCAAAGTGCTTTTTGTTCAAAAAGTCACACATATTCTTTCTTCATTTTGAATTTACACTGAGAGAAAGATGCAAACCATTAAAGCAAATCTTCAAATTCATAGAAGCACTTTTCTTTGCAACTGGGAACTTGATTTTTTCAGATGCAATTAATTTACTAATCAAGGACATGCCAATTGCATATTGTAGCAACAAATCTACTGAACTAGATGAAAGAGTTCTTAGTGAATAATTCTGACTGGGGAAAAAAGCCAGTACCTGTATATGTTTACACATACTTTCCTGGAAACAGGAATATCAATCACACTAACTGTTCCAAGCGACTTTCACATCTTTTACGTGGTTTCCCATGTAAGACTCAGAAGTTAAGCAGGGCTTAGTGTGATCTGAAAGTACAGGGCCCTACCTAAGCCACCGCTAAAAAGGGGATTAACCTTCCGTTTCCTTCTTTTCTCATATGAGCATTAGCAGACAAGGAAGCAGTCATAGGCCAGTTGGGACTTGAGGAACACTGCAATACTGCAGTGCAGGAACCTGAACAGACCAGGAAAAAGGCAAGAAAATGATTAAAAGTATGCTGGGGCAACACCCCCCCCCCAAAAAAACCAAACCAAAACAAAACAAAAAACAAACCAGCCCCAGAACCTCGGTAAAGGTGACTAGTAATGTAGTAATGTGGCAGCTTGGGGAGTTTTCGTATATACTTGTTTTGCTAACTCTGTGTAGTGGAAGGCTTTCTGTATACTTCATTGGACGGACTGGGCCTGAAGAGTGCGTAAAAAGCTTCTGCACTTGAGCAAAAACTAATCAGTAACTCTTTGTCCACTTTGTATCATCCCTCTTGTTACTTTCCACAAGGGCAAGTCAGACTTCCTCGGCACAGCATTAAAAATAATGATGTTTGAAAAAGCAGCTCATTTACACTATGCCAAACCAAGAGAGTATCAAGCCTTAGGAGCTACTTTACATTTTAATGCTGATGTTTTATCTTGTGTAGAAGTGTACCAGGAAACACTGTAAACTACAGGATTGCATAATGTAGCAGGATTTTACTCATGGCAGTTTTTCATGAGGAGTTACACGCCTACAGACTATAGGAACCTTGTTTCAATACTGTGTAACTTATCATTACAGCCAAGCTGACAGACAACCTGACAGTTCAAGATAAAGAAACCTCCCTGCCCAGCCAACTGTAATTAAGATCAACATTTTGAAAGAGTTACACAAGACAGAAGCAATTAACAGAAATAAAAAATAGTATCAACTGCCTCAAAATGTTAGCAGCTACTAAGCAAAAAGAGCATTCCAAGGCTCTACGGATGTTCACTTTCTAATCTTCTTGTAAGTATCTATACACATAGGATCACAGAATGGTTTGCGTTGGAAGGGACCTTAAAATTCATCAAGTTCCAACCCCCTGGCACAGGCAGGGACATCTTTCACTAGACCAGGTTGCTCAAAGCCCCATCCAACCTGCCTTGAACACTGCCAGGGATGGGACATGACACGATACGACATTCCTGCGAGAAAAAGCAAAAAGACTCCATTTGTCCATGTACTGGTATCTTTTTGCAGTGATCTATCCTTGCTTAAAAAAAAACAAAAACAAAAAAAAAAAAAAAAAACCCCAAACAAACAAACAAAAAAAAACCCCCGAAACTGCTGACTAGTCACTTTTGAGGAACATATTTTTCAGATTGAGGAAAAAAAATTACAAAAGGCTCCATTCGACAATGAATAGACACATTCTGTTTTGGATGATGATCAGCACTTAAGTGCCAGGAGAGAAACATGTTAACAAAACACTAAAACTACCTGGGTTACTCACAGGCAACACATCAGACCTAACCTTGCACTCTGTCCCACGCCTTTCCTTTCAAATGTAGACAAAATGCACTACCCACGCCATTTATCCTCATATTTTGTCAGCCTTAGCATTAGTACACAGAGGTGTTACCACAGCCTTCACTTTTTAGACAGCATAACTAAGCACCAAAATAAAACTGATCCTCAAAGGTGCAGCTGCCAGTAACATTTACAGCTATCTGTTTAAAGCAGCCTTTCAGCTAGCATGTGATACTCCCTTTCTGTGGATGTCTCTCAGCAGCAGCACTCCAAAATCCGACCACCACTGTCCCACTTTGCAAGAGCAACCACCAGCAGCAAGGGTCATTTTTTCAGGTACTGCTGGACAGTCCTACACTACGCTCTGAGTTCATTGTGATACAACACACCCTTTCTTGGAACACAGCAGCTAGCAGGAAGATGTACAGATTTTAGACCCTTTTAAAAGCAGATGGGATTTTAAATATATCTGGGAAATTCCAGCATAATGAAGCCACTGAAAAGGACAAATGTAGAATGACAATGGTATCTTAATTAGATGATATAAGCTTGTTCTCTTTATTAGGCATGGCATGTAGAAAAACATGACAGCAGCATCACTGTTTGTTACGTGAAGCTTATCTTGTACTGTAGATTAACTCCTCTTCTTGTGCTACACAGTACTAGTAGGAATAAAAAGGATTACAGGATGACAGTGAGATGCATTTTGAATTCCTGGTAATCAGAAAGAAAAAAAATAAAAAAAATCACACTTTTTTTTAATTTTTATTGAAAAACATTTAAACAAAAATGATCAAGGCCAGTTTTACAATAAATTCAAGACATACAGGATGGATTACCTGCTCTTTGGATTTAGTGCAAGAACCTTATTCCAACATTTTTCTCATGCAATTGCTGTATGAAAAATCACATTCCCATTCAACATCAAAGTGGATTAACAATTATGTTTTCTTAGGATTTAATCTTAAAATCTGGTTTAAAAAGTCAGTTTTCCAAAGGTTAAAAACATTTACACAGCAAAATTCCCCCCTTCCCAGATCAGCTAATAGCTTCCCACGTCTGACAACTGCAGGAATAGATCATAGAGCTCATTTTCCCTTTTTGTTATTCTAACCTGAGAAATTTCTTAAATGCTTCTTACTGGGCTTTCACATTTGGCAACATTACTTCAATCACATAGCGAAGTGTGATTTCTCATTCTTCTCAGAGACTAGTCTTTCACTACTTACCCCAAAAGACACTCCCTCAAGCAGGAGTTACCTTAGCATAAATCTGGCTCTGTGAATCGCATGCCCTTTTGGCAATCTAAACCTTGTTAGTAATATCATCACAACACTAACCTCAGGATGTCAAGTTCCCATCAATTGTGTAATTCCTAGTACTGTGCACTTTGAAAATATTTACTTTGCATGTTACACTTTTGTAGCATAGAGAAGTTGATGGGTTTTGTGCTTACTCCTCTCCTTACAAAATCTGTCTTTTCCACCTATCCATGCCTTTCCCTTGCCATCAGTTATCTCCTTTTCTCATAGCTGCAACAGAAACAGAACATAAAGCACACAAATACATTTACAATGTGAGATCTAAACAAGCTGGTGAACAGCAGACAATGGTCTTGTAAAACACCCTTAGTAGATGCTCTCGTGAGACCTCACTTGGAGTATTGTGTGCAGTTCTGGTGTCCTCAACATAAAAAGGACATGGAACTGTTGGAACAAGTCCAAAGGAGGGCCACGAGGATGATCAGGAGACTGGAGCACCTCCTGTATGAAGATAGGCTGAGAAAGTTGGGGCTGTTCAGCCTGGAGAAGAGAAGGCTGCATGGAGATCTCAGAGCAGCCTTCCAGTATCTGAAAGGGGCCTATAGGGATGCTGGGGAGGGACTCTTCATGAGGGACTGTAGTGAGAGGACAAGGGGTAACGGGTTCAAACTTAAACAGGGGAAATTTAGACTGGATACGAGGAAGAAATTCTTTACTGTAAGGGTGCTGAGGCACTGGAATGGGTTGCCCAGGGAAGTTGTGAATGCTCCATCGCTGGCGGTGTTCAAGGCTGGATTGGACAGAGCCTTGGGTGGCATGGTTTTAGTGGGAGGTGTCCCTGCCCATGGCAGGGGGTTGGAACTAGATGATCTTAAGGTGCTTTCCAACCCTAACTATTCTATGATTCTATGAATGAGCTTGTAAAACATAAACCTCACAAATCTTTCAGTACAGTATTCAAGTCTTCAATTTTAAATTTGTAAGCTTACTTACATTTGATTTCTAACCTTCCAACATTGTGTTTTACTGCATTTAAATGTGTTAGTCACTTCACACTTGCTCCTAATATATATAAAACCCCAAAATGTGTAAAAAAATGATGAAAGAAACACCTGAAAGAAGCAACTTAACTTCCAACAGAATGTAACTTCTTCTGCATTTTCAGTAAATTTGTGTGTTAAATAATTTGGGTTATTACAAATTGTTGCACTTCAGTTTTACCTGAACTTACCTCATCTTTGAGTGAACCATGTTTCCTTTCCAGGCACTAGTCCTGTCTGCCAGCCTAAATTCTAGAGAATGTATCTATGCAAACTGAGTTTTGTTTGCTTCATACTTTGTCTATTAAAAACCCTTACACTAATAACAGAAATCAATGAACTGCTTTGATTTGAAAGGTGTGGGAGTCACATACCCTAAGAAATTGCTAGATCTTTCTGTTTGTTTCTGTGCAACTGGTCATTACCATATTAAAAATAATATTGAAGTGTTTCAGTTTGCAACTTCTCTGCAAACTAGCTTTAAGAGACTGTTACAGGAAATTACCATGAAATAAGATGTGACAGCTGATGCACAACCTTTCATTCTACTGTAATTTGTTGGCACTTTTGATCCCCAAAAGATGAAACTATAGACTTTGGATTTCATTAAATATATTTATAATACTTTTTTTTAATTTTCCACTCAATTAAAAAAAAGAGTGTTGAAAAATAAGGAGCTAACTTAACCATTTTGATAATCCTTAGTCTCACATGCATGTTTAATGTTATTGTGAAACTGTATTTTGCAATCAGCACTGAGTACACTTTAAAAAGGCCCTAAAAAACAGGTCTTTATAGCACCATGCAATCTGTTGCTGAATTTACTGCTTAGAATCAGACTCTTTGTGCCACTGCTTCTAAATAAAAAATATTATATTTTTATTTCCTCTCATGTTCTAAAAGAAAAAAAATTCAGAAGAACAAGTTCATGTTATCCAATCAAATGCATGTAAACAATTAATTACTAGACACTCTATTTTCACTTATTTCAGTCTTGTGTAATTGTTAACAAACTGCTACATGATTCTTCCAGAATGGCACCATTTAATTCAGTGGCAGAAAAATCTCATAGACTCATTGAACGACAATCTCTCTCTCTCGTTCTTCATTGAATTTTGAAAGTCTCTTTTTGCTACCTTTTCTATTGTAGCTCATTTTCAATTTGTAATAGAGAAAATCAGTGACAAACAGAAGAGGCTGAACACTGGCAAAGCTATTCTACAACACAATAGGGATAGCAAGGAGACGAGGAAGCAAGAGGTACCTGGAACAAACCAGAAAAATACTGAATGCAAGAGAGCACCTTGGCCCAACAGCAAATTTTACATTCTTTCAATACTTAGAGTGGTCTGTTTTCAATTGATACACAATCCAGAATTTACTCAGAATTAAAGGAACACACAATGCGATTAAACATGAAGTACATGAACCATTCACGCACTAACAAATACTGCCATTTCTTTTTCACGGGTAAAGCTGAAGCAAGCGTGTCAGAATGGCATTTGGTTGTAATGGAAGTAGTGCTGGTACTTTACCATTTTTGATAATTGTTACCTAAACCAGTCAAAATCAGGGACCATCTAAATGTTGCAAGAGGCTTCTTTTCCAAATATGAGCTCCAGTAAGTGGAAGATGAGATCAGTTTGAACACATTATGAAGATTTTTAAACTGCGTATTTCTGAAGAAAGCGGTCAAATGCATCATAAATTGCTTGTCTAAAACAAGGAGAAAAAGAAGATAATTTGCATAATTTGGGACTGGGCAGATACAAGTTGTGTATTTCCATATACTTACAAATATATTTACAAAGCTATCATCACAATTTCGAAACAGCATTCAATAAGAATGAGATATTAAGTAGCCTTTTCTCCTTTTTCACTTCTGTAAATATATTTATGTTTCAGAATGAGTAGAACTGTTTACCAACTTTAACACAAGTGCAAATGTTAACAGATTTGGAGTTTTCCACTCAAACATGTCAGGAGATGGGTTAGACACATGTGTAACTTACAATTTCTGAGCAAATAAGACTCAGAAGCTTTAAACAGCAATAAGCTAGTGGTTAGCATACCTTGACTGGGTAAATTGCTATTCCTTTTTGTTGTTGCTTAGACCCCCTAACTGGGACATACAGGCTTAGTAATTCCTTATATTTTAAAATTAACAGCACAACTATTTAGTAAATTCAGATCTGATAACTTGTTCTTCAAAGCAGTATTTGGTATTTGTTACTTAAGAATAATACAGACTTGCTTTTAAAAAAAAATGTTGTGTCTCAAAATTCTGTGTTTAAGCTCTCAATTATTGTTAAACTTCCCTGTTTACCTTACCTGAAGAGTCCTTGCTTGAAGAGGTAGGCACTGACATGACCTCCATCCAGATACCTAATTTCACATCCAGGCCAGATTTCTTGAAGACTGCGCACCCCAGTTCGAGGAATATATGCGTCCTCCTTTGCTTGTACAACTATGATTAAACTTGGGTCAACTGGAACTAAAGAAAAAACAAATCAGAACTGAATTAATCAAAGGTAAGAAGCAGAAACACATCAGCTGAGATTTCTGTTGTAAAATTGCTCTCTATTTCTAAAAAATTTAACTTATTCTAAGCTTTAAAAAAATTATATTTTCTAAAGTCTCCAGTGGAATTCATCTGTTTTCTGACTTCACAGTAGATGCCACCATCAGTAGGGGCCATCAACAGAAAAACAAACTAATCAATCCCCTTCCCTTCCTTAGAGCAGACAATTTCACAAATCTTTGGAGAATATGAGAATTATCTTTCCTCTTACCAAAAAACTCTACCGCAATCAGATGAGTTCTCTGAGATTTTCTTTTCAGCAAAAAGAACTAAGAGAAATCTGAAATTCAATAAAGTAGGAGCTCCATATGATTTATTTTTTCCTCAAGGAGAAGAAAAAAGAAAACTTTTCATATGAGGGGACAAAGTACAGTGTGTATTCACTTTCTTTTCTGCTTCCTATATATGTTAGTTAAAACATAAAAATCCCAACCTATTATTATATATATACATATTTATTACTCATAACCAGAATTGCACTAATCATATTGCTGACTAACAGGAATAACAACAAAATAATGTTGAGAAAAATAACACAAAAATGAATCTGAACACAGCACAGTTCTCTCTTCACAAAGAACGTACGTGGTATGATAAAGAGTGATGAGCCAAGATATTTTACAATGAGGGGTCACAGATAATTTAGACTTTCTCCTTTCATGTATATCAGATCACATATAGAGGATATGTAATGTTAAGATAGATTCTAGTTTTCCATTCAATATTCCATGAAATCTGACTGCTAGGCAGATTTTCTGAAGCTCTTCCCTAGACACACTCCAACGATACCCTGGAAGGGGATGCAACGTCTCCCTTGAATTGGGAGCATGGAGAAACCTAGGAGACAACTGACACAAAGGACTACATCACTTGGACAAGTGCATTGGGATCACAGATCCTCTTAAGTTTCAAGAAAGGCCAATGCTTTAGCTAACTGATATACTGATAATTGTCTAGATAAACAGGAATGTTTGTACTTAGAATTAAGGCTTACAGGTTGTTTTCTGTCTGCTGAAATAATTTTTAAAGCTTTAAGGAAAACACTTACCTGGTATTTTTCACAAAGCACCCCTGGCTAGCAGTGATGGGGGACATTGTCCAAATCAAGAAACCTGTGCTAGTGCAGAAATCTTTGGATTTTTTTTTAAATAACATTTACCAGTGGACTACTGAATGCCAGAATTAAAAAAAGAGGTAGCACACAGTCTCAGTATCAAGAACGCTTTGACATTCAAAGATAGCTCTACCAGAAACGCGTCTGAAGTCAGTGTATGTTTCTAGGGCATCATAGAGTAGTCAGGGTTGGAAAGGACCTTAAGATCATCTAGTTCCAACCCCCCTGCCAGGGGCAGGGACACCTCCCACTAAACCATGTCACCCAAGGCTCTGTCCAATCCAGCCTTGAACACCGCCAGTGATGGAGCATTCACAACTTCCCTGGGCAACCCATTCCAGTGCCTCACCACCCTTACAGTAAAGAATTTCTTCCTCGTATCCAGTCTAAACTTCCCCTGTTTAAGTTTGAACCCGTTACCCCTTGTCCTCTCACTACAGTTCCTCATGAAAAGTCCCTCCCCAGCATCCCTATAGGCCCCCTTCAGATACTGGAAGGCTGCTATGAGGTCTCCATGCAGCCTTCTCTTCTCCAGGCTGAACAGCCCCAACTTTCTCATCCTATCTTCATACAGGAGGTGCTCCAGTCCCCTGATCACCAGAGTCCTCACACCAGCAAAACCCCTTCAATCAGCAACAGGAAGAAATCACTTGTTTGCATTGCCTGCAAGTGGGCTGTTGAATTTGTCCCAGATGAAAGGAAACCCAGGTTCATGAGATTTAAGGGCTGCTGGGCTACAGCTCCCTCTATGCCTGTCTTGGGAAACACAATATTCACTAGGCTGCCTAGCCCCATAGGAACCTCTGTGTATTTTTACAAGTCACAGGTGTCTAATCCAAGCTTGGTTCTCACCTTTTAGGGTACTTTCTAGCTGAAATCAGAAACAGATTTCTGCTTTATGAGGTTTACTTGAATCTATTAGATTAGCTACCTCAAAATATCACTCACATAATGCAGATTTTTTTACTCTTAAATAATACAAATGTGCACTAACTCATATCTGAAAATAGCGACTGCAATGCAGGCTAAAAATGAGTAATGGTACTGAAAGGCAAATTTTTAATTCACTTTATCATTAGTTGGCCATTAAGAATAAACAGGAAAACAATTATGAAATGGAGTGGTAAAGAGCTGCTACTGAATAACTCTCAAGATATTCTCCTATTTCAGCTAAATTGCCAGCAGGTTTACACAACAAAGAATGAAGAAAATACCTTTCTTTCCATCATATTATTCAGTTTTCCAAACTGCACATTAAAACAAATAAATACATACCTGAGAAGTTAGCTACATGGGTACATTCATCCATTACTCCTTTCATGAACCTTAAGGATTCTCTCTGTAAAGTGTCACTCTTTCTCCTTTTATTTATCCTGTGTTCTTGTGAGCTGGTTAAGTTTTTACTGCTATTGCTACTGGTTGAAAATGTTTGATTTATGCACTGCATTTTAGGAGCATCTTGTGCTAAGAGTCTTTCTGATGAGGCACTTAGAGCACTTGTGGTAAAGCTGTGAACAGCTTCTTTAGATATAGTTTTGCTTGAGGAATCAAGCTTGAACATTCTTGAAGTCACATCCACATCCTCCAGACTGTCCACACTGTCAGGGAATTTTTTAACAAAGTCTTGTCCCATCTTGAAGGAATCTGTCTAAACAAAGACAATGGTCATTCATTAAGGGTTTCCCCTTTAAAACAGTCGGTTAATCTTATTTTTAAGATCAATTCAATATCAAAAAAAGGAAAAAAAAAAAAACACAACCAAAACAGTACTGTTCACAGTACTTGTTATTTCCAACATTAAATCCTGATTATTATAACCTCTTGAAAATTTCATTCTACCTTGCTGTATGCTTAAAAAATGAAGTATTTATATATAATAGCTTATTATACAAATGTTTGGCTTTAATCCTATGTTAAACTCTGAACTTACAATTGCAGACATTTAAGCTTAAATTTCTGGGCAATAAACATATGTGATCAGGTCTAATGTTAGGTCTAGGAATGAAAAATCTACCATCTCTAACCACCAGGAAGACACAAGCTGAACATCTTCAAGTATTTCATTTTTGTCTGCTCCATCAGTGTTCCTGGAGTATATTTTACTTAAAATGGCAAGTGCTTAAGTAACTATCACCAACCCAGCCCCTCTTCTCCAGTCATAAGATATTTGAGAAAGGACTGTCACAAAGCTAAGAATCTTAGGAAAAGTGATTTATCAGAATTGGCTAGAAGACATTGTTGCAACATATAAACAATTCTCAAAAAGTTATCACTCCAAACTAAAAGAGCCACAAAGCAACAAAATTCCCCTTGGGAAAAGCCTTTCAACCCTAGCCAAAAAGAGCCAAGAAGAAAGCAAAAACCAATACACAGACAATAAATTATATTTCGTAAGGAGGAAGTAGCTGATTACAAAGCTCCCCCTCATGTGTATCCCAAATGCCTGTGCATTAGAAGTCTAAAACCGAGGGAGGGCTAACATCACCCATAAAAACAGAAATAGAAAGACCCAGAAAAGTAAATTAATGTTGCTACATATTAAGAATATTCTACAGCATTGAATATTTGGAAGCAGTTGCTTCAAAGGGCAATAAATCATGTTTTAATGTTTACATGCCAGGCTATCGGTTTTCCAGACTATAAAGCCAGTTACTGGGAAATGTTATCTACAGTGTTAATGTTTTGATTAAATGAATTTTATGTTGCAGATTACACTGCATGTAGTCATGGGAAAAAACTTGTAGCAATGTCTATACTTAACACACATTGTCCAAACAAAACATTAACTTCTGTTTTTCAGGTTTTCCTTCAAAGATTAAATTTATCAAAGGCTTGTTTCTTTATGTGGTTGTTTCCTAATGGAAACAGGCAAACATGGTTTAGTTAACAGTTGGCTACTTTTACTGGAAGCAAAAAGAAGTGACATTATTTGTAAGATTAGCAGTATTAGCCAATAGGGAAAATTAACTATACTTACTCCACAGTATTCAAGCATTTGAATGATTTCTTCTTCATAAACAGTTTGTGTAAAATACTGTTTCTCTAGCTCTCTCCAGTTCACTGCCTTGCTCAGCACACCCTGAGATGATAAACACAAGTGTCTGGTACACAAGTAAAACCCAGAGATCATTCTCAACGATATACAGACAAAATCGATCTTCTCCTTGCTGGGACTTGATTTTTCCAGTGGAATTCTGCCCAAGTTTCCAGATAACCCTTAGATATATTGTGACTCTATCATAACCACTTACTATAACATAGGACATGGAAACCTACCAACCTTTAAGAAAACAAGCAACAAAAAAAAGGTGGGGGTGAAAGAAGGTAGAAAACAGTCCAATGTAGGTTTACACATATCTAGACTGTGCTAAACCCATGACAGGTGTCAAAGCCAGTTTTTTCATTCACCTACCCCAGCAGCAGTGGTGACAACAGGATACCACTCACAGTAGCAGCAGCGTTGTTACCCAACTATTTAAGCCAGGCTTGGAACAGAAGAAAACATGTTTCCATGGCTTGCTTCCTCACTACCTCACAACTCAGAGCAGGACTCTAATCACTGTCCCACAAACCAGCCCCAGCCCCCAATTTGGTAAATGACCCACTGAAGTAGCTCCAAGCTACCTTCCTTATCATGTGTTGTATATCCTGAGCAGGAAGGGTAGGTTTTGCCACTAGTCACTAATAGAGGCCTAAGGGTGATGAAATGCCCTAACTGAAAAGGTAAATGTGGCCAAGCCAAACTTCTTAACTTACATATCTGATTACATTCTAGCATATGAACAAAAACATATGTTAATTACCGTAGTAAAGACAGCAGATGCTGTTGACCAGGAAAGACACGGAATCAATGGCAATGGTTTAGGCCAGTTTGTCACAGCCAGTGACGCCATCTAGAATCAAAGGCACTTATTACACATTTTAATATAGAATTCACGATATGGTAAAAAGTACTCTTTTACCTTCAATTCATTTGTTTCTACAGTATCAAATACACAGTGCCAAAGCAAAACAACAAAATGAGGTGTTGTTTTAATATGCTTTGTACCTATGTCGCACAGACCAATGATTATCTGTACAGACACTAGCAGTAATATTTTAACTGTGATTAGTCTTTCAAGCATCTTACTAACACACTGCTGTTTTAGTTTGAATATGCAGTGTGATACACAAAATCTTACCCACTTCACCACAGAAATTTTCTGTGATCAATCAGGGAAAACAAAATGAGTTGAGAATAGAACTGACACCAAAAGTCACCTCAATTACAACATGCCTACAAACAGGAGGTATTTCACACAGTGCACTCAGACACAGAAGTTTAAGCAAGAAGGATGGAGGAAAAGAAGAAGAACTATCAATTGATCAGTACAGGCTTTCTTTCAGGAAATATTTCTCCCCCCTCTCCTTGTGGAAAATACTATAATTATAGCTTATATTCTTATTAAGCCTGTCAGGAGATAGCCAACAAAGGGCTCCATGAGGATTATACCAATTATACCAATTCAGCACCACAGAACATTAGAAATGGCAATAATTTTTTCCTCACAACTCTGTTTATTTTTAAATACTTCTGAGGGGAACACTATAAAACAAAGTATTTCCGTATGCTAAATGATCAAATGAGAAGTTAAAACAAAAATTACTGAACAGGAAATATAAAAGCTTACATGTCCTCCCATGGATATTCCAGTCATCCCTAGTGGTCCATAGCCTTCTCTCTCCAGCCAGTGCAAAAGAGCTGCTGATTCTAGAACAAGAGCTCCTCCCATCACAAACAGGTCCGAGACATTTTTTAAACATGACCGTCTTTTCTCCCAAGAAAAGGAAAACATAGCATTTATTTTCTAAGATTAGATTTTGTTCTCATCATTCTATGCATACTTATATACAAAGCCTTTTTACAATCCCAGAGAACTTTGGAGCTCAACTTTCCTGTTGATTTAACAGGAGAAAAAAAGCGAGTCCAGATTCTACGGCACTTGTACATTTTCATCTAAGTGAGGACTAGAAACAAGACACCTACTAAGCTTCTAACATAATATCACTGATAGCCTGGTCTTCTAGAAACAGGTATTACTGACATTAGAATCTCATTAGTAGTACTCTTCTGTCCGGTAAAGCTATAACAGATCTTTCAGAAGTGGAATTAAAGCGATACTGTCCTAGACTACACTCACACATCTCATTCACAGAAACAGTTCCTTTTTTTTTCTTTTACTTTTTTTTATTATTTACCTGTGTTTTACATCATTAAAAAATTGCACACAACATTTGAAGACCAATCAGTAGGTCAGCTCACTCATCAATGTCACTGTCAGACTGAAACTGTGAAGTGGGAAGTTTGTCACGGTACTGAGAAATTCATGTAGGGTACTGCAAAGCATCAAAACACAGAAGAAACAAAAAAAAAAAGTAGAAAGCTTTTCAGCTGAACCATCAGAGGCACTAAAAAGTGGGGGGGGGGGGGGGGGGGAAGTGTTTTACAGAGCAATTAACACACCTCTAATTTGGGGAAGGGAGCTGTGTATTTTCAGTATCACACAGGTTACAAAAGGCTACTGGCTTCTTCTGCCAGCATGCAATCACATTTGAGACACTCTAAAGCACAAGGACAAAGCTTACTGTGCAAGCCACAGAAATAAACTGCGCTGCTGCAGACCAGTATTTATGAGATAATGTAATTCTTTCCTACAGCTTTGTTAGGAGATTCTTCAGTCCCCTCCAGCTGCTGCATTTGTTTAATAGTCACAAGCATATTAACTAAACATAGGCTGCTGCTCTGTAACCTTGTACCAAAGAGTAACAACTTCTGGTTGGGGTATTAGACTGAGCACTCCCCTCTCAAAGAATTCTCCTCTACATCATGCCTACACCAAGCCCTCAAGCTGGACACCTGAGAACTGAGTCAGAAATATCCTTGTCAAAATATATAGTTTATCCTTCTGCATCAGACCCTCAGTAACTGGAGAAAAACCACCAAGGGATGCATTCCAAAACACACTCTCCTGCCACTTTCTTATAATCTTACACTTCTAAATGCAATAATAAATACATGTTTAAGCAGTTTTCCTATCAAAAAAGCAATTTTACAGCAATTATCTTAATGGTTAATGTCAAACTTTTGTCTTTAAAAAAGTGGTTCTTATGCCGAAATAGCTATAAATCTGCAATTGCTTTGAAAAGGAAATATTTTTTGAATTGAATTATTATTTTTTCCTTTATTTTTTTAAGCTTTTGGATTCAAGAAATCCAAATAAAATCTAGAAAATCTAAAATGCTGTAGTATGAGACAGTGCTTCAGGTCAAGTCCTAATAAAAAAGACAGGTTTAAAAATAAATCACCTTCCATGCATCTTCTACTCATGTTAAATGTCCAAGTTACGATTAAAAAGGATTAAAACACCAACTCATGCTTGGACTTTAAGAAATACTGTTTGACAAATACCGCAACTTTGTCTCAGACACATACCCTGATGAATACTGTTAATACTCAAGTGCTTCAGAAAATGTGAAAAGCAAAAAACCAGGACCACCTAATTAGGCTTCTGAATTCATATTTAAGAAACTGAGGAAGCAAGTCCTGTAAAATACTGAACATTGCACAGTTTCTACTGATTAACAAACAAGCAACACCACATTTATTTACATGTCTGACTGCAAATCTTTAAAATACCTTGGAAAAGCAAAATCTTAGCAATTATAACAGCAAAATACACTATCTGCACAAAGCTTATCCACAGTTGTCTGTATTATAATTGCAGCATTTGTACATGTACAGTTGTGAATCTGGAAAATAAACTGGTACTTGCATTGTATGTATTTCAATAAACTGGTGCATGCATTCACACGACTTGCTTCACCTCACCCTACACTGAATGCTCACCTGGTGCAAACTTCCTTGATCACTGTGAACTCTTAACTCAAGAAATGACAAAGCAGTCTAGCAGAGGGTAGACAATTTCACATTAGCAGGTTACAAGTGCTCCATGCTTGGGACATTTTTTTTCTTAATAAATTATCAAAGTTTACACTACTTTGAGCATCTTGAAGGAAAAAAGAAAGGTGGTATTTCAAAAGGATAGTATCTATGAATGTAACAGTAATACTTACAATTGATCCTTAGGTTTTCTACAGCCATGTAGAAGACTCAAGTTAAAGAAAGTAAAAAGTTTCTACATAAAAATTGGCAATTAAACAAAAAAATAATATTAAATTAAATAAATCATATACATAAATAGCACAAATTAATTAAAATTTGGAACTGAAATCCCAAACATTTAACTGGAACTTACATGTAGTTTAATGATGTAGTTTGTAATGTAAGATTTTACTTTTGTTAGGTATATGGGTAGGAAAAAAGTGTAACTAGGCATCATATTTAATAAAGCTGAATAGCAGTATTATAGAACTTACTGATGAGTTGCTGACAGGACAGAACTTCACCTTTTTTTTTTTTTTTTTTTAAACCCACCCCAATCTTAAATGGCAGCAGCAAGTTTCCCAAAAGTCCCTGAGGTACCAAAGGGTTGCATTTGAGAAGGGAAGGTCGGAGAGGCAACCTTCTTTCCTGTCATCAACACATCCAGAAGTCACATGGTATGATGCTGAATGAAGGCATAGTTTCCACTCTGTCATGGCTAAAGGGATCATACCACTAGTTTGATCAGTACATGGATTCATACCAGGACTTCAATGACTACAGTAAGAACCTGTCACAGATATTTTCAAAAATTTCAAAATCAGAAAAGCAGTACTTGGTGTAAAAGTAGTGCATTGTATTAACTGTGTTCCACAACATGTTTTTGCAATACATTGCTCTTTGCTTCTACCATTTGAGAAATCCACTGAAAATCAATCCACAAAGTAGATATTATACCACTGTCATAAGTTTTCTACCTTCCAGAAGGAATAGAATAACTATGGTGCTTTTCACAGAAGGATATAATAAGGGTTTTCTAGCAACAGGGAAGCCATACAGGCTTCCTTAATCATTGGGCGTGCCATTAACGTGCGTCTCCTCCAGAAGTGCTGAAGATAAGATGTACAAACATATATTAAGATAAAATCTGAATCTTAACTTTCTCAATAACAATCAATTTTACATTTTGCATACTCACATGATCTCCAGTGCCTGCTAAATGAATGCACACAGGTCTGTGCTTGCTGTTCCATCTTCTGGGTATGATGAATTGAAATCTATGAGAAACAAATACCTATTTTAGCAAAGTAAGTTGTAAGTATTTACAAGCTGTGCCACAGAAATTAATCTAAAAAGAAACCAATAAAGACAAAGTATTTTTCTAACCCATGCAAGGAAACTGCCAGAGATTCAGCAATATAATTTTTCATAAACACATACAACAAAGAAAGGAATCCAAAAGTAGAACAGAGTAAATCCCAAACAAGAAAAGGACCCAAGCTGTAAGATCATGTCCCTAAAAAAGACCACTACCTCACTGTTACTATTTAAACTTTGCAGACTGGAGAAATGGAACTTCGGATGAGGAGCAGCCTAAACAAGTATGACTAGCTCTCCTAGGCAGCACTGCTATTTCTCTCCTGAGGCACAACAACTGAAATCAAAGATTAAGATGAGCAGCATACTTAAATTAAATAACAAATACATAAAATAAATCAAAACCCCAACATACAAACAATGAAACTATTCTATACGCAACAACAATTACTCAACATCTGCTGCTGCTACTCAGGTTATTGACAGTCTAACTACTGGGCGGGGGGAGAAATCACTTCTGAGCCACCAGCATTTCCTCCACAAGATGGAGCACTGTTACCTACAAATGTGTTACACTTTGGAAAAAATTATTCACACGAAGTACAACGATCATAAGGGAAATTCGTAGAGCACTTCAAAGCTGTAACAATACTGTACAATGTAACAATTAGCATGATTTGTCTACAAAGTGTAAGGGAACATATATAAAAAACCAATCAGTATACAATATTTTCCAGTATGTTACTAATTCGTCCAACAATGTTAAGAGACCATTCTTTCTCTAACCCAAGGAGAGGCAAAAGAGAACTGATATTTTGACTCTCAAACTTTTCCTGACATTCCTTAGTGCTACATGTTTGACTGCACATAAAACCACCAACCAGCAATATTGATAAAATTGACAATGCCAGTATCAACCTGCACTGACAAACTTCTATGTTTAACGTTTAAGTTATTAAGCAAAACTTGGGGAATTATGCTCCCTTTTCTTCTGATTATTAGGGATAATCCAGCTTTCTGGATACCTTTGTACACAATATTTGTATTCAGTGTTTATGGAAAGCTGGAATTGTTCCTTCAAGTATATGACAGGCTTCTTAAGTATGAAGCTTCACAGCTTCTCCTGCTATGTATAAAACAAAGACCTATTGTCCTTAATTTCCAGCATCCTGCTCATTTGTAAAAAACCAAAAAACAAAAACCCAAATTATTAAAAAACCCCAGGGTATTTCAAAGCTTTGTGCAATGTGATTTCCACACTAAAAAAGTGTGTACTTTCTAGGGGTCTTTTAATTTATTTACACACCGATTAAACTACCACATGTATTTATTTTCACTTTTGAGATCAAAATCTATTCCAACATGTTAGTACAAAAAACAGTTTGAAATCTTTTACAGAGAATTTGTATCATAATAAATTAGCTTCACAATAAAACTACTTACAGACCATTCTTATTTCACTATAGTACTAGTTTCAGAAAGGAAATACCACTTGGTTTCTCTCACCTTGCTATAAGAGATTCAACTGGCAGGATACCTGGGACATAATGAGCCAATGGGGAAATAAAGTGCCCCTCAAGGATTTTACAGTCAGATTGCTCCTCAACCTACAGAGAAAATGGGATGATAGCATATGTTTCAGAGAGTTTAACTTACTCTGAAAGCCAATTTCTTACAACAGACAAATTTGTTAGAGGACAAAAATGTACTGAAAAAAACCCAAAGCTGAAGTCTGTTTCAAATAGGCATACACATTATCAACACAGTCCAAACATTTGTTTCAAACTTTGCTTTTATTAAATGACCTATTAAAGGAATTAAGTGCAATACTGTCCCATTTTAAGTAACTTTCATAACACATACTAAGTTTTCATCATTTTTTGAGCTTTGAGATCCAACATCCCACACCCCGACTACTGTATTACTGAGGAAAAAATAAAACGGTAGCTGTATAGCCACTGCTCTATTCTCTCAGCTTCATTCTCCTCTAGCAGCCAACGTAACTCCTAATTTTTCCATCTCTTTCAAGCCCATTTCACTTTTTTGCCATTTCCTCCCAATTATATCCACAGATCAATAAAAATTAAAAAAAAAAAAAAAAAAAAAAAAATCAAAACAACAAACTGTTAAAAGCTTTCAGCTTTCCATAGCATTGACCAGAAGTATATTTATCTGACTTTAGAACCACTCTTAATTTCTGTTCCCTATGCACACTTTCTAGACTTAATTCAGACATCAGGAAAACATAGGTCCACATGATATTAAGATTCAATTCTATAAAAGCAGCCTGGTAAGAACTAAGTTAATTTCACCTTTATGTACCATCAGGAAAATAAATTTGGTTAAAGTGTATCATGTCTTGCTTGCAAGTACCTTATCAATGAACACTGGATAATCTTTTGAAACCAGCGTCTGGCATTTTTCCCTGTTTCCAATAATCTTTCTGAATTCAAATATTCTGTTGAAAGGAAACAAGTAGAGAAGATTCAACTTTTAATCTAAAAAAAAGAGAAGATATATGTATGAAATTTCGGGAGCTAAAGTAAACCACAAAGAAAACAAAAGTTATGAAGCCAGTTTTGCATTTACAGATTAATCGGTTACTAAAGGGTAGGTATATAAGAATGCTTTTCAGTTCAAAAAAACCCCCAAAACAATTCAGGTATATTGCTTATAGTTGCACAGCTCTTAAACAGTATTTTACACCTGATATGTTGAAAAGTTATGTAATTTTTCAGCCAAAGTAAGAAATAGGTCAGCTGCCCACACCAAAGTATTGTTGCCCATACAATGGTCTGAGATCTAGCTGGAAACAAGTTTCAAGCAGGACTCAGGGAAGTGCATGAATGATAAAAACTGGAGGGTAAGGTTGATAGCTGGAAGAAAAGGCTACCATTAAGCACCACCTGGGTAAACTGGAGGAACAGGTCAACAAACATCCTAAAGCTCAATGATTAAACTGCAAAATCTTGCACCTAGGACAGAACAGCACCATGCAACAATACAGGATGGGAACTTGCCAGCTCTACAGGAAAACACAAAGGGTTTCTGGTGGACAGCCAACTGAATGTGAGCTAGCAGTGCATCCTTGCAGCTGGGAAGACCAACAGTATACACTGCATTCAGCAAGAGAGCAGCCAGCAGGTCAAGGGAATAGGGTTTGCATTGCCTGGGGAAGAGGAGGCTAATGGGGAAATCTGATTGCTTTCTTCTGCTATATATATGGGCTGCAGAGTCTTACAGAAAAAATGAAACAAGACTCTTCTCACAGTTATACAGCGAGAGGACAAGAGGCAATGGCTGTGCATTACAACATAGGAAATTCCGACTGGAACAGAGTAAAAGATTTTATTCACAGTGTTCAAGGACCAGAAAAGTTGCCCAGAGAAACTATAAATAATCTCCATCCTCAAGGGACTTATTTTTTTTCTAAATCAAATGAATGCGGTGCCAACTGACTTGAATCAGCTAAGAAGTCACCTTTGTTTTGAATAGGGATTTGGACTAGATGCCCTCAAGATGGCCCCTCAACCTTAAATGCTCAATGCTAAGAATAGCTTGCTTGTTCCTGTGATTGTAAATACACACAACAATGTTACCTGTCCAACTAAAAGAGCAGATTTGGATGAAGTACAGAATAGTAGTATAACAGGAATGGTCTGCTCACCTTCCCAATACAGAAAAAAACAGACCAAAAGGAGGGAAAGAAAATCCAGTTTACTACTCCATCAAAAATAGCTCTACTACAATGCCTTTGCTTTTCTTACACAGAACAGCAAGTGCAGTAAGTATTTCTGAGAAAATAAGGGTAAAGATATGAGACATGAGTATGGAGATAAACTAAATGCAGACATGTTCTGTTTGACACTCAATCCTCCAGAAAAACCTGCATTCATGCATTTCCTCTGCAGTTAGGATACTGAAGGCTAAATCTTGCATGTATTAGAGGAATTTCAACTCTTGCCAGTAAGTCGAGGATAGAGCATTAGGACATCAACAGTCATCACATCAAGGGTGTGCACACAAAACTTCAGATTACATGTAGGCAGGGTAGTCCATAATATCAGTTAATCTCAGTTAATGCTTGAAGATTAAGAAATTATATAATTTATTCTAATGGAGCCTCACAGCAATCAGTTAAGAAAAAAAAGGGAGAGAATGCTGACACTGTTTCGGGCATGCATATAGGGAGTGGTGCTCCGTCCTCTCACTAGACAGTGTGAGGAGTGGGGAAGAGGTGGTATTCTTCTTTCTTCACATGAATCCAAACTGTTGGAGAACAGATCATCTTCTTCCCATTCAGTAATAATACATAGAACAAATTCTTCTTCCACTTCCCAGACCAGCCTGCCAGCAAGCCTGCCTCATGTTTCCCCCACTCCTTTTGATCTCATGTGAGAGGCTTCCTCCCTTTCTATGAAAAATGAATAGCCAATACCGTTATGACTAGCAGCAATGCCTCCTTATTTCTGTTTGACACAAGTGTGAGTACCCTTATGGATCCCATGCAAGAGAAAAGCCTTGCCTAGAATTGCAATAGCTAAAAGCAGAATTAGCCAGAAATTTCCCTACATAGATAGTAATTCTGTTGGGGGGCAATGAGGATAGGGGTGTTAAACTTCATGTCTCACCAAGAACCCAAAAATTTTTAAGAGAGGGTTTTGATAACACTAAAATGTGCCATTTCAGATACACGCACATATAACATAATACAGAAAGGCTGCCATAAAAAACACCCCACATTTTTGCTTATTCCAACAGCAGAAAACTAAACATTCTAAAAATCCAGCATTCTTATTTTGCAGGAAAGTCTGCTACTAAGAGAAAAATCAACTAAAGAGACATATAAAGCAATCCAAGTGCCATTTCAAGATGAGATGTTTCACTTGGACTTAAAACCAAATAACAATCTCCCACATAACTTCACTGCTATGCACAGCGAACAAAATTTTATTTCACTTTTTTAAAATTTTCTTTATTGATTTTCAAATACATAAGAATTAGCTTATTAAAATAAAATTTATCATTCCCTATTTAAATTTTATGTGATGCACAATACATATTGTTCAGTCTCTTAACATTTAAACTTAAGAAATGCACTTGCTCAACTTCCAGGTGTTACTCTTAATAATAACTAATAAAATTAGAAAATATTTAAAAATTAAGAACTTTTTTTTTTTCCCTTATTTTCAAAAAATCTAAAAAGAACAAGTTTACTACTTTGGGCTACAAGAGAAACTTCTGTTTACATCTTACACTTGTAAAGCTTATTGCTATTACTGAGAAATTACAGAGAGCTAGCAAGATCCTTTTTAATGTTAAACAGAACAACTCTGCAAAAAATTCATCAAGTTTTGTTTTAAAAAAAACATCTTCAGAGATGCTGCTTGAAATATGTTATTGTATATGCATAAGTGAAAAATCAAACTGGACACATACATTCTCTCAAGAAGAGCCTTTTAAAACACAAACATTGAGCAAATCACTCAAAGACTTCTTTTAAAACCAGTTTCTCCCTTTAAATGGAAACAAATGGTTTTCCAAACAGAACAAACTTTAACAGTTTTGTTTGTTTTTAAAAACAGGACAGTAACAATTGCTGATACTTCTAGGGACGGGTGAGGTTTTTTTAATAAGAAGTACTGTTTATGCTGTTATTTCTTAACAAGTCACCTTTTCAGATCCTCTGGCTTTCCCCATCCTCTGATGAA
The DNA here is from genome assembly GCA_028858755.1 of Ara ararauna. Lineage (NCBI taxonomy): Eukaryota > Metazoa > Chordata > Aves > Psittaciformes > Psittacidae > Ara > Ara ararauna. The sequence continues at coordinate 83,998,074 of CM054376.1, read as the reverse complement.
AAGTTTAGTGAGGAGAAGCTTTCTGTATAAGACATCTAATTTACTTACACCCATTAGCAGCAAACTGACATCTAGAAAAAAGAACAAATAAAAACAAGGCAGTTAAAGGGGTTGAGTGACAAGTTCATAGATTGTAACAGAGAAGGCTCCTATTCTGGTATCTCTATTAATGAAAAGCCATACCATTTTATTCCAAGGAAGTTAACCTTGACCTTCAGGTCAATTATTTTCATGTTAAACAAAATACAAGTGCAGATACTACAAACTCCAGGTGGTTTTGTTTGTTTGTCTGTTTGCCTGGGGCTTTTTTTTTTTTTTTAGGAAAATGGAACTTAGGAGTAGGGTTTTAACATGCCTAATATAAGCAGAAATTTATTAAGTAACTGATGACAAGCCAACTGAAGAGGCACATAAGGTCACAGAACTACATCTTCAACCAGTCCTAAAGTCAACCTGTACATTAATTGAACTGATAAAACTAAGAGTGGCATTGATCTCTGTCCTGTCAATATAGCAGCGACAGCAAAAGCTTTTCAGTCAACACAAGGCTTTCATAAACACATCTCAGAAAGGAAGCTTGAAACAATATTTAAACAATTAGAAGACTAGATCTCTAGCTGTGTAATTATTCACTGATTAAAAAAATAAGAAAGAAAAAAAAAAGTACTGATATAGAGAAAGCTTACTTTTGTAAGCTTGTCTTTGTTGGTGTCTTAAACATATACCCTAACCTTTATCTTACTCATTCCTTTCCAAATTTCACCAACTCATTCCTTATGATTTTGAAAGTGATACTCCCATTTCCCTCAGGGAAGAAATCACACCATCAAAATCCTTGCTGGTGTAAGTTCTCTTTTAGCAAATACACTAGCCTAAATATAGCTAAAGGAAATAAGATTTTAGACAAGCTGAGCATTATTTTAAAGCAATACTTACTGAAGTAAACAGGGAGCCACTACAGTGCTTTTCCAGTGAGGAAGAAGTGGGCGGGGGTGGAAGAGAATTTGACTTTGGTTTCCTGCTTAGCAGTATACAGGTGATTCAATTAAAAAAAACTCCTCCAAGGTCCGTGTACACCTAAGAAAACAACAGATTTAATGACCAACAGTTAGCAAGTTACCTTCAACTATTTTCTAGCATTTCCAGATCCCTCCAAACTAAATGGACTAAAATTCATCGCACTTCAAACCAGGGTATGGCTTTTTTTCATTTTAATCCAAAATTCATTTATTCTGCCATGGTTATTCTTAAAATAAACTTGTCTGAATATAACAGGTAAAAATTGTGGTCAGATTAATAAACATATTTCTTTGCATTTCTAAAAAGCCAATGCTTAAAGCGTTTTTCTCTTTTCCATATATTGATTCTTAATACCTCCAGTAAGTTATTACCAAAATAGAAATTATAGACAATTTAAGGTACATCAATACTAGAATAAGCATTCTAGAAAGCCACCATGGTCCTATATGCTGTCACTACGGGGCAGAAATAAACACCAGAAACCACCAGAGAGTCAAAGTGGGGACCTTGTATTTTAACACGAGTTCGTTCTCTACCAGCTGCAAACAGCTGACTCTGTCAGCTCATTATTCTGACCTGTATCTGCTTGGTCTAATAAAATCACAACTTCAATATAGTCTTTTTCCTTGCCCACTCTGGATATATCCATTGACCACACATGCTGTTGAGTTGTCAGATGGTAAGTGTTTGGTAGCCTTTGCAGGGTTCCTCCTCTGCTTTTTGGAGCAGGAGGACAGCTTGGCATTTTCTGGGTGCTTGAAGAGAAGCGGGTGGTGGAGACAGGGACAGTAATACAGAGCGGATCCTCTATGGGGCTGGGAAAACAGTTCAGAGTGAGTACACACAAGTAAATCTATGCTGTCAAAAACATACTGAAACTGGATTTGCATTTCTATTGGTACACTGCTTACCAGTAACAGTGAAAAGAAATATTAATTAATGCTTTGATGCTTAACAAAGCAGACTTGTATGCTTTGTTAGCTAGTGGTTGTTTTGTTTTTTTGTTTGTTTGGTTGTGGGTTTTTTTAATCCTCTCCAAAGTAAAAGACAAATAAGAAAGAAACACGAAGATGTTGATTTTGCTGTGAGTTCGAAAGCTGGCCTCATGAACTCTCTCTACTGCACCAAGAATCTGCCAAAATAAGTTTCTAAGCAAATCCAATATATTTAAATGCAAGACAGACTGGAGTAAAAAGACTTGTCTCATCCTGTGAATATTCTAGTTCATTGATTGAATAAAGACTCCAAGGATATTCAGGATATTTCAATTAATCATATTCAATACTACACCACTACTGGAAAGTGTACAGGAAGCACTAAACAAAAAAAATAATATTCCAAGTACATGAAGTATGTTGTAGAGAACTTCTCAGAAACATTACCGAGATAAACAAAATGGGAGGATGAGCCCTATTTCTATCTTAGTAACAAAAGGGTCAGACATGCCTCAGTCACTGCCCATCAGTGTCTACATGGAAAGACAATTACAAATACTTTCACCGTCAGAAAAGGCAAATCCAGCTGTTGGAGGCTGAAGTTTTACAACTTCACAGTAGAAATAGAGAGTGTATTTTAGCAGTGAGAGTGTGAACTTGAGAAAAGAATCAGCAGAGCTTGTTTTGGAATAAGACCGGAGTTTGTTCCGCAGCTTGATTCCACATATGTCACGTCACCGTCCCTTTGTAAGACTGGCCAGCTGGAAACAGTGACCTAATAAAGATGCCGCATAGTTGCATAGCCCAAGATATAGTACCTGTGTTATGAATATTTAACGAATATACTGTTAATGCTGTAAGCTTTACATAATTTTAAGTTGTGAATAGAAATTGTAACAGATAAAGGCACATTAAGAAGTGCCACTAAAAACCCCCCACATTTTAATATAGTATTTTCCAGAGAAAAAGACATGGAAATCTACAGATAAATAATATTTAGGCCCTTGCTCTGGGAAGAGTGTTTTGCTTTGCTTTCAGAATCCTCATGCTGCATGTTAATGACACATTTTTGGTGTGTTCATTTATTTCATACAAATAGACACATAATTAATCCAAAATTCAATACATAAAAAGTCAGCTGTTCCTTTTTACCCAATGCATGCCATCTTGCTTACAAGAAAAACACCACTGGAAAGTACATAAAGACTTTATTAAAGACCCAGAGTACTTCTACTCATGAATATAAACATTCAGCTCCCACCAAGCAACCAAGCTGAAAAAGCAAAGAAGGTATTCCTATTTTTGAAGGCCAAGTCCTCAACTTCCCTGCCCCATTACTGTTTGTTAAGAACCTTTCTCTCAGTTAACGTTAGGTCATGCTTTATTTTTCCTTATTTTTTAAGCAGTCTTTCAATAGAAGAAAGACAAGAAACCACAAAAACGTCACGCTGACAAGCCAGAAACAAGCCCCACAACAATCTCACAGGTCAGATACAGAGGAACCTGCGGATAAACAAAGGGGCCTAACCCAGAAGCGCCACACCGCCCGCCCGCTGAGCGGCTCCCAATCGCTGCCCACCTCCCGCCTTTAAATCCACCCGCCCTGTGCTCGGTTATGACCGACGGGGAAGTCAACCTTAGCACCTCCTGGTCCGAAGTGCAGGGCTCCCCAGCCCGGGGTCCCGCCGTCATCCTTAAATCTCACTGGCGGCTTGCGGAAACTCCCTCAGGCCGCCGCGCCCCCAACAGTCCGTTAACGCGTCCGGGACGCGGAGGCCGGCGCCCCCTCAGCGGGCCCCCGGGACACCGAGTCCGTCCCCCCGGGCCAGGACAGGGGTCGGCAGCTCGCCGCGGGACAAGGCCGCCTCAGCCGGCGGCTGGAACGTACCGCCAGCATCCCCCGGGGCTGGGCAAAGCCGAGAGGGGAGAGCCCCCAGCGGCGCACAGCTCCCGCTCGCCCTCAGCGGAGTGCCGCGCGGACACCCGGGCGGGCGGACAACCACCCTTCCCTTTCCTTCCCGTCTCCTCCTAACCGAACCGCGCCAAGAAGGTCACTCACCCGCAAGCGAGCACAGCCAGCGCCGGGCACCACATGGGCGGGCGGGAAGCGGGAGGAGGAGGGAAAAGGGCGGGGCCGGCCCTAGGCGCGGGCGGGCGAGGGCCCGCACGCACGGCTCTCAGCGGAGGCGCGCGCGCGCACGCACGGCTCTCAGCGGAGGCGCGCGCGCGCACGCACGGCTCTCAGCGGAGGCGCGCGCGCGCGCGCGTGACCAGCTCTCCCCGACCCCTGCCGGCCCCGGCCCCACCCCCTCCCACCGTTGGCGGCAGCGCCCCCTGACGTCGGAGGCGGCGCGCGCGAAGGGCGGCTGGTTCGGGCCGCGAGGGGGACGGCGGCCGCTCGGGGTCGCGGAAGCGGCTGCAGCTCGGTATGGCGGCCGCTGTGTCCGGTCCGGAGGTGGCTGCTGAGGGGCAGGAGCCTTTGCTGCGTCCCGGAGAGGCGGACGAGGAGGACAGCGGCAGGTAAGGGCTTGTTCGGTCCCGCGCCCTTCCTTCCTGAGGCGGTGAGGCGGCACCCCGCGAGTGACTGGAGGAGCACCTGTGTGTGACGAGTCCCTCTCCGTCTGGCGTAGGCGCTTTACTCCGCAAGGAAAGCCCAAACCTGAGGGAAGCCGCTCTCCCCGGGAGGCGGCATAGGGGGGCCAGGCCGGGCCGCTGCGGTAGCCGGGACACTTGCCTCAGCTGCGGCCTGTCGGAATCTCGGAGCGGCGGCGGGTCGTCAGCCTGGACCAGCCGCTGCCACAGCGGGGGCCGGTTCCGGCTGTCAGGAACCAGCCACACTTGCTTGGGAAGTCTGTAATAAGCGTGAGACTCGGTTATTGTGGTGCTGAAGTCTCGGTGTGTAATAGCGCTCTTGTGTGGGCAGCAGGTGGTCGCGTGGGGCTTTTTCCGTCCTGTCAGGAAAACAGCAACGTTTTGACTTTGAATGTTACACACGGAGGGTGCCTGCTGCCGCCGTCTTTGCTGAAGTGTTCTCGTACTTAGAGTATACCGCTCGATTTAACCGAAATCGTGAAAGTAACCGAGCATAGGATGTGTTTGACTGACTTCTTTCTGTGCGTGATGGACAGTAAGGGAGCAAACTAGATTTGGGGGCATCATTTATGTGGTTCAAGTATAATTGAACCAAAACATTAAAATTGTCTAAGCATTTCCGTACAAATCATGCTCTATTAGCTTTCAAATTGCACATATGCCCAAGTCGGTGTAGGATGTATATAAACGTGTTTATAAAACTATGTTCAAGCATACATAACCTAGGTCTGCATCTCTTGGACAGAGATTATTTTATTTAGGATACTTCAAAAGAAGTGAAGAACCATGAAATGTTCTTGCTTCTGAAAAACTATGTGGATTTCAGAAGGTGCTTAGGAATTTTAGGAAAATAACTTATTGCTCACCAAGTTTGTGACTTTTGTTTTGCAGCCCTTAAAATCTTCAGCAATATCTTTTACACATAGTTTTTTACAGTGTGTAAGTACACAATGTAAAAGAATAGACCAGCTGTACCATTTAGTCTAATTGATAGTTGTTCAGGATGGGTTTTTTTTTTGCTTTAAAGTCACAGTTCTGAGAAGATGTCTAGGGTTTTATGGCTTATAACACACTCCTGAAAGCATGCATGTGGTATCTGTGGTGCCCCAAAGTGTCTCTACAAAGAGGTTGCAGAATTGAAGATCTCTTTAGATAAAGATCTCTTTGTGTAACATTTGAATGCAGTTGTGTGTGACAGTGTTTCTATTAGTTTTTTTTTATTATTTGTCAATCTGGTATTTTTCAGTGAAAAATTAGCCTGCTTCCAAAATAGTTTTTTTTTATTCATTGCTGTATGGAAGTCTATTCCTGCATGACAATTCATACAATTGTGTTGAGAGGTCTGTGAAAAGTGTTTTCAGTGTGCTGTAGGAACAACTAGAAGAGAATCTGATAATGATTTCTTTCTCTCTTGACTTTTGTTTCCAAAACAGGGATGTTGTGGAAACACAAGAGCATTATAAGAGCAGGTGGAGATCCATCTGGATTATGTATCTTACTATGTTTCTCAGTAGTGTAGGTGAGTAAACAGAGGTAGATTTCAATGTTATTTTCTTAATATATTTTGGGTTGAAAATTACAGGCTTTCCTGGATTGCAACTACATAGTGTCCTTAATGATACTGTTCTTTTATAACCTTAAAAAGGTGCATTTTCTGAATCTTCTGAAGAGTAGAAAGGACTAGCAAATCAAACAAAAAGTTATATTTAGTAAGATATGCTAAGCAATGACTAAATGGCATATTAAATCTTTGTGTTATGGCTTTGTTATAGTTTGGGGTAAAAGGTAGTGGCACAGAAAAATTATTGCTCAGAACCAAACAGCACGAAGGTCACACTTATATTATTTATTTAAAAGTGAATCTTCTAGGGAACGAAAATAGAAATAATGCTGAGTTCTTAAGATGTAAGATCTTTGTGGGAATGTATCTATTTCACAATGTGTATGAGAGCTTGTTCTCTCCTATGGGATTTTGCGTCTCCACTGCAGAACATGCTACTGTCTCATTCCTAAAGAACTGACCCTGGAAACATGGCTTCAGTTGATTTTTATCTTCTGGGAGTTTTCTGCAGGCTTAGAAATTATCTTGAAAATAATAGGATACTTCAGTGATTTTTTTTAATTTGATGAATTATAGTTTATTTTATAAATGAATATAAATATGTCAGTATAGCAAGAAGTAATTTTTACTCTGGAGACCTTGTTGTCTTTCCACTGGGAGGAAAAATCCCATTCAGTTTGCTTGGCATTTCAGTATTCCTTCCATAGGACCTCTTTTTGTTTAGTGTGTGCATACCTATGAAATGTCCTTTTGTAAATAGTTTCTTCTGTTAGGAGGAATTATCAGTTCTTAAAATAAGCATATAATACATTTTTTTTTTTCAGGTGACAGACTCCTGCAGAATTTTAGACTATAACGCACTTTAAGAGCAGAAGAATGAACCTGTAATTTCTGTTTCAATAAAGGGAATTAGTGATAAACGTGCCAAATAAAGTAACTTCAGTTGTGTTTTTACTGCATTGCAGGTTTCTCAATTGTAATTATGTCTGTATGGCCATATCTCCAAAAGGTTTGTATTTTTTTTTTTAATTAATAAGAATAGAAAATTCCTTCTCAGAGAGTGTGTAATCCAAAACTTCACATTTTGTTTGGGAAAAGAAACAGTAAAGGGAAGTGTGTGGTTATAAGAGACTTTTATTTTACCATCCACTTAGACAGCTTTCCTTATTTCATGTAAAATCTGTCAGTTGATTTCCTGAATTAATAAAGGTACATCATAATCCGGAAATGTTTTTCAATGTAATTTCTGTTTTCTTGGACAATGAATCAATAGAAATCTCTTTATATGAATGTATTTATAGTGTTAAAACATACAGAAGGCTTGTTTGCATTTTGAAAAGAAAAAAGAAAAAGGGAAGCTGAAGGTAGCAGTTGCTCTGCAAATGTCAGATTGTTGCACACAGACGTTCTTGATATTTTTAACAGGGAATTGCCAGTGTTCCTTGATAGTGTTTTTATTCCCTCTTTGTTGCATTCTTGTTAAAAGGGGCATAAAAGGTGTCTAAAACTTTAATTTAATCTGTGCTAGGATTTTACTGCTCCTGGAATTGTAGAAGGCAGTTTCAAATGCAAACTTGGAATGACATATCCTGGGCAGGGTCCTAGAGTCTGGTGCTGAATTCTTGGAGAAGAAAAGAACATGCATCAACAACCTCGCAAATCAGGATAGATTTAGGCATGTGCAGAGATTACTTCAGTGATTCCTTGTTCCTGGCATGTAAACTGCTTACCATACTGCTTATGTTTATGTCTACAGCCTGTAACAGCAGCAGTGCTGTATGGAAACTACTTTGAGTTTGCTGCAAGTAAGCCATTTCCAGTCTCAGAAGCAAAGCACTTTTTACTGGGTTTATGCATTGCTGGAGACAGCCAAGATTTATTTCACCTAGTCAGAATACTGCATGAAAACAGCTGCCTCTGAGAGCTGGAGTGGTGTGTTTATATTAAACACTGCACAATGCCATCCAGACACACCGACTCATTTGGCAATAGCTTAGGTTTGAAACTGCATTGCATAGAGCCATATATGCTCAGAATTACGGTGAAGAGTCTTGGATAGTTCAGGTATTGATTCTGAAACAGTTTTGTTGATCTTATAAAATACTAAAATTCTTTATCCATAGCACTGATTAATTTGTTTCTGCAGATTGATCCGACAGCAGATGCGAGTTTCTTGGGCTGGATTATAGCTTCATATAGCATTGGCCAAATGGTTGCCTCTCCCCTCTTTGGTTTGTGGTCCAATTACAGGCCAAGGAGAGAACCTCTCGTCATTTCTACTGCTATTTCAGTAGCTGCTAATTGTCTTTATGCCTATGTCCATGTTCCTCATTCACACAACAGATACTACATGTTGGCTGCACGTGCTCTGGTGGGATTTGGAGCAGGTAACCACACTACAATTTACATTTCAGAAAACTCTTAAATCCTATGTCTTGTGTAGTTAATGTTGTATTTTAGTACCAGGTTTACCACTATGTGAATGATACTGTATTACTTAAAGAGTCAGCTAAAATAACTTTATAATAAAATTTTATAATTGTGCAGTTGTGCATAAATACCAGAGGGAGTGCTGGGTTTTATATTCTTGCAAAATAAGAACATAACTTTGTATTTACATGAACACTTTCTTGTTTGTTGTTTGTTTTTTTTAAGGAAACGTGGCTGTAGTTCGGTCCTATATTGCAGGTGCCACTTCTCTTATGGAAAGAACAAGTACCATGGCCAATACCAGTGCCTGTCAAGCAGTTGGCTTCATATTAGGACCAGGTAAAGCATCTCTTCTTTCCTCACCTCTAATACTTTTTAGGATGAAATTGGGCATTGAAGTAGGAATCCTCAGCAGCTGTGTTGGTGATCAGGTGTAATTGTGGCTTCTCAGATACTCTTGTCTACTTTATGGAGAAATGTGTTAGACTTGCTTTGTGTCGTAAAGAAAGAATAGCAGTTTTGTTCTGAACAGCCTGCACTGATTACTTGTGTTCTATAGCTGGAGATTATGATTATCCAATTAGTAGAACTGAAGTGTTCTCTGCATGGTAATATAACGAGGCGAACATTTAAGGCTGAAAGTTCTTTCTCCAGCTGCTTTTTACTAGTACTGTTGATGGAGCATTAAAAGATCTACAGGAACAAAAAATCTGCATTCTTTGTGTGATTTGCATGGAGTATAAGTTTAGGTAATTCCCTTTCCTAATTTGACAGGGACTCTCCGTCTGCTTCCTAACAGTAGTAAGCAAATGTTCTTAAAATCTTTTTCTCAGCACCAGTTTAAATTTTAATTAAAAAACCTCCCACAGCTTTTTTTCTCTCTGGCTTGCCCTTAGCAGGTGGGAGGGTTCAGTCACAGGACCAAAGCTTTCCATGTAGGAGGAAGAGGAAAAAGAGATCAGCTGTCCGCACATAGCCAAGAAAATTAACTGTTGGTACACTCAGAAGTCAGTTCCAGTTCTACGTTGGGCGCCAAAAAGAACTGTCGTGGTTTAAGCCTCTATAACTCACGCAGTCGCTCTCACTCACTTCCCCCTCTTTCTTCCCCCGGCTCCCGGGAGATGGGAAGGAGAATCAAAAGAATGCAACTCCCACAGGATGAGATAAGAACAGTTTAGTAACTAAGGCATAACACAAACCACTACTGCTACCACCAATAATAATAATGACAAGGCAAATACAAGGAAAGAATATAATAGCTCTCCACCTATACCCAGCCCGACCAAGCAGTACACCCCCACCCTTCCGGGTCTCTGCTCTCTGTTTTACATCCTGGGCATGATGTGCTATGGCATGGAATACCTCTTTGGTCAATTTGGGTGAGGTGTCCTGTCTCTGCTTCCTCCCGGCTTCCCCTCCTCCCTGGCAGAGCATGAGGCTCAGAAAGTCCTTGGTCAAACCAAAACATTATCAAGCAGTAACTGAAAACACTGGTGTTATCAGCGCTGTTCCCAGGCCCAAAATCAAAAACACAGCACTGCACCAGCTACCAAGAAGGAGAAAAATGACTGCTGCTGCTGAACCCATGACAGTGTCATGCTGTTATTTATCCAGTGTGTTTGTATGTAACCAAATAGTTTTCTGGCTAGTTGAGATCCCACTGATACCCATCAGTTTATCTAGAGTAGGATTCTCAAAACATAAAAGGTTTAACAGGTATAGTATTTAAATTTTACTTAACAATTTTATGTTTATTCTATATTTTTTCTCAGATTTTCTTAATGACTCTCAATAATTTCTTAATACAATTGTGTTTTTAAGTTTTTCAGACATGTTTTACCCTAATTGGAGAAGAAGGAATAACGTGGAAATTAGTTCAGCTTCAGCTGAACATGTATACAGCACCAGTTTTATTTGCAGCTCTCTTAGGAGTTATTAATATTATTCTCTTCTTTTCCATATTCAGGTAATCAGGTCAAAAAAGAAATATTCTACCTTGTTTTAGTGAATGGCTTGTAACAAACAATATACTGCTCAGAAGAAGTAGTAAGACTGAAATATGGAGTGTTAAAACTAGAAGCTGTTATTTATTTTTCATGGTTTCTTCTTTAATACCTATGTTTTTTATTAAGCTCATAAATTAATCAAAGCGATGTTACAGCTGGAATGTAACTGATGAAAAAAGTTAGAGCTGTTAGGTTATTCACTTAGCCTTGATGGATTTTTAACGCTGATGGTTTTTGCCTATGTGTTTTCTCTAAAGAGAAATAAGGTTAGCTTGTCTGTAGGGTTCTCATTTTCTATGTCTTTCCTTTAAGAATCTCGAGGGGGGATTTTTATGCACTATCCCATTGGTGGCAGTGAGGGGAGGGAAGAGATGCACACCTATATGTGATATCCTGCTAGAATATTTTCTTTCTCGAATATTGTGGTGTTCACTACAGTCAAATGTAGACTACATAGATGATGTTTAAAAGAAGTGGGAGTAATTAGAATATAAGATTATGCTATTTAGAATTATATTAATAGAAAATTGACTCAATAGTAGATCAAATAAATATGCATATTAATGAAAACAGTTCTAAACTTCTAGAGAGCATCAAGTTGATGACATGGGACGACAGTGCAAGAGTGTCAATTTTGAAGGAGAAGGTATCTACATTTACTTGAAAACTTACTCCGTGACTATAATTTATTACGTACAAGCATTTAGAACTACTCTAAAGTTTGATGCATTGGGATCTCAAAGTGGAAAGTAGGCTATATATCTCTAACTGGTCCAGAAGTCGCTTCATGTCCATGTTGTGTCCATGTGTGTTCATAGTGCTGTCCAGTACCCTGGAACTGTCTCTTCCAAGAGACAGGATTAAGTGAGTATGGACACTAAAAAAAAATCTCCCTTAACTTCTACTCTGCAGTCGTACCTCTCTCTTCTTCTGTATCATGCTGAGCAATATTGTTATTGCATATCAGCTTTCGCATACAGCATCTTATTAAAAGTTGTATAACTAAATTTGGTTGGCAAGACTGAAGTACAGTAACTGCCACATAGTACAATAGTTATGTTCAATATATACCCTTTTTGTAATGGTTCAAAAACACTTGTGAGTATCCCTTTCACTTGAAGAATAAAAAGTAAATTAAAGGTTGTTTTAAACCTTTTTAAAAACCTATGGAAGTCACCAGTTTCAGTATTGTATTAGTTTTCTGATGGAAAAGGGAACTATGTGCACACCACAAATGGGTGTTTTGTGTATGAAAACGTATGCCCGAGTTACAGGAGCCAAGGCTCTGTGATAGTGTGGAGAATAGAGAATTCTGCTGTGTACTTCTGACCTTGCAAGAGGAACAGCAAGTGTTTTGGCTTCCATCATTAAGATATTTAAAGAAGTTTGTTTATTTTGCTGTCACTCAGGACTCGTCAGTCCCACCATTACAGTGGGAAAACAGATGGTACAACCAATTTGGAAAACATTTTTCCCTTTGTGTCAGAGGAATTGGAGTTCCAACAATTCCATTTTGATTTAAAAACATTATACTTAGATTGTCAATAACTGCCTAGCCACCTACCAACCCGCATGTTAAATACTTAACAAAGTAAGGAAATCATGACTGTTTGTAACTGGTGATGATGGAAAAAAAAGCTCAGTTTAAAGTTTAGATTATTCTTTTGTTTTGTTGCAGAAAGTAATATTCCAGATCAGGATGCAGAAGGAAACATTGATCATGTTGCTGTGGTAGCAATCAATTTTCTTTTCTTTGTCATCTTGTTTGTGTTTGCTGTCTTTGAAACGTAAGTTTGGCTATTTTTCCTCAAAATACTTCGACATGTAATGTAGTTAGACTGAGTGTGCATGTAAAGGCTTTTCTGTTGGACTCATTTTGTTGACCGTACTCTTCATGAATAGAAATCCATTACTATGTGCAATCAAATTGATATATACTGATACAGAGTAATGAATTAAAGGTCAGTAATAACAAAAAAAATGTAGCATGCAGTTTGTGGTAGATGAAACAATGTAAAAGCTTTTGAAATGGATGCAGACCCATATTCTCAACTTTTTAAATGTTTTAAAACCAAACAAGTAGCTTAACTTGGGCTACCTAAAATCTTCAGAGAAAACTGTCCTGAGTACCTTTTAATTTTAGTTTTGGATAATTTCATAGTATGGTTCTGACTAGCTCCAAAAGTTCCAGTAGTGTTTAAAACAGTTGTTTGATACTGTAAATGCAATTGTATTCTCAGCTACACTATTTTACAAAGCTGTTTGTTTTTACCTCAAGAGGTATGTTACTCACTCCTAATTTTCTGTGGGCAAGAAAATAAGTAAAACGTAACTGTCATTACCTCAGACTGAAGTATGCATCATCTTTTTAACTTATAAAGTAATTAGAGGATGTAAGATTTATTTTGTGAGTTTTTTAAGCTCTAATGTTCTTTTTTTTTTTTTAACACTATGTCTCTGTCTTAATTGCATTATTTTTAGAAAATTGAATTCCTAGAGACTGGTTAGTTGCTAAAACTGAAACAGTATTAAATGTTTACTGTTTGTATACTCACAGGGCCTAGTTTTTATCTCTATTGCTCTTGCTTTGCTTTAAGTCCATCATCCTTTCATGAACTGCCAGAAATACATTAATGATCCTTCAGAGTATGTCTGGTTGTGAACTTTGTCTGGTGGGTTTAGTTTTAATAAATGATGCAGGACAGCATTAGTTTCTAACTAGCCTGTATTTTCTGATATTCCCATCAGGAGGAAAGGCTTCTATACCACTGTGTGTGATGTTTGGGACAGTGTAGGTGTGAAAACAACTGCATAAAAGAAGGGGTTTTTTAAGTTAATGTAATTTTGTCCTGTCACTTTAGTATAGCTACTCCATTGACGATGGATATGTATTCCTGGACCAGGAAAGAAGCTGTTTTCTACAATGGAATAATCCTTAGCATGGTTGGCATTGAATCCGTTATTGTTTTCATGGTGGTTAAAATGCTATCTAAAAAGTAAGTTATTGGAGCTTATTGGAATTTTCTTCCTGATGTTAGCTAAATTTGAGCAGCTTTATGGCAAGGCCAAATCTGCATCAGTCTGATCTTTTACTCATTAATGAGTTTGGGTTCACTATGACAATGAAGTATTTTGAATTTTGACATGGCCATGATGCTGTGGTTGTTCTTTATTCTGTTAACATAACCCCCTTCCTTGTCTGTCTTTTACCCTGGGATCACAAGAAAAACAGATTTCAGGTTACTGTGATTTTTAAATTTTTCTTGCAGGTGTTTTGGCCAGGCATCTTTTCCACAAACCAATGGGCTATGTCATTAGATCCTTTATAAATTTTACCTTAATTAAATGATCTATTTAATTGTAATTTCATTGTTTGGTAGGACTGGTGAGCGTGCCATACTCCATGGAGGCTTACTGATTGTCTTGGTTGGATTCTTTATCTTGTTGCCTTGGGGGAAAAAGCTACCAAATATCCAGTGGCAAGGTATTCAAGTCATACTAAACTGTCATCATAATGTGGGAGGAGCTTTAAAAAAGCTTTTTATTATTTTGGGGTTTGTTGGTTTTTTTTTTAATGGTGTGCGTAACTTATTTTTGCAGAAATAAAGAATAACTCCATTCCCAGAACAGCTGCCACTGAAATGTTAATGCCTTTCTGGAGTTTGCAAGCAACGCCGCTTCCATCCAACCACACAGTAGAACCAGTGGGCTGCCCTGTCACGCAGTCCTGGTGCCTGAATACTCCCATGATCTATCTGGCCCAGTATATCAGCTCCGACATACTAATAGGATTGGGTTATCCCGTTTGTAATGTCATGTCCTACACTTTATACTCCAAAATTCTAGGACCAAAGCCTCAGGTAAGCGTGATGCCTAAACAGTTTATTTCATTTGCTCTCCAACTTGCACCCTCTTTATTAGAATGAAGGATCTAGCTAAAATTCATTTTGTCATCAGCCAAATAACTGTATGTTTCAACCAGAGTAGAAGTTTTCTGGACTCTAATCTTTATTAAAACACAAGGCAAATCCCGAGAGGAACTGGAAAGCAAGGCTGGTACTACAATATATGGCAGATTGTACAGTGTGGAAATTTCAGGATAACTAAGACCAAAGCTTGTGGCTTTCATGATTGTTCTGGAAGAGCCATTTTTGTAACAACCAATTATATATTTGAAATCTCAGTACAGAATAATGTTCCTCTTACTAAGTATATTACATGAAGATTAGAAATATTGTGATAACTCCAGTTTTTGACATTTTACAGTGGTGAAACACATAGCAAGCTGCTATTGCTGCTTAAAAAAAATTTCTTCCTTCTACACCAGTTTCCTCATTTTTTTGGTATGTTATATTTTGCTGTAAGAAACTAAATGCTTTAAGGCAGAATGCCTTCCTACTAGAAAGCTATAATGCATGTAGCTCAGTGGAGTCTTTGAATTAATGCTTAAGAGAAGCTGAGCAGTACTCTTGGAAACAAAGTACTCGGTATTTTCACGGGTTAAGAAAGATGAGCAGTTGCTTAAACACTTCTAAATTTTCTAATTAAGATAACTGGTGGCAGTTATTGTGCAGCCTAGTAATTCCTGTATCACTAACAGAAGCTTTTGATCTTCTATAGGGTGTCTACATGGGATGGTTAACTGCCTCTGGAAGTGGAGCACGAATACTTGGGCCTGTGTTTGTAAGCCAAATATACACTCGTCTGGGACCACGCTGGGCATTTAGCTTAATATGTGGTGTAGTGGTAGTCTCTCTCTTACTCTTGGAGATAGTATACAAGAGACTAATTGCATTTTCTGTCAGATACGGAAGAATGCAAGAAGAGAATTGTTAAATATGGGCATTTTTTAAAAAAAGTCAAACCAACCAGAAATAATACTTAGTTTATTACTACTTCTTAATGAGGACTACCTGACCTTGTTGGCTGTATGCTAAGAACTGTACACGTGTACTTACACATTGACAGAACACGTAACTTGGTCATACCCTACCTAATAGATGGTTACTCCTGCTGCAGTGGAGCATTTGTATCCTGCCTTTCTAGCAGCAGAGGAAGAGATGTGAACATCTGAAGCATGTACAGCTTAAATGATGCACCTGTGTATGGAATGCAGCTGTGAAGGTCGCAGGTTACGTGCATCCTTTCCAGAAAGAAGTAAAAGAAGTATTATCTTGATTCTGTGAATCAGGATTAGTAACTCTTCTCTAACTACAAGATTAGTTGAGCTGCATGCATTTTGTATGGAAACATCACTGTTTCAGCGAATCTCCTGATGTCCTTTGTAAGCACTGGTTAATACAAAATGTGAGACCTTGGAAACTGGTACGTGTCAGCACATCTTCTCCAGGATTTCAAATGAAATGTGACACAATTGTAGAGAAAGGTAGGTGCCTACTTCACAAGCTGCTCATGTGGGATTTGGGTATTTAAGTTGGTGAAGAGCCATTGAAAATTGCAGCCTTAGTGGCTGTTACTTGAATTACAGTGAACCGTATGTGCAATTTTTCTTCTGCTGTTTTGCTGAATGCCTTTTTGTAGCAAGAAGTATAACCTGCACAGAATTGAAATAATGCACAGCCTTTCCTAACTACAAGAAGGAAAATACTAAGCATGATAGTTTACACTTTCATTGCCATTTGAGAGAATGAATGCACTGTGCTGAGCAACCAGCTCATATTAACTAAAGAGAAGGACACTTGCTCTTCAGGTGCTGTTACCTGTAGATTTTTTTCCTGATAGTACAGTATGAGAAACAGGAATTCACAATGTTTGAATCATTCAGTGTTTCTTTTAAAAAGTGAGATTATTTTCTTTCATAATGGAGCCTAAGCTTATCTGTATGGGTTTGTTTTATCTATTTAAATACTACTGGGTAAAAGTAAATCTGTAATAACTTCAGTATGAGGGTTGTAGCTGCTGTTTACTGTGTCTCATACTTGATGCTTACTGAATTTAATAAATGTAATTAAATATTCCTATGTCATCAATTGTTCAGACATTGAAATGAAAAAGGTTATTTTTTTCAATACTGACAGAAGAGAATAGACAAGTTTTATTCTCTCTGGGGTTTTCCTGCTGCAGAATCACAAAATGCTGTGAGAAGAGACTTTGCTTTTATAAGCAGTTCTTTTATATGCCAATTCATAATAAATGGTACAAGAAATACTGTGTTTTAGTGGTGGAGACAAGCTGCCAAATGAATTGCTTGATTTTAGCAACCAAAAATTCCTTCAGCCATGAGAAATTGGTGAGAAATGCAGGAGTTCTCAAAATGGCTAACACAGAATTGCATGTTCTACAGCTCAGTTTGTGCTGAGCATTAGGACAAACTGTATATATGTCATAGGAGGTTTATTACTGTTCTTCAGGTGAGCTAACTTCCAATTTAAAGAGAATATGTCTGGGTACTTGGAGGAGTTGTTTTACCTGTAACTTATTTAAAGAGTGAAGGATAAAACTAGATTCAAGCCTGTTCTCTGCAGTGAGTATCTGTAGA
This sequence comes from Ara ararauna, assembly GCA_028858755.1. Taxonomy (NCBI): domain Eukaryota; kingdom Metazoa; phylum Chordata; class Aves; order Psittaciformes; family Psittacidae; genus Ara; species Ara ararauna. Next base: position 83,981,031 of record CM054376.1, on the reverse strand, counting down.
GTACACAATACCCCCCCAGTAAAAAAAAAATAAAAAAAAGGTAGACCAGGCCTATTAATATGTTTACATAACAAAAATAAGAAAGCAAAGCTTTAAATTCTTTGGCCATGAGTAGTCTGTATTTTCCTAGGTCAGCTGTGATTTAAGCTGTGGCTTGGTTGTAGTGGATTATCACTCTGTTGCTTACGAGCTTACTGACTGTTCTTTCTAAGCCTTTATGCCGCCTGTGTCTTAGGCATTCTTCAACTCTTTGTACCAAACTAGATTGTGTCTGAAGTAAAAATAATCAGTGCGGCTGATAATGCAAGGTTCTAACATTCAGTGCTGACCCACATCTTGGCGAGGTTGACTTTCTACTTCAAAACTCAGTTGATTTAAGAGTGATGTACCAAAAACATTTCTTTTAAAAAGCTGCATTTATGTGCATGTACAATGTTTGAATCTACAGGTACATGCAAAAAACTTTAAAGTCTGCATAAGAGCTATATGTAGTACTTGCTTTATCAAAGACTTGTAATAAAGAAAAATGCTTAAGAAACACTGTTAATGCTAATAATGTCTAAGACAAGGTAAAAGTATCCTAAAGTTAATAAAATTCCTACAAAATAACAAACTGAATTAGTTACATTATGTATAGTTTGCTTTCCTATCAAATGTGCTTCTGACTTTAATCATATATAGGACAGAGGTAAAAATATTAAAGACACAAACCCTAGTACATTTTGTCACTTCAGCAAGTTAGAATTAGCATCATTCAACAGTTTTATACCATTTCTTCCCAAGCTTCACCCAGTCCTAAACTCCAAACATATACTGCTGTAAGATACCAGAGCAGCTCCTGTAATAAATGTAGCTTAATACCTAGAGGAAAGGGCTTTAACTAAACCACACATGAACATGAAACAGATCTGTACAATTGCCACTGCATTTATTTTATTTTTTTTATAAAATGCTTGTGCAGGAAAATTAAAGCTGCTGCTACAGAAAGGTTTAAAAACAGTTATAAAACATATACATATTTACATATATTACTTGCAAGACGTAAAAAATATAAGTTATTTACAAATACAAACACTTCAACAGCACAGATGCATTTTCCTTGATTGTTGGCACTCAGTAAGCAGTGGGGAAGAAAAAAAATCCAACAGATTCAGATTATTTCCAAGAAGTTGATGCTCTCTAGAACTAAGTTGCTCAAAGTTTTGCTTGAGCAGCTTTATTCATCATTTTGAGGGGGAAAAAAAGTCTGTATGAAACTTTACAAGCAATTGGATACACGTAAACAGAGCAACTCTGCCCTTCCTATTTTTTTTTTTCCTCCTTTTTTTTTATCAGCTTTTGGAAGAATTTCTGTGTAAGCTGAGTAAGAACAGTCACATCACTTCAAAGTCAGTGAGTGAGTTTATTAAGCTCTTTTGTCCAAACACCTGCATTGCTTTAATTAGTGGGGACCAGCTGGATTGGTAAACATCACAAGAATAGAAGACAGACAGTGCAGCTTCTCTTTGATGTATTCTGGCAACTTATCATTTTCTCCATATCTAGAAAGGCAAATGAAGCACAGAAAAAAAATAGATGTTTCAAATAATTTGTATCTGGACAGTTTATTTCAAAACTTGCCTATAAAAAGGCAAGCCACTAAGTCAAGAAGATTTTAAGCATATCAAGACACATTAATTGGAGCTTGGAGGCTTAAGTCTAGGCTCCCTTACCCGATATGTATTCTGAAAACTGTTTCAGATCAAGAAAGTATCTAAACAATGTTTAAGCTGCAATAATATCTGAACAGACTGTATCCTGCTGTCTCAAGCTTTGCAGAGGAAACGTTACTCAGTGGCTGTATTCGTATGGGAAGTGCCCAATGTCCAGAGTGCTCAGGTGAAGCTTTGCCTATGCATCAGTGTCAACATCTTATCTCACAAATCTGGCAGTATCTTAAAACAACAACAAAAAATATTAAAACCTTGCTTTTCTCCCTCTCCTGCCTTTAAATACTGTACATGAAGAGTGGCTATACTCTGGAGATCAAGTAGATGCATTCCCCAGGTGGGGTTTTTTTTTGTTTTCATTTATTTATCCAGAGCTCAGTCAAAACTATAGGTGTTTCTCTTTATGAAGCTTCTATAAGCTATCAGCTGAGAAGTGATTGAAAAGCTAAGTTCTAGTATTTCCAAACCAAAATGAATAGCAGCTATAAAGTTAAAGTATATCTTATGTCTGACCACCTTGCACTGACAGTGAACAACTATTTTTATAGCTGTAACAGACTCACCTCGTTGTCTGGCCATCTGGAGATGTGTAAGTGATGGAAGAAACACCTGCTTGGGCTACTAGTTGGGATCCATCATTAAACTGAACCCATACTGCTCCACTGGTCAGCTAATGAAAGAAATAGCATTGTGATTTGAGGACATAAAAGGCTACATACCTAGAATTTTTCTAATAATTGAAGTGACTTAAAGTCTTGTGGTCAGTCTTTTCAAGATTGCATATATACTAATTTGGAGTACGTAGTCTCACGCAGTCTCAAGAATCAGGCTTTCTGAGGTTTCAGATACTCAGCTTTAGTCATCCTTTTCAATGACAGTTAAATAAAGAGGTAGCTTTAGTTTAACCACCCCTAAAAAACTGCTGAATAGGACCAAACGTAAAATAGAAGGCCCATTTGTGAGAGTTCACAGCTATATCCATTTTTAAGTTTGTTTTTATATATAAGCAGAAACTTTCGATTAGGACAGGAAGCTTACTCCATCTGGATTGCAGAGAACCCTTTTTGAAATCTAAAGCTGGTCCCCAGAGAAGCAGAGGAAAAGCTGCTCTGTGAGGAAACAGCTTTTTCTGTTGTATAGGCAGATTCATTCTTGTACAGATCTGGTACATACCTGTTAGACACTTTGTCATGACACCTTTACACCTACATTAGCAAACAAAGTTTAACAGCTTCAGGTTTTTTGCTAGAGTCAAATTTAAATGACAGAAAATACTGAAATAGGCAATAACCACCACAGAAAAACTATGATAACTGAAATACTTCAGTATTATTTTGGTTTGTTCTACTTATCTGGTTCAGCATGGTATTTATCCAAGATATGTATTTGGAAGGATTCTGTCACATACCAATTTTCAGATTTATATTGTACCAGAGCACATCTGAATGTATCCCTCCTAGATCAAGTTCAAAGTTAATGACTTAAAAATATGTATCTCAAGTTTAACAGGAAAAGAACAGGTTCCCCTCCTTTATCAGTATTCATTGCTCACCTGAGAAGCCCAACCAACATTTTTCACAAAGACAGATTTTAAAAGTTGGGCTGTATTTGGGCTGCATTCTGTTTGATGAACAGAGGAGCATGTAGTTTCCACAGTATTAGTCAGGAACGTAGGCTTTTCAAATGACACCACCTAAAACCCAGAAATACATAGAATTAGCAGCCTTGGTATCAATCAACTGATTACATACAAACTACAGTGGTCAACTACCACCTGTTTTAATCTTTCTATACAGACAGATTTAGCCCATATGCTTCACTTAGCAGCATTACATTGTGAAAACCCCACAGGGCTTCATAAGACTCAGTATTACCACAGATCTTCCTACCACTTTGCTGTACTCAAAGGAATCACCCTCCCTAAGCAGACGTTTTCTACTTAAACCCCATTTTTTTCCTTATTTGACTATCACAAAACACTGTCCATCTGCAGCAAGTGTTCAGCACATAACAGCCCAATGGCACAGTAGCCCTCATTCAGATGACCACAATATTTTACAGACATACAGACATTGCTATTAATTGGAAACTAGAGTATGAAACAAATACAAGAGTTTTACAGCACATGCAAAGGCTGTATTAGATTTAGAGAGACAACAGGGATGTATTAAGAATAATGGAGGACTTCAAGACACCACCACCACTACTGCCTGGGAGGAACATATCTGCTTCCTTAGAAGTTCTACAGTACCTCCTCCCATAGTCACAGAGATGACAGATGAGGTGGTGTGCTTATTAGTATTTAAGAGTCAGGGTTCAGTGACAAAATGCAAGTCAGGGGATGCTTCTGAGATAGGAGAGCTTGGTCAGGAAGGAGATCAGGATCCAGATAATTACAGGAAACTGAAAGAAACAACAAGCTGTACCTCAGGATAATACAGACCTAGTTCAAATATCAAGAAACTGACAGAGTCAAGAGTAACATGGAAAGGCAACCAGCCATTGTGATATTTTGCTTAGAAATAGATATTTTAGAAGAGAAAGCAAACAGTGGAAGTCTTACAAAGATTTTAGTGTTTGCTATATGACAAAGAATGAGTTTGAATGCTGAACCCTTTAATTAGAACTCTGGTCTTAAGTCAGTGTAAGAATCAATACTAGTACTGAAGCCCACAGGAATTTTAGTCGCCTGGTTCATTTCAGCCAAGCAAAAACCGGCAGATTCTGCACTGAGGACATGTGCTACCCAACCAAAAGAACAGAAATGCACAGCCACATAAATTCAGCAAAGGTAAGATGATCCAAACTCAGTGTGCCAGGATCCCAACATAATTCAGTCCAGCTAGGGAAGTTGTATCAGGGCTACAATGCAGCAACTGAATCTTGGTGGTTTTTTTAAACCAGCTAAATGAAATCACACACAAAACCTTGTTGGCTATACATATAAATGTATTTCACTTACACTTTTTTTTTTTATGCACACTAACACATGATTATGTCAGAACAGCTGCCTCAAGTGCTAATATCCTTTGTGACTACCATGTGATATCCAGGCCTGAGGGCACGTTGGTGCTCTCCAAAATAAACTGAAGATGCACCATGTAACACAGAACAATTTTCAAACTATGTTCCCATGAAGAATTTGTGGTAAAGTTGTGGAAGATTTAGATTTTTTCAGATGATCTTGAATCCAGCTATCAAAAGTTAGCTGAAATCAAAGTTAACATTTCCAGTCAATATGCTCACAAATGGCTAATAAAAGCTTACAACCCATGCAAACATAATTCCATTAGTTCAAATAAACTAGCAATATTTGAATTCCTACTGGAGAGTAGTGTCCACTACTGTATATTCTTGTGTACTTACGGAAGGAGTACAGTTTGGAGATTGAACTGGAGTAGAGCCAGCAGCTGTATTTCCATCCAGTGCCACAACTTCTTTTACACAGTTGATATTGTCCAGCAGCGGAGGTGCTACAGCCTGTGGCGATTCAGTATTGCCAGGTTTTCTGGAAAAATTAGAAAAATTGGGAAAGGGTCTGTACAAAAGGGACTAAAACAGGTGAGGAGATGTAGCTTGTCCTTCAGTTTACCACGGACTGTAGAAAGCACTTGACAGCAACGGTCTGCACAATTCTTTTTACACATGCTAATTCTTGCCCTGTTTTAGTCTACAAGTGTATGTTCTCCTAGTATTAAAGGAGGCTTTGTGGGTCTAATGTAAGGTGTTCACAATGCTTTCAAGTTCATATTTCTCTTGCTAGTGGCTATAAGCCTCTGTGAAGCAACCGTGGCTTCTGCAAACATTAGGCTGCTTAGTAAAAAATACTTATGCATTTGAATATTCCAAGTAAAAGATACTACCTTCCAACAATTATTGGAAAAAATGGAACGCTTGCACTCCTTTTTTCTTCTTCCAAAACAGCAGATTCCAGGGCAAGGCATATACGATGTCCCTGGAATTAGAAGGGGCTTGTTAAAGATTTTAATTGAGAACAGAGTAACTATTTCATACATGTTTAGTAAGGCAGGTGAGCCTATGCAAGAAAACACTTTTTTTGATGGTACTGAATAGCTGCACTCATGTATGATGGAGGCAACTCAAAAAGCTGTACTACAGCAAGACTTCTTCATAACTTCAGATTATCTGGAATTATGCCCTTAATAATCACATGTCCTCCCCTTTTCGCAGGACTAGATGACCCCCGAATTCTAGTCCAGGAAGTAACAGGACATCAGGAGGACCAAACAGGAAATTTGTATTATATTTTTACTGTTTCCTAAGTTCATCAACAGAAAAATTACTCTTGTTTTGTGGTGCCCAATTAGAAGTCACAAGAGAAGGAAAGCACAGCAGGAAGGCTAGACAGACACTTGGCAGGTTTTTGTGTTTGGAGTTTTTTTTGGAGGGTTTTGTTTTCAAACTTGTATAGGGCAGCTTCGTCTGTTCTGTTCAATCATTTCACAAGACAAACCTGCTCTGCACACTAATAAGACTCTCCTCTAAGTGTTCATAGCCAGGCATTTACTGTTACCTCCACATAGATATTTGCTCTTTGTCATCCCTGCTTATTAGTGTAATGAAAACTATGAAAAGAATCATCAGAAGCACATTTGTGAAAGAGAAACTGAATTCTCAGAAAGTTGCTTTGCACTGGAAAAGGCCTATATGAAACCATTTACCTCATTTGCATGATCCATATAAACTTGTATTTCCTTCTTCAAACCTGCTTCGCTTTCTCCTTTCAAAGTGAAGGATTTCCCTGATTTTTCAATCACACGAGTTACACCAGCTGTCTTATGTATCTTTGCTCCTGTGAAAAACAACAGGTAAAAACTTTGACTGTGAATTTATAAGATACCAGCATCTGTAAAGTACATATTTCGGCCATTACATTCTACTCTACTAAAGTGTATCTCACCGAGTTGCTTACTGCAAGAATAAAACCACTCCTTCATAAGCTTTATATCTAGCAGAAATAAATAGCCACTTAAATTGGGACTGGGATGTTAATGGAATGTCCTCTATGGCCAAAGATCACCAGAATAATGGGCAGAATAATGCATTTATTATGTATTTTAAGAACTACCTTTCTAAACACTAATCTGAGACAAATCCAACATCTCTAACAATTGGTTGGAGTAGGCCCTACTGTAATGACACTTTTGCAACGTGCATTCCTTGAAGAAGATATCAGTGAGGAACTAAGGAATAATAAAGTTATCTGCAGATGCTAGAATGAAGGCAGAGTGGCAAAAAAAGTCTTCTTCAACCCAAATTGTTTATTTTTTAGTGTTCAGGAATATTTTAGTGCAGCTTTAATAACATGCTATAACTATTTGCATAATTACAAAAATGAATACGTACCATCATAAAAACAAATTTCAACATCTGCAGTGGGTGAATTTTCCATCAACATGCACTTGGCGTATCTTGTGTAGAACGTAACTTTGGGGGTTTTTGTTCTTACCAACTGCACAAACTTGGCTGCATACTGGTATTTTTTCCAGTACTTTTCTAAAAAAAGAAAAAACTTTTATCAAAAAGTCATCAGACATTTCCCCGTGCACCAGCTTGGAAAGTAGTAATGGAAAATATGTATTACTCACAACCTTCGCCTATCTAGTATTTAAGTACTTCATAGAAGTATGTTCAAAGAAACATACTTATTTTCCCCAAATTTTAGAAAAGTATGCATATTAAATAGCATCACATGAATAGCTTCAATTAACATCATTCAGAACCTAAATAACAGTATAGTGCTGCATATACCATTTAATCAGATACTGTAGCCCAGTTGGCTTCCCAGCTTTAGGTAAAATCTGGCTTTGATCTCTAGTTAGTAGAGAAATCTGCTTGCCTCAAGAACTTAATATTGTCAACTTATCATAGAATCATAGAATAGTTAGGGCTGGAAAGGACCTTAAGATCATCTAGTTCCAACCCCCCCTGCCAGGGGCTGGGACACCTCACACTAAACCAGGCCACCCAAGGCTATGTCCAATCCAGCCTTGAACACCGCCAGCGATGGAGCATTCACGACTTCCCTGGGCAACCCATTCCAGTGCCTCACCGCCCTTACAGTAAAGAATTTCTTCCTCATATCCAGTCTAAACTTCCCCTGTTTAAGTTTGAACCCGTTACCCCTTGTCCTCTCACTACAGTCGCTCATGAAGAGTCCCTCCCCAGCATCCCTATAGGCTCCCTTGAGATACTGGAAGGCTGCTCTGAGGTCTCCACACAGCCTTCTCTTCTGCAGGCTGAACAGCCCCAACTCTCTCATCCTATCTTCATATGGGAGGTGCTCCAGACCCCTGATCATCCTCGTGGCCCTCCTTTGGACTTGTTCCAACAGTTCCATGTCCTTTTTATGTTGAGGACACCAGAACTGCACACAACACTCCAAGTGAGGTCTCACAAGAGCAGAGTAGAGGGGCATGATCACTTGTTCTTCATCTGTCTACATTAAATACTCTGTCAATGCTTTCTAATATATATTCCTCCTTTTTCTCCCCCAAGTTACGGATATTAGGAAGCACAATGTAAAACTGCTGATTTTAAAATGACTTGATAATATTTCTTCCACTCTTATTTAAGCAGCTTCCAATATGAACAAGAATAGGAAAGACTTAATTTTAGTACACTGCATTGTAAAGGGGTGACTCCTTTTAACTTTCACACAAAATAAATGAAAATCCTTCCTCGTGAAGTTTCAAAATACAATTTCCAGTTAAACTGTAGCTTGACCCTTATTCTGACAGTTTTATCTTCACAATTATCTGAAAAGTAGTGGCTAAAAGTTAAGAAGTCTCAAACAAGATTTACTTAAACATCACATTCATCATCATAATGATTTTTAAATAAATTTCAGGTTACCTGGCAAGTTGTCAAAATTATACATAGAGATGCCTTCAGGAGGAGCAGGAGGTCTGTCATCAAGAAGGAAGCCTCTTCCTTCATTTGGATGATAAACTGCAACCTACAAAAAGGGGGAAAAATGTGTTTACATTTGCAACTTACAACAGCACTCCCTACTGTTAATAGCTATAGAATTAAGTCCTAGTTTAATTAATTACCATAATTTACCATGACCGCTCTATTTCTCTAAGTAATTATATACCAGCAGCTGTTTCTCAACAATACTTCACCTATTGCAAAAGTCAAGTCCAATTTTGCTCTTTAGTAATTCCTTGATACCTACATGTGCATGCCTGTATTATGGGGGGGAAGGAGCTTACAGCTGTACATATGTAAACACTGCATCTCCAAGCAAATAATCACTTAAAAGAAAATAAAAAACCTCTGAAAGAACAGAATACTCCAAAGCCTTTATACAACACTTAAGAAATTGAAAGCATACTCACTATGTTTCCGTCACAAGATATTCTGAGAACTTCCTTCACAAGTTCTTGTGAATGGTGTTCTTTTAGAAACTCCATACACACTTCCCCAGTATCTAGAATGCTCACCTAAAATATATTAAATATACAAGTCAAACAACACGACCATTACTTTTGCTATTAGTGCTATTAAAACAGAACACTTCAACATGACTGAAGGTTATAAGCCTGGTCAGTGGGGGTGGGGCTTCCTGAGTGACAAATCAAACAAAGACAGGTCAGATCTATTATGTTCTTCTTTAAAAGAACAAATGGGGGGGAGGGGAAGGGAAAAGTGACAGGATAAGTGAGACTATAAGAAATGGAACAAAAGGAAAAAGGGAATGAACTAACCCCGAAACTTATACAATCAGTTAGGATTAATGGAATTGGTTTTCCCTTCCTACCCAATGGGAAAAAGCAGCACTATAGGAAAGATTTATGCTTTGCTTTCACTTGAGAGCAAGACTGTTTTCATTTCTAATCTGGTTATTTATCAGATCTGTAAAAGTGTTTGACATAGTTAAAATCTTAAATGCAGTTGTACAGCTAAGCAGTACAGAGTTCCAGAACTGTAGGAAGTATATATGCACTTAGTATTTGTTATGTCTACTTACGGTTTCTTTGCTTGTAAGCTAAAAGCAAAGCCATGTCACTGCAGGAACCGACCACAAATATTCCACATGCGAAAACTAAACTGCATCTTACTAATCTATAATGTAATTTAAAATTATATTAAGTTCTCTGAGAAAAATGCCTTTAATTTACCAAGTGATTTTTAAGAGATAGTCACACTGTATTTAATAGTGAAGTTGTTTCCCATTTAAGAACTGATACATACCACTGCATTTTTTGTTTTTTGCCTGATGGGTTTAAGCCTGTGAGCATTGAGAGGGGACACTATACTTCGCAGTGTAGGTTTCTGATGTGCTGGTGGTTCTTTGCCCCACGTTTGGTTTTGTTCTGAGGTTGACCAAAGGGCACATGTAGAAGATGATGGTTGGATTTTCTCAGATTTACAGAGAACTCCAGGGTTGTATTGCTTTGGGTTTCTCTGGTTTAAAGAATGTGGACAGTCACCAGATGCATCGTGATTCCTTATATCTTTTAAGGTGTTCCACGCATTTCTTGATGCATCTTGCTGCACATCCAGATGATACCGAAAACCTCCATGTGCGTTACTATTTCCCAGTAGGTCTGCAGGTGGTCTCAGTGGAACTGAAAGCATCATAAAGTGCATTGTCGATTCAAAGAATCACAGTCAGAAGAAAAAAAATGCTATTGTGTTTTTAAAGACTTTTCAAAATATCATTTTGGAAGGCTTTAGTGGAGAATGGGATTTCTTTAGTCCTTAGTCCCTATCATTAGGCTATGACTTTAGTATGGTTCAATACCAGGGCTAACAAAATTCCAGTGCTACTTAAAATAACCTGTTCTAGATTTCAGTTAAGATCGCCTTCAGTCTTGTCATATGTCCACTCATTTTGCAAAATCATTTATAAGCAACATACTGAATTCAAATAGATACTTAAATAAGAATTAGTTTACAACAACATTTAATAGGTTGAAACAGTTTACTTGGCACTCAGATAACCACTAGTACCATTAAATTCCAGCTTATCTAACTAGTGTGTTAGCATCAGAGATTTTGGCAATCAAGATGTTAAATGAATGCTGCAAACCCCTTGTTTTATTTCCAGTCACTTGTTAACAGACAAACCCCTGTTTTTATATTTAAACTTCCTACAACTGATTCCCTAGTTTTGATATTTAAGCCCTTCATCAACTTTCTCTTCACTCCTCCTGCCATGTGGCAGGACAGTTGAGAAGGGACCAAAAAACCCAAATAGGATTATTCAGACCATATATCATATTGTTCCAATTGCCTCTAGACAGAAGGGAAGGAGACCAGTAATATCAAAACAAAAAAGTTCAGAATGGATTTGTGATTTAGTTTTATGACTAAATTACATTATTTGTAAATGATGTAACATGATGCATAACAAAGAACATCTTCCCTTCTGTGTCTTTTGTCTTTTTCTCCACCTCTCCTTCTGCAGCCTCATTATCTTTCTCATTCACTGAGGTCTCATTTTCTCTTAAGGCATATTTGTACAACTAAATTAACACGCTTTTGAGCCACCTGACAATCTTTTGTCATGTATTTACTTACACATTTCAGGTCACAACTGACTAATTATGGAAGGTTCTAGAATTTGTTTGAGATTTTTTTTTTCCCCTCTCCCTCCTTTTTCTAAAATACTAAAAGAGAATGACCTCACTTTAGGAAGCTAAGTATACAAATTCAATGTACTATATCTTCACTCTCATGAAGGCAGTTACATACAATTCTTTATACCAAGAAAACAGCTTAAGAGGAACACCTAGCTACAAAACCTTCTAACTTCCTGTCTCAGGAAACATTTGCAACAGCTTAGACAAAAAGAAAAAACAGAGCAATGGTTTCAATGGGATATTTCTTACTTAGTTATTATTCTACAGATTAGTGATGCTGGAAATCATTACGCCTCTTTCAACATCTGTGTCAATTTTTTTGTTCAGTCACAAGTCAGTTTAGGGTCTCCTGTGCTTTTCATTTGGGAAAGCTCCAACAATATACAACTTTTGACTGCAAAAATACACAACTGATTAGTAACACACCATTTGTTTGCATGCTTCCAAGCCACTGCTGCATTGTTTCAGTATGGGACTTCTGCTCTAACAAACCAACCTGGGGCTTCATTGGGCAGAGATAATTTGAGCTGCAAAATAAAAGTTACACATGTAATCATAATTACACCAAAGACACTTGCACAACAAAAGCTAGTGCTAGAGCTGCAGAAACCACAACACTCTCAGAATATTTAAGAAACACACGTGGCATTTTGCAGCTCTAGACAGCAAAGGACATGTTCTTTTTTCATCAGAAATGTTCACTGGGTAAAGTATTAAAAAAAAAGAACAAACAAACAAACAAAAAACCCACAAAAAACTGTTTCCAAATGGAATTAAAAGTTATTACTAGTTTTTAGCGCTAATTTAAGCCTGTTAGCACTAACTAGTAGACTCTTAAAATCGACATATATGAACAAAAAGAGCCATTGACAATGCTGTCAGCCATGGCTCTTCCTGAATCTAGTTCTTAATTCACAGCCTAGGACACAGGGATGATGCCCTGTGCATCTCATTCAGCATTAACAAATATGCAGCTGAAACACATAGGCAACCTTATCACCTAAAATAATCTGAGCTTATGTAAAATATAATAAATCCCCAAAATTGCAAAGGGCTTTTTTTTTTTTTTTACCAGCTTTTTAGACCATGACATATAAATAGTGACAGGTAAACTCAAACTGTAATCCCCATATTGAAGAATAAAGAATACACACAAAACCAATTACTGCAGAACCACTGATCTCTTGTAAATTCACACTAAACTCCTGTGAGTTTTTCTATCCCCGTAGCCTGCCCTTGTCTGTTCTTTCTTCTTGCAATGATCATTACTTCATTAAGGATTCAGTTCTTCCCCCCCCCCCCCCCGATATAAGCATATAATTTAGGTCTTAAAACCTTCCATTTAAGATTGTCATTCAAGTTAACTATAGATGCAAGAGGCTTTCATAAAATCACCCATGTAAAGAAGTAGTTACCATTTAGTTAATCCCCATACTCATATTAATATTCTGTCACATTTACATTCAGCATGCCTCTATTAAGAGCCATGGAGAATAGAAGTGAGTACTATGATAATATTTGCTCAAATCATTTCTTGATTCATCAAACATTTCTCAAACTAGAAAGAATGCACATGTCCATTGAGCTTGCTGAACAAAGCTTTATGTCAAACACAAATAGTCAAGAAAAACCTCTTCTTCCATTTACTTTTTCTACAAGGCAAAGCACTCATTTGCCTTTTCCCTGAATCGATTTGCAAAAACAAAGACACATGAAACCATCACATGAAGCTACCGCTTCTTAACGTGAAGAGAAATGCAAGAACCAAGATATGCAATAGTTCTTGTATTGAAAAACCAGAAATCGTTGCCTGCTGATGGAAAAAAACAAAACAAACATCAACTAAGTTTATCACAAAGAAGGGGTCTTGTTGCCCTTGATGCAAAAATGAGGCCTCCAACAGCACAAGTTGCATCCCAGCATCATTTGCAGGTTTGACACCTGGATAGGTTTGTATTAGCTGGGCAAGTCCATCAATGTACAGCAAGTAGTCAGGTTTTTACACAGAAACTACAACTGAGGACACAACCAAGATAACTTTCTAGCACACCAGTTTTATAACCTCTCACTTAATCTTATATTTAATTTGGGTTTTTTCCTTTACCTTGTCTAATCGTTACAGGAAAAAAACCAAAACCAACCAACCAACCAACAAAACAACCCCCAAAAGCAAACAGAGCAGAAGGAAAACCACTGGTAATGACACTCTAAATGCCTTCTACCCTAATCTAGGACTCTTCTGTAAAGAATTAACAAGGCTCTCTAATACAATTACTGTGGGAAAAGAAATACGCAACTTGCTGCACATAGAAATAATAATAGAGTATCACCGGGATAAATAAAAGCTATGATTTAGCTAGCTGATGTGCTCTATCTATGAACATTAAGATAGGGCCAGTGCAGAGGTAAACCTGCAACAGCATCAACTATGCTCTCTCCTATGTGGTATATTTAATCTACAAGCATAAGGACTTTGGGCACTTTCTGCAGCTTACAGAAGAAAAATCATGCATTTAATAGATAAGGCAGCTATAAATTTAATCTTAATGAAAACTGATTCTTACTGTGGTTCATCTTTTACAGGTGGAGGTAGTTGTCCTTCAAAAGAACCAGAATTACTGGAAATCTTCTCCTTAAATATTTCTCCTATATCAGTATAGCTGTTTGCAGGTGAAAAGCATTCTGTATTTTCCCTTGTTCCTACTTTAGGCTTAGAAAGCAGTTCCAAAGAGTGACATCTCTCAACAATATTTGATATGCCTTGAGTCTGACTATGGGATGTGCCAGACCTGTCTGAAGAGTGGGCTCTTCGGAGGTAGCGTGAATGTGGTCTCTCTTCAAGTTGCATGGTTCTTCCCCTACCAGTTATGCCAATTTCTTTTCCCTGAATTCCCCACTGATGAAAAGAACCACTTCCATCTACCGAAGAATTACTATCGGAATTCTTGGTTTTAGGAAAAAAAGTAATTTTATTTGGGAGCGGCTGTCCAACTAACAGCTTCTTCTTTTCCTTCAAGCAACCACTAGTGCTGATGCTGGAAGAGCCTGTGAAGGTTGTAGAGATAGTAGCATTTCCACTGTCCATGGAATCTTCTGAAGTTCCCAAATCCTTACTCCGTGCAGAGCTACACCTAGACATAAAGGGATGATCCAACACAGAGGAAAGACTCAAACGATCTGCTGGGTTTTTGCGAAGTAACCTATGTATAAGGTCTTGTGCCTCTCTTGATAAGAAGACTGGCATTTCATAATCTGCTAGTACTACTTTATTCAGTGTGTTCTTGACCGTGTCAGTGTCAAAAGGTGGCTTTCCAATAAGAAGAGTGTAAAACATACAGCCCAAAGACCACACATCAGATTCAAGTCCATGTGGACTCCTTGTGGCTATCTCTGGAGAAATGTAATTTGGAGTTCCACACATGGTGTAATGCTTTTCATGAGGCATTTTCAGCTGCGTTGCTAGTCCAAAATCTGCAATCTTGACATTCATATTACTGGTGAGCAAGATATTAGAAAGGGTGAGGTCCCGGTGCAGTATTCCATGAGAATGAAGATACAGCATACCCGTGATAATTTGATGTAAGAAGTGTCGGGCTGTCAAAACACAAACCCAGATGTTTTTTTTAGTCATGTAAGTGAAATCAAACCAGTGAAAGTAACTTTTTGAAGTCTGCTATTGGTCTTCCTTATAAGGATGTTTAAGCGTCATGCTAATGAGACTAGAATTAACTTTGGTTTTTGCTTTAAGCAACATGGCATGACTTTAAGTTCATTACAACACATTCTTTAATGCAGTAATCAGATTTGTTTCATTGCTAACAGAATAACGTGAACAGGACTGGAAATACTTTCAGTTGGCCTAAACTTTTTAAAATTATGTTCTTTATAATTAAAAAAATTAAGTAGTTCCTCACTTGCAGAAACAGAAAATGCACAAAACCAAGCATTTTCACTATGTGCAAAAATATTAAAAAATATAGAAGACAATTTGGATGATATTTGGCATATCATTAGCAAACAGGCAAGGCTTGTATTGTTAAAATGTCTCAAAAGTTCTAAATTCACAATATTGGGATAGCCTTTACATTCAATTATATTAGAAAATAGGGGGAGATTCAACAGTTATAGCTTACAGCAAGAATAGCAAAACCTCATCCAGGCTAAAACAGTATCATTTATTTATGATGTAGCAGTTACAGCAATTTTAAGTCATTCTTTTTAGAGCAAATCATTTACAACCCTCTTTTCTTCTCTTAGCAGTGAGCAAAGACAGGTGCCTAACAAATGTCTGTAGAAACCTCTCCTCAAAAGAAGAGGCTTTATGGTAAGTCTGGAAGCAGTAGAAGCAATAACCACTGAGTCCAGATCAGCTGTAACCAGAACAGCTTGTTTGGCTGTACCCTTAAACACTATACATTGCAGCTTGCTTTGCTGGGGTTTTTCTTGTTCATTTTAACTACTGTGGTTAGGCTTTCAGTGGTCTTGTGTTCCAACTGAAATCCTTTGTCAACTGTAAGAAAATGAAACATGAGTAAATTCCTAAGTGAAACGATTTTTTTTTCCGCAAGACTTTGTTCTCAAAACACTATTCAAAAGAATAACATAGCCAAACAAAGTTTTAGCATCGCTCTGACAGTCAGCTGTCAATGAAAGATAGATATTTCAGTGCTTTCCATAAGAAATTTAAGTAAAACCATAGCAGAATTTCTCCCCAGCTACTAGTCCTTCAAAAATTCTAGATGGAGTGTCAAATTGGATATTTCCTTGCTAACTCAGCCATTCACAACACAGTTAAGTGCATCATCTTCCATTTCCACACTCAGCTTGGAACACAATAAATATTTCCAACAATACCACATAAGGCAAACTATAATCTGGAAGGTTTGCTAACTGGTGACATGCAATACAGTAATGCTGAGGTGAACAGGTACCGCTCAAAGGAAGCAGATCTGTGGATGTGAAGTTGCCAGTATTCCACTGTGGAACTTCCCTGTCTTCATCTACACTTCAACTTGATTAAGTGTACAAAGGTAAGCTCTACCTTCAATGTACTTTCACCTTCTAAGATCACTGTCTTTTTTTTAAACCCCAGATAGCACAAGCTACTGTAAAACGGCACAAACAAAACCAAAAGAAGAAAGAAATTCAAGTGAATATATGCATAATAGTACTTAATCTCTAGATTATCACTTATCACAAAATTTTAAGATACAGAAGGTTCAGTGATTGCAGTTTTAAATATTCCTTCACTAGAATTAAATACTGAGTAAGCCAAAAGGTTAATGCAGCGGGAGCTACATAAAAAAAAAAAAAAAATCTTACCTTCATCTTCCGAAAAGGGTTTCTTTCTGTTCTTTATGTATCTGCTCATTTCACCGTTGTGACACATCTCAAGTATCAAGTATACGTAGTTGCCATCTTCAAAATAGTTATAAAGCTGGAACATAAAACAATGAAACATTTAAATATATTTTTTTGACTATCCAGCAAGTCACATATACGACCCTCTCTACAAAAACATGATTCTTACCTCAAGTATAGACGGATGCTTTAGCTGACAATGTATTTTCACCTCATTTTGAACCCTCTGTACCATTCCAACTTTGTGCATGGCTTTTTTATCTATCTGCAAATGGATCACAATATTTTTCAAGCACTGCAACACTGATACAGAAACATCAGTTTCAAACAAACTTGATATTTTTCATGTTCAAGGCACATTTGTCTGAAAACTTCCAAATATAAACACATTTTCATATAGTTTAACCTCATATATGCCTTTCATAAACAAGTATCATAGATAAATGAACAAAACAGAACTTTCTGAAAATAGACAAGTGTTAGCATTTTCAATACTAATTAAGAATTTTCCTGAAATACTTATGCAGAGAAACCCGATTCTGATTTTGCCAGGCAAATACGATAAATATAATTAATGTTAGAAGGTGGTTAAACTTAAGTATTATAGACTGTAAGTAAACCTGGCAAAACACCTGTGATGTACAAGCTCCCTTCACAAAGTCTGTCCCAGCAATAAGTGAAATTTTTCAAGGCATTTTTTCCAGGACTTCTCCAGGCACATAGCTTCTGAAT
Source organism: Ara ararauna (assembly GCA_028858755.1). Lineage (NCBI taxonomy): Eukaryota > Metazoa > Chordata > Aves > Psittaciformes > Psittacidae > Ara > Ara ararauna. The sequence continues at coordinate 83,963,615 of CM054376.1, read as the reverse complement.
GAAGTTTTTATGGTCACAGATTTCTTAACAAGAATTATAGGGCTGGCTGGCCGGCCAACCAGAGTTCAATACTTGAGCTTAAGTTCTTTTAATAGCACTGTAAGCATTTATGTTAATTATCAAAACAATCTATTTGGTTGTACTGCATCTTTCAGGATCAAATCCTAATCGAAATACCAGTTACATACAAACAAGCAATCCAGGCATGAATGTCCAATCATTTAACCTCGACCTTGTGCAGTCTCTTGGAAAAAAAGATTCCCTTGGTTGGCTGCCTTACCATTTTAATTGCCACTTCCAGACCGGTTTTCAGGGATACTGCTCTGTAGACCCCTGCGAAGGAGCCCTTCCCCAGGAGGTTCCCCACCTTGAAATCCTGCAGCACGAAGAAACCATGCCCGTCAGCCCCATCTTTGAAACCTGCTCCCCCCCTCCCACGCAGAACCTCCCACAAGAAATGGGGCGAGCCCGCACCCCCGATGCAGGGGTAGTCCCTCAGCCGCCCCAGGGCTACCTGGACGGAACTCTCTGGGAAACGGCAGCGGGCCCCGGCGGGCCCGTGCGGCGCCCCGCGCAGCATCCTCCTTCCCGCACGACGGCCAGCCTGCACTGGCTCTGGCACTACGCGCTACCTAGGACGACGCGACCAACTTCCCGCCGCATCTCCCGCCGCTCCCGGGGGACGAGAAACACCCGCCCGGGTTTCCCGCTGCTATAGCAGCGGCTGAGGAGCGACCGACGCTCTCACAGAGAACACAAAGCACCATGGAGGCCAAAATACCCGCGCAAAACGCGCGCCGGCGAAGCTGCCGCTCTCCGAACGGGTGTCATCGCCCCGGGCGCGCCGCCCAGGCCAGCCCCACCTCCCCCTGCGGATCTGGGGAGCACGGCTCCACAGCCCCAGGGCAGGGGGCGGGCTGGCTGAGTCCCCACGCCCGCTCGGCCAGCGGCCCATCCCGGGAGGCCCCTTGGTCCGCCCCGCCACAGCCAGGGGACAGGGGGCGCGGGTGGGCCAGGGAGTCCCGCCACCACGTCCCACAGACCAACCGCCCGGGAAAGCACCGAGCCGCCGCCCGGCCTCACCCCACCACCGGCCCCGCGCTCCCGGCAAATGGCGGAGCGGCCGCGGGCAGCAGGAGGGGGCCGCGCTCCGCACCTCGATTTTCTCGCCGATGCAGGTCGCCATGGCGCCGGCCGCTCTCCCTGGGTCCCGCTACCAGCTCTCCTCAGGGCTCCGGCCGTGGCTGCCCATCACGGCACCCTCGGCCGCTCGGCCCAGCCCAGGCCGGTTCGGTGCCGGGCCCCGCGGCCGCTATCCGCCACCAGCGCCTCCATTTTGAAAAACCGCGCCGTTACAGCGCCCCCGCCCCAGGTCGGGGCTACGTCTGACGCAATCGCGCCACACGGAGCTGCGCGTGCGCGTGTCCGTGGCAGCCGTTAAGGCGTGTGCGCGGTCGGGGTTGTGCTGTGGTGGGGTTGGGGCGGCTGTGCGAGCATCGTTGTCCTGGGGTGGCATTAGGAGCTGGGCGAGGGCAAACGGCCAACTGCGATCGCTCTGCCTGTGTCTGAGTATCCCCCCTCACAGCGGGGAGAGCCTGTAAAGCATCCAGAGCAGTTTTTCCACGCTGCCTCCTCTGATGCAGGGTGTCTCGGGTGTATGGGCTAGAAACAGCGATGGGCTTCGGTACAAGATGGCGTGGCCTGGGGTGAGTGCCCATCTTCTCCTCTGGGGTCCTCAGGGGCAGCAGTAGCTTCAACCACCTGGCTCCCTGAGGAGCCTGTAGTAGCACAGGAAACCTGCTCAGAGCTACCTGTCCCCAGTCCTTCTCTCCCAAGCGGTCAATCCAGTAAATGATTCAGATCAAGCTGAAGATTCCAATCCTCAATTCCTATTTTTTATTATTTTTTTAGGTATGTTGCTGTAATTTTTTTCCCCTTCCAAACACTGAAAAACCTTAGGTCAGTGAGGTTTTGTCAGCTGGTGCTGGTATTGTGTATAGCAGACTACTAGAGCATGTGCTGAACAACTGAAAAGCATGGATTTAATTCACTTGAACCCCTAGAAGGGTGCTCTGATTTGGGGGCAGTAATGCCAAACTAAGTAACATGCCAGACATGGCACAGTTTCAATATAAACACAGTGCAAGACAGTAACAAATTTTATTGCTGAGTGCACTAGGATCATTTTAACTGACAGTGGTGATTCTTTGTGTCTAATCCCTACTTCTCAGATTCTTTCTATACTGTTTAATATGAAATATAGAAGGTTTTTAGTTCAACTTAAGTATGAGTGTTAAGACAAAAAAGGAAGTATTTCTTTTCATTGAAACGCTACTAAAGTGCTGTAATTGAAAGGGCTTTTAATAGAAGAAACAGTGCTTCTGGGAGTGGATTATGGTTTGCAGACAGGTTGTATTTCTCTAATGTGGGCATAGTATTTTGACCTGCATATATTAAAGGGCATGGGACATAATATAGATAGCAAATACATAGATAGCAGATACACCACCACCTTCTTCCTAACGGAAAGTAAGCGTATGCTCTGGGAGGTTGTTAAAGTAGGTTTAAACAGAAGGGGGCGCTGTCATCACACCAGGTAAAGGAGGAAGCGCTCTGTACAGACGCATAGATTTCCAAAAAATGAAGAGAATTCCTCTTTTTGCTGTTAGCAGGAGTTAATGAAGTGTACTTTTTTCACGATCTGGGATTGGAAAAGGGCACTTGGTACTGTAATGATCTTGTGCAGCGAAACATTTAGCAGTAAGGACTCTTTCTGAGATAATCTTTTATATTAAGGGACCAGGTCAGCATTCTTCTGCTTGCGTTGATCTTAATCCTTCGTCGTGAATCAGCATCCCTTCAAGCGGCAGGTTTTGTCAGCTTTTTATGATTACCTTTAAGAGGCATATGCTTTAACTGTCTGTAGCATCATCCCTCCAAAGACCACCTTGTTTTTCTGGCCTTTGCTTTTCTGATATATATATATGTAACTGGATAGCAACATGCTTGCTTCTTGTAAGTGTGATAGCATGTCACTCTCTGCTCATTACGCATCTTCATTTACATAGACAAAGTTAACATTCTTGCTAGGTTACAGTTTGATTAAAGAATTATCAAACTCAAGTGGTTTTGAAAGTAGAACCAGGAAGATTTTACATTGCCTTCAGTGGAGTAGAATCTAAGCCATAGAGGAGTAATCAAATTTTTCTGAACTGTTCCTTTGGAAAGGGAATGGCACAGAAGAGAAAGCTGATGTGTCGTGTATAGTTTAATTATTTAAATTCAGTTGTTTTCCTGGCTGTGAGGTTCTACTCATGTTTTGGTTTCTTTTCCTTTGAGTAAAACACTGTAAGTGGACCTGGGACTGTTCAGTCATTCCACAACTGTTTTACCATCATGTTTGCTCTCAGCTGCGTTTCTGATCTCTCAGTGCTGCTTTCAGTGCAAGCCATGCTTTTGCAGCCAAATTTCTCTTGGTAGAATATAGCACAGCTTTTCTTTGAGTTGTTTTCTGCCACCAGAAGGTGTGATGAGCATTTAGTGCAGGGAGAACTGAGAGGCAAAGGCAGAGCAGCTGTTTTAACCCATCTGTGGGTTTAATTCCTAGCTACATTGTTTTATTTTCCAAAAATGCCGTTTCAAACTATTTTTCTGCTGCAGTAACTTCTGCACTGTGTGATGAAGCAGAGTTCCTTCACATGAGTGAAGGAAAAACCAGGAATAAACCTCATTCCATCACCTGTACTTAGCATGCTCTTCTTGACGTAAATCTTTCTTTACCCTGAGGTACTAGTGTGTTATTGGGTAGAGCCCTGGGTGATGTGCCTTTTGGCACACCTTCAGACCTACTTCTTAATAACAAACTCATCCTTTCTAAGGCTGCTGGTCTGCGTTAGCTTGGACTGAGATTGCCCAGGGCTGCCATCGTTTCTTCTATCTTCTCTAATGTACTGTCTGTGATGGTTTAGCAGCTGGGTGGCAAGCTGTTTGAAGAAGCTGAAACAGCTCAAAATGGGCTCCCTTTCAGCAGGGTTAGGTTTTGCTTAGTTCCCTGAGTTAAGTCAATCTGTGTTTGTGCCAAGAGGGAGGGCAGGACAGTAGCATCAGCTTTCTCTTGGATGGGCTGATGTTGCTGGTAGGTAGAAAGCAGTGAGATTGGCATAATGGGGCAAAGAGCACCCTATATTCTTTCCATCACACTATAGAGTTGGCTGATACATTTCCATGAATGACTTTAAAACTATTGAGTGACCTTTTTGTGTTATGTAGAACATAAAATCCTTTAGCTATGTAGAGAGAAGAGATTCTCACATTGCCCGTGTCCTTTGGCTTCTTCATTTAGTTTTTATTTTATCAAAGTAGCAATTAGACCCGGTCAACAGCTCTTCATGTCTAATGTGAAACAAAGCAACATTGTTGTAACAAATTTGTTTTTATGGGCCAGCTGCCTTCACCTAATACCGGGAATCAGTTATGAATTTTCTTTCTTGTAGTTAATGTGAATTTAAAATGTGAGAGAACATTTTCAAGCTCCATTACCAGATCAGCTTGTTTACATTCTTATGTGCTTTTCTATTCCTAGCTACTCTATGATTAAAAATTAAATTCATCTTTGGACAAGTATGTCCTCAGACAATATTTAGACTGAACCATATAGTGAACTGATGCAGATTGCTTGCATGGAATATATTTTCCCTATTTTGGAGAAGATATTTGCTTTTCCATTTCTATTGTCATGGTTTAAGCCCAGCCGTAAAGCTGCTACACAGTTCTCTCACTCACTCCCCCCTCTATCTCCCACCCCACCCCCCCCGGAGGGATGGGGGGGGAGAATTGAAAGAATGTAACTCCCACGGATTGAGATAAGAACAGCTGAGTAACTAAGGTATAACACAAACCACTGTTGCTACCACCAATAATAATAATGACAAGGGAAATAACAACAGAAGAGAATACAACCACTCACCACCCACCGACCGATACCCAGCCCGACCCAGCAGTGATCTAACCCTTCTGGGTCCCTGCCCCCAGTTTTTACATCCTGGGTATGACATGCTGTGGCATGAAATACCTCTTTGGCTAGTTTGGGTCAGGTGTCCTGTCTCGGCTTCCTCTTGGCTTCCCTTCCTCCCTGGCGGAGCATGAGACTCAGAAAGTCTTTGGTCAGACTAAACATTTGAGCAGTAACTAAAACCATTGGTGTTATCAGCGCTGTTCCCAGGCTGAATGTCAAAAACACAGCACTGCACCAGCTACTAAGAAGGAGAAAAAAATGACTGCTACTGCTGAACCCAAGACACTTATTTTTCATCTGGTAATTCAGTAGTTTTTTGTTTCTTGCTTGACATTCAGATGCAGTACTGTTTAAGCTGGCTGAAGCAGATGTGACTGTTTCCAGCCTCTGTTTCTTCCTCTGTTGCGTGACAGGATTGTTCATGTGGATTGTACACAGTGAACCAGATCAAGGAACTGCTTTTGGCTGGGGAAAAGATTTTTTGCTTGTTTGTTTTTGCTTAGTCTGCCCTCTGGAATCCCTCCGCCTCATAAACAGCTCAGTGGCTACTTCTGTACCTGGGAGTGCTCCCAGAGAGTTACTCTGGCTCAACACGTTAACATCCGGGATTCAAGGAGCTACACTGATTTAACACTTCGCCTTCTCCAGTGTTTCCCAGCCTGTGACTATAAACAATTCCTCCTCTGCCTGCCAGCTTTCATTGTTGGAATAAAATGCAAAGGTGGCTTGTAACCAAGATGTACTTTCTCCTTCAAAGAAGGAGGCTCTCAGGAAGTTGCATGTAGTCATCTGCTCCTAAATGGATGTAAGTGTACATGTCAATTGTTGAGAATTCTTAAAAATAAAGCGGAAGTTGTGTGACTGATAAAATACATATGGTTTGTGGAGCTGTGCACCATTAATGGTCATTAGTGCTTTGGGTAATTAGGGTGGAAGATGAGCAAAAATAGGACTTTCAATTTAATTTCAAAGCTAGATTTTAAACCTGAACAGTGATGAGAAAAGTTGTGTGAGTGAATTCGTGTGCCAAAAGTATAACTGATACGTACTGATGTTGCGGGCAAAATAAATAGCAAAGAGCACACAAAATATGCTGCATGACTATACAGAAGACAACATTTGTATGCAGAGGTAGTACCTTTTTATTTTAGCTACCGCAGTTGCAAATGTGTATGCGCTTTAGAGCACAGGTACTGGTTTCTCTGAAGTTCTGTTGCACAGTGTATAGCATAATTGGGGTTGTATAGTAGTTATAAATAGAAAGCCTTCTGGGGATGATCATGTTTCTTCTATAAGATTTGGAAGTAGATGTCATTGTTTTGTTTGGTTTCTTTTCCTTTGATGTCCCATAGTCCCCATTAAAAAGGGAGCCAGAGAGTCTTGGACTTTAAGCAACTGGGTAACTGGTCCTCCAGTAATTGTCAAATCAGCAAATGCCAGTGAAACAATACTTTCCTTTGTTTGGTTAAAAATAAACTTGAATCACTGTTCTGTTGTTGGGTTGAATTTATGACTACAGTATGTGCTTCAAGCAGAAGTTGCAAGACAAGCTAGTGATGTGATAAATCCCTTGCTAACTATTTTTATCAGAGAGTGAATACATATTTAATCTTGCTCTCCATGCTTAAGTGCTGAAATAAATGCTAGCTTAAAGTCTTCTAAAAATAGTTTTAAGATAGTAATAGGACTCTCTTAAAGCAGGCTGCCTTTCAGCTTTGTTGCTGAAAATGTCAAGATTTAGAGGGTTCTTCATCAGTGGAGAAGTCTGATTAGCAACAAGAGTAAAAAGGAGCTGAGTAAGGATGATGGAAAGCAAAACTTGAGTATTTGGAACACAAATTAGGAGAAAGAGGGGAAGTATCCTCTCTTCCTGCCATTCTGCTTCATTCAGGTGACACTGTAACCTGCCAAGGCTGATGGAGCCATTCCAGCCTTCCCTGGGAGAATAAGGGAGTGACAACAGAGTTTTGACTAAAAGATAAACAAGAGCTGTCAAGAGTGCTGCAGCTTGCAGCAGGGGTGATGGTTTAGACTGTGTTCAGAGCACTGCAAATGCATTGGTGCATCATGTCTTAGACACAGTATTAGGCAGTGAAAATGGTTATTTTAAGTCTGATGTCTCTTGGCTGCACTGGCTAATTCTATGAGCATGGATGGTTGTCTTTGCTGTTGAAGTCCATCTGTGTGTATTACAAATGATGCAAATCAGCTTTGTCCTTGAACAAAATTGCAGAGATGCAGTGCCAGTGGGTTGCAGAAATGTCCATGCAGGTACAGCTCAGGTCTTAAATTCACTTGAGTGTTCGGAACATCTGATACCTGATTTGTTCTCATTAAAAGGACAGATTTTGCCTCAGTTTACATTCTCACTGAGTCATAAAAGCAGGTCAAAAACTTGGGTGACAGAAGCTGCGTGTGGTTGATACCAGTTTTTCTGTAGGCTGATAAGCAGAGTGTTCTTATTGCGGTCTTGCAACTTGCAGATACAAGTTCTCTTGTACATGCAGCATCTAGATGGGCAATTTTGTGCAATCTCACTGTCACAAAGAGAAAAAAAAAAAATTAAGGGTCCTGTGGCTTTGGTATTATCTGTTTTACACTAATGTGATCAGGAGGTTGCTTTGTTCTGGGCTAATTATGTTGTTGTGACCACTGGTGTCATGGGTTCAGCAGTAGCAGTCATTTTTCTCCTTCTTGGTAGCTGGTGCAGCACGGTGTTTTTGATTTTGGGCCTGGGAACAGCGCTGATAACACCAGTGTTTCAGTTACTGCTTAGTGATGTTTTGGTTTGACCAAGGACTTTCTGAGTCTCATGCTCTGCCAGAGAGGAGGGGAAGCCGGGAGGAAGCAGAGACAGGACACCTGACCCAAACTGACCAAAGAGGTATTCCATGCCACAGTGCATCATGTCCAGGATGTAAAAGAGAGAGCAGAGACCTGGAAGGGTTGGGGTGCACTGCGTGGTCAGGCTGAGTATTGGGTGGAGAGCGATTGTATTCTTTCCTTGTATTTGCCTTGTCATTATTATTATTGGTGGTAGCAGTAGTGCTTTGTGTTATACTTCAGTTTCTAAACTGTTCTTATCTCAACCTGTGGGAGTTACATTCTTTTCGATTCTCCTTCCCATCTCCCCTGGAGCAGGGGGAAGAAAGAGGGGGGAGTGAGTGAGCAAAACTGCGTGACTGAGGGGCTTAAACCACGATAACTGGTCACAGTACTCAAGTATCACTAATAGTGCGATGTGATATAATTGTCTTTCTGTGTGTTAGCTGTGATTGCAGGCAGCTAGTAATTGGTCAGTTTCTGGTGAAGTACTTTATAGCCACAAAGTAATCAAATTGACTCTGGTTTTGGTTTTATTTTTGACATTAAGAATATAAAAGGTTTTGGTAGGTCAGACCAAGAACAAACTTTTTATTTTAGCAGGCCTTTTTCATTTTAATTTTCTGTATTAAAAAAAAACCCCCAACAAACCAACCAAACCAACTCTCTTGGACAAACATTTAAGTAAGAAAGGCTTACTTGTAAAACTGGGAAGCAGCCATTGCATTTGTAAAGCTATATTAATACATAGGTGTATCCAGATAATCTTCATCCAGTATTTGGATGAACCTGTGGGGTTCATATAGGCAAGAATATGTGTTTACACAATGAACATGTTTGCACAGACACTGGGAGCACTCTCAAGAGAGTGCTTGACCACAGGGCATAAAGTTAGAGTTTATAAATTATAATCTGTCTGCTGGTTGTTCTGCAGTTCTGCAGATGTTTGGTGCATCTTGGCATTAAGGTTCATGACACCAGTAGCTTCACATCTCTAACATGTATATGTATTTATTTATTATTGCTACTTTTGACAGATGCAGGGAAGTGTTCTCAGATGTATCTGGTAGTGCAGTGCCAGTCTGGACAACAAAAGCTGGGTCTTCAAAAACATTGTTGGAGTATCCTGAGTAAATGGTAGGTTTTGAGCATGGAATGATCCATGAGCTGTGGCTTTTATTTGACAGTTAGGACTAAGTAAAAAAGAAAGACCTGGTTTATGCTTTTCTCCTTTAATTACACTCAAGTGTTGTGAAATATTAATTCTGACTGACATTTTTTCTTTTTGTGATGGACATTGGTCCCCGGTGTTATTTCCAAGTTGAATTTGGTTCATTGTTGTGTACAGCAGCAAATCATCTCCCACTAAACCTTAATCACAATGGGTCATTTTTATCAAAGAAAATGAAAGCAAGGAAGAGTTGGAAAATTCTAAAAAAGTTAAGTTGTAGTATTTCAAAGGTTTCTTTCTTGTTTGAAAAGTTTGAATAAGGCAATCATTGGCTTCATGGATATATATTCCTCTGCCCCTTCCTGTCACTACCTTTGCAACACTTGTCCTAAGATTCTATTTCATTAGCTAAGCAAACAAGTATTAAATCTACTTCATGTGTGCCTTTATAATGTGAGCATCCTAAAAGTTGTTAAATGAGAACAGCGCTTCCTGTTTGCTGATTTGCATTAACTGTGCGTACCCTGATCAGGGGCAATGGTAAAGCTAATGCTTCGGAACTGTATAGTTTACTGTTGTACCTGGCACTAGTGTCTATTTCTCTAGTAGACATCCTGAAGTGTTTATTTTATCAATGTAATCAAGAAAAGCTTTTCTACTCTCCTGTCGTTTGATATGTTCTATGTTTCCCAGATCAATCTGTAGCTTTTCTCTGTGCTTGCTGTATAGTGATCATCTTTTTTTCAACATGAGCTGTTAGGGCTGTTGCTGATATTAAATTAACACTTAATGATGCTATTCTTTTTCTTTCACTAGAAATTCTTCTGACACTTCAGAAGATCACATTTTACGTTTTCAGTCATGTTATACTCTCATTTTATAGTCTTCATAAGATCAGCTACTGCATTCAAATTCTTTCCTTTTCAAATTTAGAAACATCTTCTGATAGAATAATTATTTTTGGTTAATCCACACATGCATCACTGTGTATGACTGGATTTCATTTCATCTCTGTTACTGAAATTCTGGAGGTCATCTGATCCATCATCTATGATACCCAGCTCTGTTTTTATGGTGGCTTCTAATTCTGTTGTCAGTAAAGCTTATTCTTCCATCCCTCATGTTTTTATAACAGGACCATTGATGGTCTTTCCCATTTTTGATACTTCATTCCTTTTATGACTAATCATACAAGAACACTTTAACCTTATTTAAATCTGATTCTCTCTCTTCTGGATTTTTTACGCTACCTCAGTGGAGTATCTGGATCGCAGTTTAGAATCCCATAATTGATTTGGCCCTATTTTATCTATAGTACTTCTTTGTTTGCTGTCTCACATCATCATGTTGTTCAGGCTCAACAACAAAATCAATTGTGTTAGGACTTCTACATGAGTTATTACATGATGCTTGTCCTTTGGGATCTAAAGTTTATACCAGCCTTTTGCCATACACGTGTTACTAAAATATGCTCAGACCAAGAGAGAAAGAAAATTTTCCATGTTACTCTGCTGCAGCTGCCATGAGCAGATATTCTCAAACAACATTATTTTCTACATAAAAGAGAAGGAAGATCACTAGTGTGTTTGCCTGAGCAGCCCTCAGCTCAGGGATCCCATTTCCTTATTAAATATGTCAAATGACAGTGACTTTGTCTTGCCTTTAGCTAGGATCTCAGTGGTTAATTACCCACACTTTAAATGTATGTGTTTATTCTGGAGTGAGTTTACCTAACTTTGACTTCAAGCCATTTAGCTTTGGTTTTCTTTTCTGTTAAAATAAAAATCACAACTGTCACCCCGTTTTAACAAAAAACATGAGGTGGCACTAGTCTGATGCTTTTCAAAGGTCTAAGGATATGATGTAGTATTTGATTTGTAATAGGATTTCTGTCTGAATCAACGAGTACACCTGTGACATCGTGTGACTGGTATTTGTGGTGCTAATACCCTTTAACTCTTTCACATCTTCCACTTCGGTCTGCACTGATGTCTGATTCGTCCATCCATATCTCAGGTCATTCCTTTGGCCCTTTAAAAATATGGTTACAATATTAGGGTTTTAATTGTTATCTGAGGCTTCCACAACTTTCAGCAGCTTGGTTATACTCTTCAGTCGTCTGTATTTGAAAGAATGGGAAGGTGGAGTCATTTAGATAATAACCTGCAATAATTTTTTGTCGTCTATTACATTGCTCCAGAGAAGTGCCGATCTTTGTTCTTTATTTTCCTCCACTTGAAGTCTAGAGCCAAACCAGATGCTCAGTTTCATTTTAATAATAAATGAAAACCATTTAGTCCTCTGGACAGAGATTTCCCAGTGAGACAAATACACCACTTGCAATTTCTAATAAGTAGGGTTTTTAATCTGGATTGTGATTGGAGTTAACCTAAAAACTGCCCAATTTCCCATGAAGGTATACAGGTAGATTTTGTTTCAACTTGTCTTATTTCCCCAGCTAAGAACAGCATGCCAGTTGAACAATTAGAAACTGTAGGAGATCTCTTTTTTCATAGAAACATTGCAGTCTGTGAGTAATACTCTGCTGGAGCTGCTCCTATTATTGTATTTCCTTAGTGTTGGTGAATAAGATTATGTTAAAGGTCTGAAGTTTTTAGGGTGTAATACAGAGATGTTCAGGCTTGCATATAGTGGAGGTTTGCTGCCTTGCGCATAGTGGAGGTTTGCTGCCTATTTACAGTATTCTACTAAGTAGTAGTCTCTTTTCCAAGAAGGCACAAACTGTTTGGAGAGTGACTCAGTCTCATCCTCCCTCATCCCCTGGAGAGCTGGGAAGGTGGCTGTGCTTTTGAAGAAAGCTCCTTTAGATGGCATGGTAAAGTTTGAGTTCTTGGTTACTTGAGATTTAATTTTTTAAGTTTGCATAACTTCTCTCACTTATGACTACTTTAATATGCAAGAATGCTCAAAATAACATGTTCAGCTCAGGTGAAGGGAAGAAGGAAAGGAAATAAATCACATAATGCATCATTCACTCTCTTAAGACAATGAAGGTGTGGCATAGGAAGGTGTTGAAAGGATCCCTGTCCAGTTGTGCTGCTTTGATGTGTTAACTTTATATTCTAAATGTTAAATAAATTATGCCTTAGCTTCACAGGCACAAGAGATTGCTGTGACCTGCCAGGGAGTGAGCTCATCAGCAACATGCTTGTGCAGGGAGGGTTTTGCAGCAGTGCTGCAAGCTGGTGAAGCAAAGGCGGGCCAGAAAAGCAATCCAAGTGCCAGGGCTTGTCCTACAAGTCTGCTCGTTAGCAACATGATAAAGTAAATGCGATTCTGCGAGACTTCTTCACTGGAAACCAAGTCCAACAGCTGTCAAGAGCAACAAATTATTTTTAAAAATTGATGATTGTAACTATGGAGCCACAAAACTTTAGTGGGGTATTTCCTGGCCTAACACCACTGAGATGTGTATTTAGTTTTCCGGTTTGTGACTGCCCTGTGAAGGAAGAGCTCCTTCCAGTTACCCTCTCAGTGACACTACACAGGCATTTTTCTCCCATATTCTTCATTCTGGATTTTAATGCTAAAAAATAGGGCAGGGAAGGACTGATTTACCCAAAACATAAAATTGAATCAAATCCATACATTTGCAATGTTTTTTGTTGTGTATTTTTATTCATGTGTTTTATTCAAGGATAAGTATGTGATCATGGAAGCTTAGATGCCTCTCTCTTTCCCTAAATAAAATTCTGTGTTTCTACAAAGACTATAAAATTTGATCGAATGGAATTTTTCTTTGTTGCGCTGCCCACCCACACATATGCTTTAACCTTTCAGGAAGAGAACTGAGCTTTGCTGTCAGAGATGAGAAGCCTTGCCCTTGTTATTTAGAATCATCAGTCTGATGAAAATTTGAGTGGTGAAAAGCGAAGTTTCTGTCAGTAACAATTCATTACTGGGCGTTTGTCTCGCTCTGCCATTTTAACAGTTTGATCGTGAAGTTTGGAACGTGCTTGATGGGTGTTTGCTATTTACAGTGGTCTGCAGTCTTCACATCACGCTTCTTATGTTAGACATAGTAATTAATAACTGCAGTAAGTACATCTTGCAGATAAGCATAAAAAAGATCTTGCCACTTACATGCTTTATCTTAAAAGGCACCATGCCAGCATTCGTGAGAACAAAATCTCTTTCTTGATTATACTTAAGTTTGGAGCTAATCTCATTAAAAGCTTTGGCACTGCCTGTACTCATTTAGGGGCATATGACCTATTCCTTCTGGTTGTTTCCTGTGCTTTCAATGACTGTAAATTTAGTTTTTGAAGTTACAAACTGTCCAAAAATATAATGTTCTCCTATGACTACGAAGATAATCCGTGGAAAAAAACAAAAACCAAACAACCCAAACGAAAAAACTCGTGATTTTTGGCTTATGCAAGGGGCATTCCACCTCAGCCTGCCAGATGCCCTGGGAGGAATACTGCAGCATGAATTTATTGCAAATGCATTTTATTTAGTTAAAGGCTTCAGTCTACAATTTCTGTTGCTGTGTTGAGCATCCCAATATCCAAAGGTGACGCTGGCCTTCAGTTCATCGGCAGGTGGAATTGTAGCTGTTTGTCTTTAGCTCTGTAAACTTTTTCACCCTGTGTTTCTTTACCTTTTCTCTTGGCAGCTGAGCAGCTTGGTACACTGGAGATGCAACTCCACAGCCACACATGTTGGCTTAAGCATATGCCAGTGTGGTTTGGTATCTGAGGGTTCACTAGCCTGTTTTTATCCTCACCCAGTAACAGAATTGTTTCTCCCCCCTCCAGATACACTGCCTAACATATTAGTTTATTTAGATTTTCACTAGAGGTTGCTTTGGTCTTCCCTGTTGAATATTCAGTTCCCAGCAGTGGGTGTAACTGCCAGTGTTGACAGCTAGTTTTATTTGCAAACGTAGACTGCTCCCTTAGGCACAATTCCTTTGTTAATGATGTTTCCAAGCCATACGGAATTATGCAACAGTCATGAGAGTAACTAATGTCTTATGTCATATTTTAATCCTTTTTCTAATTAGCATTTGTCCTTACATATGCTTTTGGAACTCCAGTTTTTACACTTACCTGTACACTGAGCTTACTGTAAGCAGATAAAGTTTGCATCTGTTTCATAGAATGCAAAAAGACCACTGAGGAGAAAACAACTGGATTTTGAATTGCACTTTAATGTCTCCATGCAGGAAACAGGATCACAATAAGCAGTGCTTTTGATAATAAATGGAGCATTCATATCGAAGCAGTTTTTTAAAGTTAGCCCATCTCCCCATCTTACTGAGTATAGGGATTCTTTTAAGATGTTATGGATAAAAAAGAGTTAATTTGCCTTTGTAGAATGTACTGTTTATTCTGCTTTTCTGTCATAAGAGAATGAATGGATTTACCCATCTTTATGCTTCACACTAGCAGTAAAGCTAACCAAATTTTTGGAGCAAACGTACCTACCTGTCATATGCAGCATAGTATTGTTAGGTTATTTATTTGTATTATGAACATTTATGATCATCCACTGAGCCTTCAAATATTGCCTTCTGCCACATGAAGCTTAGAAGTTCTCTTAGTGAATAAATAATCTGAAGTGACCATTGCTGTATTCCCAGGATCCAAAACAACCAGTGTCATTCATTTAACTGCAGAGGTTTGCCCAGCTATAACATCCTCAGCTTTCTCTAAGAGAGAAGGGGCTTAGCAAAAAGAGAATAATATTTGTCAGTTTTAGCAACAGAACTAATCACTAACTAAATGAATGTGGTTGTTTTCCATCAGTTCGACTGAAAACAAATTTGAAGTGCGTGCTTAAACCATGCAGTTCCTCTGAAGCAACCGTAGGACAGCGCTTTCCAAGGGCAGAAACTGTAGTGGGCTATTTTCAGTTCTAAACATAAGCAGTTGTAGTTCCACTGAAATTAAAGCTAAGTTTTACTGCTTTGTGCAAAAGTTCAATTTGATTCCTGGGCTGGAGTATAAAATTTTCAAAACCATGAAGTTTTGAGGTTGCATTTCTTCTGTGACATTTCCAGCTTAGTAGTAAACAGCCTTACTTTTAGTGAAGAGCAGGTAAAATAGGAATAGTGGGGGTTTTCACCAGTAAAATTCACATACTGTCTGGTTGGGAATACTTTAACCTAATGGCTTCACATACATAGCACTTTTCTTTCAATGCATGCCTAGTTCTTAGTTCTAGGTCCTAGTTCTAAAGCTTGAGGTTGTGCCTGTGTTTGAGGGTCGATAAGCCTGTGTTGAGCTTTGTGCTGATATGGCTGCACTTACTTGGGCAAGGCAGTTATACACTGTGAGGGGTGTTTTTACAATGTGACTGAATTTTGGAGGTATATGAAGCACCATGTAGGTTTAGCTTTGAAACTCCTTTCTTAAACAAAAGCCCATGCTCAGCTTTAATTATTGAGTTCTTAGTTCTCCTCCCTGATACTTTGTCCTACCATTAAGAGACCAGACTGGTTTCCCTTGAGAATTTTCCATGATACTTTATTGCTTAAGGCTGACAAACAATAGTGTTACTACAGTGCAGTACAGTCTCTGTTCTGCCTTTCATAGCTTTGTGGTTTTTCAAGCTTTCTTCACTTCAGATTCTGCATGTGGCTGCTCAGGAGAATGACATTTTTTGCTTGAGCATGCTCAGAGGAGATCTCTGACTTCAGATGTCAGAATGTTTGAGTTGTGAGAGGCTGGGAATTGAACAAGTATCTTGAGACCTATGTAGTTTTGATGCTTTGCCTCACACAGGAAAGGGCTATGCTTGTCATTTGTCTGTCTGATGTTGAGTTCTCCAGAGGGAATCTCTTTCTGAGACAGAAAAAAGAACTAAAAACTTCTTCACTCTGTAAGTGACCCTGCCACTGCCATGCTGATCAAGAGAAAAATCCTTTCCTCACTTACCCTACTTCTGTGCTGGTGAAAATCCATTTACTTTGAGAAGGATTTTTATTTTGTTTATTTAAATCCCTATCTTTAACAAACCAGTCAAACTTGTCAGCCATGTGATTTAGTTTACTCATCTGTGCAATTTGACAACGTTTCATCCTTAGCCGAGGAGTGTGGGTGGAGGGGAGTTATTTGTAATGTAAGTGAAAGAAAAAAGTTTGTGCAAAGAATGATGGTTTCCGAGATACTGTTATTAAATATAATCTGATTTGAGTAAAATGCTTGGTATGTCATAAGGCTTTGTTTCAATGGCTAATGCATATTTTATGGACATTCTGACTTCTGATGCCTCCTATCAAGTTACTGGCCCTGCAGCAGTATCCCTAAGTGTGTGCTACAGGAATATTATGTTGCTTATGCAAATGCTCTCAAAGCCATGTGGATATTATTCTGGTTTTGCTAATTGTGTCGGACTACAATGCCAGCATTCGGGAGTGCACTGATACTACTCAGTGGAATTTCACCCTTTATGCCGTCATAAGCTTTTTTCACTTCATATCTTTTGTACATCTTACTGGTGTTACTGTATTTTAACTTTGTGTGGTATAGTTGAGTCCTGTCTCTAAATAGCAAGTGTGAGGTTAGTCACTGATGTACCACTAGAGCCAGGTTGACATCATGCCTGTAGTGTTTGGCAACAATTAGGTCATTGGTGTGTTTTGCAATTTAAGCTGATGCCTTGGTTGTGTCTCCCATAGTTGCTGCTGCGTGGAACATAGTGCTGGACTGTGCCAGGTTCTTAAGCAGGACATGAATTACTGAGACACTGTCTTTTCTGCTGTCTTTTCTGGAAGCTCAGTGTGTGTTCCTCAGTCGGCTTCTCAGTATGTTAGCCTGCCATATTTGGAAGTCATACCTTCCTGATTTAACTTCCCCACTCTTGACTGTAACTGTTGGCAACTTCGGAACTCCATGCACCAGTGGATATCAGTATATGATAGATGCATTGACTATGAAATGATTTTTGTGTCATTGCTGTAAAGCAAACACAATTGCAAAAGCAATTATTATTAGTTGTGATTTACAGAGTAGTTGTGTTTCCCCTTTCTTTTCTGTTCATCAGACTTCTCCATGGCAACCTAGTGCCTTATATGCATATCTGTGTATCTTTCAAAAATGAAACAATATTTCTATTTTTAACTGTACAACAGTAAATAACAGAGATTCTAGATGAGGTTGTTGTGGTTTAAGTCTCTCATGCAGTTCGCTCACTCACTCCCCCCTCTTTCTTCACCCCTGCTCCTGGAGGGATGGGAAGGAGAATTGAAAGAATGCAACTCCCACAGGTTGAGATAAGAACAGTTTAGTAACTAAAGTATAACACGGAAAGAGAATACAACCACTCACTACCTGATACCCAGCCCGACCCAGCAGTGATCCAACTCTTCCGTGTCCCTCCCCTTGGTTTTTTACATGACATACTGTGGTATGGAATACCTCTTTGGTCAGTTTGGGTCAGGTGTCCTGTCTCTGCTTCCTCCCGGCTCCCCTCCTCCCTGGCAGAGCATGAGGCTCAGAAAGTCCTTGGTCAGACTAAACATTTGAGCAGTAATGAAAACCACTGGTGTTACCAGCGCTATTCCCAGGCTGAAAGTGAAAAACACAGCACTGCACCAGCTACTAAGAAGGAGGAAAATGACTGCTACTGCTGAACCCAGGACAGAGGTCAAGATCAACAGTGCTTGGTGCTTTGCATATACTTATTGAGATTTTCCGTGCACAATTTGCTCTACGTATACCTGCTAAAAAGGAGACTTGCTTGTGGTCAGGTTGGAAATGTGTAGCAGAACTGGGGGCTGTATTGCTACTTCTCACTAGAATTAGCATTAAATTAATCACACAATCTTCACGAACCTTGCTTACCAAATGAAAAGAATTCCTTACACCAACGTGAAAGTAACATCATCACAACACAGACAAAGGAGTTTCAGTCAGTGCAGGTATTTATGGGTTAGCACTTGCATTATGTCCCCTTAGGAATGATGTTCTGCCTGTTGTGGTTTAACCCCAGCCAGCAACAGAGCCCCACATAGCTGCTCACTTACCCCGAGTGGGATCAGGGAGAAACTCAGAAGCCTCAGACTCATGGACTGAGATAAAGACAATTTAATGGGACAGAAAAGGAATAAAATAATAAGAAGAATAATGATAAAATAATTAGAATACACAAACTCCCAGTTTCTGGTGCACCTGCAGCCTGCTTGCTGGCCAGGCATGAGAAGCTGAAATGTCCTTGGCTTAGTGTAAACACTACTTAGCAACAACTAAAACATTGGTGTGTTACCAGCATTGTTCTCAGGCTACATCCAAAACACAGCACTGCACCAGCTACCAGGAAGAAAACTGACTCTATCCCAGCCAAAACCAGAACACTTGTAAAGTCAAAACTCAAGGACAGATTTTTCTGCACAGCAACACTGCTATTTGGGTACCTAGATCTAATAACCAGTTGAAATAAAAATCTATTCAGTATTCCTTAGACTATTATGTCAGAAAATCTGATAGACTCTAAAGCTATTTTTGTACATTTTTAGTTGTAATTAGTACTCAGTTACAGAGCAGGCAGCTGGGTTTGCAAGAAAGCTGAATCCCCTGGGTAGTGATACTTGCCAAGGTCATTCAGGTGGAGTGGAAGAACATAATAAAGGGTGCAGTAAGAGATTTGAAAGCTTCCTCACCAAAATATCATTTACATTGCAATATGCCTGCAAAAAACCCTAATCATAGGGGTTTTGCCCCCTTCCCCCCCTTTTTTTTTCAGTTCATACTTCACCATCAGGGCATGTGTCTGCCTCTTTGGCTTTGAAATTTGGTTTATTGACATTATCCATGAAAACAAAAGGTCACCTGAGCATAAGATGTAATTTATGCATTTTTTTCCAGTTGTTTGCAATCATGTTGTTCATCACTGGGACACTGTTGTTTCGAAGCTCTGTGACCAGCACAGTCTCTGGGAGCAAGTTGGTTTTGTTCTGTAAGCAGCAGTTTTTTCTCCCTGAAATTGCACCAAGCCAGCTCCTTGAGATAGTGTTAGGATATTGCAATGCCAGAGGAGCTGATTTTCAGGCAAAATTTGAAACCTGGGTCCTCACAATTTGTTTCAGTAGTGATGCAAGTGCCATTAGTGTGACCTCATGGCTATGGCTTCAGTTCCTTGAGGGTTTCAGCTAGCTACCTTCAGCTTCTTCTCACATTCATCTCATTTTGCTAGAGTAGCTAATTTTCCTCTCCTGCAGCGTAAAGGGGAATTCTTTTTTTTGATGGAGAGTGTCCTTGCACAGCTGGTAAATACTGGCTTGTAACCAGCTGGTGTACTAGTCTGAGGTGCTTTGATGGCAAAGTAGGTTAAGGGCACTATTTTCCCCTGCGCTGATTGTTAAGCACATGGAGTTGATTTTCAGAATGTACATTTTACATATGAACATGTGTGTATACATACATACATGTGTGTGTATATATATTTTTTCAATAGGAAGGACCTCTCCTCACCCCTAAATTCCAGACTTGTCTGTGAAATTAATGATGTCATTGAAATGGAACTTTTTAGTATACTTTTATTTATTGAGATCCAAAGCCTGAAAGCTTCACAAAATCTGCATTTCTTCTAAAGTGTCATACTGACAAAGATGAATATAAGCATGTGGAGTCATGTTGTGTTTTGATCACTTCTTTTAGGTTATGCAGATATTCTACCCTCATTACATACTGGTGAATTGCACTGCCAGGGCATGAAAGAATTCCTGGAGGAAGACCATTGACTGCTGCACTCCAGGATCTTCTCAGAGAACCAACAGTGACCGGAGTCATCAACTTCCCCAAGCAGTTCAAGACACAAGAAAACTACTTTGAACTTGTATGTTGCAGTGAATCACTCATGAGAGATGAATTACTTGAAATTTGGCAATTTGTGCTCATCCAAGTGCACAAATCTGACTGGAGATGTGACCATGCCTGGAGTTCCCCAGAGGTAAAGCAGTACTACCTTGGGCTGCACCATGTGGAGCAAAGAGTCTTGGTGTCCTTGGCAATTCATCTAGTGGGGTTTGGCAGTAGAAGAGAGTCCACACAGCTAATCAGGACAGAGAAGCCTGGGAGAAACCACATCTGGCTAAGCAAGCAAGACAGGTGAGCCACCAAAAACACTCGTTTCTTACCTGTCCATTGAACAAACAAACACACAGCAATCCATGACATCAGACAACGCTTCTTTCAAGAACACTGATGTAAAAATGAAGTCCTGGGTGCTCATTTATGGTTCAAGTAGCAGCTTATATATTTATTATAATTATACACAACCTTGACAATCTCTATTGCCATTCAAAAATAAATCGAAGTATTGTCAATTTGCACATAGTCTGTCACTAATAAGAATCCCATTTACATACAGAGTAAACATTTTGCATACTTAAAACACTGCTTTCAGTTCTGACACTCCCATCTCTTCCCTCCCCCCTCTTCTCTGGAACTATGTTTAAACTAGTAAATGAACGTTTCCAACTATGCAACATTCAGGGACTACCACCTTTTAAAAAATCAATTTAATTATACCATTTCAGCACTTAGTGGAGGTGGCCGGTGGGTAAAGCTCCTAAAGCAAGATATACAATTAAAATTATTCTTAGATTACATTGCTGCAATTCCTGCTTTTCATTGCTCGATATATTTCCTTCTGAACAGGAAAGATGGAAAACAGGGTTTAGTATCTGGATCAGGGAAGTCACATGAGCGCACTCCTGGTATAGTATCTGTTAACAGTTCACAAAGTTCACTTGTTTGCGCTGTTAATTACATGTGTAATAAGTGGCTGAAGCCTTCAGATTTCAACTGTGGAGAATTAAGAATTTGGCTCAGTCAGCCACCATACACTTTTCTCTAGCTACTGAGTTTGTATTTATAGCCCAAATGTTATCTTGGGACTTGAAATTAAAACTGATGAGGGATTGACTGCCTTTTGTTATGCAACACAGTTTTTACTACCTCTTGACAGTGAGTTTGTGTCCTCTGGTGCCTGAAAGGCTAGAAAGATCAGAGGCAGCATAACACTCTTTGATCCAGTTAAGGACAGCTCACAGCTAGTGGTAGCCAATGTAAGCATCCTCAGAACGTGTAAGACCCACAACTACAGTCTGGGGTTCACTTTAGAAGTTAGCATATTAAAAGAAGTGTGGTAACACAGAAATGAAAACCCTGTTCTGAGCCATGAGATTCCTCACAATGCTAATTTATGGGAACCGAATTTAGCTTCTTTTCCTACAGCAGCTGGCTAGGTGCTTTGGATCAGCAAATGCAGCATATTTGTCAAATGGATCATGTTTTTAAAAGCCAGTGTCTGAGACTAAAATACTCAGGAAGCAAAGTCTCCTGCCAGCTCCTTGCCCATTTCCTATATTTACTTAAACATAATCCTTACCCAGAAAAAAACCCCGAAATATGGAGTATTTAGAACAGTTAACAGGAACAATCTGTAACAGGCTGGAGTTCAGCACGCCGAGATGCTTCAAAAAATATTAAATAACTTCAAATACTGACCATACCAGTATTTACCAAGGAATATTATCAATGGACAGATTGGATTATTTAGATTAACAGCCTTCACTTGTAAGTGGAAGAATCAAAAACCTCACCCAGCTTGCCATGGTAATGGTACCCTCTGGCTGCCCATGCAGAACACTAGTTTCAGGACCATGTACTTTGCTTTCCCCTCCAGTGCTGCCATACTGATGGAGACAAGGGCAACTTCCCCTTCCACCATGTCTTCTTGCGATGCCAAAGTGGCAATACAGGTTAGGTGCTTCACCCAAAAGAGCGGTGTGTGTGTGTTTTCAGAATTCACCTGCCTACCTAGGTTTTCCAATCATGCCCCAATAGCAGCATTTAAACAGAGAAAGGACACTGCCAGGGGCAAGCAAGGGAGAACATTTTGCATTCAAATTCAGATCCACATTCAAATTCAGGCCAAACAAGGCAGTCAGCTGTACCTGGGTTATTTTGAGTATGTAGCACCCTTGTCATTCTAAAGAGAGTATAAAAGTTTAACTTCAAGGGATTGTTAAAAAACTGTTATATCTGACTGAAGTTCAAAGAAAACTCTGCTGTTTAAGCTACTGTAATAAAAAGACATGGAAAGGAAGCCATGAACCAGTTGTGAAAGAGCAAGCAGCAACTTAAGTTTAGTAAAGCATATAAAATTTAAAGCCATTTCTTGAGCAAGCATTAACACTCAACACAGGAAGGAATCAGTCCTCTTTAAAGCAAAGAGGATGTTAGCTGTTTTGTAACTAAACTTTTACATGAAGTTTTAGTCTGTGATTAACAAACCTTAAAAAAAAAAAAAAAACCCACCAAAAAAAAAAACAAAAAACAAAAAAAACAAAAAAAAACCCCAAACCAACAACAACAAAAAAAAAAAAACCCCAACCCAAAAGGTGGGGTTTTGCCTTTACCGATACAGTTTTGCTACCCAGTTTTTCTTTTCTGTGGGATGGAGTGAACGTTTTGAAACACTAGAACGTATCTTGTCCTCTATAAAGCTTCAACTAAGACATTAGGGACAAATACCTGCTTTTAAAATACGCCAGATGCAGAGTAACTACAATTGTGGGTTCCCTAACAAAACCTGTTAGCTTAAGTTGCAAGACACTAATTCTGGGGCTGCTGGAGTAGCCACAAGGTACCAACTCACTCACTGAGTCTGATGCACAAAATTGTGCATAGCTTATGTAAGTACATGAGAACCTTAAATCTGCGACCTGGTAGGATTTGCTTTTTGTAGCAGGAAACAGATTACATGTTAACAAGTTATGTGCCCACGTTTGTGCGAAGCTCTGTACAACTTTATCCTTCCAAGTGGAATTCTTAACATGTACATCAGGAACCAGCTGCAATGAGCAGTCTGTGGATAGTACTATCCCTCTTCACCAGGGATTTAGAGACAGAGCAGATGCATAGGGGAAAAAAAAGCCAACAAAAAAAAAAAAAAACCAAAACCACCACAGAAAACCCTATTCTAGTAAGAAAACCTTAGATACCGCTTTTGTTGTATCTGTTTCTAAGCTTGCCGTGTAGTTATTCTAGCTTTTATACCTAAAGAGTTTCCTCAACTATTTGTAATGTAGTATTAAACATCTGATGATCACAAGCAGAAGACCTACACTTGACCTCTTATCTATGGGAGAGCTTATGCTGGACATTCCCAGTCTTTGAGCTCTTCTGCAAGGTATCCTCAAATTAATGTGTAGGAAGCCAATACTTCAGAATGCTACTCATTACACTGCTGTGGTAAATATTCATACTGTTAAAGCCTATAGGACCAAAGGTAGCACAGTCCTGTACTCACCCCTAGCACAACAGACACAAGTACTGTCACCCCCTTCAGTGCCACGGATGCATGACCAGAACAGCAGAATTCAAGACTGAGGTTGCAGAGTAGCTGCAGCTCTCTTCAAGGTCAGTTCTTATGCAAGGGCTTCAAATAGGTGAACTCAGGGTGCGAGACCTTCCACAACTGAATGCGTAGAGGAACATTAGAGCAAAGTATGTGCATCTCTGTCACCTGGTGTCAATCATGAAGATTGAATTCTAGCGCTTAAGCCTGTTTAGCAGTTTTATATACAGCTGTACATGATGCTTCCTTTTCTTGTGAGAATATGAGAGTGCAGGTCACCTCTACCAACTTCAGCCTGGGTGACACGCTACTCTTTGTAGCATGACTAGTTGTGGAACATGAAGTACATGTCTGGAGATAAATTATCTGCCAAAGCCAGAAACAAGAACACAACCCTTCACTTGTTCAGAGTAACAGGCTTGCCCAGAACAGCCGCAGTAATGCCTGACACCCAAACACCTTAATACGTATCAGCAACAGAGTTCATATCACAAAAATGTTACACTGCAACTAGTCTTGGTCTGATATGCTGACTTAGAAACCACTTCTAAGTAGCTAAAGCAGCCCATTACTCTTCTGGTAATAGAAGAGTTGTTTAAAGTCGAAAGTGACTTGCACTGGCAAGTGCTACAGCACCTTGGTGACTGACAGAAGCATTCAGTATACATGAACATACACTGGACCATGACAATGTCCCAGATGTGTGTCCAACATGTATCAAAGAAAACAGTGACTCAACCGTGTAATGCATTACAGACACTTTCATTAGGTCAACTAAATGACCAAAGGTAACTGGTAAGCTATGCAAGTTCATCAAGTAGATTCCATCTTTGGGGTAATAATATCCAGTTTTTAAGTTCTTTTGTTTAGCTCCTTGACCAAAAGGTTTATATACCAAGTACTAAGGCTTAAGTAAGCTCTCAGGATCTCTTTCAAGTTTGCAACAAACAGCATTTAAGCAAACTCAAAACCAGGGTGCCCATACCCAGCTCACATAACACAATTTCTGTTGTTTCCCGTTCCCAGCACAAGATATAATCAAGATGTAGATTTCATTCCAAACAACAGAAGTGGAAATAGTAACATGTGCAGTAAGTCATTTTCAAGGGAAAGCCATCCAACACTCCTTGTATTTTCTACCCCTTTGTACTATTATCATTAGCATCATCCTATCGTAAGCACAGTACATTATGTACAGCAATGTGCACTGAGACCATTCACTTAGTCAAGCATGTGGCAGAGCCATTATGCTGAATTATTTTTCAACTAATATTGGTAGTGGTATGGGAACCTCAAATGTTTAAGCTTGTATTCTGTTTATATGAAAAAGACCAAACAATTCTCATGGTACATCAACGAGATGGACTAGAATGCCAACTAACCTCTACTTTAATATTTAAATTATAACAATACAATAACTAGAAAAGGTCAGTGCTTCAAGTGACAAGTTTTGCCACTTCAATTCCAATATTTTTCCAAAATAAAGATGCAATTAGATCTACACTTGAGCATCAGTAGTGCAATACAGTATCCTTTCCTGAATAAAGGAGCTGAGGTTTATCCACAATAAAAGCTTTAAATAAGGTAGATTGTTGCCATTTATATATCAATTCTGTAATGTTTGATATAAAATATATTGGGAAAGCTTAAACTGACTTATACAATCTACATTTGGCTAAAGCTCCACATAAGCAGCATCAGTGGAAATGAACATCAGAGATGTACTTAATATAAAACACTTTCAAAACTACTCAGCAACAAATGACAGAAGGTTGACTAAGAATAACTGAACATCCGAGGTGTGTACCAGACAAAAAGAATGGACCCTGTGGTTACTTGCACTATTTTAATTGGGTAAAAGAAATGCAAGATTTAGTCCACTTCCATTTCTCCAGGGGGTTTGGTCTGCGGAGAATTGTCCTTGGTTGGTTCAGGTTTTGTTTCAGTACCGCTCTGTCCGTTCACTGGTCCATTGTGTTCACCATTAGCTTTTGACTGCCCATCACTGGGAGGCTCTATCTTCGGTCTGGGCTTGTATATAATGGGGTTACAGAAGTTATCCAATTCCTAGTTGTAACAGAAGTGAGACAGCATGTTCATTTGGTGGCACAGGAATCACATTCAACTACAATGTCTGAAATTTGTTTCTGCTTCTTAATGACCTGGAATTTAATTTTCAAGGACTAGAACTTTTCAGTTCTATCAGCTTAAAATAAAAGCTTTCACTAGCTAAAGAGCTGCCAATCTGTTAAAACCCTGTATGGCAGTGCATTTTCTAGCAAGCCCGGTGCTGTAACTTGGGCTATTTTAAAAAGGCTTATGCAGAGGTACTGCTGTAAATCAAGAACCACAGCTGAAGATCAGTAAAATTACTGCTCCCTCTGTGTGGATCTTTTTAATAGCTTTAAGATCTCTGCAGATATAATATTCTTACTCAATACAGAGGCTAGAATCTCATTTAAGGACAAACTTACTAGAATGCAACACGTACAAGGATTTTTTTACCTTAGATTTTGTCACTATTTCTGCCACTTTGACAACTGGATCCTGAGTTAGACTTAGTTTGTTCTGGGCATTCATTTTGCTGTTCAGCCAATTCATTGCCTCACTAATGTATTTTTCCACCTTCTCCATCTCAGCAGGATCTAGGTGATCATATTTTTCATCCTAAGGAAAGACGTACAGTAATTAATATATGCTTCTCACCCAATTAGGAATTTCATAGACACATAATAAAATAGGGTAACATTGCTACAACCTGACAGAAGTAGTTTTTAAACAAGCTCAGTATCAGGAACAACTGCAGACCACCACACAGGACACTATTTTTAGACATTTGAAATGCTGATTTTAGGTGCACACTGTTCAAGTGCAGGACAGTAACAAAGCTTTAAAACTGACCATAAAAAAAAGTGACTGTTTATGTTCTCATGAAGAAGCCACTTTTGCTAGCGACTCAAAACAGTTTTACAAGTTCTCAGGTGGAGAAGCACAACAGCCATTTTAAAGCAGCTTAACAGGTAAGCCTATAGGATTCTTTTTAAACACAAAGAACTACAGCCAAACTGGAACACCCATAACAGTTCATTCCCCGACGAGTTTGCCCTACCTTATTTTTGTATGCTTCCACTGCTTTCATAAGGAGCTGAATCTTCTTTCCCAGGTCATTTAAAACTTTTGGTCTCTCTGCATGTTCCATGTATCTTTCCTGAATAGGCTGTCCAAATTTCTGGAAACAAGCACAGAGATCTTGATAAAATACAAGTTTACTCTAGGGTCTAACACTAAAACACAGCACTGGAAGGAAGGCTGCCTTTAACTCCTTTTCTCACCCGTTCAAGAGCTTAACCTTTGCATTTTACTTTAGTGCCACAAAAAAAACCCCAGATGTTTTAACACAGGAGTAGTGACTCTCCTCATTTGCCTTCTTATTTTGCAGTTATTTTCACCAAAATTAGCATCTGGAACAAGGCATTCAGAAAAGAAACAAGACAAGATTTATATAGATGGTTTAGTTTTGAAGTAGTTATCCTAGAATGTTCTTGTTTTCTCCACTTCTTTTTAACTCTTCCCTTGAAGGCTGGCAACCCAGGCAAGGCAGCAGCTGCCAGGATGTATACTGCTGTTTCCATCAGTTAGCCCTCCCCCAAAGGAAATCTGACTCTTCAACCTTTATCATTAGATATTAGACCAAAAATTTAGTTTTACAATACAGGTTTAAAAGACCGCTGAAAACAGGAAAACCCCAGCATATATTCTGGAGCGCAATTCTGAATACATGGGAGAGGAGTCACACTACTCAAAAGCCTCTTTCAGATTGTAACAGGACTGACAAAGAATTACAACAGCAATTACTTCTTTGTCGCTAGTGACAGTCTGCTTCATTCTGACTGTTTTCAAACTTGGAGCACACCTGACATTAAAGCCAAATTCTAGTTCCAAATATTCTGTTCATTTCATAACTCAGCTACATTCAGATAAAACCTGAATGCCCATACTTAAAAGTTAAGGGATTTACAAAACTCATGCATGGAGTGCACATACACATCAATCATTAAAAAAGCTTTGGTTACTTAGCCATATGCTTATGTAAATGCCCCCACCCCCAAATAACACACACATTTTTCTGGAAATTAACTTAAAATCTTACTCTTAATTCCTGAAGCTTATCCATGTATACTTGTTTAGGCTGGTCCTCTCCATCTTCATAAAGCCAGTTTTCTGTATCCTCCAACATCAAGGTCAGCTTGTTCGCATCCTGTGAAGCAAGTTAGAGACATGCTACTTCAGAGGAGATCATGACAAATGAGCCTTACCCTCTCAGCACACAAAGAACCCCCCTGCTCAAAAAAGACTGTTTCACCAGTTCAGAATATTCAAAGTGACAGTGAAAGAAAATAGTAATTAACCTACTTCAAAGCCAAGATTTTACAGTATGATAGGAGAACCCTTACTAATCTGATTTGCAGCTGAAGTTCATGGGAATTACACAGCTTCAGGACTGATTTTAGAAGAAAGGACATCAACATTCTTGCTTATTATCCTTACATGGGAAGTACTGTTTCTCAGGTTCCCTCATCACAGGATGAGGATGACTAGACAAATTTGGAAACTATATACATAGTTGAAGGCAAAATTGTTTTAATTGGACTCTAATGGCTATAAACAAAGATGTTATCTTTAATTGTTCAGAAATAAATGATCTTACCTATCCCCATAACTTACCCGAGAGATTGTTTTGAAAGTGGTATGGGAAAGACAGCCTCACACCCTTGAGTTTAGACTGGAAGAGCATCTGTGCCTTGCTGCTGACCAGGCAATCCAGAGAGCAGACCTTAAAACTGCTGCTGGACATTAGTTGTTTCAACTGGTGGCTTGCATACCAGCCACTTTCATTTAGATGGCTGTTACAGAGGCACAACTATAGGACATGTGTTCTTTCAGTGCTGCTTTTGCAGAGGCCTAGTGTACAGTTTTCTTCATTTCCTTTACCTGAAATAACTTACCCTGCCTGAAAGTAGACAAACCACAGAGCCACAGACACTCCATTTCTGTTCTTTTTAATACTGTCCATTCACACCATTTAGAAGCTCATAGTGATCTGTCCTGCTTTCCTACCCCACCTCAGGGTTTTTATTTTCCACCTGCATTCCAATCTTCCCTTGCCACTGAAAAACTTCTCAATGAAGAACTCCGCATGTCAGCACATCAAGTGTCAGACACAAGCACAGTTTGAACTTAACGTCTGTGTAGTTGATCAATTTCATATTCCAAAACACATTTAAGAGATCCCTGCAGCCTTGTAACCCATGCTGAGAACTTACAAGTACAAGGGCATTTTTTTACAGCAGGTGAAACACAAGCAAGTCTTACTTCTTCAGTGATGAATTTCTCAAAGACTCCACACAGCTTGTCTCTGAAGTCATACACATACTCTTCAACAGCATTCTTAGCATCATTTCTTTCTTTCTCAAGCTTGTCTTGCATCATCATCTTCCCCTAGGGCAAAAAAAAAAGCTTATTTAAGAATTAAAAGCATTTCAAATATTAAGCTTAATGACTACTCTCTTGACACTATACCACAGAACTTTGCAGAAGCAGACTGCTACTTCACAATTACTGATTATAGCTTTCACTTTTGCTTAAGGCATGCTTCCTGCAGGCAGAACTGGAACGGGGTTAAAAAAAAGAGTTCATATTTGGAAGCTGTTTGGCAAGTGCTTCAACAAACTGATCAGGTATTAATTACGATCCGATCACGACAGACAGGACTCAAAGTAAAGACAAGGCTTGAGCGTGGTTTGGCAGTCGCTAGGAATCATTCTGCCCTACAGAAATTATGTAATACTTTATTCTTCAGACTGACCATCTTTCAGATAAGAGCTTATGCTTGTGGGATCTTCACAAACATGATAGCTACACAGTTCAGAAAGGATCTTCCAAAAGGCAAGTTTTCTGCATAAGACTTCCCTACTGATATAGGACTTGAAGGCCCAAAATATGACCTAGTGATGCACACAGCTTCTGCAGAGCACCAAAAGGTGCAAGTGCTACTTCTGACCAGTATCAGGTCAGTCAGCAACAATTAGCATTCCTGTAACATACTGTGCAGCCTTCACCAGCTGCCTGCCTGCCTCAGGACAAAACTGGCACTTTGGGTAATGAGAGGCTAATAGGTCAAACTTGGGCACCTGGGTAGTTCAGTCAAGTGAAATTGGCAAGTTTCACACACACACAAGAAATAAAATCAAAAACAAACAGGAAAAAAAAAACCACAAAAAACCCAACCAAAACAAACCCCAAAGAATTCTAAATTAGGTAAAAAGTTTATGGCTTCACATACTTTCTGGATAATTATTTCCAGGGACATTCATTTGAGTACTCATCTGTTTATGCTGCTTACCTCATTTTCAATATAGCAATTGATAAGATCTTGTCCCAGCTGTCTATAGAGGCTCGCCTGTATAGGGAGGTCAATACTCTTGACTTTTGTTTTAGCCTTTGGCTGGGCTGGATGTTCGTGCATGTCTCCAGAAGTAGCCTATAGAAACATTTACACTATTAAGAAACTTTTAAGAATAGAAATATGACCACATTTATGCTCAAAACAAGACAAAAATAGTAAGACAGCTACAGATTAATCATATGTAAATGCAGCACCTAATTATTTTTCTGCTATTCATAATCACCACCTTAGTTTTGAACCAAATTAGTGGTATTTAATTTCTTTAAACATCATGTAAAGAGCTGTTGAGAAAACCTGTTCAACAGCTGAAGACATTGCATATTCTCCTTGATGTTTCCCCATATTCAATCTCCATTATAAAACTATATTAAACAAGCTTACTTCAAAGCCTTGGTCACATACTGTGTTGAAAGTGAAAGCTCTAAGATAGGATTCTTAACTTAGCCATTTCAATACAGCTGTACTCCTCTCAATACAGTCCCATCTTGGGCACCTGGTAAGATCAACAACCACACTGGGCTAAACAAAGCCTAAGGGAAGTCACATTACATTTTCTTATCAATAACAAATACAAACTTTTGCTTCTGTTCCTGCATTTTCAGTTTCCTCATCTGCTTGGTTCTGTTGTTCAGCTTGACTTTTCTGAACACCTTCCTCTTGATCAACCTGCATTTTATCCTAGAAAAAGAGTTACATAACTGAATGCAAAGGTTTGCTGTAAGATTTAAGACTGATGTCAAGTACAGTAGGTCACAGACAATATATGGACTTATGAGGTAATCTTAAGGCTTTCTGAATCATCATGTTTAAACAGGCATTTTGATTGAGTACTTGTATTCATAACTTTCCCAAATTACATGAAAGTTCTATTCTGCCGGTCCATCTTGAAATAATTAAGTTACCATGTGTCCCCATAATAAAATTACATTAAGCTGTGTGAATACTCCACTGTAAACTAGAAATAAATAAAAATGTGTGCAAAGAACATTCTAGAAACGTACCACCACCACAGGCAATAGCAATAGGCACTCTATGGAACAGCCAGAACTTTCACCTGGTACCATTTTCAATCTAAACTTTAAAGTTTGTAATCCAAAGCAGAATTTAGTAACTGTTAGCTGCGCATCTGTCTCATGGGACCACAAAAATTAGTTTCTATAATAGCCTCTTGGAGCACAAGACCAACTGTCTTCCCTCCCTGCCACTCAAAATTAACGAAGTTTCCCTTAAACTTATCTGTAATTCACCTATGCTTTACTCTAAATTAAAGGATCTTAAAGATATCGCCAATTACTGCGCTGAGCACTTGATTTAGTTTAAGTAATACATTCCTTGCCATCATTGCAAAACACTTTTAATATAAGCCTAAAGTTTTTAGGATGTCTCCAATACTTGGGACATCCAGAGCATCAATGACTATGGAGCTGTAGCCAAGGTCTCAAAGGTCTAAGATTACTTTCATTACAATGAATTACTGGATTCATAAAATACATATGAATGCAGAATAACTTACTGTTAGTTCTGCAAGACACAAGAAACAGTTATTTGAGGATTTCAAACTCAAGCACAGGTGCCTATGTTAATTTTTAACTATATTAACTGATTCAGCAATCTTTTAATGATAAAAGTTGAAACCAAGAAGACCAATTTTACCAGACACATTGTCACTTCAGAGTAGGAGAAAAAAATATGTAAGTATCCTCACATACTGTTCTTACTGTTCACACAGAAAAGGCAACAACTGGAAGGAACTGTTTTGCCTACACAGAAAGGCTAAAGTGCGCAGGGGGGGGAATAATATATATATACACCACAAACCTCCTCCTCAGAGTTGAGGGTATCATCCTCAGTAATGAAAGGTAACTGCTGACAAGCACCGTTGTAAAACAGAAGATGTGTTAGTTGAATGATAGCACTACAGACTGAAAGCCTGAACAAGGAAGTGGTTACTCTTGTATTGAACACAGTTTACTCGTCCTAGTAATGTCCACATGCAGGCCACCTATTACATTACATGCCAGCTGTCATTCTGAACTGTTATTCACTTCCACACAAGTATCAGATGCAGAGCACTTGTCCACAAGGAGCTGCATCATGTTTGGCATTACAAATACGCTCAACTTCTTGGAAAGCAGTATAGTATTTCAGGAGTTGCTTACATCAATTATGTAATGCTAATTGTATAACCACTTGCTCCAATTCCTGTAGTATATGCACCTAAAGTGGGAAAAGCTGCTAACAACACTTTAAAAGATAATTAAAGAAATGCATTCACCCCTTCCTTCAAATAAAGCTGCTGTATATTTGCTTTCTGTCCAACCTTACTCCTCAAGGGCACCCACCCTCAGTATATGCCTGACAGCCTGTGAGACTGGTCGCTCTGCTGAGCACTTGGCAATCTCCAGGACAGCAGGAATGTGAAGCGGCAGCTTGCCCATTACTTTATCCTCTTTTTCTCTACACTGTCATCTCTCTCCCCTGTGAGCTGTGACATAACCAAAACCCCAAGCTGTAGGAGGGCATAAGGGAAAAAGGAATGCTGCTGAGGCCATGGCATGCTGCAACATGCTCCCTGACACCCAGCCCTCAACTCTACAGTGTTGAATGTAATAGCTGCACCTCATTACTCTTAGCATGCAGTGCACTATAAAGAAAGTTGGTCCTCCTAACACTAGAATGAAGAGAAATTTATCTTGCTAATTTCTCAGTATTAATGATAAAGGTGCTGCACATTTATTTCCAGTAATTTTCCCTTTTAAGCTACCAAATAAGTTTGTAAGAACTTAATGTACTTCAGTACTGGCAGAAGTGCCTTTAGTGAACGAAGGTTTACCAAGAACAAGTTTTCCACATATAAAGAAATACCATGTATTTTTACCAAATGAAAATGTAATACTTGAGGAAAAACAAACCTGCCATTTTATAGCAACACTAAATAACTCTAAGACTAGTATAGAGATGGTAAAGAACAATGAAAAAACTTTTTTTTTCTTCAGAATCTGGTTTAACATTCTTTTTTGCCTTTTTTGCCACATGTCATCAGTAGCTTAATAATAAATGTGAAGAAATGTGTCACATAACTGAAACAATAATATATGGGTAGAGAAGCAGCAACTGTCTAAAGCTTTACACTATGACTTAATCTCTTATTATTGGCTCTCATCAGAATTAAAAGGAGTGTAGATATTTACAAGTTTACATACCAGCTCATCATCTCTGCCTTGGTTCTTACTTGATGATTCAGTGTCCATAGGAGTGTCATTGTGATCTCCCTCTATGTTCTGCCTCTCTATTATAGAAGCATTAGCCACACTGAAAAGGCCATGAATATTGACACGCACTTTAACTTTAACTTTGGAATTGTCACCATCATGTTGGGGACCCACATTTTGAACAGTGAAACGCCCTTGCAAAAAAAACAGAGATGGTTTTAATTTTTGTTCCAAAAAATAGTGAAAGAGGAAAAAAAAAAGGAAATAAAATACAGCTCTTAAGGGTGTTAATTTACATAGAAACTTCATGTAACTTTAAACTATTTGGAAACTTCCTAGTTGGTTATCGATCTTATAAACTGCAGCTACATAAACTAGAACCTGCTTAGTTAAGATGACTTTGCTTTATCTGTGCTTCATAGAAAAAAATAAATTAAAACCGAGCTATCACTTTATTAGGTATTCTACTTCTCTGTTCTTCTCTAACCATTGCTCTAAAGAGCCTACTCCATCTTGAATAGGTCCTTTGTCCACAGGACATAAATTTTTCACTGAAAAAATGTTAACAGCGATAAAAGACTGTATTTGAATTTGATTAACACTGATGCACTACACATTCTGGAGCATGAACAGTGCTTATCAAGGCTTCTGGAAGCAGCAAGATTGATACTTCATTTTGCAACTTCCAGAAAATGTGAGTGTAAGCAATGCGGACAGGGCACACGTAAAGGAGAATGTTTTTTCCTAAAGACAACAGACTTACTGCATAGACAGCAAAATAGGTAGCACCAAGTTTCTATCCCATTCATAAATCAGTAAATAAAATTGTGTCTTAGTTTAAAGACCCTTAGGAACCTACTAATAACTGCAAGTAAGGTAGTACTAGCTACCAGGAAAACTTACTCATACCATCTAATACTTTAGACTCTACTACAGACGCTTTTTAAATTCATCTTGTACCTTCAGATCAATGGCATGAGACGTGACAGATACCTGCCTGGACAGATAACTATCTAGTCTACCAGATCTATTCTCCTCTGATCTAATTTCTTTGAAAAATCCAGGCTGGAAGGCCAAGCCATTTTATGATTTTTAAAGCATTCAAACAATGACAGAATTATTTTTTTTTAAGAAACTACCAAACAAAAATGTCAATACTGTTTGATCAATGCATCTAAACAAAAGCAGCAAAGCTGAGCCTTTCTAAAGAACCTAGGCTTTTCTATAACCTAGGAAATACAGAAGTAACAAATCTTAAACAGGAGAATCACTTTTGCTGTTATCAACAGGAGTTCTGTATAAGGGTTTTATTCAGATGTCCTTACCTATTCTGGAATCAGGATAAGGCACTTCATGTGGATGGGTGTAGTAAGCTTCCAGGTCAAAAGGCTCTTTCTTGTGAAAAGTAATGACTTTTGAGAATGGAGCAGCATGGTTCTTACTGAAGACTTCACACTCCCTAAAGCAGTAAAATGTTAAGTAAGGTTAAACTACTTAGCATAAAGACGGTTAATCAAAAATCAAGGGATGTTAATGATCAGCAGCCATGCTAACCAAGCAGCTACATAGTTTAGTTTAAGTCAGTTTATGACAAGAGTAGCAGGCTGAAAGCCTGTAGTTCCCAAAGCTGGACTATGCATTCTGTGTCATACTTAAAGATTACGCAACTCCACATCAACACTTTTTAATTAAATGTATAATATACATTGAATTAAATGTATTTCCAATTATTAAGTAATTATTAAAAATAAGCAATTATTAAATATCTTTCCAATTATTAACTGGAATTCAAAATTCATAGTGCAGAAAAAAAAAAATTAAAACTGAGTGGATGACAGCTTCAAAGGCTGAAGCCTTGTCTTTTCCATAGCTCAACAGATTTCTTTCTATACACAAACATACTTTCTAGTAGGCACCATATAACTTACCCTGTTCCTTCTTCATAAGAAGATTTCCATCTCAACGTTACAGAATAAGGAACAACATCTGTGATGGAAAATTCACGCACTTTAAAAGCTGGGGAAAGAATTGCACACTAGAAAACAAAGACCAGAATTTTATTATATCATAGAATCACAGAATCATGGAATAGTTAGAGCTGGAAAGGACCTTAAGATCACCCAGTTCCAACCCCCCTGCCATGGGCAGGGACACCTCCCACTAAACCATGCCACCCAAGGCTATGTCCAATCCAGCCTTGAACACCGCCAGTGATGGAGCATTTACAGCTTCCCTGGGCAACCCATTCCAGTGCCTCACCACCCTCACAGTAAAGAATTTCTTCCTCATATCCAGTCTAAACTTCCCCTGTTTAAGTTTGAACCCGTTACCCCTTGTCCTCTCACTACAGTTCCTCATGAAAAGTCCCTCCCCAGCATCCCTATAGGCCCCCTTGAGATATTGGAAGGCTGCTATGAGGTCTCCACGCAGCCTTCTATTCTCCAGGCTGAACAGCCCCAATTTTCTCATCCTATCTTCTACACGAGGTGTAGTCAAATAAGTAGTAGGTACAAAAAACTAATACCCAAGTGCAAAAAGGTTACAATTCAAAGAGGTCACATGGAGGTCCTGCTTATCACTATTTTTAATAGTAGTTTCTTATGCTTAGTAGAAAGTTAACTGAACTGATTGATATAACTAAAATAATAGTAACAGATGATACTTCCCCAGCGACTGTCAGTAAAGATACACAGCAATGGCTGCACAGAAGTGGAACAGGGCAGTTCGGGTCACCAAATTTAACAGGTCTCTAACAAGACCATCCTCCTAACATGACACAAATTATGCGCATATAATTTACATTATTATTAGAATGTAACAACTATTTATGACATGGCCACTGTCACCAATTGCTGAAAGAACAAGCAAGACTCTGCATCTTATTTCAGCTTCTGGTTAGTTGTATTCATTAGTTCATGATGTTAAAGAAGCAATACTCAAGTTGTATTGCAGTAACTATACCTGCAAGGCACAGCCTCTTGCAACAGCTTCGTCAGCATTTAGCGTGGTGCTTATCTCTTTACAGAAAAAGCTAGAGATCTGCTCCTTCACTGCTGGAATCCTAGTAGCCCCACCTACTATTTCTATACTGTAGATATCTTCACGCTGAAGTTCTAGAAAACAAAGTGCATGGCCTTAAGTTATCATCAAGACATCAAAAAGCTGACTTTGGATAACCAAAAAAAGGTAAGAATTCTCTTGACACTGTGACAAGTACTGAATATATTCAGTTGCCAACAAGGTATTTAAACCAGGTTCATCATGATGTGTCCTATTCAAACTTTTTGTCCCTCCTGCAGACTACACGGTTTTCTAGTTACATAAACCTGGATAATGCAGAAGCCAAGCATTAAAGAGGACACCTCTTCTTTAAAATGCATTGTCTTTAAAATGCATCCTCTTCCTGGTGTGCATGAACTCAGGAGTGTGAAATTGGGTATTCTTTGGCAGCCCTGCACTACTGGACAGTATCTCACCCCTCCCAAACATTAACAACAAAACTAAACCCAAGTATGCCTCATTTTTTGTCTGGTTTTATTTTGGTTGCCAATGAAGAAAAGCAAAACCCTTAACTAAAAGTATTTAAGAAACATCAGACTGTGCTTGCAGGGTAACTTTTTAATTTTGAATTCAAGATATGCATATGAAATAATCACAAGCAACTGTCAGTCCTTGAACCAGCTCTCCTCAGGAGTTATTCAGGTTCCTTCTTCCTGTATTAGCTATCTAAGACAAGCAACAAAGATAAGCAGAATTCTTCCCTTCTAGTTGAAGATGCTGAAATTAGGTGTAAACCCTTTTCCTTCAGAAGTCTAACTCTCCTTTACATTATATTAGGCAAAAAAGAAAATAAAATTAAAAAATAAAGCGTTATTTGTACATGCTTCAGATAATTTATTTCAAGAATATGCTGCCAAATTCTCAGGTCAGTGAGGACATGGATGGATCACATATGGAACAGGCTGGCCAGTGAGCTGCAGTGAAGAGTAATGCTTTTTCCCATCATGGTTTTGGATTGGTTATTTTGCATTTTTAACTAAAATAGCCTTTCAGAGCGCCAACCTTTTCCATTGCATAGGGTGAATGAGGGTCAATAAACCAGGGCTGCAGAGTGGTATGTGCACTAAATGAGGCAGGAACGGGATCATGCATACATGACAAGCATACGAATGGAACTTACATTTAACTTTTCAGTACTTAGCTTTGCAATTCTAATAAATACAAAAATACATTAAAAAGATAATCATTAAAGAGATCTAGGATAACAGGATTACTAGTTACGTTCTTGAACCAAAAGCACTACCTAAATTAGCTTCTACTTACTAGCTTGCTCCATGGCTGCTCTTAGGGGAGGCTCCACTCTGGACAGAAGGGCAGCACACAACTGCTCAAACTGAGCTCTGTAGGAACATGGAAAGTGCTTTGCATTACGAGACAGCTTAGAGGCCACGCTCCACTGCTCACTTCAATGAACGTAACACACAGTACCTGTTCATCTTACTGGAGACATCAAGGTCATTCATGAAGCACTCAATATTCAGTGGAAGGTCAGAAGCATTTGCACTCATAAGCTTCTTGAGTTTTTCACATTCCTGATACAATCGTAGCAGCGCTCGGGGATTCTCTTTTACATTCAGTTTGTATTTTGTCCTAAATTCCTCAGAGAAGTAGTCTACCAAAGCCTCATCAAAATTCCTACCACCTACAAAAGGGTCAAAGGTAGTAGCCAAGACCTGCAATGATGTTAAAGAACATAGATTAATTAGGCAACATCTGGTTAGAGATAGCTTTCATATAGACACTGGTTTCAGAAGGTCACACCTTTAAAAACAGGTTTGATAGTGAAAAGTTCTTTATGGCTTTCTCATCATCTTCTATACAGTTGCCAGGCAGAACAACTCAATTATGGAGTTTCTACCCTCCCCAGATAAAATACTGTAACATCAACCCTGCTATTTTCCACCACACTGCGGCCCCTACCCAGTTTACCAGCTGACTACAGAAAGGCAGACTACAGTAGCTATTTTGTCATGCCATTACTAGTTCTTTGTCATTTACCCAAAGCAGAAAAACTTGCTATCATCTTCTACATGACTTCAGACGACTACATTGTTACCAAAGACAAGTTTACAAAAACGTTCAGCTATCAGTAGCTCACAGACAAAAATCTTCAAACCAGGGAGTGAAGACAGTTCCATTTTACTTCACATCCTACTGAATTTAGATTTGGAACAGTCACAGATGGCAGGAAAAAAAAAACCAACAACAATTATCACAGAACAATTCAAGGAGTTCAACAATTTCCTGTAAGTCAGTTACACAACAATGCTCATGAGACTACCATAATATGCAAATATTTCAGTGATACAACTTGGCACAACAACTGTGGAGTAAGCTTATTGTCAAGTGTTTTTCAAAACACACCCCAGGATACTTCCTTACTGCATTTTCTATAGACAGGTTTGCTGAAATAGCCAAAAAATAAAATTTTTTTTGTATTTAGCATTTGCTATATGCATTTATTCAGTTAAAGAACCCAACCAAACAAAAAAAACAAACCACAAATAAAACACAACTTCCACGAAACAGTATTTTGAGTACTGTTCAATTAAATACCTCAGGAATATGGGATTTGACTGTATGACTTAAAAATATTACCTTCAGTTTTCCCTTGTTAAAAGCACAGATTGAAACCTGATATGCAGAGTGTCCCATATCTACAAAGACCACATTTCTTGGCTTCTCTTCCAAGGCTGGTAGATCCTGCTTGTATATTCCATATGCTAGAGCAACTGAAAAACACACGGCCACAGAAGTTAGAGGACAGCTGTGCACATCTGTAAAGTATGCACAAAAAGCACAAATAGAAGACAAACACTACTTAAATTTACTCATTCTGCGCACCTCCATTACTTTGCTCAAACACAACATAAGGATCAAGAGTCACAAGTTTTAGACCATTATGAGTTGCCACCTTCTTCATTTTTACTTCTGATTTATAGCTTTACTTGTAAATTACCTCATCTTCATTCATGTAATTGACATTCAAGTATTTTGTGTAATCTAACATCTTTCCAATAACAACCAGATGCTGCACACCTTCAAAGCACTAACTTAAGTCAGCAGCGTATGTGCCATAAGTTTAAATTTCTAGATTAAGAAGTTAGCAAATTTGTTACTTTCCCTTCTGCTTAAGAAAGACTGTTCACGTATAAAGCAGCTCACCACAAAGCAAGTTAACCTGCTGAAAACACATTTTGCACTGAAAAAGGGAGGAAACATGCCATGTGAAGGTTTAACACTGCTACAGCATCATCTAGCACTTCAGTTCGGCTTGTAGCCGAATTCACACTGTCATCTACAAAATCACACAGATTAGCCTCATGCCTACACCCTTCCTTTGAAACAACTTATTGTCAGTGCTTTTTAGCTCAGATTTGAAAATTTCAAGTATGCTCAAAAGCATGCTCACTTGGAAAGTTGGTTGACAATTCCTAAATCAAAGACTTAAATCAGGTAAAAATAAGGTACAGTTTCAACAGCTCCAACTTCAGCTCCCATGAGGTATAACATATTTCTATACCCTGAACTGACCAAAACCAGAGGAGGGCAGTAAACAAATTGCTTTATAGAAACAACATCTGCGCCAATGCTAGAACTGAAAGGATTCCCACACATTTAAGCTGCCATTATCCTACAAACTTACACTTGACTTAATTTGGGTATTTTGGAAAGCCTCACAGTTCAAGTCATTTCCAAATATGATCAGCAAGTCCGCTTTCACAAAAAGCTCCATGAAAACAGTTTGTATAGAAGCAGCTTTTACAGCATACAGATGATGTAGTTCAAAATGAAAATGACACGTTTTCCCATTTCCCTTCAATGTATTTCACTTCAAATAAATATTAGCTTATGATAAAAAAAAATTCTCTAATAGTTCCATGATTTTTGTTTTACTCCAACACACCCATCATCCAGAAAGCTCAAAAGAAAAACCTAAAAAACCTCCCCAAACCCCACATTAAATAAAGTATTTACTGTAATCTGTCAGATGCAGGTTACATCTGATAATACTGTACTATACCACTATTTAATACAAGCAGTGAGAATTTAGGTCAGGTGCACACCGCAGCTGGATCACAAGATTTTAAAGTTAGCTCAGGCCTTCCCAATAGAGCTGCTGCAGCTCCATGGTACAGCAGAGGTAAGCACAGATATCAACTCTATTTCAGAAGCAAAGTACCTATTTTCAAGTGGTACTGTATTCAAGTTAGCAAACCCAAACTCTGATTGTCTCCTAAGCGCTGAACACCACCCCGCCAAAACAACTGCTGTGTTTCCAGTTCCCAAGCTGGATTGGGCAGTACTAGCC
Source organism: Ara ararauna (assembly GCA_028858755.1). Taxonomy (NCBI): domain Eukaryota; kingdom Metazoa; phylum Chordata; class Aves; order Psittaciformes; family Psittacidae; genus Ara; species Ara ararauna. The sequence continues at coordinate 83,923,223 of CM054376.1, read as the reverse complement.
TGGATAGCTTTCTCCCAAGCTCCAAATTGCGTAACGGGAACATGACATCACCCTCACAGATTCAACAGCCTGAATGGGTTAAATAAAGTAAATGCTGTCCTTTACCTGCTGTAGTTTCATTCATCAGCTTCAGACAATTTAATCCTGCAATCTGTGCTGCTGCCATTACAGACCTTCTCTCGGCATCAGTAAAGAAACTGGGTACCTGTTTCCAAAAAATAATTACATAGGATATTGTGAAATATGGACTTTCTAATTTAAAGAAGTCAGACTTACCCATTAAGCAACCCTATAAATTTCAATACCACAAAAAACTGTTATAAACTAACCTCAGAATAATAGGCAGTCTGAATGTAACAGCTGGGTAATTTATTTCAGTGCATATTTCAATTAAATACACAATACAACCGAAATGAAATTAGAGCTGGGGTTTTTTATGTGTTTTTTTTTTGGGGGGGGGGAGGGGCCTTAAACAAAGGAGATTTAAGCACTGAAAAAAACCTGGAAATGTTTTCTCAGGTTCTTCTGATGAATATTAGCTCTTAAAAATCATTACCAGTTTCTGACCATGCTGCACAAATGTTTTCAACACAATACATACTAAAACAGAGCCTAACAGTAAGTTGCTGCAGAAATACTACAGTGGTGCTGGAACTAAACTTATTGCTGTTTTCAGTGGGAAAAATCTGTGTTCCAGCTGAACTTGTATCCAGTTTTCAGTTATCGCCTACCACAGTGCCAGCGTACAGTGTACTACATTATTCAGTTCCACCAAAAATAGTCAAAGCACAATCAGAGCTCATTCAGAAACTGGCTGTGATCAGCTGGCATATCTTCAACTCCAGTCAAGCTTTAGACATAGAAGTATGTTCACAGTGTATTTCGTTAGCTGCCATTGTGGTGCATTACCAAGGATCATCCCTGTGTGTGGGAGGTATTCTCTGTGTTTATATACCATAAGGCAGCAAGGAAAAAGATCAAACCAGATTTCTAACAGCTGAAGTACACAGCTTTCCAATTTCCATGTCTGTCTGACAGAAGAAATAACCACAATATTTCATGCCCATACTTCTCACCATAGAAAGAGCAGAAGTGAACAGTAAACAGATAAGGTGAAAAAACAGGCATTTAGAATTTTGGATCAGGAACAAAACCTCGTCTTCAATCTCCCCTTCCCTACTCCCCTACCGTGGGTAAAGACACTAGATAAAGAAAACCAATGCAAGTAAAGCACCCAAATAAAAAGCCGTTTTTAAACACACATAGGTACTCTGGGATTTTCAGATTGCCAATGTAACCCTCAGAGCCAGAGTTCAGGCAACTCTCAAATACACTACAACTCAACAGCATTCAACCAAGTAACAACAGAGATTTAACACAAATTTGGGAGGTTCTCTGGAACTGTGGAAGCTACACTTACAGCTCCCATTTATAACAAGAACTGCAGAAATTGGGATTACTTTATATAGCACTTGGAGTTGGCCACTCTGGATCAGCTTAGGTAGCATGTTCTTCCTGAAAACACACTCTTGATTTAACAGATGCTTTATCTTCTCACACATGATTGTAACAGTATTCTCATTTTAATAAAGTCCCATTTTCAGGTGGATGCAGTTTCTATCCACTACAGGTGTCTCTAACCAGCACACCATGGTGCAACTAATACTGGCTTACATGAAGGTTTCTAGAAGAAGAATTGCAATATATATATTCCAACTTACTGAAATCACACAGTCTGCCACAGGTTTCTTCAAAGCACTTTCTGAAGTCTCTTTAAGTTTGGCCAATAACATCCCTGTAATCTGTTCAATTGCAAACAGCCTCTCTTCATCTAGGTATCTCACCTGAAACAGAGAATTGCAATTCTGTAATAAAACATCTCAACTGAACAGAACAACATCTCTTTTCCTGACAGGCCACCATCTCTCCAGCAATCCCAAGCACCCCTGTGAAAGGAAACCCATAAAGATGAACAGCAGCTATATTTACACTAGCAATTAGTATAATATGAACAGGTATACACAACAAAAACTCACTCTGTGTGGTGAACTGCTTTCTCCTAGGGCTCTGAAGTGCACTAAGTGAGGATAATTGGGAGGTACGCTGGAGGAGTGCACTCCTGGTCCAAATTAAAATTGTAGAAGATAGACACATTCAGAAACTGAAGCCAGAAAGTCTGAACTTTGAGAAGAGCAGTTTCCAGCAACTTAGTTTGGAAGAAAATGAGAAATAACTTACTCAGATTACACCCTGTTTTCCGGAAACTTGGTCTCTGCATGTCCCCAAGACCTAAACTCAGATGAGACTAAGAACCACACACTATGGATATACTTTTAACGTCGATCTAGTAAGTTAAGGTGAAAAGCTACCAATGTGACTGCAGAAAGCTAGCAGAATTGATGAGAAACCTCAATGACCATCTCTAAGAAAGTACAGTACTGGTGCACGTTACTTCAGAGAATAGGATGCTCTTAATCTCTTAGTAACAGCAGATTTATAGAATCATAGAATAGTTAGGGTTGGAAAGGACCTTAAGATCATCTAGCTCCAATGCCCCTGCCATGGGCAGAGACACCTCCCACTAAACCATGCCACCCAAGGCTCTGTCCAATCCAGCCTTGGACACCGCGAGCCATGGACCATTCACAACTTCCCTGGGTAACCCATTCCAGGGCCTCACCACCCTTACAGTAAAGAATTTCTTCCTTATATCCAATCTAAACTTCCCCTGTTTAAGTTTGAACCCGTTACCCCTTGTCCTCTCACTACAGTTCCTTATGAAGAGTCCCTTCCCAGCATCCCTATAGGACCCCTTGAAATATTGGAAGGCTGCTCTGAGGTCTCCACACAGCCTTCTCTTCTCCAGGCTGAACAGCCCCAATTTTCTCATCCTGTCTTCATACGGGAGGTGCTCCAGTCCCCTGACCGCCCTCATGGCCCTCCTTTGGACTTGTTCCCACAGTTATTAGTCAATTTCACTGAAGATAAATGAAGCAACCTTTGCCTTTTTTGGGGTGAGGGATATTAACATTTTATAGTATACCTATATGAGAGACAATGCAATACCTTTTTTACACTACTTGATTACTATGAAACACAAGTATGTGATACAGAACAAGTACTCTAGCTTTTCCTGAACATTTAAAGAAGTGAAGTAAGTTGCAAGAAGTGAGAAGCCATGAGAAGCCATGAGAACCATGCTGAGACAGGCTCTGTGGAACTGAGACTGTACTGGTTATCACCTGACATTTCTTTTCAAAATGAGCAAGAATATATTTAGAGTTTGCTTAAGGAAACATAAGTCAGTTCAAATAAGGAGTTAAGTGACAGAAGTCAAAAGTGCTCATCTCTACCACTGAAGATACTCTGCACAAACTCACCTTTACTCCTACGGAGCCATTCGGCATTTTCTGAAGCTCATAGGGAAGCCTAGCCCTTTCAGCTTGTATGTAAGGATCTTCAAATGCTCTTCCATGCAGTTTTTTGAAGCCATGCAATGTGTTTTTTACATTTGTGACAATCTGTGGAAAAGATATTTTAATTACTCATGACATAACCAGACATGTATAGAAGACCATCCAGAAAGGTATTCGTTACATTGGACTTACTGCACCTATTGAAAACCCGTGTCAAGTCCCACACATTTAATGGAATAGAAAGAGTAGGGGGAGAAAAAGCAGCATCTTCTTTTAATTTATGGTCTCTTCCCTCTTAAATATCCATTAGCTTGCTGCCATCAATTTTCACTACTTTTTATTTTAGAGGAGCTTTCTGATACAGTATGCAATATTTGAGCCCACATTACATACTGTTGCAGTGGCTGTCTACAAGAACAAATGAGGCTATTACCTACATTAACCTTAAACAAAGCTTCAATAAATTAAGCTATCTGACTTCCTTTAAAGTTCTCCTCCAATTCAGATCCCATCTGGACATAAAGTCTCCTCACACCTCAGTGTTTCAACCTCATTACTTTAAGCACAGATTTTTAAGTAAAGAAAGAACCAGAACAAATACCAATAAGCACAGCATTTGAGCACTCAAAGCAAATTATTCCAGGATGATCTTCTCCAACATAACCTAGTTTACTGGTCTAAATAACAAACTGGGAAGAGTACTGATAGAACACCTTCCCACTACCAGAATACAGGGCTTGAGCTCAGATAAAGAGTGTAAAGTTTCTCTGAATGAAAAGTGATACACCCTCTGCATGTACTGACTGCTCACGGTACTATTACTTTGATATCCTCCAAGCAAATTTACAGTTACCTACATGCTACAGTAAGAGGAGGAAGTCCTCAGGGTGCAAACATGATGCACAGAAAGAGGGCAAGACCCAATCTATTTTCAGTGTATAGGTTTACACTGGCCATTACAGATTTTTTACGTATTTTCCTTGCAGATGAAGGTTCTTCCAGGTTGCAAGTGAATTTACAGAAGATCAGAGAAATTTTAGTTCTGTTCAAGGTCCCAAATTGAGAAAGTAAGTTAGTATGATTTGCCCCCTTCACATTAATGTAAATAGGGGTTGCTGCTTAACTGCCATTTTCAACTTCAGTTTCAACTTTTCTAAAACATAAGCACATAAACTCCTCACCCCAGTAGAGAATTAATTATGAGCTCTATTCTCACTGTCAAAAGTATGCAAAACAAAAAAAAGAAATAATCTTTTAACAGAGCTTTGTTTCTTCCCATTTTTAGGCTGACAAAAAAATACAGAATACAGTTTCAATTTTAATGCAAGGAACATACTGCTGAAGCAAATACTATTACTGTAAAACGTTCACTTATCACAGACATTTACTTTCAATGAGAAAAATATCAAATTCATTCATTCTCTTCCCATGGTTCAACAGCAAACAAGTCAGTAAGTAACACAAGAGATTTTGATCCATTTACCTGGCTCTTTGCTGCATTCCCAATGGCCCGGGTCTTGGATCCTAAAGATATACATGCTCTAAGTAAAAACAAAGAAAAGAAATTTAGCATTAAAACATAATAAAATATTTCCACAGTAGTTTAAAACATTCACAAAAATTAAAGTAGCAGAACACAGATGTGGTATTTAATAGTATTATTGCAGGAAGCACCAGAACCTGCAGTGATAGTCTAATTACTTCATTCTTTGCAAATTAGTTTAGAAATGGCAAGCAATCGCAATTGTTCACATTATAATTCCACTTAAGGAATTCTTTAAAAGCATGTGTTCTACAGATCTTATAAAGGTAAGTAATTAATAGTTAACTTTGGGTCACAGCATTTAACTACAGAAGCCTGTGACATTCCATTTAAAAATCTGAACTTCACCAGTTGAGTTTTCTTGACTCAACAACCACATTCACACTGTAAGAACCACTGGCAACAATAATCAGGGAAAACAAACAACGAACCAACCCCAAAAGAACATGTAAGATCAGGGAAAACAAACAAACAAAAAACCCCAAAAGAACGTGTAAGCTCAGTTCTACAAACTGCCAAGTGCTTCCCATGATTGAGGACTACCCGGAACAAACTGCAAATAGGCAAAAGGGGCCATGTCTGCAAACAGCTCCCAGCAACAGAGGGCTTGGGAAGCTGCCTAGCACACAGCCCCCTGCAGCTTCCCAGGTACTACCAAGAATCTCTCTCAGCCTTGCTCTAGCAAAGGCTATTCCAGGCCCACACCTTCACAGGTTCCCCAGAAGGGAACAGATCTGGCTAAAATCATTCAGCAGTAAATAAGAGATACAACCCAGACTTCATGTGGTTCAAATTTAATTATTTAATGAATGCATAAAAGTCACTACAGTAGATTGCTTCCTGCCTCCCCTCCATCATCCCTACAATGAGGGCACTGTATGTAATTTGAAAGTATTATCCAGCAACCTCTTCTGCTGTAACACCACACTGAACAGACAAAACCTTCTCCGGACTGAACTGCTGCAAACAGACAATGCACTGCCCTACATTTGCAAATATATAGTTCAGCTTTTACAAACAGCTTTTACAATTTTTAATGTCACTTAACACTACAGTTATCAATTATGCTTCCTAATAAGAAAAGTCAGATAACAGAGCAATTTAAGAAGCGAGCAAATTGTTTACAAGCAATTTATTTTAAGGATAATGTTCTAATACTATCATATCACACCTTTTTCATATGGGAATTTGAATCTGTTGACAAACAGTATCACTTGCAAATACCCTTATGCAGGGGATGAAGCACCAAGTCAGAAGCCCACTGACATTCCTGCCACGGTTTACTTCAATCACTGAATTCCAGTGCAAGCGAATGAGTGGTTTCTTCCTCCCTTGGCTGGGAAGCAGAGATGTCAAAAAACAAAACATGCTCTCTTTGGCTCTGAAGACTTCAGTTATATCCATGGCAGTCCTTTAGGGAGCACATCCAGCACAAGGATACACACGCCTCAACTGGCCAGTCTCCCCCACCACTACCCTCAGTCTGCTCTAAAGTGAGCTTTGGAACAGTACACAGACTTTTCTAAAAGTAGCAGCTCTTCACCAACAGGACATTTCAATACTCTTCATGCATTGTTTTGGAGAAGGTGCTACCGTGTCATTTTACTTAGCTTGCGATTACACTAATTGCACACTATCTGAAAAAAGTTACTGAAGAATTATGAGCTATTGATGATTAACTGTCTTTCCACAAAACTACAGTGGTGAGGCACAGCACCTGAAAAGGGCCATTTGCCACTAGTTTAACAGACCAGACATTCTAGAAACATGTGAAAGATTAGCTGGAGTTCCCAGTTCTGAAAAAGCCAAGTGTCAGTTATCATCCAAAGAGACACTAAGGCCAAAATCCTCAGAAAGCACAAGGTCTATCAAAATGGAAAGCCTAATGGCAGAATCTATTTCCTTTCTTTTTTAATTACCTGTGCTAAAGCTTTAAAGATTATACATATTTTAGGGAATGCTAACTATCCCATACCTTAGATTTCAGGATGTAGGTTTTAGGTAAGATGAACATTTTAACAACTGAGATGCTGGATTTATGACTTACAAGTGCTGTATTAAACTGTGAAAATACAAATCTTCACTGCTTTCTGTAGCACTGTAGTATGCCTACACTAATGCTGTCCTGTTGACAGGTACTTGAACCAGCTCAGAAACTGGAAGCCAGCTGCACTAATTAGCTCTGCCCAGAAAAAGCAATCAGCCTGACAGAGCACAGCCAGGACTGCCTTATCTTTAGGGCCTAACTCAGTATCTTCACATGGCTTAATAACAACACACTGTACATGAAAATGTACTCGTCAGGAGCTAGTTCAGGTATTTTTATGCCATGCTACACAGTCACAATGAATCTTAATCCTTTGTATTTCTGGAAGTAAGTCCCAAGTATTTGGGACATATCTAATCAATTCTAACTATTTGCTAACATTAAGTATCTAAATGACATAAATGCCTTTGTAGGAACACTTAAACAGTTCACTTACTGTGTTGCTGTGTGTAATAAGCATAGAAGTTTGATCTGCCTACATCATTCAAATCCTGTCTGAAGTAAGGTTTAGATACTATGATAAACTTTCATAACAGTAATAAACCTGCTACATCCCCATTACCTTTTTTAGTTTGCCTAAAGACAACAGCATTAAAAAGGAAGCTCCTCATTCTCCTATATTGCATTTTGGAGAAAGAGAAGAAAAAAGCCAGGAAAAAAGTCACTTTAAGGGAGATAACTACTGTGCACCCCAGATGCTATCTTGCTAACTGTGTTTTTAAACCCATTTCATAACCACTTCACAAATATTTTGAGAATATAATTGCTCCAGCACGAGTGTGAGAAATACTAGACACAGAGAAACCTGTGTGGAGCCTACCTGCAAAGACGGCATTCCAAAAAATACCTAAGAATTGGAAGTGCTCTTCATCATACAGGGGCAGAAAATTGCAGCTGCCTGGGAATCCTTGAAGCAACAATTTCAGGGGGTTCCTTGCAAAGAAATTTGGAAGACCCCAGAACTTCGGTTCTTAAAGAGTGCATAAAGATAATGCCTTCTTGAGAATTAAGGTGAAAGTATATATGTTTTTTTAAGTAGTAATTGAAAAGCATTCCTAATATAGAAAATATGCATATTAGCATTCAACTTTGTTCTTTTAAAAAGGAACTTTTCAGAAAGCAAATCAAACCCTACATGTCTGCAAGATCAAAGAGACAGCAATGCTAATGTTAGTATAGCCTCACATAGCAGAAACAGCTTTCTGCTGTTATCGAGAAATTCGTTTTAGAAAAGCACCATCCAAACCCCCATTTTTATGCATATTATACGAATTCCTGACTTCTCCTAGAAAATTACGTACAGATGGAGCTCTAAAACCCCTAGACGTATCCCATAGAAACAGAAAAAAAAGAATCTCCACCTACTCCTGCGTATCCCATCATCACGGCCGCTGCCCGCTGCCCCCCCTTCCTTGCAAGACCTCAGTATTCCAAGGCCAACAAATATAGTGCGGTGCAAGTAAGAACAGGTTTACGGAGAATCATCGCGCCACTTCCCCGTTTCCCCACTGAATCAACGTCCTCCTCCTCCTCCTCCCCGTCTCACCATCACTCCATCACAAAATTGTTAATGAAAACGCTCCAAACCCTGACAACCGTTCTAGAGTTGAGGAAACAGACGCTCTTATCCACATCTACAATAATCAAAAAGTATTACAAGGGCAGAAAAAAACTCCCCATAAATCTACTGTGCCCCGAGAGCCGTGTGTCACATCCAGCACAGTGCGGTCCTTCAAGGACACAGAGGACTCAAAAGCTGGAGGAAGGGGGTGGGGGGAATTGCTCTTCGGGCAGTCGTCTACCCCGACACACGCGTTTCTGCTCCTACTGCGCACACCGCCCGTGTTACCAGGAAAGGAGCAGCCGCGGGGCGACAGCGGCCGCACACAGCTGCCGACCGATCGCCAGGCCTCAGCCACTGACGGGTCCGGGAACCGGCGGGCAAAACCCCGCTCCTCGCCCGCCAAGGCAGCCGGAGCGGCTGCCGGAGAAGCGCCGTCAGGGCCAAGTGGGGAGCGCCGGCGAGCCGCGGAAGGAACAAGGCCTTGCAGGGATACACGCGGCTCCGCCCGGCCGCTCCAGGAGCCCAGGACGCTGAGGAACGGGTGGGGGGAAGCGGGGAGAAAGGATGGCCGGGCTCGCTTCTGAGGCAACGAGGGGGAAAAGTGTCCGGAGGCGGCCCGAGAGCGCTGATACTCACGGAGTGCAGCGGTCGCTGTACTCATTAGCGATAGTCTCGATACCGCCGCTGCGAGCGACGCCGATGTAGCAGTTGAGGAAGCCGAGATCAAAGCCAACCACAGACATGGCTGCACCTAGGTGCTCCCCGCCGGCCTGCGACTATAGCGGCAGCGACTCCCGTCTGGGGTGCTGGGACACGGCTCCTCACCCGCCTCTCCCCCACTGCGGAGCACCGGCCACCAACCGGCAGTTACCGTCCTCTGCGCAGGCGCGCTGAGCCGGCCGGCAGGGAATCCGCCAGGCGCCGGCCCCAACCTCGGCACTTTCCGGACGCGCTCGGGTTGCGCCGGCTGCGGGCGGAGCGCGTTCGAGAAAGATCTGGAAAGGGAGGGACGAAGGCGTTATCTAGAGCGACACCCCGTGCACAGACGTCACCGCTGCGGCGGGCCACGCCCCCGCCCCCCTTAAAGGGCCCGGCGGGCGCGCGTAGCGCTTGAGGTGACGGCGACCCGCGTGGCTGTGCGTGTCGTTGGGTTCTGCTGCCTGCCGTGGCCAGCTTCATGTGAGAGCTGGTTGCAACACAGTGTAATTTAACGTGATTATAGCAATTCAGCGCAATTCGTGCTGGCGATTATTAGGCCAGCTAATACAACCGCCCTCGGCAGCCGGAGCTACCTGCAGGAGTGGGGCTTGCCATCCCTCTCTCACCTGGTGGTCCCGGGCCAAGGCTTTGCCGCTCGCCCTGAGGTGAGGAATGCGGCGAGACCCCGCCGCCTAGAGGAGGGACTTGGGAAATCTCCAGAGCCCCAAGGCACAGTGTTAGCCCCAAGTTGGAAAGCCAAGCGAGCATTGCGTGTAAACCCCTTGTCCAAAACAAAGGTGGGGGAATTGCTGCAGGTGCCACGGAGAGGCAGAGGCTTCCTTCCGACCGTCAAGTCGTGTCTTTCTCCCATGGAAGAGCTGTCCCAAATTTGTGCTTATGTATCCCAGAAGCACACTTGTCTTTGTCATTTTTCTTTCCTAGGAAAAAAGATGTCATGAAACTTGAGTATCGCCACTGCAGCTGCCCCATTTTTTATGGGTATCATTTTTACAGCAGGCTGAATCTCTACAAGACACATGCTGGAAAAGCTCTGTAAGTATGTATTTGCTTCTAAAAATGCCATTCTGAATTTCACACAGCAATATGACATCTTTCTGACACAGCATGTGACACTGCTGCACAATTTGGTTCTTCTGGAGAGGCTAAAAATAAGCACTCAACCACTAAGCTAGATTAATATTTTGGTCGAGAGCTTTAGTTGTCTCTCCATTTGCTGCTGTTTCAATGGTCTAGTGCAAGACTAGAATTTTCCTAGTGAAGACGACAGATGCCATTTCCTTCTCAAACCTACAGGAGCAAGACAAGCTGCTGCTAGAGAGTTATTTGTAACACTGCTACTGTTTATCAGTACAAGCAATGAACCACCTCATTTTCCTTGCTAGTATTAGGATAAGAAAGGCAAACCAGGTTCAGTCCCATCTGCAGTAGCCAAGGAGACAAATGCAAACTCAGGGTTCTGCTCTGCTGCTTCAGTCCCTGTTACAAAACCAGTTCTCGGTGATTCAAGGTATTGCAGCATCCTACTTTTGTGGCACCACCCAAGGCTAACTCCTGACAGAAAAGAAACCTTGGGCCCAGAGATCATATGCAAATACCCTTGTGTAGCTATGCAACATTACTAAGCCAAACCCAGCAGAAATTGTGCAACCTTGCAGCAGGGGGACAAGCCATCACTGCAGAAGCACTGGCATGTCTCACATCTCAGCAGGATAAATCAGCCTGTATGCAGCTTCCTGCTGCCACTACAGCGTTGTTTCTGGCAGCCAAGCCAGCTGGTTTCAAGCAGCAGACAGGAGTGCACATGTGTGTAGACTTTCATGATAGCAACAAGAAAGTGCCAACAGACTTTTTATTTGCTTTGTCAACAGTAAGACTGAGATGAATTGGAGATGAGATTGTAAGCAGGATAAGCCAAATTCTTAAAGTGTTTCATGAAAGTCTTGCTGGTGAGCCTCAGTGCCATTCTGATTGCCCAGCCTGTGAGTATGAACAAAACACGGTCAAGCCAGATTAGCCACAAACTTGCCTGAGTGTATCCCCCCAGTCGTCCACTGTCACTGTAGCAATCTCACAACTGGGGTTGTCTGAGTCTTTCCAATTCTCAGCATGTTGGTCACATCTGGGTTTTTAGCAGCTAAGAAAGATTTGTACTAACTCAAGGAGCTAAGGGTTTTTTGTGAAACTTCACTGGTTGTGGAGAAATGTTAGGAATGCTGCTAGCCTCAATTTCTTTGAACCTCAGCATTTTAATAAAGGCTGCCTAAATGCTCTATTTGGTCCCCCGGCTACCAATATCCCACAAGGTTTGGTTTCTGTTTCCTTTCCCTATTGAAAATTATTAGGTAAGAAATAAAAATAGGACTCTCCTTATTTATGTACACTGCAATAATGAGAAGAATCCTCAGCCATTTTAAACTTTCTCAAGAAATAACGTATTCAGTGTTCTGTGTCTGTAGGTGCCTGAGTCTCTACATTTCTGGGCTGTTTTGGCTTAAAATGCTGCCAGCCAGGCTAGTGTTCTCAGCGGTGTTTGAGTGATGGAACAGGGAGAATAGTGAGTTGCTGTATTTCCCAAGGCAAACTTAAAACCAACCAAACAAATATAAACTCCTTTGCTGTCTTGACTTGTGCTTTTAGAGTACCATGAAAACACAAGCTAGAAACAGGTTTTCTTTTTAGTGTGGTTCAGGTAGAAGCAGTAGCAGGCTGATGCCTATGCATACTTACAGTGGGCTCTGCTGACAGGCTAGGGATACTGCCGTTTACAAAGTATACTCAGGTACATGCCATAATTTAAAAGTCAAGATGTGTAGTAACATTTAGGATGAATAAAGCCAGAACATTGAGAATTTTAAACAAGAGGCAAGTGTTTTCTTGGCTGAATTTCTTAAATGAAGTGAAAACAGTGGTCTTTAGTTCCCTGAAAGCAAATGATTTAGTTTAGTACATGCTTAGTAACAAAAACACCCGGATGATTTCTTAAAAGTATTGTTTGCATAACATTTAAATTAATAATATGCTACGCAAACAATGAGGATTCTGAAATGGACACTCAACAAACAAATGTTCACTCACTGTTTTAATCAGATCCTGGACTCTCTGAAACATCATAGTTAAAAACATCCTTGATTTTGTCATAAAGGACTAGCAAAGGACATTGGAGGGTGCTCCACATAAGAAAGCATTAAGCCCCTCTCATGTGTGTATATTCACAAAGCTTTCAGTGGTTCCTTTATATTGACATTCAGTCCCCCCTCTCTGCACACAAATAACAAGGACGAATCATCACTGCACTGAGAAGGAAACTCAGATGCCTAGCAAAATTTGCCTTTCTTTAGTAAAGAGCACTAGGGAACTTTTCCCTAATGTTTCTCATACTGCAAAGGCGTGATCTTTTACCTAATAAATATTCATCTGATGTAGTGCTCCGTTAGCTGGTTCCAATAGCTAAATTTAGAAGGGCTGTGATCCTTCTTCCAATGCTTCTTTTAAGCTTTACTGGGCCAGTAGAAGGCTTAGGAATTAAATGAGGTCACCCCAGCCAGTCCTAAGGGTGCTCTAATTTGTTTCAATGCTATTAAAATTTCCACAGCTCATTTTTTTCCTTCTTTAGTACCACTGAAATATTTTTACACCATGTGGAGTTCAGTTCATTAGTAATCAATAGAGTCCTCTAAAAAATTGTTAAGGTCTTGACTAGCACAATAATGTAAAAACACTGGAAGGTTAAGAAGCAGCACAGTTCAGTTTTCATCTAGCCCATCTTGTTTCTGAGCGTTAATTTGCCTGACAAAGGAAAACAAAGCAGAAGGGAGGTTTGTTGGTTAGAGATCTCAGCACCATCTTCACTAAAACTAGCTTCAGGTGCTTACAGGTGAAGGAACTAACGGGTGACAAACAGTGAATGCTCACATGCACGCAACATGACCGTTTCTGTACAAGTCAGAGCTAAGGAACTGAACCCTCCCTTCATCTTTTCCCAAGCACAGTGGAAGTGACAACCAGGCCAGCTGTTTTAAGTCTTGAAAATCTCAGCAGTGGGCCAGAGACAGCCCAGAGGAACCATGTGTGGCCATGCTCCACACAGCAGAGTGCTTGGAATGGGTTGCCCAGAGAAGCTGTGGCTAACCCGTCCCTAGCAGTGTCCAAGACCATGTTGGATGGGGCTTGGAGCAACTTGCTCTAGTGGAAGGTGTCCCTGTCCATGGTAGGGGGTTGGAACCGGATGAGCTTTAAGGTCCCTTCAAACCCAAACCAGTCTGGGATTCTATGAAGTACGCCCACTCTGGAAGTTGGCATAGTGAGAACAGTAAATCTCTTAGGTAGTCCGAGTAACCCCACAGCTCTGACAAAGTGTTTTTTTGTAGATGTGCTTGGTGAGCTGTCAAACAATTCCTGTTCTGGAACTGCAGTCTCTTCAGCATCCAACACTGATGTTAGGAGCTGGCACTGTTTCTTGTCTTCGCTAGTGAAAAACACATACACTTTTTTTGTTTTTGGAGAGATTAACTAAAATCCCTCTCTTCATGTAAATTCGGCTGGAAAGAAGACGCTAGTTTTTACTTTTTTTTTTTTAACTTAAATTAGCTACACTGTAAGTTGAATCCACCTGTAATGTCAAAGTAAGGTTTTAGACTGTCTATAATGTCAGAAAGATAATCTTGCCTACATTATGCCTTTGTGATGTGCTCTGCAGCTAATAAAGTGATGTTTAACATTTCTGATGAAGAAAGTCTTATGTTTTGTAATGTCCTCTGTTAGGAATTAAGGTATGAGATCACTACAGATTTCCTGAATTTAATGTATATAGGAAATAAATCTGTGGTAAATATTCACATAAATCAATACAAATAAGCATAGTAACATAGCTAAAAAAGCATTTTAAATATGTTGGTTTGAATTGACATGATACATGCAAATTTAAAGATATTTAGTAATGGTTGTTACTGCTTAGTTGAGAAATCAATTTTGCTGAAAGCAGTAACTGTGCTAATTATTTCAGGAAGTTATTCCATCTGGCAAATACACTTTTAAGGAATAAAAGGTGCTATATTTAATTCAGGGCTTGCTCTTGAATCAGAAGCAGCATCATTATAAGAAATGGATAAAAGTCATACTAATCAGCTTTATTTGTACCTGAAACTTCAGAACAACATGAGACACCACACGAAATATATTTATACATCCACAAAATATATACATCCTCTCATTCTCACCTTTTATGCTAGTAAACCCATTCTCTTATTTCAGATGATTAGAATTTATGTTTTTAATAATCTTGATACTATCCACTATCACAATGGTAAGTTAATTACCAGAAATGCAGACAACAGTTTGTGAAGGTCTCAAGAGGCACAGCACTGGGGAATAAAGACAGCATTAACTGTGGGCCTGCTGCTGATTAAGCAGATAAAGCAGAATCTGAAGACAGTGAAATCATATCTAGTCTGAAAAAAAAGAAGTCTAATGGTGCTAATGGTCTTTGCTCACTGTGAGCTTCAAGGTTCCTGTTATTTAGGACAGATTACCAGTGGTATGCAGGCATTATGCAATAATCCAAATATCCCCTGGGATTTTTTTGAAAGCACCTAAGCAAGTTCTATGCCAACATATATTATGCTTTTCTTCTGAGTTTCTGGAATATCAAGAGAAAATATACTCTTGAAACAAAATATAGAGACACTTCTTTGGAACTCACAAGTCCTTTCTAGTACCAGATGGCACAACGTCCTTAGGGATGCAGGGGAGAAGGTCCTGAGTTTTCAATAGTATATTTGTGGGGTTCTTATTTTGTGTTTGAGGATGATCTTCATAGCAAGAATTTGTATTCTGAAGTGTACTTCTGAACTATATAGTAAAATTACCTGCTGCAGCAAGATCCAACATTAATTGCTAATAACACTGTAATAGCAATCACATGCTCAGAAGTAATTCTCAGCTTGTACTGATCAGTACAGATCACTGATCCTACCTCACACCTGGGGAGCAGCTGTGTGCCACAAAGGCTGTTTTTATGTCCCATTAGCTGAGACAATAAAGGATATTATTCTACCCATAAACTTGTCTTACTCCAGATATCTGGCTTCTGAGTAGGAAAAAGAAAACAGATCCTGTTTTTCTACTAAAAGCTCTCACCAAGCTGTGAACTGAACACACTTTTACCAGGCTCCCACAATACTATTACTTCATTTTATTTCTTGTCTTTCTGGAGAGGTTTCCACATTTCTCAGTGGAGTCTCATCTGCTGTAAGGCTAGGCAGGGCTTCAGTTACCACAACCAACTTCTAAAATCTCAGTAGTTTTCAGAAAAGGGTTGCAAGCTAGACTGTACGTGCACCATCATGTGTCTCCTGACAAGGAGAAGACAGCATTCCAGAGGATGTAGTCACAACTTGAGCAATGAAAAAGGAAAGAATCAATGGAGTTTCTTTTGGCTTTGGCAATAATCCATCCAAAATAAACCAAAAATAGACACCTGTACAAATTCTATAAAATGTTTGCCAAATCCGGGGCATCTTTAGTATAATTTCTCTTAATCCTACTGTAAAATGATTTGGCTCTTCAGCCATATATTCTGTTGAGCACAAGTAACTGTCAAGACAAAAGCTTTAACTAACATTCTCATTAGTTCCCAATTGTCCTGGTTTCAGCTGTAAGTTATTTTTCTTCTAGTAGGTGCTGCGGTGCTGTGTTTTGGCTTCAGACTGAGAACAATGCTGATAAACCACCGATGTTTCTGGTTGATGCTAAGTAGTGCTTACTCTGATCATGGACTTCACTCTCATGCTCTGCCAGTGAGAAGGGGCACAAGAAGCCAGGAAGGAGCAGAGACAGGATACCTGACCCAAACTAACCAAAGGGGTATTCCATACCACAGCACCTCATGCCCAGTATATAAACTAGGGGGGTTACCTGGAAGGGCAAATCACTGCTCAGTTTGGGGTGGGTATCGGTTGGTGGGTGGTGAGCAATTTTATTGTGCATCACTTGTGTTTTCTGAACTTATCCATCTTCTTTTGTTGTTTCCCATTATTATTATTGGTATTCTATTATCACTTTATTTTACCTTATTTTAGTTATTAAATTGTCCTTATCTCAACCCATGGGGTTTTTATTCCTTCAATTCTCCTCCCCATCCCAGCTAATGGAGGAGGGGAAGGGGAGGGGTGAGCAAGTGGCTGCATGGTGCTGAGTTACTGGCTGGGCTTAAACCATGACACTAATAAATATTTCAAATACCATGATAAAGATTTTAAATGTGTGCATTTTCGCTTGTAAAAGTAACTTTAATGGTGGCAAAACATCCAAAATAGGAGGCTTGGAATACAATGATTCTCTGCACTGAAACACCAAAACCCTGATGCAGGCCAGGAAAGTCCATCTGTGTTTCCAGTTTTAACAATACAGTCACAAAGTCCCTGAACTGTTACTCACCAGCACTGTTGTGGTTTAAGCCCAGCTGTAACTGACCCAGTTGCTCTCTCACTTCCCCCCCCTTTTTCCCCTCCCACTTCTGGAGGGATGGGGAGGAGAATCGAAAGAATGTAACTCCTACGGGTTGAGATAAGAATAGTCCAGTAACTAAGGTAATAACACAAACCACTGCTGCTACCACCAATAATAAGGGAAATAACAAGGGAAGAAAATGCAACGGCTCACCACCCGCCAACTGATACCCAGCCTGACCAGAGCAGTGATCTAACCCTCCCAGGTCCCTGCCCCCAGTTTTTACATCCTGGGCATGATGTGCTGTGGTATGGAATACCTCTTTGGTCAGTTTGGGTCAGGTGTCCTGTCTCTGCTTCCTCCCGGCTTCCCCTCCTCCCTGGCAGAGCATGAGACTCAGAAAGTCCTCGGTCAGACTAAACATTTGTGCAGTAACTAAAAACATCAGTGTTATCAGTGCTGTTCCCAGGCTGAAAGTCAAAAACACAGCGCTGCACCAGCTACTAAGAAGGAGGAAAAAATGACTGCTACTGCTGAACCCAGGACAAGCACCTAATGTGAAAGAAATTTATGCACACTGTCAGACATTACAGCAGATCTTTTAGTACAAACTACTTCACATGACTGAAACATGTAAACAACATAGATCATTGTTTCGGCCACTTATGAAGAAAGCATAAAGAAGAAATACAGACGTATGGATGGATGAAGACAGTTTATTCAAACAGATATTGGTATCCAGTTCCTGAAGCACTTTCAGGTTGAGTAACTGCTATTCCAGTTTTGTCCTCATTCAGCAGAATGCTTAATATATGAATTCTCCTACCCTTTCTCCGGAAAGATTTTTTTTTTCCCTGCCTAATACCATGCTTTCACTTCCTCAACACACATTCTTACTCATTTATTAGAAGAATTTCTCATTTCAGCACTTCCCTGTAGTGGATCACAAGCCCTAAACTGTGACAAACTTAAAAAAATCCACTTACATCCATAGATTTTTCATATGTTTCTGCATACCATGGGTAACTTCACCCAAGCTCTTAGCATTCTTTCTCTACAGCTGAAAACACAGCAAGCAATAAGCCAGTCTTTGAAGGAAGAACTACAAACTGTACACCTTCTTTTACTGAAGATACAATGAAAATAGTAATTCGGCACAAGTATAGGGCACAAAAAGCAATGGGTAAAGTCAAGCTGCCAATTCCTAGGACAGCCTTGCACAGCACAGACAGCAACTAAAGTCACATTGTCCCATTGCAGAGCACTAGGAAAGCCAACAACAATACAGAGATTTCTCTCTCTGCTGCGGGGCCTTCCAGGCACTGTTGCATGGACGTTAGTTTTATCTTTGAATGAATGAAACGTATATCCAAAGACATATGCTTACCAAAAATCTTTGTTGAAAATCTTCACTTGATAATATAGAGTGGTCGTTAGCTCTTTAAATGATACCCCATAAAACTGTTAAGTTAGCAAAAAATAAACTGCTGTAGTTCTTGGCATCCACAATTGGCAAAATTCAGGTAATTTTTTCTTTATAGAATCTAAAAATAACAGTCTTAAAAGTAAGACCTATACCGGAGTATTTCAAAATTTCCACTTCTAAAGATTCTCTGGCTATTCTTATATTTATTAAAAATGTATTTGTAAGCCATTTTGTTTTTCAACTTTAGGATTATGTGGTGCTCTTGTGACCCAGATAGCTGATACCATCTTTTACATCTGTAATGATCAAGTCCTTCACATGGATCTCCCCAATAGAATTGTGCATCAGTTCTCCATGATGAGGGAATGAGAAAACATAAAAATCAATATACTTACTTTCACTGTGGCCCATACTGTTTATCAAATAAGAAAAAGAAGCCTACCACAGCAGAAGAAACATTTTGCATCACATTTGTAGGTGGTGATCACAGCTATGATGCTTAAATGCTTTGATGATTAAACGCTGTGATGATTAAACAGCATTTCAGGTACGCTGTGTATAGTAAATGCAGACTGTGTAGATGTACCCTAAATCACTTTTTATTTGCTGAACAGCAGTGATGTAGCTGTAGTAGCGTGGAGTCCAACATAGCTTAACTGCACTAATATTTTATCAGCGGTACAGAAGGCTTTGCAACCTGCCTTAGCTCATGTTGCTGTATGAACAGTTGCTAGTTGTAGAAGCAGCAGAGGGGGCAGCTGCGATCTCAAGATGCTTGGCTGTGTCCATACTACCTTCAATACAGTGTCTGGCATGTAGATGTAAACTGTCTTCTTTAACAGAAGGTCCCATGTACTTTAAAGGTTTGAGTAATTATTATTTGTTTTAAAGATAATCCAGCTAAGCAAAATCTAACACAAATACCCATAATGTCTTCCCATGTCCCACTCTGCACAAAACATAAAAGAAAGCATCCAAAGACTCTGAGCTTTAGCAGTGGAATTGCTACATTGCTAAATGCTATACTTCTAAAGAAATTAATCTTGAGTGCTGTTCATGGAAGGTTTCTAAAATTTGAGTCACAAGCTCATACAACACATGTAAACCATCTGGTAACACTTCTAGGAGATAGCAAGGAGATTCGAATAACTATAAACACTGTGTTATTTACATCATGCATGTTTTACTTTTTCCACTGGAAGAAAAGAAAGAAAACAGAAAACTTAAACTCTTTACATACAAAATGACTGTAGTGGAAAATGGATCACTTAAGAATTTGCATGCAATACAAGAAGATTAATCAAACTTTAATGACTGACAGCATTCCTTGTGGTCAGCACCACCCAAAAAGCCTGTGGCAAGAAGTTTCTGACATTGCAGGAAAAAACTGCCAACAAGAGAAAGCACAGAACACTGGACTTTTGTTTAAATTATCAAAACCTAACCAAAGAAATCCTAAACCAGATAACTTAAGAAAGACAACAAATAAAGCAGATTTTCAGATAATTTCACATCACAACAAATTAAATACAAAGCACTTATTTTCCATTCTGCTGATATGAATTAATTTTATGTAATTTGTCAAATGCCAACATCAACATTTCACATTCCAAGACCAAGATTTCTTGTAATTAGTTCCATAGGTGTATTCCTCTGTATCGTCTAAGAATCCATCCAAATTAGGGAACTTGTCCTAAGTACACAAAATTGCAACATAAGGCAGCATAGCCCAAAACCTTAATTGCCTTTTGAACTATAGCCTAATCCTGCTCCCTTTCTGGTGCGCTGTACTAAACTTAAATGTTCTTAAAATGCTTTAATCATTGGTAAACACATTTCTAGCTTTACATGTAGCAAGAAATCAGTTTTCAGTGTGAAGCATCACTTATCTACAGCAGTAATACACACTTTATTATCTGTAAGGTTTTTTGGAACTGATAATGTTTATCACAAAAATAATGTGAAAAAAATTAAAATGGGAGACTCCTTGTTGAGGGACACAACCTGAGAACTTCACCCATTAGAATAAAAGCAGCTGTAATTTCACGTGAGTGAAATTACAAACATAGACTCATAGAATGGTTTGGGTGGGAAAGGACCTTAAGATCATCTAGTTCCAATCCCCTGGGTAGGGACACCTCACACTAGACGGTGTCACCCAAGGCTCTGTCCAGCCTGGCCTTGAGCACTGCCAGGGATGGAGCATTTACCACTTCTTTGGCCAACCTGTTCTGGTGCCTCACCACCCTCATGGTAAAGAACTTTAATCTAAACTTCTCCTGTTTAAGTTTGGAGACTAGAGTACCAGTTAATGCAATATATGAAAAGGCAGCCAGGCTTTTTGACAAAGCCCAGTGTCTGAATCCAGGATTTTTAATATCCATCTTAATACTTGCACCAATTAACTCCAAAATAATTATACATCCTGAACACGACTTTGAAAATTTTGACTGCAGTTAGATACACACATCTCACAAAACCATTGAAGATCAAAGCCCAGATTTCATTACCTTCAATAGCAAGCTTCACAGTAAGCCATGTTTGTGCTTTCTCTTGTTATAAAATAAGCCATTACAAAATCTCATCTGTACTACCACCAATTATCAATTATGCTGACAGAATTGCACAGCTCCTGACTACATCTAGTTTGTTTACTAAACAGAACTAATAGGCAAGACATTATTTACCTGTTCTTCCTTATCCACTTTGGATGCAAAAAATGTTTGCATTTGTCCTTAAAAACAAAGTTTAGAGCGTGTGTTGGGAAATTCTGTGTAACATCCGGCAAAAAATCCTAAAGAAAAAGATCTTTAAAATAACATTTCCAAAGTTCATGCTACACCAAATATATTATACAATATTCCTTCTATTGTTTCTACTTCAGTATGAGCTGTAACGAAGGTCAGAAGTATTCCTTTTCAGGTCCTTTATTTTTCAGGCATTTGGTACTTGAAATCTGGATTAATTCTGACACTTACCAAAAGGTATGTGCGTTTTGTGTTAGCATAACAAAATCTAAAACTGCAAGTGAAACATCAATAATGCTGAGAAATACGTAAGATTTTCAACTTCCTGACTTCATACATTTTTAAACCTAGAGTTACATATGGCAACTGCAGAACAGAAGAATATTTCAGAAAGCTGTGTAGAAGTTTTCCTGCAGTAGCCGCCTATTTCTTTATTGCTTCCATAGGGGGTGCTCACACTCCATACAAAAAAAAAGCCAACAATGAACGGTTTATATGGGTATTAAACTTGGTAGTGCTTCTGTAATGATATTCTTCTTATAAATTAAAGAAAAGATCCCTTTGGACTCAAGGATAAGAAGCTATATGGAGCTGAGGAGGTAATGCAGGAGCAAATCTTATGTGGATTATGAGAAAAATATGGCAATGTTAGACTTGGCTAAGCAGTGAGTCCTAATGCTACCATTTTAACTCCTTCAGTAGCTTCTCTGTATCTATTCCTTTTAACATTAATTCTAGACAGTGATTCACAGTGTCTAGAATCTTGCTGAAAATTACAAAGCTACAGGATTTGTATCCAAGATACCTGATAAAAGTCTGTGTTCCGTGGGAAATGAAATCCTGTCACCCTTTGGAGCTTTTTTAAAAAAAAAAAATCTGCACAATCCAGTCTCTGCTCAGTTGACTGTAAAGTTGAAAGTAACCACCAAAAATGTCCTTCAGTGTAGTATCAACATGATTAATGCAGATTTTGCAATGTTTTGTTTCTGAACTACATTGCTTTGAGTATAAAAGTTTTACTGTACTCAGATGCCCTTAATATTGTTTAAGGTATGGTTTCTTGTGAAGAAGCGAGCCAATCTGAATAGCTCATGGGTTCCGAAGGAGTCCCATCTTCCTTCGGTTGTTTTTTTTCTCCACACACAGCTGCATATTCACACAGTTTCTTCTGCACTGACTCAGTTGTGTGTTTGGCCCAGCTGAATTCAACCCAGTATGCTGGGCAGTCTGACTAAACACAAGGATCTAGATAAAAGTTAGCTGTCTTATTTTTAAAGCATTTAAATCACCTCCTTTTTAGCACTGAAACCATATAACCCAGCCTTTAAAAAATTGAAACAAGAGACAAATATGAGCAAAACCACCCTTTTCCATACAGAGACACTTCTGAACACAAACACACTTTCAAGTTCTGTAAAAGCTGTTAAACAGGGTAAAAGCAGTGCAGCAGAGACTGCTTACTTTTCTATGTTCTTTCTTCCATCTACAATGGCATCTAATATTAGACTTTTAAAAGGTGCTGTTCAGATGTCATCCATATTAATACACATTTTTATTTTTCAAACAGAATAAATATCACATCACTTGATTTAGAGATGAGGAACAAATCTAAGGCACTATTGACATAACTCAGTTTTCTAGGTTTCAAGTTGAAATTATGATTTTCATTTTCTAGGAATCATCAATGTTGCAGAAGGCTAATTTAATAAAATCTTCAATCACAGAATCATAGAATAGTTCGGGTTGGAAAGGACCTTAAGATCGAGTTCCAACCCCCCTGCCATGGGCAGGGACACCTCACACTAAAACCAAGTCACCCAAGGCTACGTCCAACCTGGCCTTGAACACCACCAGCGATGGAGCATTCACAACTTCCTTGGGCAACCTGTTCCACTGCCTCACCACCCTCACAGTAAAGAATTTCTTCCTTATATCCAATCTAAACTTCCTCTGTTTAACCCATTACCGCTTGTCCTCTCACTACAGTCCTAACAAAGAGTCCTTTCCCAGCATCCCTATAGGCCCCCTTCAGATACTGGAAGGCTGCTCTGAGGTCTCCACACAGCCTTCTCTTCTCCAGGCTGAACAGCCCCAACTTTCTCAGCTTATCTTCGTACGGAAGGTGCTCCAGTCCCCTGATCATCCTCATGGCCCTCCTCTGGACATGTTCCAACAGTTCCATGTCCTTTTTATGTTGAGGACACCAGAACTGTGCACAAGACTCCAAGTGAGGTCTCCCAAGAGCAGAGTAGAGGGGCAGGATCACCTCCCTTGACCTGCTGGTCACACTCCTTTTGATGCAGCCCAGGATACGGTTGGCTTTCTGGGCTGTGAGCACACATTGAAGCTGGCTCATGTTATTTTCTCATCAACTAACACCCCCAAGTCCTTCTCTGCAGGGCTGCTCTGAATCTCTTCTCTGCAGGGCTGCTCTGAATCTCTTCTCTGCCCAACCTGGAGCTGTGCCTGGGATTGCTCCGACTCAGGTGTAGGACCTTGCACTTGTCATGGTTAAACTTCATCAGGTTGGCATCAGCCCACCTCACAAGCCTGTCAAGGTCCCTCTGGGTGGCATTCCTTCCCTCCAGTGTATCAACCAAACCACACAGCTTGGTGTCATCGGCAAACTTGCTGAGGGTGCACTCAATCCCACTGTCCATGTCACCGACAAAGATGTTGAATAAGACCTGTCCCAGCACCGATCCCTGAGGGACACCACTCGTTACCGGTCTCCAGCTGGACATTGAGACATTGACCACAACTCTTTGCGTGCAGCCATGCAGCCAGTTCTTTATCCACCGAGTGGTCCACCTATCAAATTGATGTCTCTCCAACTTAGAGACAAGGATGTCACGTGAGACAGTGTCGAACGCTTTGCACAAGTCCAGGTAGATGACATCAACTGCTCTACCCCTGTCCATCAGTTCTGTAGCCCCATCATAGAAGGCCACCAGATTCGTCAGGCAGGATTTCCCCTTAGTGAAGCCATGCTGGCTGTCACCAAGCACTTTGTTGTTTTTCATGTGCCTCAGCATGCCTTCCAGGAGAATCCGCTCCACGATTTTACCAGGCACGGAGGTGAGGCTGACTGGTCTGTAGTTCCCTGGGTCATCCATTTTCCCCCTCTTGACAATGAGGGTTACATTTCCCTTTTTCCAGCCATCGGGAGCTTCACCTGACTGCCATGATTTTTCAAATGTGATGGACAATGGCTTAGGAACTTCATTTGCCAGTTCCTTCAGGACCCGCAGATGGATTTCATCAGGTCCCATGGACTTGTGCACGTTCAGTTTCCTAAGATGGTCTCAAACCAGCTCCTCTCCTACAGTGGGCCTGAGGTCTTCATTCTCTGTCGTGGTTTAAGCCTCTCAGGCAGTTCGCTCACTCACTCCCCCCTCTTTCTTCCCCCCAGCTCCCGGAGGGATGGGAAGGAGAATCAAAAGAATGCAACTCCCACAAGTTGAAATAAGAACAGTTTAGTAACTGAAGTATAACACAAACCACTACTGCTACCACCAATAATAATAATGACAAGGCAAATACAAGGAAAGAGAATACAACTGCTCACCACCCGATACCAAGCTCGACCCAGTAGCGAACCCCCACCGTTCTGGGTCTATGCCCTCCGTTTTTACATCCTGGGCATGACCTGCTCTGGTTTGGAATACCTCTTTGGTCAGTTTGGGTCAGGTGTCCTGTCTCTGCTTCCTCCCGGCTTCCCCTCCTCCCTGGCAGAGCATGAGGCTCAGAAAGTCCTTGGTCAGACCAAAACACTACCAAGCAGTAACTGAAAACATTGGTGTTGTCAGTGCTGTTCCCAAGCCGAAAGTCAAAAACACAGTGCTGCACCAGCTACCAAGGAGAAAAATGACTGCTTCTGCTGAACCCCGGACATTCTCACAGTCCCTGCGTCTGCCTTCCAAGACTTGGGTGGTATGGTCAGAGCATTTGCCAGTGAAGACTGAGACAAAGAAGTCGTTATGAACCTCAGCCTTCTCCAAATCCAGGGTAGCCAGTTCTCCCAATAGCTTCTGGAGGTGGCCCATGTTGTCCCTTCTCTTTTATTCACAATGTACATATAGAATCCCTTCCTGTTATCTTTCACATCCCCAGCCAAGTTTAATTCTAACTGGGCCTTAGCTTTCCTAACCTGATCCCTAGCTTCCAGGACAACATCCCTGTATTCTTCCCAGGCTGCCTGTCCTTGGTTCTACTTTTTATAACCCTCTTTTTTCCTTCAAAGTTTCCTCAGCAGGTCCTTATCCATCCAAGGTGGTCTCCTTGCCCTCCTCCTGCACTTCCTTCTAGTCGGGACACAGCACTCCTGGGCTCATAGCAGGTGATCCTTGAACATCAACCAACAGTCTTAGGCACCCCTGCTCTCTAGGGCTATATCCCATGGAACCTTACTGAGCAGGTTCCTGAAGAGGCCAAAGTCTGCTCTCTTGAAGTCCAGGGCAGTGAGCTTGCTGCACGCTCTTCTCACTGTCCTGAGGATCTCAAACTCGACCATCTCATAATCGCTGCAACCAAGGCTGCCCTGGAGCGTCACATTTCCAACCAGCCCTTCCCTGTTGGCGAGCACGAGGCCAAGCATGGCACCTCTCCTTGTTGGCTCCTCTCTTACTTGCAGAAGGAATTTGTCTTCCACAAAATTTCATATGCTTGAACTTGAGACCTAAGACTTCTAGTACTGCTTGGATTTAAAGCAACTGTGGGTGATTCAAGGCAAGCTGTGAATCAGTCTGGGGGAGTGGGCTGTTACAAGCATTGGATTAACTATTTTAGAATTACTCTAAACAGTGTAATTTACTCATGAAAACAAAATCTACAGATTTAATCATGAGAGGCTATGGGACTGCCTTTACTTCCCTAAATACTTAAAATTTTTGATCTCGTTGTTTAAAAAGCAGTTTTAGTCATACATTTTATGAAAAGCACTCAGGAAAAGTAAGTAAAACCAGCAGAAAGGAAACAAAATATGCACTGTTGACGTGGAACCTGATAAAATGCTGTGCAGATTACCAGATCTAAATGTGCTGGTTGGGGGCAAAAAGACACCGAAAAATCTCACATTTTAAGCTAAACTTCAGTAAAAAAATAGCTTTAAGAGCAGCTTGTCTGTAGATTAGAAACATTTTAACAATTTACAGGAAAGCTGAATTTTATAGAAGACTTCTGATTTTAAAAACATCTTGCCTTATATAGATGCAATCTAACATTTTTTGTAAATCCAGCTTTAAACTGTGGAAGATCTAGCTAAACAAATAATATTTAAATAGAAGAGAAAATGTGTTAAGTAAAAACTAGAATAGTGCTTTACTGGTCTTTAACAAATATATATTTTTTATTATGAAATTCTGAATATAAAATTTTTAATATAAAATAAGCCAACTCCGTGCTTAAAACCCTCATCCTCCCTGCCCCCCCATTTTCTTTTATACCTTCAAAATTATGTTTTAACAAATATAAGTATTATTTATAGTTAAAACTCATGAAGTCAAGTAAAACATCAAGCACACTATAGTCCTTGAGTGTGCAAGAGACCATACTGGCAAAATCAGTAAGCCATTAGCTCTGGGTGGCCAACTGCCATGAATTGTCTAAAAGATTTCTTTCTGTTTTGATTACCACAGTGTTACTGAAAACATTTGCTATTTTTCATGCCCTTAGGGGAACAAAGTTTTAATTAACCGGAATACTTTTTTTTCTTCTATCACCAATTGCCAGCTACTCAGAGAGTACTTTCGGGATATCGGCTTATCACTTTACATTGCATATTATACACTGAACAGCACTGAATGTACAAATTATGCCACGTTTTCATATAATAAAGTTATGATAAGGATATATAATTCACCAGTATATAAAAATAAGAACTCTGGTTCTCTGAATTCTTTTTAAGTATTCAGTTGATGAGATCATCAGAATCATCATTGAAGTTTTACCTGTGTCCTACCACAAGGTAGATTTATCTTTTTTAAAAGCATTTAAAGGATGTGGTGGGCACAATTGAGTTAATTTCTCTTTATACTGAAGTACTTTCAAGACATGAAAACATCATGAGGTGGGCTCAGCGTTCAGGAAGCTCATCTATGTCACTAAACCAAAGGACAGTTTAAAGGCCAGTTCAACAGCAGCTTCTGTGACTGAGTCATGGAAACAGACATAACACTCTTGAGGTTTGGGATGCAGAATGCGTCTCCTGGGAGAAAAAAGAAAAAATTAAAACAAAATTATCATATGTGTCAGCTTTTTCTCCTTAACTGTTTGATATATTCTGGTTGTACTCTGAGGTGTCAGTAAGATGTTAAAAAAAACTACTGTGTAACACAGGAAATTCCTGTGCCTCTCCTTCATCACCTTACTTCTTTCAATACATGAGATTTCTAAATTAAAGTTATTCTCTGCTCAGGTTTCTCATGACTTCATGTGTATGGAAGAAACTTCAGGTTTTCAGGACCTATTTATATGGTAACTAGTTGGTGTGCTTGCAGTAATCCATATTTCCAGGTTACAACCTGCAATAAGGGTATTTGGGAGTAAGCCCCAGTATTCACGTATTTACTAATTTTTAAACTTAATACATCTGGGTAGATACATTCCCACAGGTTGATCTAATAAGCTCTTTCAGGGAAAGAGCTAAAATAGGAAAGTTGGTAATACAAACTGCAGCTATGTACATTCACAGTGGGAAACAACTGTTTTTCTTTTTTCTCTTTAAACATCTGACTTGGAAGGCAAACAGGTTGAACAAAAGCCCTGTCAGAGAATTTCTACATTATTATTCCTGGCCAATATAATTACCTGCGGATGATGTTTCCTCGCCTTGTAACAGAAAGAAAAGTTCTTACGCCATATTCAGAAATATATTTTGCTGTTTTCTGACTTTCCCATTTGTGCAATAGTTGAACTAGTAGAAAATTACAACCTAATGAATTAATCAAGTGTAATCATTTATCTTCCTTTCAGCCCTTGCCTATACTGAATTTCTTTTCACATGGTGAAAGCACAACTTCCATTTAACTGCGCATTTGCATTTTTTCTCTCTATTTATCTAGTAGGAATACGAAACAGAAGATAAATGTAGAAAAGAAAACATGCTATTGACTGACACTCCAAATATTCTGGTCTACATACTGCAGCTAAAATGTAGACAACATTAAATATGGTAGATGGAGGAAAGAGCAACATACGAGAAGTACTGGCTACAGAATAGGGCTTATTGGCCTGGACTTACAAAATTACAAGCTCCAATACATTCCGAGTTGTGAAGAAAAGATACATACTACTTTCTCATTACATCTGATTTTAATTGCTTCAAAAATTTATTATTTTTAATATTTAATGCCTAGGGCAGTATGTTGTTCTGTCATGCAAATAAGGCTCAGTTACGTAGCAATAACTATATGCATCATTAATAAATATCACTTAAAATCAAGTTTAAATAACACCACAAATCACAATGATAATGGCAGAACTTTGAAAGCAAACTGAGGCAGGAAAACACCCTTTCTAAAATATCTCCAAGACTGGTAGATTGGCTAAATCTTCCCAATTAAAAAAAAAAAAACCAACCAACTAACCACTACAGTTGTTCACCTTCCTTCTTTGTATCACTGAATCAGCACTGTGTGTGGAGACAAGACAGGTGGGAGTGACTTGCAGGGAATGGAGAGGTGGAGGTGCATGAAGAGCACATGGGAAGGGTCTGAAGAGGATGATGAGAGCACTCCCACACGTCTGCATAGTACAGCGCAGCATGACAGAGGCTGCCAGCCCTTTGGTGTTACCATGCTGGTGTGGTGCTCCCCTGCGTTAACTAACACACCTATGCTTTACAGCAGGTGCAACAGCACACCAATGCAACTTCTCAGATCTCAAATCAAAGCCATCTCACTGAGCTCAAGTGTTTCTGTGATGTGCTACAGTTAAATTAATTCTCAAAGAATACAGCAGCATGTTCAAAATGGAAAACTGGGAGAAATAGATTCATTTGTCTTTAAACTCACCCCACAACCCAGTAATTCATTGTTGGTGGTGGCTTCTTCTGATCAGTCCAGTTTTCAGGAGAGCACTCAAACAAAAGTCCGTGTTCTGTTATCAGATCTAGGTCCTCAGCTGCCTTACTGAATTCCGAAATCCCACTGTCTGCTTTTAATTTATTCTGTAAAACAATTGGAGAAATGCTAGCATAGACTGAAATATTTTTACATGAACACTAGCAAATATAACTGTGATTTCTTCAGGAATCTCTGATGAATATTGCTGTCAAAAAGCCAGACTCAGAAGACAAGAACTAACATGCTTATATGATTCTTTTCTCCAGTTTTGTTACTTTGGCATTAACAGGCTTTTCCATTGTTACACGTTGGAGGTAGACACATGCTCCCTCCCCCTTTTTTTTTCCTTCTAGCTGAACACTATTTCTCTAATAAGACATCTGAGATAATACAGATTCTTTATAAAAATGTATTACAACAGCTAATGGTCTTATTTTTATTTCTCTGTGTGCCTCCCTAATTATGAACTGTGATAGTAAAAGTCTACTGAATAAACTTGGCCAGGCAGGAATTTTTTTGTAAATAAACAGTTGAAGCACTTTGCTTGGAGCATTTTCTTGCTCTTACTTGGTATGAGTGCATAAGATGTATAGAAAATCAAGACATTTTTGTTTAAAGACATTTGAGTTTTTAGGTTGAATAAACCTTGCAAAAGTGGTTTCTAACTGAACTCCTGGTTCCTCTTTGGTGAGGATCAAAGTGCATGCACAAAAATCATTTTACTCTCTGTCTCTGTCTTGCTGCTCAACAGTCCTGTGAATCCAATCAGGCCATGAGGTCATTCACCAGGAAGGTGAAGGGAAAAAAGACCAGAATGAATGTGGAAATATACAGAGAAGGAATTCTGAAAATACTTGTCAATAGTTTAACTCTTCTACCACTCAAATCAAGGGAAGTTTATTACTGTTTTGTAAATGTCTATGTAATAATGAAAAAACAAGCTTTAGATCTTTTTCTTTTCTTTTTTGAAGCATGAGAGGTAGGATGAGATTATGGAAACAGGAGTGGAAATCCCTTTGAAACAAATCTGTCTTAAGAGAGTTGCTAAACCAGGGCATCTCTGGGTCTGCCAATGAAACTTCTGTTCCAAACAGTTGCTTCAAAGGTGAAAGAAACGGTGAAAGGGTTTCTCTTGGGGGGGGGGGGGGGGGGAAAGACTCTCAAGGAATTTCTGTCTGCCACATGC
Source organism: Ara ararauna (assembly GCA_028858755.1). Taxonomy (NCBI): domain Eukaryota; kingdom Metazoa; phylum Chordata; class Aves; order Psittaciformes; family Psittacidae; genus Ara; species Ara ararauna. The sequence continues at coordinate 83,893,065 of CM054376.1, read as the reverse complement.
AACAGCAGAAACCACATCTTTCAATCTGCCTACAGTATTGAAACCCCAGGAAGATCTGGAAAAGACAGTAGAAACATCACAACTATCTTAATTTCTCAAGAACCGTAGAAGAAGTAGTGACATGCACCTCAGAATTTGAGAAACAAAATGACTAATATTCCCCTGAGAAAATACCTTTTTCTAAATTTCTCTAAACATGCTTTGGATTGAATTCATAAAGTAAATTCTAAAGGACTGCTAGTTCCTAAGGTGGAAGAAATTTCAAGATAGACAACTTAACCCTTCCTGTATCTTTTCTTAGTATGTAAAATGGTTTCAAACCCTGTTCTTGCCAATAGTGCTACTGAAAAAGACTTCAGGAATATGTTAGCACTCAGGCTGATAACCTTCACCACCAAAACCATGGGGTTGTTGCCACACAGTTTCCAAGCTTACATTTGTTTATGTTTTAGCACATCTTAATATTATGCTATTCATACTGAAAATACTCAAGAAAAATTATATATTAAGAGGGGATATCTGACAGGACTATGAGGGTCTATACTTTCATATACATTAAAACTTCTTTTCTTCTGATTTTATTTAGGAGTAAGAAAATACTAAGGTGATGATGAAGGAAGTGAGGCCAGGGCTGCTTAATACCTATAGTGACATATTTTTTAGGGTTTAAGACTACAGAGCTTGTTTTTGCTCCATTTAAAATTTATTCAAACTTTCTGTACACATTTAAAAGTTAAATTGTGAGTCTTCTGGTCTCAAGTGAGACAAAGCCAATTATTGATCAGTTTACAATAATTTTGCATTATTGGCACAATTCTATGAATCCTAAACTATAACAATATTTAGCTGATGTCAAAGAATAAGCAGTATTATTGTACATTTATATATTTGACCTTCTTGTTGTGCACTAAGAACAAGGAAAACTTCTATTGATTCTTTCATATTCTGCTCATGCAACCTGCCAATTTCCGTATTAATTGTTAGAACCAACCTGCAAAAACTGCCCCAAATTTCTCAAAAAGAAAAACTTTGTTCGGCAACACATGTTTATCATGTGGTGATTTTCTGATTTTCAGAGCAAAATGAACCCAGCTGCTGCCTACTGTACTCGCTTCTTAAGCGGCCAGGAAAACATGTGCTGAGATAGCTGTGGCCAAAACAGAAGTTTTGACTTTCAGGCATGAGTTTTGTCACTTTTTATGATCTATACTTAATAGCTGAACGATTTCTTTATTCAGATTTTTTGGTTTGAACTGTAAACTGTCTATCTAACAGTTATAACCAAAGCACTTTGATGGTAAGAAGTATTTGGGTCTTTTCTGTGCTTGCTTTTGCGTTTCTACATCATCCAACAAAAGTGCCCAAAATAATGGCTCAATGCCAAAGTTGTCAGCCAAACCCCAGGGTGTAAGAAGTTAACAAAACAATTCACCAAATTCCCTATTTTTCTAACACTTAAAAATTCCTAGATGATTTACAAGGCACATCAGTCTAATGAGAAGTAACTTTTTTGGTAACTTCAAGAAAACATTAAGAAAAAAAATATACTGCTATTTGCAAATGATGTTCATTCAGTTTGTACTATTACTTCCCATTTCTTGTTTAGTTTACTTGGATCATCTCTTCAGGATCTAAAAATTACAACTGATAAGCAATTATTCCAACTGATAAACAGTACTCCATTTAGGTTTGTAGTTAATTATTTCTCTTTTCCAAAACAACTAAACAGGACACAAATTTAGCGGGGACAAAATGTTATCCTAATTTGGTTAATGTCAGTAGAAATTAACTGTGCAATTAACAAAACAGACTTTTAGCAAAACAGAGTGTACATTGAACACAGAGTTTGAGCGGAAGGGAGTATCTCATAAATGGATTCTTATACCTATTGTTTAGATTTCTGCATCACTACTACCACCTTACTCTAGACGGATCATTGGGAGTAAAGTCAAACACAATGCAATACAAGTATTGACATCAGATCTGTCCATTTTTAAGTCTAATCTAAGTACCCGCATAAAGCTCTGGCAGCTGGGATCAGACTTCAGCCCAAGCCAACAGCAAGTCTTGGACTGGTATCTTCAGAAAGGGAAACAGCCTCACCTATTCTGGCATCCCACCTAATCTAAAATCCAAGAGATCTGGCAGCATAATTAAGAGGAATCAATCGTTATAGCCAGACTTCTTTTAGACCAATATCCCCATGAACAAAGGTTTACAGACATTAGTGGATGATGAACCTGTAAGCAATCTTGAGTAGTATTAGAGACCAAAGACACCAAGAATGACCAACCATCTCATGGTCAGAAGCCCACTTCAGGTCACTGCTCAGACACTGACAGCACAGTGAGGGGAGGCTGCACTGTCAGCGCTCACATTAAACATTTTCTGTGAAAAAAGAGGGCCTAAATTTCCTTTTGCTGCCAATCTGAAATCCTCTCCCAGCATTAAAATGGCTAAACCCCCTCTTTTGCTACTTACAGTTCTTGAAATCAGTGTGACACTTTTAGCTAAGTTACAAACAAGAGTCCTAATATGATACTGAGTAAGAAAATACTATACTGGAGACATGGACTACTTATTCTGAGGACATCTTCAGTGGGAAAGAGTGCCATAATTGCATGCAAACTTGGCTGGATGGTCAGAGAAAGAACCTGCCTATAATTAAAAATATCAGGAGCTTTAAGAACAACCACACACATGCAAATACACCTGTTAGGGGGCTACTTAAATAATGAAGTGAAAACAATGTTGAAATACTGTGTTGAGATTGTAAATAGAAAACCAGAAAACAAAGCCTCCATACTTTTTTCCTCATGGACTGCTGAAAAATGTCTCGAATTGAAAGACAGCAACGATAGAAATTCTCAATTAACTGAGGGTGGATGGAGCCACCGAGCCGTGCCACTTCTTTGTGAGTTGGAGTGATAAAGATTCCTTGCATCGTTTCCAAGGAGAGATAGTGGAAGAGGGTATTCTCAGGACCAGATGTCAACCTTAAAATTAAACATAAAAATAAATGGGAGCATTCATTTAATAATAGAATATTTTTGAAAGAAATTTCAGTTAAACAAAATATACTTTTGTTTCTTAAGACAGAATTGTTTTTCTGGTAACTGCAGTACAGTACAAAAATGGAAACAGACATTCAAAAGGTGCTTATTTCTACATGAAGGAAATCCTGGTAATCTGGACTGTTAATACTCAATTTAAAAATAAAGCAAAGAAGTTATGGTACAAGGTAGGTCTTGCACGTGTGTTCTCAAAAATTCTCACCAAAAACAAAGAAAAGGAGAAATAAAAGCTCTTTTTTGGGGGGTGAGGGAAGGAAGCAAACCTTTCTTTAGGGCTTAAACAAAACTCCAGAGCAGACTGTGCTGTCACAAACAGGTGAGACCTGGGAAGATCATGGCTTCTTTATCCTGTGTGCAACTATCTAGAGATACCAGGGAGGCAACAAGGTGCACATATGGTCCAAAACCTCTTATATTTGAACTTCCAAGGTCACATATGTATAGACAAGTACATACATTCTACTGACATATTCTTGAAAAATAGTGTTTTTTTCTAATTAAGCTCTCCATTTAAGAGCTTCACTTTTGAGAAACCTTGCATAGCAATCTTTTGGTTAGAATAAAATGATGCAGGAATTTCAGTGATCTGTGCATATTTAAAAAAGATCCAAGTCTGGCCTTAAAAATTAAATACTTAAAAAATCATTTCTTACTTGACAGCATTAAGAAGTTCTGTATCTTTCTCTGAAAGGTTCTTTTTGAGGCTTCCTAAGTTAAATGGATTTGGTAGGGTATGTTTTTTTTTAGTGGCCTGAAAAACAAGCATAGAGATGAACTAAGAAAGAAAAAGCAGCAAACAAAAGAACAGAGTCAAACAACCAAACCACCTGCTCAGAAAAAAAATAACAGCATTTTCTTTTTTAAAGGCCTAAACAGTTAATTTATATAAGTGTATTCTGCAGCCCATTTTAGATTAAAATGGGTTAGAAGCATGTACAACTGTGCAGCACTTTGTTCTGGTAACTTATTACTAACACTATTATTATTTTTGGGGTATTCCCCAATCATTTCTGCCGCTTCCAATGCAACTATGCCCACTTTGACTTGTAAAAAAACCCCAAACTTTACAAGCAATGATAAAATAAAAAAATGTGATGGCTTTGAGGCTGACTCAAAGCTTCCCAAAGCAACAGAAGTATTTCCTACTGAATTCAGGGGCTCTTTAATTTAGTCTTAAGAGTTACTTGAGTGAGTTTTCAAAAGAACTGCCACCTCCCCCAAGCCCACCAGAACCTCTTTCTATTTGTTCTCAGACCTGATCCACTACAGATTGTGGATTACTGCTTTCATCTTCCGCAGGACCTTCATTACCATGGTCAGGTCCTCCACTGCTCCTCGTAGGGCTCAGCTTACGTGTCATTAAAGATGAGTCACCAAACAGGGTCCTTTTGCTTGCTGGAGTGGTTCCTGATTTTGAAGTATTTTGTAGCTTGCTGAGCATGGGTGAGGTGGTCAAGTTCTCAGATTTGTCACGTGTTGCAGGAAGGAACCAGTCAGCACAAGATAAAGGTGGGATGGAAGGAGAATCTAGCCTTTCCTCTATGCTGGCATCTATTCCTTCCAGTTGAAGTATAGTGGCTTTGACCTGATCTACATATACACAGTCTGGTCCTGGATTCCCAATTGCTTTTGATGCACAGCCTCCCGCCTCTAGCAGGACACACAGCATAAAGTATCTCTGTAAATATGGAAGTAGCAGTATTAGTGTTTGGTTTATACTTAGCCTTTGGAGAATTTATACTCAAACTTGCAAGTTTTACAAATACAGAAATAGTGCTACTTTCTGAGAGGGTCTATCCCACACGACAGCTACAATAGAAATATTTAGTAAAATTACTGAATAAAACACATGAAAGTGTTGATCTTACTGAACAACAGACAACACACAACAGCCAACAGAGCACTGGAGAACAGACACACTGCAGATGTTAACTTACCAAGCCAACTATCAGTAAAAAGTATCTTGCTTCAGGCTCCCTGTATCCTGTAATAGCTGAAACTTCACATGGCTGGATATGATGATGTGGAAATACTTCCCGCCATATCACTAACTGACGGATCTTCTGTTCTGCTGCCAAGGGTAACAGACAATAGTGCCGACAATATAAACCTATATCAGTAAGATCTTCCTTTGGCAAGTGATTACCAATCAAGTAACCCTTAATTGAACACAGAAAAGGAAGTGTATTCAGTAAGAAATACAGTATCACCACTTATCACTTGAGTGCTTTTTGCATAGAGATATCCACACTCCACATGCACTGAGACTGTAAACTTCCTGGCAGAGATTGTCTTTTTGGTGTACACTTGTACAACAGATAACACTAAGCTTTTGAACCACATCTGAAGAATCTGAATACTGAAATATACAGAAAGAAAACATCAGCATATATGCAAGTTATCAAAGGCAAGCTGCGAAACGCTAGCTTTAACAACTTGCAAAACAGCTACAGAGTTAAGGTGCTTTAATTCTCATTTAATTCTCTCTCCAAAAATACTAAGCTGTCATTGGAATGAATAAAATTTCCAAAAAAGATATATAGTATAAAACCATTTCTGGCATTAAGGGTGTTATGGTTAAAAAGCTGCCATGGTAGATACTGAGCAGTTCCATCCGTGCCAACTGTTCAGCCCCATAACGCTACCAGCATTAAGAGCAATGGCATGATAAAATCCTTAAAATGTAATTTTCTTAAAGGAAAGGTTGTTACCTTCCTATTTATACTGTTAAATATACTGTCTACATTTAATAATGACATATAAATTTACAAATGAGGCCCAAGTGAAAAAAGCTGTCAATACAATTCCTCAAGTATTTGAAAGACAGACTAAGGATAGATCACCTGTTACCTTTATTAAAAAAATGGCAATCATACCAAAAACTATTAGGATCTCATACAGTCTCCCTTGAGCTGACTCTTACTACTTTCTTACTACTGTCTCTCCTTGAATCATACCCTGCAAAATTCCCATGAGACAGTTTCAAACAAGCATTTTGTTCTTACTTAGCATATAGCACCTACCACTTCCTGACACCGATTTTTTTCTGTTACAGTGCTTGAGTTGTAGGTCTCTTACTAGAAATACATATTTAAAGCCATCATATATTTTTTTCATACTTGTGAGGTTCTTAAAAGAATTACTCCATGACTGGCTTAGATTTCCAGACACATTTTCTAAATCTTTAGGCCTTAATCACTAATACTACCTTGTAGAAAAGACAGGAGCCCATAATCATATATAATCTTCTCATGTCGTAATAATCTTCCGACTGTGGGGAAAAAAGCATAGTATCACTTTTAATTCAGAATTTTTGCTTTAGTTACCAAATGCAAGTCACCTAATTCCAGTCAATTGTAATCAGTATCTCATGTAATACTTTCATTTTTGACCTCCTCTTGTCAGTGCAACAGTTAATACTGAACGGTTCAGTGAATTACTAAGTTTTTACCCTCCGTTGTCAATTTTCATGTCACTACTATTTTCTCTAAAACTTTCCAGCTCAAAAATAACAGATTTCCTATTTAGTTCTAATCTGTCCATAAGATATTTTTGTTAGGATATGCCATTTCTGAGTTCTTAACAGCAAAACAGCTGAAACATAACTATCAACACCAGAGGCCCTCCTAGAGTAAAATTTCCAAGTCAAAGAATTTCCCTACCCCTCCCCCCTCCAAGTATTTGATATTTTACCCCAAATATACCCATTTCTTGGATCTTTTAATCTAGATGTCCAGTACTCTCAGATTAGTAAACTACCTTTAGGTGGATATAGTGTATTTTACATCAAGTGCATGCAATCAATTTCTGTCCCATGAACTACAACTTATGAACACTGCTTTCTGTAAATAATCATCCAAGTCATTTAGTACAGTGGTTTTACTTATTTTTGTCAATTCTTTTGCAAGATGGACTGTATGTCTGCCTACCTTGTATTTTAGGTTTTAAGAGTCATTAAGTAACTCTTTGTAAGTAAGAATATATGTGTCCCAAATTGTTACTCTAGATATGTGATCAAACAAATCATCTTTATGCTCAATTCTAACATGCCTGTGAAGAATATAAATTTAGAATAACTATTCTGGAATGTAAGTTCCAGGAAGGTCATATTTGATTAAGAAGATTGGATTAATTTGGAATTTGTACTTTTTTAAACTACTGAACATGACACCAAGGCAAAGAGATCCTGTAAAACACAAACAACAAAAATAAAATGTTTACCAGCTCTGCAAAGTCAGCTGCTTCCAGGTCACTCAGTGCTGTGTCAATCTCCATCTGAAATATTTAAGCAGTGAATTTAAGTAGAGATTTCCCACACAAGAGCTTACAATTAATAGCATGGTGTGCACCGTCCTGCTAGTCTCCGAAGATGATGATTCATGAGTACAAAGTGAATGGATGAAAATTTGCACACTTTTCAGCAGTAATATCCAGTATCAGGAACACCTAAATTCATCAGATTAAGGAAAAATCCTTCTTAACGGCTGTGTGTTTCCCTCTTGAAGCTGTAACATTTCTCTGCTTGCGTGCCTGCTGAACCCATGGTTCAGTATAAAGGAGATGTCACTCTTACTTTCAGAGTGCTTTAAAACATGAGGGCTAGAGAAAGCTCTGAAATCTGGCAAACTATTGTAGCCAACTGAGTTATTAGAAAAACCTTTTTCAAATGGATGTAGTTTTTTTGTCTCTATGGAAATTGCCAAACTTTCTCACACATTATCTTTGTTCTACTGAAAACGCTTTGAACTGGCTTATTTCTCTAACTACAAGAGCTGTTGGTTAATATAAGTTTTACTAAAAATACTTTCCTTTAAAGAACATGGTACTAGGCACTGAAAGAAGTTCCTGACTTAAATGTGCTTCTTAGTGAAAAGAACCTAAAACCCATCATTACAAACTTCTTGGGATGTATTAACAGGGTGCCTCTAATTGAAATACAGCCAGTTTTCAAACAGAGAAATGTCAGAGAGGCTGTTGGCAGCTGACAACTAACCAGTCTCAACTTTTCCTCGGTTAAAATATAAATGGCTTTCTATCCAATAAAGAACTGACACTTTTAGTTTTATATTCCTTAGAGAATATAAAGATCTTCACCAAAACTTAACTGAAAATTTCATCTTCTGCAACTTTTCCCACTGGGAAAAGGGGATGATGTCAGACAATTTTGGAAAGCAACATCTGTACCACAGATATCAACTACACTGTTTGAGAAACAACCTGCAAGCTAACCTAGAGAACAAAGTGTAGTAGAGTGTTTCTATAGAAACTTGAAAAAAAAGGAAGCACAGAGGAAAATAAAACTGACCACTAAACAGTGCAAGAAAAAAAAGTAATTTTCTGCATAGAACAAAAATGCTGACAATGGTTTGAGGTGGACTAAGTTGCAATTCAAATGTATATTAGGTTGTTAACTGATCACATTCTGCAACAATGTGTTGCATAAATGTTTTAGTCTCTTCATATGTGAATAACACATTTCAGTTACAGAGCATGGATTTTGCAAGTGAGTGGACAAGCATGTTACAGGACTATGTGAGTACCTCTACATTTGTCACCTGGATAGCAGATTTAGCTCTGGAGTATGACATGAAAAGAACTTTTCTGAGACACTTGTAGATCCTTCTGTATATATTTAATAGGGTGTTCATACATACATATTATAAAAGCAGAAGTTTAAAATCGTCGCAAACATATTGGCCTCAAGCACATTCAAGCATCCTATGGGTCAAGGTAGAAAGAACTAAATCATTACTAGTGTGCTGCTCAAAGTAAAGGAGAAGACAATCCATATATTGGAGAAAAGACAGAAAAGACTACACAAGCAGACAGAAATTTGTCTGGTAACAAGCAAGCTCTGTACCTGTCAGTGCTCTAATGCCCATTGCAACTTACATTACTGAATATTAGCAAACCTGAAATAACTCTGCAAATCCTGACAACAGTAGATTTGAAAGACTTACCACTTCATCCCTTCCCCTCCAAACACACTTTTGAAATCTGTACACAAGGTCTTATTAAATGGAAAAATCAGAAAACTAGGAAAATCTTAAGTTAATATTATCCTCAAGTAAAGACCCTATCAATTAAGGAACATGCCACTGCAGAAGGTAATTTTTAACATCCGAACTCTGTCCTTTTGCAGACCCATTCTGAAAACCACTTTCAATTTTCCACCATACAGCCCTCTTTACTTTCAGTTGGTTCAGAGTTCATTTCTTTTGTTGTTGCTGATGAAATAAGCTTGGATAATGGAGCTTATTGTCAGCTCAGATTAGAATCATTGTTTAATAATTAGAGTTAGCCTTAACTATGCTATCTACAAACTTACAAATAGTTTGGGTCTATCAATGAAGGAAAACTCCTGTGTTTAAAATTTCCCATCTGTTTCATTTGCACTAAATCATGGGAAATACTCATTAAAAACCGAACTCCACCATGACAAGACTAACATATCCTAAACATCATTCCATCTTAAGAGATTCTTTTTCCCTATGAAATTTTTTAAAAACTGCTATACATGTATTGACTCAAATATAATATGCAAAGAACTCTTCACGTGATATGGAAAATAACTTCCTAGTTGTAGAGTTAAAAATACTTTAAAATCACAAAGGCAAAAATGAATCCCAGATTCACTAACATTCAAGAGGATGGAAAATGAAAATGCATTGAATCTTTCTTCCACTGACTTGAAAAGCTGTACCTCTTACAGTGTCAAACAAATGATGTATGGATATTTATTTTGATTCTGTAACAGCCATTTAAATTACAAGTTATGCAAGGGCTTCTGAAGTAATATTTTCTAACTGGAAAAAACCTTAAATGGTCAAAATTGAACATAAAACTACATGCCATGGGCTGTTTTCCCTATGGCATATGCTGGTTGTTAGAGAGGTTTGTGTATATATATTTTACATAAAGTTAAATTTTTTTGTCATCATGTTCTCTTCCTAGGTAACTAGTCACCAAACTACGCTCATAATAGTAATCTGCTTCTTATGAGAATGACTGGGTAATTTCACATTGAAATAAAGGATCCTGTAGGAAGAGGGGTGGTCTGGGATGGGCAAAGGGCTTCAGTAAATCACACGCTAACAGCAGAAGATACCTGCATCAATTTTCTGGCCTCTCATATCCAAGTTTTTCTAGAAAGCTCTGAAAAAATACATTACCTTGACTTCCTGAGGCAATGTCAGCCACCGCAAGCCTGGGAGACTGTTTAAGAATAACGCACTGCAAGTATCATAGTGTTGAGTGCTGGGGCTGGCATTTGACTTCAGTCTTGCAGGCTGAAGCGCCCGCTGGAAGAAGAGGTTGAAAAAATGATCCAGGCGAGAAACATTTTCCACCTGGCAAAAAGCACTGAACAAACATGAACTCCAAGTTAGAATAACAGAGAAACTTGTAGCATGTCTATATAACCTGCTGTGCTTAAAGTGGCTCTTTACAGCATGGATTACATTTGGATTTGGGGTTTTTTTAAACAGTTATTTTAAACATGAAAAAACCCAGCAGGCTAATCCAGGCAGTACCTACAAACAAAGGAAAAGCTAAAGCAGCATAGTATAATAGCAGGTATCTTAGAGCAACTTAAGATGCAACAATGATCAGTTTCATCCTTTTGGAAATTATTCTTTTTGTTTCTCTGTGGCACACAGATGTTAACCTTGAATTGAATGCAAGCACGTGAATAGCCTACCTTGGCCTATTTAGGTTACAGTCAGACTGAATGTTTCTGTGTGTTTTCCAAATGCAGAAACAGACAAGTCACTTGGCCACATGAGGTTGTGAAGTCTGGTGCATTTACTTTATTAAAAACAAACCATTTATTCATACCTGTGTTTTACAAACAGTGCTTTAATGCAAAGGGTAACACTTGCAGAGTGTTGCTGACATCCAGTGACCTAGATTATATGAATGATTTAAACTAATCAAGGACAAAACTTTCTGAATCAACAGACGTCTTTAAAAAGTGTCTTAATGTGTGTTAAGACTGAAACAAAAAGGCAAGGAGAATAGAATCCTGGATTTTGTGCAAGTGTAAAGGAACATGCAAAGAAACTCCATGTAAACATTACCACTGCTAGCTGTCTTCAGTGAGCATCAATGAAAAATTAATGACTGAAAAGAAAATACTTGTGAAAGAACTCACCTGTCTAAAGAACCGTACATGAACTTCAAGGTCCTGACAATATCTTCAATCATGTTCCTCAGCTGAGCAAGTGGCACACTAAAAAAAAATAACAAATCAAACGTACAGTGGATTTTATAATATCTTTACTATGAATAAGCATAGGCACCTCCTGAAGAGCTCTATTCTTAACTAATAATGTAGTGCAAACATGAAGTTCTCCATTAGACTCAGTGAGAGATTTCCTTTGAGTGACTTGCCCATAATGACACAGATGGTAGAAAAGCGGGAAGGGGAAGGAAAGTCCTAGAACACATAAATATATAATATTACTGCTGTTACTCAGTAGTGTCTAATCAAGACTTAACTTTACCAAACACTGACAATCACTGTTTTCTAAACTACACCTACTTCTGAGATCTAATGAGACCTTATTCCTTCTAGAAGATATGAAAAAGAAACTGTAACAATGAATATATAAAAGATGTGAATAAGGTAAATCAAAAAAGTGGAATCACGGGAATAGGAACTAGTTATAGTAAAAAGAGCACATTGTAAGCCCTCCCTTTCTTGCTTTTTTGATAGAACAGTACAACTGGAGGACACACAATAGGAAATGAAATTAAAAGGAAAACAAAGCATCTTATTTGAAACTCACTTTTCTTCAGGAAGACCAATTACAAGCAACTTGTCAGCTTCTTTCCAGTAAACAACCTGAACCAGTTTTTCGCATAAGAAAAGGGAGGAACTAAAAAAATTAAACCAGAAGTACTTCTGTTAATACTATGAAGCCACAAAACACCACCTTTATAAGCCAGAATGATTTATATGTATTTTATATGCAGACTTAATGCTCATCTATAATCACATGCATACAACTGGGCTAAGTAATGATGTTACTAAAGAACTTGAAGTCTCTCTGATTTTGGTTCCAAACAGGTCACACCAGTATTAACGTTTTCAAGTGAACGACCCTTACTGAAGCGCCACAGTCATCTTCTGAATCACTTAGATGCTCTTTAAAGGTCTTCCTGCCTAGCTTTTAACACAATCAACTTACAAAATTAATGTCATTTTAGATCACAGTGAGGTAACCAGAGGTACTAATGAAGGTTCTGAACATAGCAGTCACTCACAAAATCATTTAAACAGACACCACGTTTTGCAAACAAGCCCAAGAGGTATTTGAACGTATTACCTGAGTGATAAACATAAGCTTGAACTCTCATGCTACCTCCTTGTATAGAAAATTGCTCCATGAATCACAGCAATCCCAGAAAGACCAAGAGAACTTTCATTTGAACCACAGAGTGAATTAGAACATGAAACAGAATTAGGCCCAAGGTTCAAATTAGCAGTAAATCATATATTATGCACCAGGTTATCGCATCAAATGTACTGGTTGCTGCTAAACCCAAGGTCTATAAATATCTCAAACACTAAATTTATAGTAAACCCCCACCTTTCTTACTATCACCTTAGAAATTTTAAAAAACAACATGACACTGCTGCAAAATGAAAAAAGTGTAACAAGCTTAAGCTTGAAAGATTCAGGAACTTCATTTTTAGGATATGGCTCCACAAATAACTTTCTTCACTCATACAGTAAAATTGATGGTGCTAAATAAAACAATAGTGTCATTTCTTAGTATTTCCACAGGTCACCAAAACATTTCTCTCCTTCATGTTACCAAAAGTGGTTTCCAAACAAAACAAATTATATATTTAAAAAACAAATAACCACAAAGAAATAAAAATCCCCACCCCAAAAGTTACACCATACGTACGCAGACACAAAATGACAATTTACTCTTAGAAATCTGACTGCAGCTTTGGCAGGATTTCCAGCCTCCATACTACAGTGCCACAGAATTCCAGCTTAGATAAGGGCACTTTAAGAGATTTAAGGAAGAATCTAAAACCAATTTCACTGAACTAAAAATCCTAGTCATTGCCACCCATGACAAAGAAATTCCCCTAAATCAAAGTACATCCTGGCTGAGCAGCCCAACTTCAGGCACACTGTTCTAGTTAAAATATTCCTGCCTAACAGGTAGAGTCACTCTTCTTTTGCCTGGAACTTGATGCACAACCCACGTGTGGTTTTCTGTACACATGTGTATAAAATAGTAAGAGTAGTAGCACATTACATTTCAAATACTTTTACCTGATAATCTGGGTACCAGTAACACTTTCCAGTATGTCAGACAGTGTGAGAAATATTCCTCTCACACTTTTCAGTTTTTGGGATGCTTCTGATACAGGGTACTGATAAAGGATTTCTTGCTGTGAAGAAAGTTAGCTGTTAGTTAAGCAAAACAAAATCAAAGCCACCAAAAGAACCCAACCCAAAACTAAAAAAAACCCCAAACAATTAAAATGTTTCTCCACATTTATTGCTTTCTGCCAAATAGTGACAGAAATAATGCATGCAGTATTAAGCATATCCATTGCAGAGTACAGTAAATTATCTTTCTACATAAACAAAAGAAACACAGACATGATTAACTTTCCTATTTATGTCACTAAGCACATCCAGCCAGTGCCAATACCCGTTAGAAAATTTTCCTTCATCAAGATTAAAAGAATATAAAGTTTAATTACAGAAGGACCTGGCAAACTTTGCATTCTTACCCAATTTAATTAGCTCTATTTTCAAATACTCATTAGTAACAAGGACTTTTTTTCTTGAATGAATCTCTTAGATGGAAAAAACCCTGCCATTCCCTAATTACAGCACTACAAAGGACTAGAAAGAGCCTTTCTTTCTCCTCACTATGAGCTGGGGCCTTTACACAAAATTCATTTCCCAGGGAAAGAAAAGACAACTGTAACAAAAGGTCATTGCTGTATCATAGATATACATTAATGAGTTAGCAAGGTTCAGCACACACCACCATGCAAGGTCAACTGTCTTCAAAGCAAGGCGAAAGTTCATAGGACAATGACAATGGAATTAATAAATAAGAAGTAGATAATTTCTTCAAAAGTATAAACCCTCCTTCAATCCAAAAAACTCAAACCTGGACAGACTGTCTAAACTAATGGCTTATCAAGTAGCTTCTCTTTTTTTTTATCCATTTCTCAAACTGAACCTAAAGAGCATTTTAAAAAATGTGTTAGTGCAGTCCTGACAACATAAGAAATGGTTAAAAGAAACTGTGTCAAAATGGTGCCAACCAGCTAAAAACCTGTAACCTTCAAACACACTGCACTGACAATAGCCTTTAAACTGCACATTAAGTACAATTAAAAAAGAAACAGTAGATGAAAGACAACTACGTATTCTTAAAGATTAATTCAGAAATTATAAAACAGGAGAGAAAAGCTACAGGAAGTACAAGTCAGTGTCTGCATGAACCAAGCTATCTTAACAGCTATTCGCTAATACCTACTTTGCAAGTAGGCTAGACACATGCTTCCAGAAAATACTATCACGTAGGAGAAATAGGAACACCATTCATTTTAAAACATGGCATCACCAAAATGAGTTCAAACACATAAAGATGTGTAGTTTGTATGCTGGTACGCATAACGTACATTATAACTGTATTATCTACCTTGACCTAAAACATACAAAAGACAAGATAGCCGTACTCACTGAAACCATTATCATATGGGACACCCCCACATCCCAAATGATTTCTAATACTGCTTTCCTTTACAGTTGAGTAGTTAGAGCTCACAACTCTTAGAGCTCATTAACTATTTTTAGGTGCCAAAAGCTCACAAGTGGAAGAATTAGTTACTAGCTTTAGTTGCCATTGCTTACATGGATGTGATCCACATACCATGTCTCCCTTGGGCATGGGTAAAGCAGCATAGTAAAGGATCATTGTATTTTTATTGTGCAATATGGCATAAGTGTATAGTAACTTCACTCCTAATTTGAAGTACTGCTGTAAACTCAATCTGGAACAGGACATCTACAGGATAAATGTCTCTTACCATTCACCAAATAAAATTAAAGACAACTGCCTTGAAGAAGGCAGCATGCTTTTGTTCAGAAATGTTAAAAAAAGAGCTTGACTGTACCAGCGAAGCATCTCTCAACATTAGAGACCATCTGGGGCTCCCTAGCTGCCAGGACTTCTCAAGAAACAATTGTTCCATGGTATGAAGGGAGAACAAGAGCATTACAATCCCTCTTTTACCTCTGCTCAACATTCACAGTTAATCCTGTTTCTTGGGAGAGTGTAAAGCAATAATGGGGCAAGAAAGCAGGGCTCCTGCTTTCTCTTCCTCTGTTTACTCCGAAGTGCAGGAATTACAATTACGCATTTGCATATCTATCACCTACCAAGAGAGGAGCCAGAGCCCCTGAAATACATATTTTTAATATTCCGGAAAGTTCACATGGCCAAGAAAACACTGGTCTTTAGGTTTACAGCAACCATCCATAGCTGTTCTAGCCACATAACATAGCAGTCTTGCACTACAAACTTACAACTGAAAAGAGAACTATTTGCAATACGTAAGTTCACTTTCATAAAGCATCTCAGGGTTATTTAATTCGCAGTTAAATGAGCTCTTTTCATTTTTATTATGAGGAAACACCAAAGCAGAAAAATACCACAGTATCACGTTTTAATGGAAGCAGTCTCCAGGTGGAGGCACAGAATGACCTTGCCTTGTTGCAATGCTATTAGAAAAAGAAGTAGTAATTATGACAGGCACTTGTGTAAACTTACTTCTGCTGAAGGCACCTCCCATGAAAAAATGTAGTCTCTTAAACAGGATTGGAAACTACTGCAAACCAAAGCTTACAGTGTAGTATCTTGCTGGAATATATAATGAAGCATATACTACCTTAAAAATATTACATTAAGAGCATTATTTATATTGTAAAATCAAGTACTCCAGAGTTATGAAGTATTGGATTTATGGTTGCCTAATAAGCTTTAATTATACACACACATCTGTCCGCCTTGTCCTCTGCATAAGACAGGCATCTTTCAGAAAAAATGTAATACTCAAGACATCATGCTGAGTACGTACAAAAGGGCTGAATTAAAGTTGCACAAGCAGCCATAAATCTGTCATTTCCTGGCTTTCAACCACTTGATTCTGCAAACTTCACAACAGTTTTTATATGATATCATGACAGTTTTTTATGACATCATGTCATTTTCTAGGGTTCTCCTCCCCAGCCCTGTCTCTAGAAAATCAAATTAAACTCCATTATGTGTGGTTGAAACATGTTTTCTCTATTACACAACACCAAAAGAGCAATACAGACTTCTATCTCTTGAAAAATTGTTTTTTAAAAAAAAAAAGACATCTGAGAGAGGGGATGGATACTGACTGGATTTAAGGATTAATTTCAGGGTAGTGAAAGGAAAATGTCTTTTTTCTGCTCCCCACTCCATCACTCTTCCTGCCACCCCAGTCCCTGGGGACTGGCAAAACTTGCGCTTCGTTTGATGTCATCTTATCAAATAATGTATCAGATAATATCACTAGCACACTCTGATAAATCTAAGTTGAACTGACAGAAGGGGAGAAGAGTTTTATTCCAAATGTCTGTTCCCAAAAAGTCCACTTTGTCCATTTGTCATTCTCAGCGGGGGTAAGAAGCCAAACTGAGCCCCTCCCCGCTGTTCTGTGTTCCTGCATTCTGAATGGAGTATTTGTAGCTATGGCTACATCACGAACAACATCTACACAAAAACTTACAATGGGTTATACCTACACTGGCAACATTCTTCTGAAGAACATGAAAAGGGAAGAGATGTGAAAGGAAGCTTTACAGGACAAAGGAAAAGAACTCCAGTAGCTCAAAAATGTCATTCAAGTGAAAATCCACAGTTGGTTGCCAACAGTAAACATAGCAGAGTCCTCTACAAAAAGGCACATCAGCATTTCAAAACAGGAGGAACTAGACAGCCTATGTATGTGGCCTGCCAACAGCTCCTGCTGGGGAAACTTTTTTTGATTAGACAGATTTCATAGTTTGAGTTTGAGAGGTGTATTGAAAACAGCTCAGTGAGCATCTAAGAGACAATAATGACCTTCCTAATTGATCTCTGCTTTGCCTGTTAATACCTCAAGGCTCTTCATGTAAAGACATTCAGCACCAAAGAGATTTGAAATCCAGAGTTTGTCAGCAGTGATGCTAATTCCCACCCACCCCAGAATTTCAGGCCTTATTTCTGTCAAAATGGACACTTTATGGACTATTCATGGCTCAAAATGATCAGTAAGATTTATTTAATATCAAAGGGTGTAGCAGTTGCTGTTGTCAGTTGTTACTTTTCATCTACAGTTTTATTTAGTTAGCCACATACCTCATCCTTAGATGTTTCAGAGTCCAGCTTCAGTGTGAGGAACATAATAATATGGGGCATGCCTTGCAGAGCCTGTTGATGGTCCATGCTTTCTTCTCCCCACAAAAGCCGAACCAGATTGTTCATACTTGATTGTGTCCGTTTATACCTCTGTTGAGAAGTTTCTTCAGGCTCAAATATTGACATTTCAAATGTAAGTTTAACCTATTAAGATAATTAATTATTATGAAACTGAGGCTGTTACAATTCTAATCCCAGATGGAATAAATGCAGTTTGAGCCCTTAAGTTTTTAGTCTTACTGACAAAGATGTAAGCATTCAAAAATTCCTGCTGTTTGAAGAAAACCAGATAAATATTCAGCATTACAGAACCACCTATTATTAAGAAGAAAGGCAGCTATCACATGTTCTATGAACCATATGAGTAAGCATGTGGTTTGGTGTGTTTTCATACTTAATTCTTACGGGTTTGAGAATGGAAAAATATACTTCCTGCTCTGGGGTTTGTTTGAACACAAAACCTATTACCATGCTTTGGAAACACACAGGATATTTGACTTCTTTCAGAATGTCAGCACTTTGAAGTACTTATCCTCAAGGCTCTTTCATGACCATTGCTTTGCTATTCAAGTGCACTGACAGGTACATTTGCACATGGAAGTCAATTTACATCAGACAGAAAGTCTGTTAATTTGTAGCACTCAGCAGCAATTTTTTCAATGTGCCCACATTTCAGTAAATTAACTTGTTTTTTTAAACTGTAAAGTCAGCAAATAAGTTTTGCTGCTGTGACAACTGTACACAACTAGCAAGAAGCATAAAAATTACTTACACCACTTGCTGCATTCTGTCTTCAGACGGAAAAAAATGCAAAGCACAGAGAATTCACTCTTAAAAAATAACAAAGTTTCAATGATCAAGCTTACTTTGTCAAAAAATTACATTGTTTAGTGTTCTTTATTTCCCAAATGAAGTGAACACCAGGAATTTTAGAGTAAGCGTATATTTTGGGGGTCACAAGCAACACAACATCCACACTTGGCGTTCAAATTTCCTTTACAGACCTCCTTTTTATGAGCACTGCCTTATAAAAATTATGTTTTGTAGGTGTTCCAGCAGTGGTGAAATAAAAAGAGTAATTTTTATTTTTTTTTGGTGAATGAACACTTAATTCCAAGTATGAAAGAAGCATTTGTGAGAAATACCTTGCTCTTGTCTGAGCATAAAATTGTAATTTTCAGAAAGAATAAACTGATTTATTTTCTTGGACGATACTTTAGTTTTCATCATTGCTCAAAGTGACTAAAAAAGTATCTATTTGGACTAAGCAGGCACACTCTCAGTTCCCTCCTTCATATGCTTTTACTCAAGATTTTTGTCTGCCTTGAAGTATCCTTAACATACCTACTGACTGGGAAGTTCTAAACACAATACATCACACTAAATCCTGCTTCTCTTTAAAGCTGGTGACAGTTTAGCCTAATGATTGGTGCAGCCAAAAAAGTTTAGATTTTCCCAGTTGCAGTGAATTTGAAAAGCCCAAGCAGAGGTAATTTATATATTTAAATACAGACAATTTACATTTTCGTAACTGTGTATACACATACTTAAAAAGAGGAGTGCCAGCAAGAAATAATGATGTGTTAAAACACCCACTGCCTGTCAAACTAGATCAGAGAGAAGTGCCATCATCAGCTCTTCCAGTTACAACATTTACAGCATTGGCTGCTGCCTTCCCACTTCACTCCCTCCCAACACTTCTCATTAATCTTTTCTTCTCTCATTTTGGCTGCTGTCAGCTTGTTCTTCTTTTTTCTTCCCATTCCCTGTAACAGCACGGCATTCAATCCTTCTCTCATGCCATGTGCTACCACTTTCTTCTCTGACAGTAACTCATCCCTCACTTCCTCCTCATCATTTCAATTTTGATTAATTACATTGCATATTAACAGGACTCAAGGAACAGAAACATCCAGCTAAAAGCAGTGGCTTTAAAAGTCCCAGTAACTTGATCATTCACAGTTTTACAGATGTATGTTTTCTCCTCTGGCATTCAGTGACTCAGTTCTCTTTCTCTGTCACGCCATCTGCATGTATTCCAGAGGATTTTCCTCATACCCTGTGTAACTTCTTGCAGATTTCCTCAAGGCTCAATAGTTATTTCTCTTAACTTCTACATCTTGTCTATGGACACTTACTCATGACACTTAGGCTACAGTCTCTACACTAATGACGCACAGATGTAATTCTTGCTGCAGTCTATCTTTGAGTTCCTTGATTACAAACAAAGCAACCCAAACTGAGTCTGTCTTGTCATAGAGACACAACCAGATGGCTGCCCAAGCAAGAGCTCAAAACAAATAGAGACAAACAGAACTTTAACTCTTCCTCCTCCTGCAGGCATCATGTTGCCTCCCACACCTCTGTGGACAATACTGCCCCACTCAGATGGGAAATCGCTGTGTTTTGAGAAAGATCTCTCTCCACAATTTGACACGTTCCTTTCCAAATCTTGATTCTAACAGCTTGACACATGACATTTTCTGTTCCTCTCTATTATTGTACAAGTTCTAATCTATTTCCTGACTTAAAAAAAAAATTGTAAAAAAAAAAAATCTAAGCTGGAAAATACTGCAATAGAAAATTACCGAGAAACTATTGAGCAGTATACAGGATCTGATCAGATACGACTACTAAAGTATCCTTCTCTACATGCTGATGATGAAGTCTTCCACAACTTTGATTTCATTTCTCCTAAAGAAAATCAGTTCAATGCACAGCAGAAAATGGAAAAGGAAATGAAGACTGGGAGAAGCACAAAAAAATATTAGTATTCTAACTCTATATAGCACACACTATGACATTAGAACAGTTGTAAAAAAGAATTTAATCAAACTACAAGAAGGCACTGATGAAGGGACAGTAACAGCAAACCATGAGGCACGTGGGTGGGAACTTTTCTGCTTAGCAAAGATGCAACAGAAGCAGAACATGACAGAGCTCTCTGAAGTCAAGGAATGATAAATGGACAGTTAACTACTCAATGCAGGAACCTGGGAGTATGAAATGTGAATTCATTAGATGGCAGTCTGAAAAACAAGAAAAACAAATGTAACACAAATAATTTCTGTATATCACAGCTACAGGATGCTGTGGAGGTCAAAGGAATTTCAAGAACTAGATTAAAAAAGGAGAAGGTACAAACTTTTAAGTGATCCAACAAGTCACTATTGACTGCTGTAACTACTGACTGCAACTAACTATTGACTGCCGGAAGCTGGAGAAGTAGGATGGGAAGGTCACTCTGTATTTAATTTAATAGAATTACAGAAGAGTTTGGGTTGGAAGGGACCTTAAAGCTCACCCAGCTCCAACCCCCTGCCAGGGCTTCTCCAGGCAACCTGTGCCAGTGCCCCACCACTAAAGTCATTCCGCCTTGTCCTGTCACTACATGCCTCTCCATCACCCTTGTGGGCCTCATTTAGATATTCGAAGGCTGCTATAATTTGTTTCTTAATGATTTTTACTTAAACATTTGTCAGTGTACAGAAGGCGTAGCTGTGACACTGTTGGTCTGATGCCGAAAGGCATACTTTCTGTTTATCAGCAAGAAAGCAGTATGTCTTAGAATATGGATTTTATTATAGCCAGAGCTGGTGGCATTGCCTGCCTTTTAAGATTGCCTGCCATTTCCTGTTGTAAGTCTCTGTTTTCCATATGCTTATGGTTTGCACAACTCAAAATTTCAAGCAGAAATTTCCGATTCTGAATGTCTGCCTTAAGCTGAGTATTTTCAGACAGTTTTGGGTAAAATGGTTCTGCAACTTCCAAGCGTCAGGGTAAGGAAAATATATTATTTAGAATAGCTTCCCTTTCTTATTCTGTCTTCTCAGTCTTACGGTGTTAGGAAACAGCAGCTATTTTGATGACAGGAATTTAAAACTGTATAGACTGCTGCATATCACTTTATCTTGCATGCCTAGAAGCTAGTCTACCTAAACAGAGATAAGGTTAACAGTATTCTGGAAATATAATAGTAAGAGATGCTATGCCACATACTGCAACTGAGATAATCTAGGTAGTCAGTTTCTGAAATTACTTCTCGTAATTTTTAATACTGAGCCCAGAAAAGCACTGACTTTACTTACGTAAATAACTTATAACTGCAGTAAAACTGCTTTAAACCTGCATTTTCTTTGATATTTTGCAACACGTGATGCGTGAGAATACATTAACAATTTTGATTGTATAAAGGTCATCTTTATTACTAATTCTTAGAAACAACCATCCTCTCTTTCTTCAGCAGCACAAAGTGTTCTACACTGCAAAATACCCTCAGAGCTCTGTCTTTAAATACTCCACTGGTCTATTTCAGCAATCAGTCTTCTGGCTTGACTCAGACTGCACAGTAAAAAAAGAATAATTGCACTTTAATAAAAGGTTTTGGAAAGCCAACATGACAAACAGTTATACATTTCAAGTAATCGCTGTCTACTTGACAGATTTACTGACAATGTAAACATTAATGCTGCATTAAGAGTAACTACTATATAAAGGGTTGCACTGCATTTTAGCAACAAGTATTAGGTATACTCTAATGTAGCAAGGATACAATTACATAAACTATATAACCTCTGCTTTTTTAATCATTCTGTATTTAATAACAGTTACAGCAACTCCATATTTGGTCAAATACAGGCAAGACAAGGTTTTTCTACCATGGAGCTCTGCCAGCACCTGACCATAACTCTGGTAGCTTAGGCAAGCTTCATACTGTCAAACATCTTGGAAAGCTTCCTGACCTGACATACTAATAATCATACTGCAGTTGCAGATGTAGTTATACAGGCACTACCTAAGTTGTGAACAGAAGCATGTTTAAAAAAACTTGTTATCATCTCTGGAAAGTAAAAGATTTCTATTATCATCACCTCATATATTCTACCCGAAAAAAAAATACCGGGAGCTTACAGGCATACTTTAAGAGACATGATAATTTTAACCTGCTCAATCTCCTAAATTGCAACTTTTCCCTTACCTTCCTTAAATCCAGGAAGTGGATTCAAGCAGAGTAATTCAAAATACTTATTTTTATCCTACTAACAACCAAGGTAATTAATACTCTCCTGGTTTAATTCTGAACTACCTATCTAATTCTTTATTACTTAATTCTTCATTATAGCTCCAATTCAGCCAGAAGAAAAAGACTGGGTGACATGGTTTAGCAGGAGATGTTCCTGCCCATGGCAGGGGGGTTGGAACTAGATGATCTTAAGGTCCTTTCCAACCCTAATTATTCTATGATTCTAGGATTCTATATGTGCAGAAGGTTTAGGGGAAACTAACACTATTCATCAGGTCTGGCTTTGGGGTTTTTTTCCTATCAATTTTTAATCCTGAGTTCTATCAACCTTCATCGCTGTTCAGTTTTGAAAGATCTTAAAGAGTATTTAATCTAAAAGGTCTTTAAATATCCAAGAATTTACTTTTCTATTTAAATAAGAAAACAGTATTAGTTTTTCCATTTAAATGCTCTTAAATATCTTTAATAGCACTACTTATTAATTCAGGCTTCATTTTACTCTCCAGTGGTCTGTAAGCCTCTTATACTGATGATGAGATATTTATTTTATTAAGTATTTTCATAGCAACTATTACCATTTTAAGAATGGTAATTGACAAAAAAAGCCACTACTATCCTGCAGTTGACATATTTTTAAGCTAGACATGAGTATCTTGCTTCAGACATGCTGCTGCCAGACTACCCACCAGGAGCAAGACATCATAGTATTAGATAACCTTGTCCTTCGTCCTTTGAGAGCAGAGCATTCAAAAGAACAACTCTCAAAGACACCATTCTTGCCATCTTTACCCAGAACTGCAACTATCACTGGTTAAAAGTTTGTGCAGGTTTCAGAGTATTCAACAGCAAGTAATTAATTTTGATGCAAGTGGCAATGTAATAATCAAGTTGTTTTCTGAGCAAGAAAAGTAACAAAACTTTGCTTTTTCATATATGTATGCACTAGTTCTCAGAAACATGAATACTCAGAAACCTGCACCCACACAATCCCTTGATACTCTCACTGGGCAAAAAAACTCAGGTCTTATGATTAGTCTAAACCTACAAGTATGCTACTACCTCTTGTACAATGTTGCATGTGCTTTCTGACTCTGGCTGATGACAGAGCATGTAACTGCTGGACTATGCCTGATGTCTCTTAATGTTACACTGGCTTGAGTCACTTATTTGCACCTACCTATTTTTCACAAAACTTATGTCCTGGGTTCAGCAGCAGCAGTCATTTTTCTCCTTCTTGGTAGCTGGTGCAGCACTGTGTTTTTGACTTTCGGCCTGGGAACAGTGCTGATAACACCAGTGTTTCGGTTACTGCTTAGTGATGTTTTGGTCTGACCAAGGACTTTCTGAGTCTCATGCTCTGCCAGGGAGGAGGGGAAGGCGGGAGGAAGCAGAGACAGGACACCTGACCCAAAACTAACCAAAGAGGTTATTCCATGCCACAGCATGTCATGCCCAGGATGAAAAGACAGAGAGCAGAGACCCGGAAGTCTGCGTGGTCGGGCTTGGTATTAGGTGGTGAGAATTGTATTCTTTCCTTGTATTTCTCTTGTCATTATTATTATTGGTGGTAGCAGCAGTGATTTGTATTATACTTCAGTTACTAAACTGTTCTTATCTCAACCTGTGGGAGTTGCATTCTTTTCAATTCTTCCCATCCCTCCGGGAGCGGGAGAAAGAAAGAGGAAGAAGTGAGTGAGAGAGAGAATGCGTGAGTTAGAGAGGCTTAAACCATGACAACTTACCAGAATTAAACACTGAAATTTATACTCTTAAGTTTGACTGAAGTCAACCAATGTGTTAAAGAGTGAACGAAGAAGTGCTAAGAAAAAGACCACCTAAATTCTGTTTCCTATGGAAAAAAGGTTAGATACAATATCACTTTTTACAGAGCACAGTTGGAGTAAATGTTTAACTACTATACCTGCATTGGACCTGGAATGCAAGACAGAACCCTTTCTATGTTTTCAGAATTCACATCAACATCATTTACAGCAACTAGAGCATCTCCTGGAGATAAAACAGACAAAAAGCATGAGAAAATTAGACGGTATTACACAATACAAAGCCAAGTGTTTTGTTTTAAAAATATGACATTCGATCTATCATAAATGTCCTTTTGTTACATGTAGATGGTTCCTATGTGAAAGATTTAGCATGTTTAGAAACATCAGTCTATTACCTCAATGCTCTTAAGGCCTTACTGTCACACTAGTATCATTTTACATGAGTAACAAAGCCTCCCCCCTCTATCCAGGCTTATATCACTCTTGTTACTTGATCAGAAAACCAAACAACTTCACCCATCAAGTTACGCCCAAGATTTACTTTTTTCCCTCCAAAACCACCCATTTACCTGCCAATCCTTCTCCACTGCTACCTCTACTGAAACACTACTGTTTCCAAAAGCACACAAAAACTCACTCCTTCCTGTGGCAGCTTACAAGTTCTAGGCCATCATTAATAGAATTAGTAGTATATTAATTCTCAAGAAGGTAGCCAAGAAACACTGCATGAGAAAAAGACAAACACAATATACCTGGATGCACTAGGAAAAGCATTTCCTTTGAATGTACGCGAGTATAAAACCTGAGAAAATCCCATCCAGAGTACTTCTTACAATTCTATTCACCTGTGCTCAATAATGCAATCACATGTGATGAGATACATGGAAGTGATACTGCAGTGACCAGGGAAATGGAGAACCATGCATGCTGGTTAAAGATGGGGTAGTAAAGGCTAGGTGCAGAAGCAGCTACAGTAGAAAGCCGAAGGTTCTGTAGCCTCAAAACAGAGTATTTCTCCAGCTATCTGTGACTGAATACCTAAGACTTTAAGCCTTGACTTGTCAACAAAAACGTGCTCAACTGCAGAAATAAAGCACTGAACAGCCATAAGGTTCAGTACGTATTTTAGGTTTTCTAGGGAGACGACTTGCTCAGCTCAGACTAAGGGATGAAAATGACATGCATAGTAAGGGAAAGCAGAATCTGTGTCTCTATGGCCTCTCAATTTCCTGAGCATCTCGTAAAGACAATGAAATCTGAAAGTTTAGAAGAATTCTGATTATTATTATCATCTTCAACCTTGTTAAATACCATCAAATAAAACTGGAATTCTTCCCAGCTACTAGGCTGATTGCTCAAAATTGATGTAACACACAATGAAGGCCAATGAGAGAAACAATATTCTTCCTGACTAACCATCACTAAAAAAAATAAAAGCAAAATCCCCCCCCCAAATGCAAGCAACAATCCTCTTCAATACATTGGGTAACAACCAACTCAGGTTATTTTACACTGAAGAAAAATTCATTCCTATTCTTTCTTACAGCAAAACCAAGAAAAAAATGGTTAAGTTTTATTACACACAAAAATGTTACCGCTCCTTCGAATTAATTGCTTTTTTTCTATTTCAAGTATTACTAGCTCTCTGCTGAACCTCTCCATTTCTTGATGCACAGCAAAGTTTTAGCTTATCAAATCTTCAACACAACAATAATTCAAAGACAGGAAAACTGAAAGTTAACCAGCATTTAAGAGCAACTCAGGAAGTCCATGCCAGAGCCCCAGGGCTTGAAAATCAGTAATCAAAAGCAGAGCATTCAAGCTACTCTAATACAAAGAAAAATTGTAAACAGAATTACTATGTCCTTTGTTGAAGAACACTGTATAAAAGATCATCATTCACAACTACCAGAGAAAGCATAAACTGCTCTTGTACTCATCTGGAGCATTGTTTAAACAAAAGTGGCTTGTGCTCCATTTACTTTACTAGAAACCTTACCAGTTCTGTTGTAAAGATGACAGTCATCTAATTCACAAAGCCATTCAAAGGAGCTGCACACCTTCTGCAAAGAAGCATGCACCTTAGAACTTAGGGAAATGTTTTTGAACTGCATCTCCCAGGGTGGATTACGTAAACACACTTTGACAGGAATCAGTATTTACATGTTATATACTCAAAGTGTTTTATTCATTCAACACCCAAAGTACCTAGTAAAACTTGAATTGCAGCAGTAAACATTTATATTGCCTTCAATTTGTAAAAATGTAACTGTGTACCATAAATGGAACAGCTTTCCCAAAGACACAGAGATGCTTTTTTCCCCAAGCCAAAGCAGCGCTGGTAAGGCTGCCTTCAGTTTGCCAGAAAATGCTGTATCACTATTAAAGACCTACAACTTGATATACAACTGAGACAATGTTGTCATTGTTACCATTATACTGATAAACTATATTTACCACTAGAGACTTTCCAGAACTGGAGGTGGGAGGTAGTGATGGGGTGTGTCTGTGATTTTTTTCGAAACACCAGAGCATTCAGGGACTAGAGACTATGAGGTAACAGAATGAAAAGCATCACTGACACAACAGGAAGTATATAAATGATGAACACAGGATAACTTAAAGCAGAACATGACTGCAGGATCTAACCAGTGTGATAATTAACAAGTTTAAATATGTAAGTGCTCTTTTGTTAGTTTCACATCTACTTGCTTGGAGAATTGTTTCCTCCTCTTTAACAGTGTGAAAAGCTTACAGAAAGTGAGACCGACTTCAGACATTAAATCTGTAAAAAGAATAGCACAAACGTGTAAATTTTAATCTAACCTCACTTAATGCTTAACCAATTTAGGTTAAATAAAACGAGAGCAAATATTGTTTTCAATTGTTGCTCTCTCTTGATGGTTTGCAGAGTTAAGCCCAATTTTCCTAGACTAAAATGTCTCTCTCCATCTGAAATTCAGTAACATTTCACTAGCGGAGAGAAAAAAGTTGTACAGATGGCATTGCTAATACACTTTTCAGTTATTTTTGTGCTCTATGGGTGGGTGAAAAACCCCCTCCAACTACTTTTCTTAAGTAGGGACATCAAAGTGAACTCTTCCCTTTTTGCTGAAGTAGACGTACATAGTGACACAGACAAGAAGCAGACATTTGTATAAAATGTCATTTTCAAACCTGATGTAAAATAATGTAAATTTTTTTTAAGCTTTTTCAACAATACAGTTGTATACAAAACTTTGACTGTATAATACTGTATAAAATAGCACTTGACCTGCTCTTGCGGGCTTGCAATTCTGCTAGCAAGATCACTATTTTCTGTCACGAAAGTCACCAGCATATGTGTTAAAAAGTGAAGAAAATTAGAACAAAGTCTCATTCAGTTCCATTTTTAGAAACACTGTGAGTAACAGCAAGAGGAAATAAATTTCCTTCAGGCAGCTCCAGGATATCAGACCTTGAGTCAATAGATTTACCTTTAGAAAAATACATGTCCTTCTCTTTAAGCAATAAAGTATGCTTTTTCTCTTTTGAATCCCATAATAATGAATAATCAGGCTTTTGAGTTCTATTACTTATTTTAAGAAAATTTTCAGTCCACAAAAAAAAAACCAAACACCTGTAAGATGTCTATATACGTTCTCCACACAATGCCAAGCAGAACTGAATTTTACTAGACTGATGGAACTGAAGAGAGATGAGAGGAAGGAGTTGTTTCCTATTTTCTTTACTGTCTTTCCATCTTCTCATTCGAAAAGACTGGTCCCATCCACTCAGTAGTAGTTAAGAACAGTGTCTACTGATCTCAAACACCTAGACTGCACACAGCTGATGAAATTATTCTTTTTTTTTTTTTTTTTGAGACAAAGTTTAGAAGAGCCTGTGGGGCTGCTGGCATCCCTAAAATGTTTATTTCAGAACTGCCTGACACTTTGCCAGGACACACAGGACTTAGATTTGTTAAATATCCATACCCTAAAGATAAATCTGCAAACACCATTTCTGAAAGTAGACCCTCTTTGCACTAAGCCAGGGGATGCTGCCTGATAAGTGAATACTGCTTCCACACTGGGAGATGACCAAAGACACTTTTTTCATGAAATCCTGATACTTGGTTTCCTCTGTTCTTGGGAATGACTTGGTGGAAGTACTTACAAATGTTCACATACTCCTTTCCAAAAAAGGCAAAGTATGGAACACATTCTGCTGAAGAAAGCCAGATCAATTACTTGCTTTATATGTTAGCAGGCTGCTTTCACCCAAACCAATGCTGTTATGCTTCAAGAGGAGATTAAAAGAACATAAACAACATCCCAAACTCCACAGTGAGAACACAGCAAAGCTTAAGCAAACGCTGTATTTCTGTTTTGCATGCCCAGCCTCTACTTTGGAGAGCTTCTTCAACAAGTACACCATAGATGGCAATTCTTAATGAAAATCTCAAACTCTCCTAGTATTTTGTTATTTTCAAGGATGCTTTTCTGACAGGACTCTTTGTTCTATGGTCTGCAAAGGACAAAACCAGCATTTACTTTGATTGTTGGAAGATGACTGCGAGATGCTTAATTTTTTAAATTGATTACTGTTTTAAACCAGTGGTCTATGCTATAGAAATGTAACCAATATACCTGGCTTTCTAGCAGTGATGGTTTTGCTTACCAAAACTTCAGAACTCCAATGGCAATATCTGTGTTTTTAAAACAAAGTTTACTACTTAAACATTTTTTTATTCAGGGAAAACATAATCCTCCCACATAACACTCTACATTGGATTAGAAACTCACAGAGAACGACTTGTCAGTAAATGAGGTTGGGATTGGACCTTTCAACTGAATCTTGCAACAACAGTCTGCATCTTTGGCATACTTGTTCAGAACTGGGTTATTTCAGCCCATCGTTACAGCCATCCAAGATTAATCCCTATTTCTGTGTAGTTTTCACACTTTTTTGAGTAGCATACCAACCGATCAGGTGAGAGAATTCATGCAAACTGTTCAGATACTCAGAGACGACAGTGGTAAGAGCAGAAGGTAATTTTGAAGAGAGTAACAATGGGATGCTTTGCTAAAGAGCTTGCCTGCATTTTCAGTGCCATTGGAATTACTTTTTCATTTGTACTATAATAAAGATGATGATCAGCAACATTTAGAAGTATCCCTTGCTGTGAATGGGATCCATTTCAATTTGAAGGGGGAGGAGAGAGGGAAAAGTTATAATGGCATTTCCTATCCCAACCCTTATTTGTCTGGAGCTAAAAGTGATTACTTAGTGGAGCTTTTTATCTTTGAAGATACACTTGAAGATGAGATGCCAAAGTTTTATATAGCAGACCAAGTTTTGCATATTGTTAATAATGAACTCCAGCGAGAAAAAAAGTTTTGCCAGAAATACAAAAGACACTTAAAAGCCATGAGATAAAAGTAACTGTATTTCATCTAAATCAAAATGAAAGTGACAGCAAGGACGGCATTTTTGTTTTGAAAATTTAAGATGGATACTGAACTGCTAAATATAGGGGGGGAGAGGGAAGGAAAAGGAGCTGATAAACACCACATGGATAGCATGGATAGAATGGCATCTTTTTAGAGAGCTACAAAGAGGCAGTGTTTTTTTAGCCTGCAAAACTGTTGTATTTACTTTCATATGGTCAGTGCCTGCATTCTACTTGGTTAATGAAGCACAGCAACAAGGCTTACAACTTCCATATGCAATTTAAAAGAAAAAAAGTGTAGTGCACAAATAATAAACAGATGGTTTAAGTGTTCAAAGCTATAAGGGATACACATTTCAGAATAAATTGAAGAAGCCACCTGAGGAAAGTGATTACTGGGGGGGGGAATGACAGTTATTTTCACTAAAAAATGTTAAAGCAATAACCACTGTGTACTGTTTATTCAGAATGAAGAAAATTAAGAGATTTTAGTCTCCCTTCCAATTCAACCTTGGTAGCCATTTAAGAGGCTACCATACTTATCATTTGCAGATTAACTAATTTGGCACTGAAAATACAAAGTAATCAGCAATTTGGTTATTACTTAACATATAACAAACCCAAGTCTTGGGAAAAATCTGGAGAGCTCAAATTTTGAAGAAGACAGGAGAATTAAAACGCTGGGGTGTAACTGGCAGTTTTGGTAGCAGAGTGCTGCAGGAGGGACCTGATGGTGGGAGGTCATGAGCTACCTCGTGCAGCTCACAGTCAGGTCTGAAGCTGCTGTAAGCAACTCACTGTGTACCAAAACATCCCCTAGCCAGGGGAGCCATGTCACCCCTGCCCAAAAGTATTTAAGAAAGAGTAGTAGTCACTGGGAGAAGGGTTATAGCCCACAGAGGGGACCTATCCTGAAGGGCAAGGGTACCTGAGCCTGTAGGGAAAGGGTAAAGGAGATGTGTTTACTTGAAGCTGAGCCTAAAGAAGGCACGGAAAGAGGCATTTTTTTTAATGTGTTTGGGGTCTTGTTTTCATTTTCTCAATACCTGAAACAGTGAAGTTTTCTATTAATTGGCAAAACCATAAATTCTGTAACAACTCTGAGTCAAGATCATTTGCCTGCAGTGCATATTGCAAACTGGTCACTGGGAAAGACTGTGACGTGTCATTGTAAAGCATGGATTTTAAAAAGAAAATACACTTAGCATTTGCTTCACAAAGATTACCAAAAAAAAAAAGTTCTGCACCACTGAAGATTATTAAAATGCAAAAAACAAGATGTGATGGGTTCAGCAGCAGCAGTCATTTTTTCTCCTTCGTGGTAGCTGGTGCAGTGCTGTGTTTTCGATTTTTGGTCTGGGAACAGCGCTGATAACACCGATGTTTGTGGTTGTGGCTTAGAATGTTTTGGCTTGACTAAGGACTTTCTGAGTCTCATGCTCCACCGGGGGGGGGGGGGGGGGGGGAAGCTGGGAGGAGGCAGAGACAGGGCACCTGACCCAAACTGACCAAGAGCTATTCCATGCCACAGCGCGTCATGCCCAGGATGTAGGGCTGTGGGCGGGAACCCGGAAGAGTTCAGTTCACAGCTCGGTCATCAAGTGGTGAGCAATTGTATCCTCTTTCCTTGTATTTCCCTGGTCATTGTTGTGGGGGGTGGTGGCAGCGGTGGTTTGTGTTATACCTTAGTTACTGGACTGTTCTTATCTCAACCAGTGGGAGTTGCATTCTTTTGATTCTTCTCCCAATTTCCCCCCCCCCCCCCCCCCCCCCCCGGAGTGAGGGGGAAGAAGGAGGGGGAAGTGAGTAGTCGGGCTTCGTATTAGAAGGGGTGAGCTATTGTATTCTTCCCTTGTATTTGCCTTGTCATTATTGTTATTGGTGGTAGCAGTAGTGATTTGTGTTATACTTTAGTTACTAAACTGTTCTTATCTCAACCTGTGGGAGTTGCATTCTTTTCGATTCTCCTCCCCATCTACCCGGGAGCAGGGGGAAGAAAGAGAGGGGAGTGAGTGAGAGAGCGACTGCGTGATTTACAGCTTAAACCACGACAAAAGAACAGGTTAATATTTATGCATATGCAGGTCAATGAACAATGTTATATCCAAATCAGCCAGCAGGCATCCTGCCACACTGATCAGGTATTCCTCATCTGTGATGGCTCAAAAGCTGCTGACTTTTGTGCAAATACTTCTGTTTTAGAGTGACCACAGAAATATTCTTTACTGTTTCCACAATTCACAATAGGATTCGTAAAAACTTATTGTTATAAACAAAAAACAAAGCTCTACTGTATTTTTCTTGAACTTTCTGTTCAAATTCAGATCCTGTGAGGACGTGAGGAAGCTATCCATTGAACTACAGTTGCTTCTAAATTAGGCTCTGGGTGTATACCGTAGCCACCCAGCTCTCTCATGTGCAATACAGAAGCAGTAACCAGTTTTTTGACAGGAACAGATTTTTTTTTACTGGATATTCTTTATGCAGACAGCACTGAAACCTGAGCATGTAATTTATGCAAAGCATCCCTATTTCTAGACACCACATAAAAATTCCAGAGTACTCAGTGTTCACTGCAGATATACAATTTGAAGTATTTTTATATGAAAATTATACATTTTATACTGTTGGCACAGAATACAGCTAATTTTCTCAGTTAAGAGATGAGTAACTAGAGTATGCTTAAAAGTATTTGTTTTCAATGTTCAAAAACAAGGCAATGTAAGTCAGCGATAGCCTAGGACATATTAATCTGCTAGACTCTTTTGATTAATTTAAATGTTCTTCTATTTAAAATAAAACAGGAACCCCACAGTTTCTGTCCTCACTAGCTCTGGGAAGTGCTATAGCTGAAGAACCATCCCCATTTAGAAGTTTAGCTTTATCTCCTGGATCTGGTATTTGCCTATACTGTTTTGACTTCACACTTCCTCATACAAACATGCAGTTATATATGAATTTGTGTCCCAAAATTAACTTACAGGTTATAAATAAATTCCCACTCTTGCACCAATCAGATTAAATACCATAAGCAGATCAAGATGAAGCTCCCTCTCTCCTCCCCCTCAGTCTGCATCCCTCACTCTTTGACTAATCAGTTCTTTGTGGTAAAATTTGAAAGTTATCCAATTTTCCCTCTGGAGTATTCTTTAGCATCCCTACCAAAAACACGTGCTAGAAGAATCAGCTACTCAAAGCATGATTTGCCTTTTTACACACACAACATTGGAATTTCAAAAGCACTCATGCTGACTTTGTGGGATTTGCATTACTATGGTATTAAGTTTTTCATGATCTTGTAACCAACACTACATCTTTGCTTTCTCTCTCTGAGTGACCAAATTCAAGGGTAATTAAACAACCTTTCACCCTTTACAGATGTAGGCTATCTGTCTCACATTTACCATGTCCGAGACTGGGGTCTTGTAAGCGCCAAGCCCCTTCAATGGCCTCTTGATACTGGAAGGAGGAGTATTTCTGCTCCTTCACTACCAGCCACACGACTTCATTACCATCTTGGTAATTCACACTTGGGTGCTTGTCAGACCTTCCATGACCCAAGTTTAACTTAATATACCAGCAAAAACTGGACAGGCAGTTTTTCTTCTGCATTAGTTTTCTGCCAGGTTAGGTTATTTAGTTGCATCAGCTCATGGAAGTGTCTGATGAGCCAAACCAACACAGAGGGAGAGCTGCTACACTGGCTCACTGCCTCCTCAGTCTGCAGCTCCACTAACTATTTGGAGGCTGCCTGATCACAACTGCTGAAGAAGCAGCTGTTATACTTGCTTAAAGAGAAGAATATCCAAACAAGGCTGTCCAGAAAGTTTGTAACATGAATATATCTTAGTATTTTTTCCTTATTTTTACAGTACAAAATCCATGTAAAGCACATACAGTAAAGATTTCTATTTAAGGGGGATGGTACAGGAAAGAATGAAAACAAAAGACAATACTTAGAAAACTACAGATTTTCTCCAGTCCTGCTTACCTACTGAGCAAATTGTGCATTGTGGTGCTGGTGGGGGGAGACCTGCTCCAAGTTCAAACTGCTCACTCTCTGTACACTTAAAAGAATAGTCATGCTACAGTAACACCTTCTAGTTTCTGTCACGTTTTTAAAACCACTAATACGGTAAAATCGAATAGGTAACAAAACATCCGATGGAATGACATTTACTTAAAATAATTCCTCAAGAACTGCCATAATATCTGTAATCAATTGCTTATGTCTCAGGAATATTCAAGTCAGCTGCCTCAAAAACTAAATCTAACCAAACCCCCAAAATCTTCATTTTAAAGGAAGAATGCAGAAGTTCACTGCTCATTCAACTACTTACCAATCAAGATTTGACCTGTTTTCATTGCTGAACTACCTGGCACCAACCCATGTACTACAAGCCTCTCTTCACCGATTCCTCTGGTGACTTTATCCTTCTTGCCTTGTTTTTCTGTTCTTCTGCTGCTCCATGAAGACTGATGGACAATCCCTACTAAGGCCTCCAGAAGCCTGTGCTGCTCATCTTCTCCAGCACTCTGCAGTTTTCTGGGATTTACATAAACATACACATCTTTGTACTTTTGCTGAATGGTGACACCCATTTTCTGACCAGATTGGTGTTTCAAGATGGAAGTAGGACCAGTGGAATGCATACTGCAGCTTCCAGTGCCTTTCTTACCAGAATGCTTTGGTAAAAGATTCTTCTTTTTTAACATTTTGGTCAATTTCTTCAGTTCGTACTTTCTTTCTTTTCGTGATCCCTCTTGAATAACTTCAGCTTCATTTTCACGAAACCTGACATGATTCACTGCTGGCACTTCTGGACAGCTGTTCTGAAGCAGAGTTTCTTCTTCACTTTCACTCAATTCTAAATAAAATAGTTCCCCATTTTTCTGCACACCATCCAACCATTCAGGCTCAAGGTCACTGGGAAAGAAAGGAGAATGATCAGTGAAACCTCTGATAAGCAAGAATGTGATGCAGAATACAGAGTGTATAAAAACATATAAATGGGTAAAAAGTTGCATCCTGAATATTGAAAGCTTAAATGCTTTAAGTTTGCCATAAGGGCAAGAGCTCTTCTTGGACAAATGATGGATACAGCAAGGAAAATCATCCCTTCCAGATGTTAAAATAGTGTCTTCAAATGTCCTAAAAGAAAACAGCCATTACAAAAAGCAATATTCCCTTTTCTGAGAACAAACAAACAAAAACGCAGCCCCAAACCATTTCTTTCACATACAAGTTTTAATTACTAATTACATTCAAGGGCAGGATGGGGCTTTCTCTTTGAGAAAAAATGTCATCCTGTTTGTTCTCTCCCATTATTTTTTCCCTTATTCATTTGTAAGACAGATTGTACTGCAAGCCCTTTGGACATACAAGATTAACATTTCAAAATCACCTCACTATAACAAAAACAAGTAAACAAACCCAAGACAAGATCTAGGTAACACTTTTTAAAAGACAAGTTCAAACTACCATACTCAAGCTCAGATGCAAAAATGCACAACAAAAACTTAAAGAGGCAGCGCTGCCATAGAAAAAGCTTTAGCAGCTGGAACGTATCACAAAGTCACTTGTAACGAGCTGCTGCAATGAAAAGGCAACTACAGGATGTCCTAACAGGAGTACCATCTGCACAGCACAACAAATTTTTTGTCCTAATTTGGCAATGGCAGCGTGTCAACCATGTCCAGTTTTAGACAGTGCATTTTAAGAAAGATGTAATAACTGGAACAAGCCCAGCTCACAGAAACAAATAGTAAGTAGTTTATAAGCATGTTTTAAAGGGAAGGAAACTGAAGAAAATCATACTCCTTTGGCTGAGAAAAAAAAACCCAAACAAGAAAGGATAGCTGAGAGCCAACAGGCCAAGTGGTCCACTCCCCCACCCCAAAATGAACCACAGAGAATTACTTAGGGAAAGGTGAGGATCAGTAATGGTCAAAGCAGGACTATTTAGTGCTTTAATTTACTAAAGTATTTAAGCTAAATATTACAAAAGCTTTTTGATCACACATAAAAAAGGCCCCCCCAAAAAATAATAAAAAAAAAATCAGTGTTAGCAGGCAACATAAGGAACATCTGGGGAGTTCCTTACACCCCAGAAGGATTTTCAGGCACAGACAAGAGCAATTCACTCTTCCTGACTGATGACCAGATGACAAATAGGTCTTCCTTTCTACCAGTCTGACACCACACTGAGAAAAGTCAAATGAGGGAAACCTGGAATGGACATGGAACTGTGGGAACAAGTCCAAAGGAGGGTCACAAGGATGATCAGGGGACTGGAGCACCTCCCGTATGAAGACAGGCTGAGAAAGTTGGGGCTGTTCAGCCTGGAGAAGAGAAGGCTGCGTGGAGACCTCAGAGCAGCCTTCCAATATCTGAAGGGGGCCTATAGGGATGCTGGGGAGGGACTCTTCATGAGGGACTGTAGTGACAGGACAAGGGGTAATGGGTTCAAACTAAAACAGGGGAAGTTTAGATTGGATATGAGGAAGAAATTCTTTACTGTGAGGGTGGTGAGGCACTGGAATGGGTTGCCCAGGGAAGTTGTGAATGCTCCATTGCTGGCGGTGTTCAAGGCTGGATTGGACATAGCCTTGGGTGGCATGGTTTAGTGGGAGATGTGCCTGCCCCTGGCAAGGGGGTTGGAACTAGATGATCTTAAGGTCCTTTCTAACCCTAACTATTCTATGAGTCTATGAGACTTACATCATAACTATTATCATTGTGTAAATTAATGGACACTCACACTTTATACTTGAAAAAGCTAGTTCTACTAAATAAAGGATGTAAATTTTGTTTAAAACTAGTATGTAATTCAAATAGAGCATGAATTTGAACACACAGATAAATGATACAGCTTCAGAGTCTAGCTGAACAGAGAGTATTACACAGACACTGCACCATATCGCTTTTAAGGGTTCAAAAAGAGGATCTGGCTGGATTAATTACCTAGAAAACATTGGCATTATGCTCTTCCTGGAACTCTAGTGACTTAGGGAAGTCTAGGGATGCTACAGACAGGAATAAACATCATGTACTTCCTCTGCATTTATTAATTATTTTGCCCAAGTTGATAGTTTTAGAAGAAGAGACACTACTTGTGGTAATTTGATGGTCATGGGTAAATCAGAGTTTTCTCTTACTCAAGATCTTAAGGGTCTTACTCAAGAAAGTATCAGAATTATAACAACACCTAAAGGCTGGTCTTGTTTCACAACTGATTTAAACAAAGCTTAAAAAAATTATAAATATTTTGGTTTTTTTTTTTCCCCAATCTCATTTCCATCTCTCTTCCCTTGTGCCAAAACAAGCACCTACATAATAACCTGAGCTTCTACATACATCAGTTGAAGGATATCAAAATCGGGAAGATCCACACTCCTCCGAGAGCAGTTTCATTGACCCTACACAGGCACTTCTTTGTGATAACCATCTGAAAAACTGTGCCAACTGAAATCATCCACATATGTAAGAAATACATAGTAGAAACAAAGAATCCAACTTCTGATTCTTAAGTAATAGAAGACTGTTCTCACCCAAAGAAACTTGAAAACAATAAACAATTAACCTCTATTAGCCTTGTTTTACAGCAAGCAACAACAAATCAAGGGTTAACTGTATGATTAAATTTCATCCATATGACACTTTGCAGAAGATCATCAACTTTAGCTTTCCCAACCTCTGCCTATGCAATGACAAAGTATAGCTTCAGACTGCAGCATCCATTCGGTATGTGCAAAGCTGCCATCCTCTGAATAGCCAAGGCTGCCTAGAGGGGTTCTGATCCATCACTGCTAGTGAAAGAGAATGTTAAGCTCTGTTAAAAGACAAAACTATTAAAAAAATGCCAAACACAGAAACATGCTATTTTCACAAAGGCATTCACTTCACAGCTGTCTGAAAATAGGCCTTGCACAAAATCACAGGGCTGACATATCCCTGTTTCTACCCTGGCGTGAACATTCTGTAGCATATCCTGGTTTGTCCATGTTTGCTGAGGTATGAAGCAGCACAGTTTCAACTGCTGAAAGTTTATTCTGGAAGTCAGTAACTTTTACTTCAGAAAACTCTTCCCAAGGTGTTGCTATCTTCAATTTAATCAAATATGGCTGGTTACAAAATGACATACAGACCATCTATAGAGCCATTATCTTGAAAAAACTAACAGTCCTATCTTTGTGCCTGTTACTTTGCAAAATTGCACTGTTTCTCCTTCCCTTTTCATGTCAAGTCACATCTTAACCTCTTGCTCCTGTACTTAGGTGGCTGGAGTCTTATACATCCAAAAGAAGAAATGGGATCTAAAACTAAAGCTTCAAAGTTCTGTTGGTGCTGAGATAAAAAAAGATGCATTTCAATTTATCCAACAGTATTGCATGTTGTGTTCCATGCTAAAAACCATGGAAGACAGCTTTATCCCCTGAACACACTTAAAGAACACCAGTAAGCAGGCATTTTTGATGAAACAAAAAAACCCCTCACACACACAAAAGGAAAAAAAGGGAGCGGGGGAGAAGAAAGGCAAATAAATAAGGCATGGCTTCAGGTAGAAATGTATTACAGCTGAGTTCTGACTTATAAACACAGGAACAAAATATGATGGGTGTACATCCAACAGCTTTGTCTCTCTGAGCTAGAAGTATGGGACCACTACAATACAAAATATATACTTAAACACACTTCACAACTCTCCTGTTTAAATCTTTGTGCTCTTTTTCACTGCATTACACAATGGAAGTAGCATGCCAAATAAAATGCCATTGAATAGACTTTGAAACGGACATTTGAGCTGTCAAGGAAAGTTCTTTAATGCAAAGAACACAGAGTAAGTTTTATATGAAATTAAAAAACAACCAAACAAAACCCCCAGTGATTGCGTAAATGACTTTAAGTAACCATTGGTATTAGAGAACTCTCTTCTCACCTACGATTTCCCAAAAGACAGACCATTTAAATAGGAGCCCCACAAGTACTAATGCATTTATAACACAGGAGCCAAGTTCCCCTTTCCCTTGTCCCTTCCAGGCAGCGCCCACCTGTGGGGCAGGAAGCAGCCCAAGGGATACCGCTTGCCCCGTTACCGTCAGGGCTGCACCACACGAGACACGGTCTCGAAAAGCAAACCGTATTCTCCACTAGTACAAACGACACAGCCAACAGAGACGGGGTCCTGCTCTGCCGCAGCCCACCAACCCCTTCTCCCGCGTAGGGGAAGCACCCGGCCCGCTTCCTTCCTTGCTCCCTCCCTCCGCCGGTGCAGGCGGGCAGCACCGCCGCCGGCCCCGCCCCAGTGGCTCCGCGGCTCGCCCTCCGCTGCCCCGCCCTTACTCGGAGCTGGCGGACAACGAGGTGGCGCAGGAGCCGCTCTCGCTGCTGCTGCCGGTGCCCGCCGGCTCAAAGCCTTCTCCCCTCCACGGCTCCATCCCTCAGCAGTTCGGCTCCCGCCGTTGCCCCCACGACGCCATGACACCCGCACCCCAGCTCGCCGAGAGGTCACGTGGCCTGCGGCGTGCCTTTCCCATTGGCGGCCCTGGCCCAGCTCTATGGAAACGGAGCGGGAAGCCTGGAGGCACGTCCCGGTAACGGTGGCGGCGGCGCCCGTGACACCCTGCCCTGACCTCGGAGCACCGGGCTCTGATGGGCACTAATTACCGCTGCCCGCCTCGGAGCAGGCTTAGTGCAGCACCACCTGCCTCCTTTAGCTGGCACTGACAGTAAACACTTGGCAGTGCCCAACCGCCCCGTTTGCTTCCTCATAACAGCTGCCCCTTGAAAATCCTCCAGTGTGCCAATATGAAACATATAATGGAGCACAGACTATTTATTTGTCTGATAGCAAGGTCTGAGCAACAGCCCCATGAAAGAGACTAGCAATGAAATTCACGGCCCTCAATGCCTCTAAGCATTGCTCATAATTAAAGATTTGGAGAAGGAAACATGAGGTAAACAGTAATTTTCATCAAGTCTAATGGTTAGCAGTGCACTATGCTCTTTTTTAAGGATTCGTGAGGTACTGAGGTAACTTCTCCTTGGGGTAGCCAGGAGAGCAGTTAGATCAAGCAGGAGAGGCAAGGATATAAGACCAACCCAAACAAACTACATGATCTGGCACCTTAAAGCACTCGATGCAGCCTACGAATGAAAAATCATGCATAGACGAGAGAGAGGAAAAAAACCCTCAGTTTTCAGGACTTAAATTACATCCCTGAAAAACAAGCCCCATGGCAACCCTGCAAACAACTTGCTGTGTAGCTGTGTCAGTAAACCCATCAGGACACGCATGGTGAATAAGGAAAGGGATGGAGAATAATTGTTGGAACATTTTTAATGTGTTCGGTTTAATCTCTGCTTAGTGGGGTATTTGCACAGCTTCAGCAGAGAGGTTTTATAGCGCTGCAGCGCTATGTAGGAGGCACAGAAATGTGGTATGAAATTCCTGTGCTTAAAACTGTTTTAGGGAAGTGTTCATGAATAAGTGTGATTTCAAGTGAATTAACAGAAATGTTTTTGACTCATATTCATGTGCTTAAGGCTTCAACTGGAGTCACCTTTATTAAATTTTGCGGCCATTCTGAAGTGCCTGTAAAAGATCTGATTTTACAGACAAATCACTGTTGTGTGGATTTTAAGACTAAAAATGTATCTAAAGGAGGAGACTGAAACATTCCCTACCTAAAGGAAAAAAAAAGT
Source organism: Ara ararauna (assembly GCA_028858755.1). Classification (NCBI taxonomy): domain Eukaryota; kingdom Metazoa; phylum Chordata; class Aves; order Psittaciformes; family Psittacidae; genus Ara; species Ara ararauna. Next base: position 83,852,570 of record CM054376.1, on the reverse strand, counting down.
GTTTGTTGTAATATGGTTTCACTCAGTTTAGGACAGGATATGCTAGATAATTTAAGTTTTTTCCTATCTGAGCCGGCAGCCATCATTTCAACACAGATTATATAATCCATGACTGATAGACAAGTCTTTAAAGAAAAGAAAGCCCTTTGGTTGTTTCCAAGTGTCAGAACACAAGATACGCACCAGCTTTTCTGATGATTCCAGAAGAACAAGTGGAAAAAATATTATAAAAGTACCCCCACTTCCCAGACAATTTACTTTGTGAAAACAAAACAGTGTGCATAAACAGCATTTCCCAAAGAGCCTGATAGGTTATGATTTTCTAAGAGGAATACTGCAGGAGTTAGAATTTTAATAGAAGTAGGTGAGATACAGTCCCACCCTCCCTAATTCTGCTTCTATTTGCAAACATTTTTGATAAGCTGAACAGCACACTAAAGTGGTTCTGTAGAGAAGTGATAGTCTGTGCCAGATGGTCCTGTGTTAGTTATGTTAAATTTCACTGAGTTCAAGAGTTGGTTAATTGCTTCCAGTTGTTTGCTCTGTGAGTGAGTAAAACAGGCTCTCTAAAAAGGAGGCGGCAGTATTACACTACTTGCTATTTCCTAGGGATAACCATATCATGAAGGAAAGGACAATGGAAGATCCTGGTCCACTGGGAGGTAGTTGGGAGCCACCTAAGTGTTCTTCTGAAATAAACGTGGAATTTTTGCTGCTGTGGGAACAATTAAAGATTGCAAGACATATCTCACACAGCAGGATTTCATTTTAGTGAAGACACAGATTTTCCCACACAACCCCTCTTGAGAGGAAAGCCTCTCATTTATTGTGCATAAATATTAGGAAAAGGCTTGAAATAATTTGTCTTCTGGCAGATTCTTTACACTTAGTCCAAAAGTTGGGCTGATGCTTCTCACTAAGGAACCCTCCATGTGAGGTTGCTGTTATCAACAAGCAGATGGTAAAAATTTGCCACAAGGAATTACTGGCATCAATACTATACTGCTCACCCTTACTGGACAACTGGTTAATAAGCATTTAAAAATGGATAATTAAAACACACTCTCTTTTGCCTTAAGGTTATTCTGATTAGCTGTTCCTGCAAGGAACAAAATCCATGTGTGGAAATTCATTTCAGAACAAGAGTTCCTTTTTACTTTTTTGGCTTAACATGCTTCAAAAATCTACTGCATTTTAAAAATAACACTCTGCCTTGATCCACACTGAAGAGATCATAGGTAAAAGACGACAGTGTAGGACATACCAGAAAGATACACAGGTCCTTTCTAATAAAGGAGGAAAGTAACTAGAGCACAACTCTACTTTTTAGCACTGTTGCATGGATAGTTGTGAATCCCTGCTCCAACCACTGTCCAATTTAAACTACTAGCATTTTTTATATTGTTACACACTGACAACTGATTTTTTTCACTTGATGATGAAGAAACGAGGCTGGAGTTATGGTCTTTCCTAGCAGCTTGATGGAAGAGCACAGGGAAATTTAGGATTAGTGTTTACGAGTAACTTGTCATGTTTGTACAATCAGGCATAATCTTAGCAATCTTACTGAGACCCATGATTCACTGATGATATGCCAGACTGATTTCACCGATTCACTCTCAGCAGGCGTGAATGTAGCTGAGCTCTTTCCAACATGGCTGAAAACAGGGGCAGCGTTATGCCTCTGGTACACTGGGGCAAACTTAACGCTCCCTCTGCTGTAAGTGAATGCTACCTGATAATTAGGAGTGCCCGGTTTATGCCTGTGAGGTGCCAATGCATTATCTAGGAATTATATCAGATCTTTCATTTTTCATCAATCTCCCCTTCTTCATCAGGATCATTCCCCCTGCTTAATGCCAGCATGGGTGAGGATGAGCATGGACTGCAGTGCCGCCTCTGCACTATATGAACAGTGCCGCAAACAGGGAGAGTTCAACAACTGGATCTTCCAGCTTTCTAGATCTTTTTTACAGTGCAGGCACTGTAAACAGGCCATGGTGCTACTGCAAGACAAATCTCACTGTATAAAGCTGGACTGCAGTTGAATCTATCTTATACTGACCGGGTTTAAGCATCCCTTTGCTTTCCTCCTCTCTTTCTACACTTCAAAGTACAGCTCTTCGTTACTGATAAAGAAATAAGAATTGACTTCTTATTGTTTCATTTCTTCCTTTCTGCTTGTTTTCCAAGCAGACAGTATTTTCTGAAAGGCTCTATCAACAACTGGACAGACAGCACATGAGATGTGACAGATTTAACATGATATATCACAAGCAGATAAAACTAAGAGGAAAGTATTTTCATGTCTGTGTAACAGGTCTGTTCCTTGCTGCTAACACCTGATTTACTCAAACAACTGAAGAAAAACTAACAAAAAATCTGGATTGCTAAAGAGTGATGTTACGGACTTTTCAGCCATTGATTTCTATTGATTTTTTTTATTCCTCCAGTGCACAACATCAGAAAAATAAGACAGAAGTTCCTCTTTTTTAAAGATTAATGGCAGCCATACAGCTTTCCCCTACTCCGTCAAAGTCTTTTTTTTAAGAGACAAAAAGCACATTTCACAGGCATTCCTTCATTAATAAGATTTTGCGATTACAAGGTTTACACAAAACTACATGAATTAAGATTGAGATTAAAAAAAATCTTCTGCTCACAGCTTTTCTGACCTTACTGCATAGAGACATGCAATATCGCAAGGTGGTATGATTGAACAGTGATGCTGGACTGTCATTTTAATTGGGTTATCTACATATAAACAGACTAAATGGAGAATAAAGGCAACCTTCAGGAACAGAAGTCATGTGAGAAAATACTCCAGTGCTCCATAACTAAAATACACTGTTCTGACTTTCCAAGCTTTCTGCATCAACTTCCCTCTATGCAATTGCATGACAGAAAGTATTTTACAATAACACAGAACCAACAGAAGACAGCCAGGAAGCATTTGGGAAGATGAGCTCAACCTATCCCATTCTTTTGGAAAACAGCCTTACAGCTCTGAGTTCCCTCTAACATGAAAAGCAGCTGTTATTTCAAGTAAGATTTTTTTTTTCCCTACTGTTTTTACTTCATTGTAAATCTACAGGGCCTTTTTAGGATCACCTGCTCTGCATAGCAGGCATGTCAGGCGCAAAAGGGAACCATTATTTGCAGTCAGTCAACATGCAAGTGTTTCAAGTATGAATAAAGCCATCCTACACTGAGAATATAGTAATATAAGCAGTACCATGGGTCAGCATGTTTTTAATCCTCCTTTGAAATGGAACATTCTCAGTTAAGTCACTGACAAATATATTGCACAGGGCTTCAGAGGGTCTCCTGTTAGCAACCGAGCACATTTACTGCTTATAAAGCGGCTTCAGAGTGGAATGCAGGCACAGGCCGACTCCGGTGTGCCCACCTCGCTGTACTCAGCGTTTTCATCCTCAGTGTTCACAGGAATGGATTTTAAGCGACTATTCAGTTTGATGCTTTGAGCTGGAGAGAAGCTGAGTTAACAGTTGTTAGTTTCCATAGCGAGAGCTGTTTGGAGTTAGCACTAAAAGAAAGCATACTTCTTTGGGTGAGAAATGAATCAGTGCAGCCGAGAAAAGGCATTAGGAAATGAACACTTTACAGAACAACTGGAGATGCGCTTCTCTTGGACACTGCTGAATGGGATGGGGTTTTCCTTGACAAGTTTAAGTGGCTCTCACCTAGCACAAAGAAAATGGCACTGAGGGTGGCTTTGAAAGTCCTCCATTTGCCTGTGGGCACAGTCTTATTGTTGAGATGTCTTTGTAGGGGGACACTGTGGAGAACTGCACGTTAGGGATGGTGAAGCATGGCGGGAAGAGGCCGCTTCTAATGCAGCCTGCCTCCTGCATATCTGCTAAAGGAGTGCCCATCGCAGATTTGCGTCCACTTCGGATTTATTTTCTTTCCCCCTAAAGAGGAGTTCTAAGTCATTACGGAATTGACGCTGCCGAGTTTCCTTCTGTCAACCCGTTCTCTTGAGCGCGTTAGAGCCCCAGTCGGAGCCCTGCCTTGGGGTGCAGGGCACCTTTCCAGAAGGCATGAGGGGCGCTCCCCTCACCTGCATGCGGGTCCCCGCTGCTCAGGGTAAGACGGAGGGTAACCCGCTCGCGAGTAGGTGCCCGGCTGGCAGCCCCCCCTTCCCGTCCCATGAGCACCGGCGTGGCCCCGGCTCTCGTCGTCCGCCACCCGCCGCCGGCGCCCGGGGAAGGCGAGAGGCGGCTGGACCCGGCGCCGCTGGCTTCCCGCCTCCACAACAGACGGCACCCGCGGGGAGCCCCGCGGGCCTCGCTGCCGACCCCGTGGGAGGCAGACCGCGGTTGCCCCCAGCAGCGACGCCCGCGGAGCAGAAGCCGCCTCCCCGTCCTCGCCACTGACCTGTGCAGCAGGACGCTCTGCACCGAGTCCAGGTCTTCCAGGTTCCTAGTGACGGGCCGCGGGATGCTGTACCTGCCCGTCCCGAACATCGCCCGGACTGCGGGCGGCCGCGGGCAGGTGCGAGCCCTTCAACCCGCCCGCCTCTGCCGCGCCTCCCGCGCCGTCCGAGAGCCCACCGGCGCCACGCCGCGGGGCTCGGGGGAAGCGCGTCTCACGCCGCTGGAGGCCCGGCGTGCGGTGGGGAGATGGTGGGACCGATCCCGGAGAGGTGGGGGTCTGCTGCGCCAGCCCCGCCGCGGGGGCTGATCTGGGCTTCTTACCAGCCGCCGAAGGGGATGTCTTACAGTTGCGCGGTATTGCTTCTCAGGAACTAGCAAACCCTCAAAACACAAGTTTCATATAAACGCAGTGAAATTATTTCTAAATACGGACGTAGTTTGTTTTCCCGGGGCTCCGTCCCCAGCTCCCATTATGTGAGAAAACAGTTTTCCCCACGTACTGTCCTGTTGATTAAAATAATGGATTTGCCCAGTTGATTCTATTTCCTTAAGTATTAATATGAAAAATTATCACTCCCACAAAATATAACCCAGTATTTGTTTCCCTTTTTCACAATATAGTAATTAGCAAGTGCTTTCAGATCATTACTGAGTTACAGGACTCCCTACTGGTTTCCCATCTGTAAAATACTGACAAAATACATTGAATGATCAGGGGTGTGAATGCATAAAAGTGGTGTGACCCATATCTTCATTTTTATTTCTTACCCACGGATTGCCATAATTTATTTTCTCTGCTCCCTTTTACAAAGAAATCAGCTTTCTCTAATGTTCAGAATTTTTCAAGGTGTGGTTTTCTGTCTCCTCCATATTATATGTAATTTAAGATCAATAGTTAATAAAGTATTGCAATCAGTCAGTTATTAAAAGCGTCAGGTTTAGTTCCAAGTCATCGTGTCTGAGAATTCTAGCAACAGAGCAATGAAGTTGTTTACCGGAAAGACCCTTAAGGGGAGGACCATTAGCATAATACAGAATGGACAACAAATTGGAAGCCATTGAGTATTTTAGCACCCAACTCCATGTGATGTTGGCCACTACATGGAATAAAAACTTCAGCTTTCTTGAAGGCTTTGACTTGAGTAGACAGTGGCAACAGCTCAGTTTGGAAAGGGTGAATGCAGAATCACCACGAGTCTTTGGCTGGGATTCTCACTAAGTAGTGTGTCTCTAATATTTAGATGTGTTGCCATTTTTCCTTTGGCAAATTTTGCTTGCTTGCCTTCTAAGGTACAGTGAAAAATTTCAAGAGAAGGACAGTCTCCTCTAAATTCTACTCCTATCAAAGACATGGGAGCCACCAACGGCCACTGACGTGAGTAACAGCAGCAGTACTATCAAGGATTATGACCATAAAACCTTTGTGAAGATCTGTAGTGCCAGGGCTATGGTGCCAGGGAAACTGAAGGTATACCAGGATTTTGTGTCTAAGGAGCAGTGGAGAGTAGCTGGAGGGGTTTGAGGTGTACAGTATCAAAATAAGCATAATGCTTCCGCAGTGGGCACTGAGCGAACAACTTCTAGCCAGAGCTTCTACTGCTGTGTGTATTTTCCTTATGCAAATGAGAGGCAAAAGTCCCTACACATGCATACTGAAACTATAAATTTTAGGGTAGAATTTCATGTAGATCTGGCACTTCAGCAGTTTATCTGGACGGCTTTGACTTGCATCAGTCCTGTACAATGTGGTTTTCAGAACAGCAGCAGAGCAAAACACTGTAGAGGTTTACTTTGCTATATTTTTTTTTCAGTCTTAGTACTATTTTTATGCCCTGAGGGAGCAGAGATGTTTAATTTTGTACACAAGAGGGGTGTGTTTTCCCAACTTGCTTAGGACAACACAAACCCCATTTCTAGGGTTGGCATTTGATGGTAGAAAACAACAAAACCCTCAAATGTTACCATCAAAATCACAGTGCATTGCCAGAAGGCTTTTCCAAGATGCTTGTCAGCTTTTCTTTGTCCCTGGTTTCCTTCTCAGGGGAGGTTTTTTGGTGTTTCTTGCAACTACTGACCTATTGCTGAGCTTAATGATATCTGCTACTAATACTGTACTCTTACATGGGCTTCAAATCGATTGTGAAGATCTTTATTAGAATTGTTTACAGCTCAGCAAAACTAGAACATGTAAACATAAATAAAGAGAACCTCAAAATGTGCCAAGATGAAAAAAGGTGATTTAGGTTTTGTGCAGCTTTTGAAATAGCAGATCCAACAGCACCATGCTGCTGATAAAACAGACAAAATTACTACTTTTAATATCAAATAGAATGTTTTCCTAGGTATGAATTGCAACTTCTAGCATGTTTAGTAAGCCTAGGCTCAATATTTGTGGATGACAACTGGGAAATTAAAAGGAGCAGAAAATCAGAAGTGATACTTTCAGAGCCATATATTTTTTCCTGAATATATTTGTTACCTTAGCTGCACAGAGGAGTGTTAAGTTAAAAGTGAGTTCTGAGCTAGCATTAATCTTCTAACTCAACTTCTGCAAATGCCCCAGCCTTTGACACTTACAAAAATTATTTTAGTTAAGTCTTACAGATTGAAGTTTCACTAAAACACAAAGTGCCATTTCATTGTATTTTCTGCAGGATTTTAGTGTGAGTGCATTAGGCCATAGCAAAAGGAATGTCCCCATTCTATTTGAAGTCTGTCAGCTCTTGTATTTAATTTTGACTACATACAGAGAACATGGCATTAGAGCGTATTTCCTGAATCCAATGAAATACGTGCAAGTGGAAAAGACTAAAAAGTTCTGCAGTGCAGAGAAAGAAAACCTTTAGTGGCTGGGGAAGAAGGAAATGTAACCAGGTTAAAAACAGAACAATGACAAAAAACCCCCCACAAACAAAAAACATGCAGCCTGCACACCAAATCTGTGATATGCCTGGGCTCCCCTTCCATTTGTGGTGCTTTTCCTGCCAGTTGAGCTGCCTTATGAAAGCCCTCTGCTTCGTTAAAGAACAATTTCTAATGTAAAAGGAAGAAAAAAAAAAAAAAAACAAAGTGTTATGAGGCTGTGTTTATGACAGAGATCTCTTTTTGAGATTGTAATGTGTGTTTTTTTCAGTTGTTAGGCTCTGAATTGCGAAACTTATTTCCTATAATGGCATGGTGAGAAGTTTCTGAATCATAATCCCCTTTTGGAAAAGGCTAAAAGAGGTATTAAAGCTACTTTTCCTATACTAGAAGACCTTTGACTCCCTTGACTTGGCTAGTAAGTTTTAGCATGGCTAGGAATCAAAGACTAACCCACTTTCACTGGCTGTACAACATGGAAATCAGGTTATCATTATTTCACTTTTATGATTTGTCATTTACATCATTAGCCATGAGATGGTACTTCCACTGAATTTTGGAAGGGGAAATACTAGATAATTATTTATCAGTCCCCTGCTCTTGAGGCAACACATACTTTGTAGTCCAATACCCTGGCAGTAGCTAACTGGGGGCTGTTGTTGGCTGCTGAACCAGTGCGGGTTAAGTATGAGGCTTGTTTGAAAGTGAGTTGACTGTGACTCCAGCTGAATAAGACCAAAGCCATGACAAGATTGTAAGAATTTAATGGAAATTAGGAGTGCTGAGCAAGGAGGCTTTGGAGTATTTGTTTTATAGATCATTCTTGCCTTCAACGTTTTTTGTCCTGGTGATAGATTTGAATAAAAAGGTTGCCCAAACTTCAAACTAAGGGCTATGGCAAATTGTTGTTTGAGCACAAGGTTGCTTTCCTGGCTATTCTATCTTTCCTCACCAATTTGCTTCTGAAACTACCCCTGTTTGAAAAGGGGCAGAACAGGCACTGAGAATGCATCTTACAGCTGCAATTCATACTCCAGCATATTGACTTAAACCCCTGTCTACTTCCATTTATTTTGTCATGCCAAGCTATGAACTCTGGCAGCTGAGTGTCAAGTTCACGTATCTGTTGCATTAAGCTACAGTAACTGAAGGGATCTAGGAATGATGAACCACATTTTTTACTAATGTAAAAATATAGAGATTTGACATCCTAAAGATTTTTTTTTTTTTTTAAATCTATCTGACAGGGTCATGTGTAGTTTGCCTTTTACTTTTAAATAGGATGTTGTTTATCTTTGGAAGTAGTAGGTAAGCAGGGGCTCCACTTTACCACAGGAGGTGAAAATCCGTAAAGGAAAATGCTCAGTTAGCACTGGATTGGTCTGTGTTGTGTTATATTGCCTTCTCTGGTAAGTGGGTTCATAAACAGATATGCTTCCACTGTCTTAAAACTGAAGAATAACAGCAAAGATTAGAAAAAAGCAGTGATTTGCATTAGTGAATGTAGTTCTTCAGAATCATGACCCATAGAGAACAAATATGAATAAATTCTGAGATTCTGTGTAGAAACATTCTTCAAGCCTGTAATGGTTTATTTCTAGGATTACTTGTTCTCCTGATTAATAACAGAGAGTGATGGCAATTTTGTGCAGTGTATATTTGTTCTCAGATAACAGGGTAGGCTCTCACTCACCAGAAAATGCATGCTAAGGCTGCTGCTGCTTGTCTGTTGCTGCGTGTAAATGCTTGAGGGATGGAGTTTGTGGGGTATTTTTGCCAAGATGTTTCCAGGCTCTGCCTCCTTTCCATAACCAGTTGTCAGGGTTACAGGAGGTGGAGTCAATATTATACTTTTCACTTCTGACAGGGTCAAATATGGACATCCACCTCTGGATTTGCTTTTCATTCTAATTGAAGCTAGATGCATACTAAAAAGAAACCCCAACAATAAAACAATGAAAAAACCCCCAAACTCCCAAGCTCACCGAACACAGAGATTTTGGTGTTACTGCATCAGTAACTCTTTTCTGCCTCTATCTGGGTTCCCCAAGCTGTTGTCCTCTTAGCTCCCTTGTATTGTATCAGCACTGCACTACAGAGGGCAGGATGTTTAGCACAGCCATGCTGGGTTTAATGATCTGTCCTTCTTTAGTGCAGGGGCACTAAACACTGCGCAGTTGTCAAGTCTGCCTTCAGTTCAGCCTTCTAGAAGCAAGAGAGAAGATCCAGTTTACTTGTCAAACAAATTTGCTGTAATTCTGAGATCTCTCCAAAGCCAGCCACAAAGGCAATGCTTTTGTCAAACTGAAGGACTCAGCAATACAAGAACCCCTGGAAGTAAGAGTTAATAGTCCATGAGTAAATCATTAGTCCAAAGAGCGATAAACTGAAGAGCAGCATAGGATGGTGTCACTCATTTCATATCAATCTACCAGTTCCCCTGTGCAAAGACTTTTCAGTATGCAGGACAGTGGGAGTAGGGTGGCAACATCTGGCCACTTCATGACCTTTAAAATAATTCTCTGGATTCTTATTACTTCCTCTAAGAAAGCTTTTAGTACAAATGAGGAGTTTAAATTAATTAAAAAAGCTAGCCTAAAAATTATTAAATTATTGATTTATTGCAAAGACTCATAAAACATAATTAGTTTTTGTTAAACTGGAGCTGATAAAGTTCTTGTAAATTTGTCTATAAATATGGATTGTGACCATCTGGTCTTCTGAGAAATAGATGAGAGCCATAAAAAGGGGCAACTTACATTTTATATGAACATCTGGGCAAACTATAAGAATGTCTGGCAAACATGCTAAATTAAAAATAAATCCTCAAACTTTGACCTCAGATTTATTTTCTAGAATTGATTTTAAGGCTCCTTCTGTGTCTTATCCCCACCTTCTGAACCTGTCTGGTTCAGAACCACCTCTAGTTTCTGGAGGCAAAGACTTTGTTCACTCCTTCCATCTTCTTTTCTTCCTTCAAGCAGCAAGTAGGCCTGTTTGCCTGCTCATCCAAGGCAAGCAGCATGATGTTGCATTGTGGTTTTGTTTGCAAAAAATTCATTTGAATGTTTACTCTTGATTTTCTTTTTGTTTTTACAAAAGTAGGCACTTTTTTTGCAAGTCCAGCTCCCAGAGACATGTGAAAATTTATGTTGAAGAATGTTGTTCCTGTAACTAATCCTGTTGGTTTCAAAGCAGAACATGAATGTTCGACATTACTGGTTCTACTGAGAAGGCAAAAACATATTTTTTGTTTTTTTCAGATCTCATAATTAAAATCTAATGGTTAATGGTCTGACTTACTGTAGTTGACATTTAGGGCTGGCCATGCACTATATCATTGACAGCAACCCCTGGCAAAAGCCATTGTGTCATATATTCATGTAATAGCAGTGCTGAGATTGTGTATCAATATTATTTAACTCTAAAGGAAAGGAAAATCCTGGAACATTGATTAGACCGCCTGTCTGTAATTTAAAAATTCACATAATTGGTATGTGCCATCTCACAGGCAGCACTTTCGGATTAAGCTGAATTTTCTTTTGTGGGAGACACTCAAGAAAACATATGTAGAGTTTTTTTATGGATTAAATAATTTGTATAACCAGTTTAATCATGAGGTGAGTAGGATTATTTTAAAGACTAAAGTCCTTTTTAATTTTCCTTCGTGTGCTGAGAATCTTCTGCTTCTTAAATATGTAAATCAGTGTAAACACTGAAGGCAGTCACAATTGACTTACGGCTTAAGAAAATAGATACTTTTCTCACTCATTTAGTCTTCATCAGAGGTTATTCTTTTCAAATGTAAATATTTTAGTGGCTCACAAGTTTTAAAAAAAGCAGAATAGCACCACCTGGTGCTGAGCAAAGTTTTTACGATCAATTCCAATCACTTTCTGGACATTATTGCTGTATAAGCTAACACCTTTCACAGTCGTGATTTGAGGTCAAATGATTAAGGACTTAATGTTTTCATTATCTCTATTATTAATGCTTCCTTCTACTTCTTTCTTATAGGTTCTTATTTTTCTAAATATTTATCTATTATTTACAAGGTTTTAGGGACTTTAAAACATGTTCTTGAGCTTAAACATTCTGGACATGTGTAAGAAGTTATCAATTAAAATCTGATTTTTGGACTTTTCCTCAACTGGTGTAGATTTAAAGATGATTAAGAACTACACCCAAAAGTGAACTTCACTGCTCTTTTTCTTTGTTTCTGATTATTTCTGGCCTTTCTCATGGTGCTTGCAATTGAAAGCATAATTGAGGTTAAGACCTACATGCTGAAAAGACTTCAGATGCCTAAAACCTGTCAGAATCAATGGGAAGTTCAGTGCCTGAGGATGTATCCCTAAGAATTCAATTTCTAGGCATTATATATCTATTTCTGCAAATAAAAGAAATAAAGATAGTGTCTTGTGTTTAAGTCATCTATTTCCTGATTGATATTTATACAGCCCTCCTTTGAAGCCCATGAAAAGTATAAAAAATCCTTTGTATGTGACATCCCAGGAGGAACCATAACTTCCAGCTGCATCTCAAAGCTACCTAGAATTATAGGTTAGATTTCAGTCTCCAGCTGTGCTGTCATTCTTAAGGCTTTCTGATTGAGGACTGCACAAACAATAAAAGGAAACTGATATCTCAGCATTAAAACTAAAAATACCCAATCCTTTCCCCGCAGCTTAGCTGTGTTTTTCCTAACCTACCTTCCCCTTTAGCAGTAAATAAAACCCCTTGGGAAAAACACTGAGCCTAATTTTATTCCTGCTGAAACTGTTGAATGCTGAAACTATTGGATGACAAACTGCCATAAAACTTCATGTATTACCAAAAGGGTTAGCTGGTGTTGACTGTTACTTTACTTACTGTGAAGAACACGTTGCAGTTTACCATTCATTCCTCCTTGGTGACTGATAGTAATGGTATGATCACTTTGTCTGTTAAGCATCACTTTTTGTCTCACTGTCTTGATGATGTTACTTTTTAAAGATGCTTGTCTAGAATTGTTTTAAAGTAAGAAAATTATTTTCATAAACTCAATACATTTGTAAAATAAACACTGATATATTCCTAAAATAAAGAAGCCAATAGGTAGGTAAACTTGTACGTGAGTATGGGACATGAATGATTACTTGTGAGTTTGTCACAAGATTGGTTTGGATTTTTTTTGTTTGTTTTCATTTTATGTGTTTGAAGTATTAAAACCATCTAAAATTGGTATTTTTTCAGATTAATGATTAATGAACTAAGCAGCTTTATGATCCGAAATTGCTGACCAGGAAGCTCATGTTGGGAGATACTGAGGGTGTATCTTCATGAGTGCCCACAGCAGGAGGGTACAGATCTCTCAGCTACCAAGCCAAAAACTTACACAATAAGAGTTATACTGTATGAGATACTTGCTTGACCCTAAAAATGTGATCAAAGCTGGTTTGCTTGGGCATAGGGCTGTAATGATACGTTACTGATGCTGTGCTACATATCCGGAAATCAGAGCATTCACAGCTCTAAAAACAATTGTTATTTCTTAGGAAGTTGCTGACTAGTTGATGAAATCTTAATGTAATGTAACTTTAGTTTCTTCTGGTCTCTGAAATCTCAGCCATTTGTTTGCCATCTATCTTATCAAGTCACTTTGATCTGACAGTCTCCTACATCCTCAATTTTTTCCATGCAGCAGATGCACTTTGTCATCTTGATCCAGTGCACAGGATAGCAGAGCTGAAAGACTGTGGCACTGCAGTGATAAAGCTGTCCAACCCTGTTCCCAAACCCCTGGAAGATCCACTCCTTAGCTATAGGTAGTGTCATGGCTTCTTTTTCGCTGTGTGACTGTAGATACATCACATTTCTTGTGCTGGCATGTCCTAAATGCACGGGTTATTCAATAAAGAGGGTCTTAGACTTTGCAAGAGAAGTCAGGAGGCCTGCTATTCACTGTTTTAAGTTCAAACACCGAAAACATTCTGCAGCCTAGCTCAGCTGAGGGCAGTTATTCTATGAAACTTTTATGTTTCATGGTATGGCTGTATTTACAATTAGTTTGTTTTCAATATCCACAGAGGGACTTAAAAATCCAACTAACCAACCATGCTAACAAATTTGCAGTCTATGAATTTTGATTTGCAAGCAAAAAACACTAGAGGGCATTGCAAGTTCTGTGCACATACCTCTGATAACTCCGCAGTGCTCTACTTTTAACTGCAGTCTTCGCAATGTGATTAACAAATATAAGATTACTAATATAATGGAAAAAGCTGTGGAGACCATATGAAGACTGAAAAAAACCCCAAACCCTGCTGGCACTTAAATGACAAATACAATGTTTGCTTTCATCAGCAAGCACATGCAGCATACGCAATGCAAACCAACATAAGATGAAGTTTTAAACGGGTCTCACTGAAAATGAAAGCAAACAGTATCAGGTACAGTAATTTGTGAAAAAGTAGTTGTATAATTTGGCACTGGCGTCTGGTAGGGTTACATATTCCAGCCTCTTTCTATTCTGAGAAACAGAGTATTTTTTTTCTCCTGCATGCATTGTATAAATTTGTTCAAACTTTAACAAAAGTACAGATAATTTCACTGGGGTCTCTTTTAAATGAGTTTTAAACTTCATGTGTTCTTATAAAGAGAGAAGGAAAGTAAAGACAGAGTGAGCATACACAAAGGGAGGATTTTAGGAAGAGTTCAGTAGTCATTCATCAGTGATAGGAGCAGAATTTGCGAGGTGGTTCTTTGATTTTCCTGCAACAAATGCAAGCTCTTCAGAAACTTCTTTGTCCTATAATTCATACCACTGATCTTTCTTCCTGGAAATAATAGTGCAGGAAAAATTCAGAGGATACAAAGAGTTCTTGAGACAAAACTGTGTGTATAGGGTATGACAGAGGAATATCTTCTGGTGAGAAGGGTTGCTTACCCTCCCTATAAACTATATCTGTTGTAGATGTCTGTATGTCTCTGTATATGGCAGTGCAAATGCTGCCTCAGTGTCTGAGGGAATGATGCAAAATGATGCACCCTTGTCCCTCTTCTCTGATTCCCGTCAGTTCTGCAAAACTCCATGGAGCTATGCACCATCACAGGCCAGTGGCCAAAATATTGACATTTATTGCTGGTTTACTTGTATGTAGTTCTGTGTTTAATCAAAAATTATTAAGTGTGAGTTTTTTCCTTTGTTGTTTTGTATATTGCTAAGCTACCCAGCCCATGTAGCTCTGACATCTGTCACACCTGAACTGTTCTCAGGGATTTTAGAGACTTCCATATCAAGGGACACTGTAGCTGTCATTCAAGGTCTATTGCGGTAAATTGAGACACGGTATTACTCTCTCTTAGCCACGCTGTTGTGGGGTTTCTAGCATGTTAGTGGCGCAGATCAAGTATTTGCAGCCGGGTTGAAGAGTCAGATGCATAACCAGACCCTAGCCATAATTAATTAGAGTAAAACATTTTATATTGACTCTTGCTGCTGTCTAACCTGATTATAATAGCTTCATTGTCACTAGGAAAAGATGTGTAATTGTCCTGGGTTCAGCAGTAGCAGTAATTTTTTCTCCTTCTTAATAGCTGGTGCAGTGCTGTGTTTTTGACTTCTGGCCTGGGAACAGTGCTGATGACACTGATGTTTTCAGTTACTGCTCAAATGTTTATTCTGACCAAGGACTTTCTGAGCCTCATACTCTGCAGGGGAGGAGGGGAAGGCGGGAGGAAGCAGAGACAGGACACCTGAACCAATCTAGCCAAAGAGGTATTCCATACCACAGCACGTCATGCCCACTATATAAACTGGGGGCAGGGACCCGGAAGGGTTAGATCACTGCTGGGTTGGGCTGGGTATCTGTTGGTGGGTGGTGAGTGGTTGTATTCTCTTCCCTTGTTATTTCCCTTGTCATTATTATTACTGGTGGTAGCAGCAGTGGTTTGTGTTATGCCTTAGTTACTGGACTGTTCTTATCTTAACCTGTGGGAGTTACATTCTTTCAATTCGCCTCCCCATCCCGCTCGGAGCAGGGGGAGGAAGGAAGGGAGTAAGCTAACGGCTGTGTGGTTCTGGATTACCAGCTGGGCTTAAACCACGACAGTAATGAGTTGAACAGTAAAGTTATAGTGTACATAATGCAGATGTAATTATAGTTTTAGATGATTAAGATAAAGCCTCATTTCCTTTTCAGGAGAATCTTAAGACAGGGCCTTTAATGCTGGAATCTGCAAATTATTTGTGCGTCTTTAATGTGCACAAAAGACCTGTCTGATCACCTAATTATATTCAGAAATTTATTGAGGAGGAAAATGAGGAAGCTTTTGCGAAACCACATCAGCATATTGCAAACAGGAAAGCAAAATGAGAACTCCACGGTGTGTTGAAGAAGACTGGCATGATCTATATAGTGAGAAAGAAAAATCTTCTGTTAATTTGGAACTTGAAAGAGACTAACTTAAAACTGTCTGTAATATCTGGTAATTGCTGCACAAACCACTTCAGCTTAAGTTTAGCTAGCGCTCTTTTAAGCGCAAGTGGTTTATATGAAGAAAAGCTCAACTGCATTACAGCAGAGCACATATCTTCAATTTGAAACAGCATGCCAAAATAATACCAGTGCATTCCAGAAACATTTATAGAGGCAGAACTAATGCAGCTCTCCTTTATTAGTGCCCAGTTATGTCAAGATGCATAACAGGCATTGGTGATTATAATAAATCAGTGACAAGGTACGCAATAAAAGTTGTACTGTAGCTTAGGGCTATGTTTTCTGATGGGTAACCTATGGAGTCAGACTATGAATTTACTGGTGATCACTAGAAGAGTAAGGTGTAATCATATTGTTTAGATTATGCACTATTTTCCATCTTATAGTAAACTATAAAGTACACCTATTTTTTCCTGAAGCAGTATTTGAAATATTTAGAGTATTCCTGCTGGTATTACATGTGGATATTGTTTTTTAAAATACTTCTAAATAAAAAAAGTAATATATGAATGCTTTAAAGCTCACTGATCTTACTAGCTCTGGAACCTTTTGTTTTATTGACAAGTACCACAGTCGTGCTGTGCATACCTTTGGTTATTTATTTGTTAAAATATCCAGTTTTCTTCTTTATCTCAGTGTACACACATATTGAGAGCAGAGGGAAATAGCTAAAGACCTGTGAAAACAGCAGCTGGTGGGTGCAATTAAAAAGACATTCTTAAACCTGGAGAATTGGATTCTCAGCTTTGAGGTCTGCCATGAAGAAAGAAAGAAAACTTTGTAATTTATATTTCTTCAGTTCCATACCAAGTAAAATTTTGGAATCTGTGCAAGTTTTTAAACAGTAGATCAGAATCTGACTAGCAGATAGGGCTTATAGAAGTATTCTTCTGATTTCATCCTAAGCATTGAGGAATGGAGTGAAAGAGAATGATCAGGATGTTCTTTTGCACCCCCAAAAGAACTTAAGTTACTTTTCAGAATCCTTTTGAGGTGCGGTTGTGCCCTGATCCCTTTCGTCATTCAGCAGGGCAACAGAAAGGGAGAACACTAAAAATTGCCCCCTAGATGGTTATAGAATTCTGCAAAGGTTAAGGAATTTTATTTCTGGAGGGAATCCCAGTTTGGTCTTCTCCACAAAAGAGGCCAACAGTAACAGCAGGGTGTTATTGGTTAAAGGCTGAAAAATGCAGACAATACCATTTTACAAAGGACTAAAGAAAAAAATCCTATTGTGCAGTTTGAAACTATATTAGAGTGAACATTTTAAAATAGTACTTATTTCATTAATTATTTTAAATTTTACAAATCATTATACCTAACAACAACTTACAGTATCCCTAAGCTTTAAATAATATTTCTGTATTTGAAAAGTTTTCTGGTTTTAACTGAAGTAAAATAAAAAATTCCATCTTGTGCTTTGCACTCAATATTAATGTTTTGTCAAGTGCAGGATTTAATGGAGTAAATTCTGCTTAAGCTGCAGATACCATTGCAAGCAGTCCCAGCTAGCTGCTTCCCCAGAAATCATGGGAACTTTGCTTGAGTACTGAGCCAGGAGAGAGGCCAAGAAACAACTGGCTGCAAATTATTTTGTATATTGTCATTCAACAAAAATTGCCTGGAATTATTTTACACCTCATATGTTTAAGTTTATTTTTGCAATACAAATGACAGTAACGATTCCTGATATCCTTTCTCTGTGCTGTGGGTCATTAAGCGAGATTCAAAACAGCAACTTTCACTGCTGTTGTATGGACCAGTGCTTTCTGAGCAAAAGAAAGAATTATCTGCCTGATAGAAGTGTTAAGATGGTTTCCTCTGGAAGAACTCAAAATGTGCCTTTTTTACCTAATTATGTAAAATTATCCTAAACCTCCCAAAATAACCTAACCCTCCTTCTCACCTCTAGATTATTTTATTTTAGTAAAACAACATGAAGATACCTCTATCTTGCCTACCAGTGAATTAAAAATGAGAAGTGGTTTGTTTTGTTTATTTTTCTTTTCTTTAAGTAACTCCATTTATTCCAAAGACTTTTCATGACAGTACAGCAGGAATAAAAGATGATGAGCATCCTGGAAAAGCGGTGTGCTTGTTAGTAGTGAAAATGCCCATGGAATACTTCTGTTACTTGCTGTAGCCTAATCCCATATTATTTATTATTTATTTGTTGTCAGAAAAAAAGCACACCAAACTTATTTGTACCTCTGTGGAAGCCAAGGGCAAGTGTTTTATTGTTGCAGTGGAAGTTTTAGGAGCACAAGCACAGACATTTGTAATGGAATATGCCTAACATATCAGAAGTTATTTGTGCTACATAGGACACTAATAGCAATACTCTAGCCAGAAGAAAGCAATGGACATACTGCTCCCTTTATTTAAGCATCTTAGCTGTGTTAAATGATCCAGCTCCACAATTTTCAGATCTATAAATGAGGGTAAAGAATAACAAAATGTTTGCTTATGCTCCTCAATACCAAGGCATATCATTCAGGAGATCTGATTCCCACCCCTATGTCCTCACTGTTATGGCTACCCTATCTGGGTATGTTCACCTTTTCCCACTGGAAATTCTGACTAGCTTTCGAAGCAATTTTCTTTCTCCAACATTTTGTCTATGAGGCCAGGGATGCACTATGTCCTACTATTAATTTACACACATGCTATCCTTTTAGTTGCTGGCCAGCATCCTAATTCCTATAAAAAGGTGGTTTGAGAACTCCTAAGAAAATAAATAGAACAATACTTTTACCTTCCTGTCCTTATATAGTTAAGAATAATAAACTCATTAGTGTTATGAAGTATGTTTTATAATTGCTGAGCCCATCACTGTTAAAGCTATGAAGCATATATATATGACATAGAGAAAATTGATAGATTATGAATTTTTCAATTGTGTTAAATATACAGACCATATTTGTGATATCAGTGGACAATCAGTTCCAGTTAATTTGAGTATTTTCTGTGTGGAACTGGGATCTGTGCTTCCATTGTAGATATTTTGTTTTCACATTTATTTAAGTTGTTTTCTATCAAAGAACAATACGTATTTTTAAAACAGAAAGTTACAAGGGTACTCTCGAGTGTTTATGAAATAATCACAGAAGTTCTCAGATGTGTATATAAAAAAATCTGTATTTCCTCCACCAAAATGAATATAAAGCATTACATTTTATACTACTGTATTACAGAAATCTCTCTTTTTCCAGTGGGATAAGTTATATCTGAATTCTATGAACTAATGAGATATGAGCTGAGTGCGGCAGAACAACTTGTATGAATTCTACAGATGAAGAACTGATGCATCTTATGTAGCAAGTAAGTTTAAGGAATGGCATCTCACTGCTGTAGACATTCTTTATGTTGAGCTCACTCAATATTGTATCATCTCCCTTAGCTATGAGAGACAAAATGTGATCAAGACGTGAGATGCTATTAGCTGGCAACATATAAAACAATTTTTAAAAGACAGCAATGAGACCAAATGACAAACTTTCACATTATGCTGTTTTAATTCCTTCCTCCAGTGAGGAATGTTATAGATATTTTAAGATGTTCAACCTTTTCCCTCAGTTTTTCTAAGGAATTGTGAAAGTTCTGCTTTCTCTCAGTCTAGATGTCTTTCTGATCAGACAGGCAGTGAAGTCTGATCTTCAGAATTATTTTGGCACTTAGTATTGAAGCCATTAAAAATTAAAACACTGAGATAAAACTGATAAAAGGCAGAAAGAGGCAGTTACACTTCTGTTTTGAAGGGAGGGCAGGCTAAGCTATTTCGTCCCAATACTGGTTTGTGTACTGGGATGTGAAGCAGCCAAAGAAAAGGGGAAAGACACACCTCTGACTGCACAGCAATTTCTACAGCTGCCACGTACTCTGAAGGAGCTGAGAGAGCCCTGCTAAAACAGTGTGAATTGCCACAGCTGTGCCAGGGGTGGGATGCAGATCACCTTAGCTCTATACTCCTTGTAACTCCACACCTATTGAGACCCTGGAGAACACTGGGCAGACTGGGCTGACAAGTGACTGCAGTTGTGTTCCCTGTTTTGGCCATGATGTTTCATTGGTTTAGTCATTCTCTATACAGGTATGGACAGATCAATAGATTTTTATTTTTATTTAATTCTAGAAGACTTCTCTGCATCTTTCAGTCTGTTCTATATACTACTGTCCTTTTCACTTCTCTCTTTTACTGACATGCCAAGCCAAATAATTTTTTTGATCAAATCATCATTTCCAGTCTTAGGGTAACTATATCAGGGGATGCAAATTCCACCATTTCCCCGGATAAACAGTTCAAGTAGTTAATCACAATTAAAAATCTGTGCCCTGTTTCCAATTTAAGTTTGTCTTCATTCAGCTTCAGCCATTGTCCATACCATGTCTTTTTTGTTAAACAGCTTAACCCATCTTGAGTAGCTTGAATGGGAAGAAATTTTTTAAGATTTAAAGTAGCATTTCCTATGGATTAGCCTCTATAGAGTGAGTGTGGAAGTAGGACATGCTGGTCTTAAAAATAACTGGAAATCCTTTTTACTTTCAAATTTACGTAAATTTAAAGTTTTCATCAGAATGCAAAGAAAAAATTAATGACTTTCCCACAATGGGGATGTGGTCACCATTGACAGTAGGTTGCAAAAGTCAATTTAGATGATTTATTACTGGCCAAATTTTATTTTGTGATGTTTCACATCTTGTACTGGCCGCATTTCGAGTTGTTTCAAGCATGTCCACAGGCACTGGATTTGATTTTTTAAGGGATAAATACAGTTCTCAGTTTTTACAAGTTCCTATATTCATTTTCATGATGCTGTACTAATCATAATGAGTGTATTTAAAAATAAATATACAGCATTTGATTACATAAGCACTTTTATCTCCCCAGTGTGCCTCTCAGATGTGGAGAGCTGTCGGCATGCAATGGAATCCTGTGACTTTTGAACATTATCTAATGAAAAAAAAAATAGAATCAGAACACGTTAAGGATTTATATTATTTGGAGACACCCATAATTGCTTTGTATTGGAAAAATACACACCCTATTCCAACTATGCTCTCCAGAGATCTGGAATTAGAATCCCCCTTGCTGACTTTTAGTTATAATTCTCTGACTGCTGGTGCTTTTGTTTTAAATTACCCATCCAGTCATTACTTTTTGCAGATTTTAATGTTAAATGCACTAGTTAAAAATGCTTTAATTTTGCATTTTATTATTCAATAAAGCTCTCCATCTGGACAGATTCCTCCTGTGTAAACATTCTGACACTTTTGTTTAGAAGATATATCAGCATGTGCAAGGCAATGGCCATTGAAACCTCCATTATCTCTGTTTGACAGGGAATGCTTTGAAAGGCTGTGTATTTTTAATGAATAGGACAAAACAAAGACAGAATAACATCTTGGGCCTTTTTACACAGCAAAAAGGGCATATTTATTGACTCATTAATTCTAAATGTCAGATTGCTGTGTTGGCAGTCAGCAGTCTCAAGTGTTCCATCACCTACAGGGAGTATTAAATATCGAATAAACAGATCAGTATAAATTGAGAGGCCATTTTTCTACCAGAATAGTGGGTGGGTCTATTAAGTTAATTTATTAACAGCGAAACTCCAGTCACAAAACTTTAGCTGAAATTCCAGACCATAACTCATAATTTTATAGCTTTCTATTCTAGATTATTCCTTCCTCTCCAAACCTTGAACTTATTTCTTTCTAGTAAAAAATAAGGTGATAGCCTTTTTCCCCCTTCCCCTCTCCATTGACCCTTCTTCCAGGC
Source organism: Ara ararauna (assembly GCA_028858755.1). Taxonomy (NCBI): domain Eukaryota; kingdom Metazoa; phylum Chordata; class Aves; order Psittaciformes; family Psittacidae; genus Ara; species Ara ararauna. The sequence continues at coordinate 83,831,049 of CM054376.1, read as the reverse complement.
TCAGTATTGATTCCATTTCTTCCCTCACTTCCTTTGCAGAGTTTTTAACAGCTTGTCCCCCTCCATTCTGTTCCCTTCTTGCACTGTGCTACTGGCACATCTTCATTCCTTGTTGTTCTAACACTCAGTATTTGCCCTTCCCATTTCTCATTTTATCTTTCACTAGAGTGCCCCTTTCTTGCACCTTAAGATGACTCTTGAGAGTACCAGGCTAATAACAGGTCCTATTAAATATTTTGCTCTGTGTTCTTCCCAGATGTCCACTGCTAAATATTTTACAGTTTCTTTCCACTGGAAGTGACCAGAGGAATAAAAATGTCATCAGCTTTGTTTGCTGGAGCATTTAATCTCCCAGTAGAAGTCACAGTTGGAAAATATTTCTTCGATCCCATCCCTATCTCTCTTCTCTGATTTCAAAAGTTGGAGTCTGTGGGGGTTGCTACTATCCAGATTTATCAACAAAAGGGACAGCATTTCACTAAATTTGTATATGATTTAGAAGCATGTCTCTATGTATATAGCTAACACAGCAGTATGCCTTATTGTAACACTTCCCTTGTCTTTGCAAGCCTCCACCACATGCTATTCTCACTTGTTATGTTTCCTATCCAACGTCCAATCTGATTCAATAGGGCAAAGACCTGCTGTGTTTGGATAGTGTATAGCAACTCAGCTTCCTACAATTTAAGGCAGTTAGGTGCTATTGCATAAAACCAAAGAATAACAATGATTTACAGTGTCCCATATTAACCTAAACTATTCCTATCCTTCCTTGAAGTTTACAGTCCCTAATATGGGTGCATAGACACCCCAAACTTTCCCAGTGATGTTCCTTGTAGTACAATATCATTAGTTCTTAATTTGTCAGGCTGTTTTTATGATTGAGCTGTCCTGAAAGTAGCTCCATGGGGTATGGTTATTGTGTATGCAAAAGAAAACCTTTATCATAATTGTATTATTACTGAAATACAGTGGCCATGTATTTATTTTACAAAATGTATGTGATCTCTTTTGGCTCCACTGGGATATTGGATCTAATTCTTTATGTATACAGAAAGGCTGATCATGCCTAAATTTGAATTACGTAAATAATCCTAATCTCCTGATAAACAAAGGAGAAAAAATATTAGCTTCCAAATTCTTAGGCTCTCAGCCTGTTTGGGTTGGATGATTTTCCGGATGTTTTTGAACTGACCATGGAGAGCTATTGATTTGTATGTATAGAGTAATGGGATCTTAAAAAATTTTAAGATGCAAGTTGTTCCTAATTAGAACTGTTCGCATTTTCTGACACTTGAATGCTTACCATTGGACTGGGACAAGATAATCTTAAGAGGAAATGTGACTAAGAGATTTGTGTGGTGAATACTGTACCTTTACAGGTGTTGGCAAGTGTAGGGGAGAAGGGGTCAAGACCCCATATTGTGCATCACATAAAAACTTGTCATAATATGTCTTGCTATAATCAAGCCAAAATTAAAATCTTCAGTATGAAGAACTAGGGAATGAAAAACTTCAGTAATGTGACTTCTTTCATTGCTAAAAATTTTTGCTCCATCAATTTAATCCCACAGAATTTTCAAGGACCTTATGAGAATTTACTGGGACAAAAATGGACATAACTTACCAGAACAACAGCAGTTAACAGTCTAGGATACTCTATACCAAAGGCTTCAGGAAAATCTATCCCGCATTTGACCCTATGATGTCAGCAGCCACTCCATGTGTTCAGGGGTACTCAGCTCTAACACTTATTTGATCGCAGGCCAGGCCTGCTGATTACTGCATGTCAAAGAAAACAAGAATAACTAAGCAGATAACGCAAAATTGTGCAGAGGAGGGATTGTTGCTTAGAGAGTTCAAAAAGAATATTTTGGATGTGAGTCAAGAAAAAGTTGAGATTATTTGGAAAAGAGTGTAAGCCGAAGGGATATGCCAGTGAAAAGGTCAAAAAGGAAGTTTAAGGAAGAAACAACATGTCTTAGATATTTGAGAACCTTGAATTAACATACTAAGGCTTGATACTGTTGCAAAGAACCAGCAGCTTAATCAAATCCTATCAGGATATTGTGCTTACACATGGTATGACTAACAAATTCTAAAGCTCTTGCTCAGATTCATGAAGCATTGAATAAAACTCGTGCTGGATCCTACAAGGTGGTTCTTACTGAGCTGCATCAGAAGAGTAAGATAAGTGTAACTAGATACCAAATGTAGCTCCAACAAAGGATATTTTTGGTTAAGTGACTGAAAACAAAGCATTCACTCGGAGTAACTCTGGAAAGTGGTCATTCAAGGGAGTGCTTTTCAGTTGTGCTCTTTGGGAAACATTTTTAGCACACATCTTATACAAGGGAATGCAAAAATCTATCAAATGTCTCTCAAGACAGCAAAAGAAATGCATTTGAAGAGGCTGTCAATCTTGAGATCAACCCTGCAAGTTTGGAGATCAATTATATTAAAAAGGCTTTAAAAAATTATCTTTAAATGTACCTCTAAAATTGTACTCACTTTAAAATGTGAGCTGCTGTAACTCATTATCACCTTCAGAGTTGCAAGCCTTGGGGCTTGCTCTGTCATCAGTTTAGTAACAGCATCTTGTGCCCTTTTTCAGAAAATGAAATCCAAGTTTTTCATATTTTCCTCGTTCAAGTATTTTTTCATCAAAAATTCCACAATGACAATGCTGGTGCCATAGGAAAGGCCTAAAATTTAGCTTGGCCTGATTTGACATTGTGGAGATCGTTTATTGTTCTCCAGAAGAAATCAGTCAGTTCAGCTGACTCTTCTAGAGCTGCCTATTTCAGAGGAATTTTGCAAGGAACCAACATACTGTTTGCTTACTGTGACTTAGTTACATTTCAGTAAGTTTGTATTGGGGTTGAAGTGAAAGTGACAGGAAGAACAGTTTTTCTGTTGAAATCTATCATTTGATGTACTTCTTAGAGCATCCCTCTTCACTTGTCATTGCTTATTCAAGACCCAGTCACATAAGCTTCAACCAAGATGTTACGTGATACCTGTAAGTATGCAGATCAAGGAATTTTCTTGTGTGTAGTAGTAGTCCTGTGGCTAGGGAGCTTGAAGATGGAGCAAATGAAGTACAGAAATAGAGATGGAAGACATTTCTATCCCTATCTGTATTTGCCCCTGAGTCATCTGTCTTCCAAGACCATGCTTATACGCTACACTGGAGCATGGCAGCCTTGTACCTCCATAAAGGTACTGTTGTAGCAACTGTATAACTTTCTATAAGATACTGTTGTGGTTTAAGCCCAGCTGGTAATCCAGAACCACGCAGCCGCTCGCTCACTCTCTTCCTTCCTCCCCCGCTCCTGGAGGGATGGGAAGGAGAATCAAAAGAATGCAACATCCATGGGTTGAGATAAGAACAGTCCAGTAACTAAGGCATAACACAAACCACTGCCGCTACCACCAGTAATAATAATAAGGGAAATAACAAGGGAAGAGAATACAACAGCTCACCACCCTCCGACCGGTACCCAGCTTGACCCGAGCAGTGATCTAACCCTTCTGGGTAACTGCCCCCAGTTCATATAGTGGGCATGACGTGCTGTGGTATGGAATACCTCTTTGGCTAGATTGGTTCAGGTGTCCTGTCTCTGCTTCCTTTCGCCTTCCCCTCCTCCCTGGCAGAGCATGAGGCTCAGAAAGTCTTTGGTCAGAATAAACATTACTGAACAACAGCTGAAACCATCAGTGTTATCAGTGCTGTTGCCAGGCTTAAAGTCAAACCCACAGCACTGCACCAACTACTAAGAAGAAGAAAAATTACTGCTACTGCTGAAGCCAGAACAGGTACATAAATGTGCACTGAGTCAGAACAACTGAGAAAATAATTCTTTGACTTGGTGACCAGAACTCTTAGTTGATGAGCAAGCCAGTTTGTTTCCAAAGATTCTTTAAAACATATTTGGTACAGTTAACTATTTCAATAGGAGGCAAGGGAGATCTAGAACATCTGAAAAAAATAGCAGTTGCAGTATCCCCTTAGGAAGTGAAATCCCCCAGGGAAGTCTGTCAAGAGGGAAAGAGGGAAAAAATGCACTATTTTGGTCCCTTGTGTTTTGGGGTCCACCACAACCTTCTTAATTTCTTTCACCTACTGCTAAGAAGCTTCCAGGTGAAGCATACTGGCAAAACCAGGCAATAGACAAATTCAGGATGGCCAAAACTTTTTTTTTTTTTTTTAAATAGTCCATTTCACAGGAAGTATCACTGAGCTGTGGATAATTATTAGTGAGGAGAGCACCAGATATCACTAATTTTAATGTGATATCCAAATTTCTCAACAATCAGTGCTGCACCGGAAACCCTATCAAACCTCAGCAGAAAAATTGTTGTGTGTATTAATATATGTCTTAATTCCAGAATTTGACTATTTTTCAAAAACAAAGTAAAACTTGAGAATGGTTAGTACGTAAGAACTCAAATGCAGGGCAGAAAACTAAGTTACCTAAGATTACATGTTCCCTTTTTCAAAGATACACACTTCTTCACTAGATAGATTTGTATACAAAAGTTATAAACACTAGAGCCACAGCTTTGCTCTGTCAAACATTCCTTTAAAATTCTCCTTCTTGCAAATACAGTGGAATGGTACCACACCTCCCTTCATAATCCAGGAACGTCAAATTGATTGTATCTGGAAAAGATAGATAGTGCTAAAATAGGACTTAAACCAGCCTCAGTGAGTCAGTTGGGAAAGGTTTGATTAGGTCTTTTGGGTAGAAGGCAACAGCAATATATCTCTGATATACAAAGCTGTAAGTTAATTTAATAAATAAAATGCCTGAAGTGTTGTGGAAACATTGCAGTGAGATCTGAACAGACTCTGTTTTTAACATTCAGCTGAATTCTAGGTGTATTTTAATATTTGTTTGTTCTAAAAGCTTAGCAATCTGTCTCAAGCAGATTAGTAACAGACAAGCTGGATATCCAATTCTGTAGGGGGTTCTGAACATACAGCTGAAAAGCAAAAGCAACTATTTAAAAATCAGCAATCGTGTTTCAGACTGAGACAAAATGAGAGATTCCGAGACATTCTTTTTGCCAGGTTTTATAACTATTTTAATTGTAACAACAGAGGAAAAAACCCCAGGTTTCTTTCTTTGAATGGCGTTGCTGGAGAAATTCCTTTTAAAAATTAAAGCAAAGCAGAATAGAATCTTTCTTCTGCATGGTCCAATTTGCATTATCCTTGCAACATACAGAAGAGGAAAGTCAGTAGCAATGCCATTTCTGTTTGAAATGCATTAAATATAAGAATAGCAACCTTCACTTTTTGTTTTTTAAGGAAAGGCATTATGAAGTTACAGAAATAATTTTTTTTAAAAAAGCACATTCAACAGGCTTTCATTGCAATTTGCCTTCTTAGCGTACATAGCTGTATCATGTATTAATATACATCTGAAAACTCACCCTCAACTGTGTGTCTGGAGTGCCTCTGAATGTGACAAAGGGCACCTCTTGGTTTTAAGCCCATATGAGCTCTTTCAGTGTAACAGCACAGCTGGTTCACCTCAGTGACAGCCTTTCCTTCTGCTGATTCTTGGGCTCAGACTCTTTTTCCTATTCCCTGGCAATACCTTAGCCTTGTCCATTTGCTCTTATAAATTTGCTTTTGCATCTACAATCAATTAGTGATGCTAATTGATTGTAGATGCAGGTTTTGGGTTTTCTGCCATGCTGTTCACAGGTTTCTTTCCTGGTCCTCCACGTACACTGGTCTTTGAATGATTTCTACTGAAGATTTTAAGATGATACATGAGATACTAGGGTTCCACCCCCCACATAATCATATTTATGATATAAAAACTGAATAAGTGGACTGAGGTAATAAGAAGGAAATTCCAAGTGGTGCTTATTTGCGATTTTATTTCACTACTGTCCCAAGGAAGAGAGAGTTTGACTCAAATATGGCATAGAAGATATTCTGGGGTGCAATATGAAGCATCACTCAACTCAACTAATGTGTTCCCATACTTTCCCCATCTTTTCTTCACTTGCTATTAGCAGGGAGGTGTAGGCATGGAGAGTACTTGAAGATACAGCTGATTTTATATGCTGTAGATAATCAGTATTTAGAGCTCTGCCTTTACTGAAAGCAGAAATGCACTTCAGTGCCATGCTCATAGTGTATGGATTGGAGAAAAAGGTGAAGGTAGGAGCACTGTAAACCAGACTGGAACCAAGCTAGGCCCCAAGAAGACCAGAAGGGGAAGAGTTACAGTGTGAGAAAACAGGCATCATAATTTTCTTACATAAACATCCTAGTTATAACTCATTTGTTGACTGGTGCTCCCTCTTGATTTCATTTCATTATGTATCTTGTGGAGAAGACAATTGTACAGCAGTTTTTTCCTGTAAAAATTGTACCACTCACTAGGAATGATTTATGTGCACAATGTGGTGGGATAGACTTCAGCTGTGTTATCTTTGAACATTTCATTCCTTAAGGGACTGAAAAAGTTTTTTAGTTTTCTGATCTGGTATGAGAAGAAGATTATAATTTGCAGTAGAAGTCTAGTTAGCTAAACTTATAGTAAGAATAAAATATGGCCCTATTATATCAGTACTGATAAGAATGAGGAAGTCAAATGACTAAACGAAAATAAAATCGAATTGCTTGGACTGGCAAAACAATAACAGCATACTTTTAGTTGGCCATTATTTGAGACTACATGTGTTTTTCCATTCATGAATGCTGTTTTCTTTGAATTTCAGCCTCTGAGGAAATGCTTTGTTGCTTTTTTTTTTGTTTTGTTTTGTCTTTTGTTTTTGTTAGTGATTCCCACAGTGAAAGTCTGAAAGAATGGAGGTAATTGCACTATTTCCTACCTACGGGTGACTTTGATGCAGAGTATATCAAGTAAAATGCAAATGTGATGCAGAGAGTACTCCCAGATTTTGCATTTCTGAATGCTCTGAAAAAACCATCACTGGTCACCTGACAGGACAGGGATGAATTCCCTTCAGAAAATGGAATCTGCCTTTGTCGCTGTGATTTAAAAAAATAGGGCCCAGATTGCTGCTTGGGTCAAGCTGGGTATTGGTTGGTGGGTGGTGAGTGATTGTATTGTGCATTGCTGCTGTTTATTGGTTTTTTCTTTCCTCTTTTAGTTTTATATTCTCTCCCCTTGTTATTTCCCTTACCACTATGATTATTAGTAGTAATAACTGTTATGGCTGAAATGAGGATATTGATAGAGTCTCTATTGTTAAAGCTGAATTATGACATGAGTATATACTGCCTTATGGACTAACTTACTTTTGGATGTATTCCTCACAAATGAGAGCGTTTGTACCCTTATGTAATGAGAGTCTTTTCTGATTTGAGGCCCTGGAATGGGTTGCCCAGGGAAGTTGTGAATGCTCCATGGCTGGCGGTGTTCAAGGCCGGGTTGGACAGAGCCTTGGGTGGCATGGTTTAGTGGGAGGTGTCCCTGCCCCTGGCAGAGGGGTTGGAACTAGATGATCTTAAGGTCCTTTCCAACCCTAACTATTCTATGATTCTATGATTATGTAAAGGAGAGTCTTTTCTGATTTGAAAGTAGGAAAGCACCTCAAAGCACCTCAAACACTGTTTATGTATGCCCAGACCAGCAGCCACATTTGAAAAGAACAATCAGCATTGTATCTGATTTTGCTCAGATGTTCATTATGATTTTCTAAACAATGAGTTACAATTACTTGTTTTTGTAATTAAATTTCGTTGAGGATTTTACAGGGCTAAGCCTTGTGAAATTGTGGGGCAAAGGAACTGCAACTAGAAAGGCAGTTGTTCTATAAAAAGCTAATAGGTTTGGCAGAAGAAGAAAGGCTTAGGCTGTAAAAGCTCATGTTCCTTAACTCTTGTAATTGCTTAGGTTCATCAAGAGCATTTTCTGATTGACAGTGTAAACCGCTATAGGGAAGACCATGGGCTAAACACAAATTGCCCTACTGATGCAAAACTGAGAGTCCTTGAAGTTCAGTACCAACTTGGCTAAGAGAATACCGGAAATGAGAAGAGACTAACACTGCTTTCTTCTAGCATCTTGTTTAGTCTGATTCAAAACTGGTGACCAGACATTGCATGATAGTTTTGTGAAGTTTTGTATGTTGCTTGTTGACTGAAATACAGACTGGACTTTTTTTATGGATGGCAGGGTCTTGAAGAATGAATGGGTTGTCTGTAAGTGTTAACAGAGGTTGGAGTCAGAGGAAGGGATGCAGTTGTCTGCCCTCATGCTTTGCTTTGTTGTCATTCTCTGCCCATACTCATGCTTTTCCTAGTACAATCTTCACTATGAGATGAACCATATTTTAAATTCCATTTTGGTGTGCTCCATCAATAACATGACTTGTTACTTCCACATCTCCCTGTGTCAAACCAGGTGGTCCTATCCTGGACATTTGAGTGACAGCATCCTGCTTCCCACCTATGATAATAAATAGGGTACATAAAATCTGTCACTTGTGAACTCTTTTATTTTGGAAGCTTCTGACCAACATCTGGATAAAATTTTTCAAAAACATATTCCTCCAGATGAAATATTTTTATCTAAACAGTGTTATGTGCCACAAATGCAGATGAACTAGTATTAGTCAGACACACTGATTAGCAGCAAAAACATGAAAATGAAACTATCCATCAGTTTGTTTGTTCGATATGTGTGCATGGGCTAAACTCATCACATAAGTTACTAAATTATGCCTGTAGTTTTTACCTCATTCTTGTGCAGATATTCTAATCAGATTGAGATTTCTTTCTTTTGGTACTCTAATAAAACAGCAAATAATATAACAATGACTATGAGTCAGATACCTCAAGTGTAAGTATCCAGTGTTGTTTTAACTGTGTTGAGGTATCCCATCTGGTCTCCAGCTGCTACTATAGAAGGGCAGCTCTTCCAGCTCTTCATTTGTCATGCGGCAGACCTTGCCAGGCAGAAGTCTTGGATGCCCTAAGGTATTCAAAATGCCGCTAGTTGCCACTCTTCAGGCACAGGGATTGTTCCAGTGTCTCCTGCTGGGACTGCTGGTTAGGAAGTAAGGGTGTGGAAAAGTGAAGATTTTTCTGGTATCTGAACTTCATACTACGTTTAGAAAGTTTGATCGCAAAATACAATGTGCACAGCTTTGGCAGCATGTCTGGGCAATAACCTAAAGCAGCTCTACATATTTTCATACATGCTATAAAGCTGACTTTGCCCAACTGAAATAAACGGAACAATTTTCAGGGATCAAATCTGAGAAACACTTTAAATTAAAGTTCCATTTATAAATAGTCTTTTAATAACTGTTACATGGTTGCCAGATGGACTCCTGTTCTTTTATAACTTGGGATATAGTATGTCGTACTTCTGTACTTGTTTATTATGTTGAATGCTCCGCAAGTGATTCTGTTGCAAGAACTTTAAATAGGATGTAATCTAAGCAAATATTTTTCAAATATACCTTTCTTAAATTATTCAAATCTGAATTCTTTCTGTAATATCAGGTTTGTTTGACTATGAAAGGGCTTCACCATTATGTCTTAAAATGGGAACAGAGGCCTAGTTCCCACACGCTATGTCGTCCAAGGAGTTTTATGCAGAGGTTGTTTTGATAATTTTGATTGACCATCTCATAACATGTCCCGTATATTTTAATTTTCTTTATTGTTAAGTTTAATAAGGTGTATATGCCTGTACCTCTGATTGACGTCTAACTTTCAGATCCATCTGGTATGATTAAAATAAAGTGCATTACAAGTTCAGAGATTGGTCTTGAAGTTAAGAGATTTTCAGTGTTCAAATCTTGCTTAAATTAGGAAATGCATCTATCACCTAGCCCAATTATTAATGGTTTCCTTCTGAAAATCGTACACTGCCAGTGTATGGAAAAAGAGTTCTTGTTGTACTTTGTCTTTTTAATGAAGTGAGTTGCAGTTTACTTTGGTTTTAATTAGATTTTTTTTTCCTCATTATAGAAAATTTTTTTTTTGGGGGTAATATTTAGGCTGTTTTTGCCTTTGCCCTTTTGTTGAGCCAGCACTTCAAGCTATGTCATCAACAAAGTCTAGGTCTTCAAAATCTACTGTCACTGTGGAATGGAGTGCATCTATCATATGTCTCTGTTTTCTAATATTGAAGTTAATGGCAATACCAAACACGGTAGCTTAGAGGATGCATAATTATTCAGTATCAGTCAATATGATTAACCATTCTTTCAAACCTATGTTTAACTATGCAAGCTCCACTATAATAATGGCAATAATTTATGTTAGAATATGACAATTCAAGATGTTCTGTAGTGGTTTGTGATAGAAGCTCTCCATGTGCTGGGGAAATCTGTGAAGTTTGTGCTGAGTGGTAAAGGTTATTTGATGCTCTCTTTGATAATTATGCTTAGGGTAAAAATCTGGCCAACACATGATGCCGTAAAATGACTTTATTGTGTCCATAGTTTTGCTCACCTCTATCACTGTTACGCTAAGTTTTGCTCCTGTAAGACACTTCTTCGGTATCTCCATCTCAAGTGTTGTTATATTAAAAGGCTTTTCTTAGTCTCATATCATTCTCCCACTGCCTTCACTTTCACAAATTTTAAGTGTTTGTAGGTTTTCCAGTCCTCACTTTGTGATTTGACATGTTGAATGTCTAGTTCTGGGAATGTAATATCTTTCTGTAAGTGTCCTGTGATGCTATTTGAGTTAGTTGTTGGAAAGTGACATTTCTTGTTTGTTCTCTGTGTTAAAGTTTCTTTCTGTTTATCCTTGACAACCTTTCCAAATAGTGTATACTGGCCAGCTGCAACCATGGTGAGCTGATAAAGAGATTTACTATTACTTCTTTCAGCAACCACTTCAACTTGTTTGGCAATATTGTCCACATACTTCCTTTTGCCTTTTTACCTCCATTTATTACTGCCCAGTCCTTTCTTTTGTACAAATTTTTTATCTGTTGGCTTTTCTGGGTTCTTTATCCAGGAAGCAAAGCCCTCTCCAAAAGTGTTTTTGAAGTGCCGATGCTTGCTTTAGAATGTTTTCTTTCTTTAACAAAGTTCCACATAGCATCCCTTAGCAGGTCTGTAGGTTTCTTTGTCTGAGAGCCAGCTGCAGTTATATCATGCGTATGATATTGCCATGCAAAAAGTCAGTGACATATTTGTGATGCCTTCTTGTGATGGACTCAGGTCATATAATATCTGAAATCTGCCCTTCAGTTTAATTGGAAATTACCGCTTTAACACTTTTTATTTCAACTTTTTGGTAATGCTTTTTGATGGAATGGCTTTTCACTAGTTACGAAACCTAAAAGCAAGTGCAGTTTTGCCAGCTTTTCCACACTTTGATTTTGAGACTGCCTAAGTATGTCTGTAGCACTCAATTTCTGTATGTCCCCACCCTTTATTCAAAAAAAGGTTATAAAATGCAGAGATTTTTGCAATTAAAAATAATTTATTAACTTTCTCAATTAAAGTTATTGCACTGTGGGGATAGCCACAGTCTTTTGTTGTGTTCCCGCAAGAGGCTGTGGCAGATTATCTTTTAGAGAATACCGGCAGTACTTTTGTGGTCACAGTTGTTACTATCGTTTGTTCAATTGAAGTAATGGTGACTACAGCTTGAAAGTTTGATCTACAAGCCAAGGGACAAAAAAGCCATTTTAGTCAGTTTTAGACAATTTGTTTGTCTAGCACAAGATACAAAATGGCACAGAGAAAGAGGAGACAATCTGGTGCTTGCCCTTGCTATAGCAAATGTTCTGCGGGGTAAGGATGCCTGGGGCTTGTAGGTAAAAGACCTGGGAGTCTCTGCTGCATTGAAACCTGGCAAGTGGCTGTAGCCCAGCAGTTTGGGTGAATGTGATTTCACTTGGAATTTGTTTTAGAAACAAAGTGAGACTTCAGGATTATGGAGAGATTTTCACCTGGAACATTGTTTTCTCATATTTTCTTCAAAGGCAGTTACTTGGCTAATAGCTACACCCTGCTTTGCAAAGACGATTAAACCCCACTTTTGTACTGCATTGTATGCTTTTCAGTCACTCTGTAATACACACTCTAAGTAAAACATTACTAGAAGGAATCATCATATGCTTGACACTTTCAGTGTACAATACTAAGGATAAAAACTGAGCAACCTATATATCCTAACCATAAAAATAAGTATTCTACCCTGACAGATCCTTTGAAATGTAAAAATTAACATTTTAAAGGGGTTCATTAAGCTGTAATATGCACTGTCAGATATAGCTTAGCTTTTATGCTAAGAAATGAGAGCTTATGCCTTTCATTATTCATATAGCTGTAACTTATCTCTTCATGGCTTCTTTTGAATATAAAGCTGTTTTAAAAATATAATATCAATGGAATATTACAGTTTTGGCAGCTGTATTTGGGGGCTCATAAAGAAGAGGTGAGATTCATGGAAGGTAAACATGCCTGTCTTCACAATAAAATTATCAAAACAAAATTGTACACAAATCATCCCAAGTTAAAAATCTCAGAAAAGTAAAAGAACAAATAATCAAATAATCTATTTGCAGTTACCTAACAAGTTATTAAGTGACTAGAAAGGACAAACATTGAATGTTTAAGATAAATCATATTAAAACAACCTAGTTTTCATCTCTGGCAGGATTCCTTGTGTAGATTAGAAGCCACACATGTCACATGCACCTTAATAAAACTTTTGACTCTGTCTCAGATGACATTCAGCTAAGCAAATGAGTACAAGTTGATGTAGATTAAATTGCTACCATGTGAATGTAGAATTTGCTGGAAAGTCATACTCCATGTATCAAAGGTTCCCAACAAAATGGAAAAATATGACCTGGAGTTCTTCAGGGGTCTCTCCTCTGTTTATTATTGTTCAGAGTTTCATTAATAAGTTGAATGATGGAATAGAATATTTCATTAAAGTTCCTATGGAGAAAATAATCTTAGATTTAATAATTTCACATTAGAATTAGTTGAAAATAATTAGAATTTTAAAGTATATTGACTGATACAGCAAAGTTTTAAAGTATTTAAAAATACAATTCATTCACAATGTGTAAACCCCACTGCATTTAGGTAGGACTAATTGGAGGCCATGCTTTTATGAGATGAAATATTTAGTGGCAATATGTACCTGAGATAGATAAATATGGAGTTGGTCTCAGAGAGATCTTGTCTGAAGTTTTCAAGAACAGGTTAGAAAAACATGTATGAGTGATGGTTTATGCGTATTTGATACTGCCTACTGGTGATGGAGTGAATGAATTAGCCCCTCAAATCCCCAATCTTCAGCAGATTCCAGTATCAGATGAACCTGGTGTGCTTGGCAGGAGACAAAGCCATAAGGGTCTGAGTCTGATCTAATGCCATTTAGTGGATGTCTAGTTTACTGGAGTGTAACTGAGCTACAAGTTAAGCCTTATGTGTGAGAATTTCAGAAAATCTTAGTGTCCATCTGATTTGCTCTGAACACAAGTAGTAAAATGCCCACGAGATCTATCGTGTCTTGAGATAAACACTTTTGGAGATCTCGCTCTGTATTTATCAGATCAGTTTCGGGTCAGATCAACAGGTTTGCTGTTATTTTCAATGGAGTGCCATGGCCTGATGTGCTTCAGAGATGTCTGCAGGATATCCTCCATGTCCTTGGGAAAAGCGTGTGGGAATTTCATCACCTCTGAGGCTTTCAACACTGAAGGCACTGTCTGCTTTTGCAGCAGGTTTCTCACTCACTGTGTGTGTTGCTTCCTCCCTCTGGCTGCTCCCGACTGTACTTCAGAACCTTTTGTGTGCCAGTAAGTTTATCTATCTGCTCTGGGGGAGGAACAGCCTGTCTCTCCTTAACCCTGAGGGCAGGAGCCAGTACAATGGGGAAGGGAGCTTTTGTGGCTTGGCCTTTCAAAGTAGCACAGCATAACTGTAAAAATACCTAGATCTATCCACTCCAGTAATTCTCAAGGATCTATTTAATAATTTATAATCGCTTCTAAACATTTGCCTTGAGGATTTAAGTGGACCTGGAGAATCATATCCACTGTTCATGTGTCCCAGATTCCTTTAAGCCTGTCATAGCTTTAAAGTCACACAGCCAACAGGTTGGGAACACTGTCATAGGTATCATACTCTCAACCATGAATTAATAATTATATGAATCTCTGGCATTTTTCCTAACTTAGTTGACTTTGCATGAGCCTGACTTCGGAAACTTATGTAGAGACACTGCAGAAAAATTGCTTGTTAATTGGGGTAGAGTCGTTCTGGATTACAATAACGTTTCGGTCTTGCAGTCTGTTCTTGAAGTTGGACATGTGGTTCACATTGCTGTGTGTCTTGAAGTACCTATAACAGATGCATATGGACTCAAGTGAAAAACTGCATATTTTTGACAACTGCAGCCTTTCCTATTAAGAATTTATAAGATAAATGCCTTCTATATTTGGAATCTAATCTCCCTTTTTTCCTCCTTGAAGAAGTCAAGCTTTAGAACATGTGTGCATTGAAATTACTAATATTTACAGGAATATTTACAGATGTTTGCATTACTATATAAACCATAATAATTCCGTTCATACTAACAGCTAGATTATGTCAAAAATCATATCCTGTGATAAGGAAGTGGGAGAACTGCACAGAAGTGCTTAAGAATCCTCAGTTCCTTCCCTTACACTAGACAAGCAGTGCCTCGATTGGAGCAGCTGCAGATTAATACCACCTTGACACAGGTTCCTTAGCACTCGGTGCCATATTAAGTGGTACACAAAACAGTCTCACATTCTTTTTCTGCTGTGTCCCATTTGCTTCAGTGGAGAACACACAGATGGATGCTGGTATTTTTGTGTACTGACAACCCATGAACATTCCAGCTGGCCTGTGTCTTGCTGGAAAATTCAGTTCAATGGGACTGAGCCTGTCAATTTTGTCGGTTCAAAAATAGAAGAAGAAGTCTGACAGGAAGCGAAAGAAAAGTTGGAAGCACAAATGAATCAGGAATATTTTAAATACCAAAAGTCCAGTCAGATTATTTGCAATAACTGAAATGATTTTTGTTATTTTTAAACTGAAATAGGCTAGCAAGTTTGTAATTTGAAAAGGCAAGTGAATTTTAAAATGTAAGCTGTATCAAACTATAGTGTGACTTGGAAATTGAGCTAATGTGTGGTGTATGAAGTAATTTCTATTATGACACTATCAATCGGATCTATTCACTTTATACATGAGTCATCCTATTTGAAGCATAGGGGAAAATTTAGGAGTAAAACCAGCAAATCCTATACCACAGTGTGAGGAACAGTCTTTATCTGAGTTCAAAAGTACAACCTGTTCTGATGTTTCTGTTACAATTTAAATGGAAAGGAACACAGGTAAGGGCACATGCATGGGGCTCTATCGCCCCTGTGTCTGAGAAAGCCACGGGGTTGTGACCGTACCCCATGATGGGAAATTGCAGGCAATACCAGGTAGCTCTAACAGGAGGCTAAATTTCCCATTGCCTTCTTCCAGTGAACTGGTGTTCAAATAAACCTGGGGATTACATGTTATATCCTCCTTTGAGAAAGTACTATATTTTTTCTTCTTGCAATAATATTTTTACCCCTTGCTGTAAGAAACTTGAAAAGAAAAAATGGAAAAGATTCTGACTCAAGCTGCAGAGGATCTTGAAAGTGAATGTCAGTTTGTGTCCCATGATACTTCTAAAGCAAAAGTTCTGCTTTCTATTTTAAGATAGTTGATTGCTAGTTGCATTGCAGAGCCTAGTTGTGAACTTTGGCTTTGATTTGGCCTAGAGTCATGGCGTCTCACTTGTTTCAGCACAGAATATGTAAAGCATTCAGCTATATATAAATCCCTAGTCTCCAAGGAGCCATCTTTCCATATCTGACATTAATGAGGTACACCTGCGCAGTGTTTGGCTTGTACACTGATCTATGTTTCATGACATTTATCAGAGTTATTGGAATCTACGGTGTAATCAAAATTACACCGTAACTAGGACAATAGAAAAGGCACAGTTTGCTCATTAGGAATGCAACAGTTTCAGTGTTTTGGCTTTCATTCTTTGTAACATCTGTTGTACAGCCTTAGGTTTGTTCAATGACTAAATATCCACATTTATGAAAACAATAATGTAAATTAAGTTTACTCTCCAGTATTGTCACTGGGGAGAGGGAAGGTGCATAATTTTACATGTAGTCTGAAAGCTGGTAAAAAGAGATGCTGTGTCAACTTTCTGCATTTTGTTTAAATAAAAGGCAATTTATTATCTTCATTTATTTAACCAAGTAAAACACTGAGTTGTTTGACTGTGTCCAAGTGAGAAAGGGTCAAAGATAAGGTTAAAAAACACACAATGAAGAAAGGAACGCAAAACGTATGGAGCCAGCTGGTATCTATAACTTCACCTGCTTTCTGTTAGGGTGGATCTCTCTTCTAATGCCTAGCTTTAGGCTTCTATTTCTATTTGGTCAGAAATACTTTCATGTGGAGCAGAGTGATTCTGGTCTAGACCTTGCAGAACTGAAGACCAGCTAAATATTTCAAAATTTGGGTGGCTGAAAACTCAACCAAAGATCCTCAATAGTGAAGGAAGGCAAAACTGGGTTAGGGTTCCTTAATAGTGTAAGCAAAGTTCAGTTTTGTGGAGATGTGGTTCTGGCAGGAGTGGTAGAAAGCTGTTGGTTGAAAAGCAGTTGGATAGGATCAGTGGAAGCTGGAGAAGATAAAGAGCATGTAAAGGAAAAGAGTGCCACTAAAGAGAACAGGGAAGTTGAGACAGAGAGAGAAAGGGGGAGAATAGAGAAAAAACTGGTAAAAACTTGGGTTAAGGAATCAGGGGTGTTTTAAGGGATTGCGAAAGGCTGTGTAATTGTCTTTGTTTTCTCTCTTGCCTTCCCAAAAGTAATCCAGGATAAAGGCAAGGACCTTAAAAAGGTTGGGAGGATTTGACAGGTTAATAAATGGTTAGAACAGTAGTGCCATAGTCAGGGGTTTGGGTACTTAGAACAAGGGACTCGATTTGGGAGGCCAGGTCTACTGGAAACTGGTGGAGTTGGTCTGACAACAAAGGAGAAGAGCGGTTTTGGTAGGAGGCTTGCCGGGCTGGTCAAGAAAGCTTTAAACTAGATGTGCTGGGGGAGGGGAGCATCATTCCATCACAGCACTCCCAGACAGTTGCCAGCACCTATAATAAATGCTCAAAGCAATGTAGAGATATTCCAGCTGCTCCAGCCAATGAGCCGGCTTTATTTGGAGCTCTGCTCAGATGCCTCTATACAAACACCCGTAGCATGGGGAACAAACAAGAGGAATTAGAGATGTGTGCATGTCTACAGGGATATGATATAATAGGCATCACAGAAACACGGTGAGATGGCTCCTATGACTGGTGTGTTGGAATGGAAGGTTACAGGCTCTTTAGGAAAGACAGGCCTGGAAGACAGGGAGGGGGAGTTAGGGATAGGCTGGAGAGTATGGAACTCTCTCTGGAGACACATGAGCAGTCGACAGAGAGTTTGTGGGTCAGGGTTAAAGGAAGAACAGTGATGGCAGACATCATTGTGGGGATCTGTTACAGACCACCTGACCAAGAGGACTTGGTGGATGAAGCACTCTATAGACAGATAGGAACAGCCTCACACTCACAGGCCCTTGTCCTCATGGGGGACTTCAGCCACCCTGACGTCTGTTGGAGGGATGGTGCTGCTCAGCAGAAGCAATCCAGGAGATTCCTCTATTGTGTGGAAGACAGCTTCCTTCTGCAAGTAATAGAGGAGCCGACAAGGAGAGGTGCCATGCTTGACCTCATCCTCATCAACAGGGAAGGGCTGGTTGGAAATGTGATGCTCCAGGGCAGCCTTGATTGCAGTGATCATGAGATGGTTGAATTCGAGATCCTCAGGACAGTGAGAAGAGCGTGCAGCAAGCTCACTGCCCTGGACTTCAAGAGAGCAGACTTTGGCCTCTTCAGGAACCTGCTCAGTAAGATTCCATGGGATACAGCCCTAGAGGGCAGGGGGGCCCAAGACTGTTGGTTGATATTCAAGGATCACCTGCTGCAAGCTTAGGAGCGATACATTCCTACTAGAAGGAAGTGCAGGAGGGCCAGAAGACCTCCTTGGATGGATAAGGACCTGCTGAGGAAACTTCAAAGGAAATAAGAGGCTTCTAAAAGGTGGAACCAAGGACAGGCGGCCTGGGAAGAGTAGAGGGATGTTGTCCAGGAAGCTAGGGACCAGGTTAGGAAAGCTAAGGCCCACTTAGAATTAAACTTGGCTGGGGATGTGAAAGATAACAGGAAGTGATTCTATAGGTACATTGCAAATAAAAGGCAGACTAGGGACAGCGTGGGCCCCCTCCAGAAGCTATCGGGAGAACTGGCTACCCTGGATTTGGAGAAGGCTGAGGTTCTTAATGACTTCTTTGCCTCAGTCTTCACCGGAAAATGCTCTGACCACACCTTCCACCCAAGTCTTGGAAGGCAGAGTCAGGGACTGTGAGAATGAAGACCCTGGGCCCACTGTAGGAGAGGATCTGGTTCAAGACCATCTTAAGAACCTGAACATATACAAGTCCATGGGACCTGATGAAATCCATCCGCGGGTCCTGAAGGAGCTGGCAAATGAAGTTGCTAAGCCACTGTCCATCCTATTTGAAAAATCATGGCAGTCAGGTGAAGTTCCTGACTACTGGAAAAAGGGAAATATAACCCCCATTTTCAAGAAGGGGAAAATGGATGACCCAGGGAACTACAAACCAGTCAGCCTCACCTCTGTGCCTGGCAAAATCTTGGAGCAGATTCTCCTGGAAGGCATGCTAAGGCACATTGTCATGGTTTAAGCCCCTCACGCAGCTTGCTCACTCACTCCCCCCTCCTTCTTCCCCCCCACTCCTAGGGGGAGGAATGGGGAGAAGAATCGAAAGAATGTAACTCCCACGGGTTGAGATAAGAACAGTCCAGTAACTAAGGTATAACACAAACCACTGCTGCTACCACCAATAATAATACAAGAGAAAGACAAGGGAAAAGAATACCATCGCTCACCACCTATACCCAGCCCGACCAAACAGTGCACCCCCCCCACCCTTCTGGGTCTCTCCTCTCCGTTTTACATCCTGGGCATGATGTGCTGTGGCATGGAATACCTCTTTGGTCAGTTTGGGTCAGGTGTCCTGTCTCTGCTTCTTCCCAGCTTCCCCTCCTCCCTGGCAGAGCATGAGACTCAGAAAGTCCTTGACCAGACCAAAACATTACCAAGCAGTAACTGAAAACACTGGTGTTATCAGCGCTGTTCCCAGGCCCAAAATCAAAAACACAGCTCCGCACCAGCTACCACGAAGGAGAAAAATGACTGCTACTGCTGAACCCATGACACACATGAAAAACAACAAGGTGGTGGGTGACAACCAGCATGGCTTCACTAAGGGGAAATCATGCCTGACCCGTCTGGTGGCCTTCTGTGATGGGGCTACGGAATTGATGGACAGGGGTAGAGCAGTTGACATCATCTACCTGGACTTGTGCAAAGTATTTGACACTATCTCACATGACATCCTTGTCTCTAAATTGGAGAGTCATGAATTCGATAGGTGAACCACTCAGTGGACAAAGAACTGGCTGCATGGCTGCACGGCTGCACGCAAAGAGTTGTGCTCAATGGCTCAAAGTCTAGCTGGAGACCAGTAACGAGTGGTGTCCCTCAGGGATCGGTGCTGGGACCGGTCTTGTTCAACATCTTTGTTGGTGACGTGGACAGTGGGATTGAGTGCGCCCTCAGCAAGTTTGCCCATAACACCAAGCTGTGTGGTTTGGTTGATACACTGGAGGGAAGAAATGCCATCCAGAGGGACCTTGACATGCTTGTGAGGTGGGCTGATGCTAACATGATGAAGTTTAACCATGCCAAGTGCAAGGTCCTCCACCTGGGTCAGAGCAATCCCATGCACAGCTACAGGTTGGGCAGAGAAGAGATTCAGAGCAGCCCTGCGGAGAAGGACTTGGGGGTGTTGGTCAATGAAAAAATGAACATGAGCCAGCTTCAGTGTGCGCTCGCAGCCCAGAAAGCCAACCGTATCCTGGGCTGCCTCAAAAGGAGTGTGACCAGCAGGTCGAGGGAGGTGATCCTGCCCCTCTACTCTGCTCTTGGGTGACCTCACTTGGAGTATTGTGTGCAGTTCTGGTGTCCTCAACATAAAAAGGACATGGAACTGTTGGAACATGTCCAGAGGAGGGCCATGAGGATGATCAGGGGACTGGAGCACCTCCCATATGAAGACAGGCTGAGAAAGTTGGGTCTGTTCAGCCTGGAGAAGAGAAGGCTGTGTGGAGACCTCATAGCAGCCTTCCAGTATCTGAAGGGGGCCTATAGGGATGCTGGGGAGGGACTATTCATTAGGGTCTGTAGTGATAGGACAAGTGGTAATGGATTGGAACTTAAACAGGGGAAGTTTAGATTGGATATAAGGAGGAAGTTCTTTACTGTAAGGGTGGTGAGGCACTGGAATGGGTTGCCCAAGGAAACTGTGAATGCTCCATCCCTTTTGTTGTTCAGGCCAGGTTGGCCAGAGCCTTGGGTGACATGGTTTAGTGGGAGGTGTCCCTGCTCATGGCAGGCAGGTTGGCACTAGAGGATCTTAAGGTCCTTTCCAGCCCTAACTACTCTATGATTCTATGTAGCCTTCCCTGCTCCTCTTTTGGGGGGGGTTTCACAATCTGTTTTCTTCCTAAACCCCAGAATTCTCATTTCTTCACTGTATTTCATTCCTCCTACTCTACAGTTTCCTTTACCTGTAAGGATGAAGGAAGGCCGAAAAGCCACGGTTGTTTCTATTACCGCTGACACTGAGGAAAGGGAGCAGAAAGGGAGATCAGCTGCTGCTACTGCCAGGAAAGGCTGCCCCTCACTGTAGTAATTGCTGTACTATAGGAAATAGCTCCCTATTGTAATGTTATTGATGACATCAAGTCTGGCTTTCTAGGACTCTAATGCACATAGAGTGGGAAAAAGTGCTGCAGACTTTACCTTTTCAGTAGTGTTACCCAAAATAACTGCTCAATTTGCATATGAGTAATACTGGTTTGCAGAAACTGAATCGGGGATAGAGGGGAGCAAAATTTGATCCAAACCATTGTTCTAGAGAATATTTTCACTTACATGCAAGTGCTCTGGAGCACTGCTTATCTGTTGAAATTCTAGAGATGGATAGCTGCACAAGGGACTTTAGATCCCTCTGTACAAAAGCACACATACTATTTAATTCTGCTAAAACAAACTTAGAATCACAGGTGAACTCTGTCAGTATTCCTTAATTACCCTTCCAGATTTCATTCAACTTTGGTGACTTCTGCAAAAATACTTCACAATGAACTCTTTGTACCAGCTTTTTTGGGTAAAAAAAAAAGTAAAATAAAAATCTTTGTGTTTGGTTTTGATTCAGTCAGAAGAAAAAATTTTCAAGTATAGGAGAACACAGAAAAGTCAATCACAAGTGCCTGTTTGCCCTGAAAGATTATGGTTGCTGTGAATGTGCTTCTTACAAGAATGACCGCACTATGGAGTTCATTAAATCAATTAATTTACTGAAGTGCATTAATGAACCTGAGTCATCTTTGTTTCATATGTCTGAATTCAGTGTAGTAACTCCCATGCACTTGCAAACTGTTGGAAGATGAGATCAGAAATTAGAAATTGATTTGTTCTTTAATACCAAGCAATGTAAATGAAGGGTAACCGGGCTTCTTTGGAACTGCTATAGAATTTACGTAAGTAGGAAAAATATGCCTTAATGCTCATGCTAATAACATTTGCGTTATTTTCACTACTTAGTGTTTTACTTGCAAATTATATAATTATTATTCTTTTGCAAACTTCAAAGCTGCATTTTTATGCTGCTTTTAAACTTCAGTTCATTATTTGAACTCCAATCACATATTATTATCTGACAGTTCCATTCCTTGTTTCCTTCTCTAACTAATGATGATACCGTCAATGTGACTTATGCTTCACTGTTCTTTACACTGATATCACTGGGAAAGATTTTGCATACGAAAATTGATGCTTCACTGGAGTTAATCAAATGGGTGTTTAATAAAGACCAAGAGTTATGTTTGAAGGGTAGTATCACTTGTGTGTCAACTTTGAGGTCTTTGTAGAGTAGTCTGCATGTACTAGTGACTGTACACTGAAGAGAGATCATGTTTGCCTCTTTATTTCTACAGCTTCATCTTAACAGAGTGACCCTGCCTGCCTCTATATTCATTTACTGAAAATAGTAGGACTTGAAAGGTTTCTGTATTCACCTTTAGATGTTCACGTTTTAGCAGCTTGCACATATTTTGAAGAATTAGGATATGATCTCTCTGGCTTTTAATTAGACTTCATCAAGATAAACTATTGATGTAGATGCAGTGTGTATCCTAAATCTAATATTGGGAAGGATGAAAGTGTTTTTAGTTTTATTGCTGCTGAAACAAATTTTAATTGATTTGCCCTCATTTTGCATGTAACAGTTTAAATTATCTGCTGACCCTGTTATTAGCAGTTGTTTTTCTGGTTGTTTTCCATCAGTGTATGTATTCATTATAAAATACACCCAAAAAAAAAAAAAAAATCAACAGAAACCCTAAAAGTGATATGGCTTGAGAGGCAGGCTGGCTATTTTTATTTTACATCCTCTAAGTATTTCTACAGGGAATTAGTAAATAAGTCCCATTTCTGTAGAAAAATAGACAACATGTTCTAGTGGAAATGGAAATGGAAATGTCGATGTACACTGCTGATTTTTGCTTTGCAATACGTTCTACTTCAAGAAAGAAGTAAATAAATGCCAGGCTATGTGAACCATCAGGGAACTGCTATAGCACTAGTTTGCTTTTGAAGAATAATTTAAGCTGACACCAGAAAGCCGCATGTTCTCTGTTTATTTCTGCAGACTTATCCTTGCTTTCTCACCTTTTTTCAGCATGATATAAATGGTGGCTGTCACTTGCAACAATTTACCTTGTATGCCTTTGTTTGTACTCCAGTCACACTTTTTTTCAAGGGTAAACCATCTCCACGCTCCTTTTAATATGTGCATGGGCTGGTGTGAAATTAGAGGTCTGAGCTCCATCTTTATCTCTTTAAGATTCCCACCTAACAGAGAAGTCCCTTCATCAATATTTCTGACTCTTTTCTGCACTTCGGAGCCCATCACTTACACAAAATGAGTAGGAAACAGAGTAACTGACTCAACACAGTCCTTTGATGCTTAAAAATTGTATTTTTGCCTCTTAAGCTAGCTATGAGTCATCTTCAGGCGATAATTAAGTAGCTGAGGGCATAAGCAAATAAGTGCAGGGAAGTGTAACCAGGGAACTTTGTGTTTGCACTCACTTTACACCCAGGTGCTAAGTATTGGCCTGTAGCCATGCATAATGGACTGAATGTCATTTATTTGTATGTTCCTTTCTCATACTGCCTTTAATTTTATAGTCTTATTCTTCCTTCTGTGTCTGTATTGACAAACTGCAATGGCATCTGTGGGAGTGGACAGGAGCCCACAGAGGGACAATATATGGCTCCAGGCTTGCTGCCAAAATGGATCACTATTACAGTTATATCCAGCTGAAGGTTTGGGTTTCCTGCTTCCACAGGTAATAACCAGGAGAGTGAGTTCCCTGCCATATGATACATCCAAGATACACACAGACACTTGAACTGACAGCAGAGCCAGTATGCACCTTCAGAATGACATGGTAGCTTCTGCATTTTAATTCTCAGTCTGCAGGTTAAGTATAATTTATTTTGATATATCAAGTGCGTTGGAATTGAGTAGTTTTGTTTTCTCCTCCAGAATTTTTATATCACAGTATTTCATATTAAGTTAAAGAAAAAAATTATGTACTTCCAAAAAATTCTTGTTCCGTTTGTGTGGGACAAAATTGTTTGTCAGCAGTCACAATTTTTTTTAGTGAAATAGAAGTCAGTGAAATGTCTGCCATGAAACAAATATCCCAAAGAGCACATGAATCCAGCAATAAAACTGTTTCTCATCAGGCAACAGAGTGTGTGGCACAAGCCAAAACTCAACTATTTGCAACCTCTGCAACACTCAGGCGACTGTTGCTATGCTACAGCCTCTCTTTCCTGGTAATATGATCCACAGAATGCAAATCAGAAAATTAAAAGCTAGACAAAATTATGTTACAACACTTTTTATAAAAACTCTGATTGCTTTTGTCAAGGGCCTGTGAGAGGAATTTGTCCAACACATGTGACCTGCCAGGTCTTGAGGGATTATTTTCAGGCAGAGAAAGTGGTTTTGTATATTGAAGGATGCAATAAACATAATTATTGAAGCTACAAACCAAGTGGCAGAAGAGGTATTTACTGTATGAAATTGTTAGATCTCTCTGTCAGCAAAATTCTGAGGGTTGTTCAGAAGAATAATGCCTAACGGCTAGTTGCCATTCATGGAGATAATTTTCAATTCAATTTGTTCATTAGAACCAGAGGAGAGCTCCTTTAAGCTTCTCTGTAGCCTGACACACCAAGTAGTGTCCCTCTCTTATTCAGAACAAGTTCTGATGCCATGGGCACAGGGTTTTCTAATGTCACTGCATGAGATACAAATATCTTATATGTATCATATATGAAATTCAATAGGAGATGGCTAGCTGTGTGCTTAAGATTCTACTCAGCTGTAGTTTATCCAGCTCAGTCACTTTGCTTTAGGTAGCCTACTGAAAGTTGGCATTGGTATAGCATTCATATTTCGATCACAGATAAACAATGCAATTAATTGGTATTAGCTTTTATTGCGGCTTTTTCCATCTGTTGAACTTCAGAAGAATTGAAGTGTGTTCCCTGTGTCAGCCTGTGAGCACTGAAGATAGTGTCTTGAATTTCAGACTTAGCAACCCTGATGGGAATAGTTGGATTTCTTTTTGATTCCAAGTCTCCTGTTTTGAATAGCAATTTTCTCTAGTAATCCATGTGAAGCATTCTCTCAGCATGCTGGAAGTATTATTAATTAAATGTTTGTAGAAGATTCTTTTTAAGAACCTCAGAAGATCAGCAGCATGACTTTAATCTCCTCCCAAGATTTCATATACCTGACCTTCACAAATTCATCCCCTTTTTGACTCATACCGTACAACAGATTTTATTATGCCTTCATTTTACTCCAGAATGTTAATAATTATTGTATTACCAGCATTGAAAAAGGGGTTATATGCAAGAGAAATTAATTTAAAATATGTCTTTAAAAATCTTTAAAAGTTTCTCTTCAGGAATACATAATATATAATAGACACAGATAAAATAGCAAATTAAATACTTTGGGATAATTAATACAGTAAAAATAAATTACATTATGTTCAGAATCATATGTCAGTAAAAGGCTTTGCCAATTCATTTCCTCACTTAAATTTAGCTTTGTTGTCTCAGCTCATTTATTACATTTTGTTTTTTCTGGCATCAGTTAGTTGAAAACATAGACCTCAACAACATCAGATTCAGGAAAACCTCTTGCTCTCATGCCACAAACTGCAAAAATGCTTATGATATATATGGAACTTTTTTGGGGTAGTTTTTTTCACTCACAAGACGCAAAAAGAAGCAGTCATAGGTCCCATTTTCAACAACAATTTTTTTTTTGGGGGGGGTGCAGTGGGGGTATGGTGGAGGGGAGGATGGACTATTAAAATATTCCCATGCTTGAAGTTGCGTATAAGATCATCAATGGGTTTGACTTTAGCTTTATTCTTTGGGAAGGAGATTTGGTGATATATTTCTATTGGTCAATTTATACTGTAATCATTCCATTTATCTGCATTTGACACAAATGATAGGAGAAGTTGTATCCTGCCTGTACTCTTATACTCCCTTTTACTATCAGTGCTTTTGATTTCCCTAAGTGCTTTTAAAAATAGATTATATAAAGATGCCACCTCAGTGACCTTAGTACCATATGAATCCTTATTTTCACCATTCTCAACCCAATACTGTCATGACTGTACTATGGCATGGCTTCCCATCTAGTGATACCATGCAAAAAATGCTTCAGGTTTTTTGTTTTCCACAGAATAGATAAGTGCTCCAATTTGTAGCATAAAAAAATTATCATAATATGATACTGCACCTTCTGCAGGGTTCCAATCTGTTCCAATTGAGACTTTTTACTCTTTTCTTATATATGAAAGCTGACAAAAACATATAAAACTAAGATTTCTGTATACAAATACAGAATATTTATTTTTAGGTACTTTGTTCTCCCTAATCTAAGAGCATAATTAACATACTTTCAAATGTAAAATACAGTTGAAGCAGTCTTAAAAGACACAGAGCAAATCTGAAAAGAAATATAATCTGAATCTTGAAGTTTTCTTATATGAAATAACTTTGGGTGAATTAGAATTATTGTGTACTAGCACATGCTACAAATAAAATCTCATTAGATAACTCATGTCCTCTGTTGTAATTAATCAACCTCAGTAACCCATGGCTAGTTCCAGGGATGACTACATACAGAACATAATTCTCAATTAAGTGGTTTCATTTGGTTTACCAGACAAACCTACTTCTGTAGTGCCTGGTAGCACATTTCTGACCAAAATGTCAGCTTTCTTTTTAGTAGGTGCAGGTTGTCTGCTTGGGCCAACAGAGAGAAGCGGACGGGTGCAGTACTACCTGCTGCTGTATCAGCAGAACGGCTTGTGGTGCTTCAGATAGGAAGAATACTTTCCCTCAGCCTGCTGGCTTATTAATTAGGTATTAGGCTGTATGAACACTTGGTTCTATGTTGGATTGTAGCTGGATTGTGTATGTAGTTTCCTGGTGAACATTTATTGATATTGCAGGAAAAAGCCAACCAAATTGCAGAACAGTTAAAAGCAAGGTTGTCTCCATACTGTTGTGATACTATTCTTGATTGGGAACATTAAAAGCTTCTCATTTCCATTTCCCTTTTCAAAGGTAGGAGCTGAACAATGAAACCAGTGTGGTAACTCAACTAAAAGACCAGTTGCATACTTTAGTACACACTTTTATCTAGCATGGTGTCTATGCAATTTATACTCTCCTACGTATGTTTCCCGGTGATAAAATATGTGGGTCTACCTTACTACTCAGCTTTGCTACCACTTGCAGAGGTTCTATGATTGAAACTTGACTGCAACAGTGTGCTGTCTTTTTCTGTGTGGGTGTATCACTACCTCAGGGAATTCATCTGACCCTATTCAGAAAACAGATGAAAAATTCTTTACAGTAGAAAGTGCTGACAGCCCAAGCAGAAGCATTTATGGAAAGTTCATATAATCAGATTTTCAGGGTGAAAAAGCAAAATTTTTTAAAGTGGCCTGATCTTTCATTTCTCACTCATGAATATATTTGCTTTGGAGTAAATGGGCATAGTATAGTATGAAATACTCTTATTCCTGTGACTTTGCACAGAAATAGGAATAGGAGATTGTAATGTTGGATTAGAAATTTTATTTAGTCATCAGTGAGGCTGAAATTTACTGAAGAAGGTAAATTTGATTTATGAACTGGGTTCCTGGAACACAGCCTGTGTGTGCCTTCTATTTATTTTCCCAAATTCTCTGTCTCTATTAACATCAAAAGAATATCAGTAGGACAATGCTGATTTGCTTAAACTGAGGATATGAACTTTTTTCCCCTCTGCTTTGAGCTGCTAGCTGTGTTCTTATACTTGCTAAATGCTCTTTTCTTCTTGTACCTCCTCTTTTTGCTGGCTGCCCAGGACAGCAACATTTGCTGTGAACCAGAATGTCTGCGGATCTACCAGTTGATTTGCATCAAGGAGGAAGCTTCAAGATTCTGCTCCTCTGGGCACTATAAATGGTGCAATAGTATTTTGACCTATGTGATACTCTAAGGAGTAATTATTCGTATTTTCCCCTCAAATATTGCCTAAAGGGTTGTTATTTTACTGTTTATAAACAGTAATAAAGCCAAAACATCAGCAAGCAATTGTTTTCCTCTATTTCTATGTGAAACATCATACAGGCTTAATGTATTCCAGCATGGAAGTCCCAATTTGATGCTTCAGCAGAAAGAAAGTTTGTTATTAAGTAGACTGAAACAATGGCATGATGAATTTGAAGTTCCTTGGGAATGTTATTTTTGTAACTTAGGGGGAATGGTTGTTTTAAGAAGTTGATGGAAGTTGCATTTATCCAGATGTAGAATTCAGCCTTAAAATCTAGTAATTTGTCCAAATTTTAGTATTGTAGTTGAGAAAAACCAAACACTTCTTCCAGTGTGATCCCTTTGTCTACCCTTCTGAAACATCTGTCTTGTTTACCTTTTCTGTAATTAAACTTTATGCGACTTTTAGCCAGTTTTAGAAGTTGGTCTCACTGGCTATAGACAGCTTTGCACCAGAAAATCAGTTAAAGAATGAAAGAGTCTTTTAGTACAGCTCAGATTAAAAATAGCCTGTATTTTCAAGGAGTTATCATGATGATACTGAAACACTGTGTTTCTATTTGGCACACTCCCCTTTTTAATCTGATCTCCCTGTATTGACCTAATAGTGCTTTTTACTCTGTTTAGCTTTTCTTTTTTTTTTTTTTTTTCACATCAGCTAGGATGTGAATATATTTTCTTTTTCTGTTTAGCAAATATTTAGATAGTTTTAGATCACAAACAGATAATGAACTCAGAATTGATGGCTCCACCTGTTGGTGAAAATACAAACTTTAAAATGAACCCAGAAATTGACATAACAGTAACTGGAGGGTAGCAGAAAATATAAATTTTTACTTTATCTTTTGTATTATTTTCAAACTACAAATTTATTTTAAATAATTTCAATCATTCTTCAACAAATTCCTATCTCACAATTGAGGTCTCAATGCACAAAGCACCTTCAGACTTCGTAATTTGTTCTCACTTGTGTATAATTCAAAGTTTCTAGCTCTGGGCTTCAACCTGTGAGGGGAATGTCAGGGACAGCAGTCTTGGGAAGCATGAGCAATTTTATCTGCAGTATGATCGACGAAATGGATTCAAAGTTTGAGAGCAATGCCTGGTTCCTGTTCTATTTCACCTCACAATCAAATGGATCAGATCAAGGCTTAAGATAACCTGTTGGTCTTTGGAGCTGGGGGGAAACACAATGAACACAAGCTGAAAACTTGGAGAGGTGCTATTCTGTTGGTGAGTAAGAAAAGGAATTAGACTTTGTTTTATAAGAGAACTCAGACTAATTTCGATACAACAACAGAAGGTCAGAAAACTTCCAGAGTTAAGGCTGTTGGCTTGAGTTAGATCAAAGGAGCAACGTCAATATGCCCAGAAAGCACTTGGCTGAAGTGCAGACAGAGGGAAAGAGATGCACCTCCTTTTGGTGTTTAAACAGGTTGCTGAAGTTCTGAAGTATGAGTCAATCTCTTGTAATGACCAAAATGGAATTAATATGATTTTTATTATAAAGCTCCAAACCTGCAAAATTCTTTCCAAACTGATTGAAACTGGGATTAAAACATAAGACCGAAAGGAAATCCACACTTATACTTGTCTATTATTTTTGCCTTTTAAAAGCAGAAGGGCATAGCAGAATATCATTGTGCAGTATCTATGATGTGTAACTACTCAAAGAATGTGATTTCTATGGCTTTCAACAGCTAGTCTGACTGTAAAGATCATGAAAAGACTAAATCTTCCTCCTACTCGTTTGTTTGTTTGAATTTCTTAGGCAGCTGAGAATTCTCCTTCTGAGGCTGAATTTCTCAGAGATGTAGATCAAGTCTCTTGTTCCTGCACCACCTGGTTTCGGTCTCCTGACTCAGCAGCAAGAAGTGCAAAAGTCATAAAACTACCACTATCTTATGATTCTTGCCTAGCAGAATGGCTTTTGAAATTAGAGCTGACTTGAGGCTGTTTTACTTACATAGGAGGGGCAATTCCTCCTCTCCCCACAGTGTAAACATCTGTGCACTCTTGCTCTCCTTCAGTGCATTCACAAGAGCTGGGATTCTCTAAAGATCTTGTTCCACATTTCTAATGGGGTGAATTTCCTGTGCAACGCAGCCACAACAGGATGTTCAACTCTGTAAATTTAAACTGAATATCTGTATTACCCAGAAATGCATCCAGTTTAAAAATTCAGTGAGCCAGTCAAAAATGCACTGAAAGATCCTAAAGATGAAGTAATTTTAAAGCAGCTTTTGTACATCCTGACTGACCAGAGCTTTTTCCCCAAAATACAGTAATTGTGAACCTTGAATGAGTAGTAACCTTGAATGAGTAGTAACCTTGCTATCCTTGGAGTGTAAAAACAAGGGCTTGTATTTTCTACCTGGGCTCTTTCCTACAGTTGGTAAAGACTGATGAAGTTGTTCTGCAAGATAATGATTCAGAGAAAACTCCAGGAACAAACTTGCCAATGAAGTTCTAAGTAGACAAGCAGGTGTTCTTTATTGCGGCGCCGGGAGACACGGGGGATAGCTCCTCCTAATGTGTGTCCCCGTATTGTTACACAAGCAGTCCTTATATAGCCGCTGGGCACACATGAGGCATTCATGAGGCTATGTATGGATTACATCGTTTTCCAGAAAGTTCCCCGCATGCATACAAAAATGTGGTGGTGGTCTCTGAGGGTCGTTTATTTCTTCCAACAGTCTTCATCACTTCTGGCAGCCTTCGAAGCACTCGCAGTAGATGCTTATACCAGCTTAATTGGTTCGTTTACACCATAGACATAACAATCATCCTGTCCTTCTACTTATCAGTTAGTTTAACTGCAGCCCATCCTGGACCCCTGGCATTCCAGATACTCCTTATCCTTACGTCCTGTTCTTCTAGCCCGTTTTTCTTGCACTAATTTTGTACTAAGATCATAAAGGCCTAAAATTACAATGGTTTATCTTATACAAGAATTCTCAGTATGTTCTCTAGCTGTACTCTATTTTTTCTGTGAATCATGCATCTCAGTAATTTTCCATTGCTACTGTTACAAAGCCATCAAACTTAACATTACTTAAAATTGATTCTAAAGGCTTATATATTTCATTTTGTGATTTTGTGCCCCCCTTGTCTCAATAACTTCATGATTAGGTACAGAACTGCTGCAATAGAATGAACCTTTGCATGCTACATTGCCATGTGCTAATGAATTTCCATCTGCCTAACACCCAAACTCAGGAGTCTGGCTGCAGTCTTCATCTCTTGAGCCTCCCAGGAGCACCACAGCATGGGGCTGCCTCCAGGCAGCAGTGAGACCTTTTCTTTGCATTTGAAATTCACTTACCCTGATCTCAGCTCAGATACATCACCAGGTTCATAGCACACTTCTACGCATTTTCCCAGCTGGTTTTACTGAGGCATAGGTAGGTCAAATAATTGGATGCAAGGTAGTATGGAAAAGTTTCCTGATATTCAAGAGGGTTTAGAAATGCTCCATGTAATAAGATAATCCATCAAATGTTTTTTCTCTTTTAGAAAATACTGATTTAAGCAAAAAGATATTGGAGTGCTGGTCTAGATTTTGTGGTCTACTTATCCTTAACATTCACAACTCTGAAATGCGCACCACTGAATTCGCTCTGAGTTGTTGAGTATATTTTGATAATGCTTCATAAAAGTTCATTACAATTTGTAATCTTCATTGTGGTCTATGGCAGCAAGACCATATGGGAGTGAGACCTCTCCTCTCTAACAGAGTGAGCGAGGATGCAAGAGTTGCATATATGCTGTCCTTAGTATTTCATTGCAATACTGAGGAATTCAGTGAGATAGAGGATCGAGAAACCTAGAAATATCCTTATGAGAGGGAAGTGAGTATGAGTGTTCAAGACTAGCCTACTTGATATCTTTTTATAATTCAAAGAGATGAAAACACTTGCAAAGGCTGAGGTCTAGCTGATGAGCTAAAACCAAATGAAAGCAATGAAACTCTTTTAACTGATGTTGTTTGGATTTGATTTAGATGCATGTTTTAGATTTATTGGTAAATTAAGCAGTACCTCCTAGACGAGACATGTTTCTGAACTCTTCTGTGCCCTACAATGTATCTTACTCAGTCACTTTCATGTATTTGATCTAGCCTGAAATTTTAAGAACACTGACCTTTGGGAACAAAGCAGGTGTGGAGTCAGAAAAGAACCAGCTAATTGTAAAGTTCCATCCTTATTTACTCAGGGCATGATCTTATTTTATTGCCTGTTAAAGCAGACTTAAGAACCCATTTGTACAAGTAGCTCTCCTAACTGGTTTTCTCTTATTGATGTCCCCTATTTTTACTGATCAGAAAATTAGCCTGGAGGCTACTTCAGATTAATACATTTTTTGTGTTATAATAATTAAAATCCTCCATTCAGTCTGCTCACAAAGAGCAGTGATTTAAGTGACACTGCCAAAAAATAAGATCTCTTCAGTAATCTCTAACAATTACAGGGAATAAGAAATATCTCCTTTTCTGCTAATACGACTTTTCCAAGGGTGGACGCATTTTCTCTTATTCTACATTTCTCTGTATGTGTGCTGCACATTTTTCGGTGTGAAAGTTCTAGGTGGCCTCAAGGACTGTCATGTCACAGATAAACATCTTTTACACCTCTTTGTGTAAGGGTAGCCCACCACGACAACCTCATGCCGTTTTCTTGAATGATTCATCAGATTGGAAGAGCATTTCCCCTCCTAGCTAGCAAGTAAAAAGTAAAAAGTAAAAAGTAAAATACAATGAAGATGAACTGAAGGGAAAAAGATGATTTCTTTAAATCCCCTGTGTGTGTGCGAGTGTTTGGGGTTTCTTTGTTTGCTAGTGGTTTAGGGTTTTGTTTCTTTGTTGTTTTTAATCCAGCTATTGCTGCCTTTTTCTCATGGTAAGGACAACCAGGTGAATTTAAATTCCCTCATATGCCGTTAAGTGAAAATTCTTTGCTATTTGAATACTTTCTTTTGGAAAATCAGATTCCTCAGGGGTTGGTATTGGGATCAGGGCTGTTTAACATCTTCGTCAGTGACATGGACCATGGGATTAAGTGTGCCCTCAAAAAGTTTGCTGATGACACCAAATGTGTGTTGTGGTCGACACACTGGAGGGCAGGGATACCATGTAGAGGGACCTTGACAGGCTGGAGAGTAGGGCCAGTGCAAACCTCATGAAGTTCAACAAGGCCAAATGCAAGGCCATACACCTGGGTCAGGCAATCCCAAGCACAAATACAGGCTGGGAAGAAACTGGATTGAGAACAGCCCTGAGGAGAAAGATTTGGGGGTTTTGGTTGATGTGAAGCTTAACATGAGCCAGCAGTGTATGTTTGCAGCCCAGGAAGCTTTGCTCCCAGCACGCCTGCATCCGGCTCTGGGGCCCCCAATACAAGAGGGATATGGAGCTGTTGGAGTAGTTTCAGAGGAGTCCATGGAGATGCTGTGAGGGCTGGAGCACCTCTGCTCTGGAGAAAGGCTTAGAGAGCTGGCCTTGTTCAGCCTGGAGAAGGCTCCAGGGAGACCTTGTAGCAGCCTTTCAGTACCTAAAGGGGGCCTACAAAAAAGATGAAGAGGGACTTTTGACAAGGGTATGTAGAGACAGGACAAGAGGGAATGGATTCAAACTGAAAGAGGGGAGGTGTAGATGGTAATGAAGCTGGTTTTCCGAAACAGAGGGATCAGAGCTATTTGCTGTTAGTCAGCAACTGCCTATATATCTACAACCGGAATCAGACTTGGTTAATTTAAAGGTATCACTTAGGAAACATTTATCAGAATCTGTTGTGCACTGCTTCAGTGTTCCTTTCCAAAGCTTGCTTAATTAGAAGCAGTGTGCTAAATTCCTTTGTGGTACCATCAGAAAAGCCTTTCCTTAAGGCAGCACAAGTAAGAGTTATGAATACAATATCTAATACTAAATTGACATAACAATCCTAAATGAATATTTGGAATTAGCAAACACTGACATATTGAAACTGTCTGCATCTCACCACATTCAATTTCCAGATCATAGCATCTGTTCTAGTAAAGGGGGGAAAAAAAGCAGTAAAGATGTTGATGTTGCCATTGCAAATAGATCCAAATTCAGCAATAGAAAGTAGTTTGTACTACACAATAAATAATTCTTATTTATTTATTTTACATTTTCCCGAGAGGAACCACACTCCATTTGGTTTAATAATACATGTTTTTGCTTCAGTTGACATTGGCAAATGTGCCTGGGTGTATTGGCAGGGTTGTGATAATCAGTCACCATTAAGATCATGATTTTCAGCTGAGGAACAGGAAATTTTGGATAATTATGATGCTGATAATCAACAACAACAGCAATAAAGAATGTGAAAATCATCACAAGGCTCTCAGGAGAGAAAATGGAATTGACACCTCTTTGTCACATATTACAGTTTGGAATATGAGCTGAGCAGATTTTTACCTGATCCTTTATTTTTTTGTTTCAGAAGCTGTGTTAATTGTTAGAGCTCTGTGAACGCCAGAGGCAGTCAAACCCACTCTTTGGTGGGTGTAGCCCGACATTGTTTTCTGTGGCTCAAAACAAAGCAGTGAAAGACATTCCCTTTTGCTTATTTTCCAGTGCATTTTTGGGAAATCAGACCATAAAGTTTGCCTCAAGAAATTGGTTCGATGTGGCTAAGAACCCTTGTTTACGTATTCTCAATTAAGGAATCCTTAATAAGCTGTTCCATTTGCACACAGATTGCCCAGAGAGGGTAGTTTTACTCTCTTTGGATAACTTTGGCAGTTATATATTGAAGCATTGGCTTGTAGTTCAAGGGTAAAACGCTATTGGAACAGAAAGATCTGATAGTCAGAAAATGCATATGCTTAACTCCGATTCTGCTTTGTTTTAAACTCAGTTTCTTTGTCTCATTGAGAAATGAGTGCCAGTGTTAGTTTTGTTACTTTCAGACACAGATTAGAAAAAATTAAATTGAATGGCTGTTGAAGCTTTAGTGTAAAACATTTGAGATTCTCTAGGAAAGAGGTCTGAAGGATTCTCTGTAAGCATTTCTGCTGGACTGTTCTTGGGAGTGGACTTTGAATTAGTTGCCTTTGATGCTGGTGTTATCTGTTTACCTTTGTATCAATTCTGAAAGTTTAGATTTTCTTCTTGTGTCATCAGTGTGCCAGAGGCAACCCAGCTGCAGCATGTCTTCAACTTATATCCTTTATCAAAATATTTTATTGTTCTGCCCACAATGGCATCAGTTACAAAGTCATGACTGGACTGGCAACTTATTAGAGCAAAGCATTGAAATATCCATCTGCTTTTGATTGCTTGCAGGATGTTCTTCATCTGAACTGGGCTGTGGAATATTCTTTCATTTTTAGTTTTGAATTGTCCATTTACTGCTGTAGGGGAAGCTTCCATCCCTGAGTGAAAACTGGAGTCAGCTCCTGAGGAACGAAGAAACACATGAGGGATGGACAAATTGAAGGACTAATCCTTTCCTTCTCCTTGCAACACTGGATGAAAATCTCCTGGAAGTTAACTCAGCCCAGTCTGTATTAGCTGCAGTGCATCTGAGACAGGTGATAAGGGCCCAAAATCAGTAACAGTGAATGAAGGCCTCTGCACAACACAGCCTGATGTTTGGCCCCTAGCAGATGAGTACGTTTGTTAAACTCTGAGAGCAGTAGCTCCTGGAAGGAATTATTCCCCTGTCTTGGTTAGAGCAAAATTCATTTTGGAAGTCACTTTCACTTTCCCTACCTACATGGTCACTTTTGTTTGATGTAGAGGGTTAATTTCCTCTCCTCCCTTCTGTCTTGTGCCAATGTGGTGTTTAGGTTATCAGACCAAGTTAGCCTCTACGAAGATTAGCTGAGCTGTGGCTTGCCTTTCAGGCTTTTTTTGATATCTGGAATTGGTAGAGATAAAGCAAAAGCTTTATTTACGGGACTTCATTTTACATGGATGAGTTCTATCAGTCTAGATCCACACAACTAATTGTCTGTCTCTAAAAAATAAGTTTGTTAAGAGACAATCTAGCAGTGTTCTCTTAACAGCAGTAAGATTTCTGTGTAGAAACAAGCCCAGCGGTTTTTTTTTTCCCCTTTGGCAAGCAGGCTTTTCTAAACTGAAGTCTATTGATGAAGTAGGACCACGAGAGGGCACTGTGGTTCTTTGATAGCTCTTCATTCAATTTGGGAAAGACTGTAAAAATTACAATGAAACCTTCAGAGGAAAAGTACTCATTTATTTCTTCTGGAAGAAATCACAAATTGGTATCTCTTTTCTTGCTTATCAATACAGTCTTGGTATTAACTACATACAGCGATGGTTATCACTGGTTTTGGAATGCATTTGTAAACTGTTAAAATGGGAAGATGCACCATGCATCTTTTCTGACAGTTAGTTTTTGAAAGCAAAATACTTTTCCAGTATATCTGATATTTCTCTTGAAATTAGAAGTCTGATAACTCTACCAAGTAAATTATACAGAAACAACAGCTGGGTTTTTTTGTTTTATTTTGTTTAAAGATACCTGCCAGTAAGGTCTCATGATCACTCAAAAAGCAGCCAGTTGACAGAGTTGACAGAGAATGGTATTTAGGACTTGCCTTCATAGATGTTTGGCCATCTTACCACTTTTATGGACGTAGTGTATGAACTGAGAGATCAGAAATGTTCATTCTTTTGCTTCGCTTTTGTAAGTTTCAATTGGGATGATTTTTGTTTGAGCTAGTGATGTGCTGAACACTGATCACAATTAGCTTTTTCTAATGGAGAAGTTACTGTAATAATGAACATTTTAATAGCCTTTCTTAATTTCTCTCAGCCAGATTCTTTCGTCTGTTTTTTAGGCCTGGTGTGGACCCTTCTGAAGACATTCATCTTATAGTGCTTTCCTCCTGTGAGCTAAACCTTACCATATTCCCCAATAATAAAACTTTTGACTTTTTCACTCTTTTGCAGTTCCAGTGTAAATGTCTGATCTGTTATTTAAATGAAGGCAGCTGATTGTTGGAAGTTGACTGAATGATAAAGAAATATCCCCAATTCATGTGCCTGTGACCACTGTAACTTAAGAAGTGATTGTAATAAGATCACCACAATTCTGTAGCCAAAGGTCGCATAGCTGAAGCATATGACACATTTTATTTGGCTGCTCCTCCCTTTAAGCCGAATATTGCCTACACGACAAACAAAGATGGTCTTGCTAACAAATCACCAGTTGTTGCATGCAGGCTTAGCTTCTCGTAGTGAGGCTCTGACAGGCAGAAGACTCTAAGGCAGTTTCTGACTCAGCCCCAGATCCCATCTTTTGCAGATTATAGGCTCTCTTCCTGGCCAGTCACCAAGAAATCCTTCCCTACAAGCCTGATTCCTATTACTAGCACAGGGGGGCAGAGCCCAGAGCACTTTGTTAACCCGTCCGTGGCCAGAGTATAGTGTTGCATATTTCGACACCTTGGTTTATTTTCTCTCAAACCTCCTGAAACTAGCAGTATGCACAGCTCTGTCTCCATATGTATCAAATGGGTACAGCCAAATTAAAGGAAGTTTTCTTTAAGTTGTTTTGAAAGCACAGAGAATTGCAGGTTTTGACAGTGGCAGAAAGTTAGGAGAGCACTTGTTGAAGAACTGGTTAAAATATATTGTCAGTGCCTTAAGTTCACATAACACTGAGTAGGAACTGTGGGGTTGGGGGAAGGAGTGTTTTCATGGTCTGTGGAGGGATGGCAGTTTGAAGTTATTCCCTCTGCATAAATATGGCAATATTTGTAAGCTACTCCAGATCCCTTACTGGAATGTAAAGTCAGCAAAATTCAGCACTTTGGAAAATGATTGTACAGTGGAACCCCTGTAGAGGAAGTATTTTGTGTCTCAGTAAGACAATATGTTCAGCTATTTAGTTCTTTAGTGGCGCTCCTTAAGGCATGAATTGTGGTCCATTTCCCTATTTTCTGTTCCATCCTCATAGAAGAGCCTATATCTTAAGGTGCTGCTTTTTATTGTCATGGCTGATCCATACACAGAGTGGGGAAGGTTGTTATTTCACAGGGTGATTCAGTGTTTCTACCATTTGGGAAAAATCATGCCTCCTCCTTAAATTTGGTCTCCTCCCCACTATTTACTGGCAACCAGGAGTCATGGTCAAGACTTGGATCAGAGACAACCTAATAGCTGGTATCTAAACTGGCATTCAAAGTACTGAGCAAGACACTAGGATCCAAAACAGCTACCGCGCTAAGCACAGAGCTGCCTAGAACTAGCATGGGAAAAAGATAAAGACAGTGTGAATGCTAAATATGGACCATCATATGGTTCAATCTGAGCTGCAAGGAGGTTTCCCCACCCACTTAGGACATTCATTCAGGACTGGTCTCTTTGGGATTGACATTTGGGCCATTTCTACGCTGTGTCTGAAGCACTTGGCCAGGATGTATGAAGACTGGTTCAATTTATCTGCCTGACTGTGAGGAGTCAAGCTTCTCCCTCACATACCTCAGTTCTTTTCCCTGTCCTGGTCCTGTTCCTGTCCCTGTCCTTTATCCAGCAACTTTTTCGTGCAAATTACAGAAGACCATCTGGCAACAAATGCAGTCTCTTCTTGAGCTCCACTAATAGTGCCAGATGCCTTCCATGGATTCTCCAAACCACAGTAGTGTTAGTTCTCAAAATTTGGAGGATACATAAAGATAGCAGAAAGTAATATAATGTGGTAAATTGCTTTTTGGAGTGATTTCATGGAATATAGAATACTTAAAGATATAAAATGTAATAAAAACATGTGTCAGACAAATGAGAACACAGGAAATCTGAGGTAATTTCCCTTTGGGATACTGAAAATGTTACGGGCTATGTGGCTGCAGCATCCCCTAAGAGGGTGCAGTGGCATTTGTGGAACCACTTCTTGGTGCTCTCTTAATTCACACTGCATCATTTTTTTTGGAGCTGGACACCTTTGATTTTTGTCCAACCCTAGGTGAAATAAACCTGTAAAGTATTCTTGGAGGAGCAATATCCCATACAATACTTGAAATGTTGGCTGTGAGAGAAGTTCCAATTGATATGTATTTGACTCCCACTTGAGGACTCAGATATCCTGGTAACTAGGTCGCTTTGGCATCAATCTTCTGAAACTGTGACAGTTTTTGTGGCTTCTCTGTTCAGTCTCACACTCAACAACTTATATCCTGTATATACATGCCAAACATCTGTGCCTGTTACTTTTCTTTGTGTTATTTTGAAAATCTCCAAGTTCTTGACACTAGCGTGGCAGCAGGGAATCTGGTGAGATCAATTAGTATTGTAGCTATTGCATGCAGACTCTTGACAAGGCATAGCCCCAACCACTGCTAGTTCGGGTTCACAAATAATGAAGGTATAGTATTCTTCAAAAT
Organism: Ara ararauna; assembly: GCA_028858755.1. Classification (NCBI taxonomy): domain Eukaryota; kingdom Metazoa; phylum Chordata; class Aves; order Psittaciformes; family Psittacidae; genus Ara; species Ara ararauna. Next base: position 83,791,759 of record CM054376.1, on the reverse strand, counting down.
ATTAAGAAGTATAATCAACCTTGTGGTTATATCTAAAGTACTGAAATAAGCACCATATACTGGCTGCTGCTTTGAAGCTACTGAAGCTTCTGTTGTTTTTCACTTCTTCGGTTACTGATACAGAAGACACAGGGTAACCTGGGATGAAGGCCACAGAGCAGCTGAACTAAATCTGTATTATTAGATGATTATACAAGATCAAAATGTTTAAATGAGACTTTCAAAAGCATCTTTTCAGTGCTTCCTGAAGCTCCGTCCTTTCTTTCATCACAGGAAGAAAGGAATGCAATCTTAGTCATCTGCAGGCAGAACACAATTATACTGACAATCCTGGGAGATAAATACGGCTCAGGACCTCTTGCAAAAGGGGTTGAAGCCATGTATTATTCTCAGGAAGAGAAGCAGTGTCAAGGACCATCAGTGAAATGTGTAGACACCTTTGTAAGACTTCCAAATTTCAGCAAAATTGTTATACCCCAAATAACGGTAGATACGGGCTTTGCCAAAGTGCAGCCAGGCAAATCTGTTACTTCCCATATGGAAAGCAACTGTTCAAGTAAGTTATATAATTATACATTATAACATTGCTTCTATCCAAAGCCTACGGCTGTTGCAGACATCAGCCAAGATTTTTTCTTTTCTTGATATAACTAGATTTTTTCCTCCCCCTTTATTTTTGGTTATTCAATTAAAGCCATAAGGGAGTAAACAATTCCATTCTTTTCTCTTTCCACCCTCACCATTCCCATATCTGATGATCTACCATTCACTATTCTGGAACCTGAGTTGGCAGTTTTGGCCTTCCTGCTGTATGTTGGTTTTCGGGACTAATGAAAAAATACACATTTTTCTGCTGAAGTAAGCTCTGATTTCCCCACCTCTTATTTCCAATTGTGGATTTGAAGTTGATACCATAACTTAAAGGAGTCAACATAAATAAAAGAAAGCAACTTGGAAAACAAATGATCTTCTGCTCATTTTGAATAAAAAGCTCTAGCATCATTCAGCACCTAGAGCCTCTCTATTGGACGCTTTACAAATACTTGCCTTATACAATCAGAGGTACACATTAAAAACTTACTATCTCCAAAAGTGGGGGGAAAAAATGTCTGTATTTAGAATAGCAGCCTAATTAGCATGGAGCTATAGTAGATGTGGTAAATTGAGAAGGTAGCCCTGCAGGACCTTTTCCTTCTCATGCTGAGACATCTGCCCTGCTTTTTCAATGGTGATGGCTGAGAGACCAAAGTTGACATATGTGAACTGATGAATTGTATTTTACCGTAGTAGCTTCATGTGAACCTTCGTCTGGAATAATTTGGTCTGGGTTAAACCTAACCCGAGACAAATCTGTGCATGGTTAACCTGGCTCATGGATAAATATGTGATTAATCCAGTTAATCATGCTGCAGCCCAAAGGCTTATGCTGGCCAGAGGGATAGAGCAGTGCAAATGGGGACAAAGTGGCCTTTTCCTGTGGCAGGTCCAATTTATGATGGCTTTAAATGCTTGTGGAAGTTTGAATGAACTTACTTAATTCCAGGTTTATGTTTCCTGAACCTTGGAGAGAGCTCGTTGACAATTCTACATACTACCCAAAAAGCTGTGTTTGGCAAAGAAATATAGCCCTGCGTTAGCAGCATTTTAATTGAGATGAAGAATCGTTTGTTGTGCCGTATTGCTGCTGCAGGGAAACTCTGCATTAGGGGTCTGTACAGAGGCAGAAGAAACACAGATCAATACGTACATCAGCATAAAATAAACTTATCTATGTTCAACAGAAAGAAAATATTGTTCCACTTACACAGGTTTAAGCAATGTGTTTTCTAATGCAGATAATGAAGTGCACAGGGGAAATGATCCCATGGAGTCATCCTGTTTTGCAAGTATCTTGCTACTCTGTAGGTCTTCAGACTTTGTTTCTGTGTGATAAAGTTCCACAAGAAATAAAAGACTCTAGGTACAGAATTGCGAGCCAACAAGCTGAGCAGAATAGTTTCATCGCACTGCGGTGATACTGTGCTAATATAAGGTACTGGTTTTGCTGCAGAAAACTTGGAAATTGATTGTTTATCACTGATTGATAGCAGCATCACTGATCTAACACATGGCATATGTATTTGGAACTTACTAACAAAAAAAGACACTTATTTACTGGAAAGGGGTAAAGTAAATATGACTGCTGTTCATATGTGAATGAGTGAGGTTGTGATGCTGCATGTGAGAAGCAGGTAAATGTTGGGCTGTGGTGTAGATATGTGAGCTACTTGGGAGCTATATCAAGGAAGTGTGAGGAGTTAAACATCGGAATTGTTTTCAGCTGGAGGGAGATGTAGTTATTTTCTCCTGACAGAGACCTCACTGAACACATTTGCTCTGTACTGCTGTGAACAGCTGGAATTCCAAAGCCTCTGCTTAGAGATTTGGTGCCTGGGTTTGTTCAGGAGCTCATGTCAGGACATTTACAAAAGTGTACAGCCTGTTTGTGATATAAAATGTGGTTGTTCCTTCTGCTCCTCTTCTGTTTGGCTTTTCCTGAGCTTTGGTTGCAACTATAAGGCCTCTGAGAGCTTCACAGTTTCAGGTTTGATCAGGTGAAGTTGCAGGTGCAGATTAGAATGAGATAGGGAAATGCGTCACCTTCCCCTCGCTTCCTCCCCAGCTTCCCAGGATAGGAGGGAGGGACACTGAGCCCTGGACTCCTCTCTGGGTGACTTCCTCTCTGTGATCTGAACATAGATGCTCCTCTTTGGGGCTGCCCCAGTGCTACCAAGTACGAAGCTGTAGAAATCACCCACAGAGCACTGTCATGATCCTTCACACACGTAAAATCCAAACGGGTAAGCCTGAGGAAGGGTTTATGGCTTGTTTATTTATCTTCAGAAATAGAGAAATGCATGTGTTTAGGATTTTCATAAAAACTGATGTCTTCTCAAAAAAGCTTTTGGTTTCAACAATATTATTGAGTTTTTGTGAGGCACAGTTTCCCTCAATTTAAACCACTGTTTTTCATGGGAAATTTAATTAAAAAACATGTATGTCTTACTAAATGGAAGCCTGTACTACAAAAACAGTGGAGATTTTCTGAAGCCAGTGCTTGTCTGGTTCTGGCGTTAGTGAAGGAATTGCTTTTAAAAGAGTTCTCATCTTATGAGAGCAAACCAGAACCAGGACCTAAATCCTTGAAATTTCTTTTAGAACCCCATAATTATTTTCTAAGTTGGATCTAAATTTAACCAATAATGTTCTCTTCCTAGTTATATGGTTAAGCTGCCAGGGCTTTAAAACCATCTAGTTGATACATTTATGCCCTTCATCCCTTTGTAGTAACTGCTCTCAATAGGACCACTGATGGTCTCCATAGGAGAGCTGCAAAGGCCATCACATGCCTTCAGAGAAGATACTGTTGAGGGGACAGAGATGCTCAGCTGTGGGCAGGAGAGGGGAGTCACGCTCAATTGGTGTTGCTGAAGTTAGAGAAACTGCAGCCTCCTCCCTCTCTCTGTGTCCTGGTTAAGTCTGGCTGTATTGCAGCACTTTCAAATTTGGGAACACCCTCTTTTGAAATGAAGCGATTGAAGAAAACCCATGTTTTCTGAGCAGCTGCCATCAGCTACAATAGAGGTACTGAAACCAAGATAGCTTGTGTCCAGGGTAACATTCTAACTCCACTTACTCTGCTTCATGTCCTCTTTAAAATGTATATTTGCATTCTACAGTGCTAACAGTATAGTTGTTTTATAATGGTTTGATGTTAACCATCTATAAGTGACCTGCTTTATTTTGCAAGATATTTTACTTCCTGGTTATTCATCTATGTTTTGAATTCTCAGCTGGAATTTGAATATCAATAGGAAAATGATACCTCAGACTTATAACAATATTTGAGAATTATTTGTGTTTAAGAAACTTTGAGGGTTTTTTTTCTCCTCACTTTCTGTTTGTTCTACTACTATGATCTTATGCTTCTCATTGTGTATTCATCACAGATTGACTATTTCCTGAGACTTGATATTACTCATAGCTCATACCTTATTTTCATGTGTCCCTCTGAAATTATGTATGTACATAAAACAGACTGGAGAAATAAAATTTACCTGATGAAAATACAGAAAGTTGCTGCATAGCTCCCTGACAGCAGGGGCACGGTCATTCTAATACAGGGGGTTTGAACTGCGATTTCTGTGTTAATACATGCTTTCCAGAGATGCTGGTGTCACACCTTGAAAATACACAGCATTTCAGTTAAATATTCCTGTTCAACCTGGCAAGAACATGAGTTTATGGCTTAGGTCTGAAAAACCAGTGGTCTTCCTCTGCTTCAGAGAAAACTTAATGTTTCCTGGGATGCTTCCCAACTTGACTTTAATGCTCAGCTGTTACCTTATCAATATCATGGGGACTTTGAGCTGTTCTTAAGGAAGAAGGTTAAAATAACATCTATATATTTGTATTTATATTTTGCGCTCAATCAACAAAGTCATTTGTTAGTTTTAGAAGTAAAAGCTTTATTCTTATAAGGAAAATTCCATGGTATTTGAAATAAAATATATAAAAGTAGTTGATCTCCCAGCTGCTTAACAGTTCTGAGGGTCAGATATAAAAATTACTTTTCCAATAGCCAACATCATGAGCAGTTTCTTTTCAAACCTTTGAATTATTATCTGAGTATTAATCACTCCTAATAAAAATAAAACCTCTTTTTAATTGTTGCAACCACATTTTTTTATTTTATTCATTTAAGCAAGTGCAAGGCTCCTATGGCTGCCACCAGTGCTGGTTCTTATTTTTCGTTAAGACAAGTTTTGACATTTACAAAGGGACTCTGTTTAATAAATTAGGATTTTTATTAAATGGCTTAACAAAATATTAAGTTTTCACGATTTTTAAACCTGCTGTTGAAAAAGAGAGTGCTAGTGGAAAAAAAGGCTGGCTTAGCACAGACCACCAACTAGTCATGCTAGTCTGGACGGGAACACTGACCAAACTGTCTGCCATCATAGCCTATTTAGAGACTCTTGTTCCTGAAGGAACTTCCTGGAGTTCCCTCTCATCCCTCAAATCCTGTGAGAGATGCCCATTCCTGAAACTCTGCTTAGTGAAACTTATTAAATGTGCTGATATTTCTAATTCCCACACTTCTCTGTAACTGTTGTCACAGTGAAGCTTAAGAACTCACTGAACTGGTGGGTTTACCATGGTCACTCCTTTCCTATTCTTCTCCAAAGTGCTGGATCTTTCAACAAGTACTTTAAAAACGTCCTGATCATTATTTCCTTCCTCTCTTCTCCCCAGACTTTGCTGAAAACTTCTGTTTAAGAGGGGCCCAAATATTACCCAGTACTGCCTGTTCCTGACAGTCTCATCTGAGCAAGCTACTGGTCTACATTCCTTCAGATTTTTTTAAGTTTGAAATTAGGTACATTTATAGTTCTAAATCATTCTGTTGGTTACCTGGATATATATAAATGATATGCCATTTTCCTATTGAAAACCTCAAGGTATAGTGGGATATGACTGGAATTATATTGTCTGGGAATTAGTGCAACTGAGCAGAAATGACAGGGTAGTACCTTAAGGAAATTAAATCGTACTTGGAATCTATGCAGTAGTGAAACAGAAACAAAGAGGGTTTGAGAGCAGGCCAGTAGGGAGCCCTGAAGAAAGGACGTTACAAAAAGAGGAGTGTGGGCACTCAAAAAGGGTGGGGCATGATAATCTACCATGTCCATCTGTATCATAAACAGTTGTGTTTAAGTAACTGTTTCTCAGTGTCCCTAACATTATGCATCCTCTCCAACTATTGCTTCATACAGTTTTGTTATTAGTAGGACAGAAGTTGTGTAACTATTGTACAACTTTAAGATACTTAGAAATATGTGGTACTCAATATAAATTCATCCCAAAGGTCCCTGACTGCCATATGTGGTGAGAGATGTGATCTGTCTGGGGAATCACAGAGTGAAAACAGGGACACAAAAACTCTGAAAAACACAAACAGCTTTTCCAAATAATATATTTTATTTGATTCTTTTCACCTAACAGTTTGTTTTCTTTGACATTTCAGCTATTTTTTGGCATTCTACTCTGTGTGTTTATCTGTGTGCAGAGATACAGGAAGTATCCTTGACTCCTTTCTTTCTCCCTTCCCTATGTCCTGTTGCAGCTGTAAAGCTGAAATTGATTGTTATGCACTTTATCCCTTCCTAAACAGTTAAAAAGAATGTCATAGAGTCCCAAAATCATAACATTGGGCTACTAAAGCAGCAATAATAATTTTGTCGGTTAATTTAAATGCTTTCTGATTTCTGCAGTTCTAGGTCTTTTTTCTTACCAAGCTTATCAAGGCCTCAAAAATTAGTTTAAAAATTCCCAAAGATTTTGATGTAAATCCTCAGTTTCAGAAGCAAGGGCTATGTGACAAACTTTGTGCCCATGCCCTGGTGGTGCCCCTCAGGTGCTGACCGAGTGGAAGCAGAAAGTGGAGGAGGCACAAGCTGAGCTGGAGGCCTCACAGAAGGAGACCTGAGCCCTCTGTAAGGAGCTCTTCAAGCTGAGGAATGCCTATGAGGAGGCCCTGGAGCACCTGGAGACCTTCAAGAGGGAGAACAAGAACCTCCAAGGTGAACACCCACCTGGTGCGTCTCCACTTGTGCTCACGTGGTGTGATGGGCTCTCCACCCCCTTCAGAGGAGATGCTGGACCTGATAGAGCAACTGGGCTCCAGCCACAACAGCATCTGTGGGCTGGAGAATGTCCGGCAGCAGTTGGACGTCGAGAAGCTGGAGCTCCAAGTGGCACTGGAGGAGGCGGAGGTGAGCCAAGCCCCATGGGTGTCCTCCACCCATGTATTTCCATGGTCCATAAGGTCCCCATCCTCCAGCCCAAGGTTAACCTGATGGATGCAGTGACCCAGTTACATTGACCTGGTGGCTGCAGGGTGTACAGAGGTTGACCTGGTGGCCATAGGGTTACTAGTAGTTTTACCTGTTGGCTGCAGGCTGACCCTCTACAGTCTTCCTTGACCCTACCTAATTTACAGCTTGCTGTTTCATTTGCACCCACATGAAAGAGTAACAGCAGGTAGCAGACTGTGCTCTTAACAAGCCAGGGAATCATCTGAGCAACATGACAGGTCATGTGCCCTGATTGGCAGCATACCTCTCATAATTCCCTGTCAGAATGGCATATGTGTGCCTCAGTGCCCTTCAACAGAGAGTCATCCACTACAATTACTCAATGTTTCTTTTTATGGTAACCACTATGCCACACTGCTGGTGCAGTTTCTCCTTGTGGGCCTTGCTCTTGGCGATCTTCAAAGTGTTGTATCTGTTATTGATCTGGATTTTGGAGGGAAGACATTGAATTAGAGCCCTGCTTTTCTGGGTCACTAGGGTGAAAGGGGAGTCAGCCTCGATGGTATCCCCTGTAGGTACATGGTTGTAAAACCATGTATATATCTCAGTCTCAGCTCCTCTAATACTTTGAGATCTATCCACTGTTTCTTGTACTTCAGCTACCTGTTGCGACTGGTCCTCAACCCATGCACACTTTGTGCAGGTGCTAACCTTTTCCCCAGAAGAGGTATCTGTGTGTCCATTGCAGGCTACCACCTGTACTGATACCTTTTTCCTTACCAGGTCTGTTTGAGTAGAAGCATTTAATGGTGGTTAAAATAAAACTCTAAAATATTTTATAGGATAGATGGGTACAGAACACCTATGTTCTCTTGTTTCTTCTTCCTCTTTCCCGTTACATCATAGTTTCCTTTCTTGGTAAAAGTTACACTGCTGTCTTACAACCTCAGCATTATGAGCACTGAGCTCTCTCTTCTGTATCCCTGGACTTTTTTATGGCAGCTTATCTTAATGCTATGAAATCAGCTGTCAAACATTGTTTGGAAATGCTGAGATAAATGGTCTTCCTGCCCCTTATTGATTAATCCATTACTACAACACAGAATAACCAATGTGCATATCATTTAGTTATTTACTTCCAATATGTTTGATGAAATATATATTAAAAGCTAGAGACAATGCCAAGGAGGCGAATATTTATAAAACAAAGCCAGAGAATATTGAAGAAAAGTTTTGACTTGATTCTGACAGAATCCCTATTTAAGGAAGAAGAGACTTAACTGAAAAAGAAAGCCTTGCCTGAAGCAGTCAGGCTTCTCCCTTTCCAAAAGCGGTATTACATTTTTGAGGTGGTGCATGCAATTTCAGTATTTTTGGCTTCTTCAGCTATTTTAGGATAAAATGTTTGATGTCCTTATTCTTCAGACCAGAATGAATTTTTCATTTCCATTAAATAGAAAGATACTATCAAGTGACTCACCTGAACATGGGCTGCTGTTGAGAATCACTATAGATAAATGGGTCATATACAGTTACAGCAGAGACATACATGTATTTATCTGGTCTTAAATTAAGACACTAGCATTTTTCTTTTTAGACTTTATCCGAAAATACTCCACTGGGGAAAAATTGCTCTTGATATAACAGCAGACTTCATAAATTTGCTTTTACTGAACTGTTGGATAACATCATTTATTTTGATTAATTAAGCTAAAGGCACAATGTTAGATTAGTTATTTATCATAAATTCATGCAATCTAAATACTTCACAGATTATAATTCATTCTCAAAATGACCTGGTAAAAGAGATAACAATATTCTGGAGATCATGAAAATGACTGATTTTACAGAGTCGGAAAAGTTCCTCTAAGGAATTTTTTAGAGCAAAAGATTCTGGAATGCATCAAGGACTGTGAATGCTGACCTCTAGGTGCACAAGCTATCACAGACCTTCTCTTCTGTGGTGACAACATTACCTGAGTTTTGAAATTAAGAATTAATTATGTATTAATCTATGCATAAGATATGTTCTGCCTGATGCCTGCTTATTACATGAATGTCTGACATACGATTGTGGGATAGCTGATTAATGGTGTGTCCATTATCTAACATATGATTTTTCTTCTGCTTTACAAATATTTTGCAAGAAGCTATATGGGATCTATACATTGATGGCTTAGTGATAAAAGATCTTACATCAAAAGTGCAGGAAACGTATCAGGAATAAAAAGATACATGACAGGCTTAGTGAAATTCTAATACATAGATATGGTAGGAAAAGCCAACTGATTTGCCTGCAACCAATGATATGGCACTTTTGCATCTTTGTCAAATGCATGATAGAACTCTTTCTTTAGTCTGTTCAATGGTTATTTTATGCAGAGCGACCTTATGAGAGACCTTCAGAATGACTCAAAGCTTGTCTGTGACCCTAGTTTATGTTTCTGATACAGCCATATGAAAGGCATCTAAAAAATTAGATCATCAGGATCTTGCTATATTGCATTAAAGTTTATATGTGATGGAAAATAGATGTGTCTTCTCTGAAAATGATTGCATGTCAGAGAAAAGATCAGATTGGTATTTCAACTGATTTACAAACAAACTCAACCTTATCTTTCTGTGCGAATACGAGTTGTCTTCTGGCCTCTCCAAAATGAGTGGAGCACTGGCAGAGGAAAATCCTAATAAAGGGTATCTCCCTGAGCTTGCAGTCATACTGGCTTACAAAGACATCTGTGGGGGCCAACTATTTCAGTGACTGGTTTGTTCACCACTTGATAGAGTTAGTTTTTAAATGCCAGTAAGGGTCCATGATTATGGAGGTGAGAGATACTGAAAACTGCCAGCAAAACACCTTTTTTTTTTGATGTGTGTAGTATTTAAGAGGGAAGAGCACAGCTGGAGCTGAAATACCTGTTTGTCAGAATGTAATTGTCCCCCTGGCAGCCAAAAGCACCCCATCCAACCTGTGCAGACAGGGGAACAGTGACTCCCTGTTCTACAGACCAGAGCTGTTGAATATGGGGATCATAGGGCTTCAAAATCTCACGGCATATGATGAATTCTGTGGTATTCCAGTATACAATGAGTTAGTATGGTTTAGTGAATACATGCTGTAACAAATCGGCATTTCTCCATCTCAAATCTATTTGGCTTAGAGCTTCTAGATGGAATATAACCTCCCTCTTCCCCTTCCTTCAAAATCAACCCAGGTCAACGCTTTCTTTGTGGAGGATAAATTACATGATTTAATTACCTCCCTACATTCAAGGCAGCTCTAGACACAAACAAAAGGAAAAGCTACAAAACATGATAAAGAGAAAATATGGAACATTATTTGTCTTAAAACATTCTTAATACATAAACAATGCAGAGGCTTTTGTGAATAGTGTCTGCAAGTCTGACAGTTAGCCTTTGAGGCCACACATTCCTCCCAGACTTCCTCCTAAAGCATATACAGGTTAGAGAGGAGTTCTTTTAGTTCTCATCATGTAATGGTCGGTTGCCTCACATTTCTGTAATCAGTGGGATGCTCTGGTGCTCAGAGCAAGTGCCACAGCTGGTGGTTGGGCACTCTGTGTTGCTGTGCTGAAGCAGGGGAATTGGTGTTTAAGTGCTCCACAACAAAGACTATTTTCAGTCTTACTGGAATTACTATATATTTAAAGGGCTCTTGAAATTTGTCACTTTCAGTATGTAACATTTTCCTACCACAGCCAGTGACACCTTAGACAGCCTTTCCTTTTGCTGTGGATTCCCAGCTCTTTGCCCATTATGAGAAATGGCTGCGGCTGAAGTCCTCGTACATGATCTCTTCTGAATTGCTTATTTGCTGGGAGGGAGGGGAGGATAAGAAGTGGAATAAGCCTGCTGTATAGATTACAGTTTTGTAGGAGCTTGCTTCCAGGAACCAGTGATATTCTGAACTCTCCAGATGCATTTTAGATAGATTTTCTGCTCTTTCCTTCTTCACATGTTTCTGTCTTGTCAATTCCTTTTTTGGAAGAAAGCTCTTTGCAATAAATAGCTATACAAAAGCAAGTAGAAAATACTGACTTAAGAATTTGCAAGAAAAAATTGTAATGCAAGAAAAAACTGTAATACAAGAAAAACAATGCTTCTTTGTGCTAGCAGGTTATGTACTAGAAGCTGCTTAATGAGGAATCCTCTTCTCTAAAGGGTTTAGATTTAGCTAAATGCTAAATCTTGAACTTGTGTTTTCATAGGATTATAGAAAGGTAAGTCCAACTGTTAAGCCAGCACTGCCAAGTCCGCCACTAAGCCGTGTCGCTAAGCACCACATCTACATGTCTTTTAAATATATCCAGGGATGGTAACTCAACCACTTTCCTGGGCAGCCTGTTCCAATGCTTGCTAACACGTGATATGAAAAAGAATATAGGTATCAAAAAAGAGGAAAGGGTTTCCAGAGATGGAAACACATAAAACCCCTTCAATCTTCCAGTCTGTTTAATCAATACTACTTTTTAATGGGTATCAGTCAAATATTTTGTCTATGTTATCCATCTTTGCAAACATCTGCAAGGCAGTTTTTGGGGATTTATTCTCTGGGAGAGTGATCATTGCAGTGTTCTCAGGGACAACTAAACAGTCTGTGTAATCAACCGGATCTCATCATGCCCTCATCCAAGCCTCTTTTTTTGCTCTTTTTTTTAGTTCTTATCCTTTTTTGGCACCTCCCCTTACTATCCCCAGGGGAACCTGAGGGAAGTCTTACAACCATTTGTCCTGGTTTCAGCTGTAACAGTTATTTTTTCCTCCTTCCTAGTAGCTGGTGCAGTGCTGTGTTTTGGCTTCAGTTTGACAACAATGCTGATAACGCACCGATGTTTTAGCTGTTGCTCAGTAGCACTTACCCTGATTAAGGACTTTTCAGTCTTTCATGCTCTGCCAGCGAGAAGCCAGGAAGAAGCAGAGACAGGACACCTGACCCAAACTAGCCAAAGGGGTATTCCATACCACAGCATGTCATGCCCAGTATAGAAACTGGGGGCTGTCACCTGGAAGGCCTAGATCACTGCTTGGGTTGGGCTGGGTATTGGTCGGTGGGTGGTGAGCAATTGTATTATGCGTCACTCGTGTTTATTGTTTTTTCTTTTCCTTTCCCCTTTTAGTTTTATATTCTCTCCTCTTGTTATTTCCCTTATCATTGTTATTATTATTGGTAGTAGTAGTAGGTTTATATTATGCTTTAGTTATTGGACTGTTCTTATCTCAACCCATAGGATTTACATCCTTTCGATTATTGTCTCTATCCTGAACAAAGGCAGGGAAGGAGAGGAGTGAGCAAGCAGCTGCATGGTTCTGAGTGACCGTCTGGGCTTAAACCATGACACCATTCCTCTAAGCTTGTGTCATCTGGGCTTCCACCCCAATGAAGGAATTAATTATCCACTGGGGCCATCCATCCTGCTTCAACAGAGTGAAAACACTGGAATACAGCCCAGAATTTGGGCCAGTGTATCTATTTAGACATAAACATTTACATAGAGATGAAAAGGCAAACCTCATTCCTTCTGTCAGGCCAGTGAAACCTATGGAAATACAAAGGGATTCAACTGATCCAAGAGTTGCACTGGGGAGAGGTGGAGTGAAGAAAAGCTACCAAAATTGAAGATGAAAGTAAAAATCCTCTCTTAGCTTCCTTTTTAGATGTTTCCTTTATTCTTTGAAGACCTTTAAATCATCCCCTTTTGTGGATAGATCAATCAGAAATAACTGTGCTTACAATTTCTGTTCCAACCAAAGCAGCTGAGGGAGCTCCTTTAGCCAGATTGTCTGGTGAACAGGTTATTTTGGTGATATAAAAATAGTATTTTCCAGGTAAGAAATTTTAGAAGTTACCAAGACATCATCAACAACCAATCTCACACACTGTGATGTACCATGTAAAGTGAGTAGCAAAGCAGTTTTGAAGAACTAACAGTTAGGTATAGCCTCAGAAAGTGTTGTCTTGAGCAAGAGCATGAATTTCTGTCAGTAAAGTGTCCTATTTTTATCTAATTTCCAAGGACAATGAGGGAGAAAAAATAGGAAATATATCTTAGCCTTCAGGTCTTGACTGCATTATAGAATCATAGAATCATAGAATAGTTAGGGTTGGAAAGGACATTAAGATCATCTAGTTCCAACCCCCTGCTATGGGCAGGGACACCTCCCACTAAACCATGTCACCCAAGGCTATGTCCAATCCAGCCTTGAACACCGCCAGCGATGGAGCATTCACAACTTCCCTGGGCAACCCATTCCAGTGCCTCACCAACCTTACAGTAAAGAATTTCTTCCTCATATCCAGTCTAAACTTCCCCTGTTTAAGTTTGAACCCATTACCCCTTATCCTCTCACTACAGTCCATCATGAAGAGTCCATCCCCAGCATCCCTATAGGCCCTCTTGAGGTATTGGAAGGCTGCAATGAGGTCCCCACACAGCCTTCTCTTCTCCAGGCTGAACAGCCCCAACTTTCTCAGCCTATCTTCATACGGGAGGTGCTCCAGTCCCCTGATCATCCTCATGGCCCTCTTTTGGACTTGTTCCAACAGTTCCATGTCCTTTTTATGTTGAGGACACCAGAACTGCACACAACACTCCAAGTGAGGTCTCACAAGAGCAGAGTAGAGGGGCAGGATCACCTCCCTCGACCTGCTGGTCACACTCCTTTTGAGGCAGCCCAGGATACGGTTGGCTTTCTGGGCTGCGAGCGCACACTGAAGCCGGCTCTTGTTCATTTTTTCATTGGCCAACACCCCCAAGTTCTTCTCCGCAGGACTGCTCTGAATCTCTTCTCTGCCCAACCTGTAGCTGTGCATGGGATTGCTCTGACCCAGCTGTAGGACCTTGCACTTGTCATGGTTAAACTTCATCAGGTTGGCATCAGCCCACCTCACAAGCATGTCAAGGTCCCTCTGGATGGCATTTCTTCCCTCCAACATATCAACCGAACCACACTGCTTGGTGTCATCGGCAAACTTGCTGAGGGCACACTCAATCCCACTGTCCATGTCACCGACAAAGATGTTGAACAAGACCGGTCCCAGCACCGATCCCTGAGGGACACCGCTCGTTACTGGTCTCCAGCTGGACATTGAGTTGTTGACCACAACTTTGCATGCGGCCATCCAGCCAGTTCTTTATCCATCAAGTGGTCCAACTATCAAATTGATGTCTCTCCAACTTAGAGACAAGGATGTCATGTGGGACAGTGTCAAACGCTTTGCACAAGTCCAGGTAGATGACATCAACTGCTCTACCCCTGTCCATCAATTCCGTAGCCCCATCACAGAAGGCCACCAGATTGGTCAGGCAGGATTTCCCCTTAGTGAAGCCATGCTGGCTGTCACCAGCCCCCTTGTTTTTCATGTGCCTTAGCATGCCTTCCAGGAGAATCTGCTCCAGGATTTTGCCAGGCACAGAGGTGAGGCTGACTGGTCTGTAGTTCCCTGGGTCATCCATTTTCCCCTTCTTGAAAATGGGGGTTATATTTCCCTTTTTCCAGTCATTGGGAACTTCACCTGACTGCCATGATTTTTCAAATAGGATGGACAGTGGCTTAGCAACTTCATTTGCCAGCTCCTTCAGGACCCGCGGATGGATTTCATCAGGTCCCATGGACTTGTATATGTTCAGGTTCCTAAGATGGTCTCGAACCAGCTCCTCTCCTATAGTGGGCCCAGGGTCTTCATTCTCACTGTCCCTGCATCTGCCTTCCAAGACTTGGGTGGTGTGGTCAGAGCATTTGCCGGTAGTTTGGAATTTCTGTTTTAAGTGCAAATAATATTTGTCAGCTTCTAAATGCAGAATATTTTGGGTAAGTTTGAAGAATGCTTGAAATTTTGTAGTCTGTTTCATGCTTAGATAAAGGAATAAACTTGGAAGAATTCATAATAAAAATAGTCTTGAATACACTACAGAGTAATACCTTAGAATTAGCAGGTTAAACATATGTTCCTGGATTCATACCATGGTCTTACTGTAGTGTATATAACCTTTCAAAATCATATGTAATGTTCTGGAACATAAATCCCCTTTTTGAGAATTATATAAGTAACTCCAATTGACGTCAATGGAATATGGAATCTGAACCACTCTACCGGAGATTAAAAAGAAAAAACTGAATAATGAAATTAAAGTAATGTCTCCTTGAGTTGGCTGTAGATCTCTCCCTAAACCATGTGTCTCTTGAAATGATTTGTATGAGGTATTACGGTGTTTTGTGGATTACAAAACCACAAAAGAAGGAGGCCAAAATAGTTAGAGGTGGGGATTTAAGTACATCTGCCCAACCTGACATGTGAATTTGTTTCTCAGTTGTAGAAAAATCCACAGAAATCTATACCTTGTAGGAAATCACTCCAGAAATTCCTGTTAGTCAGCTATCAGTTGAGCCAGTCTAAATCTGGGATTACCTCTGACTTTTAAGGACTTGTTAAAAAGACAGTCTCCTCAACCCAGTTCTCAAGTTTGGTCTCCCAGATGGAGTATCTAGTTATACCTGTGAGCCAGATTCTGTCTGTGCTCTGCTGAAATTGCTGTCACAACTCTATTGCTTTCTAGTGGTGCAACAGATGTCTGTTGTCAACTAATGATATTTTTATACATAAACCATTGTATATGCAGCTCAAATTTAAGCCTGAGAAAAACTGAACTGAATGTTTTATGGACTAGTGTGTTGGTGACAAGCATTAAAAAGTTCTGTAGACTCAGATAATTAACAGTCCTGTGTAGGCAGTGATTAAAATACTTATGAATCTTTGCCATTTTGGTTTTTATTCACATTTTGATTCATTCTGCTGGTTTTCTGCTCCAAAAATTAGAACTTTAGGAGTATATAGTTACACAATGTGTCTTAGGCAAATGCTCTAGTCTTAAGGTCTTGTGCCTCATCTGTCTAAATACACAAAATCTTGTCAGAATCATCGACATGCATGTGCCAAATGGAAAATAAACCAATAACTTTTCTGTGTCTCATAATTTCTCATATATTTTCTTCATTTAATTCACTATGAAGCTACATTTGATGTCAAGTCTTTCATAACTGGTGTTCACTCTCCACTTGCCATCAGATGAATGGCAATCCAATAAAGGGGAATTACTTGAGGTCAATGGGAATTGCAAGCTCTTAATGCAAGTCAGTGCTCTGCAAGCTCATTTCACTCAATTTTCTTGTCAGAAATCCTTTCAATTAATTGAACAGTAAAGAAAATCAAGAGCCAGCTTCTCAATTGCTGCAAATTAATTTAGCTGCATTCACTTCAGAGAAAAATTGCTTCTGCACAAAATACCCGATAAATGCAGGACAAAGCTGAAGAGAGAGATTCAGTAAAAAAAAAGGGTTGAACTGTATATTATAAACCCATTGTGACAGCTTTGATACAGTTGCCTAGAGAAAAATCAAGCAAAACACTTACAGCAGTTGCACGCTGTGCTTTCAAACTGAAGGACATCTCTGCTTCTGCGAAAAGAGGTGATCTACCACAATTCTTCCCTCAATAGAATAGACATTAAGTTGTAGATTCAAAAAAGGTTTGAAGTATGAGGGGGTATCTGCTGCTTTACGTTTCCAACTCTTGAGACAATTTCATGTTTCTAAGCCTGCAAGATTCTGGCTATCGTGTGAGCACTGTGTCTGGAAGTTCTGGGGCTCTTTATAACCCTAAGAACCTAGTGAATAGAGGAAAGAAACAACATGTATGTCTTCAATGAAGTCGCTAAACAGCACTTGTGAGTCATGATATGAAAGGAAATAATTTGAATTAGGTGAGATGTGCATGGCAGCATAACGGAAAGAAAGTCTTCTCATTTTCGTCAGCTAATAATCAAAACAATTTGACACTACTTCCAAAGTAAGCCAAAAATATGGAAACAATTATTTAGAGAAGAATACAGCAGAATGATGTGTATGCTTGTATTTTGCTTCTTAAGGTAAACTGTACTTTTGAGTTCCCAGATGAATATCCAAGGCAAATATATTGACCCAAAAGAAGAAAAGAAGAAAGCGAGGCCTCTGAGTGATGTAAACAATCATATATGTGGAGATACATAATTTTTTTAGTCACATACTTAGTTGCCATGTTAATTCCGGTACTTAACAATTGTGTTGTGCAGTTGAAGAGAGGAGCAAATGCGCATGTCACTCACATGAAGAAGCTTTTTTAAATGTAAAAATGATCACGACTTCTTTGATGTAATATTTGGCAGCCATTTTGACCTGAATGTTTCTTACTGATACAAGGTTTCGATGTCAATGGCAACACTGTGCAAATAACAGATTTAAAATATGAATTAGTTTTTTATTCAAAGCAGCATCGCCTGCCAAGTTTGAGGTTTAAAAAATCCCAGACATATTTTTTTATCTGAGTAAAAAGGAAAGCATCTTAAACTATGTTGTGATCTTGTAACTTATAAGATGTCTGAATTGTATTTTGTCATACTTGGCAAAGATCTTTTCAGACTCAGACCAAACAAAGAAAGCTTCCGCCCTGAAAATATTTTTGCCAAAATTATGAATTATTAGAATTGTTTTTTGTAAATATGTATAATCATATGAACTTTGTATTATTGCTGTTTCTTTATTAATAATTATTAATATTTTTTGTTTCTTCATCATTCAGTTATTTGATAAATAATTTGCTAAATTAACACAGAACTTGAACTGAGCAAGACAGATGCATTATGTGTTACATACACACTGCAGACAAAATACCATCAGTGCAAAGATACATTTCATATTCCTTCAGAGAGCTGAACACAACCCTCAAAGTTAAAGTTCAGTTACTTCTATTACTAGTCCACATAATGTACTTAGCGGTTGCTGAGACAACATTTTTTCTTTTCCTAGGTTATGGGCCATAATAAGAAATAATTTTGTATGTGTTAAATATCTGCAACAAAAGGCAAACATATAGATATAGCAATTGTCTTGTATTAATATTGTCAGTCGTGGGAATGAAGAAAACATTGTAATGAAGAGCTTGGCATCTCTTCTTTTTGCTGAGTATCTTATCCAGAATTTTCTTGTGAAATCACCTGAATGGTCAAAAGGGGCACTGAAGTCCTTTATCCACAGAACAGAAATGACATATCAGTGAAAATAATAGTATGGAACTAGAAATGAGAATGAGAAAGACTATAAAAGGAGATAGTATGAACTCTTAAGGATGTAATCACAAGGTCTAAGGAATGATATAATGTAGACAGAAGGCACTTGGTAGGTAACAAGAAGGCATTCTGCACATTGTCATTAAGAGGAAGGCTAAAGGCAGAGCTGGTCCACTGCTCAAAGAGGAAGAAAAGCTAAAAAAAGATGCTACTGAGAAGGTTAAAGAATTTAATAAATTTTTGCTGCAGTCTTCACTGAGCGGATAAGAAAGTGAGCGCAATAGCAGCAGCAAAGAGAAATACTCAGGTTAGAGAAGGAAGGAAGAAAGAAAAAAAGGAAAAGATGGCTGACAATCAAATTTGCAATTTTAAGATCATCTGGGAGTGTCAGACTTCCTCCCTGAGTACTTAGATAACTTGATGAGTAATTTCAGCATCCCCAGTGGTTGTCTTCAAGAGCTTGCAGAGGATGAGTGTGATCTAGAAGACCTCTGAAAGGCCATCACAATTCATAAACCCCATGAGCTGCTGTTGACTTCTCTGTTTTATTCTCACCTGGAGTGAGCATTCTGAACTTTCTCCAGGTTCTTTTTAAAAATGCTTTTTTTTCCCCATTTTTTGCAAATAAAGTGTGGTTTGGTTTTCAGCCAACCGTTCTCACTGCCTCTGGAATAACCCAGTTGCACTTGCCCAGTTGAGCTTGATGGGAGTCAAACACACCTCATTATCTCATCCCAGAAAAATTCACCAAATTCAAGGCCATTGTTTTTCTTGGCAGAGGGTGTTTTTTATAAGGAGTGGTACTGTGAGCAGGACATGACAGCACCAGTCCTGAAGACACTGACCCCCACGTACAGTCAGGCACGTTTCACATGGTGCCAAGGAAAAGAAGTATAATTTACTTGAAATGATTGGTAGGTAGCATGTAGATTTGCTTCCAAATAACTCTGCCATTTGGCTGGTTTCCTGCAATAGACAGTATATATATCTGGGAAAACAATATGTAGGGTAAAAACCATAGTAGTGATTTATTTCTCTTTGTTTGCGCAAAAACCCAGAAAACCACTCACTTACTGTATTCCTCCTGATACTTCAGGAACGCTCAGTGCATCTACTAATTAATAGAGAGGAGTGTTTTTTGCAGTTCATTAGTGCTTCAGAGTATCCTAATAGCATTGAGTTAGTATACATGTTTCTTAATATCCTTTATTTCTGACTTTTCAGTTTCATAGAGGCTGCTGTTCACCTGCTTATGGTAAAATTTAGCTGAATTTTAATTTCTGCTCCTATTAAATGTGGCAATTATGTTTTTTGATACAATACAAAATTAATACATTTTGCTATTGCCAAACCAAATGCTGTGGTTAACATGTATCTGCAGCGACACTAAATAACATGAAGTGTTTTGTATGCTATAAACTTCATCATTACATACTTGCGAAGGTTGAAAGTCAGATTTGCAACCAACAGTGATATCACATGGGGAAAAATTATGCATCAATTTATGTTGCGTTTTGGGGCACAAGCCAGTCGCTGGCTGTTGGCTGACTCTTGCAGGTATGGGTTGTACCTGCCTTTGAATTAATTCCTAGTAAAAGGACTTATTACAGCATTTAGGATCAAACTGCTTTCATTCGTGAAGACTATTTCTGCAGCATGTACCTGCCAGAGAATGGCTTGGAAAAGAAGAGACAGCTAATGAGTTCTACATAGAAGTGTAAATGATAGAAGAAGCTTTGTCCTATAGAGAGCAGGATTTAGAATGATCCTTCAATACTATGAATATTCTGCTTTTTACTTCTCATGTCTGTTTAAAATGTTCTTTGGGCTGTGAAGTGCATCAACACAGCTCTTAAATGAAACATGAGCACATACATGTACCATTATTGCACTGATATAAAAGCAATCACAAAGATAATTTGTTAACAGACAGGACTGGATCAGATCTGTGTGACTTGCTGCTGTTCACCTTTTGCAAGAAAAGCTGCACCTGCTGCACCAATGCACCACTTCTACTACTTGGGATCTGGGATGCTTCTCATATTACTCACTGACAGTTTTCATTGTATCAACCAACTTAGTTAAAGCTTGAGTTCATAATGTTGTCTTCTGATATTTCTTTTTACTCACCATAGATTATGTGGGGAGAAAGTCCAGTTTAACAATGTTAAAACCAGCTCTTCAAATGAAGAGCTTTCCTGTTTCTTTTGCCGTTTTCCTCTTGATATTTTACAGAATTTCCTAAGGATATACATGGAGTTGCTGGTTTGCTGGAGTTTTTCTTCCCTGCTTATTCTTGATGATGGCAATCCATTAAACTATTCTTCTATTCCTTTCCATATGGAAAGGGTTTGCTATTGAGCAACTAATAAAGCTGAAGTGCGGAAAAGATTCTGGTATTAAGATAGCCTTAATATTTTAAGGTGATAAAAAGGGGATAGTAAAGAAGGTGCCAGTGCAACAGTATTTCTTGCCTCTTTTTATTGACTTATGAACGCAGACTCTTAAAGATGCTGATAAATATAATTAATTTTAATAATTATTTACCTTGATCCTAAACCATTCAAACTAAAAATGTAGCAATTGCTGTTAGCTGCATTAGTAAACTTTCCACATTCTGTTTCCAAAAAAACCCCAACTAATTCACAAGGAACTAAATGAAATTAAAAAGAAACTTTAAAAATTCCTGTTTATCACATTTTGATGACATGTTTTTTACAACATTAGCACATTTTACTTATAATTTCTTGAACAGGTTAGCTATTTTATTTTTATGTTCTTTTCCTGTCATATCTGTTTAATAATTGCTTCCAAGCTTTTACATTTGTGGGGCTTTACTGAGATGAGGCTTTATGAACTACTGTGTGTAACAGTTTCCAGTTTTTCTGCCACAACTAGGATTTTAAGTAGGGGAGTGACTCCTATGAGCAGTGGAATTGCCATATCATTTGTTTTCTTCAGTGGATTTTTTGTTACGTGTTCAAAACATTTATTTAAGATGTATGTTCCTGTTTGCCATTTCTATGTTTATTCTTTTGCCCAGAATAAACTTGCCTAAATGCTTTTGTTTCCCATAAATCCCACTAGATTTATATTTGATAATTTTGAGTCTATTTGTGCTCCTCTTAAAGCTGAACTTGAGTTAAGCTCTGACTATTTTTGCTTTTGGAGAATTTGTTCATAACAGGCAGATATTTCCAGCCATTTGCCTCTGGTTGTATTCTTGTTTAGGTCTTAACTCTACGTGATTTCTTGGGTCCTACTGTGATAAAATAATAATCTCCTCTGCAGCGTTACACATACAGAAATTTAGTAATTCTTTCAGCATCCCACAAGGCAGATGATGGCAACGCAAGTCTGGAAGTGCAGAAAATAAGGCAGAGAGATTGTCTTCCTCCGACTCATGCAGCTAGTCATTTATTCATTGTTCTCCATCATAGCCATTAGCTATTAGTTTGGCTGGCTTCTATTGTCACAACAGGGGAATGTCTGCTATTCCTGAAAAAAAAATAACAAAGAATTAGCTGTTGTGGTGTCTGCCTGGTTGGTTGTAGCATCATTTCCTAATCAGGTCCATTGGTTTTATAAAATCCCATAGCTCTTTTCTATATTTCTTAGATCATTCTGGACAAAACAGTTCTTGCTATTTATTTCAGGTTATTTTTAATTTTTGAATGCTTTTCTATACATTCAGTATTGCATAGGCACTGAAACAACTGTGGAATGGAAAACAGAAGTTTGAACATCCAGGGGAGGCAACCTGGAAAGCAGAAGACATACCTTACTCTTTTTGCTGGGTTACTTTTATTCCTGAGTGGAAGTGGCAGTCCATTAAGCTGTCTGTTGCAACTTTAATATTCCAACTCATTCTATCTTGATAGGCACATTACACCTTTGTTTTTAAGTAGATTTTCCCCCAAACATTCAAAATCTCTTGAGGTCTTACACTGAAACATAGGTGCAGCAGATAAATATATCCCTTTTGTTTGTGTGTTGCTTTCAGCAGAGTTGGCAATGAGGGGTCAGAATTAAAAGCTTTTAAAAAGAGGGTCTAGACTTAAATTGGACTCTTAATTGGAATTAAAAGAAGAAATAAACTTCAAGTTTGGCAAGAGGGCAAACTAAGCTGGTTCTTGATCCATTGTCATGAATTGCTCATTTTCTTATCACCAGGTCTAGTTGTGGGTGTTTTGTTTTAAGTAGTGGTATGTTACCAGTTTCTGCTGTCTGGGTAATAGTGTGTTATGCTGCAACATCTAATGAACTTACTGTACTTTTCTTTCTCCCTCTGACAAAGGCTCCACCTCTAGCTCTGAGGTGGATTTAGCCTCTGCAAAACAAGAGTAGTGTGTCTTCCGTTTCACATGTCCCGATTATAGATGTGTGCAGAATAAAGCTTCAGTTCATGTGTCCTGTATTTTGTCTGATATAGTAATACAGTCTATCTGTAGCAAATAGCTCTGGGGCCGGAGGTGTAAACACCTGGGATGTTTGCCTGTTGGTGCATTCCAGTACTTAAAAAATGAATTTTAGATGCATGCTTTTTGATACCTACTGTATTATGCCTCTGAACATTTTGAATATGTGTATCCTACAAGTCATTAGAGCTGTAAGCCTGGTGCAGGCCAGGATGCTCTTAGGTAGGCATTAGTGGAGTCAAATGTCTGTGGATACTATTTCTGATAATTCAGTGAGGCGAGTCTGTGTGTGTGGAGGGATAGGTGAAGAAAGTCAGCAAAGTTAAATAAAGCACATGCTTAACCAGAGGGAACATATTTAACCACCAGTCAAGTTGCTTCAGATTTTATTGGCCACCCTGTACCTAAACCGCACTCCAGCAACTGAACCTGGGTTGTTTGATAGCTTCTCCCATTGTGACGGTTAAAGATCTTGTTTAAAATGATTCATTCTTTCTTGTCGCTTGATTTAAAAGTTGACTTTGGCTTCAAAATTAGTCCCATATGTTTTGAAATTTGAGTCTGAAAGCTGGTTGAAAGCTGATGTAAATTTGGTACCATGTTGCTCACCTTTGACATAGAGAGGCCAGAGAATGCCGTAAACAGTGCTGAAATGTGGCTGCGTGGGACACGAGTCGCTGTACTGTTAATTCTAAGTTGTGAGACTTGATGAAAAACAATGTGGCCTACATTGAGTGTGCCTAATCTAACTTTGTTCCCCAAAATGAGTCTTTAGATTTACAACTTCACTGGTCATAAATAACATACACATTCTTAATACAAGCACAGGCAAATGCATGATGCACAGCACATGTTATATTACACGCAGCTCTTTTACCACTGCTGTTAATGTTTCCCAATAAGTATTTATAAGGCAGCCTAATAAGGGGAAACATTTTTCATTAGTCAAAATTCTTGCTTTTAAACAAGTGACAATCCAGTCTTCAATGTTGTAGCTTTCTCTTTTCTGGTGGCTAGTATGTTACCCACTTAAATGCAATTGGGTCTGTTTACTTTAAGATAAACTTCTACTGCACCATTAGATGTTTCTCTTGTCATTAGAACATGAATACATTGATTTTCATCTGAGGTAATAGAATATTAGTAGTAGTAGCAGCATTTAACTAGCAGGACTGAAGAAACTTTTTTTTATTTTATATGGGGTTTATGCAAATTAATTTTCTATGCAAATTAATAAGAAAATTAAATTAAGAAGAAAATGGAGAAGAAAATTAAGAACAACACTTTCCTGTGTTGTAAGGTTAGCAGCATCAGGCTTCAACTTCCAGAAAAGAGTAAAAGGATGTCACAGCTGCCTGAGTTCTCTCATATAACTGCGTAGTTCAATGCCACTTACAGGATTCTGAGAGCAACATGAAGATCCCTGGAGGCTACTGGAGGACAGGTGAACACGCCTTATACTGCAAAATTCCACCATAAAAAGACTTTTATTAGCTCTGAGCAGGGAAAAATTTGTCTTGTTCCTGTTTCTAGAAAGAGCAATATTGAGACAAATATTTTTGTCTTTAAGACATGGACACAGCAAAAGGGAAATATGGGTGGTGGGACAGAGCCAAAGAAAAAACATTTCCTGGACCAGAACTATTAGTTCTCACAGACACTTGAAACAACTGTGATAGTCAATAATGGTATGATAAATATGATACCAAAGCACAGTGCTATATGTAAACTTGCAGCCCATCTGTCATAGAAAAGTGTTTGAAGCATCAAGAAATATTCTTTCCTTCAGTCATTGACTCTCCAATATTTTGTTTGCTTGTTTGTCTGGCATTATTTTATAGTTAAGTCCATTGGAGGAGAAAGTTGCAACACATAATGAAGTAGACAGACTTTTTTCAAAGTGGGACAAAAGAAAGAAACTGGTTTCCTCTGTGTTGCTCTTCAAGGGTGAAGTTTCCCTTGACCTGAGGTCTTAAGTGGGATTTAAGTGCTGTCTGAGCCTTGAACTAATATGCTAGAGAGGAGAGAGGTTTTTTCCCCTTTTCCCACAAAAAAAGAAAGGCAAAGGAAACAATGTATTATAATGATTTTAAATGCCTGGCAGATACCATGTCTTTGAAAAACAGAAAGGCCCCAATAAAGATGCCCTCTGCTGACATCTTTTGCAACTATTGTAAATTATCTCTATTAATAAATGAATAGTTTACCCAGAGAAAGCTTCAAAGAAGAATCAGAATAAAATACTAACTAGTTGGGAATGGGGTGACTAAGATACTTGCTAGGAATTTTGTCTATCTAATTGGCTGTGAAATGAGTGTAGAGCCTGGCTGAACTACTTCCAGAAGTAGGAAGAGTGGACTGCTTCACTGAACTATGCTCTGAGCAAATCTAACCACAGAGGTATCTGTGTGTATTAAAGACTAAAGAGAACAGTAATGTGGATGAACGATTCACCTAAATATCATTATCTCAAATAACTTTTCAAGTGTCTGGAGTTTCTTTGAGTTGAAAGCAGAAGAACAAAGTGAATGTCAAGAAATAATGAACAGAACTTAACTTCAAAGTGACACAGAAAAAAAAAAGACTATCATCAACCAAAGCAGGAATATTAATAACATACTAGGAGGAAATCTATTCTTAGCCCTCATTTGAAAAAGGGACAGAAAAAGTTTCCAGTTCTGACCAGCATTGAAAATAAGATGAAAATGTGAGATCTATGGAAAGAAGCTATAAACCCAAACGCTGGCTTTAAATTCAGTAATGGGCTGAAGAACTCTAAACAATGAAGTGCAGTGTGCTTTGTAGCTGCTTATTTTCACTAAGTTGCATAGGTAAAAGTCTCTGATTTCACCACACTTAATTTTCAAAGACCCCAGAGCCCCATGTTTAATTTAGCAGACTTACAGCTTTTGAGTAATATCTCATATAAAATATCTCCATGGGGCTTGGCAGGAGATGCAGACAAAATTTTCAAAAACAGACGTTATTCTTTAAAAATCAGTAGTTATACTCACCAACTAATTACTTTGCTCAAGATAATCTGTTTCCTCAACATAGAGGAAATGAGAATCACACGGATATTTTTTGTCAATCTTCATTTAATCTAATAAGTTGGTTGGCACCCTGAGGGTCTTCATAAATAGATGCTGATAAATAAATCAGAGACTGATCCAAAGACTACTGAAACTAGTAGAAAGACTCTTGTTGTGTTTGACTGCATTTGGATCCATTTCTAAACTTCTTTCAGAAGTGAGCTTTTTCTTGTTTGTGTAATAATTCACAAAAAAAGATCTGTTTTTATATAACCAACATTTAGTGGAAGTCTTTGTCTTTGACACATGTATGCATGAAGCTATTTTTAATCTGTTGATTGATATTTCAGAAGTTGCAAGTGATGCTGAGCTGTTAAAATATGGAAGTCTGCTGAGTCTGATATTTTTGTTGGGTCAAGTTGGTAGTGATGTGGAAATATTTAGTGTGTAAGACAAAATTTTGGTGAGCATTGTCCTAACTGGCAATTTGGGTTCCAGTTATATGCAGTTTACATGGTGGTATGAGGTAGCATAAGGCAATAGATAAGTGATTTATTTTGCCTTAGCTGTTTTTCTTGAACCTCCTTTTCACCATAAACTTTTTACATGCAATTTCATAAATAAAGGCACAAAAGAATGGACTTCATTGTTGCATCTGATATGCTGTATTTCAGCCCAATTTATTTTAAGCCACCTGGAAAAAGTTTTATGAATGGCTGCATAACAACATAACAGCATTAATAGTAAAGTTAAGTGATTCTATTAAAAATACAGGACCACTACCATCCCAGGTGTAACTCCTTTAGCTTAACCAATGTTTCTTGAAGAAGGTTGAATTTAATTCCTGGTTTTTTAACAGATTCAGTGGAAGATTCATATTCTTAAAATATACTTACCCAATATACACATCAATTAAATATATTCACTTTTTTCCCCCCATCCTTACTCAGTGGGCTAAACTGGACACTATCTTAATTCCTCAGAGTGCTTAATGTAATTACACCTGAGATGCTTTTTGGTCTTTATTTTGTTTTTAGAGTTTTTTGACATCGAGTTGAAATACTGAAATAATGGAAGTGTGGAGAAAAATAGATGCTTTTGATAAAAGCTAATATTTTTTATTTTTAAATACAAAGAAACCTGATACTGAAAACCTTCTACTTATCAATTTGTTCCAGTGCTTGTCTGTCCATCTGTGAAAGATTATTTGCATAGCTACCTCAAGCACTTCATAATGGAACATTATTCTACATTATTCTACACATGGATGGATATTTTTGGCATCGGGAGGCATGATGCAACTATGCCCTTTATTGTCTATTAATCCCCAAAAATGCTGTCAAACTATCTTAAAGTGATAATGTAAAGATGTCTGGCATGATTGTTTTTCAAATTAGGTGATGCCTAAAAATGAGGCACTCTCTCAAGCACTGGAATTCCAAACAGTCCCAGAGCATGTGGGAAAAGGTTCTTCTAATGAGGCAATATTTCCAGCCCTCCTCTGTATGGAAGAAATCCTAGCACACATGCCAGCATCCAAAGGCTGCAAATATAGGTGTATATTATAGCATTTGGTTTTAAGAACAGGCAACAATTGTGTTTTAAATATTGTCCCAGACTGATTATGTCATATGCATATATACTTCTGTGCTGCTAGCCTGACTAAAAGCATGTGGAGCAGCTACCAGTGATAAATTGTTTGCCAAATATACACATACCTGTCAATATAATACAGATAGCTACGCATTTCCTAAATGCCAAGGCAGGTGTTACCATGATACCTCTTCATTTGTGAAGCTCCTGTGGTCTTTGGAGGTGATATAACTAGTGGATGTCAGAATTTGGTGCTGCCCGTGTGAAATTCCCCTAAATGTTTTCAAGGAGTTTGATGTGGTTTCATCTGTAAGGAGGGAGGTTTTCTTTCTGAATTATGGGTAAGTGAAATGCTCTAAAAATGCCTTCAGCAATCTGATAAATAGGCAAAACAATATCAAATACTTATCTTTATATGTGCTCAGGAAATAGGCTATCAAGCTGAATTCCCACTGCCTCTGCCCTTCAAAGATTCATGGTATAAAGATAAAGGGTATAGAAATCATCCTTAAACTCACTCAAGTAATGTAAATTAAATTTGTTACACCTTACTGTCCCATAGATTCATTTGTTATGTTCCATCATTTTTAATCAAAACAACTGGTTAAGTTTAAATATGATCAGTTGCGATTCGTGGACAGATTTTTAGAGCCCAAAGAGCACAACGTAACTGACTGAGAGGCAATGTCATTTGTGTCTTAGAAAATCATTAACTCCTTGATGCTTCTTTTGTAGTCAGATGAAGGAAGCATGGATTCAGCTTTTTTTGACTACTGAAGGGATAAAAAGTTGTTCCTGCATATTAAAAAATAGGAATTCTAGCTAGTTTTCAGTAATTGGCAGGCCAAGGACAGTGCAACAGCTGCTGCAGGTAACTTTTTCGTCTAGTAAATGGAGTGGGGTGCAGGAGCTGTTGAGCAGAATTTAGACAGAAGTCGTGTTCAGTGATGAAGGGAGGCACACTGTAATTTCATAAGAGTGCAGGTAGTTTCACTTGCTTTTGCGAGCATGAAGCAATGACTTCTCTTATTTTTTGCAAAGAATGAGAAATCCTCCTAAAAGAAAAGAACATCTTGGATAGCAAGAGACTTTATTAGTCAATTTTTATTTCAGCCATGCACTGAACCCTTTATTTGGCCTATATTAGAGCAGTCTTATGTCTGCTCTAACTTGTGCAAGTCGTTAAATACTCCTTGGAGATAAGAGTCATTGGGATTTTCTGGACTGGAGGAAACCTTGGCCATCCTTAGTTTCCTTTGATTGTACACTACTCCACCCTGTAACACTGATGAGCCTCTTGTGCCTGCTTATGTTGATTGTAAGATCTTTTATGTCAGCTGTACAAAGTTGCCATAAAGCAACCCCAAACTGGGGCTATTTCACTGAGATAATCTGTGATAATTGACATAACACCTGTTTGTTCTCACTAGGGTCAACATTTTCATAAGGTTCCAATTACTTCAGAATTCGTCCCCAAGTTTGGAGTATTTGTGTATAAACTGCTGTACATTTGCTCATGAGCTGCGTACCTGAAGTGTGTTGAAATGTCTTTTTCTTGAAAATCACATTGGAAAGTTTCGGTGACTCCTTTTTTCACCATTGCATGCTGGAGAGACCTGTGAGTGAGAGACAGCGGAGGAGGCCAGCAAGGAGAACTACAATGAGGTTTGCTTGGATAATGGATGATGCATCTGCTTTGGCACTGCACTACTGGAGGGATCATGACTAAAAGTTGCTTGGGGAAGCTTGTTACTGCTTTAAAGTTGCTAGTTCTGTGGGTTTCCTGTGGAATTGGACTAGTTCTTAGCAACAGCTGCGGTTAATTTTCGGGAGCCAGGGATAGCCATTTTGGGGGCTTTTTTTTAATGCCAATGGAGATTTTTGACTGTCTGGTTGGTGCAGCGGTTTCCATTGTAAATTTTGATTAAGTCTCTGAGACCTGATTAGAGGTTGTGAGCCAGGGCTGTGCATCAGTAAGCCAGCGCTTGACTCCTCTGTCACAGGCACTGGAAGCAATTCAAGGACAGCGTTTCAAAGTGCCAGTGACAAGCATAGATGATTGTCTGAAGTACTGAGGGATTTTATGAAGTTCTCCAGCCAGTTAGTACAGCCTCATTGAAACAAAGTGGGACTTTCATTCTTAGCTTGCTTGCAAGTGTTACTAGCAAAAAGGGGGGTAACCCCAGGTTCTAAAGGCATAAAAGCGTTTACCACTCCAGGTGAGAGACCTCACCACTAACAGGACAAGACACTTAGCCTAATTGCACTAAATACATACTAAATACAGGGTATATTTATATTAGATATCAGGAAAAAATTTTCTACTGTGAGGGTGGTGAGGCACTGGCACAGGCTGCCCAGAGAGACTGTGGCTGCCCCATCCCTGGCAGTGTTCAAGGCCAGGTTGGATGGGGCTTGGAGCAACCTGGTCTAGTGGAAGATGTCCCTGCCTGTGGCAGAGGGTTGGAACTGGATGAGTATTAAGGTCCCTTCCAACCCAACCAGTCTGTGGTTCTATGATAAATATTTGATTACTTCTAACAGTCTTGTTCAGAATTATTAATCATTTGGGCATGGCTACAAGAACTCTTACAACAGTGTGTGTAGAGTGAATATTTTGTCATTCTAGTAATTTTTTCTTTTCTCGGCTAGGCTGAGAAACTGATCTCTGTTGGTTTCAGTCTATAATGAACACCAAGAAGCAGTATCCAGCTTAACTCAGTAGTAGAGTTCACTGTGAATCTTCTCATTTACTGATGGGAAATAATGTCTTGATAAGAAATTAGTGGATGGAGGCCTTCTTTGTGAGGATGGTGGGAAAAAATATTATATATGAATTCAGAAGGGTTTCAATATTGATGCAAAGGCAGAGAAGGTAAAAAGGAAGACGAGACTTGTTCTTTGTTTAACTGGCAGATACAATGGATTCTTTCTACAACAAAGAGAAAACAATATGGCAAGACAGGATAAAATAATTGGCTCTGTAAATTGCTTTTCTTTTCTTTATGGGTGGCAGTAGTGTTTGAAAAACACCACAGGCCAGTCCTTGCAGGTAAAGTATACTGCAAGTCCATTGGAACTGGCCTAGTCCATATGGTGTGTAACTGTATAACTGTATCAGTAATCACAGCAATGACAGAAAACTGCAAACTAAATGATGCTGGAGTGTTTTATAAGAGGTGAGACCTTGGCTGCTTGTACTAAGAAATGAAATTGCTGAAGTCCCTTGATTCAAGTTAGTGTTCTTGCTACGTGATTTAATGAAGTAAAAAAAAGTCTGCCTAAAACTTGATAGAAATAATAATGATTTGGTGCAGAATGACTTTCCGAAATACAATGGAATATAAATGTAAATTGAATTAAGACAGAAAGGAAAAGAAAATGTTTCCCCACTAGAGATAAAGCACACAGTTCCGGGGGTTATTTTCACATACTTCTGGCTGTTAAATTCCATTTTCTTTGGCAGCTTTATCTGGTCCCTTCTTTGAAGGCTGCAAGAATTCTAGAGCAGTGTGTATGTTCAAAATGAATTCTGGTGAGGCATCTTGAGACAGTTTAGCTGCCTTGTGACAGTATTCCAGGCTGGTCTCTGATGAATTCCAGAGTATTACATAAATATCTGGATCACAAATAAAGGTGTGAAGACACTTGGGAGAGGTGCAAAAATAAATGAGTGAGCATTTTGAAACATTTCCATCCATGACATCTCTGACTTGATATCTAGCAGAAGCAAAGGTCCTTCTTTTCTCTCTGATTCCAGTTTAAGTTTGTACATCCCAAGAAATACAGGGAAATGTTTTGATCTTTCTGATATAAACCAGTCTCTCCTTGATTCCCCAGGACGTGATCTGTGAAATAACTATTGGAAGAAAAAAAAAGTAAAGGCAAGTTTTTACAGCAGGGAAACTTCTTTCTCTCCCTGAGTTTCTCTGAATGTGAAATTTTTAATGAGAAAGCTGGTTCTGGAAGAAAGCTTTCTAGAAAGGCTTGTTGATCATTAAATTTGATCTTTAGTCCAAAATGTCAGACAGAGCCCTACTGGCAATGAGCTGAGAACTTACTGTCAATTCCCTGTTCCTTATATTGCATAGCCAAAACCTGGGCTGGGCTGATTATGGACCACAGTTAAGCGTGTGCATGGGGACTGAGGTTTGACATCTGGAGATCTGAGGCAATTCTGCCATTGTCCAGCTCACTACTAGTCTGAGATTTTATCTGTCTCTTTTTTTTTTCTCCCTTCAAAGTTGTTCTTGTTTGCAAAGAAATAATATTATCTGTCTGAGATGGCTGTAGTGACATCAGGATAATGTGGTATCAACAATCAGTTGGATGATTTTCATGGAACAGGAAGCTGGTGTGTTTAAAAGGGACATAAAAAATGGGAACTGGCAGCTGGCAAAGACTGTTGGTGTACTTTTCATGCACTGAGTAACTCATCCCTACCTCCACCAACCTTGTCACTGCGTCTCCTCTAGCTGCTGTGGGAGTCTTACATTTAATCTTGGAGTGTGATGAGTTACACGAGGCACAGATTTGCTGTCTGTACCACATGGAATTAGTGTAGATTAGATAAACTAAAATAGCCCCTACCACGGATGCATCTGTGTTTCAGGTTAAAGCTCAGCTATTTCTTATGCACCCACTTCATCTCTCTATGCCCCAGTTACTGCACGGGCTTGCTGACAGCTTTAAAATAGCTTCAGAGGAGGAAAATAACTGATGGCAACACCAAAGCAATGCAAAGCTATATGATTTTCATTGCAAACTGTGATACCTGTGAACCTCTTGAAATAAGGAAGTGACAGGAAATCAGTCCTTAGGTGAGACTGGCAACGACTGAATGCTACCTGTGGAAGGAATTAGCTCTCACAAAAAGACTTTGTGGACCTTCATAGTATACTTAGGGGTATCTTGCTGCATGTCCTGCTTAAATCCTGCCCTGTTTGGGGAGAAAGGATTTGTTCACAGGTGCGGCAGATCCCTTTCATATATATACGGGCATCCTCTCTACAGATGGAGTCACAGTTTGGCAAGACAATTTCCTGCTTCCAACCCCTGAATCATACTGAGCTACTGCATTTTTTCCCCCTGCTCTCCAAATTCTTTACCCAAGGGAGGAGTGTATGGACCCAGTATGCTGATGAGTGGGGACAGGGCATCCGGAAAGATGTAATTCAGTGGAAGGCTGCCCAGTTCCTTTCACATACCACCAAATCACCAAAAGCTTCTTTCCTCCTGCCAAGCACTTTCCTCTCACCCATGCTTTGTCTCCTACATGTGTATTTTGTTTCAGTCTGTTGGCATTATTAGCAAAGAGTCATTCAGTCTCTGCATATTGGTCTGAATCCACACTAAATATATAAAAGGTATGTTCAGTTAAAAGTTAAGCAGCACTGTGCCTAGTGAAAATGAATAGAGTGAATCATCCTCTGAAAGATTTGAAGACACAGTACGGTAATCATTTTACATGATTATTTTAACATATGTCTGAAAGGAAGGAAAAATAACACCACACTGGAACCTGATGCAAGGAATTTCTGTTAAATCAATAATGTGTTTACATTTAAATCTCTTGCAGAAGTGGTTGAATTTACCTATGGCTTAAGACACTCAAAAGAATGTAATTGTTGAATTTGCTTTTGGCTTTAAGATGCTTAAAAGAATGTAATTGTTAATTAGACAATATAGTGGACGAGGGGAGTGGGTTTCAAAGTGGGATCACTTCCATTTTACAGTATTTGCCAATAAACATTATTCCTGAGTCTGCTATATGGGCAGCCTGGTTTCCTCATTAGGAAAAAAAAAGGCACTCTAAAGGTAATGTCTTCATATCTATTTGTGTCTGTATATACACGTATATATCCCTTATACATATATACATGCCTCTTGTTCCAGTTATTTACAATAATAATATTAATGTTCATGAAAGTGATTTGGTATTCATAGCTCCTTACAGGTTTCTATCAGGAAACCAAAGCAGGAGGTGTAAGACGATTTTACAGGAATGGAAAAAAATGATTCAGAGCTCAAGAGATCGAATGTTGTTACCACAAATACGATTTGCACACGGACTTATTATTTTAAAAGCATATTAAAAGAGGGGTAAGTAAATTGTCTGGCTTCAAAAGTGCTTGTCAGCTACTTGTTGGCATTAGGTCATTCCAAGGCTCTTTGAACTGTTTGTTTAGGAATCATTGTTTCATTTTTTTAGGAAGTTATTGTTTTAAGTTTCAGTTCCTTGCTGTACAGTATTTTGAACATAGATTCCTGTTGAGACTACAAGATCACTATCTTCAGCTCGGAAATAAGTGCAAAACTTCCATTAATTCATTTTTGCGGATTTATAGGACAACTACTGTAAAATTCTATGAACTTTTTTGACATCCCCTTTCTTGTAATTGCTGCCTTTGTCTTAGCTGCAGGATTAGCAGTTTAGAAAAATACCTTATATTTTTCTGTATAACAGAAAGTTACAGGTATATATGTGTATCTATTATTAACCATGCTATTAAACAAACGTTTTTCCTGTAATTTGGGTTTGACAGCTTTTCATGTATTAATGACCATTTTACATAACTGAAGGTGTTGGTTCACTGTTTTTTCTCTTGCTTTTCTTGCTTTTTCTTGCTATCTTACACTACATTTGCTAGTACAAAATGGGGGAAGGTACCCTGGGTTGCTTATTGAGTTTTTTATTTTATATTTTTGCATTGCTTTTAGTATTAAAAAAATGCCAATTTTTGTTTATTTTTAAGTGTTCAAACAGACCTTTGTAGATCTTGCTGCATTGTTCTAAAATTGGGCCATCTCCAGCTGTCTGTCACGTATCTCTGCTGAAGGGTGCCCACCTGCATGCAGGAAGAACAGTGAGCAGCTCAACTGCATAGCCAGGTGAGACCTAATGTGAAAGTAATGTGCAATCAGCTGAGTTGGCAGTTTGAAGGGAATATTTTGGCTGTGAACTAATGTAGCTGAAGGTGTGGTCTTCCTTCTGCTCTTCCTGCACTGGGTAAAGTAATGTCTGGCAGAGGGGTGGGACAGAAAGCTGGGGGTTTTAATGTCCTGAATCAACACAAGAAGATTCCCAAGAGAACCTCTTTTGGGCTGCTGGATATTTTCCTTGGACTGAATTTTCATAGGATAATCAGATGATGAGTTTGGCTATTTTAGAGCATCACAGTAGGGAGCGGGTGGTTTCTGAATGATTTTGGTAATGTAGAATTGTTAAAATACACAGAAGAGGAAGGATAAAGAAGCTGTGTAATTATATTTTGATAAAACAAGTTTGAATACAAACATTTGACAGACTTGGGTTGCATATATGCCCAACTTTTCTGCTTTACCGAAGATTCACATAGCTGTAAACTTGATTTTAAGAGTGTGAAAGAAATTATATTTTTATGTATTACGAAGATCATAAATTCTTTCTGAGCCTGTGATTAAACTAGACCAGTGTTTGCATTTTATTTTGAACGCCCTACCTCTTTTCATCATTTATGTCTACTCAATCACTCATTAGGTAATGAATTTTTCACCTTCAGGAATACCACAGGAACTTAATTCATACACTTCCATTTGGTTATCAGTTATTCCTAACCAACGTGGACCATCGGCTTTCAAAATTACTGTAGTTAAAATGAAAAATACATAATGAACTCATTAATGTAATGACTTATTTGTTTCCCAGCATTTTCCCTGTTCCTGAGCCAAATGGTTATCAGATCTTGACCTTCTTACTTCTAATGGCTACACTTCTCTTCTGTGATGAGAAACTAAAAACCAAAATGCCTTAGAATATTCACATCTCTTTCCTCATAAGAAAGTAGCAGAACATGTAATCATTTAGAACAGGGAAAAGGTTGTGTAGAGCTTGAAACCCTACACCTCCCAAGTTGGGAAAATTTTCACTTAGTACGCAGGTTTTGTCACTCAGACGCGTCTTTAGACAATATAAACTTTACAGTCTTTCACTTTTATGACACAGTTTTGAATACAAAAGCAGGGATGTTAATGCTAGGTAAGGAAAGTGGTTTGCCAGACTCTGTTATCAGTGACAAAACACTTGGAGAAGTCAGTAAAAGCAAAAAGCCAGCAGGTAAAGTTGAGGTGTGATGACATTTGGGAATATGGATCTGGCCAAACAAAGAGAAAGGGAGATAGATAGCAAGAAATGGTGCATCTTCCTCTGAAAGAGGGAGCTGGAGGCACAGACATGGCTGCCTTGGAAAGAGTTGGATTTATTCTGCAGTATTTTTGCTGTTTTAAGATAGACTTTTCATTGTAAGGTGGATGATGCGTTCTCACGTTTTCCATCCCACTGCAAACAGCATCAGGGGTCTTCTGAAAAGCAGCTGTACTGAATGCAACCTGAGGAACAGGAAAATGGAGGACAAAAAGAAAATAGGGAGAAGTTGTTGAAAGTAGACTCAATATAGTATCTTGTATGAAGTATTTATTATATTTGTATCAGGATGTGTTTTATTAGCCCATAAAACTCAGTCATACGGACAATTTGAGCAATTAAACTGACTAGGTCTGGTGTATTTGTTAGCATTGTAATAGTGCAAAACTTATTTCCACAGGTGTTTCAAAAGACCCATAGAGGTGGCATGACTGTAACATTAACATATTAATTTAATAATATGATGCTACTCTGTATAACTCAAGAGCTTTAAACTTTAGTAATTTCCAGGTTATTCAATAGCCAAAATGTGTTTTCTGTTCATACTTTCACACTGCCACATTTTCTTTAATATAGAGTAGTGATATAATAAATTATATCCAGATGAAAGCCTGTCATTTGATACTTAATCCCAGGATTGTGATGACCGATGGCAAAGTACACATTTCCTAACAACGTACTATCTGCATGAAGGACAGAGACCTGGATGGCAGGCTGAAGAGACATTTGATACAAGGAGGAATGAAAAAGCCTGGCTGGGCAAGCAATTAAATTGTTACTGACATGGAAGCTGGAGATCAGCCTTGTATGTTCTGGGTGGCGATTCATGAGGGTTTACCTCCAGATCTGTGGTTTAGATTGTTTCTTAAGAAAATCAGTTTAAATGAAGTGTTTGTACCAGTTAACTTCAATGAGTTACCTAGAAAGTGATTCAATTTGGTGGTAAGTCACATGGCTGTAATGGGCATCCTAATTCAATAGCAACATGAAGGAGCTGGACCTTTGCTGGCTGCAAGCACAGTTCCCACCCCCCTAGAGGAGGGTTTTCAACAGGCACGGTGGGAGTTCTCGAAGCCGTATATCCGCCTGTGCACCATGTTTGATACAGATACGTCTGTAACACTTATTGTAACTGATGAATAATTATCCCCACTGCCAAGATAATTTCAGCTGGTGTGATGAGGGCTGATGAAGGAGGTGTGAGCTGGGAAATCTTACTTGAGTTGGAAATCTTGCAAAATCCTAATGACCGTGAGGTCAGGGTGCCTCACTACTTTCACACCTGGTGCCAGATATTTGGGTTTGCTGTTGCCAGCAAGCTAGCTGCAGCCAAGGTTTTCTTAATCTATTTTTTTTTCTCGCAAAGACCACCCGTAACTTCTGCTAAGGGAGAGAAAGGTTTTGCTGGTAACAGTTTTGTCAGCTTTACAGTTCCCATATATTTCAAAGGCCAATCGGCTTGTCTCTGTCTTGGTATTGTGCAATGCACTAAAGACTCTCTGGGTGCTACTATGCTCATTTTGAGCAGTAAGTAATCTCTTCTGCTATTTTGCCCCAAAAGGCTGGCGGATGTTTTCTATGGTAGGAAAAAATAATAAAAAAAGCCTCCTCAGGTGGGGCTTGCTGCTGTGTTCTTACATGTGATGGGTATGTGCCTGTTTTCAGAACTTACATCTGTGAGCGTAGAAGGATTTTCGGTTGAGATAGCTTCATGTGCAGGGGCTTGAAAATATTATGGATGCGAAATTTAGGAATCACAACACTGTCAAATGTCAACCTCCAACTATGTGCCTAGAAAACCATAACGCAACAAATAAGTTTTCAATCTTTTCAAATCTATTTGACAGAAACCTCAAAAATCTCCTGTTCCTACCAGTAATATGGTGGCGCAGCCTCTTAGATACTTCTGTGAAAGGCTGATAAGTAACAGGTATCTGATGTCTATTTTCAACTTTTTAGAGACACAGAGAATAAGCAGAGTTAGCACTTGAGCATTGCCATGTAATCACTCCTTCTGCTAGACAGAGAATAGTTGTTTGATCCTGATTAGAGAAATAGACTATGAATGTTAAAGTAGTTAAGACAAAATATACTGAGCTCATGTTGGTGAAATTAGTGTACTAGAGTGGCAGTTTAATATCGAACATTAGTACTGCTGATGTTTGATGATGGTTTATACTTTTAGACAGAAATCAAGCAAATTTAATCTCTGAAAATACATCTGGAGAAAATTTTATGAGCTGTACACAAAACATAAAAAGCCTTTTAGATATGTGACTTTAAGAATTCTAACAAATGGGTTGAGAAACCCCAAATAGCCGCTCTGGTTATCGTGAGAGCAGCCCTTCTGAAATGATTGCTTGTATTTCCTTATAGTTTTCCACAAAGGAAAAAAACCCACTGTTTTAAACAATTCTTATAATTGAACTACCATTTCTACAAAAATGAACATGGTGAAAAGCCAAATAATGTAAAGGATCCCTGTCAATAATGAAATATGGAATTAAGAATGTTTCCTAATTACAGGAGACAGAAATCTGTGGATTGCCATAGCACGGTCTTCAATATAGAAGAGTATGCTTTTATTAGAAATATCATAGGATGTTAATTTTGGGTTCAGCTTTTATTCAAGATGAATTCTTAATTCAGTATTTCAGCAGATTAGGCATTCTCTGAAGTAGCAGATTATGACCCAAGTGAGGTTTTATTACCTGTGATAAATTTTTTTCAATAAAACACATTGTTGCTCTCACAGATTGCCATCTTCTCCTTTCAGCAGAAGGATGCACAAATATTCCGTAATTACTCTCTCTTCTGATAGGCTTTAAGCTTAAATGGCTATGAAATTGTAGCATTTTTTTCCCCAGAAGATAAGAGGAAATGGCTGCCTTGTCGTTTTTCAAGTAGAAAAATCAATCATGCTGCAAATGATCATTAATGAAAAATGTAACCTATAAATGTTTTGTGTGCCCAGCAGGTCCATTAACAGACCTCTGGGCTTACTCAGATTATCTTTATGAAATAAAGCCTCAGGATGCCACAGCAGTCAGGGTTTAAGGGATAGTTATGGTCCACAGTCAGAGC
This sequence comes from Ara ararauna, assembly GCA_028858755.1. Lineage (NCBI taxonomy): Eukaryota > Metazoa > Chordata > Aves > Psittaciformes > Psittacidae > Ara > Ara ararauna. The sequence goes on along the minus strand of CM054376.1, from coordinate 83,753,473 downwards.
AGAGATAGCTAAGACACTTGATTAAATTATCAGGAATGCTTGGTCTAATCCAGAGGCTCACATGCCACAGACAGGGATGACTATTGTTGGATGTTGCCAGGAAGGTCACGATAAATATAAAATTGCTGTTCTGCAAATCCTTTTGAGGCAGGGTGACTCTTAACTTAGTAAAGGGAAATGGAAGCACCAAGCAAGCAGATTGTGCACCTGCTCTGTCATTTCTAAATTAGCAGTGACATTTAAAAAAATAATTGAAATTCAATAGCTGAGACTCAAAAGTGAGAAGATTTGTTTTTATTACTTATGAAAGAAAGACACTGCACTGACATAAATGAGGGATGCTTCACTGTGGGTATCCTCCCATACTGTGCAGCCAGAAAACAGTCTCTTTATCAGCACAGAATAAATGTGAGAAAAAATCCAGAGGAAGCGATGGAGATACACACTGTATTTAGGACTTGTTAATGTAGGTGTGGTTTTAAATGAGCTGGTTCAAAATCATTTACAACTACCACAGCGCTACAGTTTAAAAGCTAAATCATCGTAAAATTCTCATTTAGAGAAATGTAATTTGGCTTGAATTAATAAATTTATGGTCTGTCTGGCTCTTCAGTGAGAGGTGAACTGAAAGGTTCATGTGACACATGAAAACTGCAAGCATATGCTGCAAACTGCAACTGGTCATCCAGCCCTGAACCAAGGAAAAGAGATCCCCTGGCTGGGGCCAGCCAGGGCATGGGGATTTAGTAGCAGAAGGCAGCTGGTTTGCTTTGAACCACTGCTTCAAGCCAGAGTTTCACTGGAACAGTATCACTATAGGGTAGAAGTGGTATTTAGTACACAAAATAGTCTTTTGGATCCATTCTCTTGTTCCTTATTTTGTTAGAAGCAGATGGATTTAATTTCCATGCACTTTCTGTTCATTGAGAATGATTATTCCTAATTTACTACTTAGGAAGTGAAAAGACAAAAAACAAACTCATGCAAACCTCTAACTGCCTGGCCAATGAAATGTAGAGCTATTACTCAACATATTGAATAACAAACCCCGGCTCAAGCTTTATTGACCAATTCTATCAGAAGATGCCTAGAGAACATCTTGTAGGGTTGAAAAAGTATAACGACCTTGTCTAGTTTGGAGACAAGTATGTGCTGTAAAGTGGTTTTGTTTGTTCCTTAAGGTTGTCACGGCTTTACATGGGATGGATGTGGCTGAGTATAGCACTGATTTATTGTTGAGGCTGTAGGAGGGGATAAAGCCATCTTTCAAATTTTCAGGAATAGAACTGTCTGGGGAAGAGAAGCAAGGTTCACTTGAAATTCCTGCATCTCTCTCCTTTCTTTGAGAGACTGTAAATGCTTGTTGCTACATCCCACTGCCCATGTTGCTTCTTGTCAGTTTTTGCTACAGAAGATATAAATATTTTCTGTTAGTGGTGCTGATAAACACAAGAAAAGAACCACCCACAAACTGGCAGTAAGTAAATAGACAAATCACAATATTTGCTTTTCACAGATGCTTGGTTTGTTAAAGCAGAAGATATAAAAGCCTCACAGTAGGGAAACATATGCTAATTTTACAGCATCTGGACCAACCCTGCCAACCATTAGACCAATGTAAACCTGCTTGTACCAACCTGATGTAACACTGATCTCTGGTCTGCTACCTTCCCCTCTCTATCTCTCTTTCTCTGCCTTTCTGAAGTCTTTTTGCACGTTGGACTGTGGTGGCGGCATGACATGAAGATGCAATTTAGGCTATTTCCAGAGGTTGTGACTCTTGCTGACTCCTCTTGGCTGCTCTTCAAAGTGCTGTCAAAGCTGTCTTGGTGGATGGCCCAAATAGTCTGATCCTCTGAGATTAGCAAACATCTGTCTTTATTCTTTGTCAGGGCATGTCCACTTGAATTGGGCTTCTTCAGTGGGGCTGGGACTCCACATCAAGAATTCACTGAGCTGCTTTCAGAGTCTCTGCGTCTCTTCACTCATTTCTGTGTTATGCTGGTAGTACGTGTTCATTCAGTTTTGCCAACTGGACTGGAAACTGCTTGTTGTTGCAGACTTATTGTTGTTTTTTTCTTGTTGAGTTATTGTTGCTAGTGAAAATGCAAGGGAGTCAGCGGGAATGTAGGAATGTGTTGAGGGTCACATGAGTGGACTACCCACTGGGAAAGCAGTACTGTTTTGTGTTGGTCTAAGCTATTACAATTCCTTACCCATATCCTTATTTTTGAAATAATGTGGTTTAAAAGACAGAAAAAGAACAAAACCAAAAGCATATCATCTGGCATTTTAGCCAGCCATAAAACCTGCTCTTGAGTGTCTTGGCATACCTGGAAACAGAAGGGTCTTAAAATGGCTTTGCCACTTGAAAGATGTGCAGGGCAGAACCACGTCATGAGGTGCTTCAGACTTCAAAAGTAATAACACAGTTCTCCATGAGGTGATTTCCCCATCATTTCCCTTTTATTTGTCTGTATGGATATTTAAATCAGGATTAAAAAAACCCATACTGCTGCAAACTGCAGCTCTTCAATCCTTTTTTTTTTTTTTTTTGTTACTTAAACCCAGGCCTGGCTTTCAGAAATGCTACGTGTGCCACAGCTCCTGTTTAAACCCAGATGTGGCAGTGCCTGGCTGTAGTGTGTAATGAGCCACCTAGAAAGAAAAAAACACGGACAGAGCTCTGAGCTATTTAAAACCCAGTCTGCTTGGCTGAATGACAGTATTGCTGGACATGCCAAGACCTGTTAATTTATATGTCCTCTTTTCATCTGCTAAAGCAAAAAAGAATAACAGAAAGAGTTACTTTCCTGTAATTGCTAGCCATTAATTTTTCACTCCAGCTAGATATTAACCTCACCACCAACCACTTCACCCAGTGCAAAAGTAATTTGAGTGCTGTGTTATCATCAGTTATCTCAGAAGATGACAGTAACACCCACCACATGCATGTACTAACTGTCCGTTGATCAGAGGGTTAATCTGTAATGTGCAATCCCAATGAACCTTCCCCTTCATGCTTCTTCCCCCCACACACCTACCCCTCACCCTCCAGGAGATCCGTAAGCTTTCAGAGACTAAAAGAGTTCTTGCTAGAAGACAGGTAGAAAAGATAAATAAAGTAAAACTAAGAGAAATCTAGCAGTAAGAAAATACTGGGCGTGTTTTTGTTTGGGTTTGTTGTGGGTTTTTTTGTTTGTTTTGGGTTTTTTTTTTGTTGTTTGTGGGTTTTTTGATGATGTTTTGTTGGTTTTGTTGTTTTTTTCTTAATCCTACGTGTTGGCGCAGTTTATACTTCAGTGTGATTAAAGTTTATACTCTTAAGTGTCTAGAGTAAATATTGGCAAAATAAGAGCTTTTGTTCTTTTTGGGATCTATTTTCAAGGCTCTTGAAGAAAACCCCCTCTTTGTTACAAAGAAGACATTCTTCAGAGGTGAATAAACCTTTAAACAGATTCTTCTTTTCTAGGGCTTTTCCTGGAATCATTTTGCTTAAGTCTAAATGTTAACAGAGCTCCTTGATTATCATTTGTGCTACCATCTCTCTGCAGCTCCTGAGCTGGCACTAGGAGGGCTTTGGGGCTATTCAGCCTGGAGAAGAGAAGGCTGTGTGGAGACCTCATAGCAGCCTTCCAATATCTGAAGGGGGCCTATAGGGATGCTGGGGAGGGACTCTTCATGAGGGACTGTAGTGAGAGGACAAGGGTTAACAGGTTCAAACTTAAACAGGGGAATTTTAGATTGGATATGAGGAAGAAATTCTTTACTGTAAGGGTGGTGAGGCCCTGGAATGGGTTGCCCAGGGAAGTTGGGAATGCTCCATCGCTGGCAGTGTTCAAGGCTGGATTAGACATAGCCTTGGGTGACATGGTTTAGTGTGAGGTGTCCCTGCCCCTGGCAGGGGGGTTGGAACTAGATGATCTTAAGGTCCTTTCCAACCCTCACTATTCTCTGATTCTACGATTCTATGGTGTGGTTGTAAAGTGGCTCCGTTGTGGCGGCCAGATGAGACCCAAAAGCCTGCAGGGTAGGAAGAACAGCATGGAGTATTTTACAATAGAGATGAGCATAAAATCTTTAAATATGTTTGGGTTTTGTTTTCTTTTCTTTCTTTCTATGAAACTTTTAATGGCTTCATTCATTGAAATTCTAATTGCATTAGGAACTTCTTCCATGCTCACTTTCTGTCATGCATCAATTGGAGAATATGTTCTCCAATATATATATAGAAGTTGTTTGGAGGACTGAAAGGGTTAAAAAACCTGTCCTGAACTACTAGTTGAAACTGTTTAAGCCTCTAAACCCTCTCTTCTTTGCTCCTTTTTCTTTTTATAAAGTTCAGATGACAAAGACAACTTTGAACATTTTAAATGTTAAGAAATTTTACAGTTGAGAGAGATGGCAAAGCTTTAATTTGGTCCTTCTCTGAGCAGCCATTATAGTGCTGTAGTTAATTATATTGTCACATATGTTGGTCATCCCATTGTTTAATTTCAGGTCGTTGTTCCAAAATGTGAGGTTAAGAGATTTTTGAAGACAAATGCACAATAGCAAGACTTCATTCAAAACACAAGTTGCAAAAAATTGTAGGTAAGTTAAATAGGGGTATATAATGAAGTGTCTGGAGAAACTTCATCAGAAAGCATGACCTGGCTTAGGAAAGGCCTGTAATGGCATAAGATAGGTGTAAAGCACACCTGGAAAACACGGGTTAAATTCTTTTCCTAGCAGGCTGGTGGTGCAGTCCTCCTCTCTTGCTGAAGTCTACACTGAAGTTGTACATTTGGTACACCTTTTCAGTAAGGTCTATCAACTTCTACTCTTTGTCTCCCCATTGTAAAGATCCAGCAGCTATTAGTGAAAATGTTGGCAATATCCTAAATTCCTGAGGCTAAACAAAACCCTGAAAACACCAATGTGAATGTTTTATCAGAGAACTTGGTGATAGCAAATATTGTCCAAAAAATTCCTCAGTGATAGTGCAAATGCAAGTCAGTGCAAACAGTTCTGCAGGGCAAGGAAACTTTCATGAGCACTAATTTGCAAAAATGAGTGAAAAATACTTAAATTCCTTTTTAGGAGAGTAGTGTAAAGTCATGATTTAATTTGGTAAATCCAAAGCAAAGGGAATAGAAAGACCTAGATAGATACTATATTTTTCTTGCCTGTTTTCCCCCACTTCTTTCTTGAACCTTCCACCTTATGAAAAATACACAGTGCATGTGTGCTGTATATAAATATGCCTTCATGACATCAAAGAGTTGGGGTCTACTGCTTGGGTAATCTATAAGATTATACCGAGCAGAACGTAGCAGGCGCATGCCAGACACTTGACCCTGAAAGGCAGGCGCAGGCCATGCCACATTGAAACACGGCTGTGTAGTAGCGCAGTTAGCAGCCAGCTCACAGTTGAACAAATGCACATTGTTGTTACAATTGAAACCACATGCCGAGTAATAGAGCATAGGTGCAACTTTCTTGAGAATGTGAGGACAGTTGGAAATGTGAATGTATTTTTTTATTTATGTTATGTCTGTGTGTCTCAGGGCTCCCTTACTTTGTTTTCTTAGCAAAATTCAGACAGATGAGACATGTAGGATTGATGGAGCTAGGCACTGACAGACCAGCTCTGTTCCAGCTGCAGCAACTGTGGAAGAATTGGATCCGGACCCTCTTAACCAGTCCTCCAAGAACAAGATTTCAGTTACCATGACTGGTCGCCAAGGACTATTTTATTTTAACCCACATCCAATCTGATCTTACCTATGAGGCTAAACCACAGCCTGCTGAGCCAAATGTATCTGAATACAAACTCATTTCACTGGCTGTTTGTTACTTTGTTGGAAAATGCAGCCACATACAGTTGTATGGAACAATCTTCACCAAATCAAACTTTTCAAGCTTCATTGCATTTGAAACATTGCGTGCTCCTTCCTTCCAGCTTACAGTCAGCGCAGCAGTTCCTTGTTTATTAGAAAATTAAATGAACAGAAGTTAGAGATATATTGAATTTTCTCTTTGGGATAAACAAGATGAAAAGACAGATTTAATGCTTTAACCGCCCTTTACTTTGTAAACCATAAGGGCTTGTGAGTAGTCTCAACTTACATCTACTTGGGATACTTCCAGTTGGTGATGTTTTTTAAGTCCATAAACCTATCTTTTTATTGACTGTTGTGCAATAATAACCAAATCAGGGTGCTGTTGAATTGAGATAATTTTTTCTATCAGGAAAAGCACTTTTTAAAGTTATCTTTAACTTTAAAAGTTAAAGGTGTTGTAATTGCAATAATGGTGATGATGTGATGGGGAATAGACTGAGTGGGAAGGTTCTCATTAAATCTGCTGATGCGCGCTGTAAGTAAAAAGTAAGTCAAGCAGAAACAAAAGTGAGAAGGAAACAGCTTTTGTGATGGTGGTCTTGACATTAATTGCACGTGTTGGAGGTGCCCAGGGAGTGGTCAAACAGTTGGCAGGGTGAATAGTCTTGGAAATGTATGGTCTTGTTGCTGGAGGAACCACATGAACTGTTGAAACAGTCAGTTTTCTGGGTACTTTTGGCTTAATTGCACATGGCTGTGAACACAGTTATTTACAGTGATTGGGTACCACCACCAGACATTGACTGAAAGAAAGCAATCTGTCCTTCTAACTGCACATATGGACTTTAAAGACACGTAGCAACCCACAGAGAAACAACACTTTTTGTGCGTCCTTTCACAGCTGTGCCATCTGCTTCCCTCTGCAGCCCTCTGGGCCTGCCCCTCCGCACCAACATCCTCTGTTCTTTGTCATTCCTCAAATCCAGAGGGAGGGCGAAAGAAGCTTTGCAGGGCTAGTGAGTGCTCTGAATTCTAATCAGATTCAGAGGCATCTGACGTGTTAAAGTCTTGGCATTTGGTTCATGCTGCTCCTCTGGGTAGGCCTTTTGAAAAATTGGTAGGGATTATAGAGCATGGACAGGAGCACTTCTCTCTTGTGTAAGCCCCAATCTAAGCTCAAAGGAGAACTTCTTCATCTTTAAGGTTGAGAATAGGTGTTACAGTTTTATTGTTATAAATTAAGAGCAAAGCACATTTTGTGCTACAAGAACAAATCTGTCTCCTATAAGAGTTTTATATATATATTCTGCACATGTGAAAATGCACTTGCATCAATCAAATAATGGACTTTGTTCTTGATGATCTCAAATCTCTTGTGTGTGAGTCATACTTGTGTCTCCTACTTTTGGCTTTTATAAGTTTTTATGTTCCTGATCAGCAATTCATTTTGCCATTATGTTGTTAGAGAAAGAAGGAGAAAAGCTTAAGTACCCTGATGGAAATGCACTAACTAAATCACCGCAACAGGTTTGTAGCCTACATACTCCTTCAACCTTAAGACCGCACCCATGGGTTGGAAGAGAGGCCAAGCTAATCAGATTAGAGGCCAAGCTACCAGAGTTCTTACTTGCCAACACATGGAGTGGAAGGAATGAGGATTTTGGGCTGGTTGCAGTTATTTTAATGTTTTGGATTTTTTTCTTTGTTTTTGTCTTTGCTTCTGGTTCCAGAAGCAGCTGAGAGAGACAAGCAATTTCCTCAAAGTGCTTATTTGCTTTTTCCGGACTTTGTTGGTTAACTGCTAGGCTGAATTCCTGGGGCTATGCAGTTCTTGGTGATCAGCAGTAGGGTAGGAAGAATATGCTGTGGAGGCAGCAGTTATTTGTCAAATACTGACAGCGTACTTGGCATGCTACAAGGCACGGATAGGAAAGCTTTACCTATTCTGGAGAGCTGCAGTTTAGGTTACAGACCAAAATAGAAAGACAAATTGCACATGGATATTTTTTTAATACTTTAAGTTGGTGTTTTCTAGAAAGAGTTAAGGCTTGCACAAAAAAGAGAATAAGTCTTTATGTACTGGGGCTGCATGGCTGCTAGCTAGCTAGGCCTAGCCAGAGAGCAAGCAAGAGGAGAAGAATGGGAGAAGGAAACTCTCAGAGACCTGGAGGCACTGGCATTACTAGAGAAGTGTGAAAAGATTGGCATATTTCAAAAGAGAAGTCTAATATGCACAGAGTTGTGCACAACAGGGGAGGTAAAAAAATGCTTATATTTGATGGCCAAGGGAAGAGCTACTGGACATTCAGAAGGTGCAGCAATAAAGCCCGTGAGCCAAGAAAATAGCTGGCACTGCAGCAGTTTACCATTGAGAGGACAGTTCTGAAGCATTTAGGCAGTAAAGACAAAGTAAGAGTAATGGAGAATTCATGTAATGGGTAAACAATTTGGGCATTAGAAAGCAAGGGTTATCTTTCAGAAGGTCAAGAAAAAATGATGTGAGATGTGAAGAGGTGCCACCAGAGAGAAGACTTTGACAAAAGTTAGAAGGAAGACAATAATCAGGATACTTCTTTAAAATCAAGTGATAATTATATTTTACAAAATCAAACCACCTCTTTTCCTTTTTCTCCCATCTCCTCCCCCTTCCTTCCCCTTTCATGTGCTAAATGACTGTGGTGGAACTGTGCTGTAGGTACAGTATATTGTGATTAAATACTCTGTAAGCCACTCTGAGATACAGTGGACCAAAAAGTATAATTAGAATGCCAATTGCATAAAATAAATCTCTGGATTCTTGCTGCACCATGGTGAGGTAGCTCAGTTACAGTTTCGACCACCCATGAATGTAAAGCACACAGTAGGGGGCTTTTGGACTCACATCTCACCTATTATCTTGGTAGTAGGGTATGAATCTCTTTGAATGTGAAAGCCTGTTTTTGTTTAAGTGAAGAACATAAGAAAAGGCTCTTTCCTTAATATTTTATTTTTTTTTTCTCCTTGAGCAGATGAAAGGTGGGTAGAAGTGACTGTAAATTTTAGGAAGGAAAGAAGTAGAAAAAAGCTAATGCTTACTGAGCAGGAATTGTATTTTTCCAGCCATGTCCCTGAACTACCCAAACGTTAAGACTCTCCTGTACAAGTGCCACCACACGGTCAATATAAATTCCCTGTCAGAACAAAGGACACATTTTGGAAGGGAAACAAGACTGTATTATACCATTCAGCAACTAACAGAACTAAGAGAATAGCTACTTCCTGACAACATTCATACTCTGAAGATGTATGCATGAGGTGGTAGGTGAGAATTCAGTTCTTACTACTGCTGACTTTTAGTGGTGATTTATCCAGTTTCTGCACTAACTTTCTAGAAGACTTGGAGACATAGAAGTGTGGGGCTGGCCAATTAGCTTGCCAATTAGCAAAGGAGAGGGATGTCAGGGTGACTGTAAGGGTCACCTGCAAGCAGCTGAGTTCCTTGCATGCAGCATGGGGCAAGCAGACCTGTGCTTTCTGCGTAGCTCTGATGTGGCTGTTGCAAGAGCATACTACCATTGCTCGGGAAAAGGTAATATACTTGAAATACCTTAGCTAGGTCCAACTAAAACAGCTAGGTGAGAAACCATGCGCTGGTTCACACTGACTCTTGCTACTTCTTTGGGTGACACTATGTGAATGTAATTCCTAGAGGCTGCCGAGAGCACAGCAGCAACAGAAATAACTGCCCAGATGCAGGTGGTGCTCAAGGAACAATCCCTCTACCTGACAAACACGGCTTCTCTGCCAGAATCCCTGTCTCTGCCTCCCCATCCCAGATCTCTAGAGGGCTTCCCAGTAGTATTGACCATGCAGAACCCACACTATCTCACTTGGAGGACTTCAGGTGACTAGAGCTCTCTCTTTTTTAAAGAGTTGGTTTTCCTGGGTTTGTTTTTTTGTTTGGTTTGGTTTTTTTTGTTTGTTTTTCCACATTTCCAGGCTTAGCTCCCTATTATTTGGTTTCTGTTACACTGACTTCTTTCTTTTTCTTTTAATGGAAATTTCATTGCTTCTTTACCTACGCCTCCTGACCCTCTTTAGTTTCCCAGTGGAGAACTGTTCTTATCATCATTACAGGGGTTTTCACTTCCCTAGCATCTTGATGCAACATGTTCTTTGCTGTGGTGTCCACTCCTGACACAGCAGCTGACTGCCCACCTTACATTAACTCTGCTGACTGAACATGGGGTACAGCCCATCGTGTGGCACAGTGACTTTACATTCTTGCTGTACTTGGAGTTGTAGTATTGCAAGGTGCTACTGTGGATATTTTTCTATGGAGAGCTTAAGGCATGGGAACTGCATGTGGGAATTATTTCACTACTCCCTGTCTTGCCTATTTGCTGATGCTGAAGTTTCTCTTGTTCTCCTGAGAGATTAGTGCTGAATATTACATCACTCTCCCATTTAATTAACTATTTCCTGAGAATTTGGGATAGTGTGGCCCAGACTAATTGAATGAGAACAATAACTGCTTCATCTCCCACCACATAAGATCCCAGTCCTCTTCTTGGCACAGGTAGGCCATGTAGCAAATGTTTCTATAGAAGACATAAATTGCTCTGCTCTTTGAAGCTCTGGTGTTGCTGGCTGTTCATTGCTGGAATAATTACAAATCTTTTTAGTCAAATATTTTTAACTGGAGTGTAATTTCATACATTGCCTGCTCTACACTTGAAAATGGACAAAGTTTATTCCTTTCAGATTGAAGAATAAACCAGATACCTAACAGTCTTTCACTACTTTGTCAATGCTGCACAACCTGTCAGAAGGATCCATCCTTGCAGCATGAATTACAGGCTGTATGATTTGGAAAGCTGCTTCTAGTCCGCTGGTTATGTCCTTTCATCTCAGCCAACTGACTGTGGTTGTCAGCCCCACTTGCTTCCTGTGCTCTGCTTCTTGTGATGCCTGTTTGGCTTCTTCATTATCTGCATTTTTAGCTGTCTCAGGTTTTCTCATTTCTGGCTTTTAATTTTGTCTGCTGAAATGCAGAAAGGCTTGTTCTATTGCTTTGGACTGTGTCAGCTTGAGGCCAACTTCTGGCACTGTCAAGGACATGGAGAATTTTTACATTCTGCTGCAGCATGTGGCGTAAGTCTCTTCTTTCTTCACCACATTGTTTCAATTTTTATTGCTGTTTGACATCCCATGAGACCTTTGAAATATGGAGTCAGTGTCTTGCCCAGGAGCTCTCCTGGCCACCAGCAGTCACCCCAAAACCACATTTTCCTTTAAAGCTCCTTTTGCCAGCTCTCAAGCAGAGCCTGTCACATGCAGAGACACAGAACCATTTCCTTTATGGGAGCAGGTAGGGCTTGGTTCCTTCCATATATCTATGGATGGCCATACCCAAAGAAAGGAATGCCTTTACGGCTCAACCCTTCTTGGAATAATTCCTAACAAAAGTTAAACTAAAAGTAAGTATTTATTTACAAATCCTGAACAGATGGCACATATGCAAACTTGTAGATACAGTTGAACAGAAGGGAATGAAAAAAAAACCCAACCATGTTCTCTAAGTAGCACTTAATTCAGATCCGATGGTTTCCTTTACTCCGCACGACTCAACTGACAAGTTGGCAAATGCCTGGCAGCATTTATAACCAAGGTCTCTGGCTTTCACTGAGTCTTTATGTCTTCAAGTTACTCACTGAATGGAGCCTTAAACTGACTGCTTCCTTCTTGTTTGGTCCCTGTACCCCTTCTGAATCATTTCAGTTGAGAGATTTTCCCCTGACCCGTTAATTTATCATCCATTTACTGAAGCAAGAAGGGTTTCGCTTTTCTTCCTAACAAGCCATTGCTTGCTGCCTTATGCTTTGAAAGTGCTAATTTTTCCTGTAGATCACTTGGACGCTTGTTAATTGCTCATACAGACAGGTAATAACCTTTTCTATACTGACATTATTAACTCTTTAGGGGATAACCCTGCTTCATCCTGGGGCTTGGAATATCCAAATCCCAAACAGAACCTTTTTCATTTAATTTGCTGACTGTATTTTATAGAATTCCATAATTGTAATTGATTCAAACAGCTTGTTACTAGCTCTTTCTGAGATCAAGCCTGAAGGTAATCAAACAACTCTGAGGTATTAATAGATGTAAGGTGCCTGGTCTCCCTACCCCCTCTAAACTTAGGCTTTTGATAAATACCCTAACAAATTCCTACCCCTCCTCCTTCTCCCCTCCTCCCCCCTTTGGCATGCTAATAACCCTTCCTTCTGTCTAATAATGCTCTTTCCTGCCCTCACTTCTTTATTCTTTTTCTTCTTCCCTATTTCCTGTCTTTCTTCTTTTTCCTAATCTAATCTTCCCCTTCCCCCCCCCACCCCGACTCTGATTTATGATCCCTCTGAGATGTAGCTGCATTGGCAGAGAAGATGTGGGGGAGGCCATCTATTCAGCCACTGCAGTTAACTCCAACAGGGATCACGAATCAAGACTGCTCCGCTGCTGTAGCTCAGTCTCACATAGTAATGTAAACTGGAGCTAATGGCAACTCCATTAGGATGACAGCCTGAGCTGTCTCAGCTGAGCAGTAGACGTACCACTGCTGTGGTGGAGATGGTAACATCTCAGAGTAAAGGAACCGAGAGCCATGCATCATCCTGCCTGTCCTCCATGAATTCTACAGCCTCAAAGCCAGGGTCCTTGGACTTACTATTTTTTCTTGTCTTCAAGAATTTCTTCTACAGCCTCTTCAAAATTATTGTTCCTTGCAGCATCTCATAGTTCACACCACTAACTAAAAATGTCCAGTTTCATCTCAGACAACCTTACTGAAGTGGGAGAAAAAGGAATTCACTGGCTAAAGTCTTGTACCTCCAGGAAAGGAAAAGGAAACCAAGCATTCTCTATCTGCACTTAAGTCAGGGCCATTGTTACACTCCTCCCCCACCATATTCGTCCTCTCATTTCCTGCCAGTCATCAGGGATATTCTTTCCATATCAGTGGACACATGACAGCCATGATTTATGTGTCACTCTGGCCAGCTGCACATATGAAGAACCCACATTGCCTCCTCATGTTAAGTTCCTAATTCATTTGGAAGGAAGAGCAGAATGAACAGTTGGGTCCTACATGCACAAGAGCATGGGATCAAGTTCTGCTCTTCTGTCTTCTCCAGAGACACAGCACACAATGGAAACCAAAACTCTCATTTGGTACCATGTTTCTCTCTTTAGCTGGATTAATCCCTGGTCTAACAGCATCATGATACATTAAACACCTTGCATTGATTTTATTACTCCTTGTTGTTATTCTCACCTGGATTCAGACGAATTTCTTTATTTGAAATATTCTTTTGGTATTGGCAAGCCACCTTTTTAATGGGCTAGACTCACTTGGAGCTGGGCAAGACCAAACAAATTATTTAAATGGCTGGCCTTTGAAACAGAAGTTTAGAAGCATGCAGTTTTGTTACTGTAGAATGTTCAGGGTGTTTTAGAAGTGGTCTGAAAAACTTAGATAAAGCTTTAAAGTCACCACGGGCAAAATGCCTCATCTGTATGCCTGCACTCAATGCTGTCAGCAGGCAATCACCTTGCTGGAGAAGATGGGTAGGATTTATTCTAAAGCACAGTTTCCAATTAGCAAATTCTGCAACTTAAGATGTCAGGCTAGATTTCGGTGTATGCGTGTTCGGGAAAGTCACAAAGTCTCTTGTGCCCCCACATATGATCTAGCAGAAGACTCAGTTTTCCAGCTCAAGAGGCTGGCTGCAATGTGCTGTGACTCTTCTCACCTATGTGTCAGGTTCTCCTTCCCATGGAAAACATGGCAGGAGGACAGAAGGGGTGAAACATCCAGAAATGTTCTTCTCCCCTTACCCTTGCTCTCTGTGGTGCAGGACAGCTCTCCAGTGAGTGCTGTTGGGCATACAGCTGGCCGATGGCTCAGGTGTAGCTTCCAGCCTCTTTCCTTGGAAGCTCCTCCAGAGCGGGGATATTGGTGCTCGATCCCCCCCTGCGCCACTCTGCAGCCGCACCGCCGCAGGGTCTGTGAGCCGCACGCTGTGCTTCCGGCGCCATCTGGCCTTGCCTCAGGGCGCCGGGCGGGTCGGGCGCTGCACCGGGCCCGCTCAGCTGGGGTGCAGCTCGGCACCGCTCCCCAGCTCTGCCCTACGTGTCCAGGAGGCCCCAGGGCAGAGATAGCCGTGGCCCCTGGCGTGCTTGTCAGGGGCAGCCTCGCACGGCGCTTTGTCTCCGTGTCGGTGCGGGTGCGTGAGGGGAGCGCGGCCGGAGCACCGGCGCTTGGCGCGGCCCAGGCTTCGTTCCGGACCAGGTTTCCAAGTGAGGAGGAGGCACATCCCCAGGTGTGGGGTGGGAGGTGCATGGGCAAATGAGGGAGCTGTGGCGGTGGGTGAGCAAACTGTGGTGTTGGGTGATAAAAAACTTGATGGGGTCTGCACGGGGATTCTTCAGAGGAGAGAAATTGCACAGGAGGGGCAGCTGGAGACTGAGGTCTCATGTGGGGTGAATATGGGAGCCTTGAAGTGTACGACTTCTGGCCACAGAAGGATCTTTTCCACCCACAGATCTAACTGCAGAATGGTCAAGGAGGGCTGAAGATATGTTGGCCATTTGGTAAACCGCATTTACAATACTGTATCCAGTTGCAAGCGGTATGAGAAAGCCATTGGTAAGTGGAAGCCCAGTAGAGTCTCACTGTGATGACCAGGGCCATGGAAACACTTGCTCTGTGAGAAGAGACTGAGGGAACTACCTTCTTCAGCATGGAAAAGAGCTCTGAGGTAAGGGAATTACTGAGGAGATGGACTTTTTTACAGTGGCGTGAACAGGCATAAATGGAAGTAACAGCTTCAGACTGAGTATAAGGAGAAACTTTTTTGTCCTGAGGACAGTCAGGCAGCAGAAGAGGCTGCTCAAGGACATTGGGCAGTCTCCATTGTTAGGGGTTTTCAGGAGTTAGCTGGTTAAGACTGGTCTAACCTTACAGCTGACCTTGCTTTGAACAGGAGGTTGGACTAAGAGTTGTCCTGAAGTACCCTCCAACCTGAGTTTCCCTATGGTTCTTGTGTCTCCTCTTCTGGTAGACTGTACATTTCTGTTACCATATCAAATAATAAATTACAGAACAAATGTTTACTTTAAAGAAAGGAAGTGGTGAGAAGGGGGGATTGAGTATGTCCCATTATTGGGTTTGCTTTTTAACGGAATCTGCCATTTTTCCTTTGAATCTTGTGATTGTATGAGAGACCTGAGGGAAAAAGTAAAAGGAAATTTTGAATATTTTTTTTCCTTAGGACACATTCAGACAGCTTTTTATATGTGCCTTTTCCTATATTTGCACAAATTGGCTGATGTCCCTTGAATTCTTTTAAGAATTAAACCAAAAGTAATTGGTATCCTAGTTTATTTTGTGCTTTGCTATGTGTGGTGGCAGATAGAGGAAGCCAATGAGGATATGGTCAATGTGCAGATGCTTAAATTTTTTGTAGTAATTTTGTTTTCTAAGATTTTCCTCTTACTCTTAGCTATCATTATTTCTGCAACTTTAGCAGAAAAATGAGATGATTCAGCCCCCCTTTTATTTAGTCAGACACATCTGGGTATTTAATTTTCTGAAGAAGAAGAAAGAGAAACTACCAAGAATTAAGTACAGATGACAGATGTTTATGTGGCTAAACTTTCAGCTTGGTTTAAATAACATAGCGAGGAGTAGGAAGGAATGTAACCTTTTAAGCTTTTCTTTGTTTACAGATACAAAGAGAGAACAGTAAATAAGTCTCAGTTATAGTATGCCTCTTAAAAAATCACATGATATATCACCACCATATGGAAGCTTGCATGCCCTTTCCCATAGGGATATGCCACTGAGAAGGGATTTATAGGCTGCTAGCTCATAATACAGTAATATTTATGATGGGTTACCAACTTTGCCTGTAGCTGTTCCTAAAATTCCCTTTGAAATGGCACCCATGGCTGGTCAAGGATGGCACCAGTGGTGCCGTTTGACTGTTGCTCAGAATTTCGGTCCTTGAGAAGGTGCCGAGTTTGCTCAGCTCTCGACTCCAGTTAGCACAGGAGTAATTCATATCCTGCAAGGGATCGTAGTGCTCCATTGACTTTAATGTTTGTTTTTGGGAGTTGTTGATACTGACTTTAATGTCTGTTTCTGTGAATCGTGAACTATAAACAAATTCTCTGTGTTGTACACACTAGAAGAAAACAAGGTGGAGAGGGGCTGGATGGAGGCCTTGGCTATTAGACGGTGAACGGCATATAATCTAATGGCAGGTGCTTGGAGAGTACTTGTGTAAGGAAAATAGGCTTTTTAGGTCTGCTGTAGCATTTGATTTCAGATTCAAAATGTCAATGCCCACTTGCAGCAAAATAAAATATTTAGTGTCACTGCATTTTGGGAACAACTGATTCTGACAAACTGGTAAGTGCTTATTTGCCAAGAAAGTTATTTGGAGTCTTTTGAGGAGCCAAGAGCAAATCTTTTCCTTTCATGACACAACGTCCAAATGATTTAGGTATTTTTACTTGTGTGTTAATGGTTAACTCATGTCTTGAGTTACAGGAAATGATGCTTTTGCTATCAAACTTTCAAATTGCAGTTCTACTTTTTAGCTAACAAAATTATCTCCGATAAAGAGCCTGTGATGACTTAGAGAAGAACCAAAGACAAGAATCTGAACTGCAACAGCTGAAACTTGAAACAAAAGCAAAGTTGTAGCAGTTAAATTGTTTATACACTGCACATAGAGTAAATAAGTTCTGTAAAATAAATTATGGCAAATACTGTCCCTGTTTTTCTTGTGATGTGGGCTCTTAATGAGCTAGTGATGTGCGATGTTTGATTGTTTTTTTTTTTTTCACTAGACATTTCTACGGGATCCAAATTTTCTGTTTTTAAGATGCGCTTCCTATATGACAACATTGGAAAACAATAAACAGTTGTTTTCCTCTATTGTTACAATATTTAGGTTTCTTGACTTGACTCTTTTAGGCCTCATTCTGGAACATACTTTGCTTTTTGCCTGTGATTAGATCAATTTCTACAAAATGTGTTACTTGAAGCATGTGTGTAAGTATTTACAGAAGGTTTGAGTTTTTTAAAGGGACTGATGAAGGGACAAAACATAAGGCGAGTATGTTATATGCCGAAGTGTAAACTGTGGGTTCTCCTTTTTTTAGCCACTTCCTAAGGTTGTCAGTGTTGAATGCTGTAAAGAAAACTTTGTTATGTTTAAGCTTTTGTAGCTCTTATGCTTTTATATGTCGTGGTTTAAGTCCAGTCAGCCACGCAGTTCGCTGATCCACTCCACCCTCTTTCTTCCCCCTGTTCCCAGAGGAATGGGAAGGAGAATTGAAAGAATGCAACTCCCACAGGTTGAGATAAGAATAGCTTAGTAACTGAAGTATAACACAAACCACTGCTGCTACCACCAGTAATAATAATTACAAGGGAAACAACAAGGGAAGAGAATACAACCGCTCACCACTGATACCCAGCCCGACCCAGCAGCGAACTCCGCTCCTTCTGGGTCTCTGCCCTCTGTTTTTTCCTCCTGGGCATGACGTGCTGTGGTATGGAATACCTCTTTGGTCAGTTTGGGTCAGGTGTCCTGTCTCTGCTTCCTCCTGGCTTCCCCTTCCCCCTGGCAGAGCATGGGACTCAGAAAGTCCTCGGTCAGACCAAACATCACTAAGCAGTAACTGAAACATAAGTGTTATCAGCGCTGTTCCCAGGCTGAAAGTCAAAAACACAGTGCTGCACCAGCTACCAAGAAGGAGAAAAATGACTGCTACTGCTGAACCCAGGACAATATGCTATGGATACTGATACATGAAAAAAATGATACAATCCTGGTTACTTATTAAACAATTGTAATGTATTAGTTACTTTTTCTGCTTAAGCTAGGACAAGGCCAAATTCAGAAATGGTGAAATTGGTGGCTCAGTTACATGCTTGGCCCAATCCTCTTCCATTATGTGAGTCTAGATTTGGAGTAAGTCTATTCAATCTACATAGTACATTAAGTACATGTAAAATATACTTAAATATGTATGTCAGGAAGGAGGAGGAGGTAATAGTTTAGGTGTTAAAGCTGGAAAAAGCAGTTCAAGTGTGAGAGACAGGTCTTGTCATCTGCACCTGAAAACTTTTCTGGTTCTCTGAGTTTGTCAAATGGTCTTATAAAACACACTCTCTCCCTCCAGAACGTGATTCCAGATTTCTAATGAGAATCAATTTCAACCTTAAAAAAAAAAATCTGGCTAAATTTACATTGGACTTTTATGGTGGTGATAGTTTCTGTGATGGTGAAAATGGTGCTTGAGCCAAGTTATGATCTCGTGAGTGCAGGAGCAATTCCCCTCAATTGTAGGTGTTTCTACTGACTACATGTGCTGCATGTGGCCTACTTTTGTGATAGGGTGTAGAATCTCCCTTTTTGGTTTGCAATTTAAAATTTATTCTTATTTTATTGCCTGTACTGAGAGTTGCTACTGTTACTGATTTCCTTATCACATGTGTTCTACAGGCAAATATAGGTGGGCCGACAATTAACATTCTTGGCTTTTAAATCTTTCTGCATTTTTAAGTTTGGTCATGAGGTGGTGGTAATACTTGTAAATGCTGGAGAAATCTTACTGGTAACTGTTGGAAGTGGGGTAGGGGGGAAAGAGGGAGAGTCCCCTCTGAACTGCTTCAGAAGGAAAAGGGTGATAAAGATCATTTCATTGATAAATGGGAGGACAGCAGGAAAGTATGATTTCAGCACATAGCAAGAAGCAGCTATAAATGGCCATTTGAGGTAGATGTGTATACAGAAGAAATTGAAAAAGTCATGTGTGTAATATTTTATATAGAGTAAGGCAAATTAATCAGCAACAAAATAAGCTAGATGACTGCCATTTTGTATACATACATTCGAAACCTATAACTCTTGATGAGGCCCTTTTGGCTTTCTGAATAAAACTTTACATCATGCTCAGTGGCATCAGGACAGACAGCCAAGTGTGATGGCAGGGCAGCGAATTGCTTTATATGGCAGAAAATAAAGCTCTGGCTGTAGAGAGCATTTCCAGAGCGCCATGCAAGGAGCTACCTAGTTTGTGATCTGATGAAGAAAGGATGATTATGTAGCTGTGTAGTATTCGCTGAGCAAAACTTTTTGACCTAACTTAAGCAGCGGCAAAAGAAGTTGATTTATTTCAGTGATTTGAATAGCATTTCTGCTATTGCCAACAAAGACCCAAACCACTACTGTATTATTTTCTACAATTAGGAAAAGCCTGTGAAAACTCAGGTAGAGATACGTGTTCAAAGACAGGCTTTTATTGATGATTATGGCATGTGAGCATTTGTGAAGCCAGCTGAACTTTAGCTTGCTTCTTGTGAGGGTTGTGGGTTTCAGTCTCTGGCTGGCTGGGCAGGCTGTGCAGCCCTTGGGTGTGTGGACTGGAAACAGTGCAGTTCAAATGAGCCTGTGAAGCTGGTTTGAGGCTCAGATTAAACAGTTCAGATGATATTAATGTGGAGTCCAGTAAAGAGTCAGTCACTTCAGCACCATTAATGTGTGCATATATTTTCTGTGTGCTGCTGAGATGAGGAAATGTTCCTGTTTGGGAGTAAGAGTGAAATCCTTTGGAAAAAAGGCATCCATTCAAACTTGATTTAGAAGAAAACAAAATAACTGATTTGATTTTCCTGGAAACACCCTTCCACCCCAAGACTGTAGCCTTGATTTTTTTTTAACTCCTATTTTAAACAGATCTGATCTTCATTATACACAGTCCATAAGCAATTTAGGATTAGAACTTATTTCTTAGGCTCATTTTATGAAGGTATTCATTCATCCTCTAATATACAAAACAACTGTGTGCTGTATGATTCTAATAGAAATGGTAAGTGCTGATGGCTGGCAGCAATTTTCCCCTTGTCTATTGGTTTCTTTCAGGAGAAGATTTCTGTGGCATTACAAACAGCTTGATTAGACATCACCTTCAGACTGAGAACACCCTTGGCCGTTGTGCATTCTTCAGATCATTGTGAAGAAAAGCTGGATATCTTGCCTTGGATTTATTGGGATTTGTATTTTTTAAGCTTTTGAAGAGTGATGCCCTGGTCACAGGGTGAGGAGAAGGAGTAGTAATAATATGTAACCTGTAGATCTTGTATGTGACTTACACTCAACTCTCTGCAGTCTGCTTTTAGAATTTTGCCTGGAGCTCATCAGTGGAGCAGCCATTACCAAGGCCAGGCCCAAGCTATGGTGCCAGCTATTGAAACAGGGGAAATCCTGGTATGTGCAATGCAGTGCTGCATTTCTGCTGTTGCGATGGTGTGGAGGAGTGTTCAACAGGGCCTCACAGGCATTCTCCTTCCTCCTGTTCAGTGCAGCAGGACATTAGTTCCACCCTTCAGCATTCTTAGCAAGATTTTAAATTCAGTAAAGATGGAGTTGTATGTTTTCTGGCTATCAGGTTTCCATGAGCAATTACAAAGGTGAACTCCTTAGTTTACAGAAAAGAAAGAGTAAAATGATGACAGTATTAGATGGTTTCTAGTACTTTTTTTTTTTAGACCTCGATGTTATGATGCCCATGAAAAAGAATTGAACAAGTGCCAATATTTTTTAATTTAATGTTATTTTTTTAATCCTGAAAGTTAAATGGTCAAGGCTGGGACTCTAATGTAAATTTAATTACAGAAGTGCTTCCGAGGTGGGAGATATTCTGGTCTTTTGCAAATGAAACCCTCACGCTTCAAACTCTCTTGAGCTGTAATGGCAGGATCACTTTATTTTCCAGGTTGTGAGTAAGTACCAGATTGTGGGTTAGACAGGAACTTCAGGGTTATTCTGAGGTACACTTTCTATGGTGTCTTAATTTAGAAGCCTTGAAGACACTGGAGGGAATACAGAGGAGCCTCAGGCCCCACAGTTTTCTCATCTCCTGCTGCGATGGGGATTTGGCATATTCTTCTATACTTCTAGGGCCTAGTAAGATGAAATTTGGAAATCGCATCTATTTGGAATGAGCCTGTTTGCTTTTATTATCAGTTTAATTTAACTGTTTTCCTAATGCTCTTGGGAAATTTAGTTCTTACTGTGTATGGAATGGTTAGTCTCAGACTCTCTCTATTCAGCCAAGAGCGCATGTTTTATCATCCTGCTTGTTGGTCCATGGTATTTATAATGCACTCATCAAAAGATGACATGAATAATACTTTCTTTCAGATTTGATTCTTGAGCTTGATCTATAGTGTCCTTGTTTTTATACAGTATTAGTAACCTCTGTTTTGGTAAAATAGGCAAAAGTCTCACATTAGCCTATAGAGGTGTGTTTTTTCCCTGGAATTTCCAATTCCATTTACATGATGGAGCTGTGCTTGGATTTAAGTGCTAAACTTGCATGGGCTTATAAAGACTAATTTTAACTTCAGAACTGTACTTGTCATCAGAGACTGTCAGCCAGGTCTACTTGTTTTGATTTCTCTGAAATGAGCCTTGCTTGAGTTTGTCAGTGGGCTCAGTGAAGCCAAGTTGGAAATCCTGGATTTATCTGCTTGGGAGGATATGCTTCCGTGCAATGGTAAATCTATTTCTAGGGTAGCCCTGTTTGTGTAGGTTTTCTTATTTGTTTGGTTTTGCTTTTAAAAGCCACGGTTACATGATACAATGTGTCAGTCTAGTAAAATATACTCTTTCCCTACAACTTTGAAGGGCTAACTGCTACCTTGAAAGAAGTTTTGTTGGATCAAGTATATTTCAGCTGCTCACAGGCCGCATAAAGTCAAGTGATTTCTGGGTTAACGTAAATAAGATTGTACACTCATGTACTATGTGGTTATTAGATACATAGAACTGCTAGCAATGGACCTTAAATCATTGTCTAAGTCATTCATGTTGAAAGCAGAGACATGTCATACTAAGAAGGAAATATGTTAGAAGGACAAAGTGTGTTTTGTGTTCTGATGTTTTCTTTCTGTTTTTACAGTTTTCAGGCTTGGCACACACCACCCAAATAAAGCAGCTAAATCCAAGATGAACGAATTATGATCCACTTCTTGGAGTTATAGAAAGAATGCCCTAAGTTGGTTATGAAATGTCATATGAAGTGTGAAAAGTCACTAGAAAAAAAAGAAAGATATGTTCCTTAGAATTCTAGACCCTGACGTTTGCAAGGAGTGTGGGAGAGGATGCTGCACAGCTTGCCAAACCAATTGCTTGGTATGTTCACCAAGGACAGCTCTGCTTTAGGGAAATCTGCTATAGGGTATCCCTTTATACAGCATGCTTTATGACTTCTTATGGCTTCTCTTACAAAAAGTATTTCTGATTTTAGCGCATTTGCTATACACTTCTCTAAGTTACCTCTTTCATACGCATTCCGACTTTCTCATTTGGCTCTTAAACTGTTTAATTCCTGTGTTTGCTGGTCTGTGATGAACTAATTGTTTCTTTTTTTTTCTAACTGGTGTTGGTGAGGTATATTTCCAAAGATAACTTTGTTCCTGTCTTATTTTCTCAACCTTTTGAGATTCAATGCTGTGAAACTTTCCTTGGATATTTCCTGGATCTAGCTTCACAGGATCTGTTTGTGTCAAGGGATTCTTCCTGCCATTTAATGAATTTAACCAGTAACTGAATATGTTTGGCCTTGCATCAGAGCAGCTCTCTCTTCTCAGCTTTCTTTAGCAGCACATGATGTAGATGTACGATCTAGTGCATTGTTTAAGTCTCATAACTTCGCTTCCAAAGGGCCTCAGGCAGTAGACCAAAGACTTCAGTGAACAGTTAATTGCAGAACAGAAGAATGTCAGATAGATCAACATCCTAGAATGTATTTCAAAGCATGTATTTTGCTTTTGCATAATCTTACAGTCTTTGTGACTGTGTAGATTACTGCATTTTCTTGTGGAGTTGAAGCATCTTTGTCCCAAGAAATCCTCTGTGCTTGTGGTAGCATTACCTTGCATCTTACCCACTGGAGGCCTGTTCAAATTCGGGGAGTATCTCCATGCACAAGTCATTGCCTGGTTGGCTGTAACAAGAGCTGTTCTGTATTGTGAACTGTGTAGAGGTACTGTACCTCTCCTCTTGGTCCCTTCAATTACTGCATTTTCCAACGGATAAAAACATGCATACGATCAGTTTTCACTGAGCAGCTTACATAGTAGTTTGTGTGTGTCTGTATTCCAAGTCTAAGTCTAACCCTCTTTCTGTTGAATCAAATTGCATGTATTTTTGGAGCTGTCTTTGGAGTCACAATTAGGTGCAGAAATGGAGTGGGCTGTAAAATGTCTCAGAATTAAAACCATAATTTTTATGGGGGAGTAAATGTATTTGCCAGGCACTTTACAGACAAGACAATGCTTTTAGTGAGTAGGACACATGCAGTCAATATTAGTATCTGTATTCACACGTGCTATATTGATAGTGTTTAGTGATGTCACCAATAAGTAATGTGAGTGATTATCCGTGGATTATGCAAATGTATACTTTTATTGTTTTAATTTTAAAGCTAATAAGATTATAGACCTTCCAAAGACGATAAGGTTCGAATGGCTGTAAGTACCACTAGAAATGTGAATGCTCTTTTAACTTGTGGAAAATAAAGTGCCTTGTGGAGTAAAAGTCTAACTAAACTAGGTAAACACATTAAGTACGTCTGAAATTCCGAATGTGTTGAGACTGAACAGAACTAACACAGCTTCAACGAAGGCAGGCAGTGCCTTTGACTTTGTTGAATTGCCAACAAGTGTAAAGTTACTAATTGACATTAGGTTTTCTAGGATTCTAGCTTCGGTCTTACTGCAGTTATTTTTCTTTCTCTACATGAGAGGTAGGGCACCAGTTAGAAGTTTGTGTGTTGCAAAACTGAACTGAAAACTTTGGTTTTGTCTGTGTTGTACTCTAATGGCCATGGCACAGCCTTTTTACCTTGGAGAACTTGCCTTGATTCAACAGGAGGCTCATTATAGTCCTAAAGCTTTGAATAGTCCCTATTACAGTTACATTTTGGTAGGGGAGGTCAGTGATCATCCTACTTGTAGTTGATATTTCTCCATTTTCCGCACAGCTTTTAATTATAAAATAGTGTTGGATGATGATGAATTTCAAGAATAGTTGTATAACTTTCACTGTTTTTATTTCTTGTGCACAGTTTTCCTGAAATCTATCAGGGACCACGAACAAAAGAAGAATTCACAGCTCAGATTGCCTTCACTGGCTTCGGCTGGGCCACCATACTCTCATAGCACCCATGAACTGATGGACAGGGATAGAGCAGTTGATGTCATCTACCTGGACTTCTGCAAAGCATTCAACACTGTTCTGCACGACATCCTTGTCTCTAAATTGGAGAGACATCAATTTGATAGTTGGACCACTCAGTGGATAAAGAACTGGCTGGATGGCTGCACACAAAGAGCTGTGGTCAATAGCTCCATGTCCAGCTGGTGACCAGTAACAAGTGGTGTCCCTCAGGGATCAGTGTTGAGGCCAATCTTAGTCAACATCTTTGTTGGTGACATGGACAGTGGGATTGAGTGTGCCCTCAGCAAGTTTGCCGATGACACCAAACTGTGTGGCTCTGTTAATACCCTGAAGGGAAGGAATGCCATCCAGAGGGACCTTGACATGCTTGTGAGGTGGGCTGATGCCAACCTGATGAAGTTTAACCATGCCATGTGCATGGTCCCACACCTGGGTCGGAGCAATCCCATGCACAGCTACAAGTTGGGCATAGAAGAGATTCAGAGCAGCCCTGCGGAGAAGGACTTGTGGGTGTTGGTTGATGAGAGAGTGAACATGAGCTGCCAGTGTGTGCTTGCAGCCCAGAAAGCCAACCGTATCCTGGGCTGCCTCAAAAGGAGTGTGACCAGCAGGTCGAGGGAGGTGATCCTGCCCCTCTACTCTGCTCTTGTGAGACCTCACTTGGAGTGTTGTGTGCAGTTCTGGTGTCCTTAACATAAAAAGGACATGGAACTGTTGGAACAAGTCCAGAGGAGGGCCACGAGGATGATCAGGGGACTGGAGCACCTCCTGTATGAAGATAGGCTGAGAAAGTTGGGGCTTTTCAGCCTGGAGAAGAGGAGGCTGCGTGGAGACCTCATAGCAGCCTTCCAATATCTGAAGGGGGCCTATAGGGATGCTGGGGAGGGACTCTTCATGAGTAACTGTAGTGATAGGACAAGGGGTAATGGGTTCAAACCGAAACAGGGGAAGTTTAGATTGGATATGAGGAAGAAATTCTTTACTGTGAGGGTGGTGAGGCCCTGGAGCAGGTTGCCCAAGGAAGTGATGGATGCTCCATCGCTGGCAGTGCTCAAGGCCAGGTTGGACAGAGCCTTGGGTGACATGGTTTAGTGTGAGGTGTCCCTGCCCATGGCAGGGGGGTTGGAACTAGATGATCTTAAGGTCTTTTCCAACCCTAACTATTCTATGATTCTATGAAATCTCACTTTTCTTTTGCTGAAGCTGTGTGAAAGCCTTTCCTGCCTTACAAGTTCCCCTGTTTCCCCTTGGATTCTCTTTTCTGTTTGGGAACTCACTTCCCAATCATGTCTGAGAGTAAACTGTTTCACCAAAGTTTCAGGCAATTCCCGTAGTATAGAAATGTTCCTTCAAATTAATCATTGGTGATAATGATTCTTTGTGTCCCTCCTGATTACTGTGAAGCTTTTCAGCAGAGGTAGAATAGCCAGCAATTTTAATAACTTAATAAATTGTGCATGACCTTGTAGCCCAAGGCATGTTTGTATTCTGCATATTTTTTCCTGACTTCATTGTGCCTGTTTCAAGTACCGAGCAATCCTGTGCAAGACTGTGATGCTGGAGATACCAACTGGAAGGCAGTCTAACTCAGATCTCAGTCGGGAATTTCACCTTTAGAGGCTGACCTAGTGAGAGCAGTTTCACACACAAAAGGGAGCAAATAGTTGTAGCCGAACGTTTACAAGTTGGTTTTTCTTCAGTCACATTGCTGCATCCTTTCCTGTTTCAGCAGACTAATCCAAACTAGGATGCTGCTTTCTTTAAATATGTTTTTATTTTTCTCCATTATGTGTTGCTCTGACATGGGAGGATAAGCATTTTGAATCTCTCAGCCCAGATAAGCCCCTGTCAATCTTGAAAAGGACTGTATACAAATAAATTAACGTTGCATGCAGCTGCTAAGTGACTGCAAAGTCTTGCTGCAGCACTAAAATCGCAGAGTGGTTAATAGACTGGAACAACCTCCAAACTGGCTGTTGCCTCTTTTGCTGAAGCCTGACAACACATTTGAGTTTAGCAGAGAACTCATCCTTTTCCATAGGGCATCTCTTTTTCCTTTGGAGCTTTCCTGAAGCCAGGAGTCAGATAATGTCAATTTTCTGTGACTTTATGTCACAGTCTTGTCATGTTGGTCTACTGTTTCCTCTGCAGAAATGGATGGTTTTTGTGGTGAGGTATTCCAAGCATAAATCTTCTGTCTCTTTCCGGCCATCTCAGAGGTATGGTTTTGAGAAATTCTCTGTGTTGTGTTATTTCTCAAACAAAGAGACATTGGTGCCAGGTATGTTGGATTTCTTGGTATCATATTCCTTTCTTTCTTTTCTATTGCAATAAATAGAAGGGCTGTTTTAGAATGAAAAATGCATTGTTCATTGTGTAGACCATCTTAGCACCTTGGACCTGAGCCTGGTATTTCTGTACTGGTGTAATTTCCATGCCCCACAGGGCATGGTCACATACCCTCTTTTCATTTTGAAGACCTTAATTGTAAACATATACTTAAACTGGATGTACATGGTGGCAGAGGTGTGCATTCTAGAATGAGATCAAAGAACAGGGAAATGTTAGCGCATTGTTTAGCGTCTGCTTGTATTATGTTGGTGATTAGTTTGTATTTTTATATAATAAACCAGAGACCATAAATGCAGTGGCTCTAGTGTGACTTCAGTTGATCAACTGAAAATATCATTTAGATGTAACAAGCTTAATTAAGGTACACTTGCTACTTAGAATGCAGGCAGCATTCTTTTGAGGCTTGTGGAGTGATGGGAAGGTGCATTTTTGCAGGGCTTATAGTACAGGTGATACAGATGCACAGAAAATACTATTACTTAAGTTCAGCCAGAATATACGGTTCTCCAGATTTTTTCGCTGAAGTCAATGGATGTGTTGTATGTGCAAGGTACCCAATTCAGCTATTTAACTAGTCTTTTCTAGTGATTCATGTAAAATACTGTCTCCAGGGGTCTGAGACCAGCTGCAGTGGGATGTTGTGTGTGAGAACCATGCGTGCTTTCTGTTTACTGATTTTAGGACATTCCTCATATATATGTATGTGTCAGGGTGCTAGAAATATAGGTAAATGCAGCAGTGTGAGATAAAGATTGCACTGAAATGTAAGTGGGAAAAATATTTTGTAATATGATAGGTTTTTTAAAACATTAACATTGTTCATGAACAAAGAGCTGTAGTATAAATTTGAAACTGTGTATAAATAAGTACATACATAAAGGTACTTTTAAATTCAGAACATACATAGCTTTTATTTTGTGAAAAATGTAAAGCAAGGACGTTTTCCTTTTGCCTTGTTTTGCACAGAAGTGAAATTGTTAGTTATGCTTGAAGGGAGCTTTACTGTAGTCCACAGGCCTATACACTCTGTCACAGAGTATATCTGCTCTGAGATCTGGAAACAGCCTTGTTTACATGTATTTAAAAAATATCATGTTTCTGCCATGCAGACAAAACCTCTTCACTCTAAGTGCCTAACGGCAGGCTTTTTTGCCTGTGCAGGAGTTAACTTTTCCTTGTAGTAAACATGATAAGCACCAAGGAACTCTCCTGTTAGAATGAATTGTGTACTAATTGATGGTAAATACCAATTATGAGCATGAAACAGACTGAAGAGTCTTTGGCACATGAGACTAGTTTCATCAGGTGATACTAGTCAATGAAGTATCATCAAGCCACAACAATTCCCAATCTGTTGCCTTCCCCATCAGGAATACAGTGAGGAAACAGGTTCATGCCCGTCCTTGCTGTTGGTTTGCTGTTGCCAGCTCCTTTCCTCCTGCTCATTCGAGGAGAACTCAAAATTTCTCAAGCAAGTAGAAGTTGGAAATGAATTTGACATATAATCCTATCCCAGCCAAAGTCCAATCGAAAAAACTAACCTCTTACCAGACACTAATCAGATTGTAAGTTTAGAAGTCTAAGAATGTACAATCTAGTGAGGAGAAATTAACCCAGTCTTTGATGCTGCCTCAGAGTAACTTTCACATGGACAAACAGCTGAGGTGTGATGTCTTGCCTACATTACATGCTTTTATTGGTCTGTGTGAGAATGGAGATGTGTCCTTTTACCCTAAGAATATACCTTTTACGGTACTCTCGGTTTACAGCAAAAATGTGCAAAATACCATATCTTCTTCCCTCAATCTGTGACTGGAAAGTGTTTTATTGTTGTACTTCGTAATAGTTCTGTTCTCTGAGAACGTGTTAGTTCCCATAGATTGCTGTGGGAGTCAAATGAAGTTTAAGAGGCAAGCTTCTGCTTTAGTATCCTACTTCTAAAAGGTGGTGTAATGTATTCAAGGTACTAGAAGTCCTTTTGTGATCAGATTTTATTGTAGACTACCTGCACAAGCCCCTATTTATTCAAGACTCATGACTCCAGTGAGTCATGTCTTCGTTATCCTCGCTTGTTCTCACTTGGCTTCTTTATTTCTTCAGTTCCTTAATCTCTTCAGTGTACCTTATTCATGTTTCTTACTCCTTCTCCTTTTTTTTTTTAACTCTTTTATGCTTAATCTGCATATTTTAGAATTGTTTAATTTTGATTTATCCAAAGGGTGGAGTGGGAAAACTCTTAGTTTTGTGGGACAGATTAAGTATGCAAAAGGCTAGCAAATCACTTAAATTATGCTCATAGGACTACCTGGGGACAGAAAGTAGAATAATAAGCAAATTGGTCAAAGAAATCCATTGACACATTATTTTTAAAAAGGAAATAATTATGGAAAGAATTACTTTTATGCTGATCTCATTCTGCTGAAGTTCAGCCCAGGGTTAAAAAGTGTCTCATTTGTTTAGTGTTGTGTTTAGTAATCTCAGTTCAGCCTACTATAATTTTGTTTGATAGCTGTGGTTTCCCACTGCATATGGTATAACAATACCAAGAGAACTGTGATAATGCAGAGTAGAGCTGGCATCTTGGTGTCTCAGTTTGATACTTGAATTTGTCATCTGTAAAAGATGGTGGAGTATGGGCTGATTGCAACAGTGATTTCAAGAAATGTGATTGTTGCTTATAGCGTAAGCAATTAAATGAGTGTCACCCATCGCTAGTTATTAACTTCATATTTAGGTCAGATTAATTGTCTGGAAAAAGTTGGTAACTATATGCTGTATGCATGTTACTAATGTGGGTGTAATGACTAGGGATACCTGTGGTAACTTCACCAGTCAGTTTCCCTCTGTTAATCAGCATACATACACTGAAAAGTCTGCAAGCAGCTTCGGATAACAAGAGTGAAGATTTTCTACTCTGTTATTAATCATTAAAAAAAGAAAATCAGCCATAAAGTAAGATTTCATCCAAATGAGGTTGTTTTTCTGGTGTTGAGTGGATTCATGACTTAAGCAAACCAATCTGCTAAACAGTTTACGAAACACAATTGGGTTCTAGCTGACACATTAGATTTTATGAAGTGATTAATCACAGCTGCCAATTGCCAGGGCCAGTGATGTTCCATATTGGTAGTCCCCACAGTATGTGCCCAGATTAGTCTGAAAAGAGGACAGAGGGAGGAAAGAAAAGCAGTTCTCAGTACAGTTAATGTGTTTTTAAAAGTACTCTAAATGCAGAACTGTCTGCTTTGTAAAATTAAGTCCAAGACAGGCTTTGTGTGTTGGTCAGACTTCTACTGTATATTGGGTTTTTTTGTGTTTGTTTTTCCTGTTGAGTTTTCCAAGTGAAAATCAGAAGCCTGGGCAAGGAATGGGGAAAAAAATATGCAATGCTGTTGTGTTCATTTTTTTCACCATTATTTCTAAGTGAAAGATGGTCGTTAAGCTTTCATGATTTGTCAGCTTCTCCAGGGAAGCTGGTGGGAGGAAAGAAACCAGGGATTTAATCTTGCTCTTGCTGAACTCAATGGGAGTTTACCATTAATTTCTGTTGGAGAAGGATCATGCCCTAAGTCAGCAGATGAAATAAATAATGCTAAAGTCTTCAGATTGCTATTATTTCATGCTTAATTTTCTCA
Source organism: Ara ararauna (assembly GCA_028858755.1). NCBI lineage: Eukaryota > Metazoa > Chordata > Aves > Psittaciformes > Psittacidae > Ara > Ara ararauna. Next base: position 83,723,362 of record CM054376.1, on the reverse strand, counting down.
TCTTTAAATGGGTGGGAGATTGGCAAGTCAGATGTTTTATTCCCAAACATTGCTGCGGATCTGCAGCAGAAAAGTTTAGCAACTTGGTTCTTCTGTCTGTTGTGCTGCTCACCCCCCATTAAACAGAGAAAATAATGTCCTCTCAAGAACAGCAGTGATGAGCAAGATCTCAAAGTAAGCTGTAATCCTCTTATTCAGAAAAAGAGCCTTCAGAAGATGCAGATGTTTGGGAATGTTGCAAGACAGGATGGGAATGCCCGGTTTTTTGAGAGTTATGTAGTGGTCTGGGTAGATTTAATCTTTGGAAGGGCAGAAAAATAAGGAAGATATAGAGGCATAGTTGAAGGATGAGTTTGACCTTTGTTAGCCCGTGTAAAAAATGTGCCTGTTGGGTGACATTTGGAGACTTGTTAGTATTACTAGTAGTGATCTAATGTTTCTGGGATTTGAGTAATGACCCACTCATAGGAACATTTTGTTATTCAATAAACTCTGGTGTATCCATTTAATTTACAACAATTTATGAAATGAGGTTGCAAATCTCTCTCTGCATTTGTTCAAACATTAAATGGACTGAATATTTTCTGTCTGCTGCCTGGAAGCCTTTGATATGTCAAAAGCAAGGTCTTCTGTGAAAACACTGGTGACTTTTCTATGCAATTCTGTGTAAGGCAGTTAGATGAATACTTTGTGTCTTGCACTGATGCTATGTTTAAAATGGCAAAGAAAAAAAGAATTTAACTCAAAGCAGAAGCACATCCTTTAATGGTAACCCATAAACCCAGGCCATAGCATCAGTTTGAAGTGCTTTTGAAGGCTGTGAAAACCATTTTGAGTGTCTTGCTGAATGTAACTGGGGAGTAAATCATGCAATACTTAGAGAAGGAAAGATGGGCAAAACCACAGGTCTTAAGTACAGATCTCAAAGCATTGTTTCTGTCAGAATCCTACAACACTTGCTGCATCCCTGGCTTTACCAGTGGGAAATTTCAGAGAGGCAGGCTTTGAGTAATAAATGTGCTTAGGACATCTTTCCAAGTGGAAGATAACACCCTGCGCATGTTGACTCAGAATTGGAAGTACTTCTAGTTGTGTGATCATAGTCAAAGGTGAGTCCACAATAAAAAAGCTTAGTCTCCTGAGATAGGTGTGTGATGGAACAAATGGTCATTAAAGATTGCTGATGGTTTTATAATAGTATTTGTAAGTATCTATATATGTCTGGGTATGTCCTTGTCACAGATGATGTGCTCAGTGGACACAGGAAGCTTGACGTTATTTTCACTGTTTTGAGCCATGTTTGTTATGCTTACAGCCTCATTCAGTGCTAATTGAAGTAAGACCCTATTGTCATGCTTTGCTGTAAGTAGAATGAAAAAGTCAAATGAAGTAGTGATAAAATTGTAAAGAAGTCATTTTTGCTTGTTCACAGTAATTTTGTGCAGCGGAAGGTGCTTGTACTGTGGTTCCCTTACACTCTGCATTAAATGTTTGGTCTCAGTAACTCCTGCAGGAATCAGGATCAAAGGCTTTAGGAAACTTCCTGCACACCTAGAAAATCTCCAGTATTTAACAGTTATTAAAGCACTTTGAGTTCTCAAGGTTCTCAGCATTAAAATACTTCCAGCAGAATAAGTGTTACTAGCAAAAGCACCATTTGTACTTCTTGCCTTAAACTGAGGATTTTGGTGAACCATACATAAGGCTAGGAACTGTCTAGCATGAAAAAAATATCCCAGACAATTGAGATCCTTCAATTTTACATCAACTGAGAAACATGCCTGTCTGTTTATGCAGAAACCTTGGATGAATCAAAAGGAGCACACCAGGCACTTCAGTCTGTTCTTTGGGTGTGTGTCCTGGGTTCAGCAGTAGCAGTAATTTTTCACCTTCTTAGTAGCTGGTGCAGTGCTGTGTTTTTTACTTTCGGCCTGGGAACAACGCTGATAACGCCGATGTTTTTAGTTGCTGCTCAGTCATGTTTACTCTGACCAAGGACTTTCTGAGTCTCGTGCTCTGCCAGGGAGGAGGGGAAGCCGGGGGGAAGCAGAGACAGGATGCCTGACCCAAACTAACCAAAGAGGTATTCTATACCACAGCACGTCATGCCCACTATATAAACTGGGGGCGGTCACCTGGAAGGGTTAGATCACTGCTGGGTCAGGCTGGGTATTGGTCGGTGGGTGGTGAGCGGTTGTATTCTCTTCCCTTGTTGTTTCCCTTGTCATTATTATTATTGGTGGTAGCAGTAGTGGTTTCATGTTATAGCTTAGCTACTGGCCTGTTCTTATCTTAACCTGTGGGAGTTACATTCTTTCAATTCTCCTCCCCATCCCTCCAGGAGCAGGGGGAGGAAGGAGGGGGAGTGAGCAAGCAGCTGCATGGCTGAGTTGCCAGCTGGGCTTAAACCATGGCAGCGTGGTTGGGAATAGAAAGATGGTAGCTGTGCATCAGTGCTGGCACTCAATAGCTTCTGCTAGACAGCATTGCAACTTCCCCTTCTTTTAAAGGCTTCTTTTCTGTATTCAGATAATGAAGAAGCCTGGAGTCTTTACTGTACTTAAATGGGCCAGCTTGTAACTAGCAAACAGGCAAGGTGCAAACTAGTAATTTTCTAACAGAACCTCCTCGATCTTTGTTGCTCTGGTGTGAAATGTTTCATGCTGGTGGAAGATTAGCGAAGGCATAAAACTGGAACACAGCAATGCTTCTGTTTGGCATGTCTGAAGGCTCAGGAAGTAGATGATGGTTCAGATTTTATTTATTTATTTTTTTTTTCCTGAACTGTTTCAGTAACAACATTTATTTGTTTTTCCCCTTGCAGTGACCTGCTGAGTGGTTATTCCACTAAGAACCAGCCCACACTACTTGTGAGCAGCAGTTTTCTGTAACCCTCCTCAGCTGACTCATGGTCATGGCTGTATAAAATAACTCTTTGCCTAGAATTGCTTTTATGTTTTAAAAAGCAGACAACCCTCCTTACCTGAACTATACAGTTATTCAACAGAGTTTACTCTGAAGGCAAGGCTGGAGAACCCCTGAAGGAAAAGGAAAAATGTAAGTGGTCAGGATAGAAGCGTGTGATATATGTGGATCTTGTTCCATAGGGACTCCATGCTGGCCTGCCAAAATCAAGCAGGAAATGGAAATGGAGAAGAGAAATTCTTGGCTTCTGAGTCAGACTTGAGGGTTAAGCCACAGTCAAGCCATGAATGCCCTCTAAATCTTGCTAGGTAGGATTGTGGAAATTGGATGTGACGGAACAGAGCTTTTGGTCAATGGAAAGTCCTGATCTATAGTCATGTGAGGTTCAGTTGCATGTTTTATCTAAAAGGCTTGTCCAAAGTAGTGATGTTTCTCCTATCACTAGCTGATCTGTAGGTATTTTGCTTTAGTTGGGGTTATTGAAACCCAAAGGGAAGGCTGCTTTAGAGACCCCTTGCAGGATATTGTTCTGAGAAAATTGTCCTTTTGATGCCTTGATTTGAAACTCATGCTTCTCATTAACACAAGCTCCAGGGTGCCTGGAGATCTGTCACTGACAGGGGTCTGCATTAGCTGGAAAACGGTGTGAATCTACCACATGGGTGTACAGGGTTAAAAAGCAAAGTAAGTAAAGAAAGGAGAGACTCAAATTAGGTATCTGTTAGCAATTTGAGAGCCACGTGATTTAAGAAAAGAACTGTACTCAGCTGATTTTCGGGAAACCAGCTACCCTGACAGATTGACCAAGACTGTGTGACATGAAAACACCAGCTCCTACTTTCACTTAGGGAAATAATTTTTATTTCCCAGTAGAACATCAGCATTCCCCTGAAACCTGACAGCTGAAAAGTGAGAAACCATTGCAGGGAAACCCCTCTTTTTCTCTCTCTGTCTTCCTGCCCTCCCCCCCTTCCCCTGTTTTCCCCCTTGAGGAAACTGCTATGGGGTTTTTCTCTTAATTTGATTTGCAGGGCAGTGTAGTGCTACTGAAGATATGAATCATCTGAGCTTGAAGCTTCTTGTCTTGCCTGTCTGTAGAGGAGTTGCTGGAGACTTCTTTGAGTTACCTCTGATCATATTTAGTCTCACAGCCATGATTCTCATATTCTGAGACAGAATATAGAGTGATGTGAACACAGTGGTGTGCTGTTTTGCTGCTAATGCAGACCTAGAACATCCTGTTGTACTGACTAGCTTAGGTGTATATTTCTTCTGTTTATGTTGGCGCATAATTTCCTTTCTTGGTGACATAGTTACTGGGTAGAGGAAGGAGATAAAATAGCAGAATTTCTGATTCCTAAGTGTCCTGGGTTCAGCAGTAGCAGTTGTTTTTCACCTTCTTAGTAGCTGATGCAGTGCTGTGTTTTTGACTTTCGTCCTGGGAACACCACTGATAACACCGATGTTTTTAGTTGCTGCTCAGTCATGTTTACTCTGACCAAAGACTTTTCTGAGTCTCATGTTCTGCCAGGGAGGAGGGGAAGCTGGGAGGAAGTAGAGACAGGACACCTGACCCAGACTAGCCAAAGAGGTATTCCATACCACAGCACGTCATGCCCACTATATAAACTGGGGGCAGTCACTTGAAGGGTTAGATCACTGCTGGGTCGGGCTGGGTATCGGTCAGTGGGTGGTGAGCGGTTGTATTCTCTTCCCTTGTTATTTCCCTTATCATTATTATTATTGGTGGTAGCAGTAGTGGTTTTATGTTATAGCTTAGTTACTGGACTGTTCTTATCTCAACCCGTGGGAGTTACATTCTTTCAATTCCCCTCCCCATCCCTCTGGGAGTCGGGGGAGGGAAGGAAGGGGAGGGGAGTGACAGGGAGACTGCCTGGTTTTTCTGAGTTACAGCTGGGCTTAAACCACGACACTACGTTACCACTGTTGTACAGGCTAATGTGTCATTTGATGCATTTCTCGCTGCCACAGGTCTGGATAAATTGCAAGATCTGTGTGAAACACATTGTAATTTGACAAATGGAAAGGAAGTAGCCAAATAATGCACAACAAAGGTTTGGTATGTGAAAAGCAACTGTACGATACATAGGCTTAAAAAGTCAAGTAATTTTTCTGACTTCCTTTGGAGATTGTTTATTGCCTTGTTATTCTTCCAAAAGGACCTGAAATGATCCATTTGTGTTCTAAGATTATTATAACTCTTAAATTAGTGCTCTTTGCACTGATTAAATATTTCTTTAACATCAGTTCAGGTGTTCAAGGCCGGGTTGGATAGAGCCTTGGGTGGCATGGTTTAGTGGGAGGTGTCCCTTCCCATGGCAGGGGGGTTGGAACTAGATGATCTTAAGATCTTTTCCGACCCTAACTATTCTATGATTCTATGATTTTCACTCTTGGAGAATTTGACCTACAAAGGACATTATTAGTTATCCTACAAAAAAAAAAAAAAAGCTCCCTCAAGTTTTCATTTGAGTACCTTGTGCAAAATAATTTTAGTGATAATGCATATGCTTACCTACTTCATTCTCCAGACTAACAGAAATGGCTACTCTTAACTTGTGGTTGCTAAAATAAGGTTACTTGTGGTTTTACTACCATAGAGTAAAATCCAAATGAAAAGAAAGAAGAGGAGAAAATGTTTTAGCGTGTACTGGCATTTTACTTGGTGCAAACTTACATTTACTAGTTTGAATTAGAAATAAAACTTAAGTATTCCTGAAGACAAGGCCTTAAAAACAAGCTTATTGCCTTATGAAAACGATCTTAGTTTAGAGTAACTTGGTCTTATTCCTCGTAGTTTATTAACTTGTTTGTTTTGCATGTAGAGTATGAGTTCTCATTACCAGATAGTTCAGAATGATCTCTCTAGCTGGTATCTTCTCTTTGAACTCATGGAATCATTTAAGTTGGAAAAGACCTTTACTATTGAGTCCAACCTTCAACCTGGCACTGACAAGTCCACCAACAAGCCCTGTCCCTAAATGCAACATCTACACATCTTTTAAATACCTCCTGGGGTTGTGACTCAGCCGCCTCCTTGGGCAGCCAGTTCCAACGCTTGGTAACCTTTTTAGTGAAGAAATTTTTTCTAATACCCAATCTAAACCTTCCCTGCTGCAACTTGAGGCTTGTTTTATTCCTTGTTATTTGGTAGAAGAGACCTACCTCACTACAACCTCCTTTCAGGTAGTTGTGGAGTGTGAGGTCACCCCTCAGGCTCCTTTTCTTCCAGACTAAACAACCCCAGTTGTCTCAGCTGCTCCTCATCACACTTGTGCTCCAGGCCCTTCACCAGCTTTGTTGTCCTTCTCTGGACCCGCTTCAGCACATCAATGTCTCTTCTGTAGTGAGGGGCCCAGAACTGAACACAGTGTTCTAGGTGCAACCTCACTTAGAGTGCTGAGTGTAGGGGGAGAGTCAATGGCCCTGCTGGACATACTATTTTTTAGAAGCCAGGACACTATTGTCATTTTTAGCCCCCTGGGCACAAGCTGGCTCACATGCAGCTGGCCCTTGACCAAGACCTCCCGGTCCTTTTCCACTGGACATCTTTCCAGCCACTTTTCCCCAAGCTTGTTTTGTTGCAGGGGGTTGTTGTGACCCAAGTGCAGGAACCAGCACTTAGCCTGGTTGAACCTCATACATTTGGCCTGGTTGAACCTCATACATTTGGCCATTGATTCTGCCTGTCCAGATTAGTCATATATAAATTTTAAAATTCCTACTTAGTATGTGAAGTCTTTTCATTGCTGCATTTTTCTGTCTGTACCTACTTGCTTCTCGAGCAGATCCCATTATTAATGCTGTGCACAAATGCCTTTAAATATATGCCTGTGCTAATGAAGAATTCTGTGTATGTCTGGAGTCTGGTGCATCTCAAAGCAATTGCAATTGGCTGTATTTTTCATGAATTTTAATTGTTAGAACAGTTACACTAATGTTGTGTCTTTTGATGTATTGCATGGTCAGACGACAATTCCAAAGGGACCTGTCTTGTTCATATAATGTTCCTGAATCTAGAAGGCTACAGACTATTACACATCTAAACCAGTAACTTGCTTGCCTTACTTAACATCTGCTGTACTTCATCTGTGATTCATCCTGCCGATGGCAGCTTTTCCAACTTGACTCTCTCTTGAAGACACATTAAAAGATGTAGAAAAATAAACTTGTTATGAACATGCACATCCAGAAACAGACAACAAAACCTAACAACTTGTTCCTACTGCTTTCCTTTTCTAATGTGGTAATACTGTCTGCTGCCAGAGATGAGTTGCTTCTGACTGGGATAGTGAAGAGCTCATAATACAGTGTATGAAGTGCCACATGTATGTTAAGGTGTGAAGGGAAGGGGGGTATCTCATGTTAAATTAACTGAAGTAATTGCAGAAAATCTCAGAACAAGAAAGCTTGTCAGCCTTCCATAGTGCTTTTGCAATGCTATAGTTTGGTCTAATCAAAGAGATTACCTCTTCACGCAAACCTTGCTGTATGTTTTACCTCAGACTCTTGTGGCTACGCCACCATTGTGGCCACATAGTGGAATGACAAATACATGAACTTAATTTGATTCATTACTTGCAAGGTTATTTCTAGTGTCCTCACTGCATTTCTTATTTCTTATTCAAACACACCATGTGCTTGTTGAAATCTGTAAAATGAGTTAATCAGGAACTCAACTGAAATCAGAACCTGAATGAAGCATATTAACATCCTTGTCTTGTACATAGAAAAGACTAATGGGCTGCACAAATCATGGTTTGGTCCCCTGCCCCCCACCTCTGCTGACTTTAATACGTTGAAAACCCAACCAACAAAGCAAAAAAGCCTCCCACATACAAGCCTACCTGTCCTTTGAACAAAATTTTGGTACTCCTCACTTCAAGTTAACAGTTGTTCCACTTAAAAACATTCATTTTGGCTTATTAGTTTTGAACGATCTGAATATTTTTCAGAGCTGTATGCAAACATTTTTGCTCTTCTCTAATTTAAGAAAACTTTGATGCGATTGTGACCAGTTGGACGTGTAATGGGCTGTGCAGGAACATGATCCTCTTTCTGTAAGGTGAATGATATGGTCTTGTAGTTGCTAGGGTGATCAGCAGCACAGGTCTACCCTTACTCTGCCCAGAGTATTGAGAGATTTAACTGTGCAATGATAGCACTTGTGGTTTATTTCAGGGATTATTTCTCCTGCCTGAATAACTGTGGACTGTGTTTTGTATGTCTACTGTGATAATGTAGGCTAATCACCTAAATTATGCTTATCTGAATAGAAGGTTCTGATATAACGTAAGCACCCTTGTACTTATTTGGTAGAGCTGCTGCTTTTGCACCCCAAGTTACAAGTTTTAGCTCTGATAGTCTGAAGTTCTCATGTGCCTGCAACTTGTGGATACTTTTGTACATCTCAGCCCAGAGCACCTTCCCTTGATTAAGACATGCTGTTGTCAAATATATATTTAAAATAGCCTGGTGGAAATGTAAGGTTTCATTTTGATTTCTCTAGCTTTGAACTGTGCACAATTACAATTGTGATTTAAATTAATCCAATGCATCTCAGGCATGCTAGAAAGAGGAGAAATATGTATTTCAAATTAAAATATCCATCTCCAGTTCAATTTTTAATTAAAATTAAAGTATCTTCCTGGCATTCAAAACACGTGACCATGTACTGGCTTTCTACAATAATACGCAAACGCAATTTAGAAATAGACTTTTTCTTTGAGAGTGCTGTACGTAAAGATGGCTTCAGAAGTCTTAAAGGCATTAACTGAAACCCATTTGTAGAACTGGTCAAGAAACTAGATTTCTGTCTTCAGAAAGTTTGAGATTTCAGAATGTTTCCAGTTCCATGAAATATGATAAACTTATAAAGTCTTTTTCATTTTTCCCTCCTTCGAGAGGGGGACAACCACAATGGCATGGATACTAGGCTGATGGTTAGGAGACGTCTAATGAAATCTCTGATCTCATCTTTGCTTTACAGTTGAAAATGGTTGTGTTTATGTGTATTTTAACCTCGATTTTACAAAAGTAGAAGGAAATTCCTTAGACCACCAGCTTAAACCTGGGAGTTCCAGGTGCAAGTATACTTGAATGTGTAAGGATTGTTGACTCTACTGTCAGCTTAACTGAAGGGAGCACGCACTTGCTGCTGCTTTTTCTTTTTACTTATGATGTTCTTCCTCTTGAGGTGGTTTTTTTTTTTTTTTTTTTTTTTCCCCTTAGGATTATGACCTGATTACTTCAGATCAGAGAAACTGTTTATTGTGAGAGTTGTATTGGAAGTAGTATAGCTCTGCCCATGATTTACTGTAACCAAATGGTTGGGAGCTTGTAAAGGGGGTTTAGTTGAGCTTTTCTGTCTGAATCTGCAGGAGTAGAACAGTACAAACACGAAATCTACAGTGGAAAGTTACTCAGGGTGATTATCTTGCTGCTACACAAGATTGTTTCAGCTTCTGGTATCTATATTTTCAATAACCCCATTAATATAGAACCCTTTTTTCATTCTGCTTGACAAAAGTTAGCTTGGGGTGATGAACACCTATGTATTCCTTTGGGAACAATAAAAGATAGTCTGCTGGATTACTTTGTGTTCTTTGTTAGGTGTAAAGTGTAGCACTGGTAGATTTTTTCTGGTCAGAATGATCTCCTTTCATAAACTGAGTACTTGTGCAGTGGAAAGAAAATTGGCATAAACTGAAACAGACACTAAATAGAGACTCACAGAAAGAAAATAGACGCTGTATGATGTGTTATGTGTGCAAGTATCTTCAAAGAAACAGGATATTTTATTACCTTTTTCAGTGACGTAAAGGCTTATCTATCAAATGTCTATCACCAAATCAAAATGATGTGTAATGATGTAACATTGCTTCTGCTAAAAACCCCATGAAATTATGTTTTCTGATGTGACCTAGATATCTTGATGAGGTACCATTTTTTCTCTAGTCTGAATCCTTGTTTACTTGCATGGCTCCTGACAGGACTTGAAAAGGGTAAGGAAAAATGAGGAATGGCTTCTGGCAGAAATGTTTAAAAGCCTGTACCTGGAAATATGCAGCTGCTCTATGACTCTGGTAAAATATATTGGGATAGGAGATTGCTTGGGTGGTGCAGACTCAAAATAGGGATAGCTTAGTTATTTTGAGAATTGCTTCTGTTTCTCTCGGTTTGGTCAGGACTTTTCTTCCCTCCAGGAGAGTATTAGCTGCTTGGCTGGCAGTCCGAAAGTTCTTACTCAAAAAAATATTCATAGAAATGTAGAACAGTTACTGGAGAGTGATTAATCAAAAGAATAATGATCAGGTTTACAATATCTCTTGGAACCTTATGTACAATGAGCATATGAAGACTGCTTAATGTATGTTCTCATGTGCTTTTCTTTAAGTAGCAAGGTATGTGGTTTTATGAAATCTCTAAACTCTGAGCAAAGTGCTTTCTTCTAAGGTACGCTTCCAAGGTAGCCATACAAAAATAACTTGTTATGATAGCAAATTCAGAATGAAGTCATAAAGTCCTTTAACCTTCTACAGCTGCCAAGGAAAACAAGAACTGTAAAATTGCTTTCTCTGACCTACTGTCTTGCCCGCAATCTTACACTAATTTACAAAAGTTATCCAGAATAAAGCAATTATGTTTGGTGAAACACATATAGAGATTGAGGCCTCCCTTAAGCATCCTGACTTGATCCAACTTTGCCTATCTTTTTCTTAGCCCTCCTCCCCAGTCCTCCCTCCAGCCCTAACACGCATACCCGAAGAGCCTGGCTGCTTTTTGCAGCTGGCTGTTTCGAAAAATCTTTGAAAAATAAAATGCTAACAATTAAAACAACCATATAGCATGTTGTTAGATAAAGCCTGGAACTGTATGCCTTACACAATAAGGCCTAAAAATCAATATGGCAGTGCCAAGTTTTCTGCTGACAGGGTATTTTGGCTGTCCCTTGGACCTGTGGCTAACTGCAACAGTACCGCAATTATGAAGTGCAAGACCTGTGTAGCTAAACTTTTCTTCACTGACAAGAAAGAATGTTCAGTTGCAATGTATTAGCCTTTCCCTTGACAAGCTTAAGGCACAATAATGAGATGGTTGCATGGGAAAGACTGGTGAAGTAATCAATCAAATCTGTGTTTTAGTCTGCTTATGCTTGTAGCTAAGAAGCAGACTAAAGGGACAGGGAAAAAAGATGACAGGGGAAAAAAGGTCATAGCTTTTATATCTCCTCTTTTTAATCATAGTGCTTTACTGCATTAGAAGACTGACCTCCAGGCAGTGGAGAGGGGAGAGGCTTTTATGCAGGGCCTCAAGGCTCACTCCTCCAGGTTTCCCTTTTTCATGAAGCTTTGGAAGCATTTTACGATACGGCTTACAGCAGTACAAACAGCTTATTTCCATACCTGACTCCTATTTAATTCTTCTAACATTCAACTGTTGTTCTTACCCTTTTTCTTGGTCCCCATTTCATCTTTCTCTTGAGTTGCATGTAGCCATTTACCTTTGTTTCCACTGAGGTACACCAAATGAGAAAAATATTTTATCTGCCATACAGGTCCTTGAGGAATTGAACTTTGTTTATCATATTTCAAATTACTTCTGTTTGAGATAATTTTGACTTTCCTTATAAAAGCAGATTGTGCGCTATATTAAAAATGTCTTTTAGTGGAATAATTACTGTTGTAATCTTAATTTGCCCTTCTATTCATTAAAATTTCTTGAATACTTTTGGATAATGAAATATTTAATCAATAGCAATTTTTTTATCTACTTTTGGTACACCATTCTATAAAAAAGGAAAGTGGACTGTACAGCAGAAATCAGTCTATTGCTAGTAATAAGAATTAGTACTATTAGGAGTGTTGAGGAATCTTGAGATACAAAGAATGTCAAACAAAAAATTTGTACAGATGTTGAAGAAATCTTATATGGCATGAGGGGCTGACAAACTTATGATTTCATTTGATCTATACTGGTGTTGGCAAGAACCCTTGCAAAAATTACATATCCATTTAAAAATTATTTCATCCTTACTGGAATTCAGTTCTTAGTGATTTTCCTAGATGGATTGTGGTTGGTGTGTGAAACTTTCAATGGTGTAGTCTAATCAATACCATCAGTGTCAAGATACTTTCCTTATGCTTCTTGTGTTTCAAGTGAGGTCTAAGATTATTAATGGGTAAAATTTTTTGGAAACAACTTGATATTTATTTTCTAAACTTCCATGTCATATGGCCACTTCTGAGCTGCATTAATATTTCCATCTCATTAATCACTGTGAGCTAGTACAACTTTGAAGCAAATGGTGTTATCTTGAAGGACAAGTTACCTCCAACCTAATTTCTTTACTTATATCTTTCTTCATATAATTCCCCTCCTCCAACCTTAGAACAAGGACATGCTCTGTACCCTTCTGTTTGACTCCTGACGGAAAAGACTACTTAGGAAGTGTGTTTGTACCAAAACCAGAAGGTGTTGCTGGTAAATGCATGATTTCTGCTTCTCTGTCTATAGCAATGCTGAAAAGAAGTGCATGAACAGTGTTGTATGAGTGCAAGTTAAACTAAGGAAAAAAGTGGCTAAGAAACTTAATTAAAAAGTCTCAACTAAAAAAATTGGAGGAAAAACCATTACTAGCTCTCCATGATTTTCAGATATTTGAGCTGTTATTTAAGTTCAGGTTTTTATGATTCATGGAAAGTTTATGGTAGAGAGGAAAGAACCATTGAGGGGAAATGCAAAACAGGAGTTATGACTTACATTGAGATAAACCACCAGTATTACTCATGAGTATTTATCTTCATTGATGGTAAGGCTCGAATGATTCTTCATGGTGGCTTTTCCTTCTGTGGAAAAATTTCCTAGTATACGTAATGTGGCTGACTTCAAAAGAAGTAGCTGTGGCCTCACCATGCAAATACTTGCTGTTTGGGTAGTTGCTCTTAAAATTTCGAGTCAGCTTCATGTCATAACTTCCAGTTTTGTAATATTGCTCCCCAATTTTCTTTAGTCTGTTCCATTTTGTTTAAATGCACAAACACCATTTACAACAGTCCACAATTGCTTATGCAGTTTTATTTCTGAGTTGGGCAAGGATGTTATTATTTGGCTTCTACTCCTCTTATGCAGCCCTTCAAGTGAAAAAAGCTGGTGAGACAAGTCTCCACAGAGACTTAGTTAAGTTTACACTTTGTCCTAGAGGTAGCATCATGCTTATGCTCTGGTTATGCTTGTCTAGCATCTAAACAGCTGGCATTTAAGCCCGTTTCAGATGCAGGCTCTAAATAAACTCTGAAGCAGGTGAGGGAAGAATGCCTGAGAGCCTTGGGTGGACCTGGTAAAGCGCCATGTGACGTGGTATGATCAGGACAGCAATAGGTCATGTTTGTCTCAGCCCTCACCCAGTGCATCATACTGCATTACATAATTAACATGGAACAGTCACCTCTGGAGAGGTCACAGGCAATGAAGTAGTAGAGGGGTGAGTAGAAAGTGACCTTTTTTGATACTGTGAATGCATGTAGAACAGCTTAGAGGGCATGTCATATTATAGTCTACTTCCTGGGCCACACTCCTACACAGGATGTAAATGGGGCCAGAGTTCTTCAGTGTTTTTCTGGGGCTAATGAATTATGTACGTGTGTGTGTGTAGGCAGGTATAAATACAAATACGGAGTTAAATGTCTTAACATTAGCATACCAGGTTTGCCTGCATCATATGCCACGTTCCCAAATAATTTAGTGTGCGACATGAATAGGAGGAGATTATAGTATTGCGGCCTGGGAAGCATCCTGGGAGTTTGCCAAGTAGAAGAACAGTTGTTTAATATTACCTCTGCTTTGTTGAAACAAAGCCTTAGGGATGAGATTGTCTTGTGAACAAACAAGCCATACTGAGGATGAGGATTTGGATGATCAGAAGGATGGAGGGTTCTGCTGTAGTTACCTGGGAGGTGGCTTCTGAATGGAAGGCTGACAACAGAGGTGGATCTCTTAATCTGTGTTGGGGCAGAAGGACTGATCAGCTAGAGATAAAAGGGAATAGGGATTTGTCTCTGTGGGGAAGGGGTCTCCATGCTCTGGGGTTGACTATCTGAGCAGACAGCTGCCTTCCTCTGCCATTTCCCTTCTCCAACCTTTTTATGAAACTAAGCTGCTTAGATTTTGCCTTTGAAGTATATGTGACAGATTATTTCCAACACTACCCCCTTACAGAAAGGAATCGATGTAGGGATTCGAGTTCTTGCTGCTTAGGATAGTGACTCTCAGCTGAGGTAGCTTCTCTTCTATGTTTTCAATTGTACTTCTTCAACTCCATTTGTGGCTACCTGATGTTGACATTGAAATTGCTTGTGAACACTGAGAACCTCCTGTGCAAAGGTCTAGCAATTAGTTCCTTAAATGATGGGGCCATATTTTTCTCCCAGGAGCTCGTTCATTGGTGCTGTATCTCCCCATGAGGCTTCTCTGGATACAAGTTACCAGTTCTGATATACCAGTGGTCCTCCAGACCTTTTACAAATTGATAAAAATTCAAGAAATGAGCATGGACTTACTTTATTTTTCCTGTTTTTACTGCTGTAATAAGGGAAATGCTGACTTCATTATGAACAGCTGTACTGCAAAGGGTGGTTCTTCACAGAGCAGAATACTTAGCTTTGCAACCAAGCAGGAACGGTCAGATGAGTCCATCTGCCTGTCATCCAGAACACTTCCCCAGAGCAGAAACTGATACAGCCAACTGCTTTACCACCAGTGCAGCTTTGGGAAAAGATTTCAAAACAAGTCCAAAGGAGAGTTATTTCCTTTTTTACTGAGGCCTTGGTCTAATCCTAGCCTGAAACTGTGGTCTTTTTCTTATTCAGTATTTCTTAAATGGGTTAAGATTGGCAAAACCTGCCTGCCTGTCTTGCTTGCAGCATTTTTCTTCAAATTATCAGTTGCTTTGGCACTTTAGTGCTGTGCAGGAATTAAACTTCTACACAAAGAAAACTGCTGTCCTGAGCTGATACTTGCACAAGAAGGTTAATCTATTTATGCTTTTCTATTTATATCTTCAGAAGAGTGATTTTTGACAATTCATTCTAAATCATCTGGCTTTAAAATATTAGGATGATTGAGAAAGTACACTGAGGGATTTACAGTTTTAAATTACTGTTTTAAAACCAGAAGTAGTGGAATATGTGATAAGCTTATATAGGAGTATTTTTCCAGTTCATTATTTAAGCAATCATAGAATAATTTTTAAAATTCTTCTAATTATCCTAATTTCCAAGGGGTTATCTTTAGTTATTTGTTTTGTCTAACTCAGGAAAGTATGCTACAGTCAAGCACAGAAGTTGCTGGTATCAAAGAATCAAACCCTTGTCCTTAACACTGGAGATCTTACTACGGTGCATATTTATTTTCCCTTTCTTCCTGCTCCAAAATGACGGTCATGCATTCAATGACCTTAAAAAACTGGCAAGTGAAAGCAGAAGTCTGTGCAGGAGAGCTCTGGTCTTCGATGTCTTCTGCATGTAGAAGGCAATGACAGCTGTAAAGAGGCACACATTCAGAAGTTCTGAATTATACCCATGATGTGCAGAAAACAAATGCATTGTTAATTAATCAAATGCACATGTGTGTTTTTAACCTGATGGGGACATGCTATTGGTTCCAGTTGTTGTGACTGCTGTGAGAAATGATTATAACAGCAAAAGGCACCAAAGAGAACTTTAGCATCTTAGTCCATTGGTCAGGGGGTTTCCAGCTACCACTTCAGAGCAGGTGAAATAACACTAAATAGAGCACTTACAGTTCAGCTGTACCAAGAGTATTTTACTAAATATGAAGCTGAAAGGGAAAGGATGTACAGACCATTTGGCTTCTTGGAACTCTCATAATGTGGTATAATATATCCATTTTGCATTCTTTTGGAGGAAGGGAAAAGGCAGAATTTTACTGGTCCATGAAGTTCAAAGGAAGGAGATACAAGCTGGTGACTGAACATCTTCAAACGCAGCCAGTGCCACCTTGTCTTCCAATAGAAATTTTGCAGCAGAGGTGCCAAGAATAGAATACATGCCTGGTCTCTGTGCCCCATCGTGATGAATTTTGCATTGAGGATTATGCTGATGTTACCTAAGTCAGTTTACATGAAGACTGTTACACCACTGGTGTAGTTCACCACATACTCCTCTGGCACCAATTTACAAGAAACATGTACCCAAACATCTGTCAGTAATGTCACCATAATTACCTTTGAAATTACCAGCACACCTGTCATCACAGGTCTTTCTGCTATTAAGACTGGCAAAGAGGAAATTGAACTCTTGTTCTTAAGTCACCCCTTTGTTTATTTTAAATGTTGTTAAATTACTTCCAGTATTGTACAAGTAACACCAGCTCCTGTAGCACTGGCCCATTTAGTGCCTTCTGAAGGAAGAAAAATGCTCAAATCTCTTTGCCAAGATGGACTGTGGGTTGAAACATACTGCACTAGGGGGGAGCTGAAACAGCTGTTTGCTGTGTGTGGGTAAAAGGAAAACTTGAGTCTCTAGGCTTTTAATTCTCCTCTGTTACCAGCATTACATAGGAATGGTAGGCTCAAAACTGAAATGTAGTAACAGAAAGTCATAGATACTAATTGTGTAACATGTCACTGAGCAGGCAGGGCACCTCACCCTTGTGAAGTCCTAGGAATTAAAAGCTCCAAAATATTTTCTAGAAATCAGTTACTTCCTTTGGAAAACAAAAAAGGAGGAGGAAGAGTCTCAGTGCTCCATTGTGTCTTGTGGAGAGATGACACAGTGATATATGAGACCAGCCCTGCTTTTGCTATTACAAATTCACAGCAGTTGCAGGGAACTGGAATGCGGTCTCCGCAGGCAGGCAGTCTGCCCACACTTGGGGCCATGAAGGATTGGGCCCAGGGTGGTGCTTTTGCTACAGAGCTTCTACAGTTCTCTTTACTTTCAAAATATTTTCTTTACACACCAGAAAAACTTGTAAATAAAAATCTGAGCTGGGCTACAGTAAAAAAATTGCCTTTAAAGATGATCTGATGACCCCCTTGCTTTAAATTTAAGAAGATGAGAAAACTTTAGGTGGGAAGATTTTGATTAATGATCCAAAGTGTTTGTGAGTAGGGGTAAGTAATAAAGAACCAGAAAGGAATAAAGAAGGAAATTGGGAAAAGGAAATTAAAGGTGAGATCTGGCAGATATGTTGGGAGAAATTGAAGAAACAGACCTTTGTAATGAAGAGGTTGGAAGGAAAGGGAAAATGGATTATGAATAAAGAAAAATAAGAAAGAAAAAAAGGTACTGAAAGGTGCATAGGCCTATCTGGAACAAGTAGCTTCAATGCAAACTGAAGATCCTAGCTGCCTTGAAGCAGTCATGGCAGTAGATGGTAGGGAGTATGAACTGGGATGCTGGAAGTGGAACTGGCTGTTCTGCAAGGGGAGAGGAATGCAGAGGAAATCATGAACAGTGATGTTTGAAGTGAATCACTTGAGAAATCTTGAGTAGTTTTTTTTTCTGTAGTGTTTCCTTTCCTGCTCAGGGCCCTGTTTTGGGGCAAGTGGGCAGGATCTGATGCTACAGGTCTTTGCGTGTGTCCCTAAATCCATTGCAGTTTGTGGATGTGTGCTTAATATGCTTTCCTTTCTTATCAATGCCATGTACATATTATCCTCCCCTTTCCTTTTCATTGTTCTTGTTAGACATCTCATTAATTGTTTTTGGCATGTCAGTAAAGTCTTGTTGAGTTTTTATTTACAGTTTCTAGAAGTTTTTGAGTATTGCAGTCCCTCCTCCAGAGAGAACTTGTAATCCTTGATGCAGACTTGAAGTTTGTACTAAGCTGTACTAAGAAGCATCCTGTGTAAATGTTTTCATCTTCGCTGAGAAATTTAGATTTTCTTATCTGACCTATTCTCACTATTATTTAAATTTTGCCTATCTTATGTCACTCCTGTTATTTTGCTTTATAGGTGCCTCATCAAACTTTTCCTCTGCTAATATTGTTTACAGTTGTCACTGAAGATGGGTATGTATAGTCTAGTAATGCTGGTGTAGAGCCTAGGAAAATACAACTTGACTCTTAAATATCTTTTTCTTTTGAAATAAAAAAGATTTAAGGAAGTGGTGAATAATGTAATGATTCATGAGCTATGAACGAGACTGTTTTATTGTCAAAATCCCCATTAGACACACATACCACTAACAGGATTGGTAAATTAGGAACTGTGTAAATTGAGATCTTCGATTTAGCGGAAAAGAAAGATACACACTGAAGCCAACTTGACATTGGCAATGCGTAGTGCATCATGTAGTAATTATACTCAAAGCTCCACTTAAAAAAAAATAAATTAGTTTGGTTAGCCTGTCATGTGTAGTGACTGACTACGTTTCAGCAGCCCTTTACCGTAAAAGGAAAGCATGTGGTAAGATGCTTTGCTGTTATTTCAGGCTAGTATTTCAAGGAGGGATGTGAGCTGGTGCCAGAGTAGATTTTGGTAAATCCTTTTTATTAAATAAAATGTGGGATATATGTTTTATCTATTCAGCAAGCTGTCCTTCAAGAGGTCCAGGATCTCTGTGGCAGTACTCTTCTATAGAAGGCTGGAACTGAAGTGCTTGCCTGCCTTGGGTTTGGGTCTGGGAAACCCATACTGTTTGGTGTTAAGCCTGGGACTATGGGTAATCCAGCAATACTTCTTGGGGAGTAGGGTGTTGTTTCCATTGCTGTGTCCTTTCCTCTGATAGCTCAGTTCTGTGTAAAGTCCCTTCCTTCCAATGGGTGGCCTCTGAAACCTGCTGTAACAAAGATGAAAATTTGTAGAAGTTGAGCAAAATCAGGTTTTGTTTGAGCTTAACTTTTGAAATAATTTAATCTGTATCACTTAACCTAGAGGGGGTATATCTTAGAAAATCTGCTGTGAAATTCCAGGGGCAAATGCTACAGGTTTATGTTCCAGTGTTCCGCTCATCACTTTGAAAATGCAATCTTAACTTTGTGATTTCTGCCTTCCCCCCCTTCATCTCAATGTGTTGGTCACATTTACCTAGCATAAGGCTGAAGTCAAAGTGAAAGTTGTTATTAATGGCTATGGCCAGTGGTATGGAATTCTGTACTCTTTTTGCTATGGAGAGGGATGCATTGCTATGGTAATAGAACTAATGTGTGATTTAGTCCAGAATTAATTAATGATGATCACTACCACAAATATTTTCTGGTTTACATACCACTGGATTGGTGGGTGGGGTGGTCTTGGGAAGAGGGTGAGGAAGGATGGAATCCTGCGCTCAGTTTCAAAATGTGTACCCAGCTCTGCTGACAACTGTTTCTCATCTCCACTCTGCTAGTTTAATGGAACAGTATTGTACAAGGGCAAATACCTTTAATATAGGAAATTGGACTAGATCCTTGCCCTGAGGCAAATAAGGTGATGTGTTAGGAACAAAACGGATTGTTCTGATATAAAGAATGAGATTGGACATAGCAGGTGCTTTCCGGCTTGCACAGAGAATTGTTGGAAGATTCTCAGATACTTCAGTGATGTAAGGAGATCATGCCAGGTAAAGAACAGCTAGGTGATTTAAAGGCTGTTATGAGGTGACAGGGGCCAGTGCATAATTTTTCTTTTCATGCGGTCAGTCTATGAACAATATTTTCTTGAATATAAAAATCTTGATAAATAAAGAAATATTTTAGTGCAGTTGTGTGGGATGGAGGAGAAAAGTGAGGAGTCAGCATGTTGGCAGAAAAAACGGAAAAACTGAGCCCTATGTTGATAGAAGGTACAGTCAAGTGTTCAGAACCATTCCCTTTTTCCTTTTGATTTATTTAATTCTAAGGTATAACTTTTAAGAACCACACTTTATCTGATGAGATTTATATGTCAAATAACTTAATTTCAAGGCAAATGTATAGCTGCATGGCAGAGGTCAGGAATCTCCCACCTAAATAACTGAGTGGTCTTACAACAGAGATCTCCCCTCTGCTGCACATGTATGTGCTTCCTCTTTTGCATGATGCTTTTTGGCTGAGTTCAAGAGAAGATCAGAAGAGAATAGTAAAAAAACACATGCAGCCAAAAAATGATGTATTAAGATAGGGCTAAGAGAAGAGAGAAACATCAAAAGGTATGCGGGTTCTTGGAAATTTTAGAAGACTGTTGAGAGAAGTTGAGATTTGCAGTTTCTGAGAATAATAAAGTGGGGGCATAAAGAAGGAGCTGTGAGCCACTTAGCCTAGACTCCTGCCTAACAGAACAGCTACTGAATTTATTAGGAAGAGAACTGCATGTATTTTAGCATAACAGAACAGCTAAGAGGTCTGTATCCTAGCCTAAGGACTTTGGATTGGAGCACCTTCCAGAGGAGTATGCCATTGGAAGAAGGATCTGGTCACTACTGATGGCTCTGTGGGAATGCCGTTTTCTCCTCTGCTCTGTCTCACAGACAGAAAATATAGCTGCTGTTGGTAGGATTGGGCAGGGCCCCAGCTAGAGCTGTGTACTCTACAGTGAACAGCTATTACGAAGGTCCCTGCCCACAGAGCTCTCCACCTGAAATGAAGAATGGGAGAGAAACAGAGAAAGAAGGTGAAATGATATACTGCTACTTGTCTTGGATTTCTGAGACGGAGCTGGGAACTGCTCACATTCTTCCCTTCTGGTGAAAGGCATTGCTTACATTATGGCAGCAGTTACTAGGAGCTGCCATGAGCTCAGTATGGCAGGTCTTCAAACATCCTGTAGGAAATTAGAAGGGCAGCTCATTCCAAGGGATTGTAATCCGTATTCAGGCAACAGAAAATAGTATTTTTAAAGGGTTTTAGTCCAGAAAGTTATTGCATATATGCTGTACTGGATAAGTTTGTTGTTTTTCTCTACCCTGACTCAGAGATGCCTGAAGGTGAGATAATGACTGGAATGGGGCAGTAAAGGACAGGATTTAAGGTCTGACTGTAACATTCCTTCATCTATATTTTTGCTGTTCAATCCAGTATGAAATCCTAGTGCTCATCCACTCTCTCTGCTGATTCATGAATAGTGTGAAATAGGCATGCCAAGAGCTTCAAACAAGTAAAATAACCTAGCTTGTGTTGCATATGAAATGCCTGTTTTCTCACAGTTTGTTTTGTTTCATGATCTCACTGAATAAAGCTGAAAGGTAATATGCAGAGGGACAAATGAAGCAGGAGCACTGGGAAACTAGGACAGTGGTACAATTTTACATGCCTTGCACCTGGTACTCCTGTTACTGAATTCTGATGTGGCAGGAGGGTTTGGTGTTTTTTTGCATCTCCTACTGATTTTTGGATCTCATGGGTTCTAAATCCATTGCCCACAATGTCTGCAGTTTGGATTATGTATTATTGTCATCTGCAAGTTACAGCACCCAAGCAGTGCCTGCAGAGCTCCTACCAGGTGTAGTCTGCACCTCTTTAGAATGAGCTCTCTGCAATTATTATGAAATCATAGAAAAGTTAGGATTGGAAAGGACCTTTAAATCATATAGTACCAACCCCCCTTCCATAGGCAGGGACACCTCACCCATGTTGCCTAAGTCTCTGTCCAGCCTTGCCTTGAATGATGCTAGGAATGGAGCATTCACGACTTCTTTAGGCAACCTGTTCCAGTGCCTCACCACCCTTACAGTAAAGAATTTCTTCCTTATATCTAACCTAAACTTCCCCTGTTTGAGTTTTAACTTATTACCCCTTGTCCTATCACTACAGTCCCTAATGAAGAGTTCCTCCCCAGCATCCGTATAGGCCCCCTTCAGATACTGGAATGCTGCTCTGAGGTCTCCACACAGCCTTCTCTTCTCCAGGCTGAACAGCCCCAACTTTCTCAGCCTATCTTCATATAGGAGGTGCTCCAGTCCCTGATCATCCTCGTGGCCTCCCTCTGGACTTGCTTCAACAGCTCCATGTCCTTTTTATGTTGAGGACGCCGGAACCGCACACAACACTTCAAGTTAGGTGTCATGAGAGCAGCATAGAGGGGCAGGATCACCTCCCTTGACCTGCTGGTCATGCTCCTTTTGATGCAGCCTGGGATACAGTTGGCTTTCTGGGCTGCGGGTGCACATGAAGCCGGCTCTTGTTAAGTTTTTCATCGACCAACACCCCCAAGTCCTTCTCTGCAGGGCTGCTCTGAATCTCTTCTCTGCCCAACCTGTAGCTGTGCCTGAGATTGCTCCGACCCAGGTGTAGGACCTTGCACTTGGCATGGTTAAACTTCATCAGGTTGGCATCAGCCCACCTCACAAGTGTGTCAAGGTCCCTCTGGATGGCGTTCCTTCCCTTCAGGGTATCAACAGAGCCACACAGTTTGGTGTCATCGGCAAACTTGCTGAGGGCACACTCAATCCCACTGTCCATGTCACCAACAAAGATGTTGATTAAGACTGGTCCCAACACTGATCCCTGAGGGACACCACTTGTTACTGGTCACCAGCTGGACATGGAGCCATTGACCACAACTCTTTGCTTGCAGCCATCCAGCCAGTTCTTTATCCACCAAGTGGTCCATCCATCAGATTTGTGTCTCTTGGTTTAGAGACAAGGATGTCATGTGAGACAGTGTCAAACGCTTTGCACAAGTCCGGGTAGATGACATCAGCTGCTCTGCCCCTGTCCATCAGTTCTGTAGCCCCATCATAGAAGGCCACCAAATTGATCAGGCAAAACTTATTCTGAAAGTTGGGTTTTATACATCACAAAACGTAAGCCTGGTTTGAGGTTACAGTGACTATTGCAGTTATTCTGTTCAAGCATTTTTTTTCCCTTTAAGGAAAGGAAGTAGAGTCTGAAGAGTTTTCTGTTCATTAAAATGAAATGAATGACTTGATCTTGCTTTTCCCAAGCCAAGTAATATTTTCACTGGAGTTAATAAGTGATTTTTCTGAGTCGCACGCGAAGATGAAGTGCTTTGTTTGCAAAAGCATCCTTCATCACTTATTGCAATCTGAGGATCAGAGACTGCTGCTATGTGCTGGAGTAGAATTAAATGGATCAACACTTACTGAGCTTAAAGATTTGTCCTGAAATAATTCAATGTTAGTAGGCTAAAATACATGCAGTTCTACTTCCTAATAAATTAAGTAATCCTTGTTTTGGTTTTCCATGTGCTCATTACATGGATGCATCATCATGTTAACTACATTATAATAATAATTCAAATGGCAGTGCAGCTTCTGCTTCATTTAGGTAACAAACATCCCTCTAGAAGAAAGATGCAGGCTTTTGTAATTGCAATACAGAAACGCACTTTCTGAACTCATCAGGGATATTTGTAATTAACTTAACCAACCATCAAGGTTAACTTGGCAAAACGCTATGGAAAAGCAGTCTGGGGACTATACAGGGAATTAGTCACTTAAGAGATTTTGCCCCAGGGATAAAAATTCTATTGTCAGGTGAATGTCTGTTTGCTCCCCTTCAGCATCCCTATGGGAAAAATACATTTCCATGCTTTAAACTGTTAACCTCTCCTCTATTTGTAAAGACCTTGGGTGGCTGAGTTTATAAGAGAAGAGGGAATGAGGGAGCAGTTAGGAAAGCAAACTAAGCTTATTTTTCCAATATAACAAAAAATTAGAAGTGTTGTCTGCAGTTTTAATAAAGGCTCTCATGTGTCTGTTTATGTGAGATTCTCCAAACTTGTGTGGTTTCAGTTGAACAAAAAGGAACCCAAGTTTTTTAGGTTTATTTCAGCCAAAGAATATGTTAGACATCCACAGGGGCAGGGGAGCAAGCCATGAAAAATAGGCTTCTGTGAGGCTTGGAAGCCTAACATAATTTTTCCCTGTCAGAACCTCTGGCTGAATTCTGCTTTGATTTGCACCCAGTAGAATCCCATTGATTTTTAGTTAGGATACTTCCAGAGTAAGCCACATCAGTGTGGCCATTTACTTTCAAGCTGGCAATAGGCTGGAAAATACTCAATCCTGAAGGAACTGGAGATGCTATGATTTTGAATGTGTCTGTTACTGATACTGCAGGAACTGCTACATTCCATCAAGTCTGCTTAGGGGATAAGAAAATAAACTCCATTATTTTCAGGAAAATGCCAGATGTTGTCATAACATGTCACACACTTCTGTCAGTAAAATGTTTCTTAACAACAGTACTAATGTGTGGTATTATGCTGTTGTTGTACAAATAACTAAAAGTCAACCTTTATATCCTCAGCAAACTTTTTATATCTGTGTCTGCTTAGATATTAAAGTTATTAAAAAGAAAGTTCTTTTAAAAAGGAGATAGGGACTTGTTGAGGAAGCACAGGTTGCTTGCCTAGGTTAGAAGTAGTAGGGTAAAATATAGAAAACCAGAACAAGGAAGGAAATTGTTTTTGTGGGGAATGAAAAACATAAGCATGCCTATACAGAAGTTACTGTTCTGTGTTACTGTTCTATGTATACACACATAGATCCAGACAATTATCAATATTTGGTATGTAAGCACTTTTCCCTGATGGTGAGAGAAAGCTGCCATCATTGTGATCTTGATGTATACAAATTTCATTTGACCATTTTGAAGTTTGTAAAATGGGTGTGTAAGATGCATCGGGGTTTTTTTCATGAGCAAATTTGCTATAACCTCATAAATGGAACACAGGATATTTAGAGCTGCACATACTGTAATACTGGCACATAGAATATATTTAAGTACTCTCAGGTGCAAAATTATTAGGTGATTCATTCTTGCAAAAGCTTCCACCCAGCCTTTTACCATTGTTGCTACAACCATTGTGCTCAGAGTTGCTCCTGCACTACTGACTTTTCTCTTGTGGAGTGAGTACTTGTACAGAAAAGTAGTGTTGTTTATTTAGCTAGTCTGGGTGAAAACCTTCATTTGACGTTTTTGGAAGGTGAGAGTTTGCTTTGCTGAGAATGTTTGGTGGGGAACTTAGTGTAACTATTACAAATGACAGCAGACTTATTGCTATGGAACTACCCAAATGGAAGGCTTGGTTTTAGTCTGAAGAGCTAGATCTGCAAAAATATTTTGATGTAGTACTTCTCTTGAAATCACTGGAAATTGTGTCTTTGTTCCTTTGT
Source organism: Ara ararauna (assembly GCA_028858755.1). Classification (NCBI taxonomy): domain Eukaryota; kingdom Metazoa; phylum Chordata; class Aves; order Psittaciformes; family Psittacidae; genus Ara; species Ara ararauna. Next base: position 83,698,352 of record CM054376.1, on the reverse strand, counting down.
ACAGCTAGTCCTAATGGAATGGTAGAAAGAAAAGCGGAATTCAGGAGGAGGCAGAAGGAGAACATGGGTAGTAAATTAGTAAAGGAAGAAAGGAGCTCAAATCCCTGCTTTCCCAGGAACCCTGGCACTTGTTTGCTATCAGACAGTGCTTACTCTACTATGTGTTGTATACTTTATATATCATTCTCTTACTTTTGTCAGATATGATGACTGTGATCTTGCACTACTTCACACACTTGTCTTAAGCCTTTCCTGTAAGACCCTCAGACCAATGATTAGTGTGAGAGGCTGGACACTGAGTTTGCCTCAAACGATGCTTACATTCCATAGTGTAAGTCAGAGACAGGAAACTGAGCTTGCCTCAGACACCATTTACATTTGACCATGGGAGGCTTTGAGCTTAAATGGAGCAAAGATACTGTGTAGATAGGCTTGTACTGGCCCCTTTGCTTGAAGCTGATAAGCCTCCACAGGAATGTGAAAAACACTTAAAGGATTGAGTCAAATAGCGGACACCACAATACGGGGGACAATGAACACCCAGAGGAACCTCAGGGAACCCCAGCTTTGGAACTCCGCATGTGTTCACCAAATAATGCTCATGCAAGTTATGGATAACACATCAAAGAATGTGATCATAAAAGTGCAGGGCTCAGGTCAGAGGATGAGCTCCCACCATTGTCATGGGTGAAAAGGACCAATGAGATGTTGCTGGATCCACAAGTGGTGATGCTTATCTCTCTCTTTCCCTCCCTTTCTATCTCTCTTCTCTCCTAATTTTTTCATTGAATATTGACTAGATCTAAGTAAAATTGAGTGGCACAGGACTTGCTTATCTAGGTAATCATTGTTGAAGACAAGAGGTATTGGCCTCTAGCTGCACCGAGGGGGTTTAGATTGGATATTAGAAAAATATTAGAAGATATTAGAAAAAAAATACTTCACCTAGAGGGTAATTAGATATTGGAAGAGGCTTTCCAGGGAAGTGGTGGAATCACTGTCCCTGGAATTGTTCAAAAGTGTGTAGATGAGGCCCTCAGTGAAGTGGTTTAGTGGTGGTCTTGGCAGTCCTGGGGTAATGGTTGGACTTTATGATCTTAAAGATCTTTTCCAACATACTTGATTCTATGATTCTGTCTAGCCACATGCATTGTACTTTGTATTAATAAATCATAAAACTGGTTGGTTGGTGTCATCACACCTGAATTCAGTACAAGGGGACCATGAACTTGGTTGCTGGTCCCAAGGGAAGGGACGTTGTCATTCCTTTTGGGTCTTGACAACTAGTCTCTTCTATGTTTAGCTTCTTGCACAGAACCTGAGGCATTGGAGCCTCACTCTGTCAATAGGTCCTCATTGACTGCAGGGAGAGAGTGTGGGACATTTTCTCTTCTTCCTGTTTCTGACCAGACTTCTGAATATCATGTCCTAAACCATCAACAAATGAAAAAGAATTGAGCCTTTTGTTCAGCACTGGAGATAGAAGTTAATGGTCTCAGATGAAAGTTAGCTTGTAGTACAAATTCTAAGATTTGTGTTCTATAGCTGAATTGTCAAACTCCATTTTAAGGCCTACTTGTAATTTTGGTAGTCCAATCCTGATGACATACTGCTGTGGAAAGCAGTCATGTTAGGGGTTGCTTTCATGAAGTGTTTGCATCAAGGAAAACTCCTCATGTGGGAACTTTGTTTTTTTTGAGGGAGGGCTGTATTGTAAGTAAATTATACAGTATTTTACAAAATAACATAGTTAATTGTGTCTTAGCTAGGTTATAGGAGAAATATTATTCACTTGGGGGAAAACAGAAAGTATCTCATAATTGGAAATCAAGGTAAACTTAAACCTAGATCACATTTCTAGTTGTTGTTGGCTTGAAAGTTGTAATTTAAGAAAAACAAAGGAGAGACAACTGTGGAGCTTGCCTAGATAACTGACAAATCTCAGCAAGTGACATTTTGAATTAATTGAATCCATATAATTTGAGAAACTCTTGCTTTGCACTTATATCCCTGGAGATGATATCTTTACACTGGATTCCTCTTTGAATTTAATGTAAAAAACCCTACAGATTCAAGCTAAGCAGATATGCCCAGGCTAGATAAGCTACTTGCATGTTTTAGGTATTTACAGTGGGGTGCAACTTAGGTGCTTGGGTAGCTTTTTACTTGTGATTAAGTGAAGCTTCCTGACTTGCCATTTCATATTTGTTTTCTTTTTTCATTTTTCAGCTTTCCAGAATGCATATTTTAATCCCCTTGGTATACTTTCAGAGATCTGCTAAAACATTTGAATTTCAGCTTTTCTTGATTTGCTAGACCTCATTTAAAAAATAATGTGGTGAGCTCACTGATGTTGCTTATTTCTTGTAAACTTGTTCTGTTTCTTCCTGACTAAACTCTGACTCTTCTCTTGCCTTTTTATTTTCTTGAGGGAGAGATTTTTTTTTTGTATATATGCTGTTGGATTTTTTTTTTTTTCTTTGTATTCCAGTGTTATTCTAGTTTGGTTGGTTTTTAATTGTGGTTTCCTTGTTTCTACTGTGAAGTTTGTAAGCAATGTTTCATGAATAACAGTATTAGGATCAAGACTTTTCAAGGAAGGCTTATGCGTTGGTCCTCTGGTAGCTTGGCCATATTCATATTCATGCTGCAGGTGTGCATGTGTCTGAGCACTTGCACCTTAATAATGTCTGCTGGAGCTTGTCCTTACCTGTTCTCACTTCTGTCATAGAATCGTAGAATCATAGAATAGTTAGGGTTGGAAAGGACCTTAAGATCATCTAGTTCCAACCCCCCTGCCATGGATGGAGACACCTTCCACTAAACCATGCCACCCAATGCTCTGTCCAACCTGGCCTTGAACACTGCCAGCGATGGAGCATTCACAACTTCCCTGGACAACCCATTCCAGTGCCTCACCACCCTTATAGTAAAGAATTTCTTCCTCATATCCAATCTAAACTTCCCCTGTTTAAGTTTGAACCCGTTACCCCTTGTCCTATCACCACAATCCCTAATGAATAGTCCCTCCCTAGCATCCCTATAGGCCCCCTTCAGATACAGTTGGCTTTCTGGGCTGCAAGTGCATACTGCCAGCTCATGTTCTTTTTTTCAACCAACACCCCCAAGTCCTTCTCTGCAGGGCTGCTCTGAATCTCTTCTCTGTCTAACCTGTAGCTGTGCCTGAGATTGCTCCTACCCAAGTGTAGGACCTTGCACTTGTCATGGTTAAACTTCATCAGGTTGGCATCAGCCCACCTCACAAGTGTGTCAAGGTCCCTCTGGATGGCATTCCTTCCCTCCAGCGTATCAACAGAACCACACAGCTTGGTGTCATCGGCAAACTTGCTGAGGGCGCACCTAATCCCACTGTCCATGTCACCGACAAAGATGTTGAACAAGACCGGTCCCAGCACCGATCCCTGAGGGACACCACTCGTTACTGGTCTCCAGCTGGACATTGAGCCATTGAGCACAACTCTTTGCGTGCAGCCATTCAGCCAGTTCTTTATCCACCGAGTGGTCCACCTATCAAATTGATGTCTCTCCAACTTAGAGACGAGGATGTCATGTGAGACAGTGTCAAACGCTTTGCACAAGTCCAGGTAGATGACATCAACTGCTCTACCCCTGTCCATCAGTTCTGTAGCCCCATCATAGAAGGCCCTCAGATTGGTCAGGCATGATTTCCCCTTAGTGAAGCCATGCTGGCTGTCACCAAGCGCTTTGTTGTTTTTCATGTGCCTCAGCATGCCTTCCAGGAGAATCTGCTCCAAGATTTTGCCAGGCACAGAGGTGAGGCTGACTGGTCTGTAGTTCCCTGGGTCATCCATTTTCCCCTTCTTGAAAATGGGGGTTATATTTCCCTTTTTCCAGTCATCAGGAACTTCACCTGACTGCCATGATTTTTCAAATATGATGGACAGTGGCTTAGCAACTTCATTTGCCAGCTCCTTCAGGACCCGCGGATGGATTTCATCAGGTCCCATGGACTTGTATATGTTCAGGTTCCTAAGATGGTCTTGAACCAGATCCTCTCCTACAGTGGGCCTAGGGTCCTCATTCTCACAGTCCCTGCGTCTGCATTCCAAGACTTGGGTGGAAGGTGTGGTCAGAGCATTTGCCAGTGAAGACTGAGGCAAAGAAGTCATTAAGAACCTCAGCCTTCTCCAAACCAGGGTAGCCAGTTCTCCTGATAGCTTCCGGAAGGGGCTTGGACAGGATGGCATTAGTGAAGGAACTGTTCACTCGAGAGAGGATTCCTAGGGAGTCCTGGCTTGCGAACAGTTTTGTGGGCTCTGCTGTGCTCAGGTACATCACAGCAGGATAACTCCAACTTTCAGACTTCTCATGGCTGCTCCTTGGCCAGAGCCCTTGATCCCTGTGCAGATGTCTGCAGCATTATGTCCCCACTCCTAATGCATAGCAGAGGATCCCATAATTTAAATGATATTTAGGTCTGGGTACATTCAGTACATTTACAGCTCTTGCTGCATTTCTTTTGGCTCTTCCTTGGATCTGCACACCAACACCTTTTTAGACCTCCCTGACAGACTGGAAGATGTTGAGGGAAAGTATGTAGGGAATATGATCCCACTCCTCAAAACAGAGTTGTCTGCCAGTTTCATCACTGGAGCTCTAGTGGACATTGACCCAAGTGAGAAGCTCATTTTCTCTGGGGAAGATTGTCATGTTTCTGTATGGTGGTGTCTGAGGGAAAGGGTCTTGAGCTGGGTGCTGGTATCCAGGCCTGCACACTGGAGAGAAGTACTGTTGTGTGAAGTGAAAAAAGACAAAAACCAAAACCACCAAAACTGTCCACATTTTAGGAGACTGGAGAAATACCATCACATTAGATTTTGTTAGAAATATTAGTTCTGCTGCTGGAAATGTAGCATTTCCATTCTGCAAAGATGTCTTCTCTAGTGGAAATGAGAACAGTGATAGTACAAATTGAACTTCAAAAACTTTGCTAGCTTGGCACAGTTCCACTTTTGGGCTGCCTTTCATTTTATGATTTGCTTGTAGCACAGCATGAACTCCTCTTAGAGGCAGCAGGAATTTGGAAAATATACTGTTACCATCACAGTTTATATAATTTCTTACATTATTGAGATGATGTTGCATTTAGAGCTGGATAGCCTTCACAACCAAGAATAAGAAAGTTGGGTTGACTATATGATACTGGAAGGCAGTGATATGAAGTCACTTATAATAGCCGTGGAAGGACAGTACTTTGAAAGAAGTACCTTCTTTTGCCATCCCAAATCAAACCCATTGCCCCTGGAAAGATGATGTATAGTCATGTAACATTAATACCTATTATAGTACCTTTGTTTTGTACCACCTCTGTTCTGCTGTATTTACCTGATATCACATACAGGGTGAAATGAATCATCTAGTGATTTTTTTTTTTTTTTGCAGCTGCAGTTTGCCCAGCCAGGGTAACAGAATAGTTCCTTGGAAGTGAGAATTCGAACTTTTGCTGTGTTCCTTTCACAGGAACACAGTGAGGATTTAGCAGCATGTTACTTGTATTTCTGTTCCCAACTGGTGATTTCTTACTTCTCTTTTCCAGAATTTGCTTCTAGCTTGTGAAAATGAAAAGGTTTCTGAGTTTTAGTCAAGAGGTAGTTAACTTCCCAAGTATTTCCTCCACGTTTTTATAGCTTTTGAAAGGCCTGCTCCTCTGTCATCACAGTGAAGACAAACAGTTTTGTGGCATACTTGAACAATACTGGACCTTCCAGAAAAAGTAGCTGTATTTGCCAGGAAGTCTAACATGTAGGACGCAGCTGTAGGTCCATTTTTCAGGGTCAGCACTTTCAACCACAAAATCAGCAGTCGGTTTCTGCAGTATGAAGCCTTAAGGAACTTCTAACTTGATGGAAGGGACTGCTATCAAGCTGTATACTGTAGAAATGGGGCATGCTTTCAGCTCAACTAATAGGAAGTAGAGCCCACAGCAGGGCAAAAGTTCAAGTTGGGGGAAAAAAGTATGTAGTAGCTGTTGCAACCCCTGCTATTAGTGGCTCTTCTGACAAGATACCATACCGAGACCAAACTGCAAAGTGGGCAGAATTGAAGAACTATGTATGAGGAGATTATTCTGTTTGACTGCCTCTTTGTCTTTTTGCTACCCAGATACTTTGGTACTTCCATGGCTACTAGGAGACAGTGTTGGCTTTTGTAATGCAGTGTTTCCACAAGTGTGTGCTACATTCCCCCATTGGGGTGTAAACTTTTTTTTATTAAATATATTTATGTGTATATTTTTCACCACTTTTAGCCCTTACCTCACTGAAGTTTAAATTTGAAAGCTTATCTTCTCTTGTCCAGCTTTAAATGAGCAGGAAAGCAGGGTCGTGAGCAGTGTTACAGTGTCAGTAACAACTTCTAAGCAGTAGATGGCACAGAAGAGGTAGGAATGAACAAGAACAGCCGCCTCACTAAAGTTTTTGCCTGTATCTTTAAGCAATTTAAGAATACAAATGACCAAATTAGGAAGGTTTGTATCTAGCCTGTAGAGTGGCTATTATGCTTGTTAACTTGATCTTTTATCCTAGATTAACAGAAGTCTTTGAGTTGTAAGTATAATACCTTTTCACGGTGTGACATTTAGAAAATTAGTTTTCTCTTTATGTTGTACTGTCTGGTAAATGAAAAATAGACACTGTATATGCATGTAATAAAAGTTATAGGAATCATATGCTTATATGCTTTCCACCTTCCATGATTTTCCCAGTGACTAGATGCTGAATTCTTGTAGTTGTTGTGTCAGGAAACGAATCTCATGATTATAAACTTTACACTACTTTGTGCTTTGTAGCTCCCAAGATAATGATCAAAAGCTTTTCTCAGTTCATGTGCTGTATAATGTGTGTCATAGGAAGCTATTAGGTATTTGCTAAAGACAAAAATACTTGTTCTATTTCCTTTGATTGGAGACTGAAAAGTTACAGTGTAAACAAGGCTCCAGGTACAGGGCTAAAGATCACAAAAATACCTCCGTCTGTTTCTTACAACAGATTTCTTTATTTTTTGCCTTTTCATTTTTGCAGGGGAAAAGCTTCAGATGGAAGGCCCTGGAAGGGAGTGGCCGCAAGGGAGCATGGTCTGTCAGTTTGTGAAGGATCAGGACTAGGTAACTCATCTCTCTTCTGCTATTGACTTGATGTGTGACCTTGGGCAAACCATGTTTCCTCTGTGGGCCTCTCTCCTTGCCTTTCACTGTATGTCATTCAAAATAGTATAAAAATGCTCCTATTCCAATTTAATACCCTTTTCATTCACTGTGTTGCATAGGCATAGAGAAGAGTCTGATCCTGTTTGCTTTCTTTCATATATATCTTGTGGGGATGATTTGCTACTGTTGGAATAGTCCTAGTTGATTTAAAAAGAAAAATACTTTTTGTTGCACTTTCCTGTTTACCCTATCTTCAAATAAGTTATCACATTATAAATGAGAAACAGATTATATTTGCATTGCTACTTATTTCCACAGGCACAATATATACCTTCATATCACAGTATTCTTTTGGTGATGTAACTACAAGAAGCTTACTAGAGTGAGAAGAGGAAAAGGGCATTTTTTAGCCCAAAGCACAGACCCATGTTCACCTTGATTCTGCAATGGGAATTGTACCACACAGTGAATTAACCACAGAGTTTTGGCAGTATGGTATGAGTTGGAATGAAAAAACCATAGTTTCAAAATGAAACTTTGCATTGAATTACCTGGTGTAAATTGCTGTTGCTTATTGCCGAGATTACTTAACAGAGGCAGATGGGGGGCAGTGAGGCTGTCCTAAGCTCAGAGACATCGCTGGAGTATATACTCTGTGACAATACCTATAGACTGTATCCTTTGCCCACTCCCCCTGCGGCCAAAACAGATGCTCAAAGCTGTTGCCAAAACATTGTAATTTAGTGCTTTCCAAATCAGCAGGTATTCCAGCTCTCCAGTGTAGCCAGAGCAGTGGGGTTGTTGGCTACTCTGAAGAATGACTGAGCAACCAAGTAATAATAATTCTTTCTTATTTATTTTTTTTATTATTGGTGTCTTGATTTCACTGTAGTCTCTGAGCATTTGACCACATTTATGCTTTTCTCTGCCTTTTATGTTTTGCCATTACTGAGGTGCAGTTCACTTGGCCTAGATTTTTCTCTTGACTTCATTAGTCTCTGTTCACACTAGTACCAAAATCCTGAGCATGTACATCATCCTGGAATGTCCTTTCCCTTAATTGAAGATTGGAGCTTAATTATTCAACTAAACACAATTCTGGTTTTTAAAATTGTCCACCCTTAAATAGTGCTGGCATTTAAAAAAGTTTGTTTCATTTAACATAGGCAGCAAGTTAAAGACTCTCCCAAAGCACAATTAATTAAAAACCAAAAAAACCCACTACAACTGAGAATGCAGGAGGCTTTTGCATCTTCACTGTGCTTTTAAACAGGTACCAGCTCTATTATGCCATAAGAGGAACAAAGTGTCTTAACTTAAATTCCTCAGATGTTTATGGCAAAAAAGAGTGTTTTGTGAGGGAATAAAGAAACAAGAAACAGTATTACAAATTTATTGTGTATCAAAAGAAAGTCAAAAAATTACAAAAAACCCCAAACCAAACAAATCAAAACACCCTCTCTGTCCTCTCAAAGGCTAACAGAGGGAACGGGAAGATATTTCTAGATTTTACAAAAGTTTAAAATGGGTTCTGTTTGCTTCTGTCAGTGGGATACTCAGATTAATCTGTAAATAGTGTCTGTTTATCATTAATTGCTGTGGCTCTGTGATTCCTACCTCCTACTAGGAATTCCATGAAAAATAAGATGCTTTTGGCCAAAGAACATTCCATGGGGGAGGTGGGGGAAAGTAACAATTAGCACCAGGGTAGACCATGAGTATTAAAAAAAAAATTATGTAAACAGTAATGGAAAAGAATGTCCTAAAATATGGTATACAAGCAAATAATTTGTTGCAGCAGAAATTAATTAAAGGCTATATAGTAATTCCAATATTGTAGATGGTTTTCAGAATGCCTTTTTAAATGGAAATATTGGTGAACTTCGGGTGAAATTCCTCTTAGTGGCAGATGGAAAGAGTTGTCCTGTCTTGCGAGAGACTGTCTTGTAGTTGAAGCAATCACCTACCCTGTGTTTGCTGAGACAGGTCTGGTTTCCTTGCTTCCTTACATGTTGTCTTGCTTCTTTCTAGCTCATGCCTTTGAACTGTAAGCTTAGACATATCACCATATTTGGTTGAAAAAGAGATGAGATTAAACATGGTAGATGTTTTGATTATGTGAAAATAGTGCTAACAATTGGTATGTTGTGACGCTGGTTTCTGTACATTTGTAGCATCAAGCGATCAAGCATATTATGATAAAAAGCCTTTCAGACTGAACTTTGTTCAGTTGGCTGACACCTTTTTTTCCGTGCCTTTTTTCTGATATTTTTTTTTAACACTGGGAAAAAAAAAATTAAAAGCTATGTGAGAATAACCTTCAGTCTTTTATTTTAGTCATGTTTGAGTGTTAGAAAAAATACAGGGAATCAAATTCCTGAAAGAGATTGACTGATATATGTTTTTTGGTTTTCCTTATGTGTTATTTCACCAAGACTATGGGAAGATACTTGGCCAAGTTCAACCACTTAAAACAGTCCCATGGAAGTGTAGCAGAATTAAAGACACAGTATGTTTTAAACATTTCCAGTCTAAGTGTTGTGACTGTAGCCTCATCTTGGATGTCTATAGTCTATTATAAATTGATTTTTCTCTTGTGTCTAGTAGCTTTAATGCTGAGTTAGTAGTGTTGTCCTGAGCTAAATCTAGTAAGGGAGAGTCTGAAGAGCCAGCCCTGCTTTCATGTGTCAAGCAATTACTCTTCTGCTTCCGTGCATGTTACATCTATTTCCATTTGTTGTAATGCCCCCGCGTAACAATTTACAGCCTAGGGTAAAAATATGAGTTCTGGAAAATTCAGATTGACTTAAGCTATCAGCTATAAAGGGAAATAGTGTGCAAATGAAGGCTGTATTTCTACTCTGTTCTATTTTGTCTCTTCAGCCCTTTTCCATCAACAAACTTCAAAGCAAGTGACTAATTTCTAGAGAACTTCAGCTGATATGTACATAGTGACACACAGTATTGTGGTCAAGACGATGCCCACTCCCAGTGACAGTGGTGGAAACAGACCACGGTTCTCTTGGTTTGGCTGCCTAATTCAGTGATGGTAGTTCTCTACATGCGATTGGCGATGCTGGGTCAGACCAAGAGTTCACCCACCTACTGTGCTGTCCCTGACTGGCATTTCTGTGCACTTAAGGAAAGAAAAAATAAATTCTGTCCCCACCACCCAGCTTCCAGTAATGTTCTGTTTAAAGGCTTGCTGAGTTAGAGATCCCATCCAGCTCTTCATGTTTCATAACTACCAACGGACCAAGTCTCTATGAATTTCTTATCTCCCTTCTAAATCTGTTTCTGTATTTGGCTTTTCCACCATCCTGTGGCAGTGAGTTCAGCAGTTTGTGTTGTCTGAAAAGTGCTTTGGTTTGTTTCTTTTGAACCAAGTATGCAACAATTGCATGAAGTGTCCCCTAGCTCTCATTTTATGAGGAAAAAGTGGGCAATCACATGCACCCTATGACATTCTCTATACCAGTTTTGCAGACTTGTGTCATGGTCCAGGAAACAGCTGTTGGTATTCCATACTGATGAGCCCTTATCTTTTATAGCCTCTCCTCTGATAGGGAAGCCAGTCCCTAACTCTGATTAAAAAGGCCACAGGTTTCTATGCTTTTTATACTAGATGAAGTAACCAAGGTGACTCCAAGTTCTACTTCTTAATTAGGAATGACTAATTTAGAGCCCAGTATTAGGGGCATACTCTATGTTATTTTTTTCTTCATGTGCATTAATTTGCACTTCTCTGCCATGTAACTCAGGATTGAGATCTTTCTCCTGTCACTACTCTGTTAGCTTCAGTTCTGGAAAATATTTATTTTGTTTATTTTATTAATATGCTGATCTGTAATGTGCAAACCTCATTGCTTTTCCCCTCGTTGATACTCTATTAAGCACTGAAAGTCCCAGTTGCTGTCACAAGGAAGTCCTATACTTCGCTTCTACTTGTCATGATATCTGAGCATTCATACCTAATGTTTATCCTTAATGTTTTATGAGGAATCGGTCTGGGAGAGTGCATTCTCTGTTATCCCATAGCCTTAGGTGTAAGGTCTGTAAAAAGGCTTCCTGGAAATTGAATTTTCTGTATGAACCTTGCACACATACTTAAAATTCTTTGAAAAACCTCTAGATTTTATCTTAGATATTCCACAATATATCGCATATAAATGTGATATGTCACATATATTATTTTTTATTCTTTATTACAGTGCCCATAAATATAGTACAAAAGTAAGACTTACTAGCCTGTAAGTCATAACTTCTCTGATACTGAAGTTGATGGTCTGTTAGTAAAGATCAATGTCCAGTAAAAAGTGGTGTCCCTCAGGGTTCGGTTTTGGGACCGGTCTTGTTCAACATCTTTGTCAGTGACATGGACAGTGGGATTGAGTGTGCCCTCAGGAAGTTTGCAGATGACACCAAACTGTGTGATTCAGTTGATACGCTGGAGGGAAGGAATGTCATCCAGAGGGGCCTTGACATGCTTGTGAGGTGGGCTGATGCCAACCTGATGTTTAACCATGCCAAGTGCAAGGTCCTACACCTGGGTCGGAGCAATCCCAGGCACAGCTCCAGGTTGGGCAGAGAAGAGATACAGAGCAGCCCTGCGGAGAAGGACGTGGGGTTTTGGTTGATGAGAAAATGAACATGAGCCGGCTCCAGTGTGCACTTGCAGCCCAGAAAGCCAACTGTATCCCAGGCTGCATCAAAAGGAGTGTGACCAGCAGGTCGGGGGAGGTGATCCTGCCCCTCTACTCTGCTCTTGTGAGACCTCACTTGGAGTATTGTGTGCAGTTCTGGTGTCCACAACATAAAAAGGACATAGAACTGTTGGAACAAGTCCAGAGGAGGGCCACGAGGATGATCAGGGGACTGGAGCACCTCCCATATGAAGATAGGCTGAGAAAGTTTGGGCTGTGCAGCCTAGAGAAGAGAAGGCTGTGTGGAGACCTCATAGCAGCCTTCCAATATCTGAATGGGGCCTATAGGGATGCTGGGGAGGGACTCTTCATGAGGAACTGTAGTGAGGGGACAAGGGGTAACGGGTTCAAACTTAAACAGGGGAAGTTTAGGTTAGATATGAGGAAAAAATTCTTTACTGTAAGGGTGGTGAGGCACTGGAATGGGTTGCCCAGGGAAGTTGGGACTGCTCCATGGCTGGCGGTGTTCAAGGCTGTATTGGACATAGCCTTGAGTGGCATGGTTTAGTGTGAGGTGTCCCTGCCCCTGGCAGGGGGGTTGGAACTAGATGATCTTAAGGTCCTTTCCAACCCTAACTATTCTATGATTCTATGATTCTTGACTGAGCTTGTAGGGCAGAGGCCTTGGGAAAGGAAGCTCCCACTCCACCTGGTCATTATTCTTCAGCTTTTAAGTGGTGGAAAAGTGGGTATTGTCTCAAAAATCTGTCTTGTTTTCTCAACCTTTCTGTCTTGTGTAAGGTACCAAACTTTATGTTAACTTTATCCAAAACAGCAGTATTAGAACTGTCAAGCTATATCACCAAAGCCACTGATGTTAGTACTTGAAAACTGTTGTGATGCAGAGGGACTGGTGTTTTCTTTTGTCACAGAACTCCAGAATGAAAATGGTTCTTGGAATAATTTTAAATGAAAGTAATACTTTTTTTGCTGGAATGATTTTATTTTATTTTTTTTTAATAAGGGCACATAAGCTAGAAAGTTACCATACTGGCTCTGCTCACATAATCATTGGAATGAAAAATGCCAGGGATGATAGCAGAAGTGGAACACATGAAAATAAATGATGTTTTTTTCTTTACCGAAGCAGCAATTTGCTTTTGCTCGTCCTCTATTTGGCTGTAGATGAGAGGCATTGCTAAAAATGCTTCATTACCCATTAGCTAATAAAGCTTTTCTTTCATCAAATAACACTCACTTGATAGACAAAAAAATATTTCCCTACTTTGAAGGAGACAGCAACATACTGTCACATGGCTTCAGAAAGTGACAGCGCTGACATAACATTTTTTTCTTTGTATAACTTGCTTTCTCTAGCATGTAACAGCATTTGAAAAAATAGTTCTGTTTTTGTATATATAGATAAATTAAGTTGTTATTTGAATGCCAAATCAGAGACAGTAATTAGGGGTATTGTCCAGAGGTGCTGTGAATATGTAGAGAAGATTGGTTTGGAGTGTTTTTAGAGGCTAGAGTAATACAATTCTGGCAAGGGCGAGTGAAGGCATAGGGGAACAAGAAGTTCTGTAACGTGTAACTTGCAGGGTGACTGTTTATTACACTGGCTACAGCCAAGACACTTGCTTCAGTCATATACTAGTCAGCCCTTTTTCTTGGCCATCCTCGTTCTTTCCCTTTGTCTGTGTATTCACATGTAATCAGAAAGTTTTATTCCAGCTTTGTAATGAGTCATTAAGTTCCTGTTCTGGAATCTTTTCTCTGTCAGCACATAACAGAAGTTGCACAATTAAAAATATTTACTAATGGGTGTGGAAGTGTGGAAGGATCTAAACATACCAGGCTTGATATTTTTCAGAGGGCACGCTTTGTAATGCCTGTGGCCATATAACAGGAGGGATAGAAATTCTAAAACCCAGCTGCAGCCACATCTTGACTTTCTAGATTGGGCAAACAGTCATCATGTGTGTGTCTGTTTGTGTGTAGAGTTTGAATAAACAGATGGAAAACAAAGCAGTCCAATTAGAACAAAAAAAATGTCACTAATCTTTGAATCAAGAATGAGGAGGTCCTGTTATTGTTTACCCCTCAAAGAATTGCCTTCCTGTGGCATCCTGCACTGCTTCCGTTGCTAGTCTAGCCAGCTTCCTACAGATGAACAACCTTCTCCCTTTCCTCTTGGCTGGATCCTTGTTGGAGGCTTTCAGATGGAAATCCTGGGGTGGCTGAAATTAATACACTCAACATGGCTAGTCATAGAACCCAATGACTTTCTGCCTGAAAGAAGCATGGCCTTGGTCTTAGATCTCATGGATTTAAGCAGGAGAGTGCTGCTTGGATCTCTAGAGGAGGCTTGCCTAGCCAAGATGAACACTTTTGCAGCTGACTGGAAAGATAGGCACTTCTGCATATCAGAACATGTTTATGTACATTTGGATGTGATACGTGTGTTAGCTGCCAGTGCAGAAAGGGAAACATAGAGAACAGTGTTCTCAGTTTTAGTCTTTCATGGGACAGGTTTTCATGGGAAAAATGTATAAAAATAACTCCATTTTCAAAACTACTTTGAGTTAGCAGCAGTGGACTTGCTTAACAATTGTGAAGTTTGGAAGCATCCCTATCCTGTATTTTTGAGCATTAAAAAATGTCTGAATTCTGTAATGAAGTGTTGATATATCAAAATTTCAGCTTTTGATTTAAAAAGAAGTGGGAGGGGCAAGTTTATGGCCTGCTGTTGTTTGTTTGTATATAGTAATAATCTTTGACCTATACATCTAGGTTTTGTTTGTTTTCACTGCTAGAGAGATTGTTTTAACAATGGTTTTGAAAGTGGCTGTATAATAATTGCAGGAAAAATAATTCATGCTGGCAGGGTTTATGCCAACATAAAATGACAATTTCATCAATTCTCATTTTGTGTGTTGAGGTAGGAAGCTCGTTGCATAAACCTTAAATCTCACATTGTTGAGTCATTTTCCCTTCAGGCTTGTGCTCAAAGGAAGGAGAACCCTGTAAACTATGTGCATCTTCTCCAGGCCCTGTTAAGAGTGGATACAAGCTTTTTTTCTCGTTTCTCATGAAGAATCCTTGCTTCTCTATAACTCTCTTCTTTTTGATTGTGATGGTAGAGTCTTTCCTCCTGCATTTAATTTAGCTAATGGAAGAACATTTTCTGATAAGTGGTGAAGATTGTTATTGACTCTTGGCTTTGATTAATTTCCTGAGAGGATGAGCCTACATCTTAGGTAGTTGGTTTTTTTGAAACCAGCCATTTAACATGGAAGTTTTGTGGGAACTGAAACATACATACGATGTAAATTTCCATGCCTCCAAATGATTTTTCTTTGCAAATCTGAGCTCAGGATGTCTGCCAAGGGGACTGCCCCCTTGGGAGCTTGCTTGTGGGTGGGCTGGCTAGTCTTCTGTATCTGGTTTTCATTGACAGATTTTTGACAGTGTCAGTTCCTGTAGAAATTTGTTCTTACAAATCAGCATTTTTCCATTGAGGGGGAGGGGGGGGAAATGTTGCTAAAATGTCTGACTATCTTTAATGAAAAGAAATGTAGAAGAGAAACTGAGGAATTTTATGACCTCATCAGGCAATGTCCTCTAAATGTACAGTAGGAGAATAACCTGGATCTGGATGATCCACCAAGTCTAACACTGCCTGCAACCTGTTTTCTTTTGACCTGCCAAAGTAGATGACTAGAGAAAGTGCCTTTGTAGCCCTGCTTTAGGGTAGTAGAATATGTTGCAGTCAGAAAAAAAAATTAGAGGACTTGGAAGAGGTTATTGAGTTCCCTCTTGCTCACTCAGATCACCATCTGCTGTGTATAGCCTTGGTTGTGGCAGGGTTTCTCATGGGAAGTGGGGAAAGAGTAGTCCCTGATGTCTTTATTTTTTTTGGCATGTACTTTTTTTTGGCATGTACACAGCCCTGTGGGGAGGGAATAGCTCTGCCTTTAGGAGGAGGTATCTGACTTCAGGGTGGAGGTGTGTTCTTAAGTGTCCAGTTAGGCAGTTTAAAAATGGTGCAAGTTGTAAGTTCAGTCCTGCCTGGTCCTGACCACTCCTGTGTGATGATGGGGCTGTGAAATGGCTCACTTTGGCCATCAGCCTATGGAGGTGTCTTGGAACCTGCATTTGGCTCCGCCACCATAAAAGACTGGCCCATCTGGTAGTTTCCAAGTAGTAGGAGTGTTGCAGGTCACTTCTGCTCTCCTGCTGGAAAATAAAAGCTAATAAGACAGCAAAGAGCTTTTATTTGTAAGGTTAGAAGAGATGAAGGTGGAAAGAAGTAACAATTCTTAAAACCAGTAAGTTAAAAGAAACGTTTGGGTCCATCGTGTATAGCAATAAAAAAATAGTTCAATTACCATTACATCAGTCAGAAAAACACGTTTGTATTTTTATTTCATCTTTTTATTTTTTGGTTGTGGTCCATGTGTGTTTGAAAGCACCCAACACTGGAAGAACAGTAACTGGACATAATCTCTCCCATTGCTTGTTAAATAAATGTGAACTGCATGTTTCTTTGACTTCCATAGGCCTGTAATAAATTAGTAGCTTGTGAAGGATCAGATCCAATGTATTCTTCATCAATGAAATCGCCACAAGTGCCCCAAAACATAATATATTTTTGTGCTGTTGCACTTGGACCAAGTCAAGCTGTGCTGGTAAAGCTATCTTTGGCGGAGCACAAACCTCGTAATCCATAGGTTATAGCTCTGCCAAGTCTAATGGGACTTGGGCACAACATGAAAACATGCTGTTCCAGCATATGCCTGGCTGTAAGCAGGGAGCCCAGCTCCACTAGTCCCGCCCAGTAAGCATTTGAGGCAGATTGCAGCACCCTTTATCACTGCATAAGTGAAAATCATCAGGAGCTATCAAGAACTCATTAATTATATTTTTCTGAGCATAGTGTTTTGGCATTTTGAGTGCAGCTGGTTACATGCAGATCTTAATCTTATAGGTTTTTTTTTCTTGTAATTAATTATTTCTTCATTATCTTTAAACTATTTGACTAATCAGTTTACATCCTGATCTCCTTGCTTCTTTAGCAGATGTCTTGAGAAAACAGATGTTTCTATTTTCAAGGGAGGGGTCTCATCCTTTTCTAGATGGAAGAAACTTCCGCACTTCAGTTGGTGGCACTGAAGATGTAGGGGAACAAACACATTTTTATTTCGTACTAAGCTAAAAATCTAACCCTGTCTAATAATATGATGGGAATATATATATACAACACATATATCAAGATGTATGTTCTAGTCATATGTATTGTTATATATGCATATATGTATAAAAACAGTATATAATATATATACCTTGAGGTTTCTTGCCTGCTCTGAGTTATTAAATATTTTGACTAGGATTTTAAAAAAGATGGGTAAACATTTCTTAATTTGTTTTCATGGAAGCTAGTGGCAGGCTTGGAAGTTTGGAAACATTTCTGAACTGAGTAATTTGTTTGGAACCTTGAAGTGTTGTTTAAACAGTGTTAGACCATGTACCTAGTAAACAGTATTTTATCCTTAGTCTGCTTGGTATTGAAGGGGAAAGAGTTAACTTTCTAAGAAGATTAAAAAAAAAAAATGTTGCCCACAAATAATTTCTGAGCTCATTATTTAAAACTGCTTTTACTGACAAATTAGCTTCTGTGGCCAAAACATAATTTAGATTAGTCTTTGATAGATATTTGGAGATAATCTTTGTTAATTAGAATTTATTAGCCTTCAGACAGACTTCAGTGTTTGATTAATCTAAGGTAATTAAACTCTTTTAAATCTGTCTACCTAATCAAGAAGAGCAGTCATATCTAAAGCTGTAGTTCCTCATGACTGAAAGCAATGGGAAGTTAGCCTGCCTGTGGATTTCTGGATTTAATCCCATAAGTTGAAATTCACTTTATAGACTTCGCATATTTGGATTGCAAAGGCATCAGGTGTGCTGTGGTAAATTCTGTTTCCATCTGTCCTGTATCGTGAGGCTGTGACAATACTCAAGATTAGTCCAGTCGCTGACCTGTTGCGCAGTTAAAGCATTTTCAGTAAAACCATCCTATTGCAATAAAAGATCATCCAATTATGAAAACAAAGCAGCAATCAAGTGCAGTGCTTTGAGCCACGATGAATCTGAAGGATGGGGATTTTCTTGTATTCCTCAATGAAAAAAACCACCAACCTTTGACTGCTGTCTGCTGTCAAATGGAGGATGAAATATACCCAAACACTGACAATATGCACTATATGTATATTTTACAAGCTTGGGTATTAACAGTGATTCAGGTTCCCAGTGGTGCCACGTATATGTGGCTCTTCATTTGACCCATAACTCAATAGGAATATTGTGTTTAAATGCCTTAGTAGCTTTTGAGTTTCTCCTTAGGATTTTAGAAAAGTGTTGATGATGGTACTCTACAGTTTGTAATTTCAGTGGGATATCTGTAGAGATAAATTGCCCTGCTTCTTGAGCTCATATACAATGTACAAGAAGTTCCTTTGCCCTGTGTGTGTGTCACAGGGATTGTCACTAGCAATGGCACCACCTCTAGAGCACACCTGGCTTTTAAGCATTAAGCTCTCTTTTTCTCTTTTCCCTTCACTTTTGCAGGCCTTTCAGTATTATTAAAGACTTCTTATTTGTGCTTGTTTCTCATACCATACTTGCCTTATCAATGCAAATAGTATCAGAGGAGAATTCAGTTGGTGGAACACTGGAATTGGATACTCCAGTTTCATGCACTGTTTTTGCCTGCTTTCCAGCCTTTTAATTTAAGAAATGCTTGCACAGAGATGAAGCAGGGAGTTTGCATTTATGAAAGTCCCAAATTAGTTTCTGTTTATAGAGTATTAAGAAATTAATAACTCTGAGAAATTGCCTGGGACTTGCTACTATCTGAGAGCCAGGTCTTGGCAGCCACCTGGACAATAGTCCGTCCCTCTCAGTCCCTCTTTAAAATATGAAGGTGGGAGTATGCAATCCTATCGGATAAGGTTATTGATACTACTCATGACCTTCAGTGCTCTGCTGGGTTGGGACTGATGCTGATGAGGCTTGCAGCTCTCAAAAATGCTCCAAGAAGTATCTGCCTAAAAGGTTAGAGAAAATATTTGCTGCCAGCACAGGGAGCGAGTGCTCCTCAGAAGGGACATGTGCACACAGATGTTTGGCTCTCACTTAAAGTTCGCTTGATTTAGTGTTAAAATGTGGTGTTAGTTATCCAAGATGAGAATTGTAACTGATGTGTTGGCCAACTGGTAGCCTAATATGATCTTAATTAGACAGGTCCATCATCAAATAAATGTGGCTAGGTTTACTCTGAAGTATCAGTTCTGTCATCTAAGACCAGGGGGTTCTTCTCCTGACACTGTAGATGTGCAAAACTCGTCTGAGCTTGCCTCAAATTAAATTGCTTTGTGTGGGTCTGTGCTGGTTGGTGATCTCCTTAAGTACAGTGGAAAAATACATGGCATACTTTTATGAGGATCGTGTGTTTATTTTTACTGTGACCCCTCTCTAAAGCAATTTGAGAAGATTCCTCCTATTTTGCAGACTTTCAGCTGGAAATGTAACTAGGTCATTTTGTTTGTTGTTATTATAATTATGTAAAAATGAATAAAGAGGATGAAAGAGTTGTAAAGAACTTACTGGCATCACAAAATTGTGGCTTACATTTACAAGTCTTTAGGTAATTCTTGTAAATCTAAAAGGAGGGTATTTTTAAAGTGTTTTTTATTCTTAAAGATTGACTGCCTAGTTAAGAAAAAAAAATATTTGTGACTGAAGATATTTAACTGCATAAAATAAGCAGAGGCCCCTTGTCCTCTTGTGGTATTAAGTCCTATTGCTGCTGCTTTTTCCTTATGTGCTACAGGAATGCTTCTGGTTTGAGTTGCAAATTAAATTCTGAGTTTTTTGATAGTAATAGTTATAAGTCAATTAAACATTTTCACTAGGTATTTTGGACTAGGCCGTGTTCCTATATTGGGTCTTAAGCCTGATATTTCATTGCTGTGTTCTCAGAGTCCAAAGGAGCATAGCATTTTTTTTCTCCCTCACCATTTCAGAAGACAGAAGGCTGAGTTACGAAGAAAGCAAACCCTGTATTTACTCCGTATTGCAAGTTGTCACTTCTCACAGTTTGAAAGAATGTGGCTAAGAATGTATTAATTGCACATCTAACTTTTGTCCTGTCCTTCCATTCTTATTGACACCTCTAGTTTGAGGTCCGTTAACATTTTAGATATGTTTTGCAGAACTCAGATTAAAAGCCGACAAATCAAGTTCTAGGTCTATGAACTAGACTTAGCCTCCAGAGAGAGGCTGAGCGTTCATTTGTTTTTGGGGAAATGGACAGTTCACTATAATACGTACTATTTCATTGAATTAGAAAATTAATTCCCTGAGTTCCTATTGCAATTTGATATGCAGCACAACCTGTCAAAGGTGACATTTCCTGTTTCAGGCTTTCCATCAGAAGGTCTAAGGAAATTAGTTTCATTCAGTTACTTAAATAAGGTTTTTTTTTTTCTGTTGAAGATAACCTTTTGTTGAAGTAGGGTAGAGCATTATTCATTCTCACCTTCGAAAATACTAAGTTTTAATCTTTTATGTTCAGAGACATTTTGGAAGGCTGTGCTGCCTATCCACACATTGTATATCTGCTAGAACGAATGTGGCTGGAGATAATTCTTGTTATGGTATTAACACTGCTTTTTGCGGTTAGCACTAGATGGTGCAGAGGTTATATCTCTAAGTTCACTATGGAGACTTTTTTTTCTTCCTTGTTTTGCTTTGGGGGTGGTGTTGGTTCATGGTAACTCTTGAGACCCACAGGATTGGTTAAGGAAATGAGTAGAAAAAAAGGAGCCCACAGTATTTGGCTTGAACTGATTTATTCAAGTCTATATTTGTTATGTTCAGGCACATAATATTATCTGATATGTAAAGAGTAAATAAATTAATAAACCAAAGTTATGCTTTAGAAAATAATTTGAAAAAAGCAGGAGGTTCTTGCTCAGGTTTTGTTATTTTTGAATATAGTACCTCATTAAGCATCTTGATTACCTTCTGTGAAATTCTGTTGGAATTCCAGCTAAACTGCTCTAATTGCATTAGTCTACTATCTAATGAACAGCAGTTTGCATAAAAGATCAGGCCTTAAAATAGCATGAAGTAGAACTATCTGAAGGTATTGGTCAACATGTGACTCAAGTATGTAGTTGTAGACTAATGGAATTTTCATGACACCACATCTCTGATAGAGAGTTTGCATTTGTTTATACAATGTTACAGTATTTACCCAGAATGTCACGAAATGTAGCCCAAAAGGTACACATGGAGTGTTTCCATTGCTGTGTGTGGGGTTCTGTGTGGGAAATTATTTTTTTTGATGGCTGCTATTGCTCAGACTGCATGACCTGATTAATGCAAAAGAATATTCCACCATCCGCTACTTATTCTGTAAATAGATAGTTAAATATAATAAATACAATCCAGAACTAACTAAAAAAAAAAAAAGGAAAAAAGCAGGGCAGAAATCTAATAAATGAAACTTTGTCTTGAATTAGTCTGGTTAGCAAAGCATAAGAAGCTGTAAGCCTGTTGTGACAGATGCTCAGGGAAGAGAAATTCACCAGCAGCCTTTTTTTTTCCCCAGCCTAAACCAGTATTATACAAGTAAGATAAGATTTATCTCTAGTAGCTGCTTGATTTCCCACTTAATCCTATTTAAAGATTTTTGAGGATTTATGAAGATTTAGAAAAAAAGCCCACAACAAAATACTGACTCAAAAACCCCAAAGCCTAAACCTCAGACATTTTATTATTGACCTGGCAGATGTAATTATGTTAGTGCAGCACTAACCCCTGAGACGTGCTTGGAGGATCTGCATCCTCAGCCTGAGCAGCTTTATCTGTGATGCTGTGCCGGCCTGGGAGAGAGCTGACGCTGCTGTGTTCCTCATCAGAAGGTTCTGCTCAATCCATTTGATTTTATTGAAACAAAATGGGTGGAGGCCTCAGCTGCAAATAAACCTATTGTAGAATTAGTGCATGATCCTATTATAACATGCTTAACCTTTACTAGATCTCTTAATTTAGTTTAAATCAATCTTAATCTGCATTTAGATCAAAGTTATTCCTATTTGAGACAGATAATAAGGAAGATGTCTAGGGTAGGGTAAGGTACTGTAACTCTTAATGTATTCATTGTGGGTAGTTGAGCATTAGAGTGTGGTTTTCTTCCTGTGACTACTCTGTCAATAAGTACTTTCACAATACTTTTCCTGCCTTTCTATGAGTTGAATAATAACGCACAGCATTTTGAGTTCTCATGAGAAGTGTAATTTCATGGTCTGATTCTGCTCTGGACCTCATGAAGATGTTGAAAGGCATCTTAGTCTCAATATGTCAGTTCGTTTGTGTTGCTAGCCATGAGCACTTCAACAAAGTTCTGGTCATTTTAATGCAGATATCTGTTAAATGTCTGGATTGGACAAATAGAAGATGCAAGAAAGAAATCTTTCAAGGCCAGAGTCTGTGGGGATGTCTCACATCTTCATTACCGTTGTGCTGTGTAGTTGAGACAAGTGGCTTAGCACTGTGCAGTGCCCATAACCATGGTATCTGCCCTAGGAGAACTGACAGGCTAACTTAATGTATAAACATTCTCACATCAATAGTATGCTAAACTACATAATTATTACTATCTAGTGGGATATAAAAAGAGATCAGAAATATAGATGAAGGAGAAGAGCAAAAATCCAGCAGATGAATAGCTGGAAAGTGATTTAAGCAGACTCAAAACAGCTAAAAGTAGTTATTACTGTTACCTTTACTGAAAGTGTCTTGCATCCCTCTAGAATACAGATACACTCACTGCAGGCTAGGAAGTCATGGAGGTGAGGATGGAAATGGGTAGAGTGGTGTTGCATGAACAAAGAATTCATCCAGTCTTCAAGGCAATCGTTCATTGGGCTTGGGTGTGTATGCATCTCTGTAGGGCTTGCTTCTCCAAAATAGCTGAGTGAAGTCCTGTATCCTGTAGGCATGTAGCTAGTTCACTCAGTTGAAGTTGTGTTTCTGAGTGTATTCTGGGTAATATATAAGACAATAGAAGAAAAATTGATCTCTCTTAAGATAGTCCAAATATTTATTTTTGGTTTTTACACTTGATAATGAGTAGGGACACCTCTGAGATTTACTAACACTGAGGAGTCCAAAATGTTAGGATTTCAGAATGAGCAGAAGAAATCTCAACAGATAGTCTTCAGCAATGGAGGATGTTAACGAGGTTAATCCTGGCCCCTTTTAATTCTATATGGTTATGTATCTAACATGGCTGATTGTCTAATAGCCAGTGACTGCTGTCTTACTGCAGTAAAGAGCAGGAGGTGTGTTTTTTGCTGCAAAGAGCAGGAAGTGTATAACCCCTTTTTAGGTTCTGTAGCTTTGGGGTATGTCTCACAATTTCTGTAACTTTGATTTACTTAGCAGCCATGTAGGCAGACTAGAAAAGAGAAGGCTGATGGGGATTTCAAGCAATGTGACAGCTCCCCTTCTGTGTGCTTCTGTATGTTTCCCATGACAATGTAACTCTCACTGTCCTGAAACACTGACACACCGCAAACAGATTTGTTGCGTTTTCTCAGTCGCCTTCAACGGTAAACCTCCTTAGAAATCATGTATTTGGATGAAAAAATATTCTGGATAGACTGCCTAGGAGAAAGAAACAGACTTTTTAAACTGACTTTAAGTCTCACAAATGCAGTTCATCCACTTCAGATAGCGTTTACCCTCACATGTATATGATGCAATACACCACAGACTTGTCTTCTACTCCACCCCTTTGAACATGAACCAGACAGAAATTACGAAAGGCAGCTAGTTATTTATGTCATTAAATCAGTCTGCCTTTCAAGGCAGGCTTATTCCCAAGTGCAAATTAGCTATGCATACTTTTTTAAAAATTTTTTTTTTTGGTGAGGTCAGTTTGGGATGAACAAGTCCATGCATTCCAGTCTTAATTGGGGATTTTGATAGGGTCTTTAATAGAGATCTGCAGTGGAATAAACTTCTTCCTGAACGTTGGATATTACCTGTTTGGGATGTATGATGTGTCTGAACTTCTCAGCTGACTTCTTCACCTGCAGTTTTCTGTTCCTAGGAGTTAAGAACAAAAGGTACTAAGCCAGTTTATTTCCCGTCTTTCTAGAAGTTAGCTCTTTTGTCTTCTCTATCTTCATTTTCCCTGTCCCAGGGGATTCCACAATTTGTAGTTTGGTGGTGCCTTCTGGGCTCTGTGAGGCACCTCTGTGCAATTTTGCACCTCTTCAAGGAGACAGAGAAGATTTTATTTCTCATTCACTGTTACATTAATGAGCACTGCAAATATTCAACCTTTTCATTCCTTTTGATAACATCTTGTATTCTAGAGTACTTTTTGCAATTGAATATGCTAAATGGATGGAGGTTTAAGATCAACTGGCAAAGCCTCTGAAGCTGCAGAGAGGTCATAGAGTGGCAGTCCTCTGGCCCAAAGTATTATTTCAAAGTAGGGGGGAGCAAATGATCCTTAGGAGAAATAAGGATGAAGTAAAAGTGAGCACATTGCATGTAGGTGGAAAGAAGAGCAACCTCAGATGTCCCAATCTGAACCTCTTCAAGTTCTGTTAAAGCAGTGTTTTGCACACACGCTTTTCTAAGTCTTTATGCAGTTTTTTTTAAAGTTGAGATTTAATACAGATATAAATACATGATGTTAAAACTGCACGAAGGTATGGCTTATATAGGGTCACAGTAAGTGACATGTACATGTAGTAGCTGTTCCTCCTTCTGCTTATGTTCAGGCTTTCATTTCAGGTAATGTTTGAAGTGAATAACTAGAGAAAGCATAACAAGATGTACTCTGTAGGTTGCTTCAGTAAGCTAATTTCTTGACTACCTCTTGAATTGTATTTCCACACACATCTTCCTCTGTGGGAGTACCAAGGAATGAATGAGGATTAACGAATATGGTTAATAGAGGAGAACAATTACATTTCATTGGGTTTCCCCTCAGTATGTTGGTAAGTCATGATACAAATCACTCAGCTGGAAGCATAAAGCTGATGGCTGTTTTGTGACAACAGTTAATAATCTTGAACTCAACCTAACTGGTGGGGCCCAAGAGTAACTTAGTCTTTGAAACAGGACCAAAAATAAATCGTAACAAGATGATGATCAAAGAAATGTAGAAAAAAAATCGCTTCATTGTACTGAAAAATATATTTCACACATGGATTGGTAGCATGATGATTCTCTTCAGCTGTAGATCATTTATTCAGATACAACTTCATGAACTCTGTCTACTGTGCAGTGACCTGCATCATATAAACTAAATTAGTTTCAATATGTTTTATAATAAAGAGGGACTTCTGGCGCTGGTTTGAGTCCTTGCTGTGACAATATTGACAGAAAGAATAGATAATGCTGGTAACCCTTGCTTCCTGTAGTGCCTTAAGAAGGCAATTGTGATGTAAAAGGATAAAGGGGGACTCAGATACCAAGTATACAAACAAAAGGCATGCAAGAATACTGAATTAGATTAGACTGAAATTATATTAGGCTGAAAATAAAATCCTTATGACTTTCCTTCTTTTGGGTGTACACATTTGGCTGAATCTGTTGGCATGGCAGTCACTGTGGGACCCGGAGTTATGCTGGTTATGCCTCAGCTTCCCAGGAGGACAGGGGAATGTTACATATACTATTCTCCTCCCTTTTCCATTTCTACTTCTCCATATCTTGGTTTCTACACATTTTCTTGTGTTACTTTAATTCGCACTCTGTTTTGTAGCTGTCACTTCTACATATCATCTTGTTAAAGACTGCAGACATGAACTGGCTATGGTTCTTTATTTTAAGATCTGCATTAAAGAAACCTTACCTAGTGGAGTGTATTTTTCTATTAATTATACATTTCAACTTAGAATATGCAATGAAAATATTAGCAACATCATTTTAAACTTAGTTAAAACTCATTAATCAATTGTAACATTTGGGTGCCTTGTGTTACACATCCAGATGTGCTCATGAGACTACCTGTAATTTGAAACTCACCCAGATGCTTCTCAGACTCTATAACCCATCCAGAATATGTTTGCAGAAGGAATATTTCCACAGCTGCGTTTTAGAGAAATGAATAGATGGTTCTTAAGATTGACAGAATTGGTATTGTAAGAGAGAACTGTCCAGTATTTTCTAATTCAAAACTTCTAAGTTGTTATCTCATAGAAGAGCAAGCGCTGGAGAAGTTTTTCATATAAAAACAAACAAAACCTCACAGAAGCATTTCTTCTGCATTTTTTTGACAAATAGTCCTTCAATAACTGTTAGTTTCCGTTGAAAAAACCCCAAAAGTGGGCGCCAGAAGGCAGTTCTGGCCTTCTACTAACTCTAAGGTGTAGTTTGGGTAAAAAAAAATATTCTTGAAATTCTTCAGGACTAATACTTGCGCTGAAAGAAAGCTACCTGGTTTTCGCTTTGTCATACTGTGTTTGTAAGCTATCTTTGGTACTAGTTTGGAGGTTTTTTTTTTTTTTTTTTTTTCCAACTTCCTCTTCAGTGAAGGCATTTTATTTTTTTTGGTTTTGGTTTGTTGGTTTTTTTTTTTTTTCACTATCAAAGCATAGTGCTAATGACCCTGTGCGGTGCAGGGTCTGTGCACTCGCAGATGACAACATGAAAAATATCTCGTGATTCAGAAAGTGCCCTGGCAGATAAGAAAGAAGGGCTTAAACATTTGTAAAATACTGTTCAGTATCGAGTGATCCTGTCTCTGTAGCGTGCTTTGTTGTGTCTGTAGATGAGCCATTAACATCAACAGAAAATTGTCAAATCTCAAAACTTGACTCTAATACATATGTCACATATCAATTACTGCTAGTCATTATTATTTTGAGAATAATTAAGCAGACTTTTCAGCACTCGTCAACAACGTTGGAAATATGCAAGTATTTCTATTTTTAGAGGCCTCTGTGACCACAAAGATACACTAATTTCAAACAGCTCCTTGTGTTCTCAGCTGTAGTAGTAGCTAGTCTATTATAGGCATACATAAAGCTTTCCCCTTCCGAAGAGATATTACAGCTGTGAATGACTCTTGGAAAACAATATTAATTTACTCCACAACCGGATGTACTATAAAAATGAGTATAGATAATACTGTATTATGTTTTCTTGCTTCTACAGCAGCCAGCTTGCATTTTTCCTCCTAATTTCTTAGCAAGAAAATAGCTTTTAGAGCTTTGGTTTTAGAAGTTGTGGTATAATTATTTTTATGAACTCTTCCATTTTCTTGCTGCCATACGTCTGCAAGTTAGGCATGGGCAGCTAAGAACTTGGTGTGGACTATGCCAAAGCCTCTGGCAGTTACCAGTGCCTTTGTGATAGTTACAATTAACCTTACTGTTCCTAGTAAAGTATTTTCTCCACTTTATGTTTTTTATTTTCCCTCTGGAAAACAAAACAACTTTTTAAAAAACCAATGTCTTTTTTTTTTTTTTTTCAGGAAATGTTTCAATTACTGTAATGGTCAAGCTTTGCTCATAATTATACTGCAAGACTGTACAAGGATCCTACTTCTAACTGGTGCAAGGGTGCAATCAGTTGTTCCAACTCATCCACTTAGGAGAGGTACAATTTATAGCCAAGGTATGGCTTCTGTTTCAAATGTGGTTGTGATTAAATTCCATTGAGTTTTCATTTAAAACTTCCTCTTTAGGTTCTGTTGGGAAGGAAAAAAATCTCCAAAGTGAATGACTTTTATTTCACTTTGGTCTTCTTGCTGCCTCCTGGCCATTACTGTTCTTGGACGCTATTGTTTTCTTCACGCCGGGCAGACTGTCAGTTGAGGAGTTCTCAAGTGGTCTCCAAAGGAGCTTCCTTCCCAGCTATTTATGACAAGCAAGTAACTCCTCTAAACGTTGCTGCTCAGGCTCTTCCTGATGCCAAAAAGGAGCCCAGTTTTTTTGCAGCTCACCTACGTGTCTTTGAATCCCATTTACTATCCACAGCAGTTCAGAGCCCATGGCCAGCAGCTGTAAAAAAAGCAACAGGGCCCAGATGTGGTTTTCTGAGGAGCTCTGGAACAGCCTTTACCCAGGGACTTTTACAGCCTTCCTGAAGAAGCTGGCTTGCTGCTCTCATTCAGAGACCTGCCTTGAACATAATACCTATCATGCCTTTGCAGTAATGCCTGTACAGCAAGTGTTTGCTGCTTGCATTGTTGAACCTTTTCAGAAATGTTCTCCTTGCTTTCTCGTACTGAGTTACAAGCACCTGGTGTAATATCCTGTGTTAGCAGCCAAAGTCTCAAATGTGAAGTCTTATCCGTGATTTTTATTTCAGGTGTGCAATTTGGTGTGGACAATGTATAAGGAGAACTTTTCTTTCCCCCCACTCCCTTCCCCCTTAGATTTGTCATGTATTATGACCAGATTTCCTCAGGATGCACTATACACCAGAACCGAAATTTAATCAAAATTGGTTAACACTCTTCTTCAAAAGCCTATTTTTGTGATTGAGCTTTCCCTTTACTTTTGTCAGTAATGAATGAAGTGGAAGGACAGATTCTTAAAATCAGTGACAGGGTGGTCACCCTCACCAGTTGCTGGGAACTTGCTGTCCAACAGATTGAGAATACTCTAAATTGCATCTCTGCCATTATAACTGCCCTGGCTATGGCCTTTGGGGTGAGCAGCTGGGAAGCCTCAGACTACAGTCAGAGCTGCAGACCCGTGTTTGCAGAACTCCTTTGTGATAAAAGAAGCTGTGAGCAACAAGTGGGACCCAAAGCTGAGGCCAGTGAGCAGCCAGGCTGGGCTCTCTCGTGGCAGGGGACCCAAAGTCTCCACTTTCTCCCCAGCCCTTGGCCTAGGCTGAGAGGTAGCTCACACTCGTCTTTCCACTGTTTTGAGAAGCTTTTTTTGTTCTTGGGCGCAGTAAGAAAACACAAAATTGACACACATTAATGTAATTCTTCTACCTCAGGAATGAAATTCGGAGTTTACCATTTGTGTCTTTGACTTGGGAAAAGAAGTGTAGGAAATTCAACAGACCCAATGGCATTATGTGTTGTCCCAAGCGAGACAGGCGTGCTGAGGCCAGACTGCCTCATTCTGTTCTGTGGGAGGGAGCATTCCTCTCACTCCTTTTTCACTCAGGAAAGGCAGCCTTGGACCTGTGAGGTTTCTTTTAATTCATTGCATAGTCTTTTTACTAAAGAAAATGGATGGTGAGGAGGAGGAAGAAGAAAATTAGTGTTAAGTGTGTTTCTTTTCCTTTTTAATAATTTTTTATGTAGGCTTTCACTACCTTTACAAATCTTAAAACTTAGGGAAAAATCTCTAGGTTCAGTGTAAGTTTACATGGCATCTTATATCATTCATTTGAACCCTTGAGCTTTGAGAACTGACATCCAAGTTTGTCAGAAAGGCATTTTCTTAAGAGTAAAGCTTTAGTTTGGTTTTTTTAGGGCAACATGTTAGAACTTTTATAGCTTATAAGTTCATCTTTCCTCAAAGCAGTTCTTAAAGGATGGCAGTGGAGGAAAATCTGTATTCAAAAAAGCAGAGTGCACAGTTCTCAGGGTCCCACTTCGAGCTTCTCCTTCCTGCATCAGCTTTGTTTTTGCTCCAGTATGTGTGCCACAGCCTCTGTACCAAAAGCATGTTAAGGTTACTTATAAAGTGACAGTGTGATTAATGTAGCCTGGGATAGTTGTCAAGATGCTCTTGGCAAGGAAAGCCGTATTAAATTGCAATTAACTTGTTCCGCTTTCTAGGTGCTGTTAGGGAAGCAATAGAATGTATATCCCTCATACATTGTTTTACTTATATTTTACAAAATGGTGCCATTCCATTCAAGAAGGTAATGAGAGACCAGCCTTGCTTTTGGCTTTCTCGTTTCTTTTTTGCTATGTTAGGAAGGAGTGTTATGACAATTCCTGTAATTTGATCAGATTCTTACATAAGGGCTTCTCTGGGAGGCAAGGTATATAATGAAGTTCAGTAATGGAAATGCATTAAAATGTTTTCTGTGATTTCTGAAGCTCAGTTTCACTTTTAATGCACTGATCAATGACTGCTACTTTGTTTAAATAATTCTAAGAAGTTCAAAGTACTAGTTGCTTCACTTAAACTGAGGATTGAATCTGCCAATTAAGGTAGCAGTGTTTATGTGACTTGTGAAGTTTTTACCTGTCAAATGAGTGTTAACAACTTGTATAAAACGATCACTGAGTGATTTAGAATCACAGAATCACAGACTGGTTTGTGTTGGAAACGGCCTCAAAATCATCTAGTTCTGACCTCCCTGACAGGAGCAGGGACACCTTCCACTAGACCAGGTTGCTCAAGGTCATGTCCATCCTGGCTGTTAGTATTTTCAGGGATAGAGAGAGCATCCACAGCTTCTCTGGCCAACCTGTTTCAATGCCTCACCGCTCTCACAGTAAATAATTTCTTCCTTATATCTAACCTAAATCTCCCCTGTTTAAGTTTAAACCCATTGCCCCTTGTCATATCACTACAGTCCTACTCTTTATTAGTAAAGAGTCCCTCTCTGGCATCCTTGTAGGCCCCCTTCAGACATTGAAAGGCTGCTATGAGGTCTCCACACAGGTCTAAAAGGTGCCTGGAAGCCCTGTAGTCCAACTGCCTGCTCGAAGTGAAGGTAACTTCAGTTCAGGGCCCTATCTAATTGAGTTTTGAAAGCCCCCTGAGTATGGAGTACCTACAGCCTTCTAGGCAGCTTGCTCTGGTGTTTCATCACCTTGTTGTGAGGAACTTCTTCCTTTTGCAGCTTCTGTCTGTTGCCACTCGTCCTTTTGCTGTGACACCTTCAAGAAGAATCTGGCACTGTCTCCTTTATAGGAATTGATTAGGTAGCTGAAAACAGCAGTAAGAGGTAGGGATTTGAATTCATGAAGTTCTGAGCCTGAATTGTACAATAAATATAATGTCAATAGTCCTCAGTTACCTGCTTCCTGTTGTGAAAGGGCACATTTGCTCCAGCTTTCTATGTCCTCTGGAAATAGGCAGTAGGACCTCGTGTTATTCATAACTATTTTGTATGCACTTAAAACCTCCTGCCACAAAATTAAGAATCCTTGGTTTCTCTTTGTTGGTCAGAGTGCATATTTATGCTTTTTTTCTTTTCCTGTGTATTGTAGAGATTAATCATTATACATGTGGAGAATTCTACTGGATTTCTGTTCCATTGTGGATGACTGTATTCTGACTCTCAGAAGTTTGGATCTTTACCTTGATTTGATGAGATGGCTGCTGATACGTTAAAGCTAATGCTTGCTACCTTGGTAAGGATGCTGTAAAATGTGTTTATACATCATCTTTTGTTTCAGAGGAACTCATGATTATTAAAAAAAAAAAAATAGTCATTACTTTCTTCAGAGGATGTCAACTGTGGATTCCACAACCTCTCTGAGGACGAGGGAGCACCATTATTAGCAGAAAACTGGTGTATAGACAACCTCAGTGGTCAGCCTCATGAAACTGTTGCCTTTTGGACCACTCTAAGTGAACAGTCTGATCTTTCTGACTTCCAATTCAGTAACTTTAATCGGTGAGCCTTGTGATTTTACACAGTGAGCAACTTGAGCTCATTTTGGAACGGATTGTATTGTTGATTTTTTTTGGTGGTATTTAAGAAGAATGTTATAGAGAGTTTGGGATTTGGGTGTTACAGCAAGGAATATGTTTCAGATATGAATCTGTTGCAGATTTGAATGGTTCCTGGAACCAGAATATCTTGATGATACTGTCATTTTTGAGTCATAATACTGTGTTTCCTGTTGTCCTATAGAAATAAGGTATCTATCCTATTTTAGGGTCATTGATCTAAGAAACGGAACTAAACAAACTGAAAAAAGAAACCCACTAAACAATTCAGACGTAAAAATGAAAAAGCCTGGCATTTGTGTGAGAAGTTCATGTACATCATTTGGAAGGCCTTTTTACTCCAGAAAGGTATTACAATTAACTTTTCCTTGGTCACAGTAGTTAAATTCCATAAAACTATTTTTTGTAATTGGCTGCAAAATTGTGGCTGAGTGTTTCTTCTCAGGCTACAAACCTACTAAGCTCAGAAAATGCTCTTAAATTTGGTTTGAGCACCTTTCATGTCTTAGAAAGCCAGTGCATGCTATGTCATATTTTATTTTTCACTTGTGGCACATCCCATCTTCCATTGCATAATCTTTTTCTCATTTCACACAAAAGTGTGAACTCGGTCTCCTTTGTGGCCATAAGAAATGAAAACTTATAAATACAGAGAAAGCAAATTCTTCTTGGGAACTGTTTGTGAAAGAGGGAGAATACAATTCTTTAAAACATCTATATCTGCTGGGAGGCTTCTTTACAGTCTTAAAGCTATTGTCTTCTAAACTTATTTTTCTTACAGATATTATTTTGAATAATGTGCAATGTGTTTTAAGAAATCATACTTACCTTTTCAAACAGACTTCCACTGCTCAATGCAATAACTGTGCAGCATGATGAGTTCTTCTGTTACAACTCTGACTGAAGTTCAGATCTGAAATATGCATACCTTTAAGCTCAAAAGAGGAAATACTGTAGGGGCTACTTGGAACTTGTGCATGCTAAAAACTGCTCTGATGGTTCAGGGAAGTTTAGAAGACCTCTTGTTTAGAAGTTATGAAGATTTTACACCGGATATCTTTCACACCATATACTTTTAAAGGTTATGGAGATTGTTATTTCTTGGAGGATGAGTTGTGGCCCTTCAGTGCAGAAGCTGAGGGCAAAGAATCTTAGTGACAGAGTTGGCTGTTAACAAGATTAACAGCTGCCACTTCTATTTGAAATACTGATACATAGAACTTTCTTGGTGGAAGGAATAGATGGAGAACTTCACCTCTGAAAAGACTGTATTATGTAGTGTGAAGGCTGTGTGGAAGTGAGACCAAATGATCCAAGTATCTTTTGTCTGGGTGATACTTAGAGTTGTACTTACTAGCTTATCTCTTGCTGCTTCTCGTCTTGAAAGACTGATTACTCCATCACAAATAAAAATGCAACACTAAAGTAGTTTTGAGTAAAAGGGAATTGCTTTTCCATTTTGCAGGAAAAACTGAGCCATGGAAATGCTTGCACATGGGTTTTCTGCTTCAAATGAACAGTAATAAGAGTAAGATAATGATTTTCCCTGGCTTAACCTTTTTGTGTTTTTCTGCTCTATTCCTCAAATATTTTAGATTGTTAGGATTCCAAATATAAGTATTGTCTGAACAAGAATTTTGATCTATTTTCCAGTTTACTTATTCTAATTCACCAGCAAGGCTTGTACAGTGTAGGGGGATACTCAGCTATAGCACATTATACAGAGAGAAAAATTCATCACACTGGTTTTTCAAATTCAAGTAAATAGTTTTTCAATCTCTAATAACTGCTCTTGGCATAGAATTCTGACTTCTCTCATTCATAAGCTGCTATGACTCAGAAAGATTTTATGCTTTTGATTAGAACAAAGGTGCAATCCAGTATTATTTTAGCTCTCTGGATTTCCCAAGACATGTGGCTTTTGGAAGTGGTAGTGATAATGGTTTGGGAGTGAACGCTTTGGTCTGCTTTAAATGTGTGTGATTTCCATTCAGAAGTACAGCATAAAACAAAAAAGCACTGAAATCCTAATCAGTGACTTTTTCCCCTGTGACAACAGCTGTATTCCTTCAACCCTCTCCTTCCGTAGGAATCTCACTAGGATGCCAGGATGCCCTGCCGGTTGTACAGAAACTGCAGACACATTGTCTGTTGCATTAAGAGGCAAATAATCTGTCATTGGCTGCAGTTTGGGAATATTTCATTGGCAAATGCAAATTGGCATTTGGGAATATGCAGTTATTTAGGAAATCGTAATTAAATTAACCCAGTAGCAATTTCTTCTGTTAAGTGTATGAGAGTGCCTAAGTGTCTATTGCTATGTTTATAAAGAAAGGCTTGTTTGGCTAAATATTTTTTTGTGTGTTTACATTTTACTGTGACATCTACCTTATTTTTATGCATGTGGGAACTAAGTGATGTCTCATTAGAGTTCTCTTTAAGTGTTCAAGGGCACAGTAGGGCCTTGGGAGAAGACTTTTGAAAACAACCAAGAAACCCCCCAAAAAAACAAAACCTGAACTTTGTTTTATTTGCACTTGAGAAAGGTAAACCCATATTTAGCCATATTATTCTTTATTCTAGCTTGAGTGCAACTTCATGCTGATGGCACTGTTAACCATAGTGGGTTTGGTAAGCTAGCTTTTCAGAATTGTCTCTTCTGAGTCATTCATCAGCAAGTAGAATTTAGAAATTTACTTGACACTGAAACGTGGGTAGGGTTT
Organism: Ara ararauna; assembly: GCA_028858755.1. Taxonomy (NCBI): domain Eukaryota; kingdom Metazoa; phylum Chordata; class Aves; order Psittaciformes; family Psittacidae; genus Ara; species Ara ararauna. The sequence goes on along the minus strand of CM054376.1, from coordinate 83,664,097 downwards.
TAAGTCCCTCTTATTCATGTGAAATCATGTATGTTTGAGAGAAGCAGCTAGGAGATGAGTGAAGAAAGTGACCAGCAATAACATTTCGTATATACTGTATAACATCATCTAATTTGCAAATAACCTGGTTTTGCGTTGAGAGTGTAAATTAGCTAGCTACAGTCTTCATGGTGATGTTGGCTTACATGGCATGAAAGCACAGTAGACCAGGGACTTGTATTGTCCCAAGGACTCATAAAGTCTTTTTACAAATCTTCCTTGTTCACAGAACACAATCAAGATGGTTTTCAAGATAGTTTTAAGGGTGTTACACCTGTGGAAGCCTGGATGTGTCAGAACAGCATGCATAGGTCACGCTTTAATGAACTTGAACCTAGCGTCAGAGATGAACAGAAATTAGAATGTGCAGTTCATGGAAACTCTGAAACATTCCTACAAAGGGGCAAGTCTGAATTAGGGGTCAGCCCTGGGAGCAAGCCAGTTTAGGAATGCAGTGGCTGCATCGCATGATGACTAGCTCTGTGGTGTTTCTAGTTGGTCCTGGGCTCCCTCAGGAAAGTACTTAAAGCCTGGAAGTATGCAATTCCTTTGCCAATGCTTCTGTATTGCCACTTCTTAAAATACAAAAATGGGATCTCTGTAAGGTTCCCTATCTAACACAAGATGAGGATGTGCAAATCAGCGTTCTGAAGGACACCAAATGATGCTAGATCCATACCAGAAAATTATGCCTTGGTCTACTAGAGTTCAGGATATTAAAATGGACTGATACATTACTAATGGTATCACTCCCGAAGAATGTTTGTAAGTTCTAACCAGTATGTAACAACTAGTTGTTTATTCTCAGTAAGTTAGGTGCATGTCATAAGTTGGATTTAAGAAAATGGTTAATTTTGTTTGTATTTTTCTGAATAAAAAAACAACCCCACACCAAAAAACCCCAAAAAACCCCCACAGCCAAAACAAAGCCAACAAACCAAACAACCTGGCCTTTGCATGGGGCCTGGTGCTGTTTCTTTGCTTCTTTATGAAAGCAAAGAGAAACCATTTCTTTTTGATCATGAAATCTCAGAGTACATTCAGAATTCTTTCTGTGTAGGGATGTTCCTCGTGTAGATCAGAAGTTCATTAGGTGGACGTAACACATCACTGAAGCTGTTAATATTCTCTGTTCTACTATATTAATTGATTCTCTGTACTCCAGTAACTCAGCCTAGCCTCTTCCTTACTTGAATATACTCTAGTGACTGGTTTCAAATCTTGGCTGAGTTTCCCTATTGCCATACAAAATGCACTTCTATATTTATTTTGTTTACATTTTTAACTGGAAAAACTGGCATACACAGAACTCAATTCATGTCAGCACACTTGAAATCTAATGCTTCACGCAAGAGTACAGCAGTATTGTTGAGAAATGGTTTTGCTTTTGGAGGCAGAGCATAAGGGAGAGGCAGAGATACTTATAGAAGAAGGAAAGAAAGGTACATGGAGACAAATACAGGATGAAACTAATACCACACGGTATTAGAAAGTGAGAAATACAACAGTGGGTCATTGACAAAAAAGCACTGATCTGGACATGCAAGTAATTGAAGACAGACAAAAAGATGGTTTTAAGCAGGTTTATTAGGTTAATAAACCAGGCATATTTCTGATAGGTCCAACATAGTGTTACAGGATTCTTACCACATCACTCATAACCTAGGATAGCCCTTCTTTAGCTTACCCACAGGATTTAGCTTGTAACCTGAACAAAAGCCGGAACATAGAGATTAGGGACTAAAATAGCACAAAACCTAATTTTGTTGCTTGACCAAAGTCAGGCTTAAGTTATGCTTTAAACTGCAAACACAGTGGAAAGTACAGGTGATGGAAAAACAGAGTAACAAATGAGGAAATCTCAGGTAGTGGTATTTTTATTTCACTTCTATATGTATGTGCTCGAGACAAATCTGATACTAGCTAAAAACCAGAAGATCATATGACTGAATAATAAACTAATTTATGGTTAAGTAGTGGTAGGCTGCTTGGGCAAAAAATTTGTGAAGGGTCAATTAAAAATGTGACTCATGGATTCCAGTGTTTTATTACTAATATAAAAAAGACTAACTAAAAAATCAGTCTTTTATAAACAGTGTACTCTGAAGTCTGATTTTTGCCATCTCAAAGTTACTTGCTGAACTGAAAATTTGTTGTAGTTGCTGTTCATTAGGGAATCAATTCATTAGGGAATAAACCAATTGCATGCTTTGTAAGTCACATAAATTCATGTGCAGTCTTAAAAAATACTGTATGCTGGCTCTTCAGAACCAGAATTCCTCATTTGGAAGTGTGAATGATTGATCAGCAAGCTAAATCTTTAGAGCTTCCATATTCATGTGATAAAGAGGTAGGAAAGAGTGAAACTCAAGCTTTCCAATTGATAGTTCGATAGTTAAAATAGATAGATTTAGATTAATGGAATGAGTAATTCATAAGCTACTGGTTACCTATTTCTAAGTCTCTACTGTGAACCTCCCTGGTAGTGCTTAACTGATCATAAAAGAAAGATTATGATCTATTTTATAATTATCTCAGTGGAAGAAATTCTTCTTGCTCCCTAAAGCAGGGATTTATTTTAGTTTAGCTTAGGTGTTAGGTTGTGTTGTTTTTGATGAAGTAAAAAAAAAAGCAAACAGATTCTTCCCTTCCAGTTTCTTACATCTACGTAGTCAGAGTCTGTGTCTGCATTAGAGAATTTGGAAATGGTTTTCAAGTTCGTAGCTCCATTTAGGTTTCTTGGGAAAGTCCCATCTTGTTGACTCACTACCACCCTGATGTCTGGAAGAGAAAAAAATGGATAAGAAATGTAAATCAAAGTTGTGGTGCTCTGTAAAAGATGTTCCCCCCTAGACTGTCAGGATGCAGGACCCTGTGCTCTACCCTGGGAATGTTTAAACTGGAGTGGCACAGTGAGCAGCTCCTGCCTTGCCGGAGCTACCGAGCTCATGAGATGATGAGCTTCACTGCCTCCTTCTGTGGCAAGCCCAGATCCCCTCCTGACTGGACTGGCATACAGGGTTGTGACAGCAACCATGAATAAAAGAGTAATAACAATACAGAATACTAACTTTGCTGCTTGAATGAAATACTGCATTTGTAAAGTTGGTAATTTTGTCAGTTAATGAGAGGAGTTCTCCACCTCTTCTCATCACTGCCTTAACTGTCCTGGTGTTGTGCAGCACAAGTAATGGTGGATATTCTGTAAAACCTGGTTAGGACTCCTTTCTGTTGTCCTAATCAGAGTCCAGAGACTCTGAAATGCTGAATATGTAACTATTTAAGATAAATTTTCTAAGATGTTTGGCATGAATGTAGCTATGACATACTTAGTTTTCTGTTCTCCATCTGCTCGTTTTGCTCATCTATTAAAATTGATCTACTTTCAGAATGTGATAAGCATTCACTTTTCAAGGAGTTATGTCAATCATACAGTATTCAGTGGACTGTTCAACACAGTCTGCGGAATATAGCTGAATATGAGATTCTGGGTGTTTCGTGTGTTTCATGTGTTTCATCTGCTATGTCATAGGCTTCTGCATGCGACACTGGCAGCTCTTAAAGGTCATAAACCTTGCTGAGCTTGTCCTGGATCTTTAAGCATTAACTTATAGCATTAACTAAAACCAGCCCCGCTACAATGAGAAGGGACATCTTCAACTAGAGCAGTTGAATTACTACATCAGTAATTGACCAGTATAATTTTGGAGTTAATTTTCTATTTTAATATTTAAGTAAGAGAAAAACAGGGTGTGGGCTACACTGGATCAGACCAAAGGCTGTGTCTACCTCCAGTATTGGCTGTAAGCAGAAGCCTAAAGAGGAGCAGTGTAAACACATATGGTAGTGCAAGACAGGCTGAGAAAATTCAGGCTGTTCAGCCTGGAGAAGAGAAGGCTGCATGGAGACCACAGAGCAGCCTTCCAGTATCTGAAGGGAGCCTTACGAGAATGCTGGAGAAGGACTCTTCATGGACAGAGCCTTGGGTGGCATGGTTTAGTGGGAGGTGTCCCTGCCCATGGCAGGGGGGCTGGAACTAGATGATCTTAAGGTCCTTTCCAACCCTAACTATTCTATGATTCTATTATACTATGACTGTAGTGATAGGACAAGGGGTAATGGGTTTAAACTGAAACAGGGGAAGTTCAGGTTAGGTATAAGGAAGAAGATCTTTACTGTGAGTGTGGTGAGGCACTGGAACAGGTTGCCCAAAGAAGTGGTAAGTGCTGTATCCCTGGCAGTGTTCAAGGGCAGGTTGGACAGAGCCTTGGATGACATGGTCTTGTGGAAGGTGTCCCTGCCTATGGCAGGGTATTTGGATCTAAATGATCTTAATGTCCTTTCCAATGTTCCTAACCATTCTATGGTTCTATGAATACTCTTCTAGGCTCTAGCTATTTTTTCAGGATAGGGGTCTTGCTTTCCCAGTTGTAGTTTGGTGTACGTAATAACCTAAAATATAGAATGAATCCATTAGCATATGTAGTCTCTCTTCATTTATATATTATGTATCTCTTCCATTATTTTTCCTGTTCTGGGGTGAAGATCATTTAGTGAATGATGCAACTTGCTTGAGGGTTTAAGTATTCAATTGCTAGTTTTTACAGACTAAAAAAATCATAATTAATTTCTTATAATCTCCCAATCATAATGTCTCTGAGATTCCGAAAACTCAGAAAGTTGTTTCTAGTGGAAATGGCAGATTATTCATGAAAGCAAGATGAGAAGTAAGTTATTTTGGGTGACTTCCAGCTAGAGTTTAATTGTTGGAAATTCTTTCAGTTTTAAACATATAAAAGATTAACTTTTAGAGAGAGTTTGAGAGTTCCTTGTTAATTTTGTGCTTTGTGTGCAAAAAGAAACTTTCCCAGAAACTTTGAAGCTAGCATTACATGTGGTAATTCTGTGGAAAATTGTTGCCCCTCAGTTCAATTGTCTGCAGTGTTGCTTTGAAGTGATTGGTTGGGCCACCTTTGTCTCCACTAGAAAACTTACTCAGGTCATTAAATGAGGAATATGGCCCTTGGTTCTTCTGCAGGTTTCCTAAGGAACTGTGCCATATGGGGGAGTGCGCTATCAAAATGATTTAGAAAAGCATCTGAGTCAGGGTATGGAAAATAAAAATTCTTAACAGTTGCAAAGTGTGACTGTGAATATTGGTATATACTGGTCTATTGGATGTAGATTTGAAATGAATTCACTGTGTTCCCTGTTTCTCATTAGTATTCTTGAATTATTTTCTAAATCCTTTCTTATCCCCTTGAAATAGAATAAATCTGTAGAAGTGAAAGCTGTTTGTCTCTAGAGTAAACAAAAATAAACTTTTTGTAGAGCTTTTAGGTGTGAAAGCTTGAAAGCTTTTTTTTTTCTTTTTTTTATGTCTGGATTTTATGATTTTTGAATTTGCAATAACTTAATATTTCCTACCCTTCTCCCCACTCCCATTATTTTTTCTTCTCTTGTAGGACCTGCTTTTAGGTGCTTGGGCTTATTCCAAAGTACTTTTGCAGCTTATCACTGTGTGTATAGTTAAGAAGACGATAAACTGGAAGGGAGGGAGAGAGAGATGGATATGTATTGATTGTAGTAAATCAGTGGTGTTGGGTGCCCTCTTATTTAAACTGCAAATATGATCCTAAAGCTGGAAACCTACCCACAGCTATTAATAAAGGAAATATTTGGAAATGCTGTCATCAATAGCTGGTCCTAGGTATGAGATCTAGTGTAGCATACCCTTAATACACAGTACTGCTGCACCAAATGTAGTTAAAGTACTTGTCAGTTTGGCCATACTCCACCCCAATTAGCTATTCAATTGATTGTGAATGGGTCCAGTGTTTGTACCTGCAGAAATTCGCTTCCTTGGCTTTTGCAAGTATTCATGATTTTTTTTCTTTACATGCAACAGGGCTTCCTGACATCTGGTTCAAATAAATATTTTTCTTATAATATTCATGTATGCCCTCTTGTCCTGTTGTGTGTATTAAACAGAAAATAATTCATGACTAGGCATCCATATCATGTAGGATTTTGTGTACTTTTTGTAAGCACCATCTGGATTTGATACTGCTGTAGGAGAGGAAGGATGCTTTGTTTCTTGACAAAGTTTAGTATCAGAAATACTGTCAGGAAGGAGTCAGTGGGCCTTCCTTCCTCTCAAGTCTGAGATAGCACTGTGTCTGTCTACACCTTTACTTCATGAGCTTCTTAAAGGTCAGAAATCCACAACCACAGAAGGCTTGAGTAGTCTAACTGGCTCAGGAAGCAATTCAGTAATGTTGCTGCAGACTCTCATTTATAGAGTCTGCCGAGCTGTAGCAGGCGGTTTGCCAGAGCAACAAATTAACATTATTTAACATTTCTGAAACTTTTAATTAAACTTGTTTTAGGCTTGCAGGCGAACTGGAGCTTATATTCCCATCCCCTGTTTAAAGAATGTTCTTGGCTTCTACATGAATTTTCCTAAGTGGTCCCAGCTCTAATAATGTCATCCTAACGAGCTGTGCAAAACATGGTGTGTTTTGTTCTCAAGGCTTCACATGCAGCAATTTTGCTTTCAGTACACACGGGTCTGCACCCTATGATTTTTATTTTGAGTTTCAGGTTTGGTAGGAAAAAAGAAAAAGGGAAAAGCTGCATTTCACAGGAGTTTATGTTGGTTCCATAAACTGGCCCATATTTTCTGTAAAGATGTGTGAATCTTAGCTAACCTTTTCATAAAAGTTTTGTGTTTGTAAAGAAATTCAAAAGAGGCATATTGTGTAGTTTATGACTTCATTGTGAACATTTTTTACAGCTGTAATCCTTCCTTCTGAATGTTATATTGTGGCTGTTGCTTTTGCTGTATGGCTAAGGTAACAAAATGGTTCTTCTTATAAAGCTCAATTTGCAGATGGCTTGTGAAACATGGAGCTTGACAGATGAGTTGTTCTGTATCTTGGATTGGCCGAATATACTTTTTTTTTGGTAAGGCTTGAGTAAAATCAGTTCAATCACTTGTATGAGAGCGAGAAAAATGCAAGTCTAACGTTGACAGCAACTATGGCTGGAAAGCTAGTTTTACAGGGAAGTATTTTACGCTCTGAAAAGAAGTGTGTGAACATGTTTTAGAGAGGGTTATTTCTGGTCAAATTATAAGCCAAATCCATGCAAACCTGGAAAATACACCTGTGGAGAGAGAGTGAAGAGTGGCTCCAAGTCCTTCTGGATATTTTCCTAATCTCTAATAAAGCTATGACTTGGTGTAGGAGATGCTCCTCATGTTACAACTTTCAGCAAAGTAATCCATTACTGAAGAAAGGTGCAGGGAACAATAAACATAGGGTTGTTTTTTTTTCTTAGAGCATGAAAGATTGTCAAAGCCGAAGCTTTTCAACTGTTTCTGAGTCAAAGTATAATCCAATTGGAAATGTTTCAGTCAAAGGAAAAAATACATATGGAGGAAAACAGATGAGATCCTTCCCATTCCTGCCCTATTCTGGGCAAGGATTTGTAGTGTATAGAAGACCCAGTTCCAATCCTTTTTTTAAAGAATATGTCATTGTTATAGCAAATAGAGCAGCTCCAATAGAAGTAACCAAAAATTGGTTTCAGCGTAGTGAATTCCTTGAAGATGATCAACTTGCTTGTGGCAGAGCAGTGGTGGTCCGCATCAGAAGCCTTTTTGAGGAGTAGTTTGAATGTTCTTGGAACAGCTGGAAAGGTTTGTTTCTTCTGTGTAATGAGGAAATACACATATTCTTGAAATCTGGTCTGCTCTGCTGCCTGGTACATTTCTTTTCACATAGATGTACCTCTTGTCTTACTTCCTTCATTAGGTAATCTATCTTCTATGACTCTCTGCCATCCACAGGTTGGACCCTGGCAGCCTGAGTGGTGGCATGTACAGTTAATTCACAAGGAAACTGTTTTTTCTGAGGATGAGAGATGCATATTCTGAACCGATGGGGTGACAATATCTTTCCTGTCAGTATTATCCACAAAGAATATAAATAGTCTGTTAGTAGCTATGTGTTATTGAAAGAAAATTCCTATCCCTGAAGATTGACATGCCTTTATGAGTGTCTGAATTTTTTACATCTTTTTCCTTCTATCTGTACCTCTTATGTGCTGCAGCAGTGTCTGCATCACATTGAGGTCGTGCACTCCATAGCATTTATAAGTCATAGATGTCCTGCTGAACTTTTTAATTCTAATTAGTAATTATAGACTGATTATAGGACTGTAAGGGAGCAAAACATGCAATTGGATAAAAGTATTTTCTTAACAAGAATGGTACTTTGATGATTTTTAAATTTTGTATATTTTTTTAAACCATCTCTATTATTGCTAAAAAACACAAGAAGGACGTTAAGGTCTTGCTGTCCCAGTTCAAGTGAAAGTCACATCGAGGAGCTGATGAAGTTTGTAGTGTTTTCTGATGGCTGAGTTGATGCCAGTCTGATCAGTGGTCTGGATACTGCTTATGTTTGAAATAGCATAGCTTCAGGTAGGCTGATTTGCAGGCACACAAACATCGCTGTCTTTCAGGAAAGCATAATAAATGTGATGTCTTGTACAAATGGACTTTAAAATCTGTAGTTAGTAAAATGGGAAATGTGTGAGAATACAACATACTTTTATAAAGCAATTCTTCAGTACCTCAGGGTAAGCTGAAATTTTTCAGGAAATTTTACAAGAATGCGTCATATGAAGAGCTGAGGAAGAAGCCTCCTGTTCTCCTGCTGTAAAATGCTGAGCCATTAATATATATAAATAGTATAAATATATATAAATAATATAAATAATAATTAATAAATGCTATAAGCATTCTGCTGGCTAGCAATAGAAGGTTTTTGGTACCAATTTGGTTTCACTGGACAGTTATTGTTTATGCTGTGGTGATGGTAGAATGTATTATATGTGTCTCCGTTTAATGGATGGGATAAATGGCTTCTGCTTTGCCTGCAAATATAAACCATCCTAATTTTGAGAGCAGGCCTGTAAAACAGGAATGTGCACCTTATTTTAGGTGAGAGTATTTGTAAGGAATGTGTCCAAGACACCTGCAGAAAATTAACGCCTTTACTCCCCTTGTACACAAAAATTTCAAGAGGTAATTACCCTCAGTGTGAAACATAATACAGCTCCCATTACATGGAACACATGGAGTGAAAATTGAATAGATGTCTTGTTGGGAGTCCTGAGAATTAATAGGGCTGTCGAAAGCAGTAATAGGAGTGTTTTCTTCGCCTTTGGGTACAACTGTCCCTCTCCTTATCTTTTGCAGTTTATGATGAGGCTGTTGTCATTAGGTTCAGCTGACAGACACAGGCTTCTTCTATGTCACTGTCTTCTGCCAGATGCTTTGTTTCTTTGAAGCTGGCTGCTGCCTTTAAAGGCTCACACTTTTCCCCTCAGCCTGCCTGACTCCTTTGCACTCAGTTCCTGGTCGCTGTGCCAAGGGCTGGTGCGGAAGTCTCTACTTTTCTGTAAGCTGCAAAGATGAGAGTGACAAAGTGGGGCTGCTGGGTTCAGCATCTCACTTTGTTAAGTCCTTCTTTTATCCTTCAGGGAACTTCCTCTGTGGAGATGGAGCTGCAAGTTAAGCTTTCGTGCTTTGTTCTGGTGAAAGAGCCACAAATATCCAGTTTCCTCTCTTATTGTTTGACATTTTGTTTTTATGTCTCTCTGTTACAGAAATAGAGCAAATGGTCTTTGTGTTCAGGTTTTCTGCTCCTTCTAACTGCTGAATGATGATAAGGTTTGGTTCGGAGCTTCACTGGTATTTCCTCCATTGCTGCTAGTTTTGAAGGTCTCTGACAAGTGGTTAAATTGTGTGCCTGCATCTCAGGAGTGCAAGCATGCTACTGGTTTTGTAGCTATTCAGTTCCATCTGATGATTGTCAGGTAAACAAGGTGTGAGATGTGCTAGCAGCCTTTGGTATTTTTGGAGACTCCGCTTGTACTCGGAGAGGCAGATGGTGCCTTGGCTAATGTTGCACTGTAATGGGGCTGTCTCGTGGTGCAACCTTCTGGGCCATGTTGGCTCTGCTCCTGAGCAGCTCAGTATAATTGCTTAGACTTCTGCTTGGTTTAAACATTTAAACCTGTTTAAATGTGAACTGAAATCTCTAGCTTGTGGTAATGACAATAATTTGATTGAAATGCCTCAAGTTGCATTGAACTTGTAAAAGGTTTATCTATTAACTCATGCAGATTTCAGCAGCTCTATTGTAGTTGTCAATTTGCAGTCTTACTAAGCGTAGTTTAAATTGTCCCTAAACTTCCCAGGAGGGAACTACAATTTCAGATCTCACAAAAATACCTCAGGTTCTGTCTCTCATGCTGAGTGATAAGCTTCTGTGGTTTAATATGTAGTGGCATATGTTGTGCTCGGGGTGGGTGAAACTCAGGATCCATCCAAGCCTTTAACTACCTAAATAGGAGTATAACAACCCCATGAAAATGCTGCTTTGCTTTTTCCCTTCTCTCCTCTCTTCCCTGCAACGTATAGAATGGCTTGTCCTAAGGGGTGGTGAGGAGGTAGAGTCCCCTCACATAGTGCTTTTTGCTTTTTTGGGTCAGACTTTTGGCAAGCTGTGGTCTATCCCTTTGGGAGCATTGGAATAGTTGAAATGTCTGCTTCTGCCACTTAAGAAATAAGTCAGGAAAACACCTGCAATTCTTTGCACTGTCTTAAAACATATTTCTTGTTCCACTGCTAGCTGTGACTTGGGATAATTTGTGTTGTAGATCTGCATTTATCTACATAAACCTAGTTCATTTTTGAGCAAAAACTTGGTTTTGGTAGAACAGAATGCAAGCTAAGCATGGAAAGCTAGATGTTGGCATTTTTCTGTGTGTGTTCTCACTGGTAACCCCCACTTCATGCCTATTGTAAAGGTCTATATAGAGTGCATTTTGGCATCGCGTTACAGCTCTAGTGCAAATCAATTCCCAGTTAAAACAAATAGGTTTTTAACATGTAAATGCAATAAACTATAACATTGCACAGTTACATTTGGCTCCGTAGTTCTTCCCTCAAAACTTCTGAGTTACTTTGATTTATATCTTGATTTTTCTGATAGACTGGTTCCGTGTGAATTTAGAGACTCAGACATTTAATACACTTGTAATTCAGCATTTTCTTTTAAATAGTGGTTTAAAGATCAGAAGAGCTGTGAGCCTGTGTTGTCTACATTTTCTGGAATGGGAAACTTTCCTTACAGTGCTTTAATTGACAACTTTTCCTGTCCTTTTCCTGCCCTTTCTTTATTTCAGTGTAACTGTGCTCATATTTTAGATGGTAAAGTTGCTTGTGTAGTTGTCTGTGGTTTTGCCAAGCACTCTGGGGTCTGTGAATGTGGTACATATCAATTAGAATCAGGCTGGACTCTGCAATTTTATTACAGATTTTGCCTTGAATATTTCCTGGGTTCCAGAAGGTTTTGGGAAGGATAAAATCACGCAATTTGGGCTCATGGTTGCTTTTCTATGTGACTTTTTTTTTTTCCTTCTTAATAACTTTTTGTCTGAAAGTGACCAAATAGCAATTCAGCTGCCCTTCTGGTCTGTATTCTTTTCCTGAAGTAGACTATTAGTGGTGGTTTTTTGCCTCCTATACTTTATTGTAGGGGCTTAAACAGATTATGCTTAAAATTTTGGCACTTTTAATTGTGAGGCTACTCTTTGGGTTTTTTAAGTTTCCTGAACTGACATTTGCTGAAAAGTTAGTTTAAAATAAAGGAAATGGTGTTTGGACTGTACTGCATGCTCTCACTATTGTAGCCATTTGTAAATACATTCTTGTCATTGAGCAGCTATCATCCAGAAACACTCAGAACTCCCTTACTATGGCTGGGATTTTAAATTAACTTAAAATAAAGGCCTGTATTCACAGAAAGTTTTAAAATACAGATTTCTTGTGCATCAAGTATAATTATTTTCTTCACATTACACAGTATGATTGCTTTGCTGCCATCGCAGTGGTAATATTCTGATTTGTGCCTAAAGTAGCAAGATAGATCCTGAGGCTGGCTCCTGTGATTCTCTTGGCCTTCAGCAGCCTGGTATCTTGTTCTCATGGACCTTTTAAGAGATCAAGGCTCTTCACTGCTTGTGTTACCAAATCAGTGCTCAGAAAGTTCATTGAAGGTAGTTGAACTACATTGCCCCTATCCCAGCTACTCCAGAAAAACAAAATCACTTCCTTTCATTTGTGGTTTTGGGGAAATATTGTCTCTCTGTTTGAATCAATGCATGCTGTGTTACACAATATGTCATATGGTACTGCAGTGGCTGTAGTTCCCTTCTCAGAAGCAGCCTTGCAATAGCTTCCTGTGAGCATCCAATTCACAGCAAAATATGAGGCTTGCGTGATTAGTGTGAGCATGGATAGGAAATAGCTGGAAGTGGCTGCCCTCCCTGCAATGCCTCCAGAACTTTTCATTCACTTGTAATTACTTCTGCTTCATAAACTTTTAAAAAAGCTACTGATGTAGTATCCAGCAGAATAAGACACTTATCTGGGTTTTAGACAGTCATACAAATAATAATGAACCATAATCCATAACAACCTTGACAAGAAATAAAGGCTGGCTAGGGCGACTTCTCCTGTCTGGATCACAGACAGGTGCTATCCTAATGGAAACTCCAAAAGTGAGGGGAGATTGAAGAATCATTTCGGAATCTGATTTAAGAAACAAATGGCTGCAGTTCAGTGTTACTTCAAGAGCTGGAAAGTTAGAACTAAATCCCAGTAGCAGAATTAGTGGGCAAACAAAATGCTGGTCAAAGGTGCATAATAAAATGAGTCTTGTTACGCAGTTCTGCAATTTTCCATGTGCACTTGCAAGAATTCTGTGGATAGGATTTGTCTTTCTGGATACAGACATATACATGTTCTTTAGGTTTTCTGTATGGCACCTTTCCAACAGAGGAGCAAACAGCAGCTTTGATAAATAGAGTTTTCAGGGATATGGTGTGTAAACCATTTGAGTGTAAGAAGTCTTAATTACTTTTACAGGATCTATGAAAACCACAGTATTTTGGCTAAGGACTGATCTATGTTTCACGACTGAGTGCTTTGTGAGTCTGTCTGGTCATTTGTCCTAGCACTGAGATAATGTGATTCCAAATAATATGAAAATTTCAAAATCAGTTTTAGAATATATGGAAAGAGCTGAAGATTGTGCTTCTTAAGTTGTGTTTCATTTGTGGTATGCCAGCCTCTTGGTACTTGCAATATTGCTATTCTTTTTGTGGTTGTTTTGAGCAGCTTTCAGAATAATGCACAAGGTTTCTATTTGTCTATAGGTGTGATGTTTGTACATATAAGTGTGTCATCAGTCAGAAAATGAAGATGTCTCCCAGCAAAATACATTAAGTTTTTATACTCTGTTCCATCTTTTGTTGCTGTTTGTTTTGAATGGCCCTATTTTTCTTTCTTTTTTTCTTTTTTCTTTTTTTTTTTTTTTTATTTGAATGGTGTGCTGGTTGCCCTCATGATACATTTATATATTTTTTTTTTTAAATTTATAAATAAAGGCATAGGGAGAGACCTTCCAGGCATCTGTTTTAAATCAAAATTGCTTTAATTTCCATGTATGCCATCTTCTATCCATCATCTGTGCTAATCCTTGAACAGTCAACATGTGCAGGATTTCATATGCTGTCTCATAGGCACATCTTTATCCTGTATTTTCAACTAGTTCATAAACATGTTTGCTTTAACATATTCTTAGCTTGCTCTTCTTGGATTTCAAATCAAGAATCAAGAGCACAGTGTCCTTCAAGTGTCATTTCAGTGTGTTCAACATCTTTTAATAAAATACAAGTTAAACAAGCCCAGCTGGCACTTCACATATATGTTTAGACATTCTTTCTACTTAGATTAACAGGACTGATTCTTAGATGCATTTGTAATGTGTAAATCCACATGAACTCAAAGCTGTCATTCAAATGGTTTCAGAAGAAAAGTGGTTGCATCTCAAATTATCAGTGTCATTGTATGGTCTTGATGTTCCTTAACATTTTATCCCTTTCCATAGCCATGCTGAGTAGATGATAGCAGCTGGGGCGGGAAAAGCTTAGATAGTGTTCTGCAGTAAGCCGTGCACTAAACATTGTCATTTTTAGATCTTTTCTGAACTGGTTGCCTAATTTTATTTGAAGGATACTTATCTACTTCAAAATGGGAAAAAGATCTGAGTCATGATTCTGTGTTCATCTGTAGGAAGAAAGTACTTTTAAAAATAAATAGCTTGTCTTTTTTCAGCTGGCTGGAGAGAGAGCTGCTGAGGGTGTGGAACACATGGGATAGTTCCTAGGCATAAAAGAAAGCCAAAGCTAAAACACAATTCTCCATTTACCCAGGAGAGGACAAATTTGGCCACACATAGCCCATAGGATGTAGGTGAGTTCTAGAAGTGATCTGAAGATTTGCATTTGTTTGTTTTGAATGACAAGGTCATGTCCATTGTGTTAATTTGTCCAGAGGTACTGCTGTATTCTGAGGTCGGAGGGAAGAGTGTGTGTGTGGGGGAAAGACGCATGTGTAGAAATCCCAGTGTGATCCTGAAAAACTATTTTCTTAACTAGTAAAACTCAAAGATAACTTTTTTGCTTGTATCCCTTCTCATAGAATCATAGAATAGTTAGGGTTGGAAAGGACCTTAAGGTCATCAAGTTCCAACCCCCCTGCCAGGGGCAGGGGCACCTCCCACTAAACCGTGCCACCCAAGGCTATGTCCAGTCTGGCCTTGAACACTGCCAGCGATGGAGCATTCACAACTTCCCTGGGCAACCCATTCCAGTGCCTCACCACCCTTACACTGAAAGGTGACAGTAGGAGCTGCAATGTACCCCTGCATTTGCTCTGGAAGCAGAGACTTGCTAGCCCAGCAGGCTTTAATCCAGAGATTTATAGAAATGCAAATTACGTGCCAAATAAAAAAATGAAAACAAAAAGAAGTGCTAGGATGCTGAAGTGGCTCAGCATGCTAATGACAGGCTTCATTAGAGTATCCTAATATGGACAATTGGTACTACTATAAGCAGGATGTACATAATGTCTCTTCATTCACAACAGAGTGAACGAGTATTAGGGAATTATCTAGTGCTCTTTTCTTGAGTCTGTGCTGGACAGACTTGATAGAATGAAACCTTCTTATAAGCTTTGATTTTGAATGATATGGGCAAACACTTATTTTTAGTATTAGGTTTTTAAATTGACATCCTTCATGATTTTTAATGTGCTCTTTTTTTTTTTTTTTTTTTTTTTTGGGTAACCAGAGGGTGAGAAAGGATGAAAAGATGTGAGACCCACCAACAGTAAATGTGAAACTCTCCAGGTATCATACATAAAATAGTAACTCGTATTTGATTTACTGTATGGGTTACTGCAGCATTCTGTCTCTTTTGGAATAATCAGATAAAAGGAAGTGTGAAATTTAGTGACTTATGAATAACATCACAAAAAAAATCCAGTACCCATAAACGATTCCTTCAGCCTCCAAAAGCTTGATTTCTTGCTAAGTATCTTCATTACTATCTTTATTTGTGTGTGGCTGGATGGCCGCACACAAAGAGTTGTGATTAACAGCTCAGTGTCCAGTTGAAGACCAGTAATGAGTGGTGTCCCTCAGGGATCAGTGTTGAGATCGGTCTTGTTCAACGTCTTTGTCAGTGTCATGGACAGTGGGATTGAGTGCACCCTCAGGAAGTTTGCCAATGGCACCAAGCTGTGTGGTTTGGTTGATACACTGGAGGGAAGGAATGCCATCCAGAGGGACCTTGACATGCTTGTGAGGTGGGCTGATGCCAACCTTATGAAGTTCAACCAAGCCAAGTGCAAAGTCCTACAGCTGGGTTGGAGCAATCCCAGGCACAGCTACAGGTTGGGCAGAGAAGAGATTCAGAGCAGCCCTGCAGAGAAGGACTTGGGGGTTTTGGTTGATGAGAAAATGAACATGAGCCGGCTTCAGTGTGCGCTCGCAGCCCAGAAAGCCAACTGTATCCTGGGCTGCCTCAAAAGGAGTGTGACCAGCAGGTTGAAGGAGGTGATCCTGCCCCTCTCCTCTGCTCTTGTGAGACCTCACTTGGAGTATTGTGTGCAGTTCTGGTGTCCTCAACATAAAAAGGACACGGAACTGTTGGAACAAGTCCAGAGGAGGGCCATGAGGATGATCAGGGGACTGGAGCACCTCCCGTATGAAGATAGGCTGAGAAAGTTGGGGCTGTTCAGCCTGGAGAAGAGAAGGCTGCGTGGAGACCTCATAGCAGCCTTCCAATATCTGAAGGGGGCCTATGAGGATGCTGGGGAGGGACGCTTCATGAGGAACTGTAGTGATAGGACAAGGGGTAATGGATTAAAACTTAAACAGGGGAAGTTTAGACTGGATATGAGGAAGAAATTCTTTACCTTGAGGGTGGTGAGGCACTGGAATGGGTTGCTCAGGGAAGTTGTGAATGCTCCATCCCTGACAGCGTTCAAGGCCAGGTTGGACAGAGCCATGATGACATGGTTTAGTGTGAGGTGGCAGGGGGGTTGGAACTAGATGATCTTAAGGTCCTTTCTAACCCTAACTATTCTATGATTTCTATGATTTTTACACATGTATATTGAATTTTTTACATAATTATTAATATTATATCCCATATTTTCTGTAGGTTGTGCATGTGGGTGTATGCATATCTATATTATCATTTGATACTAGCCTTCTTGATTCTTCTGTTAATGAACAGAGCAGGATTCAAGCACAGGAGGTCATCAGACATGTTCCAGGTGCAGCCTTGTCTAATGGAAGAGCATCAGCACAAATGTGTTTATGCCTCTGAACTAAAAGGATGATCTGTTTCAGATGTGCAAGATAAAACGAAGTGTTACACTACTTGCAAGCGATAGTCATTTTTTCCCCCGCTGTTGAAAAATGAAGGTGCTTTGGGGTTTGTGTCATACACTAGAGAGGCACGCAAATCTATTTTGCAGAAGTCTGGAGTCAAAAGATCTACAGCTCCCTATAGAAAGTGAACTGTGGGAGGGATGTGGGATGCAAGGACCAACTGGAAAATTGTCCTCATGGAAGAGCGCTGTACATGCAGGTTGTGGATAGTTGCTATATGCAGGCCTACATGAACCACAATGGCTCCCTCCTTTTCTTTTTTAAAAAAACCTAACAACTAAATATGTTGCCCATAGGTAGAATAAGCACATCTCTAAAACAGATAACGCAAAACTGAATTACAAAAAATTTCAGTCTTTCTTTCCATTGCTTCATAAATAATTTATTTGGTTTTGGGCCTTCAGTCCTGTAAGTAATGAACTGAGAGCATAGGGCATCGTGTGTGTGAGTACCAGGTAATGCTCTCACATTGCTGTTTGTCTTGGAATTGCTCCCTCACAGTGAGAATTTTTTTAAAAAATCTTCTATTTTGGATAATGGCACCTTGTCTTGATACCTCTCCATGCACTAACAGTCCCGGTTTTCACAATGCTTGCCTTCTCCTCCTGCGCTTCAGGAACATCTTTGAGTGTTTTTAAAGTAGATCAAATAGTGAACACCAAAAATTTGAAGTTACTTGGATAGGTTTTGAGCAAATCTTTTTAAAGGTCTATATTTCTTTTGTTGCCTTTGAGAATTGCTCACCCACCTTCTCTTTGCCTTGCTCTACAGAGTTGGGATGAATGATACTGAAGGTATGAAATCATGTGCATTCTGATATTACATACTAGCTTGAGTAGACAGACTTTGGAATAGGAAGTGGTATCACAGTATTAAAAGCACAAAAAGCTGAGGAAGGCAGTTTGGTGTTATCAGATGTTTATTTAGGTAAGAAATGCCAGAGGGAGTGATTGCAGCTAGCACAAAGTATAGGTTCTGTACAAGTGTAATAAAGGAAGTTGTGTCACTTACAGTGAAAAGTCAGTATTAGAGTGGGACAGCAGATCAAATGTGAGCAATCATAGGGAGATGAAGTCAAGATAGATGTCTTTACCTTCTTTTCTTCCACTTCTGATTTCCTGGAATATTTATGCTGTTGTACATCTACCCTCAAAACCATGTTTCTTAATTACCTTAAAAATCTAGCTCACATGGCTGCAAAATAGTGCTCTGAGGCAGGACTTTTTCCTATTGGCCCAATATCAACAATTTTCACTCTTGCAAATGATATACAGTCCATAAAGTAGAAAAATTAAACTGTTCAACAAAGTCTACTGGTGCTCTGTACTTAGGAGACTTCAGTGGGGTTGGCACGTAGTTAGCTTTTCTAAACAGAGAAATACAATACTTAATGACACTGTAGGAATGAAGTAGGTTAATGTATAAAGTACAGTGGGTTTTTTTTTGCTGAAGAAGGTACTGTACTTCATTGATATGAATGGCTCGGGCATGGTATGTGTGTGTTTGCTTTTATAAGATGTGTTTATTATAGAAGTTTAATTTTTTCATTCTTTCCTGTTTGTCTAAGTGGCATTTGTTTGTGTTGCGTTTCTTACCAAATGCCAGCTGGAAATCAGGGACAAAACTGCCAGCTGTGATTTAACTTGTAGCAGATCTACTGGGAAAGAACCTACCTGTCTCCAAACACGAGCTTCTTTAAGGAAAAAAAAAATTGCTATCTGCAGATCACAAGGTATTTGTACAATGATACTGAATTTGGGGCAACCAAAAAGGGGAGTTTCCTTATCTAAGTAACTGTCAGATCACCTCTTCAGCACTTTGTTTTTTAAATTTTCATATTTATACATTACTTTCTCATCAAATGTGGTGGTCATTGGTGAACTGGTACATCAGGCACATGATTATTTCTAACTAGTCCTTTAGACTGGGAAACAAGGGGCTTGACCTTGATGTACCTGGAAGAAGTGAAGCAGACTGTTGCCACGAAATCTTCTAGGCAACTGAAGTTTGTTTTGTAAAAGTAATCTGTTTTAGTTACCTGAGCCATTTGACTTTTTACTGTCCTATTTGAAAAAGTTTATTGGCATATGGAGAGAACTTTGCAGATTATGGGTACTGTGACTGAATACACTGAGAAGACTAGGAACTCATCTGTTTTAATTTGATTCATTAAATACCAGGGGCGTATGAAGAGCTGAATATGTCAGACAGTCCATAAAATCTCTTTATAAAATTGTGAGATTCACAGGTAGGAAAAAGAAGTGTTGTTTCCAGTCTCCAAGCCCTTTTTGAAGCCTGTTTGTTGCTTTTTGTAGTGAAAGTTAACTTTTGTGGAATTATTTACAATATTTATTAAAAGTATTTAGTTTGCACTGCTGATTTCTCACAGTTTTTGTCCAGATGATGAAGCTATGCAGTGAACTGGGCTGAAACAAAGGTGATGAGGGACTTTGTACCTAGAGCCTTTGCGTGCTTGACTGCTATTCATTCCTCTTTATGGCTCCTGCTTTGACAAGTGAAATGTAGCTGCCTTTGCTTTCCAGACTGTATCCCAAGTGTTCCAGATGAGATGAAGCCAACTCATGGAAAAGCATGTAGGCAGAGACAGCCAGTTTTTATGTGTATCCCCACCCCACATAATCCCCCATGGTTGACAGACCAATTAAAGGTGTAGGTCAGCACTGATTCTGGACAACAGTTTTTCTCTTCTGTGCTATTGGGTTACATTTTCTCTCAGCAAGCTTAGGTAATACACTATGATGAATTATTCTGGTAGCTTATTATCTTTATTGTGTTTCTCATTTTGCTAAGTCTGATTGCATTTTAAGCTCTCCTTTATGCAGACCAATGGTCTACTGCTTTGCTCAGAAAAGTTATTTCAGGAACTCTGGTGTCCTTGAGTCTCCGAGCCAGATCCACTGTGTGCTTTTGGAGAACATTGGCTCCTTTGTTTGTGAAGGAGGGCAGAGAAAACCACCCTGAGGATGTCACAACAGGGCTAAAGCCTTCTTGGAGATTAGCAAGTACTGTTAGCACTTCTTTCGGAACAATTGCTGACTGTCCCTAACAAGGTGATGTGGGCTTATTGCCTATAGCAGTGCTGGCAGGAAGATTTGGTTGGTGTTTGGAATGGGCCTTCCAGGTTGTTGTAATTTTATCTTTATTTCTCTCACGTTGCTGCAGTTCCAGCAAAGAAAGCTCACTTGGGAATTCACTTGGTGCTATACTTAACCTGCACATTTTTTCCCCCATGTTGTGGCTATGTGTAAACAGCTGAAGTTATAGTATTATATATTAAAGGATATATATTTTTTGTTTAGTAATGAGAATATCTCTTATTTAATATGCTAGAGCTCAGTAATAGCTGAGTTTGTTCACATGATCCACTCCTAGGAGTAAGTCAGTAAGTGAAAACCTCAGCAGAACTCTAAAACTATTGGAAAATGTGAGTGAACATAAAGAAGAGGTAGTGATGTTACACTGTTACATGGACATCTTCCCTATCAAGCATTCTAAGCCAATCTGTTTAGGACTGATTTTCAGAATTACAGGTAACAGTTTGGTTCCCAGTTACCCCTTACTAATTCTATCAGCAACCTTTGAAATGTTCTCGTTAGAACATCTGAAAGTAACTATCTTCCATCCCCTTCAAATAGTATCATGTCTACGTTTTGCAGGATTTTAACTCATTCCTGGATACCCTTGTTCAAGAAAGCTTTCAGAGAGGAAGAGCATTGTAAATGGTTGATTTCTTTCTTACTGTAGTAAAAAGAGAAGCAATAATTGGCTGAATTGGCACTGTTAGTCTGAGGTTAAATCACCTCACATCCCAAGCAGCATGCTGGACTTCAGCAAAAATTCTTCAGTGAAGAGTTTTGAAAATTGTTCAATTTAAAAATGGAAATTTTCATTTTGGTCTGATTTTCTTTTTTTATTAAATAGCATCTTAAGAATACTTTTTAATCGCATCTTAAGACTACATTAGTTACATGAAAGCACACTAATTTTGTTACAACCTGTAACTTTGCACTGTTTTTTATATCCATGAGTTCTCTTGCAAAACAGCTTGATGCTAAAGAAAACAGAAATTACCCCCTTCCAGGGAGGGTGTAATTTGTCCTTGTGAAAGACAGTACGTTTTATAAGTGCTTCTAATAACTGTGATCAAGACACTCTCAGGATTGGGAGGCATAAATGAGATTGTTTAAAAAATTACTTTAAATGCAAGATGGCCACTTCATGTTACTGTAAAATCAATATTAGAAGAATGAAAGGAATTCTTAGCAGAGCCCAGTGGCAGCAGTCATTGAAATGTTCAAACAGTATAAGCAGCATCTTTGTGTTTATGGTGCAGATTTCCTACTTCTGTGCACAGACAGTGTGAGTATTGTGTGGAGATATGAGGCAGACCTAGGCAAAAGGTATGGAGGAGTGAGGGATGGGAAAGAGAGAGGACATGGGCCAGATCCTCAGCTGCTGTGCACTGGTGAAGTCAAATGAGAGCTTGCAGGAGCTCTGTACTGGCATTGCACACTCCAGGGCAGAAACTCTGAGGCAGGCCTTAGGCCAGGAGAAGAGAGAGGACTTTGCAACAAAGGTATCTTTCCAGAAAAGAAGGGAAGCAGAGTTTTGAAGACTTTGTGTGTGTGCACACATGTGTGTGGAAGAGAGAGAAGGAAGGAGGGAACTTCTGGCTAATAGTTTCTTTTTTTTTTATTGTTATTTTTCATGTTATTTTTATGTAATACATTTTCTATAAATGTTTTTACTGTATGCTTGATGTATGCCCATGAAAATGCAGTTCTTCTGGAAGTATTCTGCGTTTCTGAAGTGTTCTATGGTTGATCACTGTATCACAACTTTGGTGTTTTTATAACCTTGTGGTTGGTCTCTGCCCCTGTGTTATGCCTTATGTTACCCTTCCTTTCCTTGTTTATATTCTCTCACTTTATTTTTCTGACAGCTAAACAAAATTGGCCATACTGTCAGCAGCTTTGATTCTGCCAGCACCAGAGAGTGCAAAATTCCTCTTCTGCCTTCCTAGTGCTTGGATAAGAGAGGTTGGGATATAGTCTGAAAGATGCAATCTGCTCATGGCTTATTTGGCAATTGAACAATAAAAATTTTTAATGGCCGCTATTGTAAGTCTTCTCAAATGCTAAAAAAAAATTCCTTTTTTTTACAGTGACTACTGTACAAATGCTCTTCTGCTATTATTTTACAGCATAGTTACATATTCTGTCACTGTATTGTCTCTTTGTTATAGGAATCTGCTTGGTTAGGTGCTGCCTTTTCATCTGTGTCTGCAACTTCATGCAGAAAGCTCTCTGGAATGTAAGCAATTGGTGAAAATGGGAAGCTTTCTGGAAAGATATAAGGCTGGATGTTTCCGTTCCACAGATGGAATCCTGAAAGAGCTTTCTTGTGGAACCAGAGGGTTTTTTATATAGCAATCGCAATATCTGCACTTTAGCAGATAAAATACCTGTCAAAGTGTTCAACAATATTTGGGCAATGGGATGCTTTAAATGATGTGGTGTTGTTTGTAACTGTACCTCCTTTGTTGCATCTTCAACACTCCTGAGCATAAGCAGTTCTGAGGACTTAACACTTTAAAATTTTATGGTGTGTGGCATTCCTCTGACTTACTACTGAGTAGCAGTTTGCCTCAGGTGAATTGTAATATATTCTTCATGAAAAAAAGTGAGAATTTATATGTTTGTTATCTCAAAAGTTGTTCCAGCTGAGCGCACAACAAACTTAGCAAACCTTTAAAGCAAATCACGCTGAACTGATTGTATGAGTTGTCAGTGATGAGTAACAGGTCTCTGGTGACCATCGGTTGGGAAATTTGCAATGTAATGAGCACATAAATGGGGTAGCGTTTTCCATTGTGTAAATTCAGAAGACCTGGAGAAAAAAAGCCAACCCTAAACCAGAAGTAATAAAGAATCAAAATAGGCGAGGGATACCCTACATATCTCAAACTTACATAGCTAAAACTTGGCAAAATTCTGCACCAGTCCCTCAGCGTAAAGAAGTGTTAGCCTGTGTTACATGGTCATTTAGACCATGTAATGCTCCTCTAAGCTATTATAACCAGCTCAGGCGAATTCCAGTCATGTGGCCAGCTGATGGAAGTTTGCTGTGTTGATGGACTGAATACTTACCAAATCATAGAATCACAGAATCAGTAGGTGGGAAAAGACCTTTGAGGTCATCAAGTCCAACTATTACCCCAGGACAGTCAAGTCCACCACTAAACCATGTCACTGAGAGCCTCATCTACATGGTTTTTGAACACTTCCAGGGATGGCAATTCTACCACTTTCCTGGGCAGGCTCTTCCAATGCCTGATCACCCTCTCTGTCAAGAAATTTTTCTTAATATCCAGTCTAAACCTCCCCTGGTGCAGCTTGTGGCTGTTACCTCTTGTCCAATCACTTGTTACTTGGGAGGAGAGACTGACCCCCACCTCACTACAACCTCCTTTCAGGTAGGTGAAGAGAGCAATAAGGTCCCCACTGAGCCTTCTCTTCTCCAGACTAAAACACCCCCAGTGCCCTTAGCCGTTCCTCATCACAGTTGTGCTCCAGGCCCTTCACCAGCTCTGTTGCCCTTCTCTAGACCCGCTTCAGCACCTCAGTGTCTCTCTTGTAGTGGGAGGCTCAGAACTGAACACAGGATTCAAGGTGGGGCCTCACCAGTGCCCAGGACAGGGGAATGATCACTGCCCTGGCCCTGCTGCTCACACTATTTCTGATACTGGCCAGGATGCTGTTGGCCTTCTTGGCAGCCTGGGCAAATAATTCATGCTATATTAAATTAAAGAGAAGGATTAGAGATTGCAAAACATACATGTCTAGTGCAAATGTCTGGTGATGAATGCTTTGGAAAAATAAATGTGTATGATTTTGAATAGGCTGCTTGCAATCTGTTATCCTGCAGCCTTACCTGGGTTCTCCTGGTGCTAAATGCAGAGGGCAGTGTGTGAGAGCTGGAGTTAGGGAGTTTTCTGGAAGTGGCATATTTTTACAAAGCTCTCACACTTGAACAGAATTAAGTATGAAGTGGTGTTTTGATTTAGCTTTTCACACAACAGTAAGTAATGAATAATAAAAGCTGCTTTACTTTTTTCCTCCAAAGAAGAAAAGAGGGAGAAAAAATACTTTTTAGATTTCTTTTTCCAGTATGAGACGTACTAGATAACCTTAAGTTTGATATTTCTTGTAGATATGTGTTAGAATCATAGAATAGTTAGGGTTGGAAAGGACCTTAAGATCATCTAGTTCCAACTCCCCTGCCAGGGGCAGGGACACCTCCCACTAAACCATGCCACCCCAAGGCTCTGTCCAACCCGGCCTTGAACACTGCCAGTGATGGAACATTCACAGCTTCCCTGGGTAACCCATTCCAGTGCCTCACCACCCTTACACTGAAAGAATTTCTTCCTCATATCCAATCTAAACTTCCCTTGTTTAAGTTTGAACCTATTACCCCTTGCCCTATTACCCCTTGCCCTATCATTGTTCATTTGCAGTTTGCCCTTCATTGTGGTGTTGGGAAAAATCCTAAGACCACAGCACTATGTAGCTCATGTAAAAGATATGGAGATTGTTAAAAGGAAAGCATGAAGTACAAATGCATTTTAGAAATGTTCCCATTCTTCCTTATTCTGGTTAAAATAAAGCAGAAGGAGTCCCTAAATCCCGACTACATGACAAGCTTCAGGTGTGCAGACCTGATTACCATATCCAACTCTTCCTACCTGTGGCTCTTTGGATATTTTGAGCTTCTTTGTAGGCTGATACAGGACTCTGGCAAGATTCGTGTGGCTCTGGGTGCCCATCATCCTTACAAATACTGAAAAGCAGACTTGTATTATATATCTTTTCTTAGGAAATTGAGGTGTGCAATCTTGTGTTAACAGGTGAAGCAATCATTAGTGGTTAAGTTATGAAAAAATAAGAGCAGTGGCACTGGGGTGAAAAGTATAATGTAATGCTTTATACAGAATTTATTGCAAAATCTTTATTTTCCACAGGTAGGTATTCTTGTTTCTTTCTATGGGTATCTTGTTTTCTTCTAATGTTCTGCATAAACTGAAGAAATTGGAAAATGTGAACGTGCTTTAAAAGAAGGGATGCAAAGTATTGAAAAGACATTTAAAACCAGGATAAAATATTGCATAATGTTTATAGAAAATGTGTGGGAAGCTGAGTATTTTTGTATACAGTATGTTGATGTATTTTACAACACCACATGAAAACTGTGGGAATGTCATTGAAAATATGCAGACATAGGCCAGCTGAGTATTGTGCCTGTACTTCTCTGTCTTTTCTGTCACGCATAGAAAAATGCAGCTCTTACTGGAGCCACCCTCTATTGCATGCCCATGTAGCTTTTCCTAATTTCTGTGGAAGTTTTGGAGAGAGACGATGTAGGATCAAGACCATTTTTTAAAAGTGGGGAAGGGACCAGAATTAGCAAAGAGAAAATGCCTACATAGGTGCTGAAAGTAGATGTAAACAATGCATGTAGCAACTGCTTTTATTATATAAAATAAATTGTGAAATAAACCTAACAGTCTTTATTCCTGTCTACCTCTGAAGCCTTCTAGGATGCTGATGTCTGATGGAAGTTTTCCTGAAGGGTGTTTTGGACAAATTCTATTAATAAATGTTTTGGAATTAGGGTTGTGGCTTGAGGGATTTGTGGGAGGGAGGGAAAGGAAAAGACTATTAAGTCAGAGAAAAGCAAGTATTTAATAAAATGTAGAAACGAAAAGTTGGCTTAGAGGGTGTATCCTATACTTTAGAGAGAATGGCAACCATCTGTGTGCATGAATCTGTCCCCCCTGCACTCCCGCCTTCTTATACTGGGCTGATAAATCATTTTGAAGTTAAGTGCCAGGTACATGACATAAGTTTTGGGAAGAAGTAAACATTCATTCTTTCTTGCTGTTAAGTGCAAAGCCTTTCATGAACAGCTGACAAGTGCCATCTTTAGTAGTGATATCTAAACTAATAGTGCTTTATACCTTCACTGTCTCACACTTAAAAAATAAAAATTCCAGGTTTTGCTGCAGTACAGCAAGTAATTGCTGGTTGTGTTATATTCTGACAAGCACTCATGGCAGACACGAGACAGAGCAGGGTAAATTTTGGCTTCCTAAGTTGAAATTGTCTCAGCGTTGGATTACTGCTTTGCAAATCGGCAGCTTTGTTTTTGCCCCTGCCGTCTGCCCCCCCCCCCCCTTTTTTTTTCCCGTGGTCTTGTGGTCTAATATTAATACATTTTCAAAATGGTAACTCAATGAATTAGATCATTTTTCCTCAGTCTGTATCCCTTGGGATATCTAACCTATGTTTCTTGTTTTAATTAAATTACCACATTTTCCATATGATTAAATGCCTGAATAATGAAGACTTATGGGACTCAATTTTAATTCACCATACGTGAATATTATCAACAAGGGGAAACATATGATTTTATTCTAAGTGAAATCTTTTAGTGGCAAACGTTTCACCTCATCTCTTTTCAGATCAAATGAAAATTGCAGAACAGTAAAATAGAAAATGTGGTATCAGATGGTGGCATTCAATGGGTGGGAGCAAATATTCTCTGAAGGAAATAAGCTGGTGGGAGAAAACCAGAAAATGGTGTAGTGTATTCTGGGGACACGCCAGGCAAACATTTTCACAGTTATGGTATAGTATAATTCAGGGTTTGGGGTAAGGGCCACTAACCATATAGCAAGGTATATCTTGGAGCAGTTTTAAAAGGACTCAGTGCATTTTTTTAATTTAGAGTTGCCTGGGGTTTAAAGCAGGACAGGATTTGGCTTAGCATGGGTAGGTACTGGGTATCTAATCTAAAAACCATGCCAGTTATTTTTAAGCTGTAAATGCAGCCAAGAAGTCAGGAACTTCAAGTGGGGAAAGAATGCATTTAAAAGTCCATTTAATTTTGGTTACAGGGGAATAAAGTGCTGCAATTTGTTTGCTAGGTTAGCACATTCTTATTTCACTATGTTAGGCTTGGTAGGGAGAAAGTATTATGCAGCACAGACACTCATCCTTGCATGAGATGAACTCAGTAGCATTGCAGAAATAGCAGGTATCATGGAAACGGCTTTCTGTCCTGACCTTGAAGCTCTTAAATGTACATCTTTATTGAATTTTAAAGGATGATAAGAAGCTGTAAGCTGCTTATAAGGAAACCAAACTGTGAAAGGAAAGAGTACAGGTGTCTGTCATATTGACTGTGGCAACAGTATTGCAGTTATTGCTTCATAACCTGGGAATTTGAATCTTCTCTGGTAAGAAATGAAGACAAAAAATCAGTGACGAGCAGACACAGAGAAACTAAAACTGTTTAAATAGTTTTCCCAAAGATTGCCCCACATTTTTGTTCTTACAAGAGTGTGGCGCTTCTTTGAGATGCATAAGGTTTGTTGCAGTTATTTTTCAATAGGGGTTGTATGCCTTCTACTTGGGTGTTGGTGATGACAAAAAGGCCAGGCAGGTTACATTTTGTTTTGATATGGCATATCCTGAGAGTCCTGCTTTGATTTCTGCAGTATTCTTACACTTAGCTTCAGGAAAGGTGGCTTCTTTTCTCCTTCTAGATTAATATTTGATGTTGCATTCATGTTATATAAGTGTTATAAATTGCGATAATTTGTTATAAATTCACTTTCTCTCCTGTGGTGGTGAGAGTCACTGCTGTTGTACTACTTTCTCAGGATTAAGTTCTACATAGGACTTTATTACTGTCACCTGGTGGAGTGGGCTAGGAAAGGGTATTTCTCGTTTTCTGCCCTCTATTTGCTGTTAACAGGTTTGTTGGGTTAGTCACCCTCCTTTTCTTGCTTGTATTCTCTTTCCATACAGCTCACGCTTTCCTTCCCACAATCTGTCATCCTACTTTCCTACCAAACAGAAAAGAACCGTTTATTATAACTTTAAAAATAAATGTTAAACAACCAGGAGTAAAGAAAGTTAACAGACAGCCAAATAGTTTTCACTGACGATCATTCCTGATCTTTGTCCCACTGCATAAATAAGGGAATGACTAAACTACCACCACATTCAGAGATGAGCAAAATGCATATGTGAATGTTTATTAGCTTTCCACTTCAGAGATTTATTTCCCTACTTGTTTAAATATTTTGAGAAACATACTGCAGCATTTAAACATGAAAAGCATACATTTCATATAGCTTTCCAGTTTCTGCTTTTCTATGGATGAAATCAACAGTATTCAGTATTCTGGCCTTGAAGCATCAGCATTTCCAGCCTGACCTCTGGATGCCTGCTAGGAGGTAGTGGAAGAATTTTGAGGAGAAAAAAGTGTGTTTCATAGTTGCGTTTAATCAAGAAACACTACTGTCCCCCAGGTTTCTCCATCTCCACAAGACATAACAGTACTAATTTCAAAGCCAAGTTTTAAACATTCCTTCAGTAGATAGTCACTGAGTCAAAAGTTATAGTTGATTATTTTAAGTAGAAAGGACAGCATGAAAGAGCAGATCATGGAAGATAACTTGGGTCTAAGTCACTTGTAGGTGATTCAGTTTGATTTCAGCATAAAGATTCACTGAAACAGCTGAGTAATTACCACAAGTGAAAGAAAGACTTCTTAAAGGCTACTCAACTGGTTGAAGAACTTAGGGACACAGAAGTTAACAGCAAGTGCTGGTGGGGGGGAGCACTACTTAAGATTGGTAAATAAACATTTCAATAAAGGTATTAGAAATGCTAACTCAGACTCCAGAAGAGGTTAACAAAGGGATTAATCAGCTTAGAAAAGCTACGTCTTGGGTGCAGGGTAGATTTATTAAGTGAATGGTAAAAAACTGTTGCCTGCAGTATTAGGAGACACAGAAAATTCTGTAAATTCTATAGCCATCTGCATGGGAAAGAATTACCAGAAGCTAGGCTGTTTTGGATCTGGGCAAGGAAAATGGAATCAGTTCCAAAATATTGTTTAACCATGCAAGTACATAGCAATATTAAGAGGTTAATAGAATAAAGAGAATAAGTATGAAGAGCCGATGGAACAGAGGTTGATCAGAGTATGATTAAAAGTGTGTATGTGGAAATATTGTTTCAGTTCCTAGTAAGAAAGTTATTGTAGCTTAATGAGAGGATAATAACTAGCAAAGGCGTTATTAAAAAGTTGCTGTCATAAAGAAGATGGCAGAACACAGAGCCTGGGGAAGCGAGGGCTTTTCTTTCTCCCAGAATGGTGAAGGAAATCTCAGGTAAATGAAGTCTCAGGCCCAGGTTCCCAGAATTTCTCACAAATCTCAGAATTGGGAAGTATTCATCTACCATATCAGTCAAAACATCAGTGTCTGCTCTAAAGAAAGTCAAAATAATTAATCAAGTATTACTGTGTGCTCAATAGTAGGCACTGCTCTGCTCTTCCTCCCTGCTTCAAAAGCTGATTTTGAGCAGAAAGGAAACCTTTCTGGGTAGCTGCGGAAAACTAACATTTTATTTGTTTTTCATGAGGCAGCCTACTTTATAGACAGTGTTCTAGATCTTGTGGATTTGGAATGACAAATAATAAACTGGCAAATGTTGAACTTTGGGAGAAGAAGTGCAAGACTGGATGGAAATTCATATTTAGAGCTCTTCCTGCTGTCAGGTTTTGGGCATGCCTTTACCTTTTTTTTTTTTTTTTTTTTTTTTTTTTAAGCTTGGAGGGACTTAAAATACCACATACAAGAACCTGGGTGGTCTTGACAACTAGACTCTTTAGAGACCCAGTAATACAGATTGCATATCGTGGATGTAGGCACTATTTCTGACAGTTTTAAGTCATTTATGTGAAGAGGTTATGGGAAGAGTAAACAGCATTCTGTCTTATGAAGCACAGTATTTCCTGTAAAAATATGAGGTAATTTTACTACCACACCACCTCTCCCCCCCCCCCCAAATACATGAGTCCTGATATGCAAGGCTGTGCGCACTGCAGTACTACATACAGTTCCAGTCACCTGTGTTTGTGAATTAAAAGACAGGCAGCAAAAGGCAAGAAGAATAGCAGTGCAAGTGGGAAGTAATTTTTTTATGTTGTTTTGTCCATAAATAAACTCAAATTAGAAGATTTATGATCCCCAGAGAGTCACTTTTCTGTCAAAACCATTAGCTTTAGGCTAAAATGTCAGTGCTAAGTTTTTATTGCTTGAGATTGTCTGGACTGGACTTGATCCAAATCATAGGACAAGTTGATGTCTTCAGTGTTGTTGAATTTTTTAGATCTGGCTTTAGCCTGATGTTACTGGCATGTCTGTTCCTTCTCGTGATTCATTTCTGTCTTTTGCTGTGTTTACATTTGCATCATCGCTGACTCATTGAGGCTTTTTTTGTTCAACAGGATATTTTTCAATGTATTGGGTGGAGGAGGTATAGGGATTACTGAATGTGATGTTTGCTGGGGATTACCTCCCAAGATATGAATGGACTGCCAAAAATGTAGGTAGTTCAGGAACATAGTCATTGTTAGTATGTCTCTTTTTCCAAACAGAGGGTCTGGTCTTGACCTCCCAATATAAACAGCCAGAAGAACTGTAATTTGTTACTTTGGAAAAAGCTCTGTCCTACAAACATTTATCCTAAATAATAAACTATCCCAGATACCAAATAGTAGCATAAACATGTAAGGTAAACTGACATCAGGCTTCTGAAATTCCCACCAGCAGAATATTTTAATTCAAGTGCATGTCTTACATTCTGAACATAATAATTTTCTTCTCTAGCGCTTGTGACTCAAGAGACTGCCAGCATAGCTGGTTACTGAAATGGGAAGGGTTTTTATGAATTCTTATAGGAGAAATGGCAGTAAAATGTCTTTTTCCTGAAAAGGGAGACATGCAGTATATTTTATCTCTAAAGTTACACTGCTGCAAGCTAAGAATAACTCTGCTGATCTCAGTGGAGTGTTTAAATAGAAGAGAGAAGGTTAGTTGGTTGTTTACAGATATGCAAACATGCTACCTATGTGGCTTGAATATTTCAAACATTTCTATTGCCTTCTCTGATTCAAAAGCCTGAAAATTGCTACAGAAGAACTAGAATAATGTTTTCAAGGAAGGCTTTCTAAGCAGAGAAAATAATTCAATCGCACAAAAACAGCCTTTGTACGAACTGTCTGAACACTTCAAAATCAAACCAAGAAAGGTTTCCTGAGCTGTCTGTTAAACACCTTTTACTTCAGTGGGATTTATAGACCTGCAGTAATATGGGCAGAAGAACATAAGCATGAGTTACTTTGCCTTGGGCAGACCTACATGATTTAACCCTGTCTCATTTTACTCCCAGTTTCCAAAATCCTGCCAGATGGGTACCCTAAAATCTCGCTTTCTTTGCCCAGGTTCTGCGTAGCTGGAGTCAAGAGCTCACAGTCTATATTGTCATGAACAAGTATTACTGCAGATTTTTAAAATGTAAAAAATGTGAGTGGTGGGGGAAAACCATAGATGTTACAGAGCATAGGTATTCTTTCTGATGTTAAAAGAAGGTTACCCATAAGCATTTGCTCCAAAAGGAGTAACTTATTTTTATCAACTTTTCCACAGGAAGAGAGGGAGTCCTGAATTAACTTGGAATACAGTCTAAATTTAGAAGAGGTTTCATGTTTGGATGTGGTCTGCATAGACTCTAATGGGGGAAAATTAATGCGGATGGCTGTTTGCTTGAGGTGTTTGTCAGTCTGCAGCAAAGCAAGAAAATAATACCAAAACTTCCTGTGGCCCTGTTTCAAGCGTGCCTCTTAATTTCTTTTTTCTGGGCTCCTTTTTCACCCATCTCTCCTTTGACTTTGATTTGTAAGTCATGCCTTCAGACTTTGCTGTAAAATTTCATGTTGTTTCTTTTTGTGTGTGTGTGTTTCATATTTCTTTATGAAAATGGCGATAATAGTTATGTTGCCCTTTCTAACTAGTTTTGCAGAGCCAATCTGGGAGCAGCCAAATGGAGAAGCTGTGTTTGGAAAAGTGAACTTTGTCAATTGATGCTGTTTGCCATCTGCCTTTTTTTACCTTTTTTCCCCCAGTGCTTAGAAGCAACTATTACATTAAACAAAAACACAGCAGCCATGCCTCTGCAAAATCGTGCACAGTTTTGTTCATATGGTTAAATGAGCAGGCTCCTTTGGGCTTGCTTGACATAAAAGTATACGTCAGCATTTAGAAATTCAGGGCAAAAATAGTTAAACACAAGATGGGAGGGCTGACACTTTTTTGCGTAAAAAGTTGTTAGTGCTAATGGAGCCAAGGACAAATAAAAGACTTAAAAATATGATTCTCTAGTATGTACACGGTTTAGTGATCAGGAATAGATATTTTAAGGTATCCTTATTTTGCTGTACCAAGCCCACTGGATAAATCTATTTAGTAGGAGTAACAGTTGGAGATAAATCCAATGTTTAGGATACAGTTGTTAAGTCCCAATAGAAGTCTTTTGAAATAGTATCATGGTATGTTATAGCTGTTGAAAGATCATTTACTTGTATTCAGTCACACTGGTGTACTATTTGCCGTGCTGTGCCAGTATGCTTTAGCTAAAAGGGAAGAGTACTGCCTGGGTTTTTCAAGTGTAGGAAATCCATGCTTCAGATACCTTCCTGTCACTGAGGTCTCCGAGAAGAAAATACGTCAGTCAGGTGTTAAAATGTGGTTTAATACATAGCTTGCTCTGAAAGTCACTGTCTTTGAATGTGACTGGAGGATTTGTCTATTTCATAGATTTATATTTCTCTCCAATCAACCAGTGAATGAGTATGTTGTATCATGTAAGGAAACCAGCCTTGTGGTTTAATTTCCACTTTTGCTCTGTGCATTGTTTGTGTAAATTTATTAAAGACGGTTGTTCAAAGGAGCAGCATGTATTGAAAACTTAGGTGATTTTGGCATCTAATTCCTTATTAAAAATCTTACCCTTTATGCCCTTGGTTTGCTAGTTTTATTTCACCTGTAAAGGGAGATAGCGCAAGGATGCTTAGAGTATAATTAACTGCAATAGGAATGAAATGCTGAGACACTGAAATAAGTGGTGCTGCTTGCCTCTGAAAAATGCTGCCAGAAAGCTAGATTTCACTAAGATACAAGTTGCAAAAAGCCATAGGGGAAAATGGTGCTCAGTGAGTATACTGATATATGCACATACACACAGGATTTTGGCACAAACTTTGGCAAGAAGAAAACAACTGAAGTCAAGGGGCAGTATCAAAAGAGGAAAAGCATTATATTGTGACTAAGGGAAACAGTGGTTCTAAACCCCAGACCCTCTTGCCCACCTCCCTATTGCCACAGCTCAGCAGAGAGGGTATTTCAAGTAGTTAAGAACATGAAAAGAAAAATATCAGCTTTGTGCAAGGGGGAGATAGATCTCAGCAGTTATTTTGCTGGTTGCACAGCTATTTAAATTACAAAGCAATGACGGGATTGGGATGTTCTTTCCAAATAAGGCTGAAAGCTGTTCAGCAGCTGGTAGTCTGAGGGTAGGGCTGGGGGGTACAATCTCACGGCAGAGGTCTATGATGTCAGTCTCTGCTTAGTTAGTAGCTAAGCCTTCTTTAGGGAGATTAGGCACTGCTTTCTGGATTTCAGAACAAGGAAGATCTCATTTGCTATCTCTCGGGGCCCTTAAAATAGGCGTAACAAAGTTTTAAACTTGGTCTGGGGCAAGGAACTAGCATGCCAAAAATGCTCTTAAGTAAAGGGTGCTAGAAAATGATTGTTGCTATTTCTTACCTATATAAGTCTTGGGAAAGACCGGATGCTGTTAAACATCAGAGGGAACCAGAACAGACAAAACTCCTTAACAATTGCTATTAATATGCTGCACAGAAGTACCCTATTCTACGTGAATTGGTTTGCCATTGAAACAGATCTGGGAATAACTGTGGGGAGTAATCCCGGAAAGCACCATTGGAAAGCCCCAGACAGAGAAAGTTGTCTCTTAGGAAGTAAAGGGAGGGAGTCAAAGAACTACAAAAGATCAGTCAGTCTGTAACAGTCTGGGATAAGGGAGGAAATAAATAGCTCCTATGCAGTACTCTGATCTAGCTCCTGATTTATTTTTTTTTCTGTTGTTGCTGGAGAGTGGGTCAGTGGTAGATAAAGGCTGTTTTCCAATAATGTTAATGGCATTATATAATTGAAAATGCATTCCTGAATTCTGTAGATTTAATGGTTTCTGGGAATTGGGGCTGTAAGCATGTTCTGTGCTGAGATGGAAAATGACAAATTTAAATTATACTGGTTAAATGTGCAGTGTCTGAGTGAGGAAATTCCTGAAAATCTGTATACATGGCTACCTTTTTCAGATACGTAGGTTCATGCCATCTCCTTCCATCCATTTAGGATGTCAGCTGGAAATTTTCCTTGACCCGAAGCACATGATTTTCATTGAAGGAACAAAATCCATGAGCATTCATAGAAAAAAACAAATGTATTGGAGATGCACCCAGTTTTTGTTGTTGATCTGTGTACAGAAGACCTAAAGGAAGCTGACAGAATATGCTTCATTATACTTGTTGCATCTGTGAATAATCACTGATTTTTTTCCTGTGGTCTTACAGCAGCTTTCATTAGCTATTTGCATAAGGAGTTTACTGTCAATTGAGGTGGATTTAATTATGCATATATTTATTTTATTTACGTCTTTGCTCTTTTTTATTGGGAACTTGAGAGAATACAATTACTAAAAAATAGCTTTAGGGTTTCATTTACAGAATTTCTGTGGTGCTATACCTCATCACTGTTACTGGCAAATGCATGCATGTCCTCTTCTGTTGTAACTGCTTTCTATATAGCGGCTCCAGATGTAGTGTCAATTGCCTGAAACCTTTACACTGAAAGAATCTCAAGCCTGATTTATTTGAGATTTCTAGGGTATCAAGATTTTTCCTCTTTTAGGTGATCATGGCACTTGAAATAGAGACTCATCTGTCTCCTTGTATAAAACAATGGAGTAGGGAAAAGGTCTCCAGTTGTGGAGATGGCTTAGTCATGATTTCCCTCCTTTAGCATATCTTTAGCTCACCCTCTTTTCTGAGCAAGGCATATAAGAGTAAGAAGTCATTGCTGCTTTTTCCACATTAGCTTTGCATCAAGATACCATCTTTTTTTTTATGTGAATTATCAGGATGATGAAGCATGTGTTTCACTTTGAAGCTCTATAATAAAAATTTTTCCAGGATTGCATTTTCTTAACTTGCAAACTTTAGTAAAGTTTGAAGATACGTTTTTAGGGAAAAAAAACCCAAAAGCCATCTTTCTTTCATGTTTCGTTAAGATTTGCTTTAGTTTTGCCTAAAGTTGCTTATTTTAATGATCTCTGCATTTACAGAAGAATATGCAGCCACAGTTTACTCTTGTTGTTGGAAGATCAAACAATAGAACATGGAACTCTATAAACAGAGAAGATGAAATTCTTCCAGAACCACAGAGAATCTCCAGTGAAGTCAGACCAACTCTTCACCTTCCTGTGAGTTTTGCTTGTCAGTTGTTCATCCCTGTTATTGTATGCATCTGGTATCTGAACTAAACAATTCCCATTTGGTTCCAACAGACTGTTATCCTAATTACAGACTGATTCTCTCAACTGGCAACTGACAGTCATTATAGATTTATTACATCTGTACCTATTGCAGTTCCATCAAATCTGAAGCAATCATCAAAAATGAAAATAGAGAAACAATTACCTTTGGGAATTAGAGGGAAAAATCAAAGAGGAACATTTGGCAGGCTTTTGATGAAGCTAAAACTTCTTTGAAAATGACACGTACAGTAAATATATCTGAATGAACTGAGGATATTGTCATGAAACTGTTCTAGGAACATCACAAAAGAAAACTAGGTGGAATGCCAGCTCAGCTGGTTTTTGGTACTTCATTTTCTCTGCTATTCGGCCCTGCACCGTTGCTCCTCCAACCCACACTGTGCACGTTCCTGTCCTACAGCTGGAACAAAGACTGTGCTACTTCCTTCTTCCAAAAAAGCACCCCCTTTGTGCCCCATGGAACTTTATCAAATGCTAGCTTTTTCTCTCATCTTGAATTCAAGCTTTCTGGGCTGCAAGCGCACACTGCCAGCTCATGTTCATTTTTTCATCAACCAACACCCCCAAGTCCTTCTCTGCAAGGCTGCTCTGAATCTCTTCTCTGCCCAACCTGTAGCTGTGCCTGGTATCCTGGGCTGCATCAAAAGGAGCGTGACCAGCAGGTCGAGGGAGGTGATCCTGCCCCTCTACTCTGCTCTTGTACAAGAGACCTCACTTGGAGTATTGTGTGCAGTTCTGGTGTCCTCAACACAAAAAAGAAATGGAACTGTTGGAACAAGACCAGAGGAGGGCCACGAGGATGATCAGGGGACTGGAGCACCTCCTGTATGAAGATAGGCTGAGAAAGTTGGGGCTGTTCAGCCTGGAGAAGAGAAGGCTGCGTGGAGACCTCATAGCAGCCTTCCAGTATTTGAAGGGGGCCTATGAGGATGCTGGGGAGGGACTCTTCATTAGGTACTGTAGTGAGAGGGCAAGGGGTAACGGGTTCAAACTTAAACAGGGGAAGTTTAGATTGGACATGAGGAAGAAATTCTTTCAGTGTAAGGGTGGTGAGGCACTGGAATGGGTTGCCCAGGGAA
Source organism: Ara ararauna (assembly GCA_028858755.1). Taxonomy (NCBI): domain Eukaryota; kingdom Metazoa; phylum Chordata; class Aves; order Psittaciformes; family Psittacidae; genus Ara; species Ara ararauna. The sequence goes on along the minus strand of CM054376.1, from coordinate 83,627,518 downwards.
GTTGTGAATGCTCCATCGCTGGCGGTGTTCAAGGCCAGATTGGACATAGCCTCGGGTGGCATGGTTTAGTGTGAGGTGTCCCTGCCCCTGGCAGGGGGGTTGGAACTTGATGATCTTAAGGTCCTTTCCAACCCTAACTATTCTATGATTCTATGAAATCCAGGTTGTTTCATTTTGGTTTTTACCTATATACAAGAGCTATGTATAATGTGCATGAAGAAAAACAATATTATAATATCTGACACTGAGTTGTTTTTTCATGTCTGTTTCATGCTGGCACTGTAACAACTGACCTACAACATCTTAAGAGATTCTATTGTCTTTTTTCTTCTGAGGAGTTCTTATGTATGTTTGTGCAAATCACTGGGGCAACATTTTTTTAATAAAGTTCTCATCCAGCCACAGGAAAGATGTCAGAGGTAAGGGCTGTAGTACAAGTTCTCATGCATACTCTTGATAATAATAATGCTAGCAGGTGTGGAAGCAGGTGTGGCACCTGTTGGCCTCTAGGTCCATACACCAGACAATTCAATTCCCTGCTGGAACTGTTAGATGCCTATTGTTCTGGTGGTGTTCCCATAGCTGTAGCATCTAGATTCCTGATTCTGAAAACTCTTGCCTCTCCCCTTTCTCTTGTGGCTAAAGTACTCCCCAGGCATCTTGGCTGACCGCCAACCATGATGAAAAAAAAAGCCCAGAAGAGATGAGCCTGTACACACAGGCCACCTCTACTTCTTACAAGCTCAGAAATGGGCTGCTTGTATCAGGTTTTCCTTAACTTTGGTGTCAGGACTCTGTGTGGATGACTTGATGCTGCAAAGCTAATGTAATGCTAAGCTTCAGTGAAGCTCGATACAAGCATGTGTTAGCTATTATTGCTGGGAGTGATGAAGAATGTCCTTGCTGCCAATGAAATGCAAGTCCAAGCCCAATCCTAAATGCAGACTCACCTTCCATCCTCATTTATGTGTTTGCAGCTCTGCCTTCAGGCTGAGTGTTTTGAAGAAGCCAAAATGGATCCAATCTCTTGATCATCAGGTCTGGATGAATCATAACGGTGCAACAGGTAGCCTGAGTCTGCCTTTTTCTAAGCGCAGTTTAGATGCTTGAAGCCAGAGGTACAACCAGGTTTTTAATTACCACTGTGGCTAGGAAGCATGAAGTCACAAGTGACATGCCTGAGGCTGCTTTTCAGCAGGCTGTGGGGACATAGCTGTTAAATCCTGTCTGTGGAACAGAGCTGTGAGCATGACATAAGTTCTCAAAGTGTAGCCTGCTGGCCTCATGGAATGTCTGTTGTGGTCTGCCAAGAATGTTTTTAACCCTTGTTTCCCTTAACAGGACAGCTGATCTTTGGAGGAAGAGGGAGAGCCTTTCCTAGGTTAGGAGTCTGAGTGTGTGGAGGAAGCGCGAGAGGCACTAAGCACTGGGGCTGAGACATCCCTGCAGCCATGTTACGTATTGAAGACTGTACTGCCAGCCCTCGTTCATCTGTTACTGCAGAAAATGTCCTAAGGGGTAGGAAAGGAGATGTCATCTCTTCTGCACATAAGGTTGGGAGAAAAAAGGAAAAGGGGGTTGGAAATCTTTCAGTCTTGCTTAGCAGCACCTGTATGTGGGCTGGGCTGTGCTTGGACAGAGGAGTGCTTCTGCAGAGCCTGCACTCACAGGTGCAGTGGTGGGAAGGGCAAAGAGGAAGATGCTATGCATTTCCCAAATGGCTTTTTGAACCACTGGGAGGCAGCACGTCAAACCTCTGGGCTGTGGAGCCTAAATTATCCCCAAGTAGAGCCTGGATACTGAACTGGAACAATGAGATAACAGGCAATTAAATGGATTGTGGAAAATACAACTGGAAAATACTGGTTAGATCATCTAATTCATCACCCTTTCAAAGCAGGATTGTTCTCAAATGTATTTTTTGGTGGGTTGTCCAGTTTTATTTCAAAGAAGCCCATTAAAATGTTTAAATTGAATATTATACTTAAGTTTGGAGTGACTGTATGCTGCATGATCTCTGTGACACTGCTGCATAATTTAGATTTCTTGCCATGCTATTAATAAATGTGGACAAAGACCAGATGCAAACAAGCTGTAGCGGAACTCAAGAATCTGTGGAAGCTAGGCTAACCTCTTTAACAATATAACATGTGGCTGTTACATTAACACAGCCACTTTTTTTTTTTTTTTTTGCTAAATCTAAGCAATTTGTTGAAAGCATGAGAAAAAACCTAAGAACAGCAATAAAGCATGACCTCTGATATGAAGTCTTCCCCTTTGACAGTTTCACCATTTAGTATAAATTGATGGGAATATATATCCAAACTACTGTTACGATTTTATAGTCTACACTTTCGTTTCTCTTGGTGTCTCCTTTTTCATTCCTTTCTACATTTAAGTCATAGAAGAATTTAAGGAAAAGCATGTATAAACCTTAGGTGGTTGTATATTTGAAGTGTTAACAAGCACAAGGTCTTTACAAATGGCTACCATCTGATTAAAGAAATGTTGTGTCACAGTGTAAGTATTTGTATTTTTTGAAAAAAGTGGTTTGTGCAAGTTCTAGTGGTGGTCTGTAACCTTTTGTTTCATTCTGGAAAACTGATCCAGCTGTGGGTTTCTTAGTGGAAACTGGTAATGTGTTACAACCAATAGCAAGGCAAGCAATGGATTTTTCTTTATGGCAATACAGAGTAATGCAGTTAATGACTTTAATTTGCATGAATGAACAAACAAAACATACAAACATATGTGAAATGTTGTTAACCCTTTCTGAGAGGCTGTGTTACTTTATCTTGAGAATAGCAGTCTTTGATGCTGCTTAACTAATTGTACTTCTCTGCAGAAGTGCTTGTGACAGATCTCTGGAGAGAAGTCAGAGAAGAATATTTCCCTAATGTTTTTCAGACTCTTTTGATATGAGTATTTGTTTTCAATACACATAACTGATCTGGGTTCCATAGATAGCTCAATTTCCCTGGCTTCTCCCCAGCTCTGCCAATGCAAAGCACTCAGAAACCACCTTAATCAGGTAATTAAAGATTTTCCCTGCTGTGAGTGCAGAAAATCCCAAGGGAGAATAGCTAAAAGTAATGCTAAAAGCCTGTGATGGGTCCAGGTGTAGTTGAAGCTGGGCCGAGGCAGTGCCAAGCCACTGCCATGGCACAGCAGCCTCAGGGGGCTGTGGGGCAACCAGCCCAACTGTGGAGTTTTCTTCAATTTGTGTTGAACCAACAGCTCAGAAAGGGGAAAAGGCAGGTCTGTGACAAGAGCTGAAAATGTTCAGATGAGGGATTTTTATTCTTTTTTTCCCCACTCATATCAACCGTATTTTGATGCTGCTATATTCAGATATTCATATATGGCTTTAGTTCAGTATGAACTTCAGACCATCTTTCTTTAAAAACAATAGGAAGAGGTTAGCATAGATTTAAAGCAAGCAACAAAACGATAATTGTGGATGTTGGCTTTCTTTTGAGGAAAACTTTGGACAGTATAATGTTACAAGTTAATCAGTATAATTCTGTGTAGGTTTGATGCAAAACTGCATGCATCTTGTTTGTTTTGACTGAATTACATTGACTTCTTGGGTTTCTTTTGGATGTTATTGGTTGAAAGCCTCTTGAAATCCTTGTTTGCAATATTATGGAATATTTATTTTGTGCTTATTCAGAAGTTGAACAGTTTTCTGGTTAGCTTAATGAATAGTAATTCCAGTGATATGATTTATACTCAAGCATACAGTTCTAAGCAGTGCTTTCATTGTTCATGAGGCCCAGAACTGTGGTTTTGTGATAAGAATACACTAATAATGGATTTGAGACCTTAACATAACATTGAAATATTTTCATGGAAATTAAATTATTGAAGTGGTTAAAGCATTTTAATTTCAAGTAGATATTTCCAAAGGAAAATAGAATAACATTGTGTCTTTCATTTTGTTTTCCACTCTAGATTAAAATAATGTTTTTAATTTTTGTATACATAGCGCATGCTGTTTATAAGCCAGTTTATCTCAAGTACATATGAAATTGAAGGTAGCATGAGGAATTCACTTTGCTAGTTGGAAATAAATTCTGAAATTTTATGTAGATAATATAGGAGTAATTTTATTTTTAAAGGAAAATTGTGTAATTTTACTATTGAACAAAAGGAAACTCAGCTACAAAATGAACTCATATGTTCAAAGATGGTTATCCAGAAGGGAGTATTCCAGTGTATGAAATGACAAATTTTTCCTTTTCTGGTTCATTCCCTGGTAGTTAGGGGACTGTCATGAGGTAAGCAGCTTTGTCATTTTTTGCCCGTTCAGGTCATTATCCAATAACTGTCGTCCATTTTTACTATGCCACATGATTGCTAAAATTTGATTGTCTTGTCTAAACTATTTCTCATCTCCCATGTTAACAAGTATTAGTCTGACTTCCTAAACATAACTCCTGTTTTTTTCCCACTGGCCTTCAGTTTGTTAATTTCTTTCACTTCCCCTCCAAAGTAGTTTCAAACTCCTTATGCCCTTGAAGGTTATGACTCTTTATCCATGGTAGTGTACAAAAGTAATTTAGGCTTCTGTTTTCCTTTTACTTTGCCTTGGGTGGGACTTTTTCTTTTGCGTGGGGGTGGGATGTGTTGGTTTTTTTTTGGTTGCTTGGTTTGGTTTGTTTTCTCGTAGGTGATTACTTTGCCAACCTTCTTAATCTACAAGTGTCAGTAAAGAAGAAAGATGAGTATAAGAGGGGTTTTCATATGGCCTTTGACTTCAGCTCTTATTTTGGCTGTTCCTTTAGTGATGAGTCCTTCAACAGCTAAAGTAAAATCTCTTGCACTCTCCATGTATGCACGTCCTCCTTTATGTATTTCTTTCTTGCCCCAAATACTCTATGCAAAGTGGAACAATTTCAGTATAGAGGGAGATTGTATTTCAGTGTAGCCTGTGCCTGGTTGTTGAGGTTATTACCTGAAGGGTGTGCATTTGTTGGCTTAGCAAGGTGACTAATGAATCCTCAATGACAATTCGGTTGTTTAAAGAATGACGCTACTGACATGTGTTTTACGTTAAGAAGCAACCTTCCCTTCTCCCCAGTCCAAGAAAAAAAAAGGACCATGAGTTATGTGTGGCTTTAAGTAAAGACCTGATGACAGAGCTTAAAGCTGTGAATCTTGGGTAGCAAGAGGTATTCTGCTAATTCAGGTTGCTTAAAGGCTGGGAAAGCATGGGATGCTGTCTCTGCTGTTATGCCAGGTGATTATTGCAACTTAGAAGATGCAATACTGAGCACTGTATCACTTAAAACTTTTCAGATTGAGTTAAAATTTTATTTATGCAATTTTGTAGATTTTTATGTCATTCAGGTTTTGTTCATTTAGGCCCCAGTTAGGCAAAGGTCTTACTCAACTATCTCTGAATGCATTACAAACTGAGATCTTAAATAATAGCATCTGTGGAGCAAGAACTCCTCTCAGCTTCCTGCAAAATGTGCTTCATAAATCATTTCATGTGGCCTATTTTAAAGAGTTTCTGTTGGATTAATCAAATTGCTTTCTAGAGTCTCAGAGCCTTCTCTCCAATTAATCTTGTCTATGGTATTTCAAAGAAACTTATATATTTGTTTGGGCTTCCTATAGATTACTTAATGAGTTAATATATTGTCTTAAGTAGAATGAACATGGTATAAAACTGCAATGACATTATTTAGCATGTCAACAATTAAAAAGAATTAGGAGAAAACTATCGAACTCTGTTACTCTGATGATTAAGAAAATGCAGGGTTGGAATTGGCTGTTAGTTTGTAGTATGCTTATCATAGCAGAAGAGGAGATAGCATGCTCGATTACAGTAAGATAAAGTGTAATATTAATTAGAAGGCTTGCTTTGCTCAGCAGTGTAGTTCTGTACTACTCTTTCACAAGCCACTTGACAAATAGCTTTTCCATGCAGAGGAAATACAGATGACAGAAGAACAGTGACAATGTCTCCGTGTTATAATCTGGCTTCCTAATTGGTAGGTAACAACCTTTGGGCAAATTTGCTCAGTATGTCACCAGCAAGGTAATTCAGAGGCACACATACCTGATGCTTTGGAGTATGATTTTCCGGCTCTCAACTGGCTTAAAAAAGAGGGCGGGGGCTGAAGTACATCTCAGAAACACCCGTGAATCCAGTGTCTGATCAAAGCTTTTCTTTGAGCATGTAAAATTACTTTTTCTTGGCTGCGAGTGCAGAAAGTTAAGCATGTTTAAATGGTATTTTTCAAGTGTTTTTCATTCCCTCCTGATGTCATCTTTAAATCTGGTAATTCATCCTTGCACTGGTGAAGCAACACTATTCACCAGAGGAATTTATTTGGCGAAGGCTTTTCCTTCCTGCCTATGTTTCCCAGAGCTAAGTGTGCTGTTCATGCTCCTGGAGCCTGTGGAGAGCTAATGGCTGGGATGTGCCAGCCACAGGGATAAGGGCCATGCCAGTAGCACATGGCTCCTGGAAATGCCTGGCTTCCTTGGTGCCTTTTAATTTGTGGTAGCCCAACTGGATGAAATATCGGAGTGGCATGGAAAGGAAAATGTCACGTTCTGTGTTGTAGTAGCTTGTGCAGTGTATAAATGAGAAATTAATTGCCACCTGGATGCTTTGGAGGGAAAAAAAGTGTTAAGAACAGTGGAAGGCATTTTTCACAGAAAGTATAGAAGAAAAATATGCCATTTCTTATGGTTTTAGTGTCATCCTTTGTAATGTATGGATTTACTGCATTTTACTGTGTGTGGCTCTGATAGTTTTAGTGTTTTGTCTTTTACTTAGGAGAATTTAACAAATCAGAATTTAATTCAGACATACTAACATGGTTTCCTCTATGCTAAATATGAAAATTTATTGCAAGCACATTTCTTTAGATTTAATCATAGAATACTGGGTACAAGTAAACATATTAGCTGCATTTGTTTGTTATAATTATATGGCATTTAAACAACACAGAAGTAACGTAACTGTATAGATACCTTTTAAGACTTCATTGCAGGCTTGTTTATGTATGCCAATTACCAAAGTATAAGTACAGGGGTTTAATATAATGAGGTGTCTGGAACTTGCCTATATCTGTCATCCAGCTAAGTTTCAATAATAATTACACAGTTTAGAATTCACTTTCTCTGAAATGAGAATATAAAATTTGTTAGTTGCTAGTTTCCAAATTGGAACTCTGTTGTGATTTAGCTCGTCTTATGATCACTGTATAAGAAAAATTTTTGATGGCATATTGTCTACTTTTCTCTTTCAAAATGAAGTCTGTTAAGCACCTTTCTGGATTGGCTACCCTTGCTTTATTGCCCATAATGCCTGCTTTGCTCTCTAATGCCGTTGTCTAGTGCACAGCTGAAACAATGAGCAGAGCTGTTATTGTGTGTAACTGTGTGCAGCAGTAGAGATTTATGGTTATTGTCTGCATTCATATGACCTGTATGAAATCCCTTTGATTACTGAAATTCATCTTTATCATAAGGAGGATTCCCGCCTCTCCCTTACCATTTTTCCATCCGCAAATGCCCTTTTCTCTTTAACCTTTCATTTTGTAACAAGGGATTTCATCTCCCTTTCTTCACCACATTGTCTTTGCTCTTCCAGATCTGCAGACCACGTCTTCTGCTCCGGTGACATAACTCTTGATACCTTGCCAAATATTTAGCTAAAAAATGGACTGTTGAAGTGATGACATGAGATTTTTTGAGCAGCTATGATATTTATTCAAGGAGTCTGCAATCTATCCCAAGGTGATGTACTTCAGTTCAGACTGGCTACCTGACATTGCAGTGACACAGTGCCTCAAGTAGGAATTTGGAAAAGGGGTCTTGGACTTCTTGGTAGTGAGGGAGTGACTGAGCAACAGGTTTGTGGCAGCAATAACAATATATGTGCCAGAATACTCAAAAATGAGTGGGTGGCTGTTATGAGTGGCACTGAGGTTTGAAGTTTGTTTTTCATCTAGATATTATACTTTTATGGATTGATGGTTAGCACATTTTGAATGCAGAACAGATCTTCATTTCATGAACTAGTAGGACATAAGGACAGCAGGGGCATATTAGTGTTAAATTATAGAGTCTGTTTTTCTTTGCTGTGCATTTCTAGTTAGTTAGAAAAACACATTTTTACTTAATTTTCTGTAAAATACCCTAATTAAAAAAAAACAACAAACAACAGACCTTTTTGTGATTCCACAAGTGGCTAGATAACTTGCTTGGCCAGATTTTTCAAATGTGTTGCTTGTTCAAGTATTCTAATGCTTGCATAGTTTACGCACATCATTACATTAAAACATAGGTTAGAAAATGTAAGAATCTTTCTTGTCTCGGCTGTCTGGATGGCAGATGAGATTTTCTGTGTTTTCATCTGTTTTTATTAGTGTACCCAGCTTTCAGTGTGATTGCTGTTCAGTATGTGTTTTAGCTTGCTATAAATACCTGCCCCCATCCCTCCTTTTTATTTTTGTTAGAAGAATAGTAATACCAAGAGAAGGGAATTTTCCCAGTCCTTTCTCTTTTCCTCTGTGTTGTTATATTACAAATGTTTCCAACCAGAACACTCAGGCAGTGTCAGTAATATGCTTAATATGCTTGATGTTTCCGTTTCTTTTCCTGTTGACATGGCTTTACAGTAATGTGCAGTTAGGGCAGCAGAGTACAGTCTAGAAAGATGTTGGTGACCTGTAATATGCAGTGGAGAATGCTGCTTTTAAGAGAGGTAACAAAGATTTCAAGCAGAGGATGTAATGCTAGCTGCTTTCAGCACTACATTGGCTATTCCACAGAGAAATTTGTTTCATGCGTGGCAGTTGTACTGGTTTTGGGCAGAGGTGATGATTTCAAGACTCTGATACTATAGAAAAATCCGTAAAACCCTTTTCATTCACTAGTTTTTCATTCACTAATTTTCTAATTTCTGTGTGGCAACCCCCCAGAGTTCTCTTCCACTCAAAAAAGCATGTTGCCTGTCATAAATGAGGGCCTTCCTGACAGTGGTTTCTTTTAGTGGAGGAAAAAATGACAATTGGAGTATAAAAGGTTTTAGAGATGCAGCTTCTGAGAGTATAATGATTGGAGGCCATTACTCTTCTAAGGCTGCTTTCTGGATACTTTTAGAAAGAAATATGGTACTTGAAGTTTGAAAGTAGTTTTATTTGTGTTCCTGCTTGCTGCCCTTGCTGCGTGTAGCACAGTGGTTTTCATGAGTCGAGGCAAATATTCTGTCAGTCTTGGATCTGAAGTAATATCAATGAACTGTTGTAGGAGGGAGTTTCCCTCTCCTGCGTAGCCCAGAGCCTTAGGTGGTGACCTAAACTTAGTCCTGTTGTTCAGAATCATTGCCTTGTTTTCGTACATGGGTATATAAGCCAATTAGGGTTTCAAATATATGCAAAACAACTGAGAATTGAGTGAATTAGCTTTGCTGCAATTTGATAGGAGAGGTGAGAGGTTGTGGTCCCCTGCAGCACTTTGAAGCTGTTTAGTGTGCCTGCGTATGTGACCTGCCATGCAGGTTCTTCATCTGAGCTACTGGTAAAGTGTCTGTGCTTACCCAGAATAGGCCACAGTGATTCAAGTGCTGATGTTTTTTTATCTGATTTCAGTTCTAGTCTGTAAGTAGTAACCTTGAGAAGGAATTCAAAACATGAACTATCATGGGGAGTGATCAAGAGCAAATTGAGCTTTTCGGGGCATTGTGGCCTGAAATGCTTTCTTCTTAACATAATTCAAAGTGCTGGTCATGCTGTGTGAAGTAGAACAAAGATAATTTGTAATGAACATTTAACTAATTTCACTGTACTTTGTGGCTTTTGTACAATAGCCAGTGTCACATAGCTTCACTTTTTAAAAATACCTGTGAAATTCCTTCAACAGACAGTATCTCATTTGGCATTTTTTGTAATTGTATATACAGTTTTCCCTACAGTAGACTAACTTTTGCATAAATTTTGCACTTTTGTTTATCCCATTTTAATCTGTGTCTCTTGTCCTTCCCTTGGATAACATGCCATAGCACTGACAGGCTATTAAGGGCCACTTTTACCACCATATCGGCTAGCTGTTCAGGGCAGATATAAACGAGAAAGTGCTTAAAATACCAATGATTTTCCTATGTGAAGATTGCCAATGTTATAATAGCCCTGGATTTGAGCTACAGCAGTAGGGAGCACTGGAAAATGGTTCTTTGTTCACTGCAGTCACAGAACTGTTTTTTTTCTTGATTGGATAAGCTATGCAGCAAAATGGAGTAGTGTCCATTGCAATTAGATATGCAACTTGATAGTCAAAGCTATTTCTAATTAAATTTTCTTTTAGTGAATTTACAATAGCAACAAAGTAATATGACTCATTATTTGTCTTTCACACTCAAATGAGTATTTTCAATTTATGCTTTGTCCAGTGTTCACTCACATTACCTATTTGATTCTTTTAGAATTTAGGTATTTTTTTTTAATTTAGATTTCATCACGGTAATTATAGGCCCATTGTAAATTTTGAAGCATGGCCTTTGTATGGTATCAGAAGTTGCTGTGGATTTCTGTTTATGCTTGTGTTGGGGTGAAGGTGTAATGGGGCTTGCCTGTGATTTCCTTTGCACAAACTTTGGGGGATCTTTGGTATTAAAATATGTAGAATTATGAAATCTACATTCACCTAGGTCTGCAGCTGTGTTCTTGTCTTTAAGCATATGATGTCTCAAAGCTTTGCTTGGCCTGCATCTGAGAATGTGAACCTAATTGTACGTAAAATAATGGGGGAACTAGTAAGTAGAAGAATGGGGTGTATTATGTTCGGAAACTGTGATGACTTATACTTAGGTCTGTAATGTGCTCATATATATCAGACCACATTAGTGTATATTAGTAGGTTTGAATTCTTAATGAGCTTTTCTTTAAAAGATGTTTGTAATTGGTGCAAATGGCTGACATTGCCAGAGAGCAGGGGAGTAATTAAGAATAAGCAAAGAAACAGAAGGCTGGGAAATCAGAACATGATTTTTTGTTTCTCTTTTGAACTTGCATTACATTACTTCCAAGACCTAATTCTGGAATAGTTTTCCTCTGGAGAGTGAAGGTATGTAATAGACAGGAGAACAGTCTTTGCTTGTAAAGGTGCTGTGATGAAAGATATAGAGCATTTCAAGAAAGAAAAAAAAAAAATACACAGGGTGGGGGAAATGTTACAATTTTTTTCCAGTTTATTGAAAACATTAGGTTTTTTTCTTTTGTAAATGTTCTGTCAGCGATCGGAATTTTTATACATTGTGCTAATCCTACCTTTATATAAAAGTCATAAATCTTATAAATTAACGTGTCAGGCAGTTACCAGAACTCTTCAGTCTGTTTCGTTTTATGGGGTGATCTGACACGTTTTGCAAACAGCAGACCTAGGTGCTCTGCATGAGTCCCAAACTGGATTTTTAGTGATCAGCTCTCAGGAATGGACTCTGCATTACTTCCAATGAGGCGAGAAAATGTGGTTTAACTTAAAGGCAATAATACTGGAAAAAAGATATGAATTACTGACCTTTTGACATTGGATTTTAAGTTTAGCATAATGGTACTGTGGTCTGTGAATATTTTTATTGATACTTCTATTAGTTCCCTAATAATCTTGACATTTCCAGTTAGATTATATTTTCTGGAGCACAGAAGTCTCTTTTATTTTCACCTCTCCATTTTTCAAGGCTGCAGACACATTTAACAGCTAATTAGCAGAATTAGTAGAATTTTGTTGCTCACATTATTTAAGAAATATCAGGGATATGATTCTGAGCTTTTAGCTGACCTCTCAAAATATATATGCAACTATTTACCAAAACAAGTCACAACTTCTTTGTTTACTCTGTGAATTAAATATATTAGTGTAACTTCAAACAGCTAAAATCTGTAAGAGAGGGAAAACAATTTTGCATTTAATACCAAAAAGGCAATTTGTGATACTGTGAGACAATAAAAGAAAAGTCCAGTTAGGGTCTCTCCTGAAAGCAGCAGCATTTATGGGCAGTTCAGAATCAACAATATACATTACAGAGTATATTTTGATGAAGATGTTTTCATTATATCAAATGGCTTGAATATTTTTAATATAGACTTCTGTGTATTGTATATTTCTGATAACTTTTGCTGACATCCAGCAAGTTCTGATGTCCTGGAATTCTCTTGAGGTTTACTAGTGCAGAAATAAAAAAAAAAATAAAAAATGAAATTGCTAAATGCTTCCAGTACTCCAGCCCTGAAGCAGCATTCTGCAACCAGATGACACGTATAAGCTCGCTTCCCATAAGAGAGCAGTCTAGTGCTGAAGGAAAGAAAAAAAAAAAAAGCTATGTTTTTAATATCAGATGTTTTTAACCCAAGCATCTGTTTTGAAATTTTCTTAATTCAGAAAATGTCATGTTAAAGAAAGTGCAAAGTACTTTAAAATCATTAGGAATGAATAAGGCAATTTGGAGGAATGACAAACCACTAGGGCTTTTTTGAACATGAGGAATGCTCTTGCAAGAGCCCTGGAAGAGCAATAGCACTGGAAGAGTCATTACTGCTGGTATGTGTGGTACCTGCAGCATCAATGGTGGTCTTTCTAACCCAAGAAGCTGAGATGTTGCAGTAGCACGTTGCCACCTCTGTGGTAACAAAACACCCTGAGCCCCTTTCACAGATGCGTCTTTTACAGCTTGCTAGATAGCCAGTGTGGGCCTCAGTTCCTGAGAGGAAGGAAATGGAATCTGTTGTTTTACACCGACAAATGCTTTTCAGTTGTGCCTTAAGAGGTACTTCTATATTTGTCAGTGTCTTCTGCAATTTTAGGAAGATTATCTTCAGTGGAATAAAATCAAAAAGTAAGAACATGCTGTAGGTGTGATATCTGTCCTTAATTAACTGCCTCATGCAACTATGCTTTAATCTGTGATAATAAATAAAGGGACTTAAGTTTGCACTGATAGCACCTAGATTTGCAATTTTGGTGAGGATTTGTCAGCTTGGCCACATCAGTAGTGCAGTGCTTTACCGCAAAAAGCCTTTCTTAGCCTCCTGGTGTTGCTGTTAAAATAAGCACTAGCGGATCTAGTCTTCTCAGTGCAGGACACTGAGCACAATTTGAGGTATCTGGCAGTAGCGAAACACATTGTCATTCAAATATTAAGGGAAAAGTTTGTAGTTTGAATGCCAAACGGGCAAGTTCTGGCCGTTTTTTTTTTTTTTTTTAAATCAAGCATGCATAAGCCCATTGTAAAACAATTTTATTTTCTTTTAATATTTTTAAAGGAAATTATTTCTGTTGTATACCTGTGATGGACTACTTCAGCTTCTGCCGGTTCAATTGTCATGTATTTCTGCCAGCATAAAAGAAAGCAGTTCCATTCACTGGAATTTCACTTGTTTGCACCAGGAGGGAGTCAGTTCTACTTGACCATGGAGGTTATTTCTCAAACAGCCTTTTTTATTATTCTCTGTAGTTGCTCTTTGAGAAAAACAGTATGAATCAGTAATGCCTTGGAAACATTCAGGGCCTGTCCATCCCCATGTGTTCGTTTTCCTCCTTCCAAGCGGAAAATCTTGATCAGTTGGATAACTCCTTGTGGTTCTTGTACTTCAGATTTATATGAAATGTGGGACTCCATATAGATATTTTGGTTTAGGATTGATCTTCTTACAGAGCTTGCTTGTACACTAACATTTTGTGGGGAAAAGTCTTTCAAATAACTGCCTTCCTTACGAAGACAGTGTAGAGTACAGTATAGGCCATCTACTTTGGCAGCCTTTAGAGATTGCTGATTGCAGATAAATATTATCTCTTTTTCTTGATAGTGTCTTAACTCTACCTTCTCTGAGATTTTATTCTTTCCTGTTTTCCTCTGAACTTTCCTTGGATTTAGCCATCTTTTCCAGGAAATGAAGTTGATGTGGTTATGGTGTGCCTGCTTGTGTAATAAGCTTCTGCTGATACATTCTCAATCTGTTGATAAAGAAAAGGATGGAGGTCAAAGGCAGGAAGTTCCTACTAATATTGTCGAAACTGGTGCTTGGGCAAGGTGAAAAATCACATCTGGGAGCCCCGCTTTTTGTCCTCATAAAGATTACTGTGTAGCATTGTATTTTCTCTGTGAACTTTCTCTGGTCCCTGGATTCAAATTCTTGCTGAACTGTTAAGGCACCTTGGAAGCAACCATGCACGTGCTGCCTCCTGGCCCAGCATCCAGGCGTGGCTTGGAGGAGGTTCTGGGACAGTCCCTGGGGGCACACTGGTGTGAGAAAGGGGGGAAATAAGGAGTTATTGCTGTAAGTAGGCACAGATCATACAAGTCCACAGGTCTACTCTCTGGAGGACAGTTTCTTCAGTTCTGGAGATCTCTAGGTCTCTTCCTTGCTAGTATATTGGTGTTATTTTTATTCATCTTTCCTGCTCCCACACTGAGAGTACTGTCTCTGAATAGGAGCATAGCCATGGGGTATGTGGGTTAGATGTGATCCAGTAGCGCAGAGGTTCCCAAACTGTGGTCTCCAAAATGCTTCTAGTGCGTTGCTGGCTCTGTCTGTTTGCAGCTGCTAAATTGCATTAAAGACTGCTAAAAATAGGCTGAATGTTTCCCCATTTACTTTCCAAGCCAGCAATTGCTATAATTGTCACTTGTCAGGGGGAATATGTGTGTGCAAGTGCTTGAGCATCTGTGACTGATGGGGGAACTGTGGTGAAACAAGGTCTCCAACAGGAGATCCTCTTTCCTTATCTCCTGCTGGATTAAGAGTTTTAGGGAATACTCTCCAGGAATGGGAGTTTTCCCATCAATTCCCTGTTCCTTTATGCTTCAAGGGAGCGAGATCATATAGTGCACTCATGAAGACACTAGCTTGAATGAAGAGATAGTCCAGGCTACGAAAAAAATCAGTTCCCTTACAGCAGCACAATGTTCTGTGGATTTTCATTGGAACAATTTTTGCTAAGCCTGATAATTGTTTTAACTTAAGTCCCATAGGGGAAAGGGAAGGTAACTCCACTCTTTGATTAGTAGCTCCAGGCTGTCTGTAGCCTCAGTGGAAGGAATTCTGAGGGTTTTCTCTGAAACCATAAGTGCAGGATATTTTAGAGCTGCAAGCTCAAAATATCAATTTAACATGATTGTTTGATCTCATTATCCCTCCCAAATAATTATTTGGTCTCTCTTGGATCATGCAGTGAAGAAATAAAGATGATGTTAATCCCAAGCAAAAAAAGGCCATCATATCTCATGCTCTGTCAAGTAGCATTGTACCAGTTATTCTGGATTTGTACTCTCTTTTATTGAATGACTTTTGTACTCTTTTATCTGGAAGTTTTATTGGGAAGATTTTAGCTCACTCTTTTTATGGCTTTTTTGATTCTTCTCTGGCTTCCAAGCAAGTGCTTTGCCTGGTGCTGGCTATGGTGGGATGAAAAGGCCAGGGGGAGGAAGGAATCAGTGACTTTTATTAGAACTGGGTTGGAACTTTAGGGTTTTCCTTTTTTAAAAAAATTCAAGAAGAAAAACAACTCCCAGATAACCACCCCCCCCCCCAAAAAAAAAACCAAACAAAAAAAAAACAACAACCAAAACCAAAATAAACCACAAAGAAACAAAGAAACTTAACAATAGTTTCATAAACATGGTAATTTTAAGGCACCCCTCCTCCTTATCCCCCAACCCTCTCTCCAGCTGTGCCTCTGCAGTAAAGACCTGTGCAAAATTTTGAGCACTTTTAATCAAGAAATTAAGAGAATAGCTGTGAAAATGCTGTGAAGTTTCAGTGAAAAGAATTTCAGTTAACCTCTGTATTTCTCCCTGCAGTCAGGTCCAGAAGCGATGTGAGCAGAAATCACTGGGAGGAACTTGTAAAGTTTCTTGCAGAGGCTTACCTGGGGAGAACTGTGGTGATGTGATGGGTTACCAAGCTCATTAGCACAGCCTGTGCGTGGGAAGAGAAAGCTGAACATGAAGAAAGAGCAACTGTCTCCTTGGTGTACAGTTTGGGCAGGCAGCTTGTGGCCTGCAACTATGAAATTGCAGCTGATGAGACAGGAGGGAGAAAGAATGGGAGGGGAGCTAGAGCAGTGCTGGAGCCAGACAGTCATGGGAATTGAGATGAAGTTGTCAGGAGCAGAGGTGAGTGAAACCTTAAAGTCGGGGAGGCTGTTCTAATTCGAGAGGAATGGTGCTGCAAAGCCAGTTAATGGATCTAAGTAGGGTAGTTAGAGGGGAAGATGAAGTCGATCTCAGGCTAGATTAATCCCTGATGTAATCTTGTTGGCATCATTGTGCTAGTTTCCCTCCTTTTCAAGCTTCAGTGGAATTCCTTCAAAGATATATTTGGCCCTTCCAGTTCCTGTTTTACCAGATTCCACTGAATCATCATGTTTTACCAGATGCTACTCAGAGCCTCTGCCCTGGATTACATCACTGGTGTTGGGGCAGTGAGTCGGGTTACTGTGAGAGTAGGATTCCTTGTAAAGGAATTGTCATACTTGTGACACATTTTGCTTAATTAAGTTATGGCTGTAGCTGTTAAATTTGCAAGTATTTTCAGTGACAACTGAATAGATCAACAGCAACACTCCCATCTATGTGTGAGGTTGGCAAACTATTTCCCTCATATACTATCTTAAATATAATTAAAACTCTCTTTCCAGCATTGTCAACAATATGTTTTGTGATGCTGAATGTTTCATGTAGGATGTGTGACCATGTCCCAGTCCACAATGTGAGAAAGATAATATTCTGCTACATAGCCAGACCTCAATGAGCTGACATATTTAATCTGATTCCAGTAATAATGTTTAAATGTAACAAAAGTATATCAGTCTAGATGGCCATTAGTAAAGGAAAAGAACAGATGAAGTACTGGGAGAAGTAAATATCACTGGGACCTAGCTGCCAACCAAGTGAAGAACGCGTATTTATTTCTGTAGGAAACCACAAATCCTTTGTCAACAGAACTGACTGGTCATCCAGAATGGCCTTATTCACTTTAAGTTTGTCTTGTATTACAGCATGTGAATTCAGAGGCAGACCTGAACATTCTCACCACATGGAAAACATTTCAGTGAAGAGATGGAAAGCATTATTTTGTAAATGCATTTATTAACAGCACAAACTGGAACAATTGAGCACATTTGGCCTCAGTTCGATTGCACCATATCCCATGAATTTGTTGGTGATGGTTTAATTGTAGCTAAAACAGAAGTAAAGATATTTCAGTGAGGAAAACTGTACCTTAAGGGTACCTTTTCTTTGCTTACAAACTACTGTATCTTGAATAATGGATTTTTTGCCAGCTGGAATTTTTTAATTTGATTTTCTATTTATAAGGTGTTAAATGTTTGGCCAGTGGTCATAGTTTGTAGTCACAAACTTGTTCAGCTTCGTGTTTAATCATACTGATGCTAATAGACCTATTTAACCTCACGAATCCAGTTTGTAACAGTGTGATTATACCAGAAATGGAAACAGGAACAGCATTTTTCCTTGAAGTTTACACAGTCGGGCTCATCCATCATGAGAAAGAAATTTTATTTAGGAGTTCTCAAAAGAATTTAAATCTTTTTCATGAATGTTGAGAAGTGGAATTTATAGGCAGTGTATCAATATGAAATCTCTCTGTGAAGAGTGGGTAGGCAAGCTAAGCACAGATCCACCTGCTTCTTTTGCAGTATAATTGGCACTTTCCATAATTGAAGAGGACAACCCAACCGATCGAGATCTGCATGTTTCTAATAATAAAATTGAGTCAATAAGCAAAGGCTATATATACAGAAATATGTATCTGTTAGAGAGAGCACTTTTTCATTGTGAGTAGCATTATATGCCAGCTTAGTTGCTTTAAACCATTTGCATATTGACTTTCCAAAAATGTTATGTTACACATTTGAAAAAATTTAATGAGGCTGCTAAATAAAGGAGTTTAACTGAAGGCCTCCAGATGATGGCTATATCTTTCTTAGTGTTACTTGAAGAATGGTGGAAGCAATCATAAAGCTGTTTGTGTCAATACCTTTCTATTAGTTCATGTCGTCTACTGGCCCAGTTGCATGGTGGCTCATATTAATGTCCCATTAGCTTTCCCAGTTATATTTTGTATTGTCTTTCCCAACTATATTTTGTTGCTCCATATGATATGCTGAAAGAAAACCTCCTAGCTAAAAGACCAAACAGGCACAATAAGTGAAGGGGAGAGGACTAACCGAATGAAGGTAATTCTGACCAAATGCGTGTCTGAAAAGTCTGCTTGAGCACAGGGTAATCTTTGGACCTTTTTATTGGCTGATTCTCGAGTGTCATTTGCTCTGAGAATGTTGTGAGACTTTTCAGTATCTCAGAGACCAAGGAAGTCAGTTTGTAGACCTTGCATGTAGTTTATGTTTAACATAATTTCTATTTAGAGAATCCTTAACTGGTGATAAATAATTTCCAAATGTATCTATCATGCATTAATGCTTCTGTTGCACCAAAAGAAAATGTTTTGGTTGAGACTATTTCAGAGTATTGACATAGCAGAGGCTTGAAGCCAGATGACAGGCATGGCCATAAGTTTAACTCTGTTTCTTTTCAGTACAAATACACACATATGCACGCACAGGCAAAACACACACCCCATTCCCTCATTTTGGTGATGATGATCTGGGGTGGGCTTTGTCCACACTTTGTTAGTACATACTGAAACTACATCACTCTAAACATATTACATACTGAGTGTTGATTCAAAGAAAAGATGAGCAGAAAAAGGAAGAGACAATTATTTATGAAACAAAGCAATCAGAGGAAAACCTCTTGAGGACAGGATAAACATTGGAGCAGTTTCCATTTATCTCAATTTCAGTTCACATGTACCTGTCTAAATCACAAGACTAATATGTGGTATATGGAGTTCTTCTGCTAAGATAACACTGATCAGAGCATGAGTGTGGCTGGATTCTTAATGCTGTCAAGGAGCCCCCAGAAGATATGCAATGAAATTGAGATTTCTTTGGTGGTGACCTTAATCTAGATGGTTGATAGAGGCTGAAACTTCATTTTTGGTCTCGTTTTTGTGGATGTGAGCTAGGAATTCTGCCAGGGCAACTCAGAAGTGCTTAATGTGATGCTTGTTCTGTAATCTGGAGTCAAGAGACCAGTTTGTCCTGTTGGCCAGTAACAGCTGCTAGGGTAACCATCCCTGTGGTGGATGGTTTCCTAAGGTTTCTAGAGTAGGTACTTAAACTGAAAGAATCTTCCAGGAGTCAGTTTGGGCCATCTAACTTGAGGGTTTGTTTTTCTTTCTTTGGTTTTTTGAGCAGTCATGTTCTCCAAATACCCACACCTTAAAATTCAGTCATGTCACTGCTCTTCTATGAGAAAATAATTTTTCTAGTCACAGGTAGGTCTAGGTCTAACCGGACTCTGACTTTATAGTGAAACCTTGATGGCAATTGGGTGAAAAAGACTTTGAGATAGCATATATATTCACAAAAGACAGTGAGAACACTGAAACTTGAGTCTTGATTATAAGATTAAGATTTATTATTTTTTTTTTAATCGAAGCCCACTTTAAACATTGTGAGTGAGTGTGTCACTCTGGCATCAAGTGCTGGAAGGAGCACATTTGTTGTTAAAATCCCAGACTAGTGGAGATGTTACTAGATTCACTGTTACACTTTTTGTCATTTACTGTATTAGTAATCTCATTAGAAGAAACCATTTGTCAGCAAATCTACTAGTGTATGTTTTTCTGTTTAATGATCTGAAAGCTGATTTTGTTCCTTTTTTCCCGCTTTGTTTACTACCTGAGACTAAAATAAGTTACTCAGTTTTATCTTCAGGGAGACAGCTTCCTCTTTTTAGTTTAATCTTTCAGCTTCAGTCC
Organism: Ara ararauna; assembly: GCA_028858755.1. Lineage (NCBI taxonomy): Eukaryota > Metazoa > Chordata > Aves > Psittaciformes > Psittacidae > Ara > Ara ararauna. The sequence continues at coordinate 83,607,650 of CM054376.1, read as the reverse complement.
TTTTTGTATGTGAACATCCATGGTATGTAACTGTGGGCTTTCTAAGGTAATCGTATCCCTCACAAAATCTAAACAGCAGATTTCTCTCTGTATTCATATACTTTATCTTATCTTTGTCTCTCTTGCCCATCTATCATTCCAGGAAGAGAATGTAATAAAATTCAGTTCTGAGCACTTGTTAACATAGGAAACAATTTTAGGTTTTTAATTTTATTACTTAGTCAAAGCTGGGAATGGTTGTGATTGAAGGTCCAGCACCCTTACAGTGGCTGCAAATAAATGTTGACATGTTTATATGTATAGCAAATGTGCTCTTCTGGCATCTGAAATCAGGGACATGAAATTGATCCACCTTACCTAGCTATACAGTAGTTCCCTCAAGGTACTTTTATCTTAGTAGGAGCCTGTTTTTATTTTTGCTGCTACAGTCAGTGGCAAAAATACTGACAGCACTGTATGTAAAACCTGACATTAATGCATGCAGCACAGGGCTAGCAATAACATTGATGAGAGAGAATATTCTATCTTGTATTTTTGATTCTTTTTATAATGTAGAAATATTTAAGAAGGCTCTAATGTAGTTTATATCAAAAGATTACTTCTGCAAGCCTGGATAAATATTGCTAGAATCTGTATCTCAACTTTCAAGTGTTTTAACAGAGGATTATGGGATTGTCTGATAACCAAGAGCTAAACTATGGGAATTTACGTTTTCCTTTTTGCAGGATAGTTCCTCTTAAAATTATACTCTGAACAATGGCTTATTTTCTTGCGCCAGTACTCAATTCCAAATTCTGTGGCTTGGCAGTAGGCAGGTCTCAGATTTCAACCACATGTATTTCAAAAAAATCAAAAGATCCCTGTTTGGCACTCCACTCACATATCTTAAAAAGCTGTTTGTGCATCAGATTTAAAAATAATTGAAACCAGGGGTGCAAAAACTGAACTTTTCTTCCAGGATGTTTTGACTTCAATTGATTCCAAAAGCATTGAAAGGAACAGAATGGAAACTGTGTGCAATATGTGGCATTGACAGTGCATGTAGAAACTTCACTTCATGGAGTGTACATGCATGATACTACAGTGACCCTTCTAAAAATAGACATATTTGTCTTTCATTATGTATTTTAAACAAATCTATACATGAGTGCATGCTTTCCTGGCAAAACACCATGTAAATTTAATTTGGTAAATAGAAGGATCACTTCGCCTCTGAAGGCATTGTGGATTTTTGTTGACTGAAAAGTGGTAGCAGTATCTATATGTGCAATATTGTAAGACTGATAGTGTAGTTTATGTGGAACTAAAACTGGTGGTGGAGCTAGGATGGTGTCATACATTGGGTCAGAATGACAGAGGTTAATATAATTATTTAAAAAAAATGTCATTTTGGATCTTTAATATCTGTGAATCGTTTTTTTGGCCACAAGTCACAGCATACAAGTCTCTCTATTATTTGCACAGTGTTTTGGAAATATTTGGGAAAAATAATGCAAACTTGGTAGCTGGCCTTCACTAACCCATTATGCAGAAACTTTTTCTTATTCCCAAGGAATTTTTTATTTCATCTGCAAAAAATTATGTGAAAAGATGAATCTTGATCTTCTGGAAGTAAATATCCACTAGGGGGAATGACTTAGAACTGACATGTAAGTGGAGAAAACTCCAGCTTGCTTCTGTTCATTATTTATAGTGGAGGCAAAATGTCAACTAAGAGAAAGTTATCCCAGAAATTATCAAGCAAAGCACAAATTCACAGCCTATTATGAATTATAGGGTAATATAATGACAAATACAAATTAAACTCAATGCTTACCAAGCATTGTTTTTCCATCTTTTCATCACAAAAATTCTTACATGGCTGCTGATGACTCTGAGAAGCATTACCTCACCCCAGCTATTTGGTACTTCCAAAGATGGGGGGATGTGGAGAGCAGAAAAGGGTCCTAGGTGTAAGAGAAGAATTACAGGGCTGGGTTAGGTGCCCTACATGACGAATATGTGATGTTACCTTGTCCACACCGCAAAACGAATGAGAAAAATAACTGGAAAATCTGGAAGAGGTAAAGAAGCAACAGTCATCCACTGCAATTTAAGGGATTCTTTGGTGTCACACATTAAAAAGAAAAAAAAAAAAAAAAAAGGAAAAGAAACATAACCAAGGCAAGAAACCCAAACACACCAGAAATACAAACCAAAGATGGAAAAAATCCAGCAAATTCCTACACACCCACTTACTCGTCTTGTGTAGCAGAAGTAAATAAAATAAAAAAAAGTTTACCAGATGGCACATTGAGGTTTGATCTTATGCCAGCCTTGGACCTTCCATGAATTCTTTTTAGTATTCTTTTATGTTTGCTAAGAGTTCCACTTGTGCAGAAAAAAATGTGAAGTATTGTAGTTCCAGTCACTCATCGTTGGAAAGAAATCTCAATGGCCAAGTAAAAAGAAAACAAAGACATTGTAGTATGAAGTCAGTTCTGTTTATCAGCACTGTTTTTAATCTTAGAGCTTTCTTGGCAGTCTAATGTGTAGATACACATATAGGCATCAATAGAGTCAGTTGCTAGGAACAATAGTGACTATTTTGTCAAATACTGATAGATTCTTTCTAAAGAATTTTGATAGAGATAAATTTTGAGTTTGGGCCAAAGAGGGCTCTCTTATTTGAATGAAATAAAATTTTAATTAATTCAAATAAGTTGAATTATTTAATATTTTCTTCTTCTTGACTTCATACACTAGCTTAGAATTTCCATTGTATGGTTTCTTTTATTACTTTTGTCACTATCCTTGTTAATTTAGAGAGAAATCACAGTTAAGGAGATTGTGACCTTTGTTACACCTTGGTTTAATAACTCAGCAGGAACCATATTTGAGGGAGAGGGAGGACTTTACAGTGTGTGAGGAGTTAGATGAAAACAAAAAACAAAATCTGTCTTCTTCTATAGACAGAGGGGCAAATCTTTCTCCTTTATTCCCCCCCCTGCACCCCCTGCCGTGTCCCAAAGAATGTGCATAGATAATATTAAAACTAAAACACCAAGGAAAAAAAAAAAAATCAGATGTTGGCCTGGCTGGAGGGAATACTGCTTGATATTCTCGTGTAAATGTCTGCTCAGTTTTACAGTGCCTGACCATGTAAAAGACGGAGTGATTCATTGTAAGCATGGAATACATTTTATTTTTCAAATGGAGGGCTCTCCCATATTTATCTCTTTTACTTACTGAAATCTTTTCCCTTTTACTGGTTGATGTCTTCTATTTTTGCTTATATTTTGTTCCAGAGCTGAAATGGAGTGGAATATGGATCTGACCTCTGGGGAAAGCATGAGTTTCAATTTCATTTCTCAGTCATCTTCAGCAACAAATAGTGATACTGTCCTGACATATATTAGCAACAGCTAGATAGAAATAAAAACAAAAAAAGGGGGGGGGGGGGGTGGGGTGGGAGGAGAAGAGAATTTTCCTCTCTACCTTATGATCTGTTTCTTACAGATCCTGGGTTTTATTAGGCTTACAGCTAATTTTCATGTCTTTTTATGGAGGCAAGCAGAAGTACAGAATCAAAAATGTGTGGTGCAGTCAACTGAAGAGTGCAGTTCTTATTATCTGGGTTGAGTCACCAAACAAATTCTAAAAGCAAATCACAGAGGAAGCCCAGCTCCAAGAGCATGACTTATAGCCCAAATATTATCAATATAAATCCTTAGTAGGTGATCTTGGTCCTCCTGAATTCTAATGGCAGAATTTGTTACTTTTAGCACAAACAGAATGCAGATCGTTTATATTTCTGTCTGCTGCCATATGGTAGGTTTCCTAACATTTATTTTGATGGGGCTGCATTCAAGTTTGCAGCTCATTGATCTGTGAAAATAAGATATTGTGCTCTGAATTAAATTATTACACAGTATTGATGCTGTAGTTTCTGAAGTAGATTTTGCTTAAACAGTAATTATGCTCTGTGAAATTATCACCTCATGTTAGCTGTTGATGGTGCATGCCAAATTGTCTAGGCAAAGCTGATGATGATACCTCAGTAGCTCTGCAAACAAGTGTGTGGTCTGCTTTCACTCCTGGTTCTCTGCATGTCTTATATCTTGTTTCCTCCTCTGCACCCTTACCAGCAATAGCATCTTAGAAAAAGCAAAGTCACTGATTTCAAGCCTGATAGAGTATGCAGTAGCTCCTAAGAGATCCAATGCACCACTGAAACTGTCTGTGCTTGAGCTGGATTTAGACCAGATGACCTTCATTGGCCCCTTCCATCTTACATTGCTCTGGTTTGGTGAAATGTGCCTGTTGATGAACCTATGTGTAACCAGGGTCAGTTTCCTAGCTTATAGAGAAGTCAAGTCGCTGTTGGCATTTCGAGTTGCTGTTGAAACTTTTTTGCCTTTAGAAAACAGAGGAGGATAACTTTAGCGAATAGAATTTGATTCTATTATTTCTTCCAGACATCAAGGGAAGACAGTGGCCATAGCTAGCTCGTGAGAGCATGGTATTTAAAGACACACCCCAGAACGAGATTGAAATTGAAGCAGAAGTAAAAATCAGATCTAAAAGAATACAGAATGTTTCCCTTTTGAGTTTCTTTATAGCACTTCCAATTTGGGAAGAAAAAAACCTGTGAGAGTAACATTTTAAACATAATGTTATCTTCAGTGTTACTACAGATGTCAGAAGCTCTGAAGTTTTCACTACCATATTTTGCATGGATATAACAATTTAAACATTGCTGTCAGCTAGGACTCATTATGTCTGTATATACATACATACATGCAAACATGCGAATGCATGTGCATATAATGTAGAATAATCTGTAAAAATGAATTAGATGGTGGCAGACTTCACGGTTCCTGGATTTACCTTGGTGTCTGTAAGTTAAATCCAAATGACGCAGCCTTCTGAGTTGAGGAGCAAATTTGTGGGAATCCCTGCAGATACACGCAATGCATTACAATAGCCACCGTGCGCTTGCAACAAGTGAAATTAAAACTCTGAAAGTACTCTACAGTTAATCTCTTCTTTTACACAGAATCAGGGACTAGTAAAATAAGAAGTTCAACCCAAGCCTTTGGTGTATTCCCATACCTTTGGAGCATCTGATAGTACCCTAAAATATATTTTGTGATCAAGGATGAATCTATGTGTAGCTCACCAAGGGTCTCTGGATCAGATGAGTTATTCTTTGGCCTCTCTCTAGCATCTCAGTAGGAAATAGAAACAAAACATAACCACTCTCTCCACTCCCTTTTCCCTCCAAAATTCCCACCCAAGTGTGGGAGAAAGAAATGCACTTCTCATATTTTCGTGCTTTTCTGGGGGATAAAGAATACAGTTTTCTGAATGTGGAGCAATTAGCACCATTAAGAGAGCACTCTGCAGCATATGTAACCTAGCATGTAATTCAGAAGCTATTGCATGTTTATTTCATCTTCTCACTTTATGAAAGAGCTAAACAAAGCAATTGGCTGCTTTTATTGCCCTGTAGCCTCTTGTACTATGGAGTGGATAGATCACAGTAGAATGAGGTTTTTTCAATTGAAAGCTGGTGAAAATGGATTCTGGAACTGTAAACTTGATTCTTGATGTAACAGCTGACTTGTTGCTCTGACCATATAAGGCATCAGTGCTTGTTCCTGTCATTTCTTGAGAATACTACTAACTATGTGAGGAAAAAAGCCTAACAAGTACTGAACCTCTAAGATCAGTTTAAGTCAATTATAGCCTGACAACAAGCACAGCCTTTGAGTCCACTTTGTCCCTTTCCAGCCTATTTTAGGAGCAGCTCTGTGAATCCTACCTTGAGTCCAGCTGTGGTGTAGCTAGCCAAGAACTGCTTGGTTTGAGTACTTTTGTTCTGACACCCATCTTCTGAAATTTTTCTCACTCCCTGCTACTGCCAGAAGACTCTTTATCCTATCAGTACTCAGTTCCACTTCCTAATTTGTCAAATGACTACTCCAGCAGTGAAAAAGAACCCATTCTACAATGAAAGTTATTTATTGCTATCAGTTGAAAATTGGCGTACCCATGGGTATGTGGGGGATGATAAAAAAATAATTCTTTAGTTATTGTTAAGATGTCTGGCAGCACTAAATAGGGAGTTGTCAAAAATAATTTGAAAAACAATCTTATGACAGGCACTATAGTCCCAAACTTGCTCTCTGCTCCACATCCTCTTTGATATATCCTGCAGAATTTACTTACTGCCTGTTTCTATTTCACTGGCCTGTTGCACTTGGTTATGTATAAAATTCAGTGACCATGTAGGAGGGAATGTGAAGGACCTTGTGCCTTTTTCCAGAGACAACTCTACTAGCTGGACTTTGAATCTCTAAGTTCTGAATAGCTGGAACAATAAACTTCAGAAATTGAAAACTTTGGGTCTACAGGGTAGGGCAAAATAAAGATAAAGAAGAATGAAAATAGGTCTCCTCCCTACCCACTGTATCTTTGCAGGATTGTTCTCTCCTTGCTCTCAATCCAGCAATTCTTCATGAATTCTAATTAGTCCTCTCTAAGATTTTAAGCAAAAAAGCTTTAATTTCTCTCAGCCCCATGATTTTGGGTCCCTGCTCTTTGCAGAAGTGCCCCAGTCACTACCTGTAACCTATGGACTCTTGCCTCATCTTGCCCTTCAGAAGCAAGGGCAAGATGAGGCCCTTGCCTCATCCCTACCTCCTGAGGGAGTTCCAGCCTACCACAGGTAATCTTTTCCCCTGATGTATCTGTTTAACACATGGAAAAAATAATGGCAGATTATATGCAAACAGATTGGATGGACCCTTTGTCACAGTTTCGCTGATGCTTTGTCAGTATGAGTGTATGTGATTGATGGAGACTGTAGAAATGAGTAAGTTATTGTTTCAGTCTTTGGTGAGATGTGGTGGGTAGATCTCCCTGAATGATCTCTCACTACAGCAGAGAAATGTGTTATAGTTTGTTCCCTAAGCATCTATTTCTGTGTGCAATGGAAAATCTTATGTAATCTATTCCTCTCCAGACTTACTCTTTTCTTTCCCTCTTTGCACTGTTTCTAGCTGAGTGGGGTCTCTCCTTTGGTTACTGAATGCAATGCAAAAATACAAAGATGACAATTCCAGATCATCCATTCATGGCCACTGTTTTGGATCTGCACTCTTTCCTTTTCTGGTCCTTGTCAGTTTAATCCCACAGAAGGAAACTCGGCGATGCCACCCTAGCGCAGAAAGGCTTCAGCTCATGAAGACATTCTGTTATAAACCAAAATGTGTATGAATACTTTTGTTTTACAAATATTTGAGATTTTACCAGAGAAGCTATGGAGCTGAAGTCCTTATTTTGTTGCAACTTGTGAAGAAAAGAGAAGGAACTCCTGAAAAATTAATATTAAAGGAAATGGAAGGAAAGAAACTGCTTACTGTCTGCAGTGCAGTGGTTTTCAGGGAGACCTGAACTGGGCTTCAGAGGACCAGATACAGGAACATCAACACAGCTCTGCTCCAACTAAATGACCCCACTGAAAAACCTTGTGTGCTGAATTTTGCTTAGTTTTTCTAGAGGAACTATAGGACTTAGTGTATGGTTTAGTTCAGTAGCTTATTTATTCCTGGTGAAGGCATCCCAACATGATTCTGCATTGTGTTCCGAGTAACAGCACAAGCAGAAGGGTAATTTATTTCATAATACACAAAAGAAATTTTAATATGTGATTTTCAGATTTGATTTTTTTATAATTTGGACTTGTTAATTCACTGAGCTTTTAACTATATTGAGCCAATTGGATTGTAAAACAGCTTTATTTCCTGTCAGTGAAATGACTGCCAACAAGATGATTATTTACAAATAGCATTTATTATCCTAAAAATAAATGGATGATTTTGGCATGTCTTAGAGCAGTGAAATAGAGAGTTTTTCTTCATGTGTTATACTGCTTATGAAAACTGACACTGTAGATTATGAATTATAATTTATAATGTATTTCTATATACATTATAAAATGCATGAGCAGAAGCAATATTACAGTTATATTCACACTTCATCAGGCTGTTTCCTCTAGCTCTGTCTCTATTTGAAAGATTATCTCAAAATAGTTGGTAAGAAAAAGCGTCAGGCCATGTCCACTGAAGTATTAGTTAAGGAACATACCTGCCTGCTTGGAATTAGACTAATTTTATCCAGGTATATGAATGGCTCTTAGACTTGTTTTTACTTGTATTGTACTTGCACTGAGCATTTTAGAGACTGTGTAAAGGAAATGGCCCCGTCCATAAGAGCGAAAGATCTTATTTCAGACAGTAGTTCAGTGAATGAGAGGAAAAGCATATGTGCACATGTGTGGGGGGTAGGAAAGAGCAGAGAAAGGAAAGGTCAGGGTTACAATAATACTGACATTCAGGTTCATTAAGGCACATGTCTTGATTTTATTACTGCTTTATTTAAATGTAATGCCACCCCATTTTTTCCTGACCAACCTCTCCTTTACCCCAGTGACTTGTGTAATAAATGTAAAGCAAGTGAAGAGGAGATTTGACTAGTAAGGATTAGTATTTGTGAAGCCGGTGGAAGAAATAACTTCTTTTTGGCAACTTAAAATTTGAGATAGAACTGGAAAGCAGTGCAGGCCTGGCAGAGACTCTGAAATATATTGCATTTATTAGCTGAGAGGAGGAGTGATACCAAGGGGCATTTAATGCCCTGACAATAGGCAATGGTGATACAGTGCATGCAGGGTGAAATTTTAAATGTGAGTGGTGATATATATATATATATGTGTGTATTTGGATTTGGGGTTTTTTTTTGATACAAAATTAAAAAACTGAAGAAATCTAAGTTTCAGAATGGTGTTTAGTCCCTTTGAAACATCTCTTCACTCCATTTATTAATGCATTAGGTTGAACACTGGAAAAAGTGAGGAAACCAAGCCCATTAGTTATATTGCTGTAATTTAGACTCACTCAAAAGCCTGGAAAGAAGGCATTGGGGGAGGAGGCTGGAGGAGCGCTTGAATGAGAGCTTGGCCAAGCTGCTCTGTAGGGGTAACACCCTCTGCCATATGATAGATGACCTGAATGTTGTTTAATTTAAGGTTGCTTGGAACTTCCTTTTGTAATAAACTAGTTTCAGATTTAAAATTTACCAGCTCCTAGTAGCTCCCTCTAGTGCCACACATTCTTAGCATACAACACTGAAGGGGTTTTCTCCTAGTCTTGGGATGTTTTCCTTGGGGGGGGTGGTGGAGGTGGGGGAGAAGGAAATGGAAGAAAAAAGTGAGAAAAGGCTTAAGAAATCCACCACTACCCACTACTCCAGACTTAGCAAGTAACGGCTTGTTGGTCTTGCCAAAAATTCAGAGATCCATTTTACTTGGCTTCTGTGATGAATGAAACTTCTGTTCTGTTTAAAAAATGTGAAGTAGGTACATAGGGGATATTTTTGGTTGTGGGTTGTTTTTTTTTGTTGTTGTTGTTTGTTTGTTTTGGGGTTTTTTTTTTGAAAGTCCTTTTGTACTTCATTGCACCCACTTGTTGTATGAAGCATAAATCTTTTTAAGTTCTACAAATGTGTTCAGTTCCCTGGTGCCATCAATCTGAGGAAAATGGCCTCTTGAATAAAGATATTGACCAAGTATCTTAATGCATTTTGCAAAATCTTCCCCTCTCTTGTTGAATTGGAAGCTACTGCCAAAAATAGCTATTTTATCTTTGCTCTTTTTCATTTTAAAATCCCTTCTCCATTGCTAACTTTCTGCTGTTTTTTGTGATGCTCAGAGATGACCCCCACCTTCAGACAGTAGTTATTTTCCTTAAATCATCAGCAACACAGCACTACTTTATTCACACTCAAGAGTAAGAATATGATTCATAAGAAGAGAAACAGCACTTAGCTGAATTCGTAAAATGGTTAAACCATAACTGAAATAAGTCTGGGTTTAGCGATTTCCTGGAGCCTCCAGCCAGCCTGTCACCTATTGGTGCCCTAGCACCTCCGAGTGATAGGGTTACCCTATTTGATTTTAAAGAGTTAGCTCAGTTTCCAAATAATCTGCAAAGATGGCCTATGCTCGCTGAATGCTAACCAAACTTATGCTTGATTTTTATTCCTTCTAATTCACATGCCTAATTTATTGTATACAATTCAAGTCTTGCTCTGTAGTTCTAGGTTTTTTGCGGACTTTTCCAGCTCCTACATTACCATGGTGTTTCTATTCCTTTTTAATTTGTGAGACAATATGATGATGTTATCCCCTGTGGGGGAAAGAGGCACAAAGATTCTAGTGCCCAAAGTGGCTGACATTAGGTGCCTAATTAGTTGCCTATTGTCTGATATCTTAGAGAGTGTTTTATAGCACTTCCTTTATTTGATCCGAGCCCAGCTCCTTTTAATACCAGTTGCAGTTATTAACCCAGTGCTCCAACAAATCAGACCTCTCATTGTGAACACTTTTAAAAGCAAGAGAAATCCAGTAACTGACCATCTGGGGAAATCTTAATTTAAATGGTAGTCCTACATTATATACCATTTTTGTTAGTTAAATGCAGTTAAAAAAAAATTCAGATTATGCTTATTTTCTCTTTCCTTCTTTCTGTTTTTCTGCCATTTGAAGGGTCATATAATAGTAATCACTTTTGATCACTAATGTCATGAGTGAACCACACAGGAGGGATAGAAGACTTTATATCTAAGTATTTCAACCTTCCAGTAATTTCTGTCCTAAGGCTTTCTTGTAGGAATATCTTGACAGGTGCCTGTTGTTTTCTTTTGCAGATTTTACTGAGAGCTGTCCTTACCCTTCAAAATCTAGGACATTTTAAACAATTCATCTTCAGTCTTTGTATCTGATTTATATTTGCAATTGCAGTTGTGAGGGCCTGAAAACTTTGCACTTATAAGGCATGTTGCATGACATCCAATATTAATATGTGTATATACAGGCTGTTTAAATTAAACCATGATAGTTGTTCATACCTCTAGGCAGGACATAATATAAGCAACTTAAAAGTATATGGGATGAACAGCTCTGTTTTGTTCTGGCCAAAAAGAGAACATCTTGGGGATGGACTGTCATCTTGCTGATTAGTAGCTGGCCATGTGTCGGCTTCGTCGACACATTTCAGAGAATGGGTGGTTTAATGAAGGACGGAATCGGGGAATAATTCATTCCGTGCCATGAGGTTAACCGCAAGCCTCTCAGAAATCACAGTGCTTGCTGCTCCGGCAGATGTGCTGGAACTCAGTGCTGTGACTGGAGGTTTTTCAGCACTCTGTTCTCCCCACCCTTCTCTTATTGTAAAGCACGCACCCATTCAGCTGCCAAAAGTTTTAATAAAAAATAGATTTGCATTTGCAGTTTCCAGAATCTTTATCAACCTTCCAGCAAAAGTCAGAGTAATAAACCCAGAGAACATCTAAGCGTGTGCTTTGCAGATGATTGATTTTTGTACGCAGGATGTCTTACAGGCAGTGGCTCCCACTGTTATTTTTACATGGTATGCTGCAGGGAACTCCTGAAAGCCCCTTCCCTCCTACTTTCACAGAACAATTGGAATCATTTATTGACTTTGAAGTGAGTAATTTCTCTGTAGAGGATTAGTATTCTGTTTCTGGAGAAGGTAACCTTGTCATTAAGTTTTCGATGAATACTCTATTTATGTATTTCAAAATTTGTGTTAGATATCAGAAAGTACCTTTAAAAAAATCTAGAAAAGAAAGTCTTTCTGAAGACTATCTTTGAGAAAAATCTGCTCAAATATTAAAAAGAAAAGTAATAAAGTAATCTATTTATATTTCTCTTCTTTCTACACACGACAAGGTGGATATCACATTCAGCCATTGAGCATATTAAGCTTAATATAGGTTATGTAAGGAAAAAAAACCCTCCCCAAAACCTAAACCCATTGAGGGAACATCAGGTGAAGTTTAATGTGATTTAGTTTATTAAATATAAACTTTTCTGTGAATACTGTAAAAGCATGGAGTGAGGGAAATCTAACTTTAAAATGCTATCCAGCTGCTTAGTATTGCTCCTCATGTGGGACTTACAATCTTCTTACTTGAGATGTTGGAATTGCATGTGTAAACATTCCTCATTTGCTTCAGTGAAGAGTAAAATGGGTTAATTTGTCAGCTTTATCACCTGTCATTTTAAAGTACTCTGCCTGGCTTTTCACTGAAACTCAGAAGGTCCATTACCATCCCAGGGAGGAGGCTGATAAGATGCAGCTGAAGGTGGTAATGAGGAGTTGGAAGTAGACAATTTATAAAGCTGGGGCCTTATTTTATCCATGTCTTCTATCTAATTGAGCTAAAACCTGTTCCAAATTGAAACAAACCTGATGTTAAAACAGAAGTATTTGTGCTTCTACACCTCTTGTTTAAATCACTGTGTTTTCTTTATGTGGGTAAGGCACATGCAGTCTCCAGGACCCTCATTTTCAAGGTATATTTTGCATATATTGTACCTTATAAGGAAATATTTTCAAGTGGGAAAGAAATGAACATGCTTTCATGTTCATGGAACCCATAGATACCCAGGGGCTGCTGACATGCAGGGCGCTTTTTTGTGGGAATCCTTATTAAGAAATTGACATAAGGTCGTTGTCATTTAGGGCAACTCCAGGGGAAAGATCTCCTCTGGAAGTACTGAGCTGCTCCAGATCTTCCTTGCTGTAGCTCCAGTATGTTTCTGAATTCCTTTTATATTTGTTGCCAGTTACATATATTATGTACAAAAAATCAGGCTCTTAGTGTGCAAAACTGGACTTGAATTCTTTAATTTGATACTCACGCCTCTAACTATTAGATACTACATATATTCCCTCGGGAATTCAAGTTTGAAGGTCCTCTGCTAAGTTTTTATTTATATAACTCACCATCTTTTTTGGGAATTTACCAAATGCATTAGTGTAACTTTAACATTTTTCCCAGAAGTATTTATTCTTAAATTGAGAGTGTTTTGACTTGTCTGCAACAAGAAGCATGAATAGAGCAGATACTGTGCTCTTGTGCTACTGTTCATCGGTGCATTTGGAAGCATTCTGGGATTAATCTAGATATAAAGGCGGATGTTTCCCCTATTTCTTTAAAAGTATTTATATCCAAAGGAGAAGAGTTTTAAATTGATTCTAAGTGAGGCAACTAATTTGATGCTTTAATTTAACTGTTAAAATTATTTTTAATATAAGAAGTTACTGTCATCTTTGACCTGATCCAGTTTTCACTTTTATTTATGTAAATTGGGAAGAAGTTGGTAAATTACTTCACAAGCCTTGATGGTTGTGCAATTGTGTAACATTGTGTGAGGTCAGATTGAGAATCCTGACTCCACCATGAGTAAATGGTTCCATACAGATAGGCTGAACACAGAATAGGATTGAGAAAGATGCAAACTGAAGCCTAAAGACAAAGAAGAACGAACCAAGTTAATTCTGTGGTAAAGTAGGAGGAATTCCCAAGCTTATTTAATTGACCTACCATAATATTAAAATTATTATCATCAAGCTAAGGTTAATAGACTTGTGCTAAGAGATAGAAGCTGTTTGGGTGACATAATAAGCTCTCGAGAGTGTCAGTGAAATAACCTTAGATCTGCCTGCTCAAACAGTTCAGAAATAGGCTGCCACAAGACATACAGCCAAGTCAGCCTCTTCAGTGCCTTTGATTATTTAAGGTTCCCATTCTTCTTTTATTACAATGTGGAGTCCTTCCTCTTCCAGACATAGCACCAAAAGCAGTGCTCCCCATCAACATTTACTGTCAGCTGTATTCACTGATCTGTTACCATCTAAACCATTCCAAAATTCTCAGACTGGTACATGCTGAGGTTCTGCTACTGGGCCATCTGGAAAAAATAAAGTAAATGAAATGTACTTTCATATCGCTCCTATATGTCTTCCCCAGCTGCTTTCCAGAGGGTTCCTTCTGTGAAAGATCCGTATAGGAGCATTTTCTGTGCATTGGTTCTGCAGTTACTGATGGATGCATGCAGTATACTTTCAAAAACATCTTTTTAAAAACAATATTGTTGTTTCCCTTCCCCCTTCTCCTCTTCCCTCCCCCCCAGTCTGTAGATCACAGGTGCTTTTCAAAAAGAGTGGATGAGGCAAAATGTTTTTGCATGTAGATGCTTGTCCAGGGTTTCAAATGTTCTATTTGTAAATTACTTCACCTATAGCAATGCTCGCGACTAAAAAGTTGTTTGTTTGTTTTGTTTTCTCTGAGTAATTGGAGGTAAGGTCTTAAAACTATACATCTTCAAATCTAGCTCAATCTGTCCAACAGCTTTTAATATTATGGAATATAGAATATTCTCATTGTAGGAAGAGGATCCACTTTGATGTTGATACTAGGGAAGTGAGAAAGGGAATTCTCCTTTAAAAAAAACCAAACTGTTTCTGTCATCTTCCGTCTTCTTGTATTAGAGAACCAGAGTGTGTCTCTGTGTGTGTATCTGTATGGACTTCACTCATGGAGTGAGGACTAGGGAAATCCCATCATCCCAGATCTGGAAGAGACTTTTATAGCTCAGGTACACAAGAATTGGCAAATCATCACTGTGCAGCTGTAATGTGGACAGTCTCTGCTCTAGAGAGGGACCTTTGACAAAACTGCAGTGTACAGGACTTATTTATACTAGCTGAGACACTGATGGCTTTTTGTTTTGTTTTGTTTTTTTTTCTTTGCTCACATGGTTGGGAAGATAGTCTTCTGATAAGACTAAAGATAGAAGTTCTTTATTCGGGTTCTAAAGCATCTGAGCAGTAGATTCAGATCCAGGTTCCATTGTTTGGTTGTCTTCCTTCTTCATTTCTTTACAACAAAAAATAAGTGTTTCTTATGTATGTACTTTAAGAGTCTCTCAAACCTTAGAGGCAATTCTGATATAAATTAAAAGGTGATTCAGAACAGCCTCTTGTTTAAATAAACAAACCTCAGCACTTGGGCTTCTTTAGGATTTCTTCCAAAGGGATTCTTAGCTTAAGAAGTAGAGGAGAGCACAAAAAAATTTATGATTATTTCACTCCATCAGAGTCACTCTATCTCTATTCCAGCACATTTAACAGTGGTTAAAATCACTGACTTTGATTTCAGTGCCGTGAAGAAAGAGTATTAAATTCATACAGGTAGAAGTGAAATTTTTGCCTTGGTGAATTACACCATTTTATGCCAAATTAAAAACACGTGGAGGAGCTTGTATGTCTGACACTTTATTTTTACTTGTCCCTGAAACAAAATACTGCAAGAAAGTAAATGGACTTGGAACTCATGGAGAGGTTGATTTTTCTCAGATTCAACTCAACAGATTAATGCCATGGTCTTTTGAGTGGAAGGATAATCAATCCATTCTCCTTAAGACAATAAATCAAAAGAATAAATCAGACATTTGTATTGTGTCTGAGTAAATAGATTGCATTGAACACCAGTTTTTCTTGTATGATTTTTATTTCCTTTTTGTTTTTCTCAGGAGATGGTATCAAGGCACAAGGTGGTAATTTAAGATATTTGTAGTATAGAGAGTAGTATTCTGAACTGATTTTTATAAATAACACCACCCCCATCCCCACCCCCTCACCCTCCACTTTTTTGTGTTTGTGTAAGTTTCTAAGTATAAATTGAACTTTTATATATGAGAAGTTTATATATGAGAAGTTTATACTGTCTCCATCGTTTCTTATGTGTACTTTGCATGACTGTTTTCATGTTGACAGAAAGTTGCCTTAACCAAAGAGCGTGATGTACTCTAAAGGATATTTTTAATCTTGGATTTTATAAGCAAAATGTTTATGTGAACCAACTTCCATTTGCAAAAGGGTATGCCCATTTCAGAAGGCTATCAGTGAAGCAGTGAATATATATCCAGTTTGGAAAAAACCTCTCCTTTTGTCCTTGCCTTTTGTCTTTGGGTGAACTGGCTTTGTTCATGCTCAGTTTTCTTTTCCTGCCCTGTTCTATTACTATTTCTTTATTCCTATTTTTAATATCTTATTTCTTCTCTTTCCAGTTTAAACACAGTTACGAACATGTGGGTGAGCAGCATGTAGTAAAACTAGATCAGTCCTAATTTCAGTGTGTTGTATCAGCATTTGGAATACTTTGCAACATACTTAAACATAGATATAATACAAAACATATTAAAAAAAGTATTTTTACATTTTTTTTTGTCTGTTACCTTTTCTGAGAGGAAGAGAATCATCTTTAGTTCTCTCTTGGTAACTTATCCAGTACAACGCACTTTTAGAGCCATATTCTGTATTGTTAATATGGTAGTAATCCTGGATTCTTGAATGGCTACTATATTGAACTTTATGGTTAGTGTGAAAATATAGCAAAAATAATGAAAAGAGCTACATATGTTATTATGTCTGAAACAGTAAACTTGCCAAAAAGAAAAAAGAAAAACAAACAAAACCCAAACACCAAAAAAGAAAGGTCAGCGCTCTTCTGGTTGCAGTGCCGTTCTGTTGGAGTTGGTAACATGTTTTGGGCTAAGAATATGAGCATAATTGGCTGTAGCAGCTAATCTGTTGGGCAGTTAGATATTGCACAGCTCATATTCAGTTGCATTCCAGCATGTGATTGCCATTCTGTAAAATGTCACTGAGTGGTATGATTGTATGTAATGTTTAAACATTTGGCTTCAGGCTCCTCAGTTTTTTTTTCTGTATGTATCTTGTTTGCCTCACACCAGACTCTGTTTTACTTCTAGACAAAGAAAAATGTTACAAAATACAACTGCTCTTCCTTTGTGCTTATAGGGATTTTCACCTATAATGATAAATGAAATAGGTTTTGTTTCTTTTTATTTCTGTGGTGTAATGCAAAAAATGAGGCATAATTGGCACCGTGACTTTTTTGGTGTGGTTTTTATAACCAAGTTCTGAATCTGTGTTACAGAGGCTGTTCATGTTGTCCAGACAAAGTGCTGAGTTAAAGGAAGAAGTCCAGTACTAATGTTAAGAGCTCGTCTCTCTCCATGTGTGATTAAAAGCAGCTTAGCTTCATATCTTACGCCCTGAATTAAATAACTGAAGTTTGGCTGCATGAGTAGGTATCCCACTTCTGTGCAATGCCTGAAGGCTAGGGACTGCCTTTATTACCTCTCCTACTGGCATTGCTACAGGAGAAGGGAAAAACGCAACAAATTTTTAATCATCTGATCTGTCCCTTTTGGACACAGAATTCATTGAGCACCATACATACAGTGCATATCCTTTATTAAAGTGTAGACATAAATTTGAAACCACACCTATTGTTACTGTTGCTTAGATTGAATGTTTGCACGGCCTAACATTTCTCATCACCCCATATTATTAGAGTTAATTTCTGCCATTTTCCTCTTCATTCCTGTTTGAATAAAGGCAGAGTTTGTGTCACTCACTTGAGAACACCCTTCTTGGATTTGAGGCGACTGCCACAACTCGTTCTTCATCATCTTGAGCTCTCTTCTTAAGCAGAACCACTGTGTTTAATGTACCAACTGTGTCAGCGAACTTTTGCATTGGTGGAGCTGAAGGACTGTAAGGCAAGGAAGTAATTTGTAAATGTTCTCACTAATGTAGTCAAGGCTCTGAGTTTGGAGGAATGATGGAATAAACTGTAAAACGTTTGCTTCAGGCACTGCAGAAGAGTATTTTCTCATAAATAGCATTGTTTTGAATGTTATTGAGCTCATTCCTGTTGGTTGTGTTTTGTTTTCTTCCTTCTCCCACCATTTCCCACCCCCACCCCCCCCACCAAAAAAAAAAAAGTTGATTTCTTTGTAATTGGTTCAGCTTTTGGATGTGGTAGGTGCTTTTTTCTGTTCCTTATTCTTCTGTTTATTATGTCAGTGTGTCTTTTACTACATATCCAAGTACAACTTTTGTTTTTCTTGTTTTTAGCTTCACTTTCTAGTTTTTACAGTTAAGTGCATTTTTAATGTTGTAGGTCACCTGTCACATTTCACCAGGGCAGTATCTGTACACTGGAAGTAATTCAGCCTCTCTGTTTAATTTCATGCTAATGCCTGGAAGATGTTATCTAGTTTAGCCAGGCTGAAGAACGCTGGCTAACCTAACCTTTCCTAATTTTCTTCAACCTTTTAGCTTTTGGCTATCTCACTGCCCCTTGGTGTGTTATGTTGCTCTCGATTTTACAGATAATTATCTGAAGTGTGAACTGGCCAGATGAACTGTTGCCCACTGTAAATTTCTCAGTTTAAATTTATATCCTACTCTAAATATTGCTTAAAACATGGGTCCTTGAAGAGGAACCACTACTATTTATTCCCATAGATACTGTAAATGAGCCAATGTGAAATCACATCACTGTTGGAAGTCCTGGCCAATTAGTTGTTGTTTCCCAAGTAACATTTAAGCTGGATTCCCCACAGGAGATACGTAATATAATGAATTTCCTTTGTGACAGTATCTATGCCATAGTTTGCTGTATTATATTTGATCATAATTTACATATATGTATGTTTTACTTAGGAGAAAGAAGCATAGTGTGTTCACACCTATTCAGTACCATGTTTTCAGTATATATCAAATGTGAATGGAAAAAGGGGAGAACAGAAAAATGTGTATGCCATGGGTGTCTTGCATATGCTGAATGTATCCATGAGAACAGGTTCCTAAGAAAGTTTTATTAATGAATATTGCATCATTGCTTTTTTGTAGTTACAGCTGCTTGGAATGAAGGAGACTTCCAAATATCTTGTATATTTGCTGAAATATATCATGATTTGTTGGTATATAAATTTCTACTACTCCTTTCTTGTTCGACTTCATTTTTCTTTATGCCATGATCTACTGGGGTAAATGCGAAACAAAAGTAAAATGCCTATTCTGATGAAGTAATGACCAAGTAAAATGTAAAAAGCTAAGTAATCTTTAAATTAGATCTCTCTGCTCCTTGGCAGGAATATTTAGTTCATTAAATCAAAGCAGAATATAAGTGATGAGTTATGTACTTGTTTAACAGATGTGGCTCTTCAGAAGGTGGTGGTGTTACTCAGATCCTTATGACCATCATCTACTGCTTGCTAATTTCCTTGCACAGAATCATAGAATGATTAGGGTTGGAAGGGATATGAAAGGTCATCCAGTTCCAAACTCCTGCCTGCTGAGGAGCAGGCTGCAGGCTCTGAGAGGTTTGGCCCCTGGGATGTGATGCAGCCAGAAACAGGTACTTCCGCTTTAGAAGGCTGTCCTCAAATGGTATTGTTGCATTTCATAGAATCATAGAATGGTTAGGGTTGGGAAGGACCTTATGGTCATCTAATTCCAGCCCCCTGCCATGGGCAGGGACTCCTCACCCCAGATCATGTAGCTCAAGGCTCTGTCCATGCAGGCCTTGGACCCTGCAAGGGACGGAGCATTTACCACCACTTTGTGAAACCTGTTCCAGGGACTCACCACACTCACCATAAAAAATTTCTTCCTTATATCTAACCTGAACTTCCCCTGCTGAAGTTTAAACCCATTTCACCTTGTCCCATCACTACAGTCCCTGATGAAGAGTCCCTCTCCAGCATCCTTATAGGCCCCCTTCAGATATTGGAAAGCTGCTATGAGGTCACCGTGCAGCCTGCAGCCTTCTCTTCTTCTTTCCAGCCAAATGTGTTCATGGCCTGCCCATGTTTACTTTTACATTGACATTGATCTTTTGCTTCAGCACTTCTCTGCCCATATTGATATTTACTCTGATGGTATTCATATGCAATTTTTTGGGGGGGAAAAGGCCAGACAAACCAAATTCTTTTTGTCCCAGCATGAAGATTGTTCTCTCTTCTGGTAGTTCTGGTAGCCCTGGCCTGCACCTTTCATATCAGATTTGAGTTTCCTCAAACACAGTGGAGGTACTGCTATGTTGCCATTTAACTGTGTTGCTAAGTGTTAAAACACAGACGTATTTACTGAACACAAAGGACTACCTGGTTATTCAAGAACTTTACATTTACGGATGAAAAAGTGAGGGTATTTTATTCATCATTGTCTAGTTGATTATGAAAACAAATTAATTTCTGTGATACATAGATGCATAGTAAAACTACCTCTTGGGTCTCAGCTTTTCTTAGTAAGTTCTTCTCAAATCAACATTGTGGATCAGGAGTTTGACTTGGAAATGAATGACAAATTGGATTTTACACCTTTAATTTTAGAAAGAATTATTGAAAACACTGAGTTATCAAGAATTTTTTATTTTTTATCTTTAAATACATACCTATGATTATATGCATACATAGGTATGCAAATATATACATTTTCTTCTTTCCAATGGAGGCAGCAGTATTAGATCAAAAATTTGTTGTAGAGGCTGATAGCAAATGAAGAGAATGTGAGAGCAGTCAAAAGCAGGTAAAACTGTGTGACTGATTTTTTGCATTGCGGGTTCAGGGTGGTTTTACTGGTAATGACTTTTAGAGAGCAGCTATACATTTTCAGTGTAGTGTACTGATTTAGAAGAGTTATGACCTATTATAAATAGTAAGAAAACTTGGAAAACAAATTCTGCACTGAGAAAAAAAATCACTGTTAGAAATTGGTTACAGTATTTTAAGAACTCAATAAAGACGATCTTGGAATGGTTTAGGAAATTGAGTTACAGGTAGAGATGATAAAATGGGTTAGCATTTAGGAAATAAATATTTAATAAAAGGTGTGTAGGGATTTGAAGACATTACATGAAGGTAGGGAACAAGACTAGGACGCAAAAAGTAATCCTGTGAAGGATGGGTGCTTTGGGAGTTACGTTCTGGAGGGAAGATAGAAGTGGCATTGCCTTGGTAAAGAAATTAAAACAAGATGGGGACTGAGAAGCATGAAAAGAGACTGAAATTTGGATAAATGGATGGAAAATGTAGAGCCAGTGTAGAGAAAGAGAAGCAAACAGCCTACCTTCCTTTTTTGTTCCCTGACATATGTAGGTATATTTATTGCTCACTCAGTAAAGCCTTTGCATTTTTTGAGGTAAAACGTTTGCCATGCTGGAATATAAGTTTCAAGAAGGCAGTCTCCTTGGGAGTAACACTACAATCCAAAACCTCTCCAATATGCTGGGACTGATCTGTGTTGCATGAATTGACCCCTTTCTGAAGAATTGCATTCTCAATACTTATCCCAGAGTACAGCTTGACTTGACTAGCTTTTAGCTAAATGGGGAATAGAGTTAAGTGATTGTTTTACCAGAACTCAGATTTAATATCTCATAGATATGCTGAACAGTTTAAATAAACTGTATTTTTGCTTTCCATTGGAAATTCTTTATAACAGATATTAGAAATCTATATGAATTTAATGTTTAACTCCCCAAGAACTGCTTGTCTGTGCAGGCTAGCTGCTTCAAAATGAGTTAAAAATGGTGTACTCTACTCACTCAGAAATGCTGAGAAGCTTAAATCAGGAGTAAAGCAATGAAATCATAGTATTGTACAGGTACACTCCTGCTTCTCAGGGAGAGCTTGGTTGGATCACTGGGTTAAATACATGCTTGTGCACCTTCAATATGCTCAGAAACAGAAAAGATAATACTGTCAATCAGCAGACAGAAGGAAAAAACATTTTAATAGATTGAGCTGTGAGACAAACTGGAGACATGAAGCTCTTTTATGTCTCTCTGAGGCTCTTTTCCCCAAACCTCCTATTTGAAGTACAGTCTCAACACTGTGTATGCCATCAAGACTGAGACTTCTGTTGGGTAACCTTTCATCTTAGAGTATACAGATTGTGAACACAGCCCAAGCCTTGTCCTATACTACGCTTGAAGTATGGGGAGCAAAGTACCCTATTTATGTTTATCGCAATCTTGGCCTTTCTTTTTTCATATTCAAGTATGAAAAGGAAAGAGGAATGAGTCTTGCTTTTTATTTTTACTGTTGGCTTTGTTCAGGTTCTGTTAATTTTTGCTTGAATATCTTAGATGAAGGCTGGTGTTTTACCTCTGCATTTACACTTTGGTTACATGATGTGTGTAAGACAGTACATGACGTTTTTCTTAGCAGAATAAAAGATAAATATAGCCTGATGCATAGAAATAATCCACACCTACAAGGGGCCTTATCAGCATGATCATCATCTGCTTTTGTGTTTAATAAGTAAACTTGTTCAGTTGCATACAGTCAGTCTGAAAACAATAAAGGCATTACTGCTATAAGCTAAACTATTAAAAAAAATTAAAATCCTCCCCTTTTCATTTGTTGAAAAACAAGGAAAAGGAATAGACATATGGCCACCCACTTGGTTGTGCAAATTGCAAGAAGTGAAAATAAGTTGTGACAGAATTGCCTGAAGGTTTTGTTTAGCCCATCACACATGGCCTCAATAACACTGAAACAGTTTCTTTTACCCCCTCCAAACTACCCAACCCTTTCTGCTACAAAATCTGCAAAGCATTTTTCAAATTAAGTGTGCACTATTTTCCTTTTAAGTTTCAGGAGCAAGTGGCTGAGAAAGACATGCTGAGAGATTGGAAGCATTCTGCATCCGCAACAAAAGGAGATGCCTGCTGCTTTGTAAGTGACACGGAAAATACACCAGCCATGCAGAGCACTTGGTGGCAGTAATTCCAGAGTCGTCTAATGTTTATCTGTGCTGTGCACTAGCCTGTCTCCAACCACTGTGTGGAGGAGGATGGATTTAAGAGTTCTTGGAAAGCTGTTGCAGTATAGGTCATATTTTATTAGCACATTGTCTGGGATTTGGAACTGCCATTTGCCCCTTGAGCCTCGATAATGAGCCTTCTGGAAGTGCTGTGTCTTACTTCCCTGGGCGAGGTGAATGGGTATGTGTTTGGTGCCGCTGTTATGGCTGGGGATTTGACTGCTCAATGCACCATATCAAAACTATAATTTTGTCTTAGCAAAAGAAATTAAATAGGGTGATTTGTACATTCTGATGGAGAACTGATAGTGTCAGAAATAATCTTGGCAGCTATTTTACCTTACGATAAAGGAGCGGCTTTTACATCTTGAAAAAGTACAGATCACTTAACTAAGTCGTCAGCTGGTAAAACTATCTCGTGGAACAAGAAATTAATACAATAAATTAATCATAAAACCAGTAGGGTTGTCATACCTGGATCATTTAAGAAAGATAGTGCATGAGCTTCATTTCTGCAAAGAAGGGTATGAGCTTCATGTTTCTTGTGGAGACATGAAGTATTTGAAAGAAGAAAGTAGATAGTTCAGTACACCTCTATAGTCTAGATGGGTAGGAGGGCATATAGGAAAGTCCAGTAGTTGCATCTGTTTTGTTGCTAAATACGTCCTTTTAAAATTTATCCATTGTGGGTTCATATAAATGTACTTAGGCTCAAAAGACTTTGGCTGCAGACTTTCACAGTGTTGTGTAGGAGCTGTTCCCTAATCCATACACAGATTCAGTAATCCTCTGCATGCTCTAATATCTGTCTCTGCAGGGTTTACCTAATATTAAATTGTTCAAGACAGCCAGGGGACCAAATTAGGTGTCAGTCAAGGAGCCAGGCTTCTGCCAGCAGGCCCCATGCAGTGTGTGTTTTCTGGCTACGTCACAACACTCGCACTGGGATGCAGCAGGTACAGCGGTCCTCAGGACTGCAGTGCTGGCTGCTGCAGTGCTGCACTGCTGTCAGCCCAGAGGTTGGGGAATTAGGAGGGATTGCTTCTTCCAAATCCCCCTGATCTGTTGCTGGGAATGTTCCACAGGTTGAGGGTTTTGGTTTTAGTGAGCTAATGAGCAGGTAGCATTACAGGGGTGTAGCATATTAATAGTTTGATAGTGAGTGATAAACTTTTCTTCCAGACAGGAATAGAATAAACATGCAAATGACGTAATCTAGTTCAAAAAAAGGGCAGTATTTCAGAGAATACTCTAGCCTTGCTTTTCTTTTCTAGCCTTGCTTTAGTATTTCTCAACACTGATTAACAACCAAGCAGTGAAGAAAGGGATGACATTTCCAAATGGGTGTCAGAAAGAAAGCAATGTGATGGTCTAGATCTTTGCACAGATGTTTAAGCTTTCTGCTGTAAAATGGCTGAGGTTTACATAGTCACAAATAAGATATAACAATTGGCTTTTACCATTGCAGTCAAAAAGTGTTTCATCACTGAGGTGGCAATGTGTGAACTTTACAGGTGGATGAAAGGTGCACCTGAAAAACTTCAGTACTTCTCGCTAAAGTAAATGTGCGCTGTGGCTGTGTAGATATGCAAATGATAGCAGCAAATGATAGCAACAAATGCTGAAAGTCCAGTGCATGGTCTTTCAGCTTGGCTGTGACAGCTTCACTCTGTCAGACAGAAAAAAATTCAGCTACTTTGAATTGCACACAATATGGTTTTTGATAATTGAGTTTAATGGTAAATAAAGTGGTACCATGCGGATGCAAGAATTCACATAGAAACATAGTTGTGGAAAATAACCAAGGCTAATTATTATCCCCCTTCCCCCCTCATCGTTGTCCCTCCCCCAAAAAAACCAAAACAAAAAATCAGAAACTTTGCTCTTTGTCAGCTGTCTTTGTTGAAGTTAGTATTGAGAAGATTCTGGATAAACAAATCAATACATAGACCTAGCAGTCCTTTTGCTAGGTGTGGGGAGCACATTTAGGAGGTTGAGGACTGTCGCCCCTGATGCATTGGCTGATATGGTGCATGTACTAGTGTGGTGAAATCATGGCTATGCAACCCCCCTTCTTCATCTAGATATAGCAACAGAAGTGTAAGAGCCAGCATATCTACTTTTAGTGAGTGGTTTCTGCGCCCGCTGTCTTGCAGCAGTATTAGCACAGTTTTAGGAGAAAGGGGCACTGGTTAGCAGAGAACAGGTTTCCCTGGGCTGAGAGTCAGATAAACTTGGCTCCCCTGTTACACTTGCATTTGCAATTCTCCTGCTACTGGTATTTGTTCTGGAGCTTTGGTATTTCAGAGTGCTGTTTTATTTTAAACTAGTGCTGAATTTGATTACAAAGACAGCTTCAAAAAACTCAGAAAATTGCAATCTCACACATATTCACACCTAAAGCAAAAATATTTCATTTAGTTAGGCTACTTTTTTTTTTAATTTGTTTCAAGCCTTTAAATATAATGTATAGACATTTTAATGCCTTCCTCTTTTTTCTTTTTCTTTCTTTCTTATCATAGAATAAATAGTTTTTCCCCATCACTTTTTTCCTTGCTATTTTAATTCCTCAACACTGAGAAATAAAAACCCGAAGTTACAGAATGGAAAACCATGAAGAAAATGTAAATGGATAATTGGGGAAGAAAGAGAGGGGAGAAAAGAGAGTGGGAGCTATTATTTTTTCCTGTTGTGCTTAGCAACAGGAGAATAAGAGGGAAGCAATGTTTTTGGAATTTTTAATCTTAATGAGAAATATAAAACTTTCATGAAACCTGGTTTTGAAGGCAGACCATTTTAAAATTAAATTTCCCTCTGCTCTGGCTCTAGCAGTTTTTGCTTTTACCTGTCAAATAACAGGAGGCTTTAACGGCTGCTGATTCACTTGCATCCAACAGGAGTTAGCAGAATGTGGCTTCAAGCATTTTCAAGTAGTCTTTTTAGATCAGCTTAATTGATGTCCTACAGGTCTGTGGATGTAGTTCAAGTTAAGTATGTGATGAAGTGGTCTGTTGGAACCAAGCCAGAACACTTAACACCTTGCAGAATCCACTTCTTGGTCTAAATATGTGTAATAGGCCATCAAGGGGAATTGCCTCTTTCCTTTAAAAGAGCAGTATTCCTCTTTCAAACCTGCTGCTCTTCCTTGCTTTCCTCCCATTCTAAGCCCACCTCTCCTTGAACTCTCCTTCTAAACATAAAGAATACTGGAACACATATGCTTTTTATTGTTTGACTGTGCACAGGTGAATGTTGTCCTCTCTGCAGCTGCATAGAAACCAGATGTCAGCTCAGCAGAGTTACTTTTTTTTTTTTTCCTAATTGATATTCCAAAGTGGCTTTTCCATAGGACTTGTTGTTAAAAGTATCTGGGGAAAAAAAAACCAAAACAACCCAACAACAAAACGACTAATGCCTTTTCTATTATGATCATTCTGTCATGGTAGACTAGCACACGTGTTGGTTTCCTGGGACACTGATAGTTTGTTTAGGTGTTTAGAATGTGATAATGCTGGTTTGCGTTTACAAGGACTAATAACAAGGATCCAGGAACAGATAAACATGATGGAGAATTTCCATCACTGTAGCCAGCTATTCAGAAAGTTGGAGAATTAAACAATAATTAGAGTGTATTTTAACAATAAAAAAATCTTGGACAACTGGACTTCAGTACTGCTTGTTCTGCAGTTAATTTTGGGTAGGAAAAGTTCAGGCAATTTTGGCGTTCTCATCAGGTGGGATCCTGGGATTAATTACTATACAGTAATCAAGTTTGGGAAGGTTTTTTGTTTTTTTGTTTGTTTTTTTTCTTTCATAGGAATGCTGTAAGAGGAAAAGCTATTACATTGTCATGTTGTTTTAAAGGCTGAGAGTTTTTGTTTTGATTACTCCATTATAGAGGCTTTGCTCATCCTTTGCTTATTAGGTAGAGTCTCTGTTTTCAGCAAAAGTTGCTTGTGTTCCTTGCCATGGTCCTTTGCCTCAACATCTGAGAAGGTGCAACTGCAAGTCATTATCTTTTACTTACATGGCTGCATAATCAGGTTAGCTGGCACACAGCATGAAGACAATAAATCTAAAGCTTTTATATTTAAAAGCATTTTGCTTTTATTAACCTTTGTTAGTTAGAACAACTGCTACGTTTCAGAGGTACCAGGGAATTTCACCTCCTCCAACTCCTCTATTATAACAGCTGAGCTCTGGTTCTGTTTTTTTTAAATATTTAAGCAAAAGAATGCTGGGCTCTCTGGCTGCAAGTATTTAACAAAGAACAGAATTTAAAGACAAACTGCGATACCTTTATTTGCACTGTAGAAAATTTTACCATGTGACTAGTACTAGTACAGTCTACCACAACTCAGCCTTTCCTCCAGACTGCAAATCTGATATTCCTGTTAGATTCAGATCTGGATAGGGAGGAAAAGAAAAAAAAGCAGCCCCTATGCAGTTCGCTGCTTCAGGGAATGTGTATTTCTTTTCCTTTACAGTATGGAGCAGGTATACTGGTATCTCCTCAGGTTGCTATTGCCAGCCTATTTGTAACTTTAAGGGAGTAGTAAGGGAAGTAGTAGAATAAGTAGTAGTAGAAGAAGTAGTAGGGGAGCTTAAAGAGAAGTGATGCTGGAAAGAGTGGGGACTCAGAGTATTAAAACAGCTTTTCCTTGTACCTTTCCATCACTTTCCCTCATATCATTAATGTTTTCTGCGTAGCAAGTATTTCCGTGTGCAACTTTTGTTTTTGCTGGTGAAACAATATGGAAGCTGTACAGAACCCAAGTTGGAGTCTGGGAAAGAGGTACTCTGAAGAACACAATGACAAGTTTTGATTTTTGCAATAAAAACTTGCAGATCTGTTGTTTGTTTTTTTCCCCCTAATAATTCTGTATCAGCTTCATCTTGTAAAAGAAGAAAACATAATACTTTGTACATTTTTATTTGATTCTTATCTTTTCAGAAACAAAATGTCTCTTTTTCTAAGACAGTGACCTGCGAATGTACCCATTCTGTTGAGATCTCTACTCAGTATAGGATTCTCAATAATGTGCCTACCTTTTTCTTAAGATTAGATCCCTCTGATATGAATAAGGAAGACTTTCTGAACTGTATTTCTCATTCAAAAGATTCCCTAAATCCTTGCAAAAGTAGGCAGCTTTTTCCTGAATTGCTTTGCTGCCCCTCTTTTCCAGTTTGTGCTGTTGCTAAGAGGTATAGCACCCTTTTCAGTGCAGCAGTTGCTACTTGTATTTAAGGTGGCCACACATTACATCTCCCTTTCTTGTTGACTCATACACATACTTCCTTAACAGGAGTCCTGAGTCTTTAACCATTAGTTTTCTATTGCTTGAGATTTTTCTTAGAAAAGTAAGAGCATTATAGTTTTTTCTTTTGTACCATCCTCTTAGCTTTTATGCTTGTTTCCAATAGGAAGAGGAAAACCGGCTTGTATTGTTTTCTAACGGGTAGTTCGTTAATCTTTCTCTGAGATTCTGTCTTCTCTGGATAATTGCTTTCAGATAATGATGGGTATTGTCAGTTTGTTAACTCTGTGTGTGTTAAGCTGGCCCTCATTAGCTTCATAGTGAGTGTTGAAACTCTTCATAGTTCTTGCATCTTTTTCTCCAAATTCTGAGCACTTTTGCAGTTAGTGATGGCTACAACGTATGTTTTGTAATTCTGACTTTGAAATCTATAAATCTTTTCAACTCAGTCACTTTTTCAGAGCATTTTGGATTTTTGATAAATCTGTAATGGTAGAGCACCATCTCTCTTCCAGAAACCAGCTTGTTTTGTGTGGCAAGTTCCACGCGCCTTGTCAAGGGTTAGTACTGGGTCATTTAATAGTGTCTGCTGGAGTGTTTTGATCCCAGTTGCTATGTGCTTGTCTCTGCAGGTTTATACTGGCAGTGCCAGTTCTGTGTTACTGCTTTCTTACTGTACTCTGTTGAAAAATGGATGTCTTTCACATTTCTCCTCAGGTTTCTGTGTTGCCATTTTACAGTCAGTCTGCCTGAATAACTAAAACCTCCCCCAGATCTCAAGTGCTTCAACATATGCTACTGCCGAGCACTCTGACAGTCTTCCGTGATGCTCTCCTCAGATGTGGTCACTGACAAGTGGCTGTTGAAGAGAAAAAAGATAACATATGTTACATGAGTAAGCTACTCTCTCACTACTGATACGGGGCCAGGGAATCAGTCTATATCTTACCCCTGCAGTCAACATATAAAAACACTATAAAAAGTGATTCTGTATTTTCAATTTTCAACAAGACTGCATTAAAAAACAGGTATTGATGGTGTCAGCCAGTAAAGAGGGATACTTGTGTGCTAGTAGCCTAATGGTGAGTTTTAGGTATTTTATATTAACTAAATTGAACTAACACATCTTAAACAAAAATCTGTTTTGCCTGTCAAGACAGTAGTATGAAAACAATTAATTCACTGCTTAGCTGGGAAATAGCAGAATATCAAAGGTGGCTCCTGCAAATGCATTAGGAGTCAGTGAGTGTTGCTTTTGCAGATTTTCTTACACATAGAATCATAGAATAGTTAGGGTTGGAAAGGACCTTAAGATCATCTAGTTCCAACCCCCCTGCCATGGGCGGGGACACCTCACACTAAACTGTATCACCCAAGGCTCTGTCCAACCTGGCCTTGAACACCGCCAGCCATGGAGCATTCACAACTTCCCTGGGCAACCCATTCCAGTGCCTCACCACCCTCAAGGTAAAGAATTTCTTCCTCATATCCAATCTAAACTTCCCCTGTTTAAGTTTGAACCCGTTACCCCTTGTCCTATCACTACAGTCCCTCATGAAGAGTCCCTCCCCAGCATCCCTATAGGCCCCCTTCAGATATTGGAAGGCTGCTATGAGGTCTCCATGTAGCCTTCTCTTCTCCAGGCTGAACAGCCCCAACTTTCTCAGCCTATCTTCATACGGGAGGTGCTGCAGTCCCCTGATCATCCTCGTGGCCCTCCTCTGGACTTGTTCCAACAGTTCCATGTCCTTTTTATGTTGTGGACACCAGACCTGCACACAATACTCCAAGTGAGGTCTCACAAGAGCAGAGTAGAGGGGCAGGATCACCTCCTTCAGCCTGCTGGTCACGGTCCTTTTGAGGTAGCCCAGGATATGATTGGCTTTCTGGGCTGCAAGTGCACACCGCCGGCTCATGTTCATTTTCTCATCAACCAACACCTCCAAGTCCTTCTCTGCAGGGCTGTTCTGAATCTCTTCTCTGCCCAATCTGTAGCTGTGCCTGGGATTGCTCCCACCCAGGTGGAGGACCTTGCACTTGGCATGGTTAAACTTCATCAGGTTAGCATCAGCCCACCTCACAAGCGTGTCAAGGTCCCTCTGGATGGCATTCCTTCCCTCCAGCGTATCAACCGAACCACACTGCTTGGTGTCATCTGCAAACTTGCTGAGGGCACACTCAATCCCACTGTCCATGTCACCGACAAAGATGTTGAACAAGACCGATCCCTGAGGGACACCACTCATTACTGGTCTCCAGCTGGACACTGAGCCATTGAGCACAACTCTTTGTGTGCGGCCATCCAGCCAGCTCTTTATCCACCGAGTGGTCCACCTATCAAATTGATGTCTCTCCAACTTAGAGACAAGGATGTCATGTGGGACACTGTCAAACACTTTGCACAAGTCCAGGTAGATGACATCAACTGCTCTACCCCTGTCCATCAGTTCCATAGCCCAATCATAGAAGGCCACCTGATTGGTCTGGCATTATTTCCCCTTAGTGAAGCCATGCTGGCTGTCACCAACCACCTTGTTGTTCCTCCTATGCCTCAGCACGCCTTCCAGGAGAATCTGCTCCAAGATTTTGCCAGGCACGGAGGTGAGGCTGACTGGTCTGTAGTTCCCTGGGTCATCCATTTTCCCCTTCTTGAAAATGGGGGTTATATTTCCCTTTTTCCAGTCATCAGGAACTTCACCTGACTGCCATGATTTTCCAAATATGTTGAACAGTGGCTTAGGAACTTCATTTGCCAGCTCCTTCAGGACCCGCAGATGGATTTCATCAGCTCCCATGGATTTGTATATGTTCAGGTTCCTAAGATGGTCTTGAACCAGATCCTCTCCTACAGTGGGCCCAGGGTCTTCATTCTCACAGTCCCTGACTCTGCCTTCCAAGACTTGGGTGGAAGGTGTGGTCAGAACATTTTCCAGTGAAGACTGAGGCAAAGAAGTCATTAAGAACCTCAGCCTTCTCCAAATCCAGGGTAGCCAGTTCTCCCAATAGCTTCTGGAGAGGGCCCACGTTGTCCCTAGCCTGTCTTTTATTTGCAGTGTACCTATAGAATCCCTTCCTGTTATCCTTAACATCCCTAGCCAAGTTTAATTCTAAGTGGACCTTAGCTTTCCTAACCTGGTCCCTAGCTTCCTGGACAACATTCCTCTATTCTTCCCAGGCCTCCTGTCCTTGCTTCCACCTTTTATAAGCCTCTTTTTTCCTTCGAAGTTTCCTCAGCAGGTCCTTATCCATCCATGGAGGTCTCCTGGCCCTCCTGCAGCACTTCCTTCTAGTTGGGATGTATCGCTCCTGAGCTTGCAGCAGGTGATCCTTGACTATCAACCAAGAGTCTTGGGCCCCCCTGCCCTCTAGGGCTATATCCCATGGAATCTTACTGAGCAGGTTCCTGAAGAGGCCGAATTCTGCTCTCTTGAAGTCCAGGGCAGTGAGCTTGCTGCACACTCTTCTCACTGTCCTGAGGATCTCGAATTTGACCATGTGGTTGAACTGCATGAACAGATATTTTTGGGAAATTAAAATGCCACAAAGTGGTGAAGACAAGGCTGGCCTTATTCGTAGGTATTGAACTGTGATCAGTAAAGCTTGTCTCACCTCTTGGACTTTCTAAGCTGGAATAATTTATCTACAGCTGTTATGCAGGATGACTTTATTGAAAAAAAAACAAGCCATCAGTCTTCTGTACTAAAATATAAAGATTCATGTACCAAAATTAATTAATTTTAATCTGGGGTTAAATCTGGGCTATGCTGATAGTGCTCACTGTGTGTTTCATTTGCTTCCTCCAGTGCAGGGTAATGCTGGAGTACAGTAGAAAATCTTGGGAGTGCAATGCAAAGGCCTTGGGAGAAGAGGGGTGCTGGGACTGTCCTGACAACCTGTGTGCAATTCCTTGGCTTGGGTTATTCCCTGTCTAATAACATTGATCAGCAACTCTAGCAGGTGCCCTTTGGGTACAAAATTCAGCTGTGTCTGGCTTTCATACTAGTCCAACTCTAGAATTCTCACTGTTCCTCACTGTTTCTTATCCACTTGATGTTAGCATTTCACATGTTTCATCTGCTGTGCATGCTGTGTTCTTCTCTCTCTAACTTGTAGCGAGTAACGAGGGGAGAAGCCCAGAGTAGGAAGTGGGGAGTGAGTAAGTGATCAGTTTTCTCTGGACTCTTACATGGCTGCCTGTAGTTGAAGGTGGCTGGCCTGATGTGGGTGGTTCTTTTCCATTTTATTAAAAATTCAGATATGTTGAAGAACAATGAGAGCACCAGCCTGAACATGCTGCTTCATGGAATTTAAAAGGAAATAGGTTTGTCCCACTACCTCAACCATTATATAAGGTGAAACAGAGTTTGACATCTGATGTCTTGATTGTTCTGTGAAGGCAGATTTCTCAGTCTCTTGCAGTAAATGTTTAAAAATGCCATGTCATAAGATCAGACCCTTTATATTCCTTCCGGTGTATTTTTTGGTTTTGATTTTCCCCTGACTGCCAAGGACTAATCTGGGTGGAGGGGAGGACTTGAGAATAATTTCCTAAAGAGCTAAAGGAACTCAGAAGAGAAAGAAGTGGAAAGTGGGCTATGGCTCCTGCCAGCTGGCCGGAGCTCAGGCCCAGCAAGACAGCCCATGCTGCCAGTCCCCAAGAACGTGCTGGCAGCCAGTCTTGCTCGGCCACCCGCTCCCAGGTGGAGGAAGGCAAGCAAAGCTGTCCTTCCCTTGCTGGGATTTGCCATGTGATATATTGAACTATTTTAGATATATTACATTAATATTTCTGGCTTCAAACTGGGAACAGCTGTGGTTAGTGAATCCTGGATTCTGTGGTCAAATAGTTGATGTTGGCAATTCCTGTGGTCGCATATTTGGTAGCTAATGCTTTTTATGAATTCCGGATTTTTCTCCTCTGGGATAATTGTGCCTCAGGAGTTAATGCTGGAAGGCTATCACTTAGTCATGTTTCTTGCTTTCTCCTTGAAGATTGCAGATCTTCCTTTACTTATACCACAGGTATACTAGTGGGAAAACAACAGAATGTCCCTGTAGCTACACCTAGTACATCTATCTGTACAAGTGAGCGCGCATTTTCCCCAGAATATGTTGGTCTGTGCTATATGGTCACTATATTGACTTGCGCTAAAGCTTATACTAAAAGGACTCCTAGTGAGTGCTTTTGGTTTGCTTAGGAGGTGGAATTACGCATCTTTTCTGAATGAGAAGAGCTACAATCTGAAACAGCTGGTTTAATTCGGTGAAGTTGGGCTGATTAACCCAAGCTGAAGATTGCATTCCATGAGGTCCCTTTCATTAAAGAAGAAATAGCAGTGGCTGACTACTAAATGGGACAAATAAAATTACCTGTTATGAAAAAGAAAAACATTTTAGTGAATTTCTGTTCTGTATTTGGGAAGAGAACACAAGGCAGGCATGTATTTGATGCTAGTGCAGAAGCTGGTAGAATTACATAGTACTGTCCTGCCTTTTCAAGAGCGACTCACAGGCATGTGTCTTAGCAAGACACTTTGCGTTCTTTGATATATGCAGGTATTTGTTACAAATTTAGGAACATAGAGAAGTCTGCAGAAATGATACAAATTGAATTTATCAATATTTAAAGCAAACAGACATGATGAGTTGATTGACTGTAGCTTGGTGTGGTGTTCTTAGAAAAGGAAAAATAGGGTAGGTGTAGGGGCATAACTGATGCCAGTGAACTCAAGGAAACTAAAACTTTTTAAAGAAGTCTAGTTTTTGTCAGATTGTATGTTTTGTTGTCAAAAGTATCCTATTATAATGTTATATTTAGTTGTTGATAAAATTCTGATTTTAATAATGTACCAAAATTTGTTTACTCAATCACCAGTATACAATAAATGCTATATATTTTGAGTGGATTTAAAGTATGCTTGAGTAAAATTCATATTCATATGTAGACCGTAATACTCACTTTTTTTTTCCTGTACACTAGTGGAAAAAATTCCAAGGATAGCCCTTGAAAGCTTTTTAACAACCAAGTGCAAAAGATGCTTTTCATTTACTAGTGCCTATTTGCTGCTGGAAATCTGAGTATACAGCCATTAAGGCCAGCTCTTTTCTCCTTATGGCATTAGTGAAAAGAAGAAAACAAAACAATATGCCTTGTTTAGTGTATTTCTGGGACAAATTTCCCAGCATTTTCCTACTGCTTTTTCATTTCTTTACATAAAGTACACGTAACCACACTTCCTTGATGAGGTGGCAAAGCACCCAAATGCACTGGCTGATTTTTACGAGATCAAGTTCTAGCTCTCCATTTCTTCATTGTCCTGAAATGCATCTTTCTGTTTACTAATTACTAAATGGATATGCAATCTGAGAGCATCAGATGCTGCTGTGTTTCATTAAATTAGATGGAGGCTACAGTGAAAAAGTGGAAGATGATGATTCTTGGCTGCTCTTTTCTTTCATATTAATGTACTTGGGGAAAGAGGAAAAAATCCTTTGCCTGTGTGAGACTGGTTTCTGTGCGGGTTTGTGCATGTGTATACGTATCT
This sequence comes from Ara ararauna, assembly GCA_028858755.1. Lineage (NCBI taxonomy): Eukaryota > Metazoa > Chordata > Aves > Psittaciformes > Psittacidae > Ara > Ara ararauna. The sequence continues at coordinate 83,573,282 of CM054376.1, read as the reverse complement.
GTATATGCCATATAACCATGAAAAACAGTGCATTAAAGATAATAAACTTAGTTCCTTTACTCTTTTTGGTTGGCTGGAATTCATATTTTAAAACCATTCACCATGTTGGGAAGAGTGAGAAATTTCACTGTCCGAAATTAAAATCATCTTAACAGTAGTTAAAATGACTTGACAGTAGTTTGGAGAATTAAGGAAAACATCAAAAGCAGCAAGACTGGCTGTGAACTTGCAAAATTTGCAATTCTGTGTGCATGTACTGGTATATTTGCCACTAGACCACTGTGAGAGAATGCTCCTGGAGCATCAGCCCTACTATCATGTTGTTGCAGCACTTTTCATGCCCCTGTCCTGCAACTGAAACTTGGCCTCCCACATGCTGTTGTGGGAAACTGCCCCTTAGTCTTCTTTATCTTTGAAATTGTCTCCCCTTCAGGTGCTTTGTTTTTGGCAAATGAGGGCAGAGTGTTAAATTTACATCCTTCTAATGCTAGTTTGAAGATAAAAAAAAAAAAATATTTGAAGGGAAGGAGTGTATTTTCTAGAGTAATAGTGACATTGTAGGATTATTGTTTTCAATGCCATTATATCTCTAGGCAGACAGGTTCAGTCCATGAAGGAATTAATTTCTGTTTTGGCAGGAAATCTCCCTTGAATTTAATCTTTTATCATAGAATCATAAAATAGTTAGGGTTGGAAAGGACCTCAAGATCATCTAGTTCCAACCCCCCTGCCATGGGCAGGGACACCTCACACTAAACCATATCACCCAAGGCTCTGTCCAATCTGGCCTTGAGCACCGTCAGCGATGGAGCATTCACAACTTCCCTGGGCAACCCATTCCAGTGCCTCACCACCCTCAAGGTAAAGAATTTCTTCCTCATATCCAATCTAAACTTCCCCTGTTTAAGTTTGAACCCATTACCCCTTGTCCTATCACTACAGTCCCTCATGAAGAGTCCCTCCCCAGCATCCCTATAGGCCCCCTTCAGATATTGGAAGGCTGCTATGAGGTCTCCACGCAGCCTTCTCTTCTCCAGGCTGCACAGCCCCAACTTTCTCAGCCTGTCTTCATACGGGAGGTGCTGCAGTCCCCTGATCATCCTCGTGGCCCTCCTCTGGACTTGTTCCAACAGTTCCATATCCTTTTTCTGTTGAGGACACCAGACCTGCACACAATACTCCAAGTGAGGTTTCTTGTACAAGAGCAGAGTAGAGGGGCAGGATCACCTCCCTCGACCTGCTGATCACGCTCCTTTTGATGCAGCCCAGGATACAGTTGGCTTTCTGGGCTGCAAGTGCACACTGCCGGCTCATGTTCATTTTTTCATTGACCAACACCCCCAAGTCCTTCTCTGCAGGACTGCTCTGAATCTCTTCTCTGCCCAACCTGTAGCTATGAGATATGAGATATGAGATGTGGTAATGCAGGAGATAGACAAAAATGAATTGTCATGTCCAGACTAAGAAGAAAGGTAAACAGAAAACCAGTGAGTGTACGTTTTTGTAAGCAAGCAGGACAGAGAGCTCTAATGAGAAAGTGAGAAGAGCACAATAATAGGTTTGGAAAATGCATTTTGTGGAAAGGAATACTTCTATTTTAAAATACTTTTTATATTACATTATGTGTCTGGCAGAACTTCTTATTCTTCTAGCTTTAATGAGAACACAAGCCACTGTCCAGAGTCTCTCTCAACTAAGAATCAATCCTTTGCAGGTTTTCCCTCCTCTGTTCTTGCTCTCTCTTTCCCTTGAAATTCCAACGTATTGCTTTTTATAGTGTTACCGTTCTGACTGTTGGATTGATGATAGCAGGGATATCTTGCCTTTCTGTCGCTCTCAGATGCTAGTTAGTGCTTTTATAATGCTTATCTTACTAATACTTTCCAGACATTAACTAATTAATCTTAACAACACCCTGTCAAGGAGGTAAGGTAATTCAGTGATATTATTTAAAGATGAGAAACCAAAGAAAGGTAATTGAAGCAAGTGGGTCAGAAAGACAGGTCACTATCTATGAAGGCCACTGGTATATGCAGATCTGCCTGACAATTGGGCAACTGAAGTATTTCTCATGTTCCAAAGCTGTTCTGGTTATTTGCTCCTAAAATGTAATTTTTTTTTCACCAGTTTTTAATTCTCATTAGGTTTAAAAGAAGCAGGAATGGGCTTACAACTAATTTGGTAAATTTTAGGCAACTTTTTATTAAAGACAACCTTGTTCACTAGAAGGGATTTCTGGCATTCTTCCCGTTCTTTTGAGACCATTTTAAGATTCTCTTACAATATAAAGCCTTTTTTAATTCTTATGCTGTTCGTTTTGCCACACAGTATACTACATGAATTTTAACTTTCCTCTCATCTGTCTCTTGGGGAAATACAGTAACAGTTACGAGAGTGAGATCTACTGAACCGTATTTCAAGTGATCTTTATGCACTTTCAGTAACTTTTCAAAAAGGAGGTTAAACAAGTGAAAAAATGATATTGTCAGAGGAATAGTCTTTAATAAAGACAGTATGGTCTGTTAGTTAGGAAATAAAGTATGTTTTTTAATATATCACATAAGTAAGAAGGCATCTACAGTGAACTTAAGAAAAAAAAACCCTACCCTAGCAATATATCAAAGTGAAATACCATCCTCACTTTCAGTTGGCTTAGTCCTTTTTACTTAACATATTTGCTAGGGATTTTTCAGGTCTTAAAATACTGATAAGGATGCTTTTTTATGTAGAATAATTTTTGTTCTAATTAGTTAACTGTCAGACCACTTGTAGATCCTCAATAAATCTGTGGTGAATGAAGCTAAAATGAATACTGAACAGGTATGTTTTTCAAGGGGAAAAACCATTTTACTGTTGTCCTTTCTGTTCACCTAGTATTTATGTTTGCAGTGACAGAGATTATCCATGCACTGCGGAGGGAGATATCACAAATTCTTGAAAGATTTCTTGTCTTTAGATTTCACATATTTAAAGTTTGGTTGTTTATTGTTTTGTCTGTTTGTTTTTCAATTTTTTAATTGCTTTGAAGGAACTGTAAAACCTTTTCCCTTCCTCCATCTCACTCCCCTCGCCTCCCATCCACTTCCCAAGGAAAAACCCCACTCTCTCTAGATTACAAAGTCATTTTGTGGCCCCAAATCACCCACTGTTCTCAGCAACTCTCCCTTTTGCCCTCATTTCAGTTCTCCCCCATCTCCACTATGCTTTTAAGAAACATGCTTGAGTATCAGCTAACGGCATACCCAGCTCTCAGAGCACCATCTGTGGGGAATCATCTTTCTGCCTTCACTTGCAACCAGTGAGGGAAAGGATCCTGGAACAGTGGACGATATTTCATATTTTGAGTTCTATTATTTAATTTAATCTCCTCTTTGCTTACTTGGCAAGGCAGCTGATCCACCAAGAACTGCACATGTCAGATGTTTTGTAACTTGCTGTGGTTGTAAGGAATCAATATTGTGCCCCTTGAGGCTTAAGCTGAGGATGCTTTACTCCATAATCTTCCCTAGGTCTCCAAATAAAACAACAAGAATTTCAGACTTGCTTACAGTAGTTCTGCTGGATCAGTAAAGTAGTTTGGGCGTAGACAGCTGTTTTCTTTTCAGGATGTGGGGGAGTTGAATCATGGAGCGCGAGGGCAAAATAATTCCATGATAGAGGCTATTAGGGAAAATTTGTATTAATGGAAGGAGACAATTCCAAACAGAATTGAGAAGTGAGTGGTTATGGCTGTAGGTGAACTATCAAAGATGATAATTTGACAAATTTTCTTCTCTGCTCCATTTGTATGATCCCAGGCAACAGACATGTGTTTCATTCTGTTGGGTTTAGTCTAGCTCTTTCCTATGAACAGGTGAACATGATCTCAACACTGAAATGCTTCCACCTGAACAAATTCCATCAGGAATAAATAAGTTCAGAATTTGGTATTTCTGTTCTGTGGTTCACACCCTTTGGAAGTCGCTTTTTCTGCTGATGTAGTGAGAGAAGTGAGGAGTCAGGACAGCCACCTGTGTCCCTTTATGAGAACTGTCCTATGAATATCTGTACAACTGTTTGTCTTTTGCTTCCTGCAGACGTTCAGGTAACAGTAGAGGTGAGCATCCATAGAAAAGTTAAAATGTAGCAAATACTATAAATGAGAAATCTCTTGCAGGTGTTAGAATTGTAGAGGACTGATAAGCTTGAGAAAGTATCTTTCTAGCTTGCCTAAATGTGTGAAATAATTCAAATGAACTGAAGAAGAGAGACATCCTTTAAGCCTTTTGTGTACCATGTTTTACCAACATGTTCTGTTTTCCTTTGCACAGGAACAGCCAGCTTGGTTTGCTGTGGCTGCTCAGCTTGAGAAACCAGCGCTGATTGGGATAGGGGAATGATTTTTGCCCCAGTTTCTTCCAGCCCTTTTTAGAGGGGAGTCATGTCCTATATGCTTGACCATGGGGAGGTAGATGATCCCTGCATCAATTTTGATTTTTGATTTGAATTTCGTAAACATGGAAGGAATAAGAGAAGAAATTTTTTGTCCTGCGTCAAGGGGTAAGATCAGATGGTCTAATGATACAGCCATCTTTTACCTCCTTGTTTATTTGAAAACATTAAAAGGACTTTAAACTGCCTATGTGGCAGCAGACATGATTAATTAGAAGAGGTCGAGTACTGCACTGATAACATCATAGAAACTGATAGAGAAGGCTGATTAAGTCATCTCGTGTATCTCCTTGCCAGCACAGGATTATTCCCCATAGTACACTCTCTAAAGCTCTGCTCACGTTGTGTAAGACAATCACAAGTTTTATGGCTTTGGCCTTTTGATAGTACACGCTTTGTGGAACTTACTGATTGTTTTAGAGGTCTGAGTAAGACCATGTTTCATTGCCTGAAATTGGAGCAGAAACATATTAGCAAAACTACTTAGAATTTTGTAAGGTTTAAAATAAAATTGCTAAAATACGCAAGGGCAAATCTGAGCCATAGCAGATGAACTTTGCAGCTGACAATTACTTAGCTGCAGACTATCATTTAGTTTTTCGAATAAACTATGCGAAGTTTCATGTAAAATAATCTCTGTGAATTCCCTCTTTTTCTCTCCCCCTCTTTCTTTCCACTTTGATATCTTCCTGTCTTCATTTCCATCTGTCTGGAGCTGGAGTTGAATTATGGCATATGATTTGTGTATCTCCACTGAATCATAACTTTCTTATTGATTCCCTCAGCTCCTGGTGTGTACTCACACTCTTGCTGCTTCTCCACCCTGATTTTCTCCCAGGGTTTTATCTGCTTCCTTTTACTCTGTGGGCTCTCATTCAACTTAATTTTCTTCCTTGGTTTTAGAAAAGGAATGTATTGGTTTGTATTGGTTTTCAGTTAGGAGTTTTTCACTTCATAATTTTAATATTGTTTTTCTGGTTTGATTTTTCTTTTTTTTTTTTTTTTATCCTCTTGGACTAAAAACACTGTTGTCTTGCTCCAACAGAAATAATTAGAACTGCTTATCTTGCTGTGAAATGGAAAGACTCTGTTCCAAGTCACCATCCGGAAGCTTCTGGCAGTAAGAAGAGGTGTTAACAGCTGCTGTGAAAGGGCTACTGAACTTGGTATTAGTACAGAGGTTATTTCTGCCCCAGCATTGTCACTAATTTGCTAAATTAATTAAAAATGTATTTGCTTCCCTCAAGGAAGAGCAGAGTACATCTACATGGAATTTTGCTCCATGAATGGAAAAAAAGAATGCAAAACTGAAGCAGAACAAGGAATTCCAGAGCAGAATACAAATATGTTGAAATATTGCTTTGAGCTGTAAAACTGACTCCTGAAAGGGACACTTATTTTCCTGCACAGTGTTTAATATTTAGTTTTGGTCACTGATCCTATCAAGGCAAAAGATTATTGTGGCCTTAAGCACAGTGTAACTCAGCTCAGTGCTCCACTGTTGGAATTTTCATTAAAAAGATGTATTTTGACATTCTAGAGTGAATGCACCCTCAGGGAGTGATGTGTTTCAAGTATAAATTATAGGTCCTTCAGCTTACAAAGACGAGGCTGATTGCAGCTGCTTCAGGGAACTTCACTAAAACTCCTGAAATTTAGTGAATCTGAATGGAAACTCTTTGCTTGCACAGTGTAAGATCCCAGGATGAGTTTCTCTATAATACCCTTTAAAAGTATAGGAACTTTGTTATGGATATAACATCTCCGAAGTTAGGAATGTTTATTCACTCTAACCCTAAACAAAAGTATGAAAATCTGGTATGAAAAAGAAATTAAAATCTGGCATTTCTTTGAAGGTAAAATTATATATTATGGTAATGGTTTTTCTTTTTTTCTAGGCTTTAAACTCCATGTCTCACTGTTTACTTCACGTGTGAAGCCCTGAAATTGTAGGAACACGAGGAAGTGCTAACTGAATCTGAAATGTTTCTGGATGTTGCAGTGCTTACCCTGTGCGACGTATGTGCCTCCTTCTTTCTTCTTGTGATCACTTTAAAGGTTTCTCACTTTAACAGTTTCATTCTCCAGCCCACCAAAACACTTGTGAAAAATGGGAGAGAATTTATCTCATTGACAGAACCACAGGGTCTTGCTCCTGCAAGTATTGCCCATGTGAAAGGAACTAAACCACCACCTTCATCTTGCTTTTGGTAAATGAGCAATTTCTTGTTAATCCCACTCTAAAGCATCACTAACCAATGCCGCTATAGAAATCTGTACTTCTGTGAAAAAACTTCGAAAATAGGCTGTAATTAGACCTATAAACCATATTAGTTTGTTGTTTATAGGAAGGAGGTATTCATGCTGCTGGGTTACTACTTTTTGAATGACACAAAAAGCTCTATGGTTTGGCATGAAGGCTCTTAATTCTTGAGCAAAAAGCAGAATATGGGGTTTTATTACCTCACAAATTAATGAAATTTAATATGAGGAATGCCATACTGTGGTGACAGTGTAGCCCCTATGTTCATGAAATGGCATTTTTTTCAAGTAACAGCTCCTGCTCCGACCTTGCACTTTGGGTTTTCTAGAGATCTAAGCCAAAGTGGCTTTTAATGGGGGGAAGAGATTGTTTTGATTAAGCAGAAGCCAGATATGAAATTAAAGAAAGAGTTCAGAGGTTGCTATTATACTTTGGCAAAGATACTTCCTTCAATTTTTAGCTTTTTATTTAGAGACAGCTACACATTTTAACACTTACTCTCTTATCTACAAGGAAAGGACTAATATTTGAAATAGTATTTAGGATTTATAGAAAGAAATACAACATGCTTTTCCTTTTAGAAATATAAGAAAGTTAGGACTGCCACAATGGCAGGCTAATTCCATCTAGTTCAGTATCACATTTTTGACAACCATCAGCCTTAACTATTCTAAGTACAAGAATTCACTTTTATTTGGCTGTGGCATACTCAGTTTCCTCACTTAGGTCTCATCCTGTCTGATTTTTATAACCCCATTTATTCTTCTTCCACTCAGAGCTAGATTGCATTTTGTGCCATAGCTCCTAAATAGGATACAGCAGATCAAAATGTGTCAGAGAGGCGTTCCTAAGCTTGAAGAGGCACTGCTTCCCTGGGACACCCACAGCTTTTCCTGTTTCTCTTTCATATGAGGTTGATTAACTTCAGATCTGTTTTCTGCAGGGCTGGCTGTGTTTTAAGTTTAGGCTGGTGGTGATTTAAAAAAGCTGTCCTGCTAGTCTCTCCTAAAAGGATCGCAGTCATGACCTTGAATTTCTTTAAAGCTTTAAGGACTCATAGTTCTGTGATCAGGCCAGGGATGTGGGGCAATTTTTTTTTTCCAGCTTTCAATTTCTCATCATTTCTAGCAAACCCCAGATTTTTTGCAGTAGGTTTCAAACTGCAAGAAGCCCTGTAGAACATGTGGCAAGTGGTGCTTCCTTGTGCTAAGGAGACACTTGACACTGCTTTGTGAACTTTGTCTTCAGTCTTCAGACTAAGGAACCAAAGCTGGGGCAGGTTGGAAAGGTCTCAGACGTACAATTCACGTTTTCCCACTGATTTCACAAATATACTGGTATTGCTGGCTGCAACAGCCCTTCCCATCTTTCTCAGTAAACCTAGAACAGATGGTAGCATTTTGGCAATTGAAACAATCTTCCAAACAGCAAGTTTTATTCTTGAAATCTGTTATGTCTGTTGCTGTGCACAGGAAGCCAAATCACTCTGCGGAATTTGTTTCATTTTTGTGCCTGGTACAAATAGGCAGATTTGACATCTGTGTAAAAGCCGTGCTAGCAGATCCAGGCTACGTGATTGTAATTGTCCTAACACTTGATACAGACGGCTTTAATAGTGGTTGTGGTGTTCTCTGGGTAGCAGTCCTGCAGGCTGGGAGAGAACAGAAACCTCCCCAGCATAACCAGTGATCAGCAGTAGATATCTTTCACTGTGTATTGTTTGGAGTGGTGAGAATAAAAATACACCATACATATCCTGGACTCTGCATAAAGAAACTGGTTTGAATTTAGGGTTTGTTTTTGTGCTTTTAATCTGGAATGCGTATTGACTTTTTCTGCTGCTTTGCATAGCTGAGCTGCATAGCTGAATTAAAAAAAAAACAAAACCCCAGCAAACTAGCAAATACTGGATTTGTGGTCCTTTGTGTAAAGAGGCAAAGCTGGCAGCTTTAACAAGGAACAAATAGGCATGGAGACAACTATCCACTTGTGCCTCCAAGGCAGCTCCTTCAGATAAGGACTGAGATTTATTGGCAGTTAAGACTTTACTGCCGAATCTTCTCTGGGGATAAACTCTTGTTGTCTTTTTGCATTTTCACTGTTCTAGCACTTTTCACAGACACATGTGTTTTTGCATTAGGTTTTTTCTTTTGTTTGTTTTTTAAAGACTGCTTCCTAGCAGGCTTGAAGGAGAACAAAATTTAGGCATTTGTGGAGAAAAGCAATGAAAGAAATATCAAAATGAGGTCGGTTTGCAGACACATATCTCTCCAAAATCAGTTCTTTCATTTGTGTACATGCATTTCAGAAGAAAGCATGGGGACCCATGGTCAGTGACTGTGCTGTTGCAAGTCATAACATTTTCCTACCCCATTTAGCAGTAATTTCCTAGATGAATGGTGCTCTCAGAATCTGTGCTGAATGTAACATGGGAGTTAGAAGGAACTTTGTAAACAAAGGAAATGGAAAGTTTGGTTAAGATATTGTTGGCTAGGGGAAAAAGGCTTATTACCAGTCTGAGTTTGTTTTGGGTTCTTAGCTTGGAATTAAAATGTAGGTTTTCTGTGACTGGAAATATAATAAGAAAATGCTGAAAATTTCCTCTACATAGCAACATTGGAATTTAAATGTCTGCGATATTACTCCATGTTTTTTTATGAGTGATAAATTGTGTTGTTAAAAACACTGGATTTTAGGGCATATATTTCAAAGGTGCATGATGGCTGGCCTTGGTTTTACATATTTTTATGCTAATACACAGATGGTCCAGTTGTCTTTGAAGCAGATGGTTCTCTGTAAATGTGTGCTTAGTGGCAGGAGGATGAAACACCTAAAACTTTAACCTGAAACCATAGATGGAAAAAAAATGAGAGAGGGTATCACCTTTAATTCATGATAAAGGTGCTCATTTCTGAAAGGTAAAAGCAAAAAAGATGTACAGCAGCATCTTTGGAAGAAAACCAAAGAAAATATAAGTGGGAAAAATGGGCATTTACTGAAAGTTCCACTTTCTGGAATAAATGAGATTAGGATACTATACATAAGCATGCTATGAACAAATCTCCTTAAGTCCTAGTTTACTGTTGATTTGATCTAACATAATGCTTCAAAGAGCACACTCTGTTACTTTTTCAGATTATGATGTGTAGGGTAAATGTTACCATTTAAAGTTTTCTCTGACAGTTGTCTTTTGGCTTGGGTTTTGAAGGTTTTTCTATCTCTACAACTGGAATGCTATAATAAAGCTCGTTCTAGGTTGTCCTGATATCTCTAGAAGGGAAATTAATTTGTTAAATGAGAAAATGGAGTCTACAAATGTGATACTTTTGTGCTCTAGAAAATAATGTGAATTCTACTGGGAGTTTTGCCATTGCTTAAAGCTTTACATTGGCGTGCTTAGCTCAGATACTTTGACACAGCTGTGGAAATTAGAGGATAGTGAAGATATCAAGTTTTGCCTTTTATTACTTCTGATTGTTTCTTATAATTAAAATGCTGAGTGTCTGCTCTTAGAAAACCTCTGAGAGGTTTCTTCCATGAGCTTTTTATTTCCGATCTAGTAATTTTGATTACAGATTCACACAGAGCTTCCGGCTGGTGGTGTGATCCTTCTGGGTCAGAAGTAGAACAGAAATAACTGGAAAAAGGTATATGATTAGCTATCTGCTCTGTGTGTCACCAGTGTGGGACTGACAATGTAATTCTCTGTGTTACTTTTGTCAGATGTTGATCCTGGTGTCGTTTGAGCAATTAATTACTCTGGGAGAATTCTCAGTCTGGTGGCTTTATGTTAGGTATCATTGAAGCTTTCATTGACTTTTTATTTAATAAATTCTCTTAATATGGAATTTCTTTTCCTTGACTTCAGCAAATATTTGTTGCTGGTGCTTGACATTTAATTACTGTTTCCCCACTTTTGTTTCCTAAGTGAAAATTGTGTTAGAATCACTCATGGGAATTTCTAACTGAAGTCATTAGTGCTATCGCATGAACTCTCAAGTACTGAAATAACTCTTGAAATGGTATTTAGCAATTAAAAAAATTTACTTTTGTAAGAAGATAAATGTTGGCTATATGATGGGAAGAAAACAAGTTTCCATTTTCATTGCTATATATTCCACAAAGGGCTGAGATTGGACATGGTTCACATGATCTGCAACTGTCGTGAAGCCATATGACAGCCAAATAATGTGAAAGTTAAGTATATATGTACATATTTTATTCCACTTTGCTAGGTAAGAAATGTTATTTGCACCTTTAAATAGCCTTACTAGTCCAGTGGGGATTTAGTCCATCTATGAACTATGTTAAATCGTTTCCCAAAGAAATCATGTGAAACAGTAGGCATATAGAGACCTTTTCCTAGTGCTTCCTGTGTCCTAACTAGACACTGTTCTGAAACAGGGGTAGAACATCTGTTTACAACATCGAATCACGCATTCAGTTAAAATGGTGCCATCATTCCATGGTATGTGTTTTTGTTGGTTTGGTTTGGTTTTTGGTTGTTGGTTTTGTTTGGTTTGGGTTTTCCTTCCCCTTCCTTCACTAGCTCACTCTTATTCTCCACTAAAAGCCCTGATAGATGGACAGTACGTATGACAACTCTTTTGTTGTTTGCAGGATCTACAGTCGGAAGTTGGGGAGCTTCATACCCTAGCTGTCTCTCCACAGATATAGGTGGGTCTAGTGTCCAGCCATGTCTATATTTGTAAGTAATTTGTTGTAAGAGGAATGGCTGAGTCCATTGAAGGAATTAATGCTGAGGCCTCTGCATTTTTATGAAATGTTATTTTGAGGGTTTGGCTTTGTGCCCTTAACCCTCCTGTGGTCTGAAACTTTCCAGAGAACAAGTGTTTGATTTGTATCCATGTGTCCCTACTTGTGTTGAGCATGTGTGGCGCTGCTTCCAGAGTGGGACTTCCAGTTTGGTTTCATTATAAGGGAAGCTAGCTCAAGCTCTCCGAAAGTGCTCTAAGAAAAATGAACCAAAGAATGCAAGCATGGGTGATAACAGGATTCACTTGCAAGCAGACCATGATACTGGTGCAAGCCAAAACAATAGTATAGATGCAGGTTTACGTTACTTCCTTCCAAGTTTGTAAAAGAAAAGTCTGATAATGTCTGAATTGTTTTCTTTTTTTATTTTTTCTCTGCAAGCATGATACATTTTCCTGTAGGTAGAGAAGTGGATGAGAGGCAAAGAATTTTTGGCAGTACTAGATCTGTAACTCCAGTTAGCTATACATATGCTCTGTTTTAACTTCTTAAATTTACAATTAATATTTTATTTGAATTTTTACAGAATTCTAGTCTGTTTGCTAAATCCCCTTGAATAGGGAATAGTCATGGCTGTTTAGAGATTTATTAGTAGTCAGAGCAGATTTTGAGATGATGAATCGTGACATTCACTCATTATTGATACCTTTTGAAAGGTACAAGAGTAAGCAGGGCTCTACTGACCATTAGAGGTTTTCACAAAGCATGATTTTTGTATAGCATTTAAATCCTCTGTTTTTCTTCTGAAGATATGTTGAATGTTCACTTTAGAAAAATAACATTAAATGAGAATTCGTTGGAGCTCTTTACTATATGTCTCAATTTTCAGACTTTTTGCTTGTTGGAATTAAACTTAACCAAAGCTAGTGAGCTTGAGAGGGAGTCTTGAAAAAAATGAAGATCTTCTTGCCACATTACATGGGTTTGTGTTTTGTTTGTTTGTTTTTGTGTTTTTTTTTTTTTCAAAGAACCTGTTATTGTTGATGAATTGCCCCATAACTCAGATTTAGTCTTCATGTCATCACTTCTATCTGTGGGAGTGTGAGAACACAAATGGCAGCCAGGGAGAGATGGCACAGGCTGGTGTTTTTTCACTTTAGTACTGATGTCATGAGGACTGGCAAAAAAGAGGAAAGAGGAGCATTTTTTTTCCATTAAGAGGTGTGACTTTTTCTATAGGACTTACATATAATTTCAGGTGTATTATTATTAAGACCTGTGGGCAATTAGAAGTATTAAAAGCAGAACATTTGGGGCTTAGCTCTGTTATTTGCGTGAAACATTTGTAGTTTTGTCTAGTAGAATAATTGCCACAGTTACCTATTTGATTGTCACTGTTTATATCCAGAGGCAAATTCTTCTTTATGTTCCTGTCAGACTGGGAAGTTCTCCCTGCCCCCTTATCCTTTGTTCAAATATCCTCTTTCCTCTGCTCTCCTCATTCCTATCTCAAGTAATCTTTACTGTATCATGGCCAAGGCAAGAAAGTGGGGCTTGGTGCGGACTCACTGACTCAATTGTTTTGATCTGAAGACTGCCTTAGTTCAGTCTGTTGTCCACTGCCTTCCATGGGGTCAGGTTTAGATCAGGGTAGGATTCGCACCAACTTGTGGGCCTTCACGCCTTAGCTATTTTAGTTTGCTGCTGAATGGTGTTCTCTTTAAGCTATTCAACAGATGGCTGAGTCATTTAGTATGTGACTGGTGTTAATACAGAAATGCAAAGATGGACTTCAGCTTCTGGTTTTTAGTGTTTTGGTTTGTTTAGGGTTTACAGTAGCATGAATAGACTTTTTTCAGTCAGCGGGTCGATAGTGTTAAGTAACCAATAAAGCAGTCCCTTATAGGGGTGGATGTGCACTTCCTACCTGTAATTCATCCACTGCAAGAAGGACCATTTTTGTATGGAAGTGGGTTTTTGGAGACTGTGTTTCTTACAGTTTATCAGTGAAATAACAAGACACTAACTGTATTTGTGGCACCTGTTTAAGAGCTTCTTTTCCCTCCCTTTACCCTCAGCCACGTGTATATTCCTGCATAGCAGTTTGCCATGTTGTCAGATGTGCCTCGCCAGCTGCTCTGTGGGCCTGTGCTGCTAGCCAGGTTAAATATCCCTTCTGTCCTTTTATTCAAAATGTTTCATTAAGGGCAGGTTTTATCAGTCAGAAGTGTCAGAGTTGACATAATTAACTGCAGTATGTGGCTGAGAATGAACATCTTGGGGCAGGAATTTCTGAAGCTGATGTAGAGGTAAAGTCCTGTTAAATTCACATGAGTAAGCAGCTTGTGTTTGCCTCTTTCTCCATGTAATAGAATGTGGAAAATTTCGTTTATTCTATTTAGTTTTTCCAAGTACACAAAAGTTTGAGAGATTTAGAATTCACATTCTAGTTCTGTGCTTCAGGCACCATTGCTTGTGATAATTGATTTATATAATGGAAATCAAATACATTCTATATGCTGGGTTTCCTTTGTTGTTAATAAGTACTCTTTTGCTCTAAATGGAAAATATTTGAAATTCTTAAAAACAAGGGTATGTGAAAATGCTTTTTACTAGGATCATAGAATCACATAATCATAGAATAGTTAGGGTTGGATGGTTGTATCACATGTATGCCTTTCTTGAAGAAATAGTTTAGATGAAAACATTATCATTATGTATTCAGGAATGTGCTAAGTTTTTCAGTTAAAAGATTTCCTTTGAGCAGCTTGCAGCCTAGGACATTGATACTGCTGTGAGTCCCACACAGGTGATACTAATCCATTTGTTGTAAGTTTAAAGAGCAGATGCTGCTGGAACATAATACAAGTGAGATATAAAAATGAACTAAAGGTGACCATGAAGACCATGGAGAGAGCAACTACATCAAGGAGATTATATTGCTATTCATACATGTTCAGAGGTGTAACAATCAAAGATGGTTAAATTTCATCTCTCACCAGTTTCTTTGTGGTCTTTATTTTTTTTTATCTTAGTAAAAACGGCAAGTGCTTCTCCAGGGAAATAGTATAATAGGTCGTGACCAGTTTGGGAAGTAGATTTGGAAAAGAGCATTGCGTGTTTGAGAGTGTGTGGAAGAATAAAATTTTAGATGGTTCAGTGTTTTAAATTCTACATGTATTTTTCCAACTGTGAATCATTTGGCATCTAGATCTTGTTCTGACAATCCTGGTGTCATTTCAGTGGTACTTTTGGGTGTGAAAAGAATATTTGGATGGCTGTTACTAAGCTATGGAAAACAGAGACTAAAACTTCATGACTGGTACTTTATGCATCTTGAATAGCACTGTCTTTCCTATTCCCTTTGCGATACTAAGAATCACTTAATTTAAATTCATTTAAATTCACACAGCATACTCCTCCAGGCTTCTCTCTCTGATCACCTGTCTGATCTCACCATAGGCATCCTTTTCCATGTGTAGTTTGATCTGAACTAACTTGCAGATGAATTGGTCATGGTGAAAGGGATACTTTGTCATCATATTTCTGTAATTGAAAGAATTTCTACTAGATATGACCATGGCCATTTTTAGCACCCGATTCTTGCTTTCTAGCTTCTTTTTCAGACCAGAAATATTGTTGGACAGAATGCTGTGTCTCATTCCAGTGTGTGAATTGATGACTAAGTTAAAATGTGTTGAGCAATATTTATATAGTCTCAGAAACTCTGACATGGAGATACTGTTGTTACTTGCTTGTTCAAAGAATAATGAAAAGTTTGGTGATTTCCTCCAAATTGTATGTATTGGCAGAACAAACTGAGGCACAGATTTCACACAGCATGTGGTATAAACTGCCTTGTTTTCTCATTTTAGAGTGCAGTTAAGATGTTTTATGATATTTTGACTGCATGTATTTGATGCTGTAAACGGCTTGTAAGACTGTCATGCCTTTGTAATGTGCTGATGTTACCTTATTAGTAGCTGCATGGTTTTTTTCCACACAAACATTTAGCTTGTTGGCATTTGTTTTTACTGCTGACATTTTTTTCAGCATTAATATGTTGCTATGCAGTTTGACTTGAAAAATGTTATGGTAAGCTGACTGAAATGTCATCCTGTCTTTATTTCCCTATAGGTTTTATGGGCTTAAATAAGCACCTGAATAAGCTTTTGAAATGTGTCAGATAATGTAATTTCACATACTTACGCGTTTGTTTCAGTTGGCACTTCATGTCACAAAGTGTTTGTATGGCTGTTTGCCTTTCTGAAGCATTTTAAAAATAGTTCTGAACTAGAACATAAACGTATTTATAAGATGTATAATTATGAAGTTATTTTTACCAACTATTTTTGGACCAGAGATTTGTTGGCTCAAAGAAAAATTCTGATACTGGTTTATGTTTTAGTGATTTACTGTATAAAAAGAAGTAATGGTGGAAATACTTCATATTTACCCAGTTGGGCAGAGAAATGCTCTTCTCATCAGATTTCTTACTGGTAGTTCATAAGAAAGCCAATTTTTTGTTGGCCAGGGTTCATTTTTTCCCTCTGCCATTGGCTATTCCTAGGGAAACTTGTTTCCAACCTAAAGAGTGGTAATCACATTTAAATGACACATGCATGGTGATTTTTAATCTAAAACACATCAGAGGCCCAGCCTTATCTATATTATATTTCTATTCCTTGATGTGAGTTGTTTTTTTTTGTTTGGTTTTGTTTGTTTGGTTTTTTTAATCTGTTGAATACTTTAGAAACTACTTAATGAAGCTGCTAGCTACACTAGCTGAAAATGGGAAAACACTACTGTGGTTTGTTCCTGTTAGACTACTACCAAATTATTTCATCTGAATATAAAATGGATATAAGACCTCGTATACACAGAAATGAAGGCAAGAGGAGGGGTGATTTGGCAGCTTATTTTTTAAAACTCATTGGATGCAATTTAATCTTGTGGGGTGGTTAGGGAAGGTACTAGATGAAGTCAGGGAAAGATGATCAAAATAGCAGTACAGCTGACTAGCCACATCCACTGTGAAGGAAGGCTGCATTTTTACATAGATCCATGCATTTACGCATGAAAATGTGTCTCAATGAAAAGGTCACATTTTCTGACCTCAGTTTCTCAGCTGTTATAGCTTTTCTGTCGGTGAAAATGAACATGCACATCACATACTGTGGGCAGAAGGGCAATTCTGGTGGGGCAACAGGAGTGAAAATGATAGGGTGGTAATGAATCACAGATAATTTTGCTACTACATATTCTATTCTTTGGACAGGGTTGCACTATAAAAGTTCAGGGTGTTTAAGCAGAAGTAGTAATTTATTCTAATCTTTGTAGTATAGACGTGATAAGGCCTACTCAGTTGATCTTAAATCATTATCTGTAGTTCTGGCATGCCCAGAGTTACCTTTCATAAGCATGGGATGATAATTTAGAATAATTTTGCTAAAATAATAATCTGCTTGGTAATTTTTCTCAATTTTTAGGAAGATTTAAGATTCATGATAGGAGATATTTAATTCCTGCTTTTTTTCCTCCCCCCCTTTTTTTTTCTTTTTAATTGTCATCAGGCCTAGTTCATCATAATTAATTTTCTTTTAATGCTACAGGTGAGCTATATTGTGTTGTGGAGATGGGGAGGAGCTAGATCTTAAGCATGTGAAGAAAAAGTACCTCTTTCAGTGTTCCTCTTTAGTCAGCAGCTTTCTACTATTCTGCTGCTAAGAACTCCTGATGGTTATTCTATGCACTATAAGTCTAGATAATGTCTGGAAAAAGGGGAGATGCTCTCACTTTCCATGTTTTTTTCATTTTCTATTAAGTCATTGTTTTCAATGGAAACCTGCTCAGAGTTATGTCTCCTGGAGTAGTTCATTCTGTATGAGTGGAAACATTTTCATTTCAGCATGACTGGGAGGGAGCTGAGTAAGGTCAAATTTTTTATTTCCTAATTCTTATGTGCTTTGTTAGTTACATCATAATATTTTTCCAGGTATTCTAAATCATGATCCTCTGTGTTATCCAATACAACAGCTATTTCAACCTTTCTGTCAGAAGGCCCCGAACACAAGTCAGTACTTCTGTGTTTCTGTGCCTCTTCAGCATGAGATACTGAAGAGAAATATGCCTGTGATGAAATAAAGTTTTTCTTACTTAACATCAAGATTGTTATGGGAAGAAGAGACGCTGTAAACATTCTTTTGTTATTTGGAAGGGCTCATGCTTTGCTGTGTTGTTTGAAAGAAAAAGGAAATTGTCTTCCCTCTGCTTATATTTGTTCCAAGCATTTACGAAGTTGCCTTTTAATCTTTTGTTAAAGTTAATTACAGAGACGTGTGAATGCTAGAAAATTCTTGGCACTTAGGAAAAACCCCAATATATTGAGGCCTATATATTTTGCTTTTACTGGAAATTAGTAAAATAAAACATGTTTAGTCTAATGAGATTCGAGTTTTAAAGTAAAAATATATGTATAAACATTTTTCTAAAACGTGTTAGCTGAGTGCAGAAGGGTTTCAGAATGGTTTGGGCCTCCAGACAAACTGAAATATAATTGACAATGCTGCCAAAGATACCAGCGTGAGTGTTAAAGCTGGAATTGAATGGTGAGGTCTGGCCATGGCACATTTCTTCCTTTAAGCTCTCTGGCTCTTAATCCCGTCTGAGCACTTTCAATCTTTCCTGTTAGCTTTGACTGAACAAAATTCAGGCATTCACTGTCCCTTCCCCTTACATTTTGGTTTCCATTAGAGGAGCCCCCGCACAGCCCAGTAAGTTGTCTATGCTGTTTGGTCCAAGGACTAAGATTAGGAATCTGAGTGCCTGTTTTCACTGGGTTTCTCCTTGAGACAAACTGTATCTTCCAGGAAGTGCTATTTAGATGAGTGGAAATGACCCTCTAGTAATAAGGTTTCTGTTGCATAAAACTATGAAACTAAACTTTTGTCAGGTACTTTACCTCTGAATGATTCCCAAAGAATAAACTTTTTTGAAGTGTAAAACGAGAGATGAATCTTAAGTTACAGAATCGACTCTCGAAAATGCCCCCACAGGTGAAACTCCCTGCAAGTGCAGGAGACTGCTGGGGAAAGCAGGCTGGGTTTATTTACAGACCGATGATCAGGGTCTGTGCTTGAAATGCAGAGGCCCCCCACCTATCCTGAGATTTCTTTAAATAGGGGCTAAAATGTAAATAGGAAAGGTTCAGGTCTATGGACCTCACTGTACCTAGAAGACACCAGCCAAGTGGACAGAATTACTGGTCTTTGTGCAGCAAGACAGACAGAATGCTCAATTTATGTATGGGCCCAATATAATTGTACAACTAAAAATGGAATATTTTTCTGCTACCTACATGGGGATAAATTTTGGGGATAGGGGTTGGTGCCAAATACTTTCGTGCACTTGGTGCATCAGCAGGGATCTGGCTGGTGCCCTTACAAAAACAGAGTACATGTTTGCACACATTCAACATCCCCTCTGAGACAGTTTTCTCAAACTGCCGTTTGGGTTGTGTTTGGCACCTGAGGTGTTTCAGAGGAAAATACAACAAATTCTTGGGGATGTACTAGGGGGAGAGTATTGAGGTCTGCATAGATGAGATTTTGATCTTGGGAAATACAGTGGGTAAAACTGAGCAGGGGTTTACTATAGCTGAGAGCCTACACCTCACGGGGCAAGCGATGCGAGGTATGCAGTGCCAAAAAAAATTGATCCCTGTTGGGTGCTTAAAGATTGCTTTAAAAATCTACCAGTAGTCAGGTATTCTACATTACATTATTCCACATCTTTCAGTTAACCAAATTATTATCTAGTATTTGCCCCTCTTTCATAGCTCTCTAAGTCATGAAAACTACTTATTTTAGGCTGCAGCTTTGTTACATTACCCTTGCCATTTTCTCTCCTCTTGAGGTATCTGAAAACAGTTAAAACTGTTAAATTTAAATCACGCATTTGTGATTTTATTTGTTGTGGACACCGAGAATTGGCATACCTACAAAATACTCTGATGTGCATGCCATTGAAAATGTTTATCTTTCAACTTTTTTCTTGTCCTGGTTTAGTCTCTAGTGATTTAGTCTAGTCTTTCTTATCCCTGTGTTGAGAGCATTATTAAGGTCTCATAATTTTGAGGCATGTCAACATCATCCACACTGTTCCAATATTTTCATCAAGCTCTTGATTTTAAACATGATTATTCCTTGTAAGTAGCAGTTAGTAGATGATTAAGCTGAAGAATCCTTTTGGTTTAGAAAGCTTGGCTGTATTATTCAGAGTTAGAGCTTGAGCTAATTGAGAATTTTTCTGATAAAGTCACTTTAATATAAAAACCTGCCAGTTTATCAAAACTTAAACTTTTGATAGAAGTCTATCAGTTTCAACAGAACTGGTTGCTGGAAAAGTTTCTTGGCTCCAGGGTACAGTTCCTGGTTAAATCTGACACTACAGTTTCAGGATTTGGTAGACACAGATTTGAGTTCCTGATCATTTACATAAGTATGTGAAAGTGAAAGTGCAGCTGGAGAGGAAACTCTTTAAAAGCCCATAGGTTTATCATTAAGGAACTTCATAACCTGAAAGGCTGAGGGCTTGATTGTGGTGGGTCTGAGCCTCTCTGCCTATGCTCTCAGGACCCTGTATGCTCTGATTTAAGTAGCAATGTCTGCTTTTCTGTAACACATGAAAGAGATTGGTTTGGTGACTAGGAAACTGTTTCAAGTTACTGAAAGCCAGTCAAACAAGGGAAGAGTTTCCTTTTCACATTATTTAAAGGAAGCTTTGGATGCAGAAACTTGAGGGCAATCTTCATTAAAAATACATCTCCTCTTCCCACACAACAAATCACTTCAAAGTCCTTCTAGGTCATGTTATCCTGTAGATGGTGTTTCGGTGTGTGAAGGAGTCAGCTTTACTGCTGTTACATTTGTCTACAAGTTCAGCTATGCTGTGTAAGTATTGGAACAGCTTAAACATTGATATAGAAATATTGACTTAATGGTTTTTAGTGGTTTTTTTTTTGTGGTTTTTTTTTTTTTGTTTGTTTGTTTTTTTTTGGGCTGGGTGTTTTTTGTTTTTGGATGTTGGGTTTTTTTGTGCTTTTTTTTTCTTAAGGGGGATAGCTCTTGTCCCGTTTTCAGCAGTAGCAGTCATTTTTCTCCTTCTTAGTAGCTGCTGCAGTGCTGTGGTTTTGACTTTCAGCCTGGGAACAGCGCTGATAACACCGATGGTTTTAGTTGTTGCTCAGTAATGTTTACTCTGACCAAGGACTTTCTGAGTCTCATGCTCTGCCAGGAAGGATGGGAAGTCGGGCGGAAGCAGACAGGACACCTGACCCAGACTAGCCAAAGGGGTATTCCATATCACAGCACATCGTGCCCACTGTTTAAACTGGGTGCAGTTACCTGGAAGGGCTATATCACTTCTCGGGTCAGGCTGGGTATTGGTTGGTGGGTGGTGAGCAGTTGTATTCTCTTCTCTTGTTATTTCCCTTGTCATTATTATTATTGGTGGTAGCACCAGTGGTCTGTGTTATACCTTAATTACTGGACTGTTCTTATCTCCCCCCATGGGAGTTACATTTTTTTGATTCTCCTCCCCATCCGTTTGGGAGCTGGGGGAGGAAGGGATGGGGGGGAGTGAGCGAGCAGCTGCGTGGTTCTAAGTTACCGGCTGGGCTTAAACCACGGCACTCTTCATAGTAAAACTAAAATTCTAGCCTAAGATATAAAATAAGAAATAACTTGGGTGTATACTTCTGTAATGTACTTCCACACTGTTAACTAATCAGCTAGGACAGTCTTCTAAATGTCACACGGGGTTAATAAAAGGTTGTGCCAGTTTTAAGGTAGTAAAAGTAAAACTAAATGTTTTCAAATAGAGTTTTAAAACTGGCATGACATTTGCCAGAAAGTATCAGAGGACTGTGCCACACTCTAAGGCTGATTGATGAGCAAGACAGCAGTCTTTCTAGCTGGGTTCACAGTTAAGATGCTAGATTCCAGAAAAATACTTGCTTGATAACAAGTAAGATTGTGTATTTTGATTTGAACTATTAGGGGAGTCAGAAGAAAGCTCTCAAACCTTAATGCTGTAGAGCAAGTTCTTTTGTGTGCACAGTTGCAGAGGATGAGTTATAATCCTTCACCTTCCTGTAGTCAAAGCGAATCTTAAACAATCCTTGGAGGGGCAATTACTTCATTGGATCTACCAGTAGGTTTTAGCCCCATTGACAGAAATAGAATGAAGGGTTGATATTGAAGTAAGCTTGTGTCTTGCAGGTCATCAGTGATGATCGCCGGCACGTAAGACCCAGGAGCACTTGGGAAGTCTGAAGTCTTTGTTCTTCACCCTCTCATCTGAACAGAATTTGATGTTGGTTCAGTGTTATATAATTTTTTTGTAGTCTGAATCTTAGATTTTTATGTGCAAATCTTGAGGATGTTCTTTGGACATCTATGAAATGATAACCTTTTTCTGTGACTTTGAGACCCTTGAAATCTCATGTAAGTCAGACCGGTGTGTGAAATATACTGCTTGTCAAGAAATGAAAACTCTTAAAATAATGTGTCTAAACTTTTGCCTTTGTACCTCAGGTCTGCTACTATAAGGGATTCATTGTTTCATTACTTTGACTAACACAGCACAGATGGCAGGAAAAACAGAAATTGGGAAGAACCTTCCAGTCGTTCTTGTTCAAGTGGCTCTCTTTAAAGAAATTATTTACTTGAATATAAAAAAACAAATCCTGATTTGGTAGCTGTTTGGTAACACACATCTGGAAAATAAATTGAAATTCTTGCTATCAGTATCAGTCTTAAGAAGTGTGGATACCATCAATTTTACTGAGTGGTGGGAGTCTTAGAACCTCAAAGAGGAAAAAAGCTTACTCACAGTGGAAATACACTAGTTCATAGAAAAAAAAAGTCATAAAGTGCTGAGTTAGGTCTGATCAAAAACACACTGATGAAAACACTGGCAAAAGAAAAGACAGAGAAAGATTTAATGTATCAAGCATTGAGTTGTATCCTGAAACACTTGTGTTTCCATGGGCTGAGAATTAGTGGAATAAAATATTTGCTTAGAAATGGGGTGAACATGCAGCCATTATGCTGGTTATGGCATGTTGCAGAGAAAAGGAAATGTTTTGCAGGCAAGGATGGGTTATTGGACTGGGATACATGATTGATTTCCTTTATTGCTATGAGCTGGATTTCAAAGAATAACTGCACAATGCCAGGCATGATATGACTGACTGCCACCTACAAAAACACAACAAAGAGAGGATGCACCTTATCTGAATATAAACTTTCAGGATCATCTTAGGTATCTACAGAATTAAATGAATCACTATCTGAAGGTGCTGTTTTTTCTGTGCTCAGTACAGGGGCGGCCCACACAGTGAGTTTAGCTCTTTTTAGAACTGAAAAAGACTGTTACTGAAACCAGTTTTTTCAGAGTTCTGACAGAAATAGAGTGTTTAAATGTTAATATTTATGAATGGCTGGGGAGTTTAGCAAAGTTAACTGACTTGCAGCTGATAGTTTTTAAAGAGCTCAGCTTGTAGCAGATAGCATTATCGGTCCCGGAATAATCTGAAGATACTATTTAATCTGTTTTCTAAAGTAAATTGGTCAATAGATCATAAAATAAATCTGTGTTAGGGATCACACTAGACTAAATGGTAATATTGATGATTACTAAATGGTAATATTGGTGGACTTATTGACAGTAAGGAAATAAGGAGACTGGCTGGAGGCATAGTACAAAGAAACTAAGGGGGGAAAACTAAAAATCAGTCATTCCTAAAAGAGGAAAAGGACAACTGTGATTATCAAAGTATTGTTATGGCTGAAAAGCCTGAATGTACAAAACAGCATAAGGCTAAAACATGTCAAAGCAGGGTATTACTTATAGTCTACTTCAGAGCCTTTTGAATTATCATAAAAGAACCTTTGACTTGAGTGCTTTTTGCATCTGACTTTATTGTAGAAGTTAGAAATAACATTTTGGTCAAGCTTTTGATAATTTGTTAACTTCATACAGGGTCAAACATGGGACAAAACTCTTGAGGGTTTTCTCCATATGGATTTTTATATGGTGTATTTTCTTTTCTGAAGTTTTCATATTTCTATATTATCTTCAAGATACTCAGACTTAAAACCCAACAAAAAACCAAAACCACAATAGTTTATATTGTTTCCTTCAAATAATTTTTGCTTTGCCTTACTGTCAGGAGAACAACACAAGACAAACATAAAGAAAAAAGGCAAGAACATGAACTGTACAAAACATTTATAGGAAACATATAGGAAATCAGCTTTGATGTTGCTAATAAAAGAGCATGTGGAAAATCTAGCAATAGCATTTCAAAAATATTGCACATAAGAATCATTAAAAAACAGACAGGCCCAGATGCTGCTGATGCAATTTCAGCTTTGTCTAATGTGTGAGGCAGGTGCTTTCTGTACTATGTGCATGGACATTGGTTCTGCATTCATGTAATTTGGGACAGGACTGTAGTTTTTTGTGCTAGTACCCGTTCTATGCAAAAGAAACCCAGCCAAGTTAAGAAACAGGAGAGCACGTAAACTTGGGTTGGCACCTGTGAGGTGGATCTTGTGTTCACCATGTGTGTGTTGGGGAGTCTAGAAAAAAAATACTTGAAGCAGAAAAGCTGGAGGAAAATCTAAGTGTTTGTTAGTTTTGTTTTGCTAGTTTTAATGTTTCAGGTTTACTTTATTTTGTTGAAGCCATCTAACCAGCTTTAATTTCCTACCCTGGCCAGCACATGAATGTTCCCTTTTATCTTCTGTATTTAAAAGATGGACCTTTTAAATCAGTTTCTCATCTGCTTATGGTAGAAAGGCTTGGGCTGTCTGGTCAACTCCTAGGACTACCTACCTCTGACAAATTACTTTTAAGTTCTCACTGCTGTCACTGTGAGGAAAGCCAACCGTATCCTGGGCTGCATCAAAAGGAGTGTGACCAGCAGGTCAAGGGAGATGATCCTGCCCCTCTGCTCTGCTCTTGTACAAGAGACCTCACTTGGAGTATTGTGTGCAGGTCTAGTGTCATCAACAGAAAAAGGACATGGAACTGTTGGAACAAGTCCAGAGGAGGGCCACGAGGAAGATCAGGGGACTGGAGCACCTCCTGTATGAAGATAGGCTGAGAAAGTTGGGGCTGTGCAGCCTGGAGAAGAGAAGGCTACGTGGAGACCTCATAGCAGCCTTCCAGTATCTGAAGGGGGCCTATAGGGATGCTGGGGAGGGACTCTTCATGAGGGACTGTAGCGATAGGACAAGGGGTAACGGGTTCAAACTTAAACAGGGGAAGTGTAGATTGGACATGAGGAAGAAATTCTTTACTGTAAGGGTGGTGAGGCACTGGAATGGGTTGCTCAGGGAAGTTGTGAATGCTCCATCGCTGGCGGTGTTCAAGGCCAGATTGGACAGAGCCTTGGGTGATATGGTTTAGTGGGAGGTGTCCCTGCCCCTGGCAGGGGGGTTGGAACTAGATGATCTTAAGGTCCTTTCCAGCCCTAACTATCCTATGACTATCAGGTGAATTCTGAGTTTTCTTGATAACTGCTTGCAGTTGTTTTTAAAGATTCTACATTATGGAAGTTCTTAAGATTTCTAGACTTTTGACTTAAAGTCTTGTAAATACTTTTGGTTTGTTTTTGTGTTTTCCTGATTTTCCAATCTGAAATAGAGCTGTGTTGTGTTTAAGTTTCTAAACATATAAAAAGGAATAATGAAAGATCAAATTTCAGTTACTTTTCAAAAAAAAAAAAAAAAAAAAAAGACGTGAATGAATGGAGGTAAAATATATTCAACAATGTGAATGTATGAATATATGAGCCAGTCTTTTTCTTCTGTGTATTAGCTGACATAGATTTTAGATCCCTCTTGGAAAAGCAGCTATGTGAATAAAGGAATAATACTCAGTGTAGCTAATATAAAACAAAGAATGTGGTGCAAAGATGCCAGAGATTATAATAAAAAATATCTGTTGTGATCTAAATTTAGTATTATCGGAATCTGGGGAAAATTATGACTGAGAAGTCATTAGGGCAAGAACAAAGTCTAGTGCTGTAGAGAAAATAGCTGATGCCAAGCTAAAAGCATCTTTATTTACAGATGATTCAGATCTGAATAATAGTTCAGAAAATTGCTCTCTAAAAATGGAAACCATCATCATATTAAACTTCACATGGAAGTGAGAAAACAGGAAACAAGTGCTCCAGTACTGTTGAAGCAGCCTATGTGGGTTGGCCTCTCTCATGGTGTTGTTTAAATATATATGCATATATATTTGCTAGGGGACAGCTGGGTCGTCTGTATGTGTAAATGGTGATGGTGGGAGGGAAGCTTGTGGAAGTCGACTGGGGACAAACATTAGGAGAGATGAAGGGCAAGCCATCCGAGCCGAAGAACACAGTGATTCTAGTGTGTGATTTAAGCAATGAAACCCTTGTATTTTGGTCATGAAAAGTAGATTTACTTAGTGTAAAATCTTTTTATTGTAGATTACTCAACTTAAAAAGGGTATGTAGCTGGAATACAGCTCTGTTACAATCTTGAAGAAATTCACAATTTGAACTGGTTTTAGATTCATGGTTTTCATCTGCCTTCACTTGTGATAAGGGGTTCAGATAGTTTCAAGATTGCCATTGTTCCAGATGCTGTCCTGCATTTCTGTTTCTGGGGCCCATAGGTGATATTAAAATTCTCCATTCCTTTATGTCTTTAGCTTGTTGTGGTTAGCTAAGTAGTTCAGTCTGGATGTAATATTTTCTATTTTAAAATCAAATCAAATTGTCAGTATTTCAGAGGTTTTTCAGAAGTACTTTGACTGTTAAAGTTTATAGCATACAATCTGTGTGTTGAAATTTTGATGCAACTTGCATTTTAATTTATCAACTTAAAGATCAAATGAATGTGTTGTAAATATTCCACATAATAATTAAGGGGTTTTTTTAATAGTTGTGTACCTTATGTGAGTGTAATGCGTCTTTAGATATATTATGTCTATGCCACCTCTATGTCTTCGTGCTTTGACTCAGATTGAACTGTGACAGGCTTCAGTGCATGTTTTGTTTTGTTTTTTTTTATTTTGAACTGGGCCTGAGCTGTGCAGAAATGTAAGTCCCAGGCAGAACAGTCAGGTCAGTACTTTCTGTGGAGTGTACCGAGTGTTCACAAACCTGTTTGAAGTCATTATTTCAGGGAACTAACTCTTCTTTTGATGAGAAAGTTATAGACAAGTTACAGAAAGTAAAGAAACTAATTAATAGAAAAGCTCTAGCTAGCCCTAAGAAATGGATGAAAAATCACACATCTGACAGTTTTGTGAAGTGAAACTCTCTTTGGAAAAAGAAAACCAACACTGAGCTCATGTATTTATTTATTATGTCTGTTTCCGTGTTTGAACACATGTAGTTTAGGAGATTTTGTAGTCAAAACAATAGCTATTGCCTCCATTAACCTGCTGGTTTCTCTAAGTTTATAATATCTTCAGTTGTTTTCTTTCCATTTAATGGTGTCTATTTATGGTTGAAATGAAAAAAAAACCAGTCACTTGGGAGTTGAAGATGGTTTTTATTATCTGGTCGTTGTCAGTGTTAGTGTATGAAAGCATAAACCATCTTGAATTTTGTAAGCTAAGGTAATTGTGCAGGAATGTTGATAATGAATTCTCGTTTTGACCAGTAAATGATACTGTATGAAATTCATTATCATAGTATCTAAAGTGTGCTCCAAAAGTGGGTAATTTTTCATCTGAGAAGCACTTTGAAGTGTAGTCTAAATGTTTTCTAGAGTATCTCTTGACAAAAGAGCAAATTACAACCGAGATGATGTTTTGCTGCTTAATATAATTCTTAATATAATCTGAAAGATGAGTGCTGTAATTAAGATGAGTGCTCTTTTCTTGGAGCCACTTAAGTGTCTTTTTTCCACTGGAAAATCAAGACTGGGAAGAGAAAACATTACTGTAGTTGCTGACCCAACCATCACCACAGTTTCTCTTTTTCTGGTTCGGTGGTGGATCCTTCTACACAGGTTTGCGACTTCTGAAAGATAAAACCGCTGAAGCAACTGGGACTGGAGAAACCAAAAGTGATGTGGGAAGAATTTTTGAACTTTTAAAATTGGAAAATGAGGATGTTAATTTCTTTAGTAGTGGTCACCATTTTTATATGCTGTTGCATATTGCTTTCTATTCTTTTAAAGTCAGGTCTTTGTAGTCATCTATTATTTGTGCCTTGAGGCAATTGCTTGAGAGGAAATGCAGCAATAACCAAAGTTGCTGCTCTATTGCCTTTATTTTGAGGGGATTGTTTAGACAGCTCTGCTTCCAAAGTATCAGACATTTGTATGTAGACTGAGCTTGCTGCAAAGTGAGTGCTGCTTATTTGCCATTTGTTATGGACATCACATCAGAATTTGTGCAAATATGTTAGACAAGTTATAAAACACTTTTGGAAAGTGATCACTGAGGCTTCCACTGAGCAGTGGTATTGTGTTGAAGTGATCCAATCATAATCTCGTTTTACACTTCTGTTCTTTAGAAATAGTCAAGGGAATGGGAGAGCTGAAGACATCTCTCTTGTGCTCTTATGGGAATGAGGATTGAATTGTATTTTTGTTGAGGTTCTTTATGCTGAAGTTATTTGGTATTTTGGAGCCTTTTATCCAGTACTTTATTTCTTTACAGTATCTAGTTTTTTCAGAACTTAAAGCAGTTTTGTAAGTAAATCGTTACTACTTTTACTCAGTTCTATGCCAAGAATTAGTAGTCAGTAACAGTTTTTAAAGGAATTATTGAAGAACTGCTAGACTATTGCATACTGTAATATACTGGTGTTAGTTTTCACCTGTGCCTTTTGTACCACATGCAAGTCCAAATTATTTTCACCAAAAATAGACACATTTCATGCTTCCTCTTCATTTTTAGATGGATGTGGAAAGCAGCACTAACATACCTGTACTGCAAGATCATGTTTGAAAGCTGCTGTATGAGAAGAACTGGAAAAATTTGAGATATTTATACCAGAATATTGCTAGATCTCCTGACATTTTTGAGGAGAGACAAGGTTAAGAAAAAAGCTGTTGAAGGAGAAGGGAGCATTTTTGTCTCTTCTGGTCTTTAAATACTTATCCAGAATCTAGCAGAGAGTGAAGTTTAAGTAATAAGGGACTATACAACAGGTGAAATCTGATGAGACATCTACAACATGGGCCACACATATCATTAGCAAATACAATTCTTAAACTATTCTCAGCAAAGGCAGAGCTCTGAGCCAGTTAAATAACCTGAGAAAGTTGAACTTTATTTGCAGGAGCCCCCGTAACATCCCAAATTTGCAGTTATCTCCTCCTATTCTTATGTAGGTTCCACAAAAATTTCACTGATGGTGTTCTTCTCAGGCAGGCGTTCACAAGATCAAATGAAGTTAACAGGCAGCAGATTTAAAAGAAACAGAATTAGGTATTTATCCAAACAGATTTTAAACTCTGCAACTTATGATTGGAAGATGCCAGAAGTTTACGTGGCTTCAATAAAGCCATGAGGAAAGAAAATCTTGGAGCTATTAAATCCAGAATTACGTGAAGTCCAGGAAGTCTGAGAATTGCAGATTGCTGGGGCTGGGGGGTATCAAGGAGGCACCACTCTGCTGTTATCTCATTCTCTGCTCCATGTGTTTGCTGATGGCCACTGTCAGAGAGTTTAAAGAGGAGCTTCCATCTGACGTTGTGTAGCTATTCTACTGTCAAATACCATACTAGTTTTACTTCTGAGCTATCAATAAGTAAATAAAATGACTAGTCTTGTGGATAAACATAGTTGCTTTCTAAAACTATTTTAAAAGACATTTCCATTTTCTTGCAGTGAGTAATCCTCTTCTACTTGTTGGAATTGTGATCAGTTTATATATATGGTCAAGGTACAGCTAATAATTACCTATTTTTGAGTTGTTTAAAAAGACACAGCTGCCAAGAGCAGCCTCCAAAGGCTGAGGGAACATTTCTCTTTTGTAATTGCTTTGTCAATTCCCGCTTCCCTAGCAAATGATCCCAGCTGCTTGGCTTCCCTACCTTCTAGTTCATGACTGTAGGCCCCATTGTCCCAGTATCAGACACAATGTCCCATATTGGTGATGATGTGCTCCCCTGGTTGATGGGTGAAATCTTTTCGCATATTCTGTAGCCCGGTTGAGTTCTGGGGTCAAGAAGTAGCCTCTTCTTCTTCCTCTTCCTCTGATCCACATAATAATAACTCTTGTTCAGATGCTGTCCCCTGTAGTAAGTGCAGTGGTTCTTCATCTTTCTTCACTGTACAGGTTGTTCTTTGTGTCTCTTTTTTCCTTTTCCCCTTGTGTACAGGGGCAATCGATATTGGCACGAATTGGTCCTTTGGTTTAGCTGCAGTGACTATCACTGTGGTTGGGGTGGCTGCAGTGTCTGCCACTAGGGTTGGAGTGGCTGCAGAATCTGTTGTTGGGGTTGGTGCAGCCGCTGTGCTTGGGGGTGGAGTAGCACCAGCAGCTTGTTGTCTGTTGCTGTCGGTGTTTGAATAGCTGCTGTACTTGTCACTGGGGTTGGTTTAGCTACTGTACCTGGAGTTGAAGTAGCTGCATTGCCTGTTGTAGTCAGAGTTGGAGTAGCTGCTGTACTTGTCACTGGAGTTGGTGTAGCTGCTACACTTGGAGTTGGAGTACCTGCATTGTCTGTTGCTTTGCCATCAGATCCAGAAACATCTTTTTCCTTTTGAAGGTGCTGGATAGTGTTGAACAGGGCTCTGTAGTCATAGGCCAAGCCCCAGCATGTTGCCATTATTTGTCCCTCTCTGGTATGACCATGATGACAGCACACCTCATTTAAGTGTTTTACTAATTTTTCTTGATTTTGCACTTTTTCAGTGGTGAAGTTCCAAAGCACTGGAGGGGCTCACTGTCCTAGATACTTGCCCATACTATCCCATATACCCTGCCACTCATGACTGTCCAGCCTCAGGGAAAATCTCTTGGTCTTCCTATATCATCGTAAAACCCTAGACAAGACCCAAACCGACTCTGCTTAACTTTTGAGATCAGATGAAATGGTTCTGGGTAAAACACACTCTGTATGCCTGCCAACATGGTGATCCCCATCACAATCAGCAGGCAGGTCTCAAGGGTACTCAAAGGCCATTCAAAACCTTCAGAACTCTCAAATGATGCTGTAAAGAGTCTGGTGGGGGAGCTGGGGTGTAAGGGAATGTCTCCTTCATAGTTTGACCACCCGAGGAGGAAAAGAAAGGTATGTAATTGCTAAACACTTCCATTATATACCTCCCAAAGTATAGAGGTAATGACCACACTAGGAATGTAAGCCAGACCAGTTTCATGATCAATGAGTCTATTGTATTACTAATCATTACCATAAAGTACAGCTAAACAAGAACCTTAGCCCAAGGCCCCCAGCAAGTAAACACTAAACCAGCAAATACCAGCTGTAAGTAAGGTACAACATGCTGAAACTGTGAGATCAAGAGCAACAACTTTGAGACCCAATAAATCAGCATTGTGATGAATGACTATTAATCCGAAACAATGAATGCTTATCACAAATACGATTAGACACACTCTGGCCACATCTGTTGTTATCTCAACCCTTTGAGCCACACATTGGATGCCACAAAGAACTGTCATGGTTTAAGCCCAGCTGGTAACTCAGAACCATGCAGCCACTCGCTCACTCCCTCCCTTTTCCCTTCTCTCATTCCCAGAGGGATGTGGAAGAAAATCAAAAGAATGTAACTCCCACAGGTTGAGATAAGAACAGTCCAGTAAGGTATAACACAAAACCACTACTGCTACCACCAATAATAATAATGATAAGGAAAATAACAAGGGAAGAGAATACAAC
The DNA here is from genome assembly GCA_028858755.1 of Ara ararauna. Classification (NCBI taxonomy): domain Eukaryota; kingdom Metazoa; phylum Chordata; class Aves; order Psittaciformes; family Psittacidae; genus Ara; species Ara ararauna. The sequence goes on along the minus strand of CM054376.1, from coordinate 83,541,956 downwards.
CACTTGCCACCTGCTGACCGATACCCAACCCAACCTGATCTAGTTACCTTCTGGGTAACTTTCCTCCAGTTTGTATACTGGGCATGACATGCTGTGGTATGGAATACCCCTTTGGCTAGTCTGGGTCAGGTGTCCTGTCTCTGCTTCCTCCCGCCTTCCCCTCCTCCCTGGCAGAGCATGAGACTCAGAAAGACTTGGTCAGAGTAAACATTACTGAGCAACAACTAAAACCATTGGTGTTATCCACGTTGTTCCCAGGCTGAAAGTCAAAACCACAGCACTGCAGCGGCTACTAAGAAGGAGAAAAATGACTGCTATAGCTGAGCCCAGTACATAGAGGAAGCCTAGTAGCATTTGTACCAGAAGACAGTGAATACTTGTATTATCAATGGAAAGTCAATACATGAAAAACCATGGCATACATGAGCTACACAGATGTATAGCAGTGATCTCTTTACAGACTTGGCATAGGAGCAACTTTAAGTTGTGGCCAGCACCAGCCTATCTCAGCAGGCCTTTTAAAGGTGTGTTCCTGAGGAAACTTGGAGCTCATTTTGGTGAGACTAGAGCTATAGAGATTTGTTTCTGACAAGACAGACCTATCATAGTAGTTCACTGCTAAGGATCAGAAATAATTTCAGGTCTCAATGCTACCATGTGCTGGGTGTGATGGTGCATCAGATGTTACGGGTTCTGAAATACATCTCTCTGTCCTAGCTCTCACATAACATATTTTTCCAAATGAAATGCCATTGCTTCAGGGTGTCATTCAATAAGTTGTTAAAATGGAGACTCCAGGTCCCAGTTGTCCTCTTGGGAAGTGAATTTGTCAGTATCAGCTTGGTAGGACTTAGATTTAAGTCACCTGAGCCATTCACAGAAGAATCAAGTGTGACATTTTCTGTTGTTATTTTATTCAGTAAAAAGTTACTGAAGTCCATGCATGGCACTTGAGCATGGCAGTAGGTGGTGTAATGAATGTATGGATAAACAGAATTTAATTCCAGACAAGATTTGAGAGGAAATTTGAAAAATTCTTTAATTGTTTTGCATTAGTTCTTGTCAGAAACTGTGATAAGGCTGTAGTAAAATGTCTTTTTAATTCTGTTTAACATAAATGTAAGAAACAGACATTTATAGGTCTTTAGTAAGTTTATTTCTGAAGGAAGATGCTGCTTTGACTCTTCTAATTTGATAAATACCTTGCAGACTAATAGTCATCTAAGGGGTTTGCCTGGAGGAACTGGTGCTGTTTATCTGTCTTTCCCTGGATGTGCTGAATTCTTTAAATGTAAAATATTCTGCCTGTTTTGCTCTATGGATGAATTAGTCTCTTCAGCAAAAGGCCAGTAACAGTAGGCCAGTCTCTCCATGGTGAGATCCTGAAAGGCTGCTGCTGATGTTTGGAGATGGTAGTTAACTAGTGGCTTCCAGAAGCTACTCTACTCTGCTGTGAGCTGTGTTACAGACAGTCTGCACAAGGGTAGTTAAGGGCACAGCTCCCTAATTATTCAGAGGAGCAGTGTTGAGTAAGTTATATTTATCTAAACATTAAGAACTCAAAAAAATTGTGTGGAACAAATATTTATACTATCAAACGAAATCTTAGATTTCCCTGTTTGGAGGAATTTATGTGGTGCCAAGCACTGAGTATTAAAGAACAAGATTAGAAAAACGCCGGGGTTGGTGGTTTTCTATAAAACAATTGCATTCCTAAAATAGATGTATCCTCTCTTGTTATATTTTTCTTGTTGCTGTTAAAGTACACACTGTTTTGCTTTAGCACCTGATGCTGCTTTTCATGCATTGCTTGCAGTTCCAGCAGAGCTGAAAAAAATCATAGCCCCTTTGTCCAAGAATTTTTGCTTACTCCTCATGTTCTTCTTCAAATTTAATTAGATCCAAAAAGTCTGAAACTCTGAAAACAGCAACTTGTTTTGAGAAGTAGAATGTTTGCCCCCTTTTTACCTTGTCCTCAATCCAGGTTTCCCCTGCCAGACTATCTCGACTGATGCTGGCTGCCCGTTGCAGTCAGTAAAACCATCTGTGACTACATGTTCAGCCAACATTCAGTCATGTCACATTAGCTGGCGGGTAGTGTGCTTCTGCTCTGGTGGTCATTTATATAGTGTCTCTATGTGCCACCTGTGTGTGTGCTTTAGGTATTGCCCTCAGCTGCATCTTAGCATTGGAGGGCTGGCTTGCAATGTGACTTTAAGTCTTCCTTTTCCAACTAACCGTATTTTCCTCTAGCTGTGAGGTTTGGTTTAGTTCTTGCTGAGTTCGAGGGAGATGGGGTGGGAAGGTGCTTTTACAGCACATTTGTGCCTCTTATATTTGGGCTGGCTGGGGACTTACCTAGATCCTGATTTAGACTAGTTTCCAAGCTTTTCTCTAGTTTATGCTAAGCCATATCTTCTTCCAAGGGGTTATCAGAGAGGCAGAAGACCTAGCTGTACTCTTTAGTGTCTGCAGTCCTCTGGGATGCCAGAGTATTTTGGAACTGATACGTGCATTGAGGGTGGGAAGCAGGAAGGGCATGTATCTTGTACCATCTTTGCTGATTACATAGATTTTCATGACCTGTATGCTGTTGGTATTCTCTGATGTCCTTTTTGTATCTATCACAGGGAGGTGTAGGAAAATCTATAGTCTTAGCTGTTTGAATTAGGAGGAAGATGATCAAATATGAAAGGACTGGGATGCTTTGTGCTTCCCCATTAGTGAGTACAGATTGATATCTACCTGCCATGGCTTCTTCAGCAAGAAGATAGCAACATCTTCTGTGACACCTCCCTACGTGCAAAAGCAGGTAGCTAAATCTGGCCAACAAATCATGTAGACATTTTAAAAATTCTCTTTTTTTTTCCCCCTGTGTATGGAAAATATCAGCCAGGGCAAATCCTAGAGTCAATGATTTTTTTCTAGTTTTGAAGCTTCTTCACTTTATTCCATGCATTTTAGCCTGTACCAAAAAGACTGAGGACAGGAAGGTCCACAGCCAGCTTAGAATTATCTTGGCACCATTGATCATATAATATATTCCCAAAGCTCTCTCTAACTTAAAAACATTAAATAAAAATCTTCCCTCTTTCAAATAGTCAGGTTTTGATCACTTACTGCTTGTCACCATCAAATTATTCTCAAACTGCTTCTAGTCTTCCAAGAGAGACAGGGCTAACCAGCTGTGAATTTCTAACATAGAATGCAGGTTTAATTTTGACGAAACTTCATGAATGCATAATATTCTAGCCATTGGTATAAGAATATTTTTAATAGGGAACAAATTATATGAAAAGCTGTAAACTTGCTATCTTCATATGGCTTAAGTATACCTTCTTAAATATAATAGCTGTCCTGTACAAGTGCTATTGAAATCAAAATGTCATACATTCATATATAGTATAGCATCAGACAGGAACATGGACACTGGGTTTACATGTGTAGTAGGCATAAGTGGTGAAACGATTCTGCCATAGTTATTTGGGCTTGCATAGTAATGAAACACAATCATAAATGTGACAAGTTTTTGCAAAACAAGGCTTAGTTGTTGCTGTTAGTAAGGCCCAAAGCATGAAACCATGGGAAGCCTGGTTATAGATCAAGCCGGTCTAAAGGGGATTTTTCTTTGGGAGGGGTGTTCACTGAAATATTGTTTAAAGTTCCTTTGCACCTAATAACAACTGGTCCATTGCATAGCCCCAGCCTGGTCCTTCTAGGCTGTGTCCAAATAGCCCAGTGTTCCTTTTGCATGATTGAAGGAGCATGTCAAGCACATCTTACAAAGGGAAAACTGAAATGTTCAAGATGGCTGTTTTTTCAGTTGTCATGGTTAACAGAAGAGTTTCCTTTTCCATGTCTTTTTGTTTTGTTTAATTTTTCTTTTTTTTTCTGAAACATAAGTCAGGTGTCAGCTAAGTGTGAGTGTATTTAGAAATTGAGTTTTGTAAAAGTAACTTACATGGTCTTTCGTATAACACAAAGATTGTCTCTCTGTAATGAAAATATTTCCAAAGCAACGCAGAGCACAACTGCAGAGTTGCTGTCTCTAGAAGCCACGTACTCCTGAGAACAAAACAATTCCTGAGTACCAACTTTGGGAATCAGAAATCTTTTGACAAGCCATTGTAAGTCTCTCTAGTGACTCTTCTACCTGCTACCAGCAGCAGATTTTAAACATCCACTGATTGAACCTCTGAGGCAGTATAGAGTGATGTATGCACTGGATTTGGGTTTCAGAACTGCTGATATTCATGTTTAACTGTAACAGGCCTAATTTAGTCTTGAAAAATGAATACAGTGTGAGATTTTTTTCTTGTGAGGTAATGTCTTTTCCAAGGTTGTATTTTGTGTGCAGATCACTTAATACTAATGCTAATGCATCCTGCCACAACAGTGAAATGAATGTCTGTGTGCTAAAGAAATGCGGTCTGTGCCAGGTGCAATATGGTATCTGCCTGCTATACTTTCCTGATCCCACCCCAAGTTATTCTTCTTCCTGTCCAGACATGGGATATGAGTGACTGGAAAAGAAGAGGTGGTGCTTGGTAAGCAGAATAGATCCTGCTCTCTGGTGGCTCTAGCCAAAGTAAACAAACTAGAGCAATTGACACCACAGGCATTTAACAGTAGATCTGCATTTTTATTGATGTTGTTATTAAACTGCTATAAATGTTGTAGGCTGCTGTTGGAGATGAAATTCTCTCTTCCTCCAACTTCTCAGTTGCTGTCTGTCACTAAATGTTATTTAGTTTATCATCTAGCAAAATCAGACAGTGCAGGAAGCAGTCTAAATGTTAATGTTAACCTCTAATAGGTTTTAAATAGCTATAAAGAAAAATTAGGCTGCAGTGGGGCAGGAAGGCTAGTTTACCTTAACATAAAATAAAAGAGGACATGTTGACCTGGTTTACTTAAATATAGCTATTACGTGCTCTTCTGGGAGGAAACTGGTGTACTAAAGATTATACAGGCAGGAAAAAAGTCCATACAAATGACATAAAAGTTCTTGCTTTAATTAATGAGTAAATCCGTAGGTGCTGCATGTATATATTAATGCACATGTCACCCTGGCTACTTTTTATATTAATTCCTTCTAGAATAACAGTAGTGCTGTAAAAAAAGTTGTTCTGAAATGTGCTACATCATGTTTGGTTTGTGTGGTGCCTTTTTTTTTTTCCCAGCAGGTCCAATATGAATTATATTTACAATGGAAATGTGAGGGTAATAGAAATGGATCATCTGTCATTTGGGAGTTCCTATACTGTCTGGGCTGGCCTCAGACTGTTACGACAGTGTGTGGAAAACTCATGCATGAGCCCAGCTTGCTAGTTCCGGCTCTCTCTGTGTTTGCTTCCAGCTCCTCTCAGCCAGCAGCTCCCAGCATGCTCTTCATGCCAGCATTTGAAATGCAACCACAACAGAAAGCGTATGGGTCCCTTAACATACAGGGAGGCATAACCAAACTGTGTAGGAAGTCAGGAAACAAGTCACAGTTATGTGATGAATGCCCTGTGCTAAAGGAAAATCTTAGTCCAGTTTTCTATGGCTGTTCTGAAATATTGGAGAAGGTTGTCATTAACATGTCTGCTCAGAACCATTGTAACATGAGGCTGCAATTTGTAAAAGGTGGTGTTGGAGACTTGGAGAGGACTGGTTGCTGGCAGCTTTAAGTGCCTCATTTTGCTCCTGGTGGGGAAGCTGTACCTTCTATTCCTTAGAGGTGGGTGCATGTTGATCTCTTTAAGGCTGGGTCTGGGCATCTGCTTTGGTTATGGACTGCTTGGGGGTTTTATATACATATTGTTAAGACAGAATTGTACTTGCTCTTTCTGTAGTTTGTGAAAAACAAAAGCCTGTAGATCTAAAAGGTTAAGCATAGTTCTAATACATTTTATTTAAGTCATTAAACAATAGCATGTTAGCTTATAGTCACCAGTCCTAGTACATTCTTTAGCCAATTCTGTGAATCCAGTTAATTAATTTCTTCATTAAATAAAATGAAGAGTTTTACCATGATAAAGCAGGCATATTGCTTGGGTCAGCCTCCTTAAAAGAAAATCAGATTCTTGTCTACAGTCACAAACAAAGCTTCTGAACCAACTTTTGTGAATTATTCAGGATTGTATTCTTCCTGAAAGATATATCTTTTCATCCCCTATTTAGCTAGCTTTGTTTTTTTGCTGGTGGTATCCAGCGCTGCACACAACACATTAGCTTCCCCATTATTAGTAACAAGATGCTAAATTGTTTTTGTATCTGGGTGAAATTCGGAATCTGTTGTATAAGGAGGTTAGACTAGATGCTTGGGTTGTCTCTTCTGGTCACTGGCATAGGTGCAACCCACCTTAGATTTTCTGTTCACTCACAATAGATCACGAAGGGCTATGGGAGCCTGCTGGAATATCCCATCCCAGGGTCAAAGTCTTCTAACCTGAGGGGCCTTACTATTTCTTGAGAGATCAGATTAATGATTAGACTCTAAACATTAACATTCATATAAAACAATTACGGAGAACTGAATGGGGTAAATTCTTGTTTTGTAGGATTTTTGAACTTGGAAGATGTTAAGAAAAGATTTTGTCCTGGGTTCAGCAGTAGCAGTCATTTTTTCTCCTTCTTAGTAGCTGGTGCAGCGCTGTGTTTGTGACTTCTGGCCTGGGAACAGTGCTGATAACACCAATGTTTTTGGTTACTGCTTAGAATGTTTGGTTTGACCAAGGGCTTTCTGAGTCTCATGCTCTGCCAGGGAGGAGGGGAAGCAGGGAGGAAGCAGAAACAGGACACCTGACCCGAACTGACCAAAGGGGTATTCCATACCACAGCACATCATGCTCAGATCCCACATTTTCAATATACCATCACGTGTATATATATATATATATATATATATATATATATATATATACACATCCACACACACACAGAGATCATCCCTTAGTGCATAGATCAATCCCTATAAAGCTGCTGAATCCATTCGGTCTGTGATGTCGAGCTCCATCTCTTGTAACAGTCTTTCAGAGCAGGAGAGGCCGTGTGCAGTGTTGGATCGTTGCCTGCTGATGTTGATCGTTCCTTTACTGCAGAACTCATCTGGTTTCATTAAAGTTCATTCTTTGTTGGGATGATGGTCAGAGGGCCAGTCACTGATGACTTGAAGACATTTGGTTGATGGGTTACAAAAGTATTGCATAGCAGGCAGCAGCATGCAATTGAGTTCATTGGCTATTTTCCCCTAAAATGAAATCCCCTTGAGGTACACATCGGACTTCCCCATCTTCCCGCATTACCCACCAAGTATATCCAGGTCCCTGATCAAAAGCAATCCCACGAGTGGGTTTGCCTTCACCTGAAGCAGGAATAACCCAGACTGTCTTCCCCAGCAAATTTTTTATATGCACCACAGGAACTTTGTCCCCCTCCACAGTATGTAGAAGTTCTGACTGGGCTGGAGCAGCCCTGTTGGCAGGTCCTCTGGTGTTGACTAGCCAAATGGCCTTTGTTAAATATGTATCCCAATGTTTGAAAGTACCACCACCCATTGCTCTCAGTGTAGTTTTTAATAGCCCATTATACTGTTTCATTTTCCCAGAGGCTGGTGCATGGTAGGGAATGTGATATACCCACTCAATGCCATGCTCTTTGGCCCAAGTGTCTATAAGGCTGTTCCAGAAATGAGTCCCATTGTCTGACTCAGCTCTCTCTGGGGTGCCGTGTCACCACAAAATCTGTTTCTCAAGGCCCAGGATAGTGGTCCAGGCAGTGGCGTGGGGCACAGCATATGTTTCCAGCCATCCAGTGGTTGCTTCCACCATGGTAAGCATGTGACACTTGCCTCGGCGTGTTGGTGAGAGTGTGATATAACCAATCTGCCGGGCCTCCCCATATTTGTACTTCAGCCATCGTCCTCCATACCAAAGAGGCTTTAACCGTTTAGCTTGCTTAATTGCAGCACATGTTTCACAGTCATGAATAAGCTGGGCAATAGTGTCCATTGTTAAGTCCACTCCTCAATCTCAAGCCCATCTATATGTTGCATCTCTGCCCTCATGGCCTGAAGTGTCATGGGCCCACCAGGCCAGAAATAATTCACCCTTATGTTGCAAATCTAAGTCCATCTGAGCCACTTCAATTTTAGCAGCTTTATCCACTTGTTGGTTGTTCTGGTGTTCCTCAGTGGCCTGACTCTTGGGTACATGAGCATCTACGTGGCGTACCTTCACCACCAGGTTCTGCACCTGGGCAGAGATATCTTGTCACAGTGCAGCAGCCCAGATGGGTTTACCTCTGCGTTGCCAGTTGCTCTGCTTCCATTGCTGCAACCACCCCCACAGGGCATTTGCCACCATTCATGAGTCAGTATAGACATAAAGTACTGGCCACTTTCCTCATTCAGCAGTGTCCAAGGCCAGCTGGATGGCTTTCACCTCAGCAAACTGACTCTATTCACCCTTTCCTTCAGCAGTTTCTGCAACTTGTCGTCAAGGACTCCATACGGCTGCCTTCCATCTACGATGCTTTCCCACAATGCGACAGGACCTATCAGTAAACAAGGCATATTGCTTTTCACTTTCTGACAGTGCATTATATGGTGGGGCGTCTTCAGCACGCATCACCTCCTCCTCCTCTGGGTGACATTCCAAAATCTTTGCCCTCTGGCCAGTCCATGGTGACTTCTAGAATTCCTGGACGACGGGGATTTCTTATTTGAGCTTGTTGCGTAATTAGTGCAGCTCGCTTACTCCATGTAGCATCAGTTGCATGATGTGTAGAGGAGACCCTGCCTTTGAACATCCATCCCAGTACGGGCAACCGGGGTGCCAGGAGGAGCTGTGCTTCAGTGCCAATCACTTCCGAAGCAGCTCGAACCCCTTCATAGGCTGCCAGTATCTCTTTTTCAGTTGGGGTATAGCTGGCCTCCAAAAGTCGAGGGGTCGGCCTCGCGTCTCCCCTGGAGCTTTCTGCCAGAGGCTCCAGGTAGGACCATTCTCCCTGGCTGCAGTGTACAGTACATTTTTCACATCTGGCCTGGTCCGGACTGGTCCGAGGGCTCCTGCATGAACTGTCTCTCGTTTAATTTGCTCAAAGGCTTGTTGTTGCTCAGGGCCCCATTTAAAATCATTCTTCTTCCGGGTCACATGATAGAGAAGGCTTACAATCAAACTGTTATTCGGGATGTACATCCTCCAAAACCCCACAACACCAAAAAAAGCTTGTGTTTCTTTCTTATTAGTTGTTGGAGACATTGCTGTTATCTTGTTGATCACATCTGTGGGGATCTGGCAACGTCCATCTTGCCATTTTATTCCCAAAAATTGAATCTCCTGTGCAGGTCCTTTGACCTTACTCCGTTTTATGGCGAAACCGGCTTTCAGCAGGATATGAATTATTTTCCTCCCTTTCTCAAAGACTTCCTTCTCTGTATCACCCCGCACAATAATGTCATCAATGTATTGCAGGTGTTCCGGAGCTTGCCCCTCTTCCAGTGCAGTCTGGATCAGTCCACGGCAGATGGTAGGGCTGTGTTTTCACCCCTGGGGCAGTCGGTTCCAAGTGTACTGGACGCCCCTTCAAGTAAAAGCGAACTGTGGCCTGCACTCTGCTGCCAGAGGAATTGAGAAAAATGCATTGGCAATATCAATCGTGGCATACCACTTGGCTGCCTTTGACTCCAGTTCATACTGAAGTTCTAGCATGTCCAGTATGGCAGCAGTCAAGGGTGGTGTAACTTAGTTCAGGCCACGATAGTCTACCGTTAGTCTACACTCTCTGTTAGACTTTTGCACTGGCCATATGGGGCTAATAAAGGGTGAGTGGGTCCTACTGCTCACTCCTTGACTCTCCAGTCTACAGATCAGCTTATGGATGGGAATCAGGGGGTCTCGGTCTCGGTCTACGTTAAGTGCTCAGTAGGTTGAAGTTTAAGACATAGTTAGCATGTTACTGACATTATGAATGACAGCTAGATAGTGGCGAGATGATATAACAAGTATTTATGTATACATATTAAATCACATATATAAGCTATATTCTTATGAATATAGAATCATAGAATCATAGAATAGTTAGGGTTGGAAAGGACCTTAAGATCATCTAGTTCCAACCCCCCTGCCAGGGGCAGGGGCACCTCACACTAAACCATGCCACCCAAGGCTATGTCCAATCCAGCCTTGAACACCGCCAGCGATGGAGCATTCACAGCCTCCCTGGGCAACCCATTCCAGTGCCTCACCACCCACACAGTAAAGAATTTCTTCCTCATATCCAATCTAAACTTCCCCTGTTTCAGTTTGAACTCATTACCCCTTGTCCTTTCACTGCAGTTCCTCTTGAAGAGTCCCTCCCCAGCATCCTTGCAGGCTGCCTTCAGATACTGGAAGGCTGCTATGAGGTCTCCACACAGCCTTCTCTTCTCCAGGCTGAAAAGCCCCAGCTTTCTCATCCTATCTTCATACGGGAGGTGCTCCAGTCCCCTGATCATCCTCGTGGCCCTCCTTTGGACTTGTTCCAACAGTTCCATGTCCTTTTTATGTCAAGGACACCAGAACTGCACACAATACTCCAAGTGAGGTCTCACAAGAGCAGAGTAGAGGGGCAGGATCACCTCCCTCGACCTGCTGGTCACGCTCCTTTTGAGGTAGCCCAGGATACGGTTGGCTTTCTGGGCTGCGAGCGCACACTGAAGCCGGCTCATGTTCATTTTTTCATTGACCAAAACCGCCAAGTCCTTCTCTGCAGGGCTGCTCTGAATCTCTTCTCTGCCCAACCTGTAGCTGTGCCTGGGATTGCTCCGACCCAGGTGGAGGACCTTGCACTTGTCATGGTTAAACTTCATCAGGTTAGCATCAGCCCACCTCACAAGCCTGTCAAGGTCCCTCTGGATGGCATTCCTTCCCTCCAGCAGATCAACCGAACCACACAGCTTGGTGTCATGGGCAAACTTGCTGAGGGCGCACTCAATCCCACTGTCCATGACACTGACAAAGATGTTGAACAAGACTGGTCCCAACACCGATCCCTGAGGGACACCACTCGTTACTGGTCTCCAGCTGGACATTGAGTTGTTGAGCACAACTCTTTGCGTGTGGCCATTCAGCCAGTTCTTTATCCACCGAGTGGTCCACCTATCAAATTGATGTCTCTCCAACTTAGAGACAAGGATGTCATGTGGGACAGTGTCAAACGCTTTGCACAAGTCCAGGTAGATGACATCAACTGCTCTACCGCTGTCCATCAGTTCTGCAGCCCCATCATAGAAGGCCCCCAGATTGGTCAGGCAGGATTTCCCCTTAGTGAAGCCATGCTGGCTGTCACCACCCACCTTGTTGTTTTTCATGTGCCTCAGCATGCCTTCCAGGAGAATCTGCTCCAAGATTTTGCCAGGCACAGAGGTGAGACTGACTGGTCTGTAGTTCCCTGGGTCATCCATTTTCCCCTTCTTGAAAATGGGGGTTATATTTCCCTTTTTCCAGTCATCAGGAACTTCACCTGACTGCCATGATTTTTCAAATAGGATGGACAGTGGCTTAGCAACTTCATTTGCCAGCTACTTCCTGACCTGCGGATGGATTTCATCAGGTCCCATGGACTTGTATATGTTCAGGTTCTTAAGACGGTCTCGAACCAGATCCTCTCCTACAGTGGGCCCAGGGTCTTCATTCTCACTGTTCTTGCATCTGCCTTCCAAGACTTCGGTGGTATGATCAGAGCATTTTCCGGTGAAGACTGAGGCAAAGAAGTCATTAAGAACCTCAGCCTTCTCCAAATCCATCATTTACTTCTAAAAAAATCTCCTAAAGTAATGCTGATTGAGCCAATGGAGTTGTAATGTCACAGAAACTCAGACAAGCCAGTATCTCTTTTCAGTTAAATTGATACAGATTGGGATTAACTCTACAGAAGTGAAGACTTTGGTACTGATATGTCATACCGAAACTTCACTCTCTGAGATTTGGTAATTCCTCATATCGCTTTGCTGATTTCACTTGGCTTTACATGGGATGATTATGTTTTCCTGGTGCTTGAGAAAACATTGTGTGTAGCAGATATATTTTTACTTCATGTTGGAAGAAAATTATGGCACAGGCAAATTGCTGACTTTTTTGGTTTTTTTTAGAAAAGCATTTTCTTGGTAAAAAAAAAAGAAAAATGTAACTAAATAGAATGAGACTAATGCAAAACGAGCCATCCTAGTGTGAAGAATCCAGAATCCTGAAGTTGGATTGTGTTTTTTTCATTCAACTTAAAATATTAGGAAATAATTGTTAACGAGCTTGGGTTTTGACAATGTAGAGAGCTGGTTGTTGTGCATTATGTATGCACTATACAAAGATACCTCTGCTAAGATCTTGTCTTTAAAATACTGATGAGTGAGCTATTAAACTAACAAGGTTTGAGTAAGTATTTCATCCAGAATCTGATGCTAACTAGCCTGCTCAATATGTTTGCTTTGCAATCAGTTTATTTAAAATTACAGGTTATATATTCTTAATTATCCAGGAAGTCATTTTCAGAGAAGTGCTGAGTTTTGCAATAGAGCATGTTTCAGGTTGGGATATTTACTTCTGCTCCTTACTGATGCTGCTCTAAGTGTCCAGAAACCTTGGGAAGTAGCAGAAGAAAATAAAGGGAGTCTGTGTGGCAGAAAGAGAAGTGGATGAGCAGAATGTTAGTTGACCTGAATTCTCATATATGCAGTCTGTCACAAACGTAATTTAAAAAAAATACAGCCATGTATAACTCTGATGATAAGTGGAATCTTATTTTATTTTTCTTTGCACTGGAGTCAGGGAAAAAGCCCAATTCCTCTGTTCAAATATCTGTATTGCATCAAGCGGGAGTTTTTCATATTTTATGAAAGTGGTAGTAAAAGGAACCATAATGAAATACTCAAGAAAGAAACAGCAGGCACTTCACAGTTAATTTCACTGCCAGGCCTTTCAGCAGTGTATGAAATGTGTATTTTCTAACTGAAATAAACAAATTAGAGTGTATAGATCAATTAGCTATGTGCTTGCTGCATTCCAAGAGCCGATTTCCAGGCTGAAATAAATTTAAATAACAGATCTGTGCATACTTTCGGTCACTTACTAACAACTTTACATGCCAGATGTATAATTATGTTAATAATTTTCTGAATTCCATCTTTATAAGTGAGAATTTGTGTTGGTTTTTTTTCTTTTTTTTTCCTTATCAGTTTGCATTCCTATATTTGATTTTAATTTCTTTCTGTACATTGCTCTTGAGCAATCACACAGCTAACTCATGAAACACTGCCAGAACCAAAATGAAGCAACTTGAAGTATCTTGAAGTTAATTGTACAATTTCTTCTTGAAGCTGGAAAGGCTGAGAAAATAGCAAAGCAGGTTTTTCCAGTGAGTGAACACCCTTTCTGTATGAGGTGGCTTTTTTTCCCTGGTACCTAATACTAATTTCCCCTTTGCCCTCTTGCAGCTTGGGTCCATTGTCCTATTGTGCTTTCTTGTCCCCTGATTTCTTGTACTGGATGTGCTCCTTTGGCTGCCCCAGCATGACTGTACTCGTATTCTCTTCTGCCTGCCTGTATTGGAAAGGATGGTAAAGCTTTAGTGAGTTGATGTCTGCACAGTGTTTCAAATGTCTGCAGTACTTCATAAATACAGATTATTTAGCTGCTGTGTCCATCATCTTGCTGTGGTAATTTGATACTACTCTTTAAACAGCTATTTAGAAATAAATTCCTAGACTAACATGAGATGGGAAGAAATGTAACATACCTTCCTGTGTAAAATGGAAAACACAGCAGCAGCCACGTGAATTGCATCAACATCAAATTGTTCCGCTGCCAGCATTGTGTATATCACTGTAAATTATTTTACATTTCCATCTCAGATCTTTGGTACCTCTGGAACTGTTGCTGAACCTTTTCCAATTATCCAGAACCTTGTAACTTAATATGCCCAAGTTGTAAAAAATGGCTGTAAAATAGAGGTTTAATAAAGAATTACATAAATAAGGAGTAGTGAAAGGTGCCTGAAACTTGATATTCTGGCTAGACACTAGAAAAGATGCTGTAATTTAGTTTGGTAATGAGTTTGTAGACTCATTTGAGATTAGGAAAACCATTTCCCAGACACTCTAGGAAAGCAAACTCATTTTGACATTAGGAGTGTTATGGCTGCTGAAGTAAAAACATGGATGTTGGTGACTGAAAAAACAACTTTGTGTGGCTAATGATCTGAATGTTAGAGCTGTTCAACATGCACAATATATATGAAAGGGTAGACTATTACTTTCTCATTGCCTCTACATTCGATATGCATTTGTTAACATGTTAATTAAATGGCAATATTCTGCTCCTATATCATTAGCAGATAGAAGAGCACTGAAAGCCTTTTTCCAGATCATAAAAACTGAAGCCAAAAGTTACATTTACTGTACGCAGGCATTTTCCTGTGTTGGGACCTTATTTTGTACTTATCAAAAATTCAATACTGAATTCAGTCTTGTATTTGGATGCAAGCCTTCAAAATAAAGAAGGGAACTGAGACATCACTGTCATGGTTTAAGCCTAGCCAGTAACTCAGAACCATGCAGCCACTTGCTCACTTCCCTCCACTTCTTCCCCCCTGCTTGCAGAGGGATGGGGAGGAGAATTGAAAGAATGCAACTCCCACGGGTTGAGATAAGAACAGTCCAGTAACTAAGGTATAACACAAAACCACTACTGCTACTACCAATAATAATAATGATAAGGAAAATAACAAGGGAAGAGAATGCTCACCACCCGCAGACCAATACCCAGCCTGACCTAAGCAGTGATCTAGCCCTTCCAGGTAACTGCCCCCAGTTTATATAGTGAGCATGATGTGCCATGGTATGGAATACCCCTTTGGCTAGTCTGGGTCAGGTGTCCTGTCTCTGCTTCCTCCCGCCTTCCCCTCCTCCCTGGCAGAGCATGAGACTCAGAAAGTCCTTGGTCAGAGTAAACATGCAGCTGAGCAGCAGCTAAAACCATTGGTGTTATCAGCGTTGTTCCCAGGCTGAAAGTCAAAACCACAGCACTGCAGCAGCTACTAAGAAGGAGAAAAATGACTGCTATAGCTGAACCCAAGACAATCGCCTAAAAGTCTTGTGCTAACTTAACTACTACAGGATATTGAAAATTCAGAATATGATTAACTCTGATGTTTCAGTATTGGTTTTCTTCCACAACTGGAAAGAAAGTCAAATTAAGTTCTGATCTACTAACTTGTTCAAGTAGTGTGTTTGATTTTGTTTTGCTTGCATACTGCCCAGCACTTATTAGACTGACACTCTACCAATTCTTAGAGGTGGAATTTCCAGTCTCCAAGACAGGAAAAAAAAACTGTGGAAAAGAAGTCTGAAGCCATCATAAAAATAATGAACACATTTCTTTTCCAGCAGAAGTCTTAATGCTTCCACCTTCATTAACTCAGAATCTGGAAAGCTCTTTGAGTTTGGTTACCTCCAGGGCTTTGGCGTTTCTGCTGCTGAGCTTTGTGGAAGAGGTTATGCAGCTATTCATTGCCCCGGTCAGAATGTTTGTGACCTTCAGACTTTCTCCTGAGACTTTTTATGACCTAATTCCACCAACATCAAGGCAGCCTGTATGGCAAAGCTGTCCTAGGTTGATGTCCAAAGAGTCGTGTCAGTGGTGATACTGATTTTGAGCTGTGAACTTGAAAGAAGGTTAGGGATTCCTTTTTCTGGCTTCCTAAGGAAACTGGCAGGAAACCAGTCCAGGTGCTGATATCCTCCCCTTTTCTTTTTTATTTAATTTTTTTTTCAAAAGGTTATTTTTTTTTCACTGAGAATTTCTTTCATAATGAAACTGTGAATTCCTATCTGTAGGTAAGGTTAAGAAGAAAAATTTCAGATGAACTTCTTTTCTTTTAGAAATGCTCTGAAGCCTTTTTTAGCACCAAAATTCAGCAGGCATGTACATTTCTTCTGGGTCAGCATGGAAAGAAGGATGTTGGCCATGATTCCTATGTTAATCTGCAGTTAAAAGGCGCTGGTTTTCTTATTACTAGTCACAGTCTGTGATCTGGCCATGCCTCCCTCCCGTTGAAGAATTACAGGTGTGTTATCCTTCATTTCCATTTCCCATCTGAAGGAGTTATTTGACACCTTATCTGTACATTCCTCTTCTGTCTTTTTATGTATTAGTTTGCTACATTCTTTGAATTGTGAATAGGAATGACCAAAATGCTCATTCCCTAATTTTTCACAAATATAGGGAGCACAATATGATATGTGTTTGTGATAGGGCTACGTTAACATTTTGATTTTATTTCTTCAGGACTTTATTCTAAAATTAACTTTTGGATTTGAAAATGTAGGATCCACAGCCAAAAAATGTGTTTTGCTGTCTGGATTAAATAATTCAAACCTGAAATCTCCTGGTTTAAATAGTATACTTGTCTCATCTCGCTATCTGGAAAATCAAATCCTGGCTTTAGTCAAAATGAAAATTAATTTGCTCTTTTCACAAATTTGTTACTTAATTTGATATGATTATCCAGTTCTTCTCAATGGAAGTCTTGCAGTTGGACTATTCATTTTCAGGGCTAAAATCTGGGCAGATTGATATCTGTTGAGAGATTTGTAAGGTATGCCAGCATCAATCCCTTCCTCACTGTTTCTGGCTCCAGAACTGATAGATTAATTTTTTTCTGTCAAATGTAAAAGAGAGTTGAATACAGTTTTGAAATCAGTGGACCTGTGCCATCTTAACAGCGGCAAAGACCTGATATAGATGTTTACCTAGAAATGGAAGAAAGACACATGAAGATAAGGTCTTCTATCTATTTAGTGCTGCTAAATATAGGCTGCACTGGGAGGCCTAGGTCTAAATTTCAGTTTAGGCCTTGTAGCAAAAGTAACAGGATACAATAGTTTTTTGCCAATTGATAAACATCTGTAATGCTCAAGAAACACAGGAGCGAAGACCTTTTATTTTCAGTTATTTTAAGGTAAATTTCTTGAAAGAGGAGCATTGCTTCTGGGCAGCAACGTCTCTCTGTAGATATATTTTATATAGGCTTGCATGTAGAAAGATGTATTACTGTGTGAGACATACTCCTACAGACGTTCATATGTGTATAAAATATTTGCAGCCTATGCACAGATAGGCATGACTTGGAAATGCTGAATTACAGAACTGAAATAACAGAATTTTCATTATAGACATTTTTATCGCATCTCTTTACATAAAATTTTGAAAACAAGTGCTAATGTTGAAACTGGCTATTAACCAAAATGCTTGCTGTCAAATTAAGTGTTCCCATCTGTGATGACAAATGGAGGCTATATGGCTATGAGCTGTGGCTTATGAAAATAATTCTTTGACATCTGGCTCTAACATCTGGTTTTATAATTGATGCTCCAAAGCAAATGGAATATGTACTTTGAGGGTTTGTTTTTAATCAGTGTTTGGAAGTGTGTATTGCTGCATTGTGTAACTCTCATAGTTATAGAAGTCTAAAAGAAAAGTCTTAATTCACACCAATACCTGCAGGTATAAAACCATATAAATACTAGTGCTTTGTCATTTGACACTGGGCAGCACCAAATAACATGCAGGGAGGAGCAGAAGGGGGTGATTTGGCACCTGCTCAATGCCTACCAAAACAGTACTTAAGGGAATGCTCTTTTTCTTCTCAGGATTAAAGAAAAATCAACATAGCATTTTTCTCATTACTGTTACCATTTTATTTCTATGTGTTTAAGCTAAAGACAGTAAGGAAGCCTGTGTCCAAGTCACTGAGCAGGAAGAGACTCTTCCTTTTCTTTCACCTGCTGTCCCCTCCTCCCGCGCCTTTCTATTGCCAGTGTCTTTAAAATTGTGAGCAATTTTAGATTGAAAATGGTCTTAGATCTTGGCAGTGCTTTTCAGAATAGGTTCTGCAAGTCACACACAAGCTCCTGGTGTGTTTGGTAAATTATTTTTATCACTGTTGTACAGGTGAAGAGTTGTATTTCTTCCTGCATTGCTATAAGGCCACAAGATGATGTGTTGACCCAAATGTGTGTTTAATTGTTCCAGGCATATAGTGGGAGACCCACTGCCTTGAAGATTTTATACAGAAAGCAGAAAAAGAAAGAGAAAACAAAAAACAAAGTGCTTGTTGCAACCATAGGTGCACATACTTTCAATTACCATTTTCTCCAATTAGTTATCACTGCATCTAAATGGGTTTGGAAGAATACAAACAGATTTAATTTACACATGATGTACATGATTTCTGAATGTATTTTCTACACAGAACACTCCTACCTGTTTATTTGTCATTTGATTTCAGATGGAGGCTGCAAAGAAGTTGAAGGTAAGGAATGAAGAAATTCTGAAGGTGAGTTTAGGAACAGTTTTTTATGCTTCAGGGGTGACACAGGAAGTCAGAAATAATGCTATCTTGATGTCCTCTTCCTATCATCTTTGATTTTATGACTTACATTATTCAAAGTATCCCTGATTAAATGAGGGGAAAAAAGGCTGAAGAGGAAGGTAAGGCTGAAGAGGAAGGTGAGGCTGCCTCACCAGAATGCAATTAGTAGATGGAGTAATGTAGGAGATCTGAAAGTTCAAGTGCTGCTCCTGCCATAGAGAAGCAGCGGTGGGCAAGACATGCTGCTGCTGGCGCCTGACGCTCTTTGTGGCATAAACTTGGTTTTATCGGAAGGCTGTGGGAGAGTAGGTCTGTACCTATAGATCTCAGACATGAAGACCTGCCAAGACATCAGTGCTATTGTTTTCAGTCTTAAAAAGTGGTGATATTTACAACATCGTTTTATCTGTATGGAATCAATGAAAAGTCTACGTATATTATCAATATGTACGTCCTTTAAGTATTCATTTTCCTTCTCTTAACCAGATAATGTTTTCCCAAGGTTTTAGTGACTTTTGATTTTACACAGCTCAGGCTCAACCTATGCTATAAATTGTTTTAGCTTAAGGTATATTAACTGAAAACTGGGAAGATCATGTCTTCCCCTGCTCCCTGTTACTGAGATCTTGTTGCCAGCAAAATGCCTTGGGTAGCTACATCTCAGTGGTGAAATAAGTCCTGTTGTTACCTTTATTTATATCTTTTTGTGGCTCGTGTAGCTACTCCAGCATGTTGTCTTTCAACGAGGGAGTCTCCTGGCATAGATTTGTTGGCTGACTTGTTCTGTAATGTGGATATGCCTTAACCCATTATATTTTCCAGCAATAAAAATGGACACATTTTGAGAGCATTTTAAAATTGTCATGGGTACTCACACTGACAGACATATGAACAATAGATTAGAAAGCTTCTATCTTTTTCTGTGTAAATTTCTCATCCTTTTTTATTTTATCGAATATTGAAAAGCTTAGTTTTTTAAAAATAAACTGGGTTATTAGTAGTACTGAGATTAATCTCATAAAAGTCTGCCTGCTGTTAATCTTGTGGATTTATGGGGAGTAGCTCAATACTGAGGAAGATCTGTAAGTCAGGATAAAAAGAAAAACAAAAAATAACAAGACATACATGCGGATTTCATTTCAGTGAGGCTGGTCAGTGACTTTTTCTGATAGGTCCTTCCCCAGCTCCACAAACCGACTGAACAGATCTGAAATGTTCTCAGGATTTCCACTAAATGTTGTGCTTCTACTCAGAATGATTTATTTCCTTTGAGTTTTCCAGTGATTATGCTCTTCTCTTGTTGACTTTTATGTTTTTGGCTTCTTCAGTGCACCTAAAAGCAGGGCTGGAAAAAAGGGATGGTTTCAGAGAGTTTTACAAGGAAAGTGCTCTGTTGTGCTGCCAGCAGCTCTGAATAGTAGATATTGTTTCCCAGCTGTATGAAATATATACATTTTATTTTACAGTACACAAAGAGAAATTTTTCTTAGTTTTGCAGACAGACCAATTAAATACAGTTCAGACTTGCTGGGTCAAGGATGGAGGTTAGGTGTTACTGTCAAAGTCTTACAGGGATTGACAAAAGCACTTCCTGAAGTTTTATTTCTACTGTGGAAAGAATAATCTTCTGAGAACCAGTTTTGGTTGATTTTCCTTACATTTATCAGGGTGATTACTTAGGATGAGCTTATAAATAGCTTTCAAAACACAGAAGCTGAAATACTCCCATCAAACTGGCACCTTGTCTCCAGCCAGACAAAACTGGCTATTGCAAGGTGAAAGTGCCAGAAGTCATTTAGTAAATAATTATAGAATATTATACTGCCTATGAGTAACTAGTTCTTAAATCTTCATTTCTCAGAGGTGGTGAAGAATGCAAAAGAAGGGAGAGACCCTTTGTTTGTTTGTTTGTTTGTTTAAAAATCCTGTGTAAAGATGTTTTTATTCTTAATAGGCTGGTTTTCAAAGATTGTCTTTGCTGGGATTGTTACAGAACATGCACTGTTTTAAATGGTTCTGCTTCTTGTTTATATCATTGGCTATTCTGTGTAACAGGAATTTTCCAGTAAATTTTATCAAGAAAGTTCTTAGAGGTATCAGTATGTCATTAAATGAACAGCGCTACTTCTTAATGGAATGTTACCTTCAAGTGCAAGAGTACAGTGCATGATGACAAAGCACTTACCTTCACTGCTGTCTATTTTTAAAAAGAGGCTAAATAAAAAGCTCCATTTTTATTGTTAATGTGATTACAAATTTCAAATTTACAGGCTTACAGGCTTTGAAATTCAATATTTGAAATTTAATAATAAGTATATGTCATAGGAAGAATTACATTCAGGTTGCATGTCAAGATCTTTTTAATTTTCATCCCCTCATCTCCAGTTTTTGGTCATACTTTCTGTTCTCTGGTTAATTTAAAATATCTCTTCATAGCCTATTCCTTAATCCAAAGTATACCTGACTATAAATTTCAGAAAGTCTTATTTGGTTACAATTCCTGTAATATACAGCCAATGCAAAAGGAAATATAAATTATTTTGGTAATAATCTGGCCTTCCTACCTCCCTATTTAATCCAATAGACCATATGTGCAGTTCTCTTTTAAGTCAATCCAAGAGCATTTCAGAAAAAGAGAATAGGAGGTCATAAAGCATCATAAGACCTTGACTTCAAAAGTATTTTCAAATTAGATCAGTTCAAAACATGATGATAACCATGATAGGTTTCACCTGCCTACAGTCGACACTAGAATAGAGGAACAAAAATCTGAAGATTTTTTGGTGTATTTTAAGACCAAAAAGCCCTCACTTAGCCTGTGTGCACAGTTGTTTGAGTGAGTATTGTTCCGCCTTTCAAACTGGTTAGGTTTTAGGTTGACAGCTACATTCTATTATTTATTGCTTTCATTAAATATTGAAAGTTTATTTTATTATTATAGTGAATTATTTGTTAACTTTCAGTCTTACTTCTTGTTCGCGTAATATGCAGGAAAACCCACTGTAGTTCTCTGCAACTAGGCAGTGATCCTACATCTCTTAAATGCAAATTTTGCACTTCAGTTGTGAAACTATCTAAGCTATGCTGTTTTCTTCTTTTATTTTAATATTTTAGATGCCCATTTTACTCAAAGGGAAGAAATGGTATTATGATATGTATGCAAGCCCTTAGGGAGGTATTTTCTATACATATGCTGAAATGGTAAGTATAAACCATTTCTGCTATATAATAAAACTCCAGTGATAGGTGATTTTATATATCAAATGCACTGTAAATCATGTACAAGGTACCTGTTGTTATCTGATAGAATTAAAGAGTTATAAAGGGAATATGTGGGATAAGCATCAGAGAACAATAGCAAGGGATTGACATGATGGGAGAAGAGATGCAAAGTCTGCAAGCAGTGTGGTCAGCCTGAATGAGCTGAATGAGCAACTTCAAAATGGCTTTTCTGCAGATAGAAGGTAAGGAATCCATGGGTTCATTTCATATCTGTCTTCTCTATGCAGTCTCAAATAACTGGTTCCTGAGTTCCTAGATAAGATGTGTAGAATCTCAGTACTTAAAAAATTTTCACGGAACTATTATGTCAGAAAAAATGGAAATGTTTTTAAAAGGCTCTTCTAAGTACATGCAATATAATTTTAAGTGGCTTAAGTAACAGTGCTATTATTTCCTATGAGTTCAGCTGTTATTTGGGTATACATCAACACATTGGCCCTTAAGTGGATTAAAATTCTAATGTTTTTCATTTTGATTTAAGAAAAAGAATATATTCTTTTCTGATGTAGAAGTCTTACAGAATACACAAATTTCAACCATGACGAAGAATTCACAAGCTTTGAGAATGTTTCTCATTGAACTGTAAAAATGTAACAGTTGGGTCCAACTCCTCTGTGTTTGCAAAGCACCTAATAGAGCACAGCTCTGATTCTCATTCCGAACTTTGAGCATTGCGATAGTGAGAATAAATAATAAAAAACCCTTCCATCGACACAATGCTATTTTTATTCCCAATTTTATTCTATGCATTCTGTTATTCTTTCATATTATCTGTATCTTATTGAAACGTGACTGGATTTTTTGCTGTCTCTGTGCACAGCACA
Source organism: Ara ararauna (assembly GCA_028858755.1). Lineage (NCBI taxonomy): Eukaryota > Metazoa > Chordata > Aves > Psittaciformes > Psittacidae > Ara > Ara ararauna. The sequence continues at coordinate 83,519,460 of CM054376.1, read as the reverse complement.
CAGAGGGAAGAAGTTTTTCAGGAATTGGCTGTGCTTCCTTCAAGACTAATTAAAGCCTTGAAAATAACAGGAGTTAAAAAAGCTTAGGGGATACACCACTGTAACACAGTTGATGTAACATCTAAGGCTATGTCTGTAATGCTCTCTTGCTGTAAACATTATGGTTGCTTCCCAGCAGACTTTCCCTTCCAGTTCCTAAAAGGGGCCTAAAGGAAGCTGGTGAAGGGCTTTTTACCAGGGCATGTAAAAATAAGACAAGGAGGAATGGGGTTAAACTGAAAGAGGGTAGATTTAGGTTTGATGTAAGGAAGAAACTCTTTACTGTGAGGGTGGTGAGGCACTGGCGCAGGTTGCCCAGAGAAGCTGTGGCTGCCCTATCCCTGGCAGTGTTCAAGACCAGGTTGGATGGGGCTTGGAGCAGCCTGGTCTAGTGGAAGGTGTCTCTGCCTGTGGCAGGAGGTTGGAACTGGATGAGCCTTATGGACCTTTCCAACCCCAACAGTTCTGTGTTAAAAGTTATTGGGCTATGCCTGAGACTAGAAACTCCTGGAACAGCAACGTCCCTGAATGCTTTGAAAAGCTTGCAATGACAGTGTCTGAGACCATGCTTGGGCTCAGTGCATGTACAACTTTTGTATCTGCCTTTACTTGTGTATTACCTATTCTGGCAACGTAGGTGTAATGCCAACTGAGAATTAGAGTATTTCCCCAGTTGTTTTTACATCCCTGTGCATAGAGCAGGGAATTGATGGAGGGGCCCTAGAATTGCTAAGGGGACTTCCAAAGGAAAGTTTAATTTTGTACCTGAGAAACACAGTTCCTCCCTTCCATAATGCAGGTAGCAGTAAGGGTTTCAGTGCGAGGCTACACATTTACCATCAGCAGCTTAAAATCCACCCTGCTGGCTTACCATTCCTCTCCTCCTCACCCAACTGCAGCTGCTTCACCTGATGGGCCTGCACTTTTTCCTCCCACATTTGAAATGCAGTTTGTTTTTATTTATAACCCTCCCTGGAACATAGAGTAATGTCCGTTGGAAACTGATGCAGCTCGAGCTCCTCTGTAAGAGCCATTGAACATTTCCCTTTTCGATTCAACTGGAAAGTTGCAGTTTTCCATTTTAACTAAAAATGCTCTGTAGGGAGCAATCTTACATCTGCAAGGGTAGACTATATGACTCAATGCAAATCTTTTCCTTTTTTAACTTCCGTTGGTCTCATTCTGTTTTGCTAAGGCATTTTAGTCTCTATTTTCTTCGAAATGAGGGATTAATGGAGAACTGTAAGAAGAGTGAAAATGTGTAAGATTTTGAAAACTCCTATCTGTTGTTGATCTCTAGGTTTGATAGAATGATGAAATTCTTCATGTTTATTTTTATATTACTACTTCATGTGAATAGATGATTTATATAGAAGTGGGGTCCAAAAGCATTATTGATTGGGGCATGCCCTGATGTTATAATAACAGTAGATAGAGTTTGAGACAGAAACATGTATCTACAAATGACAAATTTGCTCTTGGTCAATTTATGGGTCTACAGTCAAATAGAAGGATTAATTCCTTGTCTTCCATTCTTCTATTATTTGACATGTTGAAAAAATAGTAGGTAAGGAGAAAGTGTAAGAGCAAGACCTGCACACACTGAACAAGAGCACATCAATATGTATTTACTGTTGAATGAACAGAATTCTTAGAATGTGGAGATTAATCTGGAAGGGAGTGTATAGTCTTATGCCATCCAAGTAGGTGGTGTAGCTTTAAGAGCCTGACAGCAGAGATGTAATCTTTGGACATAACTGAGCTGTATTGTCACAGGAAAAGGTGCTTAGTGGAGCAGTTGCAACAGCTGTGGTGATGCCTGGTGGGTGAAACTGTGGCTTCTTAAAAAGCATTAGGCAGTGCAGTGGTTCTGGGTCAGTCATTCACCTCTGAAACCCGAGTCTTTCGTGTTGTATTTGAAAATATTTGACAGGTTGAGCTAGAAACAGAATCAAAAAGAGAAATTAGTTTTTTGTGTTACCTTGGATGCATGAATAATTGTAAAGATAATAAGCCTCCTGAATAATAATGAGTACAACAAAAATGGTATTTTGTAAAAAAAATACCGTAGTTGCCAGAAAACTTTTGTTTTAGCTGGTATTTGCTTTTTTTCCTCTATTTCTTTCAATTTTTTACTCTATCACTGAAGAAAGGAAACAGTTGAAAGCAAGCTAAAGAGAATAAGACCTAAAAAGTTATAAAATTCCTTAACAATAAATTATCTTTCTTAGGATTATTTGTTTTTGAAAGAAGAAACATCAGAAAATACTTGAAGAGCATGTGTGCAATGATGCAATTTGAGTAATGTAATTGACTTTCCTGTTGCTGCTGCAGACTTTATTCAGATAAAATCAATATAGCTATTCCTAGAGATATGGCTGGCTAGATTAGATTTTAGCAAAATAATTAAGGAAGGACAACTATTACCGAGTGTTAAGTTTAGAGCTACTTTTAAAAGTAACATGGAAAAAGAAGAAAACTTGAACTTACAGTGAAAGCGCTATGGAGTCCTTAAAAGAGGAGGACTCAGCAGGAAAGGAGGAACTGATTTGGAAGAGCAAGTAGAGAATGGAAAGGAAGCAACAAGAAAGAATAGATGTTAATTGGAGTTCAGCATAAATTAGCTTTTTTTTTTTCCTTTTTCCTGTGTTATGAAATTCTCTGACTTTGTAAAAATGTGCTTGTATCTGGCTTACGATGACCCCAAGAGAGAGGCTTGGAGTCATTAAAATTAAATAAAACATCTTAATAGAATATAAGCTTCAAAATTTACAGTCCCAGAGTTAGGAAAAATTTGAGGGGCATGTGTGTGGCTTTGGGGATTTTGTTTATTTGGTTTGGTTTTGTGTGTGTGTGTTTTGGGGTGTTTTCTGTTTGTGTTTCTGTTCTGGAAATTTTCTTACACAGCATCAAGTGAAGGAGAGCTTGTTCAGAGGAATATTCGATGCTACAGCTGCTTAAGTCCATATAATGGTATTAGAAATTTTTCAGTTATGTTCTCAAACAGTTCTGGAAGCTGAGGGTCTTAGTTTGTGTTCATGTTTCATGATCCCTTTGTCCATAAAACAGTGTTGTAACTGCTGAAAAAAGAAACTGGAACTAAGGGTCAGTAGTTTGCTTGGTCTCTCCTGTATTCATTTGCCACAGGGAGGCACCCTTCTCTTCAGGTCATGCCTTCTCTGGTGTTCTGCAAAATATTAAAAAATATGGTCCTTTGGGGTTTATAACCCTATGAGTGTATGTCTTCGTGTCAGTTGTACTGCTTAAATTTACAGCTGTACTGGATGCAGTCCCCCACTGGACTATGCTGAAATATGTCTGATCATCACTTTGGTATCACACAGATATACATTTTGCAATGGGAGACTGAATTGAAATGTTGACATTCTTATGCAGATACATTTTCCCTTTAATTTTCATGAAATTAATAATATGATTTGTTCCTTGCACACCCCCCTCAAAAAAACCCCAAAACCCAACAAACCACCACCACTACTACCAAAAAACCCCAAACCCAACCACATCACTGCTTCGAAACCCCAATGCTGCTCTCAAGAAAATGGCCTGCCATCACAGAGGGAAAAATCTGTATATGCTTGATGACTATATCCCAGCAGATTTCTCAGGCTGATATATAATAGGTATATACAAGGAAAAAGTAATCAAGTATGAAAGACGGGTTTATTTCAGCAGTTCTGACATGTATAGCCCAGATACATTCAGAATTATAAAGACACTCAGTCTTTACAATCGACTTAAATTTTTCCTAAAAAAAAAAAAAAATCATAGGGAACTTAATTTATAGTTTTGAATATTGCGAAAGTTTTAGAAGGCTTGTGTAAAAAATTTCTTAGTTGTTTTAAATTATTTCTTCATCAAAGATATTGTAATGAGAAAATGTTCTAAAGCCTAGCTCCTAATTGGCATATCCTAATGCATTTGAAGTGACACAGTTCAATTTACAGCTGGTATAATACTTACATCTTGTAAGGAGGTTATTTTAGAGGTAATTTCATCAGCTTTCATGAAGTACTTTGAGTTACTTTAGTCAGAAAAAATTCTAGGCTATGGTTCATTAGTATGTTAGATACTTTTCCTCACCAGCGGGGAAAAAAAAGAATACATATAATTTTGGTTGCGAAATGCTGTGAGGAAATTGAAATGGTGCAAGGCTCTTACTTTTTATTATATTTAAAAATGAAAATTATATATGTAAAACTATACCACTACTATGCTTTCAAAATCTAGTAGGCAAAACTATCACAGCAGTCATTGCAGGGCTGGATATGAAGGCAGTAGCATGGATGGGAAACATCCTTTTCAGTTTTGGGGTTATTTTTGCGCAAGCTAAATTGAAGACAACTTCATTAGTGATGAAAAAATCCTTGTTTTGTCCTATCATCATTATGGTGCAGTGACAATTGAAGAAAACGTTACTTCTTTGAGGGTTGAAACTAAAGTATTTGAAAAATAAGCTATAAAGTGTCAACACGGAGCTGAGGTTCATGTTCGTGCTTTTTAAGATCAACTCTGTGTGATCCATTGCTTATTATTTTTATTGACAATTAAAAAAATAGATGGTTTCAAAGTCATGGAGTACTTATGGTATATATAAAACGATTCATAATCACATCCAGCCAGAAATTCCCAGTAGAAGGCTCTCCTCTTTGCTCTTTTCCCAAGAATATAGTGGTATTTCCACTAGCAAAAGTGGTTTAACTTAAACGTACACTTCCGGAGCCCTGAAAGTATGGCTTATTTTTAGAGTGTTGTTAGTAAGTTTCAGTACCTCCTTTGTTGTTTCTACCTTGGAGTATCAAGTCCTTAAAAAACATTAATAAATTAAGTCCTGTGTTGTGGCAACAGAGATAAATATTTTCAATTAAAAAGTGCACAAGTGAATCATCTGGTTTGTACCTATCAAGCAGCTAAATTTGGTTTTCAGAGAAGATAAGGATTCACAGTCCATGGGAGTTGTAGGTAGTAAACTTTTCAGAAATCAGTCTCTAGTGAGTAGATATTCAGATATTAGTTGTCACAACTGGGACCAGACTTTTAGAAGAACTTAGCTCTGTTTAGATGTCTAAATATGTCACTAGGTTTCCAAGAACTTCATGTGTTGAGTGTGGTGAGAGCTTCCAGCTGCAGATCATTTCTGGAAATCTGAACTTTATTTAGGTGCTTAAATGTGTTCCGGTTTCTTCAGAAAGTCTGGCTTCATGCATCTATATATAGGCATCCAATATTAGAGACAATATTTAAAAAAAAAATGGCCCTCACTTTTTTCTGAAAAGCTATTGCAATTTCAAAAGTAAAAATGGAATTTAAACCTTCTAGTGCCATGTGCTAACTGTGATAACATTCTTTGTGCAAAGAGCCAAAATCATTCAGCATAAGGTCCTACATTTGGAAGAGTTGCAAAGTTCTGGCTGAACTAAGATTTTTCCAAGTCTCCTGGAGAAGAAGTCTCGTCTGAGAGGAATGGACAAGATGAAAGCAAGCTTTCTGTTCTCACAGTGGCCCTGAATGGGAAAGGAAGAATCAGAAACCAGACTGTAGTGTAATACGTCTACTGGAGAATACCCAGAAGTGGTTCATGAAGATATATAATCTAGAAAACAGCACAATGAGGTTCTACAGCGTGGCAGAAGTTGACACTTGCAGAACAGGTGAAGCTTGGTGTTCAGTTGCAGGCCAGTGAAATACTCAGAATATGAGTAGCTTAACTGTAGACTCCAGATCACACTTTTGCAGAGATGAAATCAGTAGGACAGCTTATGTGATTGATTTGACAGCCCACTATCTGAATTTTCAGTAATTGTCATAATCCTTTCATTCTTTCCCTGCATATCCCCCATGCTTAAGTTATGGTTTTTATTTGCAGAATTTCCTTCTTGTGTCGAAACAAAATACAAAACTGATTTTCATTTCAGGAGTAACAAAAGTGATTGGAGAGAAAATCCTAAAACCCACTGCTCGCGATTGTTCAGTCAGAAAAAAAAAAAGAAGTCACGCTATTGCAGCCTGAATTTTCAAAGCTTCAGTTTGCAGGCAAACACCATTGAAATTCAGCATTGCCATAATTTACAGTAGATTACAATTTTTCCTGTAAGATATACTATGACATCTAAAGATGGAAGAAAATGTCAAGTATAAAATAAAACAATCTTATTATGTGGTTGTAAGAAATGTCTGCCACAGATCAAAATATACAAAACTGAGGAAAGGGGAGGGAGGAGCAGCATTCTGTGTTAAATTCTGCTGACAAGGACAATGAAATATAAACAAGAGAAATAATGTGTAACGATGTTTAATCCCACAAACTCTACTTCAGATTTCTTTCTAGTTTCCTTTCTAAGCTACAGCTAGGAGAAGTCCCCTGAGAACCTATTCTCACCATTCATCCCAATACCGTATTTCCAAGAATTGCTTTTGGATTCTTGATTGAGAGGTGTCTTGTTAGTCTCGGAATAGGAAATCAGGCTGACATTTTTCCTTTGATGTTGAACTTCAGTGAAGTGGGAGCACCTGTCCAATTGCTTTCTGACAGGAGTAAAGGGGTAGACCAAATGTTTCAGAATTTCTCTCTCCCTCTGTGTTTGCAGCCTTCAGGTACAGACTACCTAATCATCATACTACATTTGTAGTTTGGCTTTTGATTTAACCTCTTGATTTAATCAATTGATTTGGTTGATTGTAATACTGTTGGTCATTCCTGCCACTAGTAAAGCATGCATAGAATCGTAGACTCAGAATGGTTAGGGTTGGGAAGAAACTTAAGATCATCCAGGAACAAATAGGAGCTATGCAGATCCTAGGAAAAAAACCCCCCAAGACCCACAATTTACTCGTTTAGTGATTTTTCAGGTCAGTGGTGACACAGCTATGCCAGTGATCATTTGGGACTTATCCATTGCTGCTTGTGCTAACTTTTATATAACAACAGTATAGGTATGTCAATAATAGGGGACCCTGTGGCAGCTTGGAGAAGTGAAGTGAGTCACGTGAGCTGACAGGAGTATCTAAGCCATATAATTGGAAGAAACTGTGGAATAAGCAAAGCTACCTCCCTTATTACACTGGTAAGGAAGGGGCAGACCTGGAAAATCAGCTTGGCCATGGGGTGAGAGACTAGCAGGGATTCAAAAAGACAAAGGATAGAGATGGGGGGTGTGTGTCTCTACTCTGAAAATACATGGGACTTCCCTGACTGAAGAATTAGCAAAGTGTCAAGTCTGTGTACAAGAAAAGATAGGGAAGGGCTTGCATTCAAACAGAATGTACATTCCCTTAAACTTTGGTTTAAAGTGTGTTTCAGAGTGATGAGGAAAAACAGGCAAGAATGAGACATAATTATCTCCTGACCCTATCAAAATCTGTTTAGTGTATTTTAAAATAAGAAGTCATGGTATTGCATTGAAAACCCTTACAAGCTTGTGTATCATATGTCCTCAGAGAGGTAAATAGTAAATCAGAAAGCTCTTTTGAGGTGAAGTTATATGATATGGTCAAGTAGGTTTAACTCCTTGATGTGGTAAAAAGGAGAAGGTTCTGTATGACATTTTTCTTGTCCTCCCCACGTATTTCTGCTGCTTATTTTGTACTGCCTCTGTCACTCTTCGGATCCCCACCTTAAATTGGTTCAACTCACTGACTGGCAACATTTCTGTAGATTGTTTGTCTTCTCACCCCCTATGTTAGGTTTCTGCCTGTTAGGCAGTTCAGTTAGTTCACTTGATAGGCTCTAGTTATCAGTGCAAGGGAAGGAGTTGAACCTTGTAGCAGGGAAGAGGAAACCAGAAAGAAGAAAAGTGTTGAGCTTCTTGAGTGGCTTGGCCACTTGGCTTCACCTGACATCAAATTCAGGCTGCAAGTGTTTATTAATTAGTGGGACTTTTTGGAGAGCCATCAGTCCATCCTGCAAACCTGATCTGTGAGGTCCTGATTCTAAACAATATAGGGCAACTCTGCCAGAGAGGTCAGAGAAAGAGATGATGCTGGAAGCCACCCAAACCAAGGGAGGAAAACTGAGAGCAGAACACATCAGGACCCAAACTCAGCAGCCTGGTGAACGTCCAGTAATTCTGTACCAGGCACTTTGGTTTGGTTCTGACTAGACACAAGAAAAATTGTATTCTTGCCCTTAGCTATAGTCCTTTTTAAATACTACTGACTCTCTGCCTTTGACAAAATGTTTCTGCATTCTCCACTACTGTATTTACTTGCCTTAGTGTAGATTAAATATCATTTATTGTTTCCTGCTCTAATTTTTAAATTCTTCAGACTGACTCTGTCTTCAGTTTCCTTCCATAATACTTGTATTTGATTTCATTCCCAGATCTATGTGCAAATGAAGCATACCAAGTTTAGATTTTTTTTTCTATTATTTATTGTTAGATGATGTGCCAGAAGTCTCTGTTCTTTGGTTGCATCCAAAAACATGTGAAAGAATATTTTATTAGTTGTAGTTGCGTGGTCCTTAATTTTCTTTAGTAAGTGTGGCATATACTGTCTATTTTAGTATGTGATGTGATTGCAGAGATCTCATTGGCACAGAGCTTAAATTAAAGTCTGAGCAGCTTTCTGGAAGGTTGCTCAGTGTTCAGTGCTACAATTCCAGTTCATTTCATATTTTACAGATGAAGTTAAGACAGTAATACTGTTTTAACACTCACTCAGGAGGGTAGTATCTCAGAACAGTTATGAGTTCTAATATTAAAGGTAGAATGAAAAGAAGAAGTATTAGTATGATGTTGGGAATATGTTTAAAAATATATCTGTGCCTGATATATTCTTCTTGTAATATTTAACTGGAAAAAAATTTCTGTTCTGTAACTTCAATAAAAAGGTTGCATTGGAATAAATACTCTCCAATGTTTCCATTGTGTTTTGGGCACAGTAAGGGACAGGTTTTGTAGCTTACAAAATATTTGTAAGTTTTCAAGCTGCATTGGCTGAAACGTTTTGTTTTGATTGTTACAGTGTATCTGCTTTAGCTTCTCATCATGGTAATTTGCCATCAACTAGCTGTTGCATTCTCCTTACCTGCTTGTAAGACCCATCCCTTTATCAGTAGAGTAGCTTTTTTTCCCCTGAGAGCAGGAGTGTAGAAATTACTATTAGTCTCCACATATTTTGCAGCAGAAACTACAGTGCCATAATGATAAGTATGCTAAAGAATCTGCATTATTTCAGAGTAGCTAGTGTGGCCATTGGAATACTCCTGAAGAGCTGGTCATTGACCTAGTGTGTGACAAGTGGCAGGAGTGGAGGAGCTCTGCCGGGGAAGGTAAGGTGGGAGCTGTGGAGAGGGACCACGGCTCAGGTAGGGACAACATCCTTGTCAGCAAGCGGCTCAGTCATCCAGCATTTGAAAAGCCAAAGCAGAGCAGGGTGGCAGTAGTACCAGATGAACATGGGCACCTCAAACTCCTGGCCCAGACTCTTGCTTGTGGGGGTTGTTCATCCAATCAGGGTGGCTCTCAACCAGGAAAGGACACGTGAAAGAGCTTGCTTCGTTTTGCAGGCTGTAGGCATGTGTCAGAAAGTAATTTTGGTGTGGTTCTTAAGCAGTTTTAATGGTATTCTCTGCAATGAATAAAAGCATTATCAACAGGAACTGTGACAAACCCTAATACAAAACAACTGTGAATATTTTTAAGTATCTAAACCAATTAAACCATTCTTTATTGCTTATTTATTGGCTTTTTCTACTTCATCAGGTTTTGAAGCAGAGTTGGATAGCTCATTAATGTATCAATTAAGTTTTACCCTGTACAAAGCCACAGTATGTATATGGTTTGACAGTAGGCTGACAATAACTTACCAGAAGTCACTTACAGAAAATAATGTGGAAATTTTAGTTTTCAGAACAGTATCTGGAGCTGAAAAAACAAGGAAACTGCTGTTATATGTTTCCTGTGGAATACAATGAGATCCTCTTTGCCTCTTTTCTGAGAAATAACTGAAAAACAAAGCCAGTGTCTCATCATTGTCAGTCATACATGTTTTTTGCATACTCTCATCTATGAGAAAAAACATGTGTTTCAACAGATTGCTGGGAATGTATTTTGGTTTCACCCAGATGTACTCTGTTTCTTCAAGCACTCTCACTTTTGTTTGCGACAGAAAGGCTGTATTGGAAAACCTGGGGTACAACAAATACCATGTGAACAAAAGACATAGACCTTACAGCTGTTTGTCCCTGTCATGTTGTTAACATACCCTATTTTATCTTTGATAGATTGAGAGGTAGGAAAAGCAGTAACATGGAAGCAGCATGGAAAATTGCTTTACCCCTTTGCCTTAGAAGACTGCCTCAGACTTGGTGAGAGCATTGGTGAAGCACTGTGAAAGAACTGGCATTGTGGTGGCAAGGGCTCTACTTTGTTATCTGGCTGCAGCTTTTGTGAGTACAAATCCTAACTTTGACTCTTCTCAAGGGACATGAATAGCCTTCTATAAGACTTGGTAAATGAGCCATAGAGAACAGGGAAGGAGTCAAATGAAGTGAAATAATCTTGGTGACTGCTGTGAACTCCTTATAGGGATATAGACAAGAAAAAGTTTGTATGAGCTCTCATGTGGAGGTGTAAATGTCTTATCTCTACATGCTAGCAATGGCTGGGGCTTTTAATGTTTAAGATGAAACAATTCTGATGGTTTGCATGGTCAGGAAAAAGAGCTCATTTTATTTCTTCCTTTTTTTTTTCCCCCCTTGGTATTTTGATTTTTGTTATTAACATGGAAATATTTTGAAATTTGCATTTTAATTCACAAAGGCATTTCAGACAGCCTCCAAAATTTGTGATGTTATTACTTAATTCAGACAGAAATGAAGCTCTTTGTGAAAAGGCCTAGGGTATATTCATTGCCATAGTGATGTGAGGAGTACAGGAGTCATATACTTAGGGCTTTCAAATAATTATCTGTATTTTTTCCAGCTTTCCAACTGTTCCTCATCTCCTCTCTCTACCTCCCCCAGTGATGCCAGTACAGTTGTAGTGGGTTCTTTGTTTACAATAAAAATAGTGAGAAGAAACCCTTGATCTTTGCATTCCAAGAGTGTCAGTCTAGCTTGCTGAGGTTATTTCTCAGTCCTTGCAAGTATTTTTCTGGGAGGTTTTTAAGCAATCCAGTCCACTCCAGAATTTGAGAAGAGCGTGGTAATACTACATGCATAAATATATGAAAACTTAATTTTGTTAAAAATGGGAAAAATATGAAGCATGTTTTCTGAGGAAGTATATGGAATGCTGGTCATTGAGCATCTGTGTGTACGTATGTGCATGTAGTAGGTTCATTTGCACTATAAAACAGCTTTTGTTTTTCATGAGTTGTAGCATGTTAAATGAGAGGTAAGGTGAGATAGCACTGGTAAACAGAAAGCATATTTTCATGCTTTGGTTATTTAAAACTTTGCATTATTCTTTTGGCATGTGGCAATATCCTGTGGTTAATGGTTTTTCATGGGGTCGTAGAATCATAGAATGTTTTGGGTTTGAAGGGACCTTAAAGATTGTCTAGTTCCAACCCCTCTCTTGTGGGCTGGTCCATGTGTCATATCCATATCTCCCCACTTTAAGCATAAGGATGTTCTGTGGGACAGTTTAAATGCTTTGCATTAGTCCAGGTTTTTAAATGTGATAACACTTTTTGTAATTTTTCCATGTCCCAAACATAGATTTTTGCCTCCTGCAGTCATCTGTCAAAACTTAGTTTCCTACCAGCCTCTGTGATTTCAATTGCTAGAGTAGCTGCAATGGTAAAAAGGCAATCTGTTATGCACTTTCAGTTCTTTATTTCCACTGCTTCAGTTTTTAAATACATTGTGTGTATTACTGCCGTAAGTATTTCTAGGACCAAGTGTTTCAGTTGGAAAGTCAAAAGGCTGGTGCATGTCTGGAAGGAGACAGTATATGCCTTTCATTTGTAGGCTGCTAGCAGTGTAAGGCTTTCTTTTTTTTCTTCTTCCCTTTTTCCCCCCAATTTTATGACTAAATTAAAAAAACAGGGAAAAATAATTTCATAATGTTTTGGGGTTTTTTTCCAGTGAAAGAGAAAAAAGATACATGGCTTAAAATCAAATTGAATAGTTGTTTTAAGATGATAGTTTTGGTTTGGGGTGTTTCTTACATAAAAAGTGTTCTTGGCTACATTTTTGAGGAAAATGTCATTTTGATATGAAATAATATTTAATTTTGGAACTGTGGAAATGAAAGCATTTGTTTTTTTTAATTCATAGTTTTCAAACCTAAGGCTTCTAGCTCGGTTCAGCTCACATTTGTGAACAGTTATCCTTGACTCCAAAGAGTAATTTTGGCAAGTACACTGCTCACTCTCATAATGCATGAATCCAAATTAGTTCAGGAATCTAAGTTAAAAGCTGGAGCTCCTGCTCCAAGGAGGGCAGAAGAGAGAGAAGTGCTCCAGGGAAGCCATGCAGAGTGTGTTGTGGTGGCACACAGAACCAGAAGGCTTCACCTGTGTGCTCTGACCTGCCATGTTCTCTTTTTCTGGCTGCGGCGACGTACTGGGGCAGCAGGTCTTGTGCTGTTCATGTGCCCCCATCACCCATTGCTGTGGGTAGTTTCACACAAATGCTTAGATCTGTTCTTATTTGCATCACCTGAGTCCTTGGCCTGTACCTTACCCAGAATATCAGGCAAGAGTCACTTGTCACAGCTGGACTGCTGCCGATAGAGGGACTGGAATAAAAACAAGAGAGTCCTGACTGTGTGGCCATGGTGTCTCTATCCTGGCAGTGAGAACTGATGAAGAACAGAACAGGCTGTGCTTTGTGTGACATACTGTGAATTACTTCTTACAGCTCTATGAATGTTTGGTCATGTTGTGTTCTTGGGGAATTGCTTCTAGGGTTCTTAGTTTTGTTTTATCTTAAGCTTTTCCTGCTCTTTCCTGCTGCAGGGGTGAATTTCTACTTCTTTGCCTAGGTGCTTTATTGCAGTGATGCCTAGAAGGGCATGTTTTCTGAATCCAGATCCTGCTTCACACTGGCACTTTTCTTTTTAAGATATTTCAATGTAGGTATTTCTAACTAGACACCTTAATTCTTGAAGTTTTTATTATTTTTCAGTGCAGGGTGGCCTTATGCTTTTCATACTGCTCTCTTTCAGTTTAGGAACAAATCCTCTTTTCCCACAGAAGATTTATTTCTTTTCATTTCCACTGAAATAAAATTTTCCTTACTCTGTACTACAGATTCTGCTTTTCCAGGGAGGAAGCTAGCACTATTTCTCTTACGTATTGCATACAACTTTCTTATAAAGTTAACTTGTTCATTCATGTCAGACTGTTCTGGATTTTACATGTAAGAAATGTCAACTGGGATAGGTAAATGTTAATTGTAGGAAAGAGAATAAAAAGTTGGAATAGGTTTCAACTTCCTTTCATCTACATGAAATGATTGAGGATCGCTTCACATTAAAGGGTAGAAATGTTATTTTAAATATGTGAATTGGAGCCTTCATGTCACATGGATCACTTCCTACTGAGAGGAAGTAGCAGCAGCCACTTTATAATGAAGAAAGGACTTGGCTAAACCCAGTTATTCACTGGGTAATTTTGAAAGGAAAAAAATGGGTTTGTTTTAGTGGTTGCAGTATGCAGTGACATTGAAAGGGGATTCAAACTTTGTAGTGTCTGCAGAGGAATGCTGCTTGTATTTCTTGTTCTAATGTCATAGAAAGCAAATAGAAACAGATAAATGCTGAAGAACTAACCATATTGGGATCTGTAAGGTGTCTTGTCTGTGAACCTTGCCCAGAAGATCTTATGGGCTTGTTTGTGATACATGAGATTTTAGCGCCGTTTATTCTAGGAGTCATCTTCTATTGGGCTGCATTACTTGCCAATAGCTTTGTATTAGAGTTGAATCCCCTGGAGTTAACAGTTAATTGATAAAACAGAGAATACCTATTGCCATTATTTTATGTACCACGATTAGTTGTTTCTTAATATCGACTGATTTAATTTCAAAGATTTTAAAGAAATTATTTGCAGTTTCCTTTATTTTTTAGAGCACTTTTTTCTTTCTTTTTTTTTTTTTACCTCAGAATAGTTAGCCAAGCCCTTCCCAAATCAGAAATATTTCTGTAATGCCTGCAGTACTGTACGAATGACAGCTACAGTTAGATTATGTATAGTTCAAGTTGTGTAATCATACTAATTTGATGGAAACAAATATTGCATGGTAAAAACGCTGTGGGACGTTCTTATGCATATAGAAAGTTCTACTGGAAGCGCTGATACAGGTAGCTTAATGACAACAGTCTTATTTTTATTATTAAAATAATAAAAATTAATAAGGAGGGAATAAAAGTTGGAGTGGATTTTATGGTCCCTGGTAAAACGTGGAATCCAGGCCCTTCCTCATGAACCACCACCTAGACACATTAATGTGTCTTTTCTGCTCTCTGGGATATGCCTGTGGTTTCTGAAATGTTAAAAATGATACTGCTTCTGGCTAGACAACTTTTGATGCATAGGCATTCAAATTTTAAACTTCTTTTTTCACATTGTTCATTATTTTCAATTCCTGTGACTTTCTTAGCAAACAAACACAAGGGCTGGAACATTCACTGGTAAGAAAAATGGAAAAATACTGCTCCAAATAGCAATAAGCACGAATTACAAGTTTCTAGGTAAGTTAATCAAAACAGGCAATCTAATTTAAGTATTATCTTTCTTCAGAGAAAAAGCAGAAGCAAAGCATGCAAATTTGATGTTCAAAAGAGCTTGAGTTCTCAATATTTAATGTTCACTGAGATTTGATTGTAAATTGCCAGTAGACCGAGTGTCTTTTTATAAATCCTATTTGGTGAATACATTTAAATAATGAATAAATTAGAGAAGATCATGATCGTTTAGATTACAACTTCAAGTGATAAAACGGATCAGCTGTATTGTCTTAAAGAACTGCTCTGTTTTGTTAAAAAGAACTTTTCTTAACTGCTAAGTGATTTGTTAGTCTCTTGGTGATTAGATTAGTGCCTGAAAATTTCAAAATTGAAAAACAAGAATTGTTTTTTGTAGTGCAAATGAATAATGTTCAGCTTTTAAAAATTTTGTTCTCAAACTTTCAGGCTTTGTTCATTTGTTTTTACAGTTGATGGTGTTGCAGCATTATTTACAATGGTTTTCAAAGCTGGAATTTTCTTTCAAAAAGTGGTAACTACAGGAGTTATTAACGGACCTGAGTATTGATCTAAAATAGTTGGTTTTCACTCAGCATATTTGAGTAGTGATTGCTTGAGTTTGACTTCCTGATGGGTTTACAAAAAAACAAATTAAAAAAAATAGTCACTGTATATGTTGTCTTCTAACTGTTGATATTTACATGAAATAACAAAAAACCTGTCATATTTTCCACATTTCTAGAACTCCAACCGTTTGCTGCTGTCATCTGGAAAGATTAACTCCCAACAATTATATTGTTTTTAAATTTCTCAAAGCAGTGTGCACATTAGATGTTTTCTGCTCCTACGATGACGCAAAGTAGCCATATGCCTGGTTAACTATCTGATTAAGCTTTTGCATCACTGAAACAATAGAAAAGGCCTAGAGTGTTTATTGTTCACTTATCCAATATTAATTTACCAGATACACTTCTCAGTCTAGGAATTAGAGAGAGGAGCCAAAATGAGAGGCTTATTGTTCAATACTTTGAAGCAGACTTGTTAAAAATCTCTGATTTCCCTCAATATTTGTTTTTATGAAGCATCACAGAAAAAGAATTCCCAGG
The DNA here is from genome assembly GCA_028858755.1 of Ara ararauna. Classification (NCBI taxonomy): domain Eukaryota; kingdom Metazoa; phylum Chordata; class Aves; order Psittaciformes; family Psittacidae; genus Ara; species Ara ararauna. Next base: position 83,503,658 of record CM054376.1, on the reverse strand, counting down.
GTTCTGGTTTGAATGAGGGAAGCAGTGTTTACAGCATGCCGTCCAAACCTGATATTTCGAGATTTCATTGCAGTTTTGTTTGTTGCCAGGTAATAAGATGAATCTGAGTAGTGAGCTGGGTATTTTGCTTGTAGTTAGAGACCTTTCCTATGTGGAAATCCCACTGACAATGCTTCCATTGTATCAGCTGGTTTTGTTACCATTGTACCACTATCTCTATTCTTCAGTCCTAATGGAACAGCATGAATTATCATCAGATTGTATAAAACATGTTTGAGCACCTCCCATATGAAGATAGGCTGAGAAAGTTGGGGCTGTTCAGCCTGGAGAAGAGAAGGCTGCATGGAGACCCCGTAGCAGCCTTCCAGTATCTGAAGGGGGCCTATAGGGATGCTGGGGAGGGACTCTTCATGAGGAACTGTAGTGATAGAACAAGGGGTAACGGGTTCAAACTTAAACAGGGGAAGTTTAGATTGGATATGAGGAAGAAATTCTTTACTGTGAGGGTGGTGAGGCACTGGAATGGGTTGCCCAGGGAAGCTGTGAATGCTCCATCGCTGGCAGTGTTCAAGGCTGGATTGGGCATAGCCTTGGGTGGCATGGTTTAGTGGGAGGTGCCCCTGCCCCTGGCAGGGGGGTTGAAACGGGATGATCTTAAGGTCCTTTCCAACCCTAACTATTCTATGATTTTATGATTCTATGATAAACAGTGAAAAATAGCTCCTTTTTTTCAGGGTTATTTGACAGAGATTTTGCTTGCTTAGGAGGCAAAAAGGTGGCAAGTTGCACTACAAAAGGAAAGTAATCAGATCAATTGGAAAAAAGTATTTTCTCCATTTACATGTCCTCAGTAGGTAAATAAATGAAAGTATGAAAATAATTTTGGTTTCTTTTGTTAGCCACTTCCCCTCTTATTCCCGGTCCTTAAGTTCAACCACTGCACAATCGCTTCTGACACAAAATAAACGTATTTTCTTTTTTTCAATTACCAGTTTAATGAAGAGAAGTAATAGCATCTTTTTGCATAGCTCTAGGAAAACTCAAGGATTCTTCTCATTAGCTTTTGGGATCATATGTGGCTTGGAGGTTTCTCACTCTCTGCTTCCACCCACCTATCAATGTTGGTGAGGAGCATAATGAATTTTGTGCTGTTTCCACACCTTCTTGCCTTTACTTTTAGTTTCTGCCCAACTGAACCTTAAAAAGGACTAGCTTTGTACAGGTATTCAATCTTAAACAGTAACTAGTAAAATGAAAACATTAGTGTTTAGAATATTAAAGAAAAGAGTTGAATAATGAAAATGGGAAAGTTTAGGGAGACTATGAGGAAAAGTGTGATCTGATATATTAGTTACAGACCTGTCTGTGAAGATGACCCAAATTGTTCCATAAACATAGATTGGAAATAACAGCGTATGAGGGGAAAGTGTGTTGGAGGGAATGATCTTCATTAGTAAAAATGTGGATTTCTTGAAAGGCACTTTTGGTCTTTTAACTTCTACAATATGTACTGCCAAAGAGGCAGATTGAAAATCAATTTTTTAAAAGTGATGTTCATGTTCAGACTGTCTTTTTTTTCAGATATTGCAGAACCTACAGTACATTATGTAGAATGGAATTTCACCTTGCACTGTCATCCTGAATCTGTTTAGTCAAAAGCTTTGGACAATGAGTGGAGTGACTGACATTTGTTTTGGCAGCTAAATCTGCTTGCTACATCTGTCATTCATCTCTTGGAAACCCACAAACTACAAAATAGAGACAATGCCTAAAAGAAGAGATGTATGAAAAACCTATTGTCCATGCAGCATTTGCGGTAGCAAGCTAGGAACATTTTTCTTGGTTTTCCATCTGGTTTTAAGGTTGATGAAGTAAACAAAGCCACTCTTCTACTTCTTGTGAGAGAACTGCTCGTAAAGAAAGTGTGAATGTCCACCCATGACTGAATGTATGCCTTCATCTTGCCTTGGAAATGAGTTCTTGAAACACCTAAAGTGGATGCATTCTTAGTGTTCATTTGACTTGGGGAGATGTGCTCCAAGACAGTGATTATTACGGGAATTGGTTGAATAAATATCTCGGCAGGGTGGCCCAGATATTAACATAATACATTTACTTTGTAAGCATGGTAAGGATTTCTTCTGACCTTCTTTGGCAAGGTAGGTGTTTGACTTGTATGTACCTCTGGTGTGCATGTGCTGGGATTGGATGAAAGCATTAAAAGGGCTAGTTTCTAAGTTTGTGTGCAGCATTTAAGTTCACATGTACTGTGAAGGTTAAATTCAATGAATTTTACAGGTGTTGGTCTTCCAGAAACAGGAATTAATATGGAAGATTTGTTTATGATCAAGACCTGAAACCTATTGACATGAGTATCACAGCTTCGTGGGATCAGACACTCTTCAATTGAGCTGATGTCAAGGTATGTTTAAATTAATGTCTACTCCTGTATGTGACCCATTGTTTTTATAGGTCTCTCACTTGTATGGCTTCCATTTTTTATTGTAAATCTGTTGTCTGTTAAACACTGGAGTTTAAATAGCAGAATGAGTTATCAGGCTTAAATAGATGCAGGTCTCTCTGATTTCATGGCTGTAGAGCAGTCCCTTTGTCTCACTACTTAGCGTTGCAGCTGCTGCAGTCTAAAGGGCGTGAGTAACTTCCGTTTTTCAGAGCACTTCAAAGTACAATGGCTGAATGGAAGATTTAACTATGAAAACATAAAACATCTTTGTTGGGACACATTGTGCTAGAGTGTGTGCCCATTGTATGGAGTATGCTACTTCCCAAGACTTTTAACAGATAGGTAGCTTGATTATAGAAGAATGTTAACTTGGAATATTTGTACAATTTGTACAATTGTCCTACTAATAATTTTTTCCTTAAATTTTGTAAGCACATTGAGGGTGATACTGGACAGTTCTGCCTTTAATTCCTGCTTGGTACAGGATGGGTATCACAAAGATTTTCCTCTTACAGAGCACCTGAGGACAGCATTGGTCTCAGTCTCATTTAACCTCTTGAACATGCCATACCTTTGATTTCTCCCTCCTACAAAAATGTGCTTGTATATCCCATTGGGGTCTCATACTTTATTTTAAAAAAAGAATCAAGGTGAAGATTAGCAGATCAGTGCAGTCTGACATTGTTCTGTCACTTTTGTGTTGTTTGTTCTATTGCTGCATGACTACTGTATGTCTCAGCTTTATTGTTCCTGTAATACTTGATCAAGTAGCCAAACTACTGAGCCACCCTACCCTACCCAAACCTTTTATATAGAAAAGATAGTGAGATTCTTCTTACTCTCATGGAACCCTGCCACTTTCTGTATTGCCAGTGTGCCTTGAAGTCTGTCTATAAAATATGTTTCAATATATGTAGTGGAGAAATATGAGAAGATGAAGATGCTAAGAAAACCAGCTGTTGTTTATGTCAGAGTGTAGGTTAAGATTCCATACTAGACCTAAATAAATGTCTTCTCAAGTGCAGGACTGTTGGAAAGAGATTATTATCTGCTTCATGCTGCACATTTTCCTTAGCTTGCTTTTTAATCTGCAGTTGCTGCCACCCACACTAATGGATTTGTGTACAGGAGGCATAGAATCTTTCAAAAGACTTGATTCAGCAATTTTGTGAGGCCTATAGTCCATTAAACTGAGGGACCAGTTGAATCAAACAGGCTGCACAGCCCCTAGCTTCAGTTTTGAAAGCACTGGCCCCCAGGAATGAAATGTTAGAAAAGACAGCAGACCTAACCTTTTATTTTTCTACCTTGGACTGAGTTCTATTTAGCAGCGACATGAAATTTCTATCAAGTTCCCTCCATACGGTCCTTTCAAGAACCCAATAAAGGGATGAATACCAGACCAGAGCCTTTATCCATTCATTTTTCAGCTCTGTTAGCTTTCAATACCAGAAATGTATTTAAAGTGGGTAAGGTTTGTTAACTCTAATATACCACTGTCACTCATCCTGCTCCAAAAGAATAAAACTATATATGTGTTGGGATTTGCAATTCAAATGAAACCATTTTAGTTCTTGAAAATGGGCTACTGTGGAAGAAGAAAAGGCTGTATAAAGGATCACATTAACCTACAGCAATAATATTATAACAGCAGTGTTCGTGATACTATAGTTAGGATTGTGCCAACTGGCTAATTTATGAGCCTTCTCTTTCCCTCTCTGAAGTACCCAGCTGCTTTCCCCCCAGCTTTTCAGTTTTCTGTTTAAAAGTCTCAAATAAAAATGCTATGTTTGTTAGAAAATTAAATTCTGTAGCCTCTGCTGTCATCAGTTTTATTTCAAAACAGTTGAGAGGTTTTGGTTCATGTCCATCTATTTATTTTTCAACAGCAATATAACCCCATTTATTTTGTTTTCAGTATGTTGCATATGCATGGTTATGGTGTCATATTTTTGAATTACTTAATTTCCTAAGAAACTTTGGTATTTATCTTATTGCCTTGCTGTAGAGACTGGGAAAGGGGTAGTTAGAGGTTTATTTCAAAAGTTTGTGAACACAGAAGTACAGAACACAGCAGATTTCATCTGTCTTACAGAAATTGTTGTCACTGAGCAAAGAGCCTGTTGGTAAAGCATCTGTGCTGGACTGCATTTTGTGGTGAAGTAATTGTAGGAATAGTTCTCTATCTGCTGTTATCAGTCAATGATAATTAAATAAGTGGACATTTGGAAAGGTACTGGCCTTTAGGCTAATTATCTGTGGAGCTGCATATAATTGAGAGTTAAAAATCATGCTAATAAATTGCATTGTGGTGGGATGGGTAAGAACAAAACAGGAGGTATTTATCTTAGCATTAATACTTAATGCTATCACTGACATGAATGTTAAAACTTTTAATACCAATACTGCTGTGTGTATGGCAATTGGAGCCTGTGGTGCTTGAGGAGATGAGAGTAGATCTTATAGCAGGAGTGAATGAGCAGACCCAATTTTTAAAGCTAGACATTCACTTGAAAGTAAGAGAATCAGTTTCAGTGTCCTTTTAGCAAGTATGCTACAGACTACAAAACTATATGTGATCAAGAAGGGAGAGGTATTTCCAAATTTAACCTGATATCAGGCTAGATAGAGTTCAGAGATGAAGACTTCCAGAAAACCAATATGCTTCTGAATTCATCTGTAAAAAATATAAAGTATATTGGTAATAGAAGCTTAAAGCCTAAAGAAAAGGTCAGCTTTAAAAAATGGTTACTGTTGAGCAAAGCTGGAAGGTCTTTAAATGTGGTACATTCTTTTCATTTCTGAATGCACAGATTTAGTGCTAGAGAAAGTGATTACCTGACCCTATGCTGTACTTTTTAGTCTGAAAGCTTTTTTTATGTAAAAACCCAGGAGGAATTGGAATAGAATTTGTCATGCTAGCGAGAGTGGTTATTCTGTCAGTCATGGAAATGACCCAACATATGCTTTATTTTTGTTGAAATGTTCATAAAAGCATGCTTCTATATTAAAGTTTGCCCAAAACTTGTGTTGGTTTTTGTGGGAGTTTGTGTGTGTGTACGTACATGTGTATAGTACAGCCTAGCTCAGGAAACACAAAGTCAGGACAACACTTATAGGTACTCTTCTAGCAGATCACTATTCCATTTCATTCTTAAAGGATGTAAGTTTGCCAAAATATTTCAGGGTCATGAACTGTTCTCCAACCGGTATTTAATGTATTTTATCTGTATTGTGTATGTGAATATAAGCATATGTATAAAGAAGCGTAAATTCTCATATACGTAGTTAGATGTTTTTGCTCAGCATGTTCAAGAAATCAGGTAGCTACAAATATACTTATTGTGTAAATGCATTAGTGCATGTGTATGTATGTGTACTGATGTTTATGGAAACATTTGGGTGCATGTGTGTTTATGTAGCTATATTTTGCCAACACTGTGGAGTATGTGAAATGTGTGTGTGTGGGGGAAGGTTCAAGTTCAGGGCTAGGGATCTCTGAGTAACTCCTTCAGTTCATGACTGAAGTCGCTGAGCACTGATTGAACTTTAACTTCTGAAACAGAAATTGCTGTTTACGGGGCCCTATTATTTTTTTACAATTTTTTGAATCCCATTTTTTCACAGAAGGTTTGAATAAAAAAAAAAAAAGATGGATTTAACAGCCCCTGTATAATGGAAAAACATTAGATCATTGTCTAAGAGGGGTACTTTGAATGCATGTTTTACCGCGCGCACATCAGCTCAGGCTCTGGGAACACTGAGTTCCTGGAACTGGAACACTGTCCGCATGGTAATGCAGGCTCAGAGCAGCTTGCTTAGGAAGAGCCAAAGAGCTTCAGTGGTGGACAGAGCTATGCTCTTCCTATGACTTATCGGTTCATGCTACGTGAATAAGAAGCTGGGCCAACATTAACACATGATGTCATATTGGTTTCTCTGGCTACTTATGCGTAGTAAATATAAAGCCTCAGGGATTGTTTTCTGGTCCTGAAGCCAACTGGATCAGCCTGGCTTGCATCAGTACAGCTACAGTCACAGAAGAGAGTGACTCTGTCTAAAGTACCACTGGGAAAGTGTTCTGTGTTCAGGCTCACACCTCAGTGTTATCGTGCAGAATGTTTGAGTGCTCAGAGCAAAGTAGTGTCAAAGAGTGCTGCTGAAATTTTAGCAGTCTGGGTCAGGCCTTGGGCTCATTCCCTGGCCCTCCTTAGTTTGCTAACATAGACATAGTCTGTCTCCACAGAGACCTAGCTGTTGAGTTAATAGTTTCTTGAGCATGTGCTCCAGAGGGCTACAGTGTAAGTGCTGGGTGAATCTAGTCTTCAGAAATGTCCAGATGTTTGCTTAAGTCTTACTTCTCTCTTCCTCCACCTCAGCCTAAACTCCTAATTAAATATTAAGCCTGATTCTCTGTAAGTTAAAATTTCTGTCCATATGTGGATTTATGCTTTACTTTCTACTAACTTTTGAATCTGCTGGGTAATTCAGCTGAATTTGGCAAGAGTTAATGGTTTAGAGGTCTTAAATTGATGGATGTATGGTGAAAACCAGTAGCTGGTGAGGGTGAACTCTCCAAATGAATGCTTCCACTAAGAGAAGAGAGGAAAGCCTGCTTTCTCTTGGCAGAAGCAGTCATAACACAAGTATATCTTGCTGCCCTGCCTAGCTGATAGGCACAGCTACAACAACGAGCAGCTGCTGCTTGCCATCTGATAAGTTAGCTGGGAGTACTGACTGGAACAGAAAGGAAGCCATAAGGAACAAGAAGCAGAAGAAAAGACAGAGGATGCAAATTTAGAGGAAAGTAGGCTTCCAGAGCCTGGCTGCTCAAAAATGTGCATGTTTGTTTTATTGTTCTAGAGAATGCACAAGACTTTTTTCTTAGATAGTAGAGATATGTACAGAAGGGAGGGCTTGAACCTTGGGGTATCTGGCCACAGAGGCGAATCCAGAATCCAAGCCTTGGGCCTTCATGTCCTAGGGGAGGCATGTGGTGGAGGAGGTGTCTCAGAAGGGGAACATGTTGCGAGAGGAGATGCTTCAAGATAGCTAATAACAAGGTGCTGAAGGCAAAAGCACAGAAGATTACGTACAGTTCTAATTACCCTCTGAGATTTAGGCACCTTGCTGAGGAAGAAGCCTGGTGACTTAAGTGGATGTATATCCAGTGTGTGTTTCTGAAAATAACTTTTCTCTCAAAAAATTGAACAGAGATCATGCTTTTAAAGAAAAAGTGGTGGAAGGGATTAGTTACTGTTTATATATTTTATGTGATGATGTGAAATACAGGCGAAGTCTTGGAACTAGAACCCAGACTGTCCCTTTCTTAGTGACATAAGTATTAGACTTTAGAAACATGGTCTCCTGTATGTTTTTTTCTGAACTTGAGAGCCTCATATTTTAGGGGAAAACATGGCAGTGATTCAACGAAAAGGCTGAAGAATGCCCCTTCTGGAGTCTGGTGGTTAGATCATTCACACGGGTGGTAGCAGATATAAAAGAGAATGACTTGGGTCTCCCACATGGCAAGTGCTCTGGCAAAAAGATTCTTGCATGGACTATTTACAGTCTAAAGCAAAGCAATTATTACAGCAATATTTTACAAGTTTTATCCTCTTGAATAGAAATGTGTATTTATATATTTACAAACTAAGTATATCTAATAGATCAACTCTTTGAGGAGTAACGGTTTCATTTCTATTTTCTAAATCCTGATTGATTTCATGTAAGCTAGCTAATGACCTGTTTGACCTCATTAAGACCATGGCTGTTGTCAGACGCTGACAGCCTGTAGCTGTGTAAAAAGACTTTCCACTGCTCAGATAATGTGGTTTAAAGCAGTCTGTGATATCCTGCAGTGAAATGGGCTAAAAGGGCTTGTGTAAGTCAGCTACCACCTCTCAAAAAGAGCAGCTTTATTGATAGTAGCAAGCATTTGATAGGAATCGTATCTTTAACTGCTCCAGCCCCTTGCAAAATTAATACTTATCGAGTGAAAAAGAACATTTGCTGTGAGTATCCTTTTTGTTCATTCCATGTACAAGCATCTGGAAGAAAGGCACAGTATCTTGCAGAGAAAAAAGGAAGACCTTGAATCTATGTCAGTGTCAATTAAACTGGCAGAGAGCATCAGCCAAAGGTTCCCCCTGTTGCTGCATCCTCTGTGCCTCTGAGCGCACTGCCACAGGATTAGTGCAGTTGGGAAGATGAGTTCCTACACCTCTGCTTCCTGTGCTCAGATGTGGCGTATTTCAAATACTCATGAGAATTTACTGTAGTTACCAAGGTATTTGCAAAGCAAATTGCACCTGAAAATGTTAATGTCCAATCTGATTGCCAAACATGTGTGCATTTTAAAAGATATTAAATTGGCTTGCGCTGCTACCATTCTCAGGCTGTAGCTCTGCTTGCCTTCATATGGGATTTGAACTGTGCTTCCCACAGCAGACTCCTCTCAGCACATCCCATCTAAGAGTACATAAGGATGAGAAGTGGATGATCTAATGGAGCTTCATGGTTGTTGAATAGTGAATGTAAATGATTAGGGGTTATGCTCCCCGAGTATTGAGCAACTAGTGCTACCTAGAGCCAAATCATTATGGGCTTTTTCATCAGTTTTCTGTTCCGGACTTTTAAGTATTAGTGGAGTTATGGGTCCTGTGAAGCAAGTTCAAGTCTACTGGCAACAGCTGTTTTGTAACTGAGTATTTTACATTCAAGGGGAAATAAACCTTAGGTTTAAAGTCATAGGTGTGTTTATATGAAGAAGTGAGACAAGTCTAGTCTAGTTCTAATAGATTTGAGTTGTACTGCCCTACTGTGCTTCAATTAGCTTTACTGTTCCTTATGCAACCTTGCCACATCAGGTTCAGAAATACAGTGCATACCAGATCTGAATTTTGCCTGCAATAGACAAATAAAGCCTTCAGCTCAGTGGCTGTTATTTCTATCATGGTACCCATACAACTTAATATATTTTATATAAAAATACCTATTCAGTAAAATAATTAGTTTGCAAATGCAAAAATTATTTGCTTTTCTGAGTAATAGACCATTATAAGAAGTACTATTGAAATTATGTCCAAAACCATTTCTGTATTACAGAAAATTACTCAGTTAAGCCTGAGTGGCTGGTTTTCAGTAATGCTTCTGAGGCTGAGCCGCTATATTCTTTAAAATATGAATATTAAATTAAGCTTACCATCATTTTGCAAATGTCACTGAAATTTTTAATAGTTTTATAGAACAGGTTTTCTAAGACTGTGAATTCATAACTGGCAAAATAAAAGGCTCCATACCTTGTAATTATTTTGGGTGATATAATGTCCACGTAAGAAAATATGCTTTTCTGAATATGCTGATTTTAGACCTGAATAATGCATGCAACAATGTTAGATTTCAGCAGGCTACTAAATGACATTACCAGTTGCCAAAGGTAGGTGATTATCTTGGGCTAATTTACATCCTGTATGTAATCGTAACAAATAAATCCATTATTCTGGAATAAGTCAGAAATAATTAAGTTGAAGCCAGAAGAGTTAGACTCATTTCAGGCAAATAAAATAGGAATTTGGGCAATCTTAACCTAGAAGCCTGGAAGTCCATGATGTGGAGACTGAATTCTCCTGTGGCTCTTAGGAATATCTCCAGGTCAATGTTTTAGGTGGCACATGGGTAACACAATCATACTTTTCATAACATTTTTGTTCACTTCACCTTAATTTTTATCCTTGTGACTTAGACACCTTTCTTTTACAGAAATTAGTACTCAGGTTCATGAATATAACACGTTTTAACCGTGAACTTACGTGATTATGTAGTGAGAACAATGTAATGCATGTTCTTCCATGACCACATGGGTAAATAAAAGTAGGGAAAAAAGACTGTTTTTTGGGTTATGTTATGTTCGAAACAGGAAAATAAGGTAAATTAATGTCTCTACATAATTCCATGAGTGTTTGGTCTAGAATAATGTATGGTTTATTATAACAAAAAGTCAGACTTACGTGAATGATGTTTAACAGCTGTTGAGAAAAACTGCCAAACAAAGGCTTTGGGTTTGCTGCATTTACTCATGGCCAGCTATGGGGCAGAATTGTCTCACTGAATTAAATGGGACTGCTCAGATCTATACAGTTGTTTATATTCAGATATTATGTTGTAATTGCCAAATGTTGTTATTTATTTGTCAATACTTTTATTTCTTATTATTTTTTAAGAAATAAGGGGTCAAGCTGTTGCAATATTGTGGTTAAAGCAAAATGCTCATCAAAATAAGGTGAGTTGTGTGGAAGGGTTTTGTTCAAGTATGCATTTAAATTTAGGAAAGAATATCAGCTTGTAAACAGGAAATTCTCTTTTGCAAACTGCAGTGCCAAAAACATCTTTATACATACAGAAACAATCATGAACTCTTTGTTTACAGAACTATTATAGCTTTAATAGAAAGATTACCTTTTGGAAGAGCGGACAGCCAGCATGGCTTCACTAAGGGGAAATCCTGCCTAACCAATCTGGTGGCCTTCTATGATGGGGCTACGGAACTGATGGACAGGGGTAGAGCAGTTGATGTCACCTACCTGGACTTGTGCAAATCATTTGACACTGTCTCACATGACATCCTTGTCTCTAAGTTGGAGAGACATCAATTTGATAGGTGGACCACTCGGTGGATAAAGAACTGGCTGGATGGCCACATGCAAAGAGTTGTGCTCAATGTCTCAATGTCCAGCTGGAGACCAGTAATGAGTGGTGTCCCTCAGGGATCGGTGTTGGGACCAGTCTTGTTCAACATCTTTGTCGGTGACATGGACAGTGGGATTGGGCGCGCCCTCAGCAAGTTTGCCGATGACACCAAGCTGTGTGGTTCAGTTGATACATTGGAGGGAAGGAATGCCATCCAGAGGGAACTTGACACGCTTTTGAGGTGTGCTGATGCTAACCTGATGAAGTTTAACCATGCCAAGTGCAAGGTCCTACAGCTGGTTCGGAGCAATCCCAGGCACAGCTACAGGTGGGGCAGAGAAGAGATTCAGAGCAGTCCTGCAGAGAAGGACGTGGGGGTTTTGGTCAATGAAAAAATGAACATGAGCCAGCAGTGTGCGCTTGCAGCCCAGAAAGCCAACCGTATCCTGGGCTGCATCAAAAGGAGCGTGACCAGCAGGTCAAGGGAGGTGATCCTGCCCCTCTACTCTGCTCTTGTACAAGAGACCTCACTTGGAGTATTGTGTGCGGTTCTGGTGTCGTCAACAGAAAAAGGACATGGAACTGTTGGAACAAGTCCAAAGGAGGGCCACAAGGATGATCAGGGGACTGGAGCACCTCCCGTATGAAGATAGGCTGAGAAAGTTGGGGCTGTTCAGCCTGGAGAAGAGAAGGCTGCATGGAGACCTCATAGCAGCCTTCCAGTATTTGAAGGGGGCCTGTAGGGATGCTGGGGAGGGACTCTTCATGAGGGACTGTAGTGATAGGACAAGGGGTAATGGGTTCAAACTTAAACAGGGGAAGTTTAGACTGGATATGAGGAAGAAATTCTTTACTGTGTGGGTGGTGAGGCACTGGAATGGGTTGCCCAGGGAAGTTGTGAATGCTCCATCACTGGCGATGTTCAAGGCTGGTTTGGACATAGCCTTGGGTGGCATGGTTTAGTGGGAGGTGCCCCTGCCCCTGGCAGGGGGGTTGGAACTAGATAATCTTAAGGTCCTTTCCAACCCTAACTAATCTATGATTCTATGACTGTGGAGCATTTTAGTTTGTTAAGACTCTTTAGTTTGGCAGGTGTCAGTACATTTCCCTGTTGCTCATGTGCAAATGCATTTTTGAAACCTACTCTTCTGGAGTGATTATTAATTTTGCTCTATATGCAGCAGAGGGAACTCCTGTCACTATGAAAAAAGGGACAGAAAGTAAATGTATGGAGCATTATAATAAAACCACGAAAGGTAGAAAACAGGGGGTTCAAAGCTAATGTAGGTACACGAGGTGATTGAAGTGAAAATTATACTCTCTGAGCCAGGATGATGCTTTTTAAATGATACTTGAGATAATGCTTTTGAATTAATGGCTGAAATTGAATTTGTTTCAGGTAATTCATCTGCTATCTGAGGAATAAAAGGGCTTGGAAGGAGTTTTCACTTTTTACTTTCTTTAACTAACATTAACATATTCAGTTGGGAGGTTTTCTAGTGCCATTGTTTATTCTTTCTTGACCTAAAACCTATGCCAAAGAAGAGATTTTTTTTATGCCAGATAGTGTTAATGCTTGCCCTGCTGAATAGCTCTTTCTTTCACATAAGGTAATTTCCATGTGTGCTGCCCAGCAGGGTATTTCAGATGAAGAATTGATATGATGTTGGGTATTTAATTCGAAGGTTCATATAACAGGTTTGCTATCCATGCAGTTTTGTTATTATCTGGAAGGAAAGTTTTGACATATGTAATTGTCCACCCACCACTGAAATACTCAGACGAGCTTTATAATTATATGGAGAAACCTTATGGGCTCAGCTGCAAAACTGACTGTCCAAAGCAAATAATGGAGACTTGGCTGCAGACTGCATTCCCCTCTTCAAATAAGACATTAGCAGAGAGAAAAGAACAAGACTTCTGAAAAGAATGAGACTCCTGTATGAAAAAGTCCTGTGGCACTTAATAGAAAATGATAACCTTTCTATATGAATTAAGAGACAACCTATAAAAATGAACAAGAAAATATGTGCTGCTTCTCCAATGCTGTATAATAATTTAAAAGGTATATAGAACAGATGCTCTGTTTTTTGTTTTACAGATATTACAGCAGTTATTTTAATTCTAAGACATCATCTGTTCCTAAGGATTAGTTAATACTACATTTTAAAAGACTTCTATTTTATTCTATCTAAATCAAGTAGATACCTAATCTAAAAGATTTTTCCATACAACTATAAAAAGTAATGGTTGGAAGTCCTGCTTTTCTTGAAGATGAAACGAAAACATCGATTTCAGTGAGAGGCGCTGATTACAATGATCTCACCATCCAATGGATATGAATTTTAAGTTTGTCAGTCCAGGATAGCTGCTGTTCTATGAGACCCCAGTGACAAACTCAGTAGCGCGCTTGAGTTCTGCTTTTGAACTGTGGGGCCACACTGGTTCTGGCCTTGTCAGTGTACTTGCTGTGAGGAAATTCAGAAATCAGTGAGAGTACGTTTGGACCACTACCTTTAGATTGTAACTTTGTGATTCCTGTAACACATAATGGGATAGTCAGGAGTTTTTTGGGCAGCCATATGACATTGGGACTATAAATGTTTAGGTAACATTCTTAATAGTGTGGAGTCTGAACATAAATGTTTGTTGCTAATTCTAACACTTGTTGCTAAAAGGTACAGAAGAATAGAAAGCCTGTTTTCTCTCAGAAATTAATAATTTTTTTTTCTACTTTTTTGGAAAAAATGTACTTTTAATTAGAAGTTTCTGTCAGCTTCTGCTGCTGCCGTTCATTGTAGTTTATTGTTATATTTGATCTAACAATGTATAGCCTTCTTGCACCTATGGATGGCTTGCAGCCTGCTGAATGGTGTTCTGATTTTCATAGGTAGGGCTGGCACTTTGTGTATGTGCGTGCAATAGGCTTATGTGTACACAGATAAGCCACTGAAGCAGTGTTTACTGGTCAGATGTTTATGAACAAACAGCTTGTGAAAATTATTTTCCTTTCTGGATTTGCAAGTCTGGCATTTCTTGGTTGTAACAATCTAATTTTACTCTGCACACAGTGGCTGTACTCTGTGAAAAATTTGCTTTGGTTGTTATATGTATTACATATGGTGATAGCAGCATAGTTGTAGAAATTTATGCAGGGGAATATGCGTAAGTCTGTAGGTTGAGGGTACATTAATCTAAGTGAAACCTCAGCTGAATAAAGACAAAGTTTTCAACTTTGTAAACTAAATAAGCAATTCTCTGGATCCCAGTTTCCCACAGTTTTTATTGTGTATATATTTATATATAGCAGTATGTCTTAGCTTGTCATGTGGAGAGAGGTTTCATGTGATGGGTTAGTGCATCTTATGATATAGGTTTGCATATTCTTTTTTCTTTTCTTTCTTTTTTTTTAAGATGAGATTGAGACAACATTGCAAATTGAGCTTTTGAAAAAGAAGAACAGTGACAATGCTAATATAAATAATCCATAAAAAAGAGCCAGCTTTTGCTGTGGTTAAATGATTGTTGCCAAATACATACAGCCAGCTCTGTATCTTTCTAAAAAACCTTAGCAATAGCTAGGCATCATTTCTGACAGTTCATGGAGGTTTGGGACTTCTTGGAAACTCACACAGATTGGTTTGATGGAGAGATTTTTCCATCAGACTCCCTGGAGCATCTACTTTCAAAGAGAAGGGTTCCACTTCGCAACTTGACAGGCAGGGACGTGTGCTGTGCTTCTGTCTTCAGAGGAAGGAGCACTGAAGCGCAACATACTCACTGCTCTTAGTGTAAGATGCCAGAACCCATCTCTTCCCTGTACTTCCTAGGCAGCATCTCTGTTGGATTCAGTGGCTTTTTGCATCCCTATAATGCTTCATGGTACACGAGTCTATGTGAGTTTCAATTACAGGAAACTTTATAGTTGTAGCCCTGCATACATGCTCTGACAGTCTGCTCAAATCAAAGCTGCTCTGCCTGAAACTGCAGTAAGTTTTTGCCTCCAAACCTATAAGAACTTACCTTTTTGAATTTTGCAAAGAAATCGAAGCCAGAATACATGGAATACACAAAATCAGTTTGCCTGCACCAAAAGCAGTTCTGCTGTCTTCCATTCTCTCTTGTCAAAGTATGGTACAGAAAGGAGGCTTGTAATTCTGAAAGACCCCTTTCGGAAGTTTCCTTGGTCAAAAGTTGTCACAAAGAGCATTTATTGCAGTCAGAGGCAAGGTTTTATATCAGAGTAAGTCCATATAGGATAAACCCCCCTATCCTCCTAAAATAACTGGAAAAAAGATATAATTCTGTCTGGCAAGGGCTGGGCTCAGAGAGTGGGGAATGCTGTTCTGGCTAAGACGTATGCAAAAAAAGACTTCTTCAGTCAGACTGCAAGATACTGAGCTGTGGGTGGTACTTAGTATTTTTACTTTCTTACCTTCAGTCTGTGCTAAAAGATTAAAGTGGCATTAGGTATCAGATGAGGATTTATTTTTTTTATATTTACCTTTTCATTTTATTGTGCCTTTTTTCTGTACTTTTCTAGTTCTGTAGCTCACTTCATCTGTAATATTTGTTTATGCCATTTCTATTTTATGTAGGACTGATCAGTGTGATTGAAGGGTTGGGGAAAATGGCTTGAGAGCTTGGCCTTAGTTCTTGGGGACAGTAATTACATTTGAATGGTAACAAAACAGTGGGGAGAGAACAGAACTTGTTTTAGGTAAAAGCTAATTAAACGTGTCTGTGTGTTTTTGTTTGGGTGTTTTTGTGTTTTTTTGTTGTTTTTTTTCTTTTTTAAAGTTCTGAGAAGGATGCATATAGTGGTAGAGCTCATGTAATGGAGTTCAAACCATCTTTACCATCAGTATCTTTTAATTTTTTTATTTTTTTTTTCACTTTTAGGGAGTTATCTGACATTCATAACTCTGTACCTTTGCCAAAGAAGTTATTTTATGCCTATGAAGTGAAGGGGGCTTGTGTCTGCAGCAGCATGTCCTTTCCACCCTTGTGGGTTAGGTTGTTTTAAACAGGCCTTTCTGCTCTATGCTCATTTCATACTGGCAAGTGAAACACTGGGTGAGCTGAGGAGATAGGAAGTGGAGTGGTGTTGTGATTTAAGCCCAGCCGGCAGCCCAGAACCACGCAGCCATTAACTCACTCTATCCCTTCCTCTCCCCAGCTCCCGGAGGGATGGGGAGGAGAATTGAAAGAATGTAACTCCCACGGGTTGAGATAAGAACAGGCCAGTAACCAAGGTATAACACAAACCACTGCTGCTGCCCCCAATAATAATAATGACAAGGGAAATAATGAGGGAAGAGAACACAACTGCTCACCACCCGCTGACCAATACCCAGCCCGACCTAAGCAATGATCTACCCCTTCCAGGTAACTGCCCCCGGTTTATATAGTGGGCATGATGTGCCATGGTATGGAATACCCCTTTGGCTAGTCTGGGTCAGGTGTCCTGTTTCTGCTTCCTCCTGGCTTCCCCTCCTCCCTGGCAGAGCATGAGACTCAGAAAGTCCTTGGTCAGAGTAAACATTACTGAGCAACAACTGAAAACATCGGTGTTATCAGCGCTGGTCCCAGGCCAGAAGTCAAAACCACAGCACTGCAGCAGCTACTAAGAAGGAGAAAAATGACTGCTACTGCTGAACCCAGGACAAGTGGAAAAATGAAAATTCCTCAGTAGTTGTTGTAATCTTGCTGGTGATTTTGTCTGCATTGCCATTAATTTAATATTGTCTGCAGATGCTGTATCATGAAGCACAGCATGGAAGTGGACTTGTAGCACTGCTTAGGTTCTCTGCACTGTAGTCTGTGTTATGTCATTAGATTTATAATTATTCCAGTTAAATGTTCTGATTAGTTGTGCTATATGGGAATTCACTTTTGACTGAAACAAAGCACTGTGTGATAAGTTGGAAGCCCTGGATGATCCTGCTTGATAGCATTAATGGGTAGCCTGGCTGGTAATATTTAAAATGGAGGCCTCTGGAGTTCCCAGCTTCCAGAGGACAGCAGGTCTGTATCTAAATTGTATGTTGGGACACTTTTTCCCAATGGTCTCTATCCCCTGATTTTCATTGCAAAGGAGCCTTGGATGAAGGGCGAGGGAATCCTGTTCTCTACCAGTCCTACAGTCTGGGTTAGCCAAACTCTTAAGGACTGCAGTGCACACTGTGAAGAATAAATGAGTTGCTGCTTTGAGGCAGCCACTGCAACTAGTCATACCTGGAATCTCAACTGTTTGAGGCTTCATCCCAGCTTTCCACTTGGCTTTCTGTATGAGCTTGAGGAATTTAAATAAGAAATGTAGTTTAATGCATAAACCTGCCACATAAGCATGCATCAAGTTTTCGTGAGCTGTAGCACAGAGAAAGATCTGGAACTCAGACTGAGCAGTAGTCAGTACAGTCATGCTGCTGCAAAGGAGGAACCTTGTTCTGACAAGTATTTGAAAGAATAACTTATGAACAATAGTTACCATGGTCAACTGAGTACTTCTGAGGCATCAGCAGTAGTGTTGCATCCATAATTTGGGGCACCATGTTTTCATGACGTAACTTTAAAAGAAAAAAAAAAGGAAAATAGGTAAATGAGAGAATGAAAGAGAACTGCAAGCTTAGCAACAGATATAAGAGATTTGGAAAGTGTGATCAATGTGGAACAACTAAAGGAAAACTTCAGCAAAGTATTTTAAGGAGTAGCCTGCAGCCTGTGGGCCAAAGCTTGTCAACATAATTCATACAGCTTTTATCAGCTCCTGCGTATGCTCTTTCTGAGCCGTTAACTCCTGGACAAACACCAAGTTGTGGTGCTTACTTTCCCAGTTTTAATTCAGTATGTGCACTTCAGGGAGCTAGGGGACCTGCAAGTCAGGCATTTGGTGAGCTGTGCATATACATGTTTGAGGACATTCCAACCCTGTATTCAGTGATGTGAGAAGTACTAGCACGGTTTGCTCTCACAGTGATAGATGTTGCAGGTTGTTTTGGGACAGATGGTATTTCTGAATTAGACAAACACCTGAAGTGGATTGCAGAGTGATATTTAGTCCTTCTTCAGAGAAAGGGAAATGTATAGAATGGTTGTTTTGAGGTCCCCAACTGATCCTGTCTTCAGTTTTGCCTTTTAGGAAGTACGGTGTGAAAGGGGAAGGAAATAAAGAGTGAACCATGCAGAGAGTGGAAAGGAGAAGGATGGAAAACAGTGGTCAGACTTTACAAACTGAGAAATACTGTCAATAAGATCTTTTTGACAACTCCCTCTTTGAAAAATTTTTTCTTCCAAATGCTCAGGCAAGTGCTTCTCTGATGCAAGCTAAAATGCCAACACAACTGTGCTTCAACTCAAAAATTGTCACATGTCTTGGCTGGGAGATGCAGATCTGAGGGGGTGGGACTGAAGCCTTATTAAAGTGCAGGAAGAGTTATTTCTCTCCATCCTGAACTTTTTCTATTTAGCATATGGGTCCTTCTCTCTCTTGTTCTTTTTTTCTTTCAGTGGTATTTCAAAATACTGATGAGACAACACATGGCCTAACAAGGATTCATTTGTAGGATTTTAAACCTTCTAAACTAAACTATTATGGTAAAAGTCATAGATCATATTGCTCTTAGTCTGGTGAGAGGTTTTGCTAGTACCTCTGTACAACTGAACTGTTTGGAGATTTGTGTGTTGGTCCATTTCTAATTAAAATAGTGAACTGCTTGCCTCCTTTGTGCTTTCTGGCCTTCAATCCTTTTACTACCTGAATCTGGAGAACAGGCTGTAAAACATTAAATATGGGAAAGCTGGGAAATGTAACACACTATAAATGTATGAAGGTAGGAGCTCAAATATGTGTGGACATAAAGATTTTATTTCTTTACATAAGGTTTAAATGAAGAATCTGCAGTATAAATGTCTGTTCAAAGCTAACTATCACTTTTCAGCAAGAAGGAAGGGAAGAATGTCTATTAAGAAATAAAATATTACGCCTTTAGGAAGCATCAAAGCAACCCTAATAAGGCCATCCATATATGCAAATAATAAAGACTCCACCCTGCCCCCCAAATATGTCATGGGACTTTTTCTTTCACTATTTTTTTCTGCAGTCCAGAATTTTGTAGTCTTGTTTTTTTAATGTTGTGAACAAGACATGCAAAGGTCACCATTATGCAATCAAACTGTCAGGAGACAGCTGGTAGGTCTTAATTTAATGCCCATTATGCCTCATATTTGATATCTGTATCTGGCTCCTAATGTGTGGTAGGTGGGGGTGAAGGATGATTGTAGTTCAGAGGAAATAAGATGTATCAGCTCGCTGGAAGTCACTGAGGGGACAGGGTGGAGGTGATGTTTTTATAAGCAGAGTGCTGCATTTAACTGAGAAATATTACTTAAAACCTAATGTATTTATAAGCAGAATTTCTGAATGCTCTGAGAAAATCATTTTAACACTTACAAATGAAAACTGAGAAATCCTAAATTTCTAGTGTGCAAAAGTGACAGATTAGATCTCCAGGCCTACCTTGTTTGATTTTCTCAGACATTTTTCTGGCTGGCTTGATCACATTGTTGACTTTCTAAACAGAATTCTCCACTATGGTCTATGTGATTTCTGAAAGTCATTTTTCTCAGCTAGTTGTTGAATTGGCAGAACTCCCCAGTAAGGTTGCTCAGAATATTTGTTATGTAGATGGACCTTAAATGAAATCTTGATCTTTCTAAACTTGTAACAATGGAGCACTCATCAGTTGATGGTATAAGGTCTTTAGACTTCCATGGTCCACTGCTGTGTGTGGAGATTTTTCAACAAGTGATCTTGATTTTTCTGTACTTAGTTGTGTGGCAGTATTCTTCTCTTGTGTATTCAGATAATATTATCTCAAGTTCACTGAAAACCACCCCAGTTGAAATAGTAGTAAAATCATGTTTTGTACAGGGGGGTATAGTCAATTAACCAATTATGTGTTTTGTTAAACTATTTTTTTATTGGCTTGCATCCTCTATGATGAAGTAGCAGAAAGCACTGTTGGGTCCACAGTTTGCAGAACAACAAAAACCACTATTATTTTACTGAGGTGATAAACCCCAGGCGAGGAAGAAATGAGTATTTAAGCTGAACTGAGATACTATTCAGAAGAAACACGATGCTATCATACTTCATATGAAAACCTCTCGTGACTGGGGGAATGCAGCTTTTTCCTTCTCCCAACAAGTCTGAAGTTAGTTTTGGCTTGAGATGAAGTAGAGGGTTGAGTATCTCCCAAAGATATTTGCTAACTTCATACTGCTCAGTCAGCTGTCTGAAATAGATGATTGCACTGAGGTGGGTTTCTGTAGGTATTGATGTTCTGAGTTGGCATGGGTTGGATCTTGAAGAAGGAGCCTGCATCTCATAAAGATGCTATTGATAAAATGTTAATAAATGACTTCTGTATCTGTTATTGGTATTCTGGGACATATTAACTGCACTTAAATTATTGCATAGGAAAGATGTATGCAATTTATTTGACTTCAATGACCTCCATAGAGAATGGGCTTTGTAATATGCTGAACAACTTTTTATTATTTTTTTTTTTCTCCAAATATACCTTTATGAGGTTCCCTGTTAGGAACACTCTGTCTGTCAAGATTTACTTGATTTTGGCTCTTGCCATGGGCTTGTAAATTACTTTCAGCCATATACAAGACTGTGTAATACCTCCCAGAAGTCTAGAGCATAAAAGAAATGAAGCTACAGTCTGGGCTGTGGTATTAAGCCATGGCTATTACTTTTATTGCTCTTACATGCTATCAGCCCGCTTCTCAAATTCTACCCCATCTCCCAAGATCTACCTTTTTACTATATAACTGCCTCTGAAGTATCGGTCTCTCACATCCTTGTTTATTCAGACCTACTCTGTCAGTTCTGGGACATAAAGGTCTGAGTTAGCCTGGATCTTTGAAGCAGACTCATGGTGCCACCATGGTGTTTCATCGAGTGAATGTGACCTCTCCTGTGCAGCTCAGGCATAGCCACTTTCAGTAATATTGTGGCACATCTTGCCCTTACATTTTCTAAATCACTGTCATTGTCAAAAGCTTTTCATAATAAAGTCTTTATGGAAAACTTATCATAAGTGACTGAAAGAAACAGCAGTGACTATGATGACTTCTTTTGTACAAGCTGTTGAAGCTTATTTAGTGTAAATGTCATAGGCAAGTAATGAAGTCTGTGGCTGTTAATTATGTTTTAATAATATCACTGATTTTCTAATGCACATAACTTTGCCTTCACAGAAAAAAAATCCTCTGTTAAAAAAAAATACCATTTTCCTATGGATGATTTATAGGTACAGCAGTTATGCAAAGTGAATAAATGTCTTACTACTGTGATATGGTCACATATATACTACCATATTAACTGAAATGTCTTCTTTACTTTGGAGACTTATATGGCACAATAGGTGCTGGGAAGTGAAATGATCTTGAACATTCTGCTAAAAATGAAATAGAGTATAACTGGAGCATAACTGTTAGGGTTAGGCTGATGTCGGAGTCCCATTCCAAAAGGTAGGTCCACTAGATGGCAGCCATATACAGCGAAGCTGCCTCACACTCTGCTCCTTAGTGTGCCTTGGAAAATGTGCAACAGTTTGAAAGGATAAAAAAGAAAAAAAAAGAAAAAAAAAAAAAAAAAAGGATCTGTGCACGTATTTAAAATGATACATCTTACATTGAAACCATTATATTACTTTTTTCCGTAATAGTTTTGCTTGTAGAGTGAGGACATATTCTGTCTGAAAAACACATTGTGGAGGAGTCAGTAGTTACTGTTGTGAAAGGTTTGTGCTTGTAAATGTTCAGGTAGAATAATGCAACTTCCATTTTTTGAGTGCATTCCCTCATTAGCTCAAATGCTTGCTACTGATGCAGCCATGGGTCTTGTGAGCCCTAGGATGCAATTACAGGGCAGAAAAAGGAACCAGTGCTCTGGATGAATTTTGATTTGCAGGATGTCAGACAAACGTTATGGTAAATCCTCAACAAAGTGCTTGAAGCATCTAGCGATGAGTAGGCTGATTTCTGCATTTTCTCTGAAGAGCATTTGCACTTTAATTCAGTTTTGGACATGCACATTTTCTTCAGGTTATTAATATCGTGATAAACTAAGTGCAAAGATTTTCTTCTTCCTCCTGCATTCCTCTGAAGCTGTTGGGTTCTAATGTGTTTCCCATGCACACAGAGCAATTCTGTACATCCTTAATATAAAATAAGTTGCTTTCTAGTGAGAGACAGTAGGAAGAAGTAACAAATAGTGAGTTTCTGCGAGAAACCAAACCAGTTCGGTTTCTCTCTTCTAGAAAGAAGAAACTTCTCTAGTCTTCTAGATAGGCTGGAGTAATTCAGCATGAAAGTGCAGACTAATTTGGCGGCAGAAGTTTAAGAACTTATTCCCACTGCTGTCTGCTTCATCCTTCTGAGGGAGACAGTCATTCCTGGAGCAGAGATAAACATTGGTGCACCATCTTAATGTGAATGGCTAGTGAAAGGACCAAGTGGTACATCAGGAAGATCCAGTTCTAGCCCTACTAATGGTAACAGGGAGGCAGTTTCCATGTTAGTGAATCAGTTGTGGATCAGATCCACAGTGAGTCAGTAATTTCTCTTTTCATTTTATTGTTCTTTCATCCATGGTTTTCTCTTTATGTCCATAAGTCACCTGGAGCTCTATTTTTGTTTACACATAACCAGCACATGTGCGAAGTAGGCAAAGAGTTCCTTTTGTACAAATACATGTTATAACTGGGGAACTACTCAGATTTTCTAGAGATTCTCCTTTCTGATTTTCATGCAGCTTCTTTTCCTGTTTGTTTTGGTTGTTTTGTTGTTGGTGGTTTTTGGTTGGGTTTTTTTTATTATTATTTATTTATTTGAGGATTTTGATTGGTTTTGGTTTAGAAGATTTTGTTTGTTCCATTTGCATGTGGACTTTCCAGGCAACTCTGAAGAAGAGTTTAAACTGCAGTGTCAATAAACTAACATTTTGATTTTTATCTTCTTTTCATTAGGGAAATTCTCTGTTCTTAGTATTTTCCCTGAATAAAATTCTGGTGTCGTGCTAAATCAAGTTTATATGCCCAGAGTTGAATTCGGCCATGAATTTGACCAGATAAGGATCTAGCTGAGAGTGAACTGTATGTGATTCAACATGGATAAAGCAGCAGTGATGCTTTTTCGCTTGGAGTTGCATTTGAAAGAATGTGTAGAGCTGAGACGTGACTCATCCCTACTGGGAATTAAAGCTGATTAAGCATCTTGGAGGGAACAGGACTTGGTACAAGCTAGCATGTTGTGAGTTGAAGAGTGTAGATAGATTCTGCCTTCAATGTTCAGTTTTGGTTTTATTCCTAAATCTCTTACTATTGTGTTCCATGGCCTTCAAAACTGGGAAATCACTTTGTATGCCCTATAATAACAAAACAACTTCTAGCTGTGGTGATGTATTAGTGGAATAGGACAGCATCACCTGCTGTATCCATACTGACAGGTTGACGCAAGCTAGGGGATGCTTTCTGGCCCTACTGTGGTGGTCATTCAGAGAGAGTGCCTGCTGGAGGACATTATGTCTCCTTTATGAGCTTTGCACCTGAGGTTTCCTTGCTTTAAAACCAGGATGTGGGAGATAGGACTGATGCATGAATGTGCCTGCCCTGATATAGGTGGGATGCAATTAGGCTGCAGAACTGGGAACAGAAAGTACTGTTGAGTTATTTTAATGCAACTGCAACCTGAGTGTCCATAAGAGGCGGCTCTTGCATTACTGTAGTCTTTATACTGAGTGATAAAATCCTGTGACCATAAATGAGTATAGAGTTTAAATACCTGTGGTGATTTGCCAGAATGGAATTATTATAGGCCAGTTTAGGGTTGACTGTATGAATTCTCAGCCTTCTTATGTTGTATTCATTCTTCTCACCATGGTGAAGTTTTGCAGGCTTGGCATTCTTTAAAGTCTGTCGCTGCCCTTGTGATCTATAGTAGCAGCAGTAAGTAATAGTGTCTTTCATCGTCTACAGCTAGGCAGGAGACTGGGATCTCTCCTGCAGAGTGTTTAATGGCCCTCCATCCCTCTCATGGCAAGGTTAGGCTCTAATTAAAGCCAATCTTTTACGAATTTGCAGCTATTACAGAGGACTCCCATCTGTGAGGTGAGCTTCTGAGAGAGGATAATGCTTCTGCTAGTGTTTCTGCACTAGTTTCCTGTTCTCATCCATGTGCAACTCAAGCTGCTGGTAGATTATCTTTAAATCCTAATGTGTCTGAGACCTGTTATCTCAGACACAGCCTCTCACCTCATACTAAGTTCTGGGACATACAACTGGCTGTTTGTTCCTGACATGAAGCTTTCCATGGGAGGTTATGGAGTTTTCCTATTAGAAAGCTTCTCATCTCAGGAATTTGCCCCTTCCCCTTCCTTGCTTCTCTTGCCTTGACAGCCTGCCAACACACAGGTCTTATGATTTTCCAACAAGAGTGTATATGGATTAGCTGTAGTCCTTTTTCCTCTGTTTTGGTATGTGTTGTTTTCTAGTGAATATTTGTGTGACAGTAGCTTTCTCAGGCTGATTGTTTGCTAATGCCATGCATAGCAGGTACTTGGTGGGGTGATTATTTCCCTCTTCTTCTCCACCCTCTAAGAAGAATTATCTTTGTTGCTATAGCCACTGGAACTATACAGCTCTAGTAATGAAAAGATGTAATGTAAGAATAACTTAAGATTTAATAAATGGTCAATAATTGATTCATGAATGGCTTTAGTTTCATAATTCAGTTGGGTTGTTTATAGCTATCCCACCTTCCACTGTTCAGATTTTTAGCAATTTGTAACACATGTACGGTTCACATCTGTGGTGCGTAGTATTCCTTTCTCACTATCCCTCTGCAAAGTATGCATGAAAGAGCAAAAATAAGATGTGTCACTGAACAGGGACTCATACTATATATTTGTGGGAAATAGTGGGAGGAAAAATTTCCTGTGCAAAGAATCAACACTTGTTCTTAGTTTAAGAAAATGAAAGATGTTTAGGATCTGGTGGAAAGGCTCTTGAAACTTTTTTCTCCTTTTCTGTTGCCCTCATGTGTTTTGCCTATTGGCAGATCTTGCGATAGAGCACTGTTCCAATGTCCTCATTAGGATTCTCCAGAAAACTAATTTCTTCCCCTGTCATCTTGAGTTTGATGGCTGCCTTCCCATTTCCTCTTCTGGAAGTTGTCTGTTCCAATACCACAATAGCAAAGGTTTGAATTCATTAATATAGTATTGGTTCTGGTTCCAGTCAGTTTTAATTGTAGTGAAATCACAAAATGCTGCTTGTGATTTGTCCTGGTCTACCCTAACTGCCGAGTAATGGCCAGTATCATATTTGTTCAGTCAAACCTATAGGTTCAGGCTCAGCCACAGACACATTTTGGAGTGAAGACAAATCATGAAAAATGGGTGTCGGCACCCATCCATTTTTCTGTAGCTGAATCCAGAAATGCTCAATTGTATATATTGCTGTAAAGGGAAGAATCTTTCTGTCAACATCGATAAAAATGGATGAGGTATCCAATTATGTAAACTGTTATACCTCTAGAAACTGTGAATATGTAAAGAGCACTCTCTGCTTGCAAAGATTTCTCTTACAAGAGAAAAATTGAACATTACTGTGGTAGTTCTACCAGCTGATGGTCTCGGGGTAGCTTCCTTTTGCGCACAGTTTGTAGGAGGAGGATGAGAGGGTGCTGCATGGAGCTAAGAAAGTTTGGAGAGTTGTGCAAGGACATAGTTGATGGGTCCATAAACGGGTAGAGCACCAGTCGAACTCTTCTGGGACACTGGGGGAGATAACAGTACAGTACCTCTGAAACTGAAGTAATAACAATGGGGATGTTGGGGCTTCCCCCATCAGCCAGGATGTCAGATGTCTGGGTTTTCCATATCCATTTATTCCTTGTAGGCAGTATGAGGTAGAAAACTTCCTGCTGTCTCACTCAGTGGAGGTTGGTAAAATACTGGTTGGATTGCTATGAAAGGATCGCTGAAGCACCCTTCAAAGCTTCACTCAGAACAGCGTTAAGTTTGCTCCTGGTTTATCTTGAAACAGTTGGTATTGCCTAAGTTATTCCTTAATGAAACAAGGAATTTACCATGATTCTTTGGCAGCAGCATCTCCCACATTGTTATGCTTGTCTCTTGCTCTTGGTAAGGGACACAACTGCCTCTTGCAAGGCTACGCAGACGCCGCCTCCATCTGGATTTATTCTGAGCAACTTGTACATGAGAACTGGTCCTCTGTGCTGTTTTAAGCTGCCTTATGGTAGTGTTGGACAAATGTTCATGAAGATAGCCTTTGTCTGAAGAATGACTTACAGTCACAAGGCACATTCCCACCTTCAAAATGCCAGAAAAATCATTGCGGCTTTCAAGAGCTCTTCCTGGATCTCTTTGAGGTTTTTCTGCCTCAGAGCTTGAGGCCTTGAGCTTTCAGGACTGTATTTCTGATTGGACCTATTGCTGTATGAACATTAATGGATTTGATTATTCTTCTAGAATGTCCTCACTTTACATGTTCAAGAGCACATGACATGTGGCTTCATTCCCAGGGTCACAGTCAAAATTCCTTTTGCATTCTTTTCTCTATGCAGTCCATGCAGTGGCAATGGACATTTGCATATTCATCATGCCCAAGGGAATAAACCAAAAACATTGGTACTACAGCATTTTCTTATGGTCATTGTTATTTTTAGAAAAAGTTTCTATTTCATGAAGATAAGCTCCAGCAAGGAGTATTATATGATAGGATAGACTCCTTTAATCAGTAACATGCAGTTAAGTACGTTGATGAATGACAACCAAAGAGGACCAAAAATGTGGTTACCTAAAGGATTTCAGATATATTGCTCTGGAATGGCCCTAAGCTTTTGAATAAATGTGAAGAAGACATCTTATTCTTTTGATTAATTCCTGAATATTCTTACCTGATCTCTCTCTTTTCTGTATTTTCATCACCAAAAGTCAAATGGAGACATCCTGCAGATGTGCTTTCCTTTTCAAATGCAGGATGGCTTTGACTTTAGGGACTGTATATGGGAGAAGAATTTGGCTCTCCACAGGCAAGGTTCCAATTTTAAGAGACAAATGCTGTGGTAAAACCCTGATTACCCAAGGAACAAGAAAGATCCTGTGATAACTGGAAGGTTGGAGAATTAGGGAAGCTGGCCAGGAGGCTTCAGAGGTGACTACTGACCTAGGTCCCCATCAGTCAGCTGAGGTTCCCAGGAACTGCTGTGTTAGCAGGAGGTGGCAGCTGTGCTCCAGGACTTCCATGATAAAGCACATAGTCTTTGTACACTGGTCAGACTTCAGCACATAAAGTTTTAAAACTGATTTTCAGTATTCACACCTCTCACTTAGGCCATCGACAGCTGTGGGAAAAACTAGAAAATTATGACAAGTGGGGCTTTCTTACAATTTGAGCTATTAGTAACTGAGAATTTGCATACTGTGCTGTATGCAGCTGCAACAAGTGAGCCTGTAACCAAGAAACTGCAAATATGCCAAAACCAGCAATAAATATCTACAAGTTTCTATAACAACAACAACAATGCACGAAAAACACTGCAAGAAAATGCTTGTAAATGCCTAGATCTGCTTAAAATAGAGTTAGAGAGGCTTGAACGACTTTTTTTCTGAGGCTGAACTTGCCAGAGCTGATTCAGTTCTGTAGGCTTGAAATTGCTCAGCCAGAGGACTCCCATTCTCACAGCAGGAAGCTCCTGTCTTAAAACTACGTATTTAAAATATGTCAGCCTGTAATACTAAACGCCTGTGGCACCAGAACTCTAATTTACAAAGCCTTATAAGAAACTTCATTTACTGGGCCAGAAGTTTCTTACACCCTTTGGGAAGAGAAACAGGCATCCTGTGTCACTCTAGATTGCTTATTTACACTCTGAATTAATTCAAGAAATGCAGTGATTGGCAGCATTCAGACAACAGCAAACAGTGGAACAAGGTAAACAGCCTGAGCCTGTGGGGAGAGCCAGGAAAGAACTGATTCTGCTTTACTTCTGAAAACATATATTGTGTCAACAGAGCCATAAACATCTATGGTTGAACTTAGAGATTATTTCTGGAGTAAGAAAGATGAACTGGGATGCAGATAGTTACAAAGAGATACTGAAAGCGTGGGACACTGGCTGATATCGGTGGTCTATAAGGATGCTTACAGGAGGGTTTCTGCTAGGGTCTGAGGCGGCCTTCACTTGGTTTGTAAACTCAAAGTGTGTACTTCATTTCAGTGCTCGTTTTAACAAAACTGTGATAGAATAAGGAATCGGATTGTAGAGAATGCAAAGCTTTATTTCTTTTTCAGGATGTAGAAGAAGTTCTTTGTGTACCTTCTGAAATGCTGCTTCATCACTGTGTATCTTGATGGTTAGAAGAGGATAAAGAGAATAATTTCCATTTTAAAGCTGAAGGACTGAGGACAAAGAAGGAAGGACTTCTTTAGATTCATCCTGAAAGTCTGCGACAAAGCAAAGAACTGGTATCCTAAATGCCAACCTGGCAGAGGGCTACATCTCTAAATACTTGGTAAATCATGTGGATGCGATAAGCGTGTTGTCTGACAGATGAGAAAGCTGAGAAATTACAGTCTTTAGAATGTTTGTATCCTAAGAAGTGTCTGAAAGAGAATCTGATATCTCATGGGAGAGTTTTGTCCTTGGTCATTTGAATGTCCTTTTAATGCTGAATTTATGAGAGTATGCATGTTGAGGAAGCTTAGTAGTGCAAGAGTGCACTTCCACATGCAGAAGGCAGTCAGTTGTCAGTAAGTACAACTCAGCCATGTGTGCCTATGTGGAACATGAAGGCAGTAAGAGTTGCTAGAAAAATATGATGTGTAAATTTAAAGTTTGGTGAAAAAATAGATCATTCTGCCTTAGACCTTTGATATCTGCATTCTGAACTTTCAGAGGTAGACAAGAGTAAAAAGAAAATGGATTTTAAATCTCAGTGAATGTCAGGGATTTAAAGTTAAAAATGAAGTGTATGTATTATTTTTTTTTAATTGAAGCATGTCTATATATACAAATATATGGTCAGTGAATAGCAAATAGTAGGAGTTCTTTGAGTTCATAAGAAAAATGAAAAATGAAGAAATACATTAACATTTGAATCCTAAGGGGCATTTCAAATAATGTTTCATCCAGGGAGTAGTGTCAAATCTGGACCAAACAACATCTGTTTTGATTGCAATGTTGTTAAATATTTCTTTGCTATAGTAAGGAGATATAGTGATACTGTAGAAATACTTTGGTTAAATTAACATATGAGACAAGAATGCAGTCAATATTCTAAAGACTGTATCCCAGGTTATCTGGGATAACCTGCACATTGCCTTTAGCAGAGAGATATGAAAGACTTGGCATCAAAGGATCCTAGTGTATCATGTCTGTGTAGAAAAATATTATATAAAGGTTGTGGCTAAAGCAGTCATAGCATAATGTTTTGCAATCTAGCCTCCAGAATTGTGAGTGATATGTGTGTGTGCAGGAAACAGACAGATAGGCATTCAGACCCACAGATCATCTTAGCAAGATAAGACTTAACGTGCCCTAAATTAGATGGGTAAGTTTATGTTTGTTGGCCTAAGCTCACTTCTTAGACAATGTGGTGCAATGTCTCAAGGGACAAGTTATTTTAGCCTCATATAGTCTCTGCAGTAATGCGAATGAGTTGTTTTCTTCATGTGCCAAGCTGCCTGTCACTGCGTTATTTTGTCCCCTACTTTTTCTTTTTTGAACAATTTTAATTTCTCAAGTGGAAAACAGTAAAATCCCCTTCATTTTAGTATATTTAAAAGCTTGAAAACAGAAAGAAGGCTTTTGCTGTCAGTCCTGCCATTTTTTTTCCTCACTGCCTTATTTTAAGCTTCCTAGAGAATCAAAATATGATTTTATTCATAAAGTATCTCTGAGTGGCAGTGAGAATGAAGAGTGCTTTTCAACTTCATACCTCATATGGTACTCCTGAATAAGAATATTCTATGGGAGAAGATGAATTTGGCTTTTTGTCTGGTAGGTTTACCAGATGAAAAGACCCATAACTTTCAATAATACTGTGACAAACAAGGTATTGTTTTAGTCAGAATAGATAAACATAGGACAGATACCTCACCATATTCTTATTTCCATTTACTAACCTCAGATCAAGCCCTCGGTTTGGAATAAAAAATTGTAGGTAGTGTCAATTGCAATTGAAAAATTAATTTAAAGAAAATCAGGCAACTGGATTTGAAGATAGATAAATGAGGGTAATAATTTATAGCCAGTGATCATGGACATGAAACTGGTTCTGTTAACTTTGGCAAAATCAGGTTTGTTTTCAGCTAGCTGGGGTGTTTCAGTAGAGCTCACTTGTCCCTTGTCACCCAGATCAAATAGCAGAAGTGGAAAATTCCACTAGTACAGACTTCAAAAAGTTTCAAGAAAAGAATATTTGGAAGGGACTTTTTTCCCCATTCATTGAGCAAAGAGAAATGGTAAGTGCAGTTTTCCTTGGCTGTAACTTAATAAATAGGATTCAGTCTCATCAGCCAGTTAAGACCAAATGAGTCAGGACTCTACACATCCTTGTGAGTTTAAGCACAGCACTATATGGGGTCACACTAGTTTTCTCCCATCCAGAACGCATCGTCTGTGCATCACTGGGTCTTTCATGTCACGACATGACCAGCCTTCTCTTGCAGAAGCATTTTACTTAAGCACATGGCTGCCTTTTTATTTTTCCTTTTTTTTTTTTTTTTTTGGGGGGGGGGGTTGGTGGTGGTGGTGTTTTTTGGGGGGTTTTGGGGTTGTTTTTTTTTTTTTTGTTTTAAATTCTGGCACTTCCACACTTAGTCTAGCTGTGAGCCAATGCTGTTAAGGGGGCCTTGTATTATATAGACCATACTGTTTAAAAACAACACCATCAGAAGCCTTGTAAAAATACTGTTCCAAGTGAGGAACTTTCAGATGGTGTTAGTTTAGAAAAAGAAAAGTGTGAAGTTGTGGCAATCGTAAAAAGTTTTAAAAGATTTGGTGACTTGAAAGATGAATGCAACACATCTAAACTGCCCTCCTTTACTCTTTCTTGGATTTTCTGAAGTAGTTACACACCATTTCTCTTTTTTGTTCTATTGTTGCTTTAGAATCCCTTTTTAAAAAAAGCATTCTGAATACCTTATCTTTTGAATACCTGGATTGTCCCTTAGTTCTTCAATACATTTATCTGACTTAAAGTAACATATGTTTGTTTACAAAAGGTACCATTTCTCAGACTTAACATATTGCCCATAAATGGCATGTTAGAACCTTAGTATCTGTTCAGTTACTCATTAGAAAAATGTTCTGATGTGGCTTCCATGGTACTTTCTGGTATGGGACAGGCTTTTGTAAGGAATTCTGCATAAGGCATATTCTATCCTTTCCAGGTTGTGTGGTGACCTTATACAGCCACTGAATGTCAGATGGATTAGGAGAAATTACTGACGTGATTAGCACCATTTATCACATTGTAACTGTAAGCAGTTGAGCTCATAATTTGTTTTCTCTTGATGGACGTCATTCTTCAAAATACCTTGTTCAGAAAAAAGATAATTCAAAAAGTATTCTCTGGGAGCTTTTTAAGTCCACATTACTAGAGGTTCCTGTTCTCACTGTTTGGTTTGCTTGACCTTGAATGTGGAAGAATACATCAAGACCTCACATCGGAGGGTAAATACTGGCACAGAGATCTAGAATTAGTAATACTGTTCGGTTAGCAAATCTGCCATAGGTGAAAACCTGGGCCCTTATATTAAGTCTTACAGCAGCCTGAGTGCAGGTGAAGTCCCTTAAGCTGTGTCCCCAAGGAGTTCCTAAAGGGACAAGTTGTTGTCAAAGATGCAAAGATACAGGCTTTTCTTTGCTACTTGGGTATGTGTCTGCACCACTGGGGAAAACAAAAAAAAAACCAACAAAAGAGCAGTGTAAAAGAAGCAGCATGGGTTTTGAGTTAGGCAGACTCAAAAGTAGGTATGTTATGTGAGTCTGTAATGAGTGCAAATATCATGCTTATTTGCTGGTTGCCTGATGTTGCTTTTCTACTGCTTTCTTTACAAGTTTAGCTGGCTCTGCTTTCCCTCTGCCCTTCCTCTGAGCTCTGTACCTGAGCTATGTTATTGTGGTGTTTTGCCTAGTGATGCCTCATTGGGTTACCTGGGCATTACTTCCCATGTGACTCCTCAAGTTGCTGTCATAATTTACCAGTTTAATTCTATCCTGTTGTGGAATGTGTAGCTAAATGTAAATGTTTTGTTACCTGTGATGTGATGCTATATCTATTTCTTAGCTTCTCTATTCTTCCCTATGCCTAGACTGAGAGAGAATTGAAACCAGTGGAAAATATCCCTTTAATAAGGGAAAAATGAGTCAATCAAAGCCCTGAGCTCTTCAGGTTTTCGAGCTGAAGGGTAAACAAGTCCAGGAGTGCCTTCAAGCGAACAGAAAGCAGCTGCTGCTTCAAGCAGCTCAGCTGCCAAAGGCACAGGTACAAGAGTAAAATTTCACCTCCTGCTTCTCTTTCTAGAATCTAATTCTTCCAGATTCTGCCTCTGGAAGACACAGTCCTGACCTGCGGATGCACATCCTACCTGTCCTGTCAAATAGCTCATTCACTTTGAGCAGGATGCTGGACTAGATGACCTCCTGGGCTCCCTTTCAAACTGAATTATCACATGATCCTGTAATCCTAATCTTTATGGTACCAACCTTTGCCATAGTAGAGCTAACAGTGTAAGGAAAACTGTCAGTGGTACAAGAATGGAAAAGTAATTGATGGAAATAGGATCTTGTTAGTTGGAGCCTGAAAGTGGATTTACTGTATGGTGTAACCACTGCCTTAGCATTTTCTTCTGAGTTGAAAAGGGCAATGAGAGAACGCATTGTCTTCAAATATGTTGGAATAAAACCAGCAAGTTTCTTAGCCCTGAGAATGCTGTTCTTCCCCTGGAGTACTTTTATTTTTTACAACTGCATCCTGGAGCATCCTAGTGTGAGTCAAATGGTTCATATTTCCCATTGTACTGCATGTATGGGAAATGCATTGTTTTATCTTTCGTCTTCTGGAATTTGAGTTTCTCTTACATTCCTTTTGGGTGGCACAAGCAGTTCAGAACAGGCCCTTCTATTTTCTTGTGCCATTAAAAATTTCATCATTAAAAGTGATGAAATGAATGTTTCATAGCATTGCAGCCTAACAATCTCATTGCTGATCTGCAGGACAGGTGAAGTTATGACAGAGAAGTTTGCAATGCACTTTCCCGTACTTTTCTGTCAGCGCAGTTTGTACTTTTCCATGTGCTTTTCCCTGGATGGGCTCTGTAGTTTTTTTTTCATAGTTCCCACAAAAGAAAACATTTTAGAAAATGTTTTAGACTAGAAATTTTCTCTCTTCTTTTTTTTTTTTTTTTTTTTTTTTTTTTTTTTTTTTAATAGAAGCAAAGAATGCTTTTTAATGCATTTCTTCCAGTAGTTTTCTGGAACCATCTGCTTAGGAAAAAAAGAGCAGAACATTTCTCATTATTTAATATTATATTTTATATAAAATACCAGAGCCTTTATTAAACTGAATCATTTCATTACCTCTTTATAATGAGAAAAGTTTATTAGGGAACACACGGTCGTAAAGCCTTTTCCTATAAACATCTTAAATGATCTATTTGGGCTTCAGTCTGCTCTTTCAACTCCTTCAAACACTATCAACTCAGTCACTCGCTGACAGCCTGCCTAGTAATCTGTTCAGATTGCTGATAAAGGTCTGTTTCCCTCTCAGACCTCCCCTTGCTGCACCCAGTCTCACTGTTCTCTCTGAGACAATAGCTCCAGCTTTCTCAAACCCAGAAAAGGTCCATTTTGGGGTTTTATGCTGAGTTTTTCTTTAGCACAAGGAGAATAACTCCAGAATGTAATGGGGGAAATAGCCATGTCTCCTCTGGCACGTTTGCCAGGGTTGAAGTCAGTGATGTCCAAAAAGAAAATAAGCACCTGCCTGCTACTTTGTTAAGATGCATTTTCACTGCTCTGACCTGCTCCTGATGGCCTTGGGGAAACTCATGGGAAGACGAATTAAATTACTGTGGGTGGGCTGTGAGTTCAGCATCCAGCTGGAGTTAGACCTGCTGTCACCTGATGGCATTGCAGAAGGATGAGAGCACAGTACAGCCATGATAGACTGATTGTAGCTAAACAGTCCTGTCACGTAAATTAGTACAGCAGCGGTTAAATATTGGTTTCTGTTTGTGGAGGAAACATAACCTCCAAAATAAATCTGCAGTGAAGAACTGGAGCATTCTGCTCCTCTGTTCTTTTGTGCATTCCTTGGAATTCCACTGAATTCCCAATTTTTATCTTGACAGTTAGTGAAAACCTGGTCATGTTGTTGTCATCATGAATTTTGAGCGCAACAATTTTGTTGAAATGGTTTTCAAAGAAAAGGGTCTGGAGTGAAGTATTGTTTAGGTCTGTTGCCCAGTGAATCCACACAGATGTGTACACAGAATTCTGTCACTTAATTGTTCCCCCCCAGGCCTAAAAGACGTGTTTGTATAATATTTTCTCTATTATCACTGGTACAGTTATATTCATCAGAAAAATATTAGAGCACACACGCCCTTTTTCTGCATGATTAAAAGAGAATTATATTGTTTCATGTCTCAAAATCTTCTCTGGCAACTACAGCTTCTTGTTAATTTATTGAAATTGGCAAACTGTGTGGGAAGAATTTCAAGAGTTACATCAGTTGGATCTGGATCAGTTCCTGACTCGATGTGAGATGTTTCTGTCATAGGCAACACACTCTCAACTTGAGATGCTACCTGTCCGTGTTTGGAGCTGACTACCATTTGAAACTCTCAGAAGAATAACTGCAAGTAAGTCTCAATTTATAACATAGAATTACTATAGAAATGCAGTGTTGAATAAATTACATGAGCTTTTTAGGAAAGATAGCTGTTACTGCAATCTCTGAAAACTGTGATCAGGCCTTAAAAGTTAAAAAAGAAAAAAAAAAAGAAAAGGGAGAGAAGTGAAAACAGAGAAGTTATGAAGGAAGTTTGAACATGTTTAAAGACTAGTTATAATGTTTTTTAACCGTTATCAAGAAAGAGGGAATGTAGACAGTGAAGGTATGGAAAGTAATTGAAACAAATATAAAAGCTTAGAATTAATTGGTTCTGAGAATGTCCAGAAGCCTTTCTAATGCTACATTACATATACAAGGCTACATTATTAAGAGGTAATAAGGTGAAATCAAGTATTTTTTCTGAACAATTTTGAAACCTAAGGGAACAAGAAAGTCCTGAACAGATTATTGGAATAAAATGTTCATTGATCTTTCTTCCCCTCTTTGACTTCATAAAAATGGTAATGTTAATGATAGTATCCTATGTTTTGAAATTGTTCTATGAAATTATTTGAATGGACTTGGATTATGGGATTGGTTGTAAATGCTCTGAAGCAAATATTGCTTTGGTTTCTGCAAATGCAGAATTAATTAGTTTTGGGTTTTTTTTTGTAAAGTCAAACAAATACACAGAAAAGTCACTTTAAGTAACACAATGTCATTTCTGTTTCCTAACTGGAAAAAAGCAGCACCTGAAAATATCAGTGGAAAGTAAATTATCCTAGGATGAGAGTATGTGACACACCGAGGACGAAGAGAGAGGAGATTAGCAAGCTTTGGGAAAATTTTTAGAGTGCTTTTCCTGTCATCTTCTCCAGCAGAAGTAGCATTTATTTTTGGCTATGTACCTGGACACCAGATTTAAAAATAGCTGGTTTCTTTCCTTCCTGAGGAAGAGAGAAAGACAGAAGCCAGATTTGTTGGCTGACCTACAAGCTTTACATCTAATTTCTTCTGGTCACATTTCTTGAAGACATTGCTTTACAGACAGGGTGGTCAAAGCAGCAGTTCCACTGCTGATCCACGTTAATCTGGATATTTACAGGCTTATTTCCAAATGTATTTGTTCAGGTGTTGCATTCAGAGGAATACATGCTCTCTCCCAAACATTTATGTACACAAAAATACTTTGCACAAATATTCCCAGAAAAGCAAACCAAAACTAATGCTTGCTTAATAATACAGGGGGGAATTTCTGAAGTACTTTGCATTGCTGGGATAATGCTCCCCAATGTTTGTGGGAGCTTTCATTGCAGGCAGCAATAAAAAAAATAGAGAAAGTCAGTTAACTTAACCCTGTATGAATTTATGTGAGTTTTTGCTTGCACTTGTTTTCTTCAGAATCAGTGTGGATATGTGTATGTGGCAGTATTTAAAAGGCACAGATTCTTCTGATGTAGGACACAGATACCATCATATGGCTTCCTTGGCATTTCATTGTGAGCGCTCAGATGGCCTCTGCAAACTGCATAATTGGGGAGATGGTAAGTGGAAGGACAGATACATACTAATTTCTGGGCCAGGTATACTTATAGTGCATAAGAAGATGGTTCATTCCAGAAGAGTTGTCCTAAAGCATCTTCAGAGACACAGCCACAATTGGCTTATTTCTGGGGGCAGCTGAGGAAGTGTGGGTATTGGTCTCATTATATTCAGGGAAATTTAGGAAGCATATACTCTTAAATAAAGTTTCCTAATATGATAATGCTTTAGTTACCGTTTGTCCTCTGAAAAATAAACTTTTATCGTAACAATATTTGACATTCAAAACAAAAAAAAAATTCTATATGTGACCTTAACTCTGTGATCTATGATAGTTTATGTAGTGCTGATATAGGTTAATGTAAGTTTTGCAGCATGATTCACCTATTAATGATGATGGCATCCAATTGTATGATTAAAAGACATGTCCGAAATTTATGTAATGACTGATCATGTAAGTCTACACAGTTGCAGATATGCACACTCCTTATAAATATATATAAATATGCTGGGGTTTTGTGTGTCATACCTGTCATTTGAGTATGCAAAGACATATGAACTTTACAGAACTTGCCCAATCTGGGAGGTGTTTCTAAAGGCTCTTACACCCACTGGGTTGCACTGGCTTCCAGCACCACAGAGTGACTTTTAATTGTAGGAGTAAATGTATAAATGTATAAAACCAGAGGTATTTGGCATGTGCTTTCATACCTGTTTTAACTCATTCCACTTAGCATGATAAAATAACAATGAAGCTGAGATGGCATGAGTTTTTATATATACATCAAAACCAGAGTGCAAACTCTCCCTCAGCTGTGGTTATGTACTGTGATCACAGACACAGGGCTGTGTATTCCATCATGCTGTGTATTCATTGCAGTGGATTCGTTTAAGCTAAGATTGTTACTGTCATGTGTGCTGCAGTCACCATTTACATTTCTTTTTTCTTTGATTACATCTTGTGTCACTGTAGGACTTTCAAAAATGCTTGTCTGTACCACTGAAATAAGAAGAAGATACCAACTTCGAGCATTTCTGTTAGTAGACAGTACCAATGAGAGCTGGACAGATAGCGCTATGACTAAAAGCTGTCAATCACACTGTAAGTCATGAATTATTAAGTAATGAAGTTTTTTGCTATGTAAGTAGTGTGGTAGGTTCACCTGTCCTGACAAGGACCTAGCCATAGTCATCACAGGCAGATCTGTCACACACGTGTCACACACGATCTGCTACAGGCAGATCCCAGGAGTACTCCCGTGTGCACAGCTCTTGTCCTCGTGCACGGATATAAAAAGAGCCTGTGTGCAGCCCGTCCTGCTTGGGGCAGGGCCCACAGACAGGTGCTATGGGTCCCGCTCAGGGCAGGGCCTGCAGTGAGGGCACTGCCCTGGGGTAGGAAGGTGTCAAAGGGAACTGCTCAGGATCAGGAGCCCTCCCTTTTAGGTGTGTGGTGGCTTATTTTGCATCATTGGCCATAACATTTGAGACTCAGCAGTGCAGAGATAAGCCCATGTGCCACCCCAAAGCTGGAGCTGATGTTGGAGCTTTAGTTGAGTTTGAACAATATATTTCATTTAGCCTCAGTTTATTGATTCTGTGACAAGTAGCTAAAGATCCTGTCACCTTTTGAGCTGGTGATTCCAAAGCCACGTTGGCAGCTTTGTGAGTGTGTATGGAGCCACACAAGTTTTGTTGTCTATTCAGATGTCAGGCTTCTTCATTTTCAGTTGATCCACATGAACAGGGTCATCCAATGGTGATAAAGTGTCTGAAGTCTCACAGAGGATTTCTCAGTAAGTCTGAAATATCATTCTTTGATTTCCTTCTGTCTCTGGGCACCTGAGTATTGTAGCAAGGCTAGGAACTTTGCATCCGGAGCTGAATGTCAGTTGTATGAGTTTACTATTTGAATAAATTTGCTTTCAGGTGAGAATTTATTTTCAACAAACTTATTTTTAACAAATAAGCTGTTTTATAGCTGAGCAAAATCTATAGTCCCAAGTGCTAAGCTGGGAGTGACAGTTCTTTAATGTCTGAAACACTTGAAAAGTTGGAAACAACAACAAATTGGTTGTGAAATTAAATTGCTCTGCTAGCAGTAGGAGAGGTTTTCAAGTAATCCTCAGTTTAGTCACCCAGCTATTGTAACTGTGGCCTTCTGCTTCTGGTGTAGATATTTCCAATACCAAAAGGAAACTGTGACTATAAGTCTTAAGACTCAGTGTGATTAAGTCAAGGATATAAAATCATAGATCTCTGAGGACCAAGGACATGAACCCAAGCAGGACTCATTTGCTTTCCAATTTTTTAAGAGCTCGTGTTAAAAAACACAGCTCTGTCAGTAGAGCTCAAGAGATAGCTTTTACATTGTAGTTACATGGTGTCTGTAATAGGGTTCAGTTATCGTGCTAACTGTATGTGAGGGATCTGCAAAAATTTTCCAGATTTGTAGGAGAAAAATAAAATGAATGCAGTCTGCTTCACATAACTGTCTGCAGTGAACAATAAAATGGCTGTAACAGGGATCATTTCTTCACATATGGAAAAAATATAGGTTTTCTATATGCTTGTAATATATTTGCTTAAAATTTACTGCACGTATATTTAAAATATATATCCCCTGTATAAAAAATGTATGTTTAAAATGGGGCAACTTTGCCAATTTTTATAATATTTCAAATATGTGGTATAACAAAATGCATTCAAAGTATCATAAAAAATTGATACTTTTGGAGGACTTCAAGTGTAGCTATACCATGAGTATTTTTTAAGAAGCCTGCATGCAGGGGATTTTTCAGATACATAATTGATAAGCAGAAAACGGAGATCCCCCTCCCCTTCTGTGGAACCTGTGACAAGATTTAGACCAGAATAATAGCGTATGGCAGACTAAAAGTATGTTATCTCCTTGTGCTTTGCATAGTAGAAGCATAATGTTTTCTGTCAGCTAGACAGAGTAGGAAGTCTTGACTTTTCTGTACTCTGATGATGCAAAGTGTCCATAGGCTTGGCTAAACCCAGGTAAACCAGATTTAAAGCTGTTTTGTGTTGCCAAAAGAGTGCAAAGCAGCTGGAACATTTTAGTGAATCTGCTCTTATACCTTTTCAGTGCATTCAGAAACCAGTGTGTTTTTTTTTTTTTCAAACATACAACAGGTTACAGTGTGTAACACTACTCTAGAATACTGTGGGAAAGGCTGTTTTGTATTGTGAAATGAGAAGCCAGCATGGCTCAGAACTAACAGCTTCTTGATTTGCAGTGCTTGGGACAAGCTCTGCCTTCAGAGATAGGATGTAAGTAACTGGGAGCAATACACTTGCTTTGACGGACACATTTTTTTCCTGAAGTTGCTCAGAAATGAACCTCGAGCACTAATTCCCTGACGGCAGTTTAAGAAAAACAGAGTAACTGAAGGTACAGAAAATCCTATGATGGCCAAACAGAGTGGGAGTAATTTGTGCCTAAAGCTGGAGAGGAAATAGTTTTCCTGGCCTGCAGGTTAAAAAAAGAATACTCAAAACCCAAACCAATCAACTGGCAACCAAAAAAAAAAAAAAAAAAAAAAAAAAAAAAGGGAATGTAGAACTTTTCTACTTTGTATGGAATTAGCACTAGCAAAAAAAAATACAACCCAGAAAAAAATAATGAACGAGACTCTTCTATCCTTAGGTTAAGCTTGTAGTTTTTACCTGCTTTGCATGAGGCTGAGGATCAAGACCTCTTATCTCTGTGTCAAACCAGAACTTAAACTTGAATCAGTATACCTGAGCTGAGTCTGGACTTTCAGGTATCAGAGAGAGAAGGGTAGTTGTAAGAAGCCTTGGAATGTAAACAGAATTTATGTCTTGGACATGGAGCATTTTCCTTAAAGTTTAAATTGGTACCTTTCTACAAAAGGTTAGGATTTGGCAAACCTGCACTATTTGAAGCAGAGCATCAGTTGAAGAAAAAAAAAAAGGAAATTAAAAAAATCTGGACAGCTGGACTAATGTGGCCATTTTGTGCCCTCATCTGCTTTGGCACACCAGTGCCTAAATCCTGTGATTCATGTTTTAAGCATCTGACACTGAAATTCCACTCCTCAGAAGTCATGTTCAGCTCCTGTCCAGCACCAGTGTTCCCAGCAGCCTTGGTTTGCTGCACTGACTTTCTTCAGGTGCTGAGCTGCAGTGTCCAGAAATGCCTTCTCTGTGGCAGCATTGAATTTTGTGTGCGCACTGATAGGTGCCATGTCCAACACTGCTCTATTTTCCTACCCAACTCACCATTGGAGTGCAAATTCATCCATGCATGCTGAACTCATGTAACCAATATAGATGGCTCTCTGAGCAAAGGTGGTGCTGTTGCTGCAGCTGCCATCTTCTTATCCACTTGCTCAGCGTTTAGTGTCATGTGCAGGACACAGATTTGTTTTGGTTTTGTATTTTTTCCCCTCTGCCTAAAGCTGATGAAAAGATATTTCTTTGAGGATGCCTTGACAGTAGGCTGTGGGAGACGGCAAATGATGCTTTCTTCCTGTTCTGTGGATGCTGTTTAAGAGTGCAGTGCTCAAAAGAGTACAGAAAACCTGCATATTTGAGCTTCATCAAGGATTTTGAACTGTTCACTAGAAATACTAGCTCAGCTTTCCCACATGCTGGGACGGTGACTGGTGATTTCAGACTGTCTTTGCTCAGATTACTATTTAATTATTCCGCATGAAACATTTAACAGGAGGGTCTGAGCCTGTTTCTCTACCAGTTGTAGCATATTTTGGAATGGGCAGACATCTTGCAGATATTAGAGCACAAGAAAAGGAAAGAAGCTGCTTAAAGTCCCAGCAGAATTTTTGACAGCTGGAAATGGAAGAGGCACTTTTGATGCTTCATCCTGTGTTTTAGCCATGAACTGTTTTGAACTGTGATATTTTCCTGTAAACTGAGCATTTGGTCTCTTCATTTTCTCCTGATTCTGACACCTTTACATGGCACTAGGTGTGTGATGGCAGTTTTGATTATCTATCACTTAGCTTGTCTTGCAGGAAGGAAGGGTAAAAGGGGGGGAGAATTTTAGGACTCCCTGCAGTTAGGACAATGTGCAGCCATTCATGTGGTTTCTGGATCCTCATGTGCCTCCCTTGCTTGTTAAGGTAATTTGTTCTTGTGGTACTGTACCCCCTAATTCATCCTGGAAATTCTTCTTTCCTGCTTCCCTTTCATTCCAAAGTAGTTTCTCCTTTAGGGAAGTTGACAGACAGGCTGTTTGATGTTGTTTGGGATTTTTTAGGGCCATATTAGATGGGATTTTGAGCAACATAATCTGGTGGAAGGTGACCCTGCTCGTGGCAGGAGGTTGCAACTAGATGTTCTTTAAGGTACCTTCCAACCAAAACCATTCTCTGATTTATGATTTTTTCTTTTGAGATATTTACCTCCTGTAAGTACATTCAGAAGTCCCTTCTGAATTCGTTCTCAGTCATTTTCCTAGAAATAATCAAATAATCACCCAGACTCTGCCTCAAAAATACTGGGGCTGAGTCACAGACAACTTTTGAAGAGAGGGGAGGTTGTGCTAAACGCATACCAGGAGCTAATAGAGCTGTCTCAGACAGGTTATTTTCCCCTCAGGATATTGAATAGTGTCTGTGGCTTCACAGCTCTTGAATTCTGGTGGTCTTCACACTACCACTTTGCACTACCCCTTTGCTCTTTTTCTTGTGGCAAGGCACAAACATGGCTTTGTTCTTTGTTTCCTACAAATTTAATTATTTTTAAGGGATTGGGAATTTGATTGTGAACATGCTTTGACATATATTCTTTGCTGATTTTTAAATTTCCATTCTACTGAAAGGTTTGACAGTTAAAAAGTTAGCCGTGGAAATCATAATCTACTGTAACTAAATACATAAATTCCAATGACAAAATTATGGGGGAAAACCCTGAAGACATTTATAAAGTAATATAGAAAAATGTAAATCATTCAAAGAAACACTAAAGCATGGTGTAGTTCATAATTATGTTAGTCAAATAACCATGATTTTTTTATTAATAGAAAAAAAACAAAAAGCTGAATTATATCTTGGAGACTAAGCGAGTATAGAAAACCCTATCTCCACAGATCTCCGTCACATGCAGAAGCACTGAAAGCAGTATCCTCCTTGAAGAAGATTTCCTTTTCTAACTCTCTTCCCGGGGTAAGGAGCAAGTGTAGGTATAGCATCTTCTCAGATAATAAAATATAGCCACAGAATTGTTTGGGGGAAGGGGTCATACATAGGCAAACTAAAATTCATAATAGAGTTCTTGTTCTTAAGCTTGTAAAAGACAACAGAATACCTAAAATCCAGATGACACTACTGGATCAATTAGTTTTAGATGGTTTCTGAGAATGTATTTTTGTTCAGGGTCTTAGTTATCTCTTTTCCTGTTTTCTCATTGTTATAAACAGTGATCTTGAAATTAAAATTTTCATTTTTTTCCCTGCGCTTCTGGATGGTTCATTTCGATGTTGCTTACCATTAAATGGCATCAAATGAAAATGCAACTTACAGAAAGAAGATTGCTTGCCATTTTTGTGGTTACCATTAACTAACTACAGGTTCAATTAATTGGAGGTAAAAAACTGGAGGCATTTTTCTAACTTTGGCGAATAATATGTATTCCTTGAAAATCTTGCCCAAGTTGCTTGAATAACGAGTGAGGTATTTGAACAAAATAATAAACAATGCAATCAGCTCAAATCCT
The DNA here is from genome assembly GCA_028858755.1 of Ara ararauna. Classification (NCBI taxonomy): domain Eukaryota; kingdom Metazoa; phylum Chordata; class Aves; order Psittaciformes; family Psittacidae; genus Ara; species Ara ararauna. Next base: position 83,460,294 of record CM054376.1, on the reverse strand, counting down.
TTTCAAACAAACCAGATGCTAGTACTTTTCAGCAAATTTACAGTGAAATGGTTAACATCCTAAGGGGAGGAAAATATGTGCACCTTTATTGTTTGGTTATGATCATTAACCATGAAAATCCAGAATTATTAAGAGAGCGATCTTACGTCTCTTTTTATCTATCAAAAGCCTGGACTGTTATAAATCTCAGGAGAAAGCCTTTTCTCACAAGACTTATTAGAACAATTCTAAATCAGCTGCTGGCCAAAATGGACCTCTGAAGTTTTAGAAGTTCATAAAATGTTAAGTGCATATTTCTTAGGCTGTTCCTGGTTGTTCTGGAGGACAGCTTAATCTGTCCTCTTGTCAGCATTGTTTTTTGCTCCCCAAGGGAGTATTGTACAATATGTTTCCTTTAACATGTAATATGATTGCAGTTCAGTATAATCTCTTTCAAGATGATAGCGTGAAATATACAGAAAAAATTTTTTGCAGCAAGATTTTGGTTATTTCAGGATAAGTTAACTGTTAGGCCTAGAGACCAAAACCTGTAAAATTCCTGAAAGTTGGCTGAACTAGAGAGTGCAGGACCCTTTTATGCAGTCTAAGTTTTGAGAAAGCAAAAGCAGAAACCTGAATGGAATGCTGAAATTATTATTCGAGCTCATATGGATGAAGAGCTGCTGTAAGACCCATCTCAATTTTACCTTTATTTTGCTTAACTATATATAGATTAGGCACAGTCATGTCCATTAGTAATTTCTGTCTTCCTCTCATGTAAGCATAAAACTAGTTTAACAGAGTTTCCTGGGAAGAGCATGATGCATCCAAAACACACAAGTCCTCATCCAGTTTCCTGTCTGTAGGTAATGCTGCAGTCATTTTGGATTAGCGATAAACGGTCATGAAATTGGAAACAGGTTCTCCCAGCTTTACACAAGAATCTGCAAAAACATGAATAGTTGTACCCAGAACGTATGATTCCAATTCAAACATCATAAAATAATATACAGTGCATGCTTAACTGCATGCAGGGCCCTAATAATGTATTAAATGACATTGCCAGATGCCAAAGACAAATACGGTTTCAGCATTCAGATGTTTAGGAACCTGGAGGAGATGATGGCTTAACTTGAACTACTGTCAGGGCTTCATTTCTGTAAAATTATTTTCTTACCCCATCACTTTTTCCCCATAGTTTCTGTTATCATTCCACTTGTTCCTGGCACATATGTTGTGTGACATTATATCATATGTCTCAAAAAGCTCTGATACAGCCTGAGCACTTTTTGGCTGTGCTGGCTGAGTTGCCTCTTCTCACCATTCCTTAAAACCCTTGACTGTGCAAGTCCCTCTTGGAAATGCAGAGTGATAGAGATACTGGAGAATTCCTCATCAAGCTTGCATGTGAAATGTATGTTGTGTGTTTTTTTTTTTCCATAAGCTTTGTAAGTGTATTTCCACCCACAAGCATTCAGCTGAACAGGTTTCATTTTTGCAGCCAAGTTATGTGAGGTGGGAGATCTGAGAGAGAAGTCCTTCATGCAGCTACTGTAGTTTCTACAGTGTAATGCTGGGATCACAAAAACGATTAGAAATGTTGATCTGAATACCAGCCCTGTGCAATTTAAGAGAAAAAACACAGGTACAGTGAGTAATTCATGCTATTCATTATTCCAAGGACTTGGAGCGTGAAGCTGTATTCAAATTTATAATCCAAACTAAAGACATATGTCACAGTCAAATGATGCAAGTTGGGAGGGAATAATCTGAGAAATCACTTACTCTGGGTAACTCATAAAAAAATTGGGGGCGGTAGCGTGTGTGGGTCATTTGCCAGCACATAAATCTAAATCTGGAGATGAGCTAAAGTAGTCTGATGTGAAAAAATAACATCTTTTTGCTCATGCTTCCTGAAATGTTTAGGCTGCAAAAGATGAATGCTAGCAAACTAATCCTTTTTCAACCATAAGATAAAATAACAAAAGAAGGATCTGAAGAAGACCTGTAAAAATGACAAAACTAGCCAGACCGCTGTTTTCCAAAATACTTTCTTTTATGTTTTCAATGAATTAGGGATTTCCATAAGCTTTCAAAGTGGTCTTGAATTATAGTGTTTGTGCAAGATGATAACATCTGTCCCAGTAGGAACTGAATCAGAATATAAACCAATGACTTTCAGCTGAAAACAAAAGATCCCACACACTTGCTATTGCAATATGTGTTAAAATCTTATGACTCTGAAATGTAATTTTTTTAATCACTATTGCTGATATTGTTGCCTCTGTATGGCAATTGCAGACTTGCAATCACAAGTGGTCCATGTCATGTACTTTGTCACGATGATGGAGTTTTTAAGTTTTCACATTTAATGCCAGTTTTGTGGTAGTGGGGTAGTTGCCCATTTGAGAAAGCTCACTTAAAAAGCCTTGCTTTTTTAATGATCCACAGTGACCATTCATCATACCTCATGGAGTATGCTTCTCCTAGAAAAACTAGGGCAAGCCCAAACCTTAACCAAGAGGTACTAGAACACTGTGAGATGGATTTTCTGTACCATTTTGGGTAGTCTATTCTCTTCTGCAGTATCCGGTTTCACAGGTACAGATGATATGGGGGCAATATGGAAGACTCGTGGATTTACTGGTATAACTCCATCTCTCAAATATACCTGCTATGGTACTTGGGAGAATCATTCTAATATTATATTTTCTTTCACTTATAACAGCAGTGGCAGAAGCAGATGATGTTATTTCACAGTTAAATTTCAGATTTACTTGAATAATCTCAAATTACATGTGATGTGCTAGACAGTTTCCCCCAGATAATGCCTCCAATTTTCTGATATCAGATATTTATCTTTAAAGGTTGTTTTGTTGTGGTGGGGGTTTTTTTGGGGGTTTTGTTGGTTCCTGTCACCCTTCCCTTCCCTCCCTCTCCCACCCCAACAGGCATGTTAAAGTTTTGTGGAGTTACTAATTAATTTTATGTCAAGTTTCTGGTTTTAGGTATCTTTGATTGTGTCTCTGCTCTTTTTACCTACCTTGTCCCTTATCTTCGAGCAAAGCAGTTCAGTTTTGCAAGAACAAGAGACCTTTCTCTAGAATTTAATCACTCAGATTTTCAGATTCTCATTCCCAGAGAAATGAGTTTGAATGACTTAACTGTTAAGATAGGTATGATATTATCATAGTTTCTGGTTCTAAATATCAACTGTAGATTGAGTTGTATCGGTATTACTGAGGGATTAATTTTACCTGAGGCCTTTTTTTAACCTAGAAAAGAAAAAAATAAATCCAACACAACCAAGAACAACAAAAATCTCAACCTCCAGTTGTAGGCAAGATCTGAGGGGCCTAGGTTGCATTTCCAAAGTTAAATAAATATAGAGAGGAACTGCTGGCTTGATTCAATGAGCCATACTTAAACTTCCACAAAATCGCTGTTGAAGTGCGGTTTTTGCAGAACCGCCACACTTTGCAGGTCATAAGGACAAGCTAGGTCCATAAAGAAAAGCACTTTTTGTTAAAAAAAAAAAAAAAAAAGGGAGAGAAACTGTGCTTATTTGGGCATGCACAATCTTTATGGCACTGCAAACACAAAATGCAGTAGCTGAGGCGGCGTGCTTTTTGTCAGACTGTTGGCCTGCTTTTCTTTAGGTAATCTGAAGATATGCAAAGCTGTGTAAATGGAATTCCTTGTATGTAAAGCTTTCTGCCCTTGCAGCTCTGCTGCAGATGCAGATTAAATTAATGCACTGGTATAACCTGGAGTCTAACTGGATGCACTAACAAGTCAGAAAGGTGTACGTTTGGGTAGACTGGGAATTACTCTGCAGTACCAGGTGCTGTGTCTCAGCTACTTGGTTTGTAAATTGCCCAAATTTCTTACCAGTTGTAAGATCCAAAGTCTTAGCTAGTGACACCCACATCAATGAGAGATGGGCTCAGTCTGGGTCTTAACCACAGCTGTGACAGTGGTGATTACTTAGAGGTTAAGAGAAGAATGTTAGCCAAACTCCTTGCTGGATTTAGTAACTGCTGCAAGACTTTTATGGGTTTCTTTTATTATTCCTAGATCTTCATCCTTATCATCTTTGTTCTTGAAGACCGAAGACATGGCAGGAGGGAAGGATGATGAGAATTCAGGTCTGCTCTTAGGGTTACCGATATATGATCTGGTTTTGAGGTCTTTGCAGCATTCTCTCCTCATGGGAGCTGTGAATAAAGGATTAAATAAAATACCTCAGTCATCCATTTTAAAAGAGAAAAAGATATTTCTTGATCATGTGATTATTTTTTTTTCTGTTCTTGAGGCACTGGTGTAACTAAACATTGATTTCTTTTGCTTAATGTTTATAATCACTGGAGGGGCTCTGGTGGTGGAATTTTAACCCTTCCTTCTTTCCACAACCTTTACACTGATCCTAACGCTTCCCATGGGAAATAAGAGAATTGCTTACTCTCTTTGTGTGGGGCTAGCCATGGGTTATTGAAAATGACCTGTTGTTTTTGTGCCAATTAATAAAATGTCACAAGTAATTTTGGCAGAACTAAAGAGCAAACTAATTGAAGGACCAGTGAGTGGAAGTCAGAAAATTTTCACCTGTGTTTAATATCTACCAGGGCTCAAATTCAGCTTTAATTTCACATATAAAGATGTAAATTCTGAAGTACGCACATCTTTTTCTAGTACTACTTATGGCATATTTTTTTATAAAGTTGCATTAAGAATCTGATCAATAATCAAAGTGATCAAAATTAAAACTTGAAGCCAAATTGCATTGCTAATTTCTGCTTTGAGAGGAACCTTAAACTTTTGAAAGGAACAGACTTTTCTTTAAAAGGTTGTTTTTAGACAATATCTAGGAAAAAAAGAGCAGCAAAACCATTGTGCAACTGATGATGTAGGATTATGTATGTATGAATCCCCAGGCCATATGCTGCATTGAGTTGCAGCAGTTCCTTATACTTAGAGATGGCTGCTCATAACTTAAGAATGTGTAAATACAGAACACTCCCTGAATAAATACTATTGTTAGGAGCCAAGGGTTCTGCAAGTTAACAATGAGTTATTGTTGCTGTTATTGTTTATGATGTCTTTTAATGGAATTGAAAAACCAACATACTGCAGGTCTACACAGGAACACACTTCTTATAATGAGGACAATTTGCAGAAGTTGCAGTTGGTCTGCAAATTGTTTACTGGTAGATGACATCATTCTGCTATCTACATACTCCCCAGCACCTTTTGATTTATAAAATCCCAATGGACTGTGGCCTTTTATTTCGTTCACAACTTAAAAAAAGTTCCTGGCTAATGTAGAATTGCAGATTTTCATTTGACGTGCAGTTCCTGCCAGTTAATACCCTTTATTCTTTTAATGCATGTCTTGAAAGCTGCTTCTTCCATCAAGAGCTTCTGAAGAACATAGTGTGAGGACAAATTCTTTTCGGCATTACACCAGGCACTGTGACTAACTTTTGAAGGACTGTATGATGTAACTGGGAGCAGTTTGGCTTTCACTGTATATTTTATATATATATATATAATAGAGATGAATGGAAAAGTCAGCAAGGGAATATTTTAGGCTCTGTGTCAGGAATTGTTTCTTTACAGTGAAATCTTTTATGATAGAGAATAGTCTCTGGAGGAAAATGGTGGGAGCTCCTTTACTCGAATTGTTAAAAATTGGACAAACCTCTCAGAACACAGTGTGGAGCAGTCTTGCATTGGCAGAGATATGAAATAAGTACCGAGGAGCTCTTTTCCATCCCCAGTTTCCATGAAAGACAGATGGATAGGCTGATAACTGTTAAGGCAGCTTTAGCAGTGTACTACTAATGCAGCTCTTAAACTTGTCAGGCCAGGTTTTCAAAAGACATTTGGACAACTATGTGTGAAGTGGTTCATAAATTATACCACATTAAGCCAACAAAACTCTTTTTACTTCATGGAGGTGGCTTCTGCAGCAAGAAGTCAGTGTGTCCACCATTGTTCTTACCATCAGGATTATTTTATCCTCTTGGGGAGCTAGGTCTGTGTGAAAGGGTTTCCTGTGAACTAATACCTGTTTAAACATCATGCAGACTGAGACTGTGTATTGCCTTCCCTTGCAGTTGCTCTAAAAAGTGCCTGGTTCAGAGAATCTCTTTAGAATAATCAGTTTGTCTTGGCCCCACCAACATCACCTCCATAGTAGAGAGGATCTATTGAATGCCGGGAGAATGGGGAAATATTAGAATTAACCAAGAATGAATTGGAAAGGAGCTACTACCTGACCAAAAAGATAAAGAAATTTAGGATAAATATGAGCATACAGATGGAAACATTTCCCACTGCTGGTATGAACCCTTTTATAAAGAATTTAAGCCACATAATACTTGCTTGCTTTTTCTTTGTGTGTTTGCTTGTTTGTTTGTTTGTTTGCCTTTCACAAAGCCTTTAAAAGTAGTTCATGAGTAGTGATGAGAACCAGAGGTCTATGTTCACAAACAGCCATAAAAGGAAACAGGAGTGGACAGTTGTTCCATATAGCAATTTTTTGTTTATCAGAAGATATCTTGGTTTTATTTTCTGTCTTCTCATTTCCATCAGTTCAAGTTTTTGAAGTTGACAACTGTAAGTTATATATAAGCAGTATATCTTACCAGAAAAATTCTGGGCAGCTGATATTTGTTTCCAGTCTCTGCTTCTGGCTGAGAGAGGGTCCCTGTTGTAGTCCCAGCTGAGAAGCTCCAATAGCAGGCAAGAGAAGAGAGAGGGGTGTCTGCTTCTCTTTCAGTAGAGGCTTCTCACTGAGGGACAATAATTAGCATTTTATGCTGTGTGATTTTTTTCTGTTCATATTAAATATTTAACAAGATCTAACTTCAAAGATAAGTATGACATGCTTGGATTTGAGGAATTGTTTTGGAGTCTCTGAACACTGCTGCTAAATTGTCCTTACTAATGCTGAGTCAAAGGGCATTTTTTTGTTTTATGTGTGTGGGGCACATGATGGTGTTACGTTTCTAAGCATGAAGGGAAATGAGATAGTCATTGCCAGATGTTTTGTTTTATGTGATTATTTCAAAAGTAGATACTGAAAGGTATATCATGGAATCACAAGCTGGTTTGTGTTAGAAGGGACCTTAAACATCATCAAGTCCCAAACCCCTGCCACTGGCAGGGTCACCTTCCACTAGACCAGGTTGCTCAAAGCCCCACCTGTACACTCTCAGAAACTATAGTTTCTGAATAGGAGCTGCTTCAGCACAGGTGTTTCTGGTAGTGAATTTTCTTCATCTCTTTCAAGTGGTGAATCTGTTGGCCATTGATATTAATCTGTTGCTCTTTTTCTCCTGTTCCACACTGATCTGGAAGTTGGGATATGCACCCCTGCTGAAGGTGGCTGGAATAACAGGTAAAGATGAAATTTATTATTTAAACCATCTTTGGCATCAGCAATCACAAAACTGTAGGTTAGGTAATTTAGTGAAACAGTATGTCAGGATTGTCCTGTGGAGGAACTAGTTACAGCCAAAAAGGCTCAGTTGAAGAGTGCGAGGTGTGGCAGAAAACAGAGGCAAGGACATTTTCTGCAAGACACAGCGTACTGATTAATCTTAGAGTAAGATTTCTTACCTTCCCATTTATTTATTTTAAATGAGAAATATGGTTAATGGTAACTAATTCCATGTTTAAAATGAAATGAAAAGGGGAGAGAAAAAAAAGTTGCAAGGGGCCCAGGTGAAAAAGATGCGATTGTTTGCTGCCTTTATTGGAAGTGTTCGCAAAGCTTCTAATGAATCAGATTCGTGGTTTAGAGCTGTTACGCAGTGTTAGCGTGGTTTCCACAAAGATCACTGCTGCTTACTACTATCACTCAGGCACTTTCTGATGGGCTGAAAGACATCTGCTCAGCTTATTTCATTTAACTTGAAGGAGAACTTTTTAGGTTAAAAAAAAAGAAATTGGAAGAGGAAGCAAAGGTCTTATGTGGTGATTAATTGTTATTATAGAAATACTCAATTATCATGCAAAAGATCTGATAAGACATAAACTGTGCTGAAAAATCCCCTCATCTGGTTAGGTAACCTGGTGAAAGCTGAATATATCCTAATATGTCATTTGCCTTATTGTAGCCATTTAAATCCCATGATGTAATACAGGGTGCAAATCTCAGATCAAACTATTTTTAGCTGCCAGTCTGTCACAAGGAACTTTTTCCAGTGCACTGAGGTAAAGAAGTGGGCAAGAAGAAGGGAAGTTTGGTATGGCTCCAAAAATTCATCTTTTTTTATGGCACAAGCTGTGGACTGTGAAACTAGTTAGGTGCCAGAAAACTAGTTGCCACCCTGACTGTCCTGGCAATTCTGATTTTTGGCAGAGAAGCTAGGAAAGCTTTCCAGCTGGAGAATCAAGGGGGAATCACTCTGCCTGAGAAGAGGCCTGGATAGCACTAGCACATATGAGGAAGAGGGCCCTACTCTATAAGAGGACATCCTTGGAGGGATTGGCACAGCTAGTCCCACTGCTGCATGAGGTTATACTGGGAATCATGGTGTGAATGCCAACAAGTTGAATAGAGTGGTTTTTGGGAGGACTTTTTCAAACCTCTCTGAAAGTCCTTCCATTTTATGGGGGCAAAGTAATCAAAATATGTTATATTAAACCAATCATCTGAGGCAGCAAAATGAAGTACTTTCAGCCTGTTTTTTGAGCCATCATTCTCTCTGGCTCTCTCTCCATACGTATCTGTGTGTAACCTATTTTAAGCGCACAGTATTTGAATTCTAAAGCCAGTTGAAAGTGTTACACTTGGCATGTGTTAGAATTTCTTGTGTGCCAGATAAAGCCTGGGTCCTTTGGAAGAAAGCAACGCCAATCAATCTGCTTCACAGTAGGGGTAATGTATGATTTGTAAGTTTTTAATCATGTCGCAGAGTTTTGGAATAATGTCCTTGAGAGCTCAGCCTGTGTTTTTCATCAGCTGACTGCCTCTGTGTGAGCACTGGGAAGCCAATAATCTGGGGATCATCGCTCACAGAGAAGGTGTTAAGAGTACAGACAGGGCTTGATCAAATGGCTAAGGATTTCAGTTTTCAGCTGGGCTATGAACTTTGAGTAAGATCTTGATAAACAAACAGCCATCCTGGTGGGCCTGATTTCACAAGAGTGCCTCAAGTGTGGCTGGTTTGTAGAGGTGTAAGACTGATCCTTAGAATGTTTTGTTAGCTGATAAAATTCCATTGGTCATCCAGGCTGTGCCTTTGCACGTGCCCCTGGACATGTAGCTTTTTGTGAGTCCTGAGAAACTTAGCATTTACAGCATCCACGGAATCAAAGGAATGATCCACACACCACTGTGCTGCTGCCTTGGGGTGCAAGGGATGCCTGCAGGTGGGCTGCTTGGAAATCAACTGGTGTGTATGTGCTGCAGAGCCTTGGGCAAAGCAGCTCCCCTTCAGGAGACAGTGTGTGTGGTATTGCTCTCTTTATACACTATCTGCCAGTACGTGTGCCTCCTAAATAGGGAGGGAGGGCTTTTCTCCTGTGCTTTCTCCTTCTTACAGTGACACACTGTGCTAGGCAAGAGTGCTTTTTCCCCTTTCTGTAGAAGCTTGGACATAATCATATGAGTTATTGGACCAGAGGGACTTGCTCATCTGGACTGTAGAAAGTTTAGGTTTTGATCTCTGCTTTAAGAATGCCTTATAAATGTTCTCTAATGACTGCTTAATAAGGGATGCTCAGGCAGCCCTCAGCATGGGGGTTAGAATGCAGATCTCCCCAGTGCCTGGTGGCTGATAGAGGAATAAATTCATTAAAATGGAGAGAAAAAGTGCTTTGAAAATTGCAAAGCATTCATGTGTTATGGTAACAGATGCCAATTAATTAACTAGAGACATAAAATTGAGAGTAATCTAAACCAGAGACTGAAAATAATCTAAAATAGATGAAGTTGAAAACCATGTCAGAGTTTTTAACTAGGCTATTGGGCAGGGAAAGAAAGCTTGCAACAGGTCTTATTGCTGAGTTTAAATGACTGGTTCTGGGATTCACTGATGCTAGCATTTATTTTCTTTTACCTGTGTATGTTTGCCTTCTTTTGGAGAGGATGTACGGAATGCAGAATTAGTGAAGCTTCATATTCTGGTATTTTAATAATAGCTGTCTGAACAGTTGGTCATTGTTGGGCCCTGCCTGAGAAGGAAAATGATACTGCTGCAAGGAGGAAAAAAAATACTGCATTGAAGTGAAGGGTTCTCAGCTGGAGAGCCAACTTGATACCAACAGACAAGAGCCTGCTCCAGATCGTGCAGCTGATGATACCATTACAATGCAGTGCTGGCACCACAGCACTGAAATTTCTGTTCAATTTTTAAGAAAACATAAATATCTGTTTTTAAAACAGATTTAAAAAAAAAAAAATGCTAATTAAATGTTGAAGTGGGTATTTAGAAATAGAGGAGTACCTTGAATATTTTCATTGATAACATTGACATCTCTTCTCATTACTGCTGATCTAGTATTCCTTCCTCTTTATGGTTGTTGAAAAGATTATTCTTAGGAAATAAAGACATACGTGGAGATTTCTGGAGGCAAAAATAAATACACAGTGTCTCATGAAGTCATAAGTGAATAGGATCCTATTCCAAATATTTTGTAAGTGGGAGATGGGATAGGAACTGAGGCAGAAGGAGCTAAACATGTTTCCTGAGGTCAGCCAAGAGGGAGGCAGTAGGAGGTCTGATGAGTACTCCCTGCCCCATGATACCAGACCTTGTTTGGAAGGTACAAAACTTAGGGGTTTAAGCTAAAGTTTGTACTTGATATGGCAATTACAAGTGAGGCTAACACATGATGAGATAGATTTAACAAACATGCATACTATGGCATAAATGTAAATAAACATGGAAATACACAATCTCTAGTTATTAATGGCCCTATGTCCTTCCAGCCTCTAAAAGAATTTAGTACAATAAACCCTCAAATACCTAGTGATAGATTTTTTTCCGTACTACAGATAAAGATACTCCTGATAATTACGATGATTTCTTTGGAATTTAATGTAAAATCAGAAAATAATTTAAAATTCTTTTTTTTTCCCCTCATTTTTTTTCCTCTTTTTTTTTTTTAGAAGATTTTTTCAACTCTGCATTAAACTGTCTTTAATTCTTAGCTGTGTCACTTTACATTAGTGCTTACGAGCATGAAGAAAGATTTTAGTATCATCAGCTGCGATTTGTAAAGTGATTGTTCTGTAAGACAAGCTATTTTTCAAAAATACAATTCAGCTTCTTGCAGTGTGCCTATCTAAATTTTGGGGGGGGATCATGAACTTTAGTTACATGGGAAATATTTTACAAAAAGTAATTTCAGGTATCCTCAAGACGCCCACAAAACCTCATTAATTCAGATCTATTGTTTCTGAAGCAAAATGTGAGAAAATTAAGATTCTGGGCTTTAAAAAAGCCATGGAGTTATGCTGAGGAAGACAGATGAGCTGCTGCGCTTCACAAAGAAGAATCTTAGAGGAAGGTGTTGCTTTGCAAAGCTTTCTTTTGTGCTATTAGTGGAGCTTTAGCTACACTGCAGCAGAGAGGGAAGAAAGGAAGCCAGGATGAGATACTGTATTTACTGAATAGTAAGTTCAAAAGTCTGAAAAGGCAGGCTTTTCAATGTCCCGACCTAAATTTATCATAATGGCATGAGAGAGGCGGATACTAAAATACTTCAGTGTCATACCAAATGGATGGATTTGTATGTCATGCTTATACTGCTAGATTGTCGGATATTCTTCTAATCCTTGTGAGAAAATCTTATTTTGTTAAGCAGGATTGAAAAAAATCCTCTGTGGGAATACTATACTGTATAAACTATAATTCAATTTTTAATAGGTATATACTATAATGTAACATAACTCCTATTACAGAAGGCTGTTCAAAACTCTGTCCCTGTGCGTACTGGTGTCAGTGTAAAATCTAGGTGGATTCTTTGGGGAAACTTTACTCTTCAGATACTCCAAACCGGTTTCTAAAAGATACAAGCATACCAAGGACATTGAACAGATATTCTAGACACACATCTATCAAAATTCTAGAGCAAGAAGCTCTGAAAAGAGAGCCAGGCCATAGGCATGTTTTGTGCTTTTCAGCATGTTCATTGAACTAAGATAAACCTCCTCCTCCTGGGAGTTGGTAAGGTACAGAATTAGCAGCAAGATACATTTGCGTCACAGGCAGCTGAAGCAGAGTGTAAGGAAGCCTGGGGTGCTGAGAGAAGACCCCCGGATGTGTGTGTTGTACTTCAGTTTAGCAAGGATGTGGGGGGAAGGAGGGTTGTTGAGAGCAGAGTTAAGGGCTGAGAGTAGAAAGTGTAGCTAAGACAGGAAGGAGTGTTGGTTGTTGTATTTGTTTGGTTTGTGGGTTTTTTTTAAACACATAGACCATAACAGAGTTTCTAAAAAGGTAAGGCTTAAGGATTACAACGTATATAGTGTTATTTGCTTTTTGGAGGGCTCCTTAGGAAATTTTTAGAGCATTTATCATCTTCGTTATAACTTGAATCCATGCATTAAACCTGTGTTTTAAGATTATTTTGTAAATATTTTCTTTCTCACCAAAACCCTGAAAAACTGTGTGTTATCACTTCAGTAGAGTGGCAGGATTTTTTCTGAAGTTTCTTCATTGGCTAAAATGTCCTAGCTTTTACTTTGGTCTTGACAGTTAAAATGAGATGATTCTAATTACAAAACAAAAAAAGTTACCTTTTATTAAACTTGCCACAAAATACCACTGGTTCACTCAGCTGGTTTTCATGTGAAGTGTCAGCAGGAGATCTGTACCTTTTGGCAAATAGCCAAGTGTTACTAAGGATTGCATCCAGCTTTTTGAGATCAAGTGATGGCGGGAGATAAATGGTATTATTGCCACCATAGAGACTGTTGAGAGCGGAAGTGACAGGTTATTCAGTAGGTTGCAAATTGAACTGATGATACTGGATAGAGACAGTAAAATTTAGTCAGGCTAAATTATTATAATTGTACCTTCTGAAATGAAAACCTTTATAGCAATGAAAATAAATGATATCCTAGAAAATCCTTCTTAGCCTGACTCCATTCAGTTTCTCTCTACTTTGGGTTCTCTGGGCTTTATTTCTATTCCATCTATGGAAATACAGTGCTACCAGATTACTCTTCAGCCAGTAAATCCAAATCCAGTATGGGAGTTAGCAGAGCCCAGAAGGAGGTATGCTGATAATGACTTCAGCAGAGCAAGAAAAGACAAGAATGACACCCATTTAGTATCCTTCACATGCAACAAAGCAGCATCAAGTTTTTTAAGCATGGCTGCTGCAAACCTCTTTGGAATCCAGACTCATTTTTTGTACAGTGAATATGTGTCAGCGTTTGATATTTTAAATTAGTATGATTCAATTCTGCTTCTGGTTCAGTGACAATATTTATGCTAGAAATATCAAGAAATCTTATTCCACTACCCGGGGCGGGGGGTAGGGTGGGGGTGGTGGAAACCTATGAAAGAGATAAAAGTAGATGAAGAATTACGTACATCCACCCACATTTTCTCATTCCTGAAGGGCATCTCTTTTCCTTCTCTTGGTGCTGGGAATAATCTTTCTTTTTACTGTATTTTTGAGCAACCTCCCCTAGTACATTTTATCTTGCTAATAAACGATTTTTCTGGTAGTTCTAATTTTAAGTGTGTTGGAGACACTACCTGTGTTTTAAACTTGGTACTGAATGACTATGGTTTATAAAACTTAATCCTAGAAAATGAGAAACACAATTTTCATCTTTTTTAAGAACTCAGATACCATGGTGAAGAGCATGAAATAGATGATGATTGTGTATAATTTTTTGAGTAAATCAAAGTTTGAATTTGTATCCACTTTCACTTATGAGAAATCAGCCAAGGCTTTTGGAAAAACTCTACAAAGTTGAGTCATTCCAGTGGTAGTTGAAAATGGCATAGGTATGCTGTCACAAAGGCTTGTTTTGTTGCTTTTGAGACATCTCCAGTAAGTGAAGAATAAATAGAAAATACTGCTACTACTCACTGTGAAGAGCTACATCAAAATTTTCACTTTTGTTCTGGAAAGTTTTATAAGAACACTAAAGTTATTTCCTTTCTGTTTCTTTCTGAAACTGGGCAAGCTTATGCCCCTCTTCACCATGGGGTGCTTTTGTTTTGGCAGGAGAAAATGCAGGTAAATGAAAGCAGTCTTCACATCCTTGTGAAAGATTTCTATTCATTTCCCTTCCACATGGAGAGGAGGACCTAAGAGCAGTTTAACCAGGTCAGATCACTTATCCATTATCCTGTCTTTGAGGCCTGAAGTAGGTGTTCATAGAAAAATGTAGGATGAGAGCCTGAACAGTGATGATTATATAAAGAATGACTATGGGTTGAAGTCAGGCTTCTTTGTACAGAAAAGAGAAGCCGCAGCTCTGTCCTCACTAATCAATGTAGAAGGTTTTTCCAAGCATGTCCTTAAAACAAATTTTGAGATAAAAAGAAAGGCAACTCAGTTTTTTTTTTAAATCAGGGTGTCGAGCACCAGAGTGAGGCTGTTCATTTGAATTTTATTTTATTTTATTCATTTTCTTTAAAGCTACTGAGCTGATATTTTCACAGCACTGTATATGATGACTCCAAGGTCTCTGTTCTCTACTGGTAATCACCAGTAAGGTTCATTTTAACTTCATCTCTGTGTGCATGTTCTATGTTTATCTACATTCGATTTATTCTATCACCTTATCCCCCAGTCATTTAAGCTCACAAGTTGGCCCTAGATAGTTGGATCTCATCTTTATTATCTTGGATAAGAGACCCATATCATATCATTTCCCATAGCAAATAAAAATTTCTTTAGGAGGTGAGAGACCTCTTTGTTTTGGAACATGTATTTGAGTTTAGGTCTTCAGTGTCTCTGCTGGTTTGTTTTGAATTGTCATGTTTTTAATTTTTTGTTGTGTTTCTGGAGGAGGAGAAGGGGTTCTACTCTGAACCCAGGCTGTTATATTTGGATATCCATGTCATATCCATCTGCTTTTGGCTTGAGAGCTTAGGCAAAAGCAGTTTGGATTCTGCTCTACCTATGAAGTTGCTCAGCACATCCTTTGCCTAACGCTGAATTTGTTGGTATCAGCTCTGCTGCCTCACCAATATCTGAAGCTCAGTGCTCTGCATCAGGCTTCTATTTCTGTTCTATTTATCTTGGGCTGATGTTATAGCTAAGGAAAGAAGCACCGATGTCACAGCCTGTTTCTAACACAGTAACAATTCACTTCCTGCAGTACTTTTGGACAAATATACTTGGAGTGATTGTATTTGTGTTATTTTCATCTCTCTCTGAATTCTTAGCAGGACTCGCATTCTCAGGATTTCTTTTTCTCTTTTTTTTTTTCCCTGACTTGAATTATTCCTAAATTTCTGCATTTTGTCTGCTCTAGACCTAGATGATCCACAGTCAAAGATTTACCCTTCTCTCTAAACCCTGCCTCTCTGTTTATCTTCCTGTTCTTCTGCTTTTCTAATGCAAACAGCAGAGTGAACTCTCCTCCTGAGGAAATTGCTTGGTGTCGCACATTCACTAAGCTACAACTTACCATGATGGCAAATTTAGTGAGACTGTGAAAAATGGTGGTCTCACTGAATCTAACACCTCTGTTGATTTTACTGGGGTCTGATTTTCCCCCAGTATTAAATTGCCAGGATTAAATATAAATATTAGTGAGTGGTTGAAAGCCAAAGAAAACAACCTGAAGATTCTAAATTTGTTTAACGCCCACATTGGAAAGTCAGAGCAACAAGTGAAATTAAACAATAGAGATTTCAGTACTCATGTGGAGGGTAGGAGGTGAACTAGGTACACTTTATGGAGTTCACTGAAAGCCTTGGTGGCTGTGGTGTCAGCTCTCTGTGTCCTGGGCTGCCTGTGGCTCTGGCCAGCTAAGGATGAGCAGCACCACTGTGCAGAGTCCCCACTGCAGCAGGAATACCTTGAAGTGACTCGAGGTTGCCCATACACTGCAACATCTATTCTATGTTAAGGGGCATGACTTTGGTTTAGGAAAAGACTAGCAAAGAATTGCAAGAGATGCAGCTATGGCTACTATAATTATTTTTTTTTTTTTACAGAACAGAAAATGCTTTGTCATTGCATAGCATTGTGGAATGGAAGGAACACATACAGCATTGTGTGGATCTGATCTGCTGGTTAAATGCAAGCTGGTGCTGGATCTCGTTCTGAGCAAAGGCTAAAATAGAAGATGACAGTCTTTAGATGGCAGAGCAAAGGCTTGTCGATAAAAGGACTAATGCTGTGGAGGGTCTGTCTCCTGCTCTCAGAGACTTCTGGCAGAGATGACTGCCTTTTGGGAAGCAAGAAAGGAAAGTGGGTTATTTCCTGGTCACGCAGACTTGACGTCTGTTAGATGGTATGAACTGGCATAGCATGACTGGCAACTTATCTGATTTGCTGTAGATGCTGTTACCAATATGGATGTAATCAGAAGTCTAGTCTGTTTTGAAGAAAGATGGCATAGATGTTTTTCTGTTTCTTTGGGCATCTTCAATACATGTTGTAATTCATAAGGTGCAGTGACCTGGCTGGGAGATGTGATTCTACACATTTGGCTGGGTGTGTACGTGGCATTTTGTTAGGAAACACAGACAAGCCTATTAGTTTATGTTGAAACACAGGATGGTGACTTCTACAAATTCTACATTTTTGTCTTGTTTAGCTAAACACTTTCAAGAATAATGAACAAAACCAGACAACTATTAGAGGATTTTGTGGATTTTAATGTGACAACTGGGAACTACAGGATTAAAACAGACATCAAAATACCATATGCTGGCTTTTGTCTCTTACGGAATCAATTCAACTGCATGTAACTTTAGGTTCTTATTACTGCAGAGGTGAAAAATGCAACCTTACCAGGCTTTGTAATCAAATCCAAAACCTTGGATCCCAAACCACCATTGCACTTAAATGCTCTGGACACTTGTTCTTTATCTTCTTGGAGGTAAAAATAAATCTGTGAAGAAAATGTAGTAATTCTTCCTTATGTTTGGACATACTCATTCCCCTCCTTCTCATGAATGGCCCTTAATGTTTTCCCTGCTAGTGGGTTTCCTTTGGTCTTGTGCAGATACCTGATGGATGATCGACGCCCTGTAACCTCTATTCTCTGGGACTCCCAGACTAACCTTGAAGCCTTCAGGTGTCACATATATTCAGTGCCTTGGAATTTTTTTCCAGCCATTTTAATCCTCTATCATCAATCTGTTAACAGTCATTGCATGTTTTGTTTCATCTCAGGAAACATCTGGAATAGTCATACATATTTAGTGGGTTTTTTTTTTTTGAAAGGATCTTTTTTTATTTGGTCTCATATGTCATTTTTCTTCTTTCACATATCTTGCTTAGCTACCTATTTTCACTTGAATATATCAGATCATGAACTTGTAAAGTGGATCCCTGGCCTGCCTTCAAATAACGTGTCTGAGCAATTCATTATTAATACTGCTTTTTAATAGTTTTCCTTATTATCTACGAGTTGTTTGAGATGCCTTTTCAAAACCAGCAAATAAAAAAAAAACTTAAAATCTTTTCTAAATGACCAACTATTGCAACTAGACACAAGCATAA
This sequence comes from Ara ararauna, assembly GCA_028858755.1. Classification (NCBI taxonomy): domain Eukaryota; kingdom Metazoa; phylum Chordata; class Aves; order Psittaciformes; family Psittacidae; genus Ara; species Ara ararauna. The sequence goes on along the minus strand of CM054376.1, from coordinate 83,442,651 downwards.
CAGTGCAAATATTTTAAATAGTTAACTACCTGATAAAAAGCTGAATGAAGGCAGAAATGCAATGTTTATCTAACAGCATGGCAGCCACAGTAATTTTAATTAAAAATAATTATAGTGCAAATCTTTGGTATAACAACACTTTGCAAGGAAAAATTAAAAAAAAATTAGATTTGGTGCTTATCTCTGTTCTCTGGTCTTCAAACCACATTTCGGAGGACAATGCTTCAAGCACTAGGCTAAAAAGTAGTAATAAAATGGTGGTAAATAGGCTGAGGTGGAGAAGACATTTATCTTTTTCCTTCAAGTAATGCCGCTTACAACTAGGAGTGCAAGAATCTGAAGAAGGATCAAAAAGGGAAGAAAAATTAAATTGAAAGTCCCTTCTGAAATACAGAGTTCTGGTCCTGAATTTGCCCTGGGGGAGGGAGAAGGGAGTATGAGTAGGGTCTGACCCTCATGCCAACACAGAGTTGGGAGATAGAAGTATCCCTGAGCTCTGCAATTTACTTGAAGCCCTTTTGTCTGAGCGCTCTATTTGCTGTATACCTGCCATTTGCTGGGTTAAGGGGTTGTTTTTCTTTTTCCTCACTACTACTTTGGGAAGAGAAGATGATTTTGTAATTTGAACCACAAGTAAATGTAGCATCATTCTTGGCCTAGTACATTTAAGGACTTGGCTTTCAACCTGATTTTAAAACTTGCTCACACGTACTGCTGGCTTCTATGTTTTAGAAAGGAGCTCTAATGTCCCAGTGAGCATTAAGGCTTGGCCATGTTCTGTTCAAATGTAACAGTTCCTTGGAGCTGTAGGAAGTTTTATTTCTGTTGCACATCTGCAGTAAGAACCAGGCATTTGAAATCTGAACCCTGTAAGAGCCCAGGTCTCGGAGATACTGATCGTCTCCTACAACCTTTTGTCTGCTTTCTGTTCCCATTGCAGTCAGCAGGAGACAAGACTCTCTGCAGCTTGCACGATCAGGCTCGTGGGGGTTGCTTTTGGAGGAGGTGGTCTGACAATGTGTTCAGCTGGCTGGCTGATCTCTCGTCAGGCAGCTCCATGTGTTATTGCACATCCCAGATATTTCTGCTGTCAGCTGAAGGTACAACAATGTCTTCATTGTGTGGGCTCGAACTGAAAAGTTGCTAAGTGAAAGCAAGCTTGACTAATGGATTTAACTTTTTTTTTTTTGTAATTAAATTTGATTTTTAAAAAAAAGATATGAGTCTTCGTGTTAGAATATTGTCTGGTTTGTGAAGGGACATCTTATATAGGAACTTCTGTGTTGTAGTCATTTTCCTGGTTAATAATTAAAGCAGTTTAATAATTAAGGAAAAAGATTAAGTCACAGGTGGGGCTTCCATCCATTTCAGAATAACAGTCAGGTAGCAATGAAGCAGGTAGTTGACTTGAGAACTCCAGCACTTTGAGGTGATGGAGGCAATTCGTATGTCACGAGGTCCCCAAAGCATCTTCAAATGTAATAGTGAAAGCTTAGTATGACTGGAAATGAAAACTAGAACTGAATAAATGGGAGGTGGGGAAGAAGAAAAACCTCACCTGGTCACAGTGTTTTCAATGGAGGACTAAGGAAAATTTTTTGCACAGTCCCTTTTATGAATAAGGGAAATTATTGACATTAATGCAGGAACACTTATACAGGAGGCAAGAGTGGATAACTTCATGGCTCCTTTTTCCTTACCTTCCATGAATAAAAGAATTTCTGGAGGGTGAATATACTAACATAAAAGCCAAGTTCTACTTTCTACAGAACTCTAAACACTTTAGCTGTAAATTGTCATATAGTTAAAAAAAAAAAAAAAAAGAAAAGAAATGCTGTGGCTAGCACGAGGCACTGAAAGAGCTCATTTTTAGAAATATGAAGTACCTGTTAATCCCACTGAAGTCAAAGGGAAATTGCACAGAACCTCAAAAAAGCAAACCAAAGCTATCTTAAATTAGCCATTAAATTTGAAGGAATAATTGGAATGCCTACCTTAACACTTATTGAGTAATAATAATCTTTTTGTTCCCTTACTTACACATAACTATTTTGAGTATACTGAGCATATACTTTGACTATACTCCAAGCCTCCATTCTCAAATGGATCAGAACCCTGTTTGTTGCCTTCCTAGTCAGACCTTTGGTCTTGATTTCTTTTATTTTCACTGGAGTTACAGTTAGGCTGTATTTACCCAAAGTGCAAAGTGTACTGACAAGTGAAAGCTGGCAGTTTGAAATTATTCCATCTTTTCCACAGGCTGAGTTTATCCTTATCTTGAGCAATTATGTTGGTAGTACCACTTTTGTTCTCCAGGCAGCAACACTGCCAAAGATTTTGGTGCAAAACATTCTGCCTAAAATAGTTAAAACTAAATCAACTGGTGGATGTGGAACAGTAAGCACACAAAAAGCAGAAATGTACCTACAAGAGTTCTTCATGTAAGTAGTTTGGTTTAAAAAGAGAAGCAATTATGTTGGCAAGACTGTTGCTGGTTCCCTAGGACAGGGGCTGCTTGGGTGCAAGAATTTCTTGGGCAGTAGCAGTCACAGGCAGAGGCTGTTGGTGGGGAGAGAGGCTGTACACCCTGTAGCCCCAAAGCTTCTCAGTAATGCACGCAAAACTGATTTTTCTGTGCTTGTGAGGAAAGGTTATGGTGAAGGGTGAGAGAGGAGGTAGATGTCTGTGCTGTGGGCAGTTTGCTATCAGCACAGCTCCTTCCCCAAGATCCTGCTCTTTCTTCCCAGTCCCCAACAAGCTGCAGCACAACAGCTTATTCTCTGTATTCTTCTAGCAGCTATAACATGATGAAATACAGGTAACAGTAAAGGACTTAAACTGAACTTAGTTGAGTGGCTTAAGGTTTGAAACCTCTTGTAGCTGCATCTTCCTAGATCTTACTGTTTTGGTGAAAGTATCTATGTGCCTGTGCAAGTTCAGTATAACTCATTGTCAGTTTAAAAGTACAATAATTTGCCTACAGTTACCTGAAGCCCAATGCAGATGTTGTTGCCAGTAGCCTGTGTAAAGATCTTTGCAGCTGATGATTATCTTTCCAAATGATGTAAAGAATTGATACATATTCAGTAATTTTCTGAGATAGTGATATCTTTTTTTTTTTTTATTCCATTAGTTATGTCTGGCTCCACAATGCAAAGTTAGAGCATTTCCAGGATGTGTGTCTGCAGCAGAGGGTACTCCTGGATCAAATAATGTAGCTGTAGTCATAGTGGCCCTGGTGTGGGTCTAGCATGTCCTAGCTGTGCATGCTCACTCATCTGGAATTCTTTTGCATGGAATATGAGCAAAGACAACACAAATTGGTTTTGTATCTTGTACTTCCGTTCAGCCAGCTCACTGCTGGGCCATCAAATATTCAAATATATGTTCAATATTATGTTTCCTTGAGTCTAATTTATTATTGATGGAGAACACTGTTCTTCACTTGGACTATTGCTGTGGTTAATGTTATGACCAGGCAGAGTCACCCTCTGCCTCCTGCTGTGCTGGTTCCCTTCCTCAGGCAGCTGAGACAGGGTGAGATGCACAGCTGCCTTACAGAGGTGAGCTGTGTTGTCCATCCAGCTTTTCAATACTGTCGCTGCATGTAATCCAGCCAAGAGAGGAGATAAAAGTGTTCACCCTGAAGCAGTCTCCCAGTCTGTTTTTAGATGTGAGAGATTACTGTAGCATTGCTAACGAGTAGGAGAGCCTAATGCAACATGGAGCTTGCTAGTGCCACTTGGAGTAAGAATTTGCAACTTCTGTGGGAAATATTGTTCATTTAAATGCAAATAACAAAATCTGTTGACAAAACTGTTTTCCATGGGATTGGTCTAATGAGCAGGGAGAGAGGTTGCAAACAAGTAATTTTGAATTATTCACTCTAACTCATAGCAGACATTAGACCAACCAAGTTAGATTAAAAGGCTGCTTCTTTATAAGCAGGCAGTGCTAAGTGTGATGATGAATCAGGTCTTTTCACAGTAGTTGTAGCATTGGTTCTCTCTCTGAAATAGTTATTCTAGACTCTCTGAGGAAAAATTTATTTGTGCTTTTATTTAAAGAAAACATTTGAAAACCTAGGTATAGCTTGGTCTTGCTTTTCCCAACTGTGAGAAAATATTTCTGTTTTTAAACAATTTAACAGCTGCAAGAAAGCTACAGTCATCTTTGATCTGCCAGTGAAATTTAGTTTTCGTTATTAACAAAACCTGATATCTGGATAGGATATTTAAGAAATGATTGTGGACCAGTTGTAACCATTGATGAGCAAGCAGGAGTCAGCATTAAAATTGTGTTTATCAGAACAGATGCACAGCCTAAACGCATAGAGAAAATTGAGTCCCTCCAAAGACACACTGCTCCTTCTGAGGTCTGCCATGAATCCCCTGTTGCCTTCAAAATTCAGAGTCATTGGCTGTGAGTGTGTACCTGGTTTTGGTGGGAAGCTTGAGTATCTCTGTCTAGAGAGTCTTAAGCAACTTACTGCTGACCAGTGCAGACTTTTGTTGAAATACGACATTATTGGTAGCAATGTGGGCACTTCAATAATTAGATACGGGTTTTCTGGATATCTCTGTGATCCATTTAGGTTCCTAAATGCCTATGTTATTGCAGGTTATATAAAACTAGATTCATGTGTCTTACTGGTGTCACTGGCACTATATACTTGGGTGATTCATGTCCTTAACTATTTTAAGGAGGAGGCCTCAGAAAGGTGTATCACTAACTGCAATGCTAAAATAGGTTTGAGATTATCCTCATTCGGAATTCTGCTTTTTGTTACGTTGTACTGAATTAAGTCAGATACTGAACAGGAGTAGAAACAAAGTGATAGAGGTGGTGGCATTTCATGTTAGGTTGCTTGTACAGTGCTTGTGATCAGATAAGGTGGAACAAAAGTTTAACATGGCTAAGTAGATGTTTTCAGTGTTTGAAAGGCAATTAAAAGAAAAAAAAGACAGCTTATATGAGAAATCTGCCCATTATTATATCCAAAGAGGCAATATAATAGAGCATTGTATTTGGAAAGTACAAGAACTGTTTTTGATTTTATAGTTATGTAGTACTTAATGTGGTATTCCCAGAAGAGAAAAAATAAGAATAAATCCACAGTTTCAGCCAGCCAAGTGAGGATGGCTAAAAAAAAGCAGTCTGGAGAGGTGAAAATGTAATTATTTCCTCCAGCAGCAATCACATTGAAAAGGAACTAATTTGTCTATGCACTGTTACCTTTTGAGATACTCTAGAGTATTCTGCAGGGCCTCCAACTGCAGTGCCAGAAGAGCTTGGGTCTCCCATAGGTCCTGTGCAGACATTTTGGGTATCTTTCAGCCACCCAGAAGTACTGGGTGCTTTTGTTTAGGCAATGGAACCCCAAAGGAGTATTGAGCGCTGATTTTTACATGTGAAAAATCAGGTTCAAGGATGCTCCTAACTTTTTATTTTATTGGGAATATAGGGTTCTAACAAAGAATTCAAGTGCTTAAGTGCTGTGATTAATCTCGTCTGGGGAAGGAAATTTCTCCTACATAACAGCTAAGGACAGCTGCATTCCATGTATTTATCCAGCTTTCCTGGGAATACTGGTCTTGAAGAAAATGCCTTGATTGCATGGAAGGAAACAATGCAAAATTACGAATTTGGCTGGACCATAATGGGGGCACAGATCCACCAATGCAGATTAAGAGCTGTGCTTTTATTGATCATGGGAACCTTTGGTGACGCTTGCACCACTGATCTCTGTCCCCTGAATGCAACACTGTAGGAAACACATGTATTCGTTTGTTTTACATGTTGCTGTCTCATTGGTCTGACTGCAGAAGGACGATGCTGGACATGAGCACAATCAGATGTTTTGTTGTGCCTGAGATGAATCATCTCAAATAAAATAAAGGGGAGAAATACGGCCTGCAGAAAATACCTACTCTTGGATTGATAAATGGAGAAAGATGAGTGTGCATGTGAATTTACTTTTGTGCGCAGGACTGGTGTTACTGTTTGTGCTTTGTGAGGTTTTTTTGTTTGGTTTTCTTTTCTGTCAGTAAAATGGCACTGCTTTAATGTTTAAGCTTGCATTTCTTTAAGAAATACATAAATGTTAAAAAGTTGAAGCCTAAACATGGGAATGAAATGACTGTGGGTAGTGCTTATTCCTCCTAAATGTGAAGGGAGATGATTATCTACAAAACCAGCTATTAAAACCCACTATTGAGCACAAAACCCCATTGGTGAGCCTCAGGACTCACAGTTGTGCCAGGCCAGGAGGTGTATGGAACTATCAGAAAGTCACATTTGTGCCTCCACACCTTAAATCAGTTCAGGAGAGGTCTGCTTTAAGTCCAGGAGCCTTCTACTGCAGGTCAGAGCCCATTTAAGCTTTAGGCAGGCAAATATAGAACATTTCCAAATATTTTGCTATTAACTTTGTGGTATATTAAATATCTTCTGAGTTTTTTTTCTTATTCCATCAGGCAACACAGATCTTCTTTCCCTTATGCTTATGAAGTTTGCACTTCTATTACATTCTTGGGTTATTCATATTTGTTCTTTAAAGAAATCCTGACAGTAGTTGTTCATCACACTCATATTTTTAGTTAAGATGGTTGTAGCTTGAATTGAAGATGCTTTCCTTTGTTGGAAATCCTTTATTTGTCTGCTTTTCAAATCTCGTTTAAAACAAACACCCATTTACTTGAACTCCACTGTTTAAAACCAAACCAAAACAAACCACAAAAAAAGCCAACCCACAGATCCAGAATGGCTGATTAAAAGCTGGCTAGTCCTGCTTGTATGTGTGATATTATCAGGCTGGCCTTTTCCTTTCCAGATGTCACAGTTTTATGTGGTGTTAAATGATACTCTCATTACCCAGATGGTCTAAGAAGTGAACAGCTTCTGGGAGGTATATAGGTTTTAATTTATATCCAGGCCCTATAAAAAGAGAAGCTGGTCAGTAAAGTGTCTGAATATTGCAATACTCATTTGGGAATGGAAGTCCTGAACCAACTGACTGCATGCTTGACCAGATGTGGCCTCATCTTTTTAGACAACAACCAGACCACTGATAAAATTATTCAAAATAAAACTTAGAGTGGCAATCACATGACTGCTGTTCCCATCATAACAAGCTCAACTGTGTAAAAACAGTAATGGTCTGATTTAGTTCTCGTTTAGACTGGAATATAGTGGTCTTGAAGGGAGGAGATTTTTTTGTTTGGGTTGTTTTGGCCTTGGAGGGGGACGGCGTGTTTTGGGGGCATTGTTTGTTTGTTTTTCCTTTGCAGAAGTAGCTGACAGAGAATTTAGTCCTAACTTTCTTTACAGAAACAATACATTTTTAGGAAGCAGATAGATAATTCAGAACATATCAATAGAACCAATAATTGGACACAGAGGGCTTAATTAATTTTGTTCTTGGATGATATAAAGTATAGGAGTCTTCCTGAAATGAAAGGCGCATACCTGAGGACAGAGCTGACCCATATAAATTGAGTGCATCCTCCCTCCTAAATACCAAAAGCTATTGAATAGCTTTCAGAATGTCTCCTTGGAAATTATTCTGTCAGCAAATAATCAAAGAAAGAAATATTTCAAATTACTTTGTTTTTGTAAATGCTGTGTTAGTTTTCTTGGAAATGGGTCTACATGTTGCAAAGTTTGCTATTTAGCTGGATTAAGTTAAAAATAGACTGAAGACAGCACACATACAGTGCTGTAGCCTAGCCCAAAGTAAGCAGGTGCCTTCCCAGTGGCATTCTTGAGATAGCACCCAAGTATTCTAGTTTTGTATTTGATTGCCTCCACTGTAGTTCCCCAGAGCCTGCATTCTTCAGATCCTTTGATATAAAACTCTGCCAAAGTTTGCTGCCTCAAAGAGTGGTAGGTGACCTAGAAGTACTTGCATACACAGGTGAGACCCAAGCCCCAAGAGCAACCCTGGAGTCCGTGGATCTGTGGAGAAGACCTCTGCACTGGTGCTTGCCCTGCTTCCTGGCTAGTACCAGATCTGTACCTGTGGTAGGGAAGGGCAGGTGGGCTGATCCCAGCTAAATGCCTGTCCTTGAGAAGCATAAAACTGGGTGCAAGTCAAAGAGCATTCCTGATTTTTACAGCCTACCCTGGGTAGGAGAGATTCACACAGAGCTTAGGGCACTCACTGAATGCTGCCCTTTCTGTCCTTTGCCCCAGCTCCTCTGTACCTGATATTTTTAATTCTGGTTTCCAAGCACTCTTTTCTTTAATAAGAGAAGTACAAGGGTGAAATATTGATTTAGTCAGTGCTTGTCAAAGATGAGTTTATGATATAGAAAAAAGAATAAATGTGAAGTAGAGTTCATGTCTTAAAACATAAGTTACTTTTTCTGAAGTGATTTTTAAGTGTAGTATATTCTGCAAGAATTTAATTTTTCCAGTTCTCAGTTTGGAAGAAGGATGTTTCCTCAAGGTGAAGTAACAAAGAACAGAAACAGGATTTTTAGGGGTTCCAGGTGGTTTATGTGTGGTGGGTTTGGGGATTTTTTTGAATACTGAAAGTTATTAAAGTTGTCCTTGAGGTCTTACTGACACCAAATTCTAATGCTTCTCCTGTCTTTGATTTTCTGGTAATCTACTGGTCAGTGGACCTCTCAAACATCTAGTCTCTGAAATATTTTCATGCTCACCATCTGTATTTAAGTGTGAAAATGTGAGAAAAATTGCCAAGAAATGAACATCAGAAATATGAAGCTGAAATTTTGTTTAAGTTGCTAATCAGAAAGAGAGCCTTTAATGCTGTCAGGGAAATAGAAACACTGACAAAGCATAACTTGAAGATACGCACATTTGAGGGAAACAGTTAATATGACAGCATAACTGAACAAAAATCCATTAAAAACTGTGGAAGAGACTGGTTTTGATGCTAATATAAGATGATAGCTAAGGTCTGGAATTAATAAGACAGTCTAGCAAGGCAGGGTTTCAAAATTACCGAGAAGGCAGAAGATGAATAAAGTACTTTTAAATGAACTCATGTGCTTTAAAGACAGTCTATGTACAGATGGTAGGAACTGCAAGTAGGAATGAAAGTGTCTGCTGAAGTGTTCTGAACAGGTGCAAGCTAGTTATGATTAGGTTAGGAAACAGAGGATGAATCGCTATTGAAAAATGAGGGTGTTCGCAGGCAGTCCAAGCTGGTTTGGTTGGATAAAATGTCCATGGGTGTCTAAGAAGCTGGGAAAACATGGAGGGAGTCAGAAAGTCTGAAATTTCAGGAAGAATATAGTGTAGTGACAGAAGTAATTGTCGCTCACCTTGTTGAGCTCTGATTATCTTCTAAGAGACAAGTGAGATGTACTGTCATCCATACTGCTGTAGCTTGTACAGCAGCTAGGGCAAAGTGGTACTGTTAGAAAAATATAAAGGTAAAGAGTGTCTGAAACTCTGTGAAATTCATTTCACTTAAAAAAGTTTTCAGCTTCAGGTTACCTCTGACATTCCCCAACACAGGATGTATTTCTTTTTCTCCCAGTTTCTGTCAGGTAGCAGTTGCAGTTGTGTTCCCATTGCCTGCTATAGTCAGGTTCCTGAATCAAATCCCAGCTATTGTCTTTCCTCTGAAAATGTGTTTTTTTCTTTTTTCTGTGTCCTACACCAGTGGAAATTTGGGGCTTCAGATACAATGACCAATAAAGTCTATACAGATAAGGTTCAGTGCTTCAGTTTTGCTTTGGAACACCTGTCTGACCCAAAAACGTTTTTGCCATAGTTCCTGAAAGGAACCAGCCTTGAGCCATACAGTATGCATCCATTATGCAGCTTCTGTTTCCCTTGTTTTATCCTGCATAAGGTAATCTTAGGATCAGTGTCCTCTAGTGAGGACTATATTCTACCCAAAGGACAGTCTTTCTTCATGTAATCCAGTGATGGAACTGTAATCTTCAAGGGAAAATATTACTTTTCCACCATGGGAAACTAGGAAATCTGTCTTGAGACTTCTGTTTAGTTTATTGGTGGAGATATTTGTTTTATTTATGTACTAGCTTTGCCTTATTGCATTATCTGAGAACTTTTTCAACTTCTTTTATTCCCTACAAGTGAAGCAGGATGCTTTTATTAACTTTCTGTAATTGCTTAAGCTTTGGAATAGTATAAAGAATGCTGAGATAATGAGATAATACAGGTTTAAAATGATATAATTAATATTTGTGTATATGATGTTGGGAGTTGGAGAAGATGTGATTGGAACCGATAAGCATGAGAGGTCATTTAGCAAAATGTTGGCAGCAGTTTATCTTGTTGCTCTTCAGGCAGCCTCTGCCTATTCTGCAAATGCCCAGAGCACCAGACCATATGCACCACTGGATCCTAAAGTTTTCCTTGGGGTATGAATCCATGTACAAGCAATATTTTTAGTTGAGGAGTATGCATATACAAGAAAAAGGGGGGGGGAGGGGCAGAAACCAGCACGAAACTGCAGAGCAGTACATAGAAGGGTCTGCGGGGCAGTTGAAAGCAAGCCAAATAAATGCTTGTACTGGCTTCTTCCTTTAGGGAAAAAGTAACGTGTGAGACAGGTGGCCAGAGATAGTGAGCATGCTGGTCAGCATTTGGGGTAGGATATCTGCTGGAAAGAGTTTTGGAAGTGTGAGCAAACACCCCCTATCTCTTCCTGATGGATCTGTGCAGAGCTGGGGGAAGGCAGGACTTCATGGACATTTATTGTAACTTAAGTCGGATCGCATCAAAGAGATGTCTGGTGCCACTGCCAGTTTCACCTCCTAATGCAAACAATATGAAACTCCCAAGATATATTAGCTATATGCTTGGGTCAACTGGAGCAGTTTTTCAATTTGTATAATTCAAAATTAAATACAAGTGAGGAATGTTATGCTCACATAAGAGCTGTATACTTTCCTTAGCTGTTGGGGAATCTCACTGTAACTCACTGTCCTTTGAATTCTGTTCTCAAAAATACACCAATTTTCATGCTGAAAGACTAATATCTCTCTCTCTAGTTTTACATTTCCTAGCCTCTCCTTTTCTGTTCAACTACTAAATATTGCGGGCTTCTTTTTTTTCTTCTTATGTTACTTTATGCTTCAGAGCTAATAATTCTTTAAAATTATCATTTATTTTTCCAACCATAAATATACCACAGCACAGAAAATGCTAAGTCATAGAAAAAATGCATATCGCAGCTGGAACTGATATTTGGTGCATTAATTAGATTCTTCCTCCAATCTCATGAAAACACAACTGAACCATACAAGAAAGAATGCTACACTAGCTCAACTAAACATACATCAGTTACTTATCAAGGAGGGACTCTTTAAACTCCTATTTTCAATTCTAGTCTCCATAAATAAAAGTAAACCCAACTGAGAGCTTAGTATGATTAGATAGTGCTATATATTGCTAGTGGGCTCATGCAGGAGGAAACTGAATAAGCCTTTAAAATATTAACCAAAGCAACACTAGACCCCACCCCCCACTGTCCCACAACAAGCATTTAGCAAACTGCTTGGGTAAAGGGTAAGGGAGAGGGATAGAGGAAGAATTATCTTCAAATGTGGAGAGAATGAGAATAAAACCCCACTACTGATTCAAAAATAGGAGAGAAGCAATGGAAGATAAAATAACTAAAAATAACTACACTCTTTAAATAATAGTGACAGAAGAGGTGTCACGGCAGAGGAGAAGCAGTTTGGAAATGCAAGGCTTGGTCAAAAAGCAGTGGGGTAACCCAGGTTTGCTTACAGACAACTAAATTGTAGTAAATGGATGTGTGCATTGTCTTTCAGTGTGCAGTGGATGACTCTTCAGGAAGGCAGGAATTGTGCTCAGAAATTATCACCTGGGAAATACCTGACACTTAGCAACTGGCTTGGGAGAAACCTGTTTTATAAAATACCTTGGTTTATAAACTGCCAACTGTTAACATCAGAGTTGCCTGTACTTCTGGAAGGATTTTCTATCACCGCTGTTTGAGGGCCAGCAGCAGATGATATACTCAAAGCATAAGGATCTGATCTCTAAAGTAAAATATGCTTTGTTTGTGTAACTGGGACCTAGGATTTGTCTTTATCATTAATGTTACACAGATGGTGACACCTTAGGAAAGAAGACCCTTGAACCATGCGGGTCCTAAGGTATCTTTAAACTCAGTAAAAGCCATCATTACTTACTCTGTGTGCCATACTTCTTTATTATTGGCTGCCAGATTCCATTATGGCAAATTGATTTACTGTGTACAGATGGAGTGAACTTTTGCATGCATTTGGACCAGATGTTCCAGAATCAGAGGTCAGTTGTGAGACTTGGTGTATCAATCCAGTTTTGTGTAACAGTGTAATAAATCAGCTCTGCTGAAGTCCTACCAGGAAATTGAATAAACTGTTTTTAATATTAGAGAGAAGGGAAGTTGTCAAGTTGTCAGTTTGTTGTGGTTTTCCTTCATCATCAGGACAGAGGTTCACCTAGAATTTTAGAGTTGCTCAGATACCTTTGATATTGAGAAAAAGGTAAACTGGAGTCTGTGGCATTGCCACCAGTAGCACTTCTCTCTGGACTTAAAGTTGAGGAAATTCAGGCACAGTTTCAGGTCACCTCTTGCACTGGTGTCAGAGTCAAGAAGTCCTGTCTTGTTGGAGCACCCTGATCTTGTGAGCAGGAAATAGTGCTTACGCTTACTCCACTCACAGTTTCTAATGATTCTAGACGGCCAAAGGAATGGAAAAGCAGTTGTAAGTCCATGGAGTGACTTACTGCATTTTCAAGTGGCAAGGAAAATGTTATCTGTTCCACTTGTTAATGACAATTTTAATGAAAAAGATTTGATCACATGTTCTTCAGACTTTTTGAACTAGGAGTATGCCTCTGGTGTTAATATTCTGAGAGGATCTTGACACTTGTCATTGTCCCACGTTCAGCAGTAGCAGTCATTTTTCTCCTTCTTAGTAGCTGGTGCAGTGCTGTGTTTTTGACTTTCGGCCTGGGAGCAGAGCTGATAACACCAATGTTTTTAGTTACTGCTCAGTAATGTTTAGTCTGACCAAGGACTTTCTGAGTCTCATCATGCTCTGCCACGGAGTAGGGGAAGTCGGGAGGAAGCAGAGACAGGATGCCTGACCCAGACTTACCAAAGGGGTATTCCATACCACAGCACGTCATGCCCAGGATGTAAAAAATGGGGGCAGGGACCCGGAAGGGTTAGATCACTGGTTGGGCTGGGTATCAGTCTGTGGGTGGTGAGTGGTTGTATTCTCTTCCCTTGTATTTCCCTTGTCATTATTATTATTGGTGGTAGCAGTAGTGGTTTGTGTTATACCTTAGTTACTGGGCTGCTCTTATCTAAACCTGTGGGAGTTACATTCTTTCTATTCTCCTCTCCATCCCTCCTGGAGTGGGGGAAGGAAGGGGGGGGGGAGTGAGCGAGCGAGCTACGTGGCAGATTTACAACTGGGCTTAAACCACGACAGTCATGAATATCAAAAAACTAAGGTCTAACAAGACTTTAAAGAGTTAGGAGAATAAAATTAACTTGAGTATGAATTGGCAGTTTCAGAAATGGGAAAATGTAAAGCTCTATACTATATTTGCTAGTCAGTTGTGCTGACCATCTAATTTCAGTTTTGGTACTTGCAGAAGTCATTTGGTCCCTTTTCTACATGGGCTAACATTAAAAGCATGTCAATGTCAAATGAATTAAAGTTGGTTGTTTTATAAACCATATGGTCTAATTGAGTCAGAAAGCAAAGGCTTGATGAAGAAATCACTTGGTGAGGGTCTGTCTGTACAGGAAGTTATGTGTTAACTCTTGTACAGGAAATCAGACCAGATAATCAAAATGGTACTTCTGGCCTCAAAATATACAAATCTGTCCAATGAACATTTTTTTTTTTGGTCCACTTTTGAGGTAACTGGTGGTTCTGCTGAACTCCCTCAAACTGAGAGTAGATTTTAATCGTGTTTTAAATCAAATGAGATTGCTGAGGTGACTGTCTCGAGAGGGGACGCCTGCAGCGCGCCTAATCGGGGTGAGGAGGCTCTGCGTCCAGGAGCTTCAACTCAGAGCAGCAACAGGCACCGAGGGAACCTCAAGTCCTCGACAGGGCTTCCCCGGGAGCCGGCAGCTCAGCGGACGCGAGGAGCTGACTCCGAGGGGGCGCGCCAGGAGGAGCGGTACCAGCCCTGAGTGGGTAAAAACCTGCCCCAGGGAGCGCGGCGACCAGGGGCATGGCGACCAGGGCGGGTAAACAGGGCGGGTTCGAGGCAGTTTGCGTGGCAGTTCGTGCGGGCAGGCGAGCGGGATGGCGAGCACTCGCCGTATGAGCAGGCTCCGGTCTGGGAGCTCTGCTCTGGCTGCCCCGGCGGTGGCCAGTGTAGGCACCCAGACAGAGCCGATGGGAAGGGAGGCTGCAGTGCAGAGCTCGGGGTGTAGAGAGCGCCTGCACTGCTCTCCTGAGAGGAGGGTGCTCAATGGGCAGGGCTGCACTCTGTGCTCCCTGGTGGAGGTCCTCCTGCAGCAGGTGGCTGAGCTGCGGGACAGTTACTGGGCTGAAAGGTGTCAGGGAAGCTGAGGGGAAACAGCACTGCTTGCTCCAGGACCAGACTGTGCAGGGGCCTCAAGCGTCTGCTGTAGCTCATGCAGGAAAGGAGGCCGCTAACACAGGAAGCTGGGAAATGGTAACAGAAAAAAACAACAAGAAAAGGAGGAAGAGGGCAATTAAAAGCAAGGGGCTTCCTCCTAAATCTGTTGTCCCCACCCAGAACCGCTTTCCTGTCCTGCAGAGGGCTGATGAGGAGCCACACTCCCACCAGGAGCAACCGGCTGGTACACTGGTAAAGAAGATCTCTACTGGTGCTGCCAGGAAAAAATGGTGGGCCATAGTAGTAGGGGACTTTACTCTGAAAGGAGCAGAGGCACCCATCTGTCAGCCTGACCCAGGCTCAAGGGAGGTGTGTTGCCTACCAGGAGCTCTGATCAGGGATGTTGCAGAGAAGCTGCCTGGTCTAGTCGGGCCCACTGACTATTACCCACTTCTAGAGATCCATGTGAGTGCTACTGATATAGATAGCAGTAGCCAGGAGAACATAAAGAAGGACTACAGAGCTCTGGGAGAGGTGGTTAGGGGCTCTGGAGCGCAGATTGTCTTTTCGTCAATTCTCCAAGATACAGGGCAGGACCTCAAAAAGGCTAGGAGGATTGGCCAGGTTAATAAATGGTTAGAAGGGTGGTGCTATAGTCAGGGGTTTGGGTACCTTGAACATGGGACTCAATTTAGTAGGCCAGGTCTACTGGGGGCTGGTGGAGCTGGTCTGACAAAGAAAGGGAAGAGTGGATTTGGGAGGAGGCTTGCCAGACTGGTCAAGGATGCTTTAAACTAGATGTGTTGGGGGAGGGGGGCATCATTTCATCCTAACACACCCAGTCACTTGCCAGCACCTCTAGTAAATGTTCAGAGCTATGTAGAGATACTGCAGCTGCTCTAGCCAATGAGCCGGTTTCAACTGGAGCTCGGCTCAGATGTCTCTATACAAATGCCCGTAGCATGGGGAACAAACAAGAGGAATTAGAGATGTGTGCATGTCTACGGGCGTATGATATCATAGGCATCACAGAAACATGGTGGGATGGCTCCTATGACTGGTGTGTTGGAATGGAAGGTTACAGGCTCTTTAGGACAGAAAGGCCTGGAAGACAGGGAAGGAGAGTTGCTATTTATGGTAGGGATAGGCTGGAGAGTATGGAACTGTGCCTGGGGACAGGTGAGCAGTCGACAGAGAGTTTGTGGGTCAGGGTTAAAGGGAGAACAACGATGGGAGATATTATTGTGGGGATCTGTTACAGACCGCCTGACCAAGAGGACTCTGTGGATGAAGCGCTCTATAGACAGATAGGAAGAGCCTCATGCTCGCAGGCCCTTGTTCTCATGGGGGACTTCAGCCACCCTGATATCTGTTGGAGGGATGGTATGGCCCGGCACAAGCAATCCAGGAAGTTCCTCAATTGTGTGGAAGACAGCTTCCTTCTGCAAGTAATAGCCGACAAGGAGAGGTGCCATGCTTGACCTCGTCCTCACCAACAGGGAAGGGCTGGTTGGAAATATGATGCTCCAGGGCAGCCTTGATTGCAGCAATCATGAGATGGTTGAATTTGAGATCCTCAGGACAGTGAGAAGAGTGTGCAGCAAGCTCACTGCCCTGGACTTCAAGAGAGCAGACTTTGGCCTCTTCAGGAACCTGCTCAGTAAGATTCCATGGGATATAGCCCTAGAGGGCAGGGGGGCCCAAGACTGTTGGTTGATATTCAAGGATCACCTGCTGCAAGCTCAGGAGCGATACATCCCTACTAGAAGGAAGTACAGGAGGAGGGCCAGGAGACCTCCTTGGATGGATAAGGAGCTGGTGAGGAAACTTTGAAGGAAAAGAGAGGCTTCTAAAAGGTGGAAGCAAGGACAGGCGGCCTGGGAAGAGTAGAGGGATGTTGTCTGGGAAGCTAGGGATCAGGTTAGGAAAGCTAAGGCCCACTTAGAATTAAACTTGGCTGGGGTTGTTAAGGATAACAGGAAGGGATTCTATAGGTATTGCAAATAAAAGACAGGCTAGGGACAGCGTGGGCCCTCTCCAGAAGCTATTGGGAGAACTGGCTACCCTGGATTTGGAGAAGGCTGAGGTTCTTAACGACTTCTTTGCCTCAGTCTTCACCGGAAAATGCTCTGACCATACCACCCAAGTCTTGGAAGGCAGAGTCAGGGACATTGAGAATGAAGACCCTGGGCCCACTGTAGGAGAGGATATGGTTCAAGACCATCTTAAGAACCTGAACATATACAAGTCCATGGGACCTGATGAAATCCATCCACGGGTCCTGAAGGAACTAGCAAATGAAGTTGCTAAGCCACTGTCCATCATATTTGAAAAATCATGGCAGTCAGGTGAAGTTCCTGATGACTGGAAAAAGGGTAATATAACCCCCATTTTCAAGAAGGGGAAAATGGATGACCCAGGGAACTACAGACCAGTCAGTCTCACCTCCGTGCCTGGCAAAATCTTGGAGCAGATTCTCCTGTAAGGCATGCTGAGGCACATGAAAAACAACAAGGTGGTTGGTGACAGCCAGCATGGCTTCACTAAGGGGAAATCCTGGCTGACCAATCTGGGGGCCTTCTATGATGGGGCTATGGAACTGATGGACAGGGGTAGAGCAGTTGATGTCATCTACCTGGACTTGTGCAAAGAGTTTGACACTGTCTCACATGGCATCCTTGTCTCTAAGTTGGAGAGACATTAATTTGATAGGTGGACGACTCGGTGGATAAAGAACTGGCTGGATGGCCGCACAAAAAGAGTTGTGCTCAATGGCTGAATGTCCAGCTGGAGACCAGTAATGAGTGGTGTCCCTCAGGGATCGGTGCTGGGACCGGTCTTGTTCAACATCTTTGTCAGTGACATGGACAGTGGGATTGAGCACGCCCTCAGCAAGTTTGCCGATGACACCAAACTGTGTGGGTTGGTTGATACGCTGGAGGGAAGGAATGCCATCCAGAGGACCTTGACAGGCTTGTGAGGTGGGCTGATGCTAACCTGATGAAGTTTAACTATGCCAAGTGCAAGGTCCTCCACCTAGGTCGGAGCAATCCCAGGCACAGCTACAGGTTGGGCAGAGAAGAGATTCAGAGCAGCCCTGCAGAGAAGGACTTGGGGGTTTTGGTCAATGAAAAAATGAACCTGAGCCGGCAGTGTGAGCTCGCAGCCCAGAAAGCCAACCGTATCCTGGACTGCATCAAAAGGAGCGTGACCAGCAGGTCGAGGGAGGTGATCCTGCCCCTCTACTCTGCTCTTGTACAAGAAACCTCACTTGGAGTATTGTGTGCAGTTCTGGTGTCCTCAACAGAAAAAGGACATGGAACTGTTGGAACAAGTCCAGAGGAGGGCCACAAGGATGATCAGGGGACTGGAGCACCTCCCGTATGAAGATAGGCTGAGAAAGTTGGGGCTGTTCAGCCTGGAGAAGAGAAGGCTGCGTGGAGACCTCGTAGCAGCCTTCCAGTATCTGAAGGGGGCCTATAGGGATGCTGGGGAGGGACTCTTCATGAGGAACTGTAGTGATAGGACAAGGGGTAACGGGTTCAAACTTAAACAGGGAAAGTTTAGATTGGATATGAGGAAGAAATTCTTTACTGTGTGGGTGGTGAGGCACTGGAATGGGTTGCCCAAGGAAGTTGTGAATGCTCCATGGCTGGCGGTGTTCAGGGCCGGATTGGTCATAGCCTTGGGTGGCATGGTTTAGTAGGAGGTGTCCCTGCCGATGGCAGGGGGGTTGGAACTAGATTTTCTTAAGGTCCTTTCCAACCCTAACTATTCTATGATTCTATTCTATATGTCAAAGTGCAATGACAAAACCAAATTTCTGCATGTAGGACATTTATCTATTTAATTCAAAGGGAGGGTTCTTTAACTTTCGTAGGCAATATTTACAATCATTTTCTCACTTCTTTAAATGGTCTGTAATGTTGTTACATGTGATATAAAACTTCTTTCTTTTTCTTTCCCTTTGTGTGTGTCTACAGTAATATAGATCAAACAGGATTTAAGGATAAACATGACTGTTTTTTCGAAAAAAGATTATGACATTATCAATTAAATGTTATAGTGAATACTTAAATATACCCATGTATGACATTTTTGTTCACTAACACCCAGCTACTTGTCCAAGATCATAGTCATCATAAACAAGATCACAAGACTTCAGTTACCATTTGATTCAATAATTTTCCTTCTGGGACTGTATCCAGTTAGCATTAAATAAAGTTACTCAGGAATTGGCCTGCTTTATGTATATACATGAATCAAATGGAAGCTGGAGTGCTACATTTGTGATCTTGCAATAGTAACTTAATGTTGGTGATCAAAAAGAAGGAAAAAGAAAACAATAAAGGTAGTGCATTTCTTAAATATTTAGCTGAACACTTATCTAAAACAAGGACATAAATATCCTTGAAGCATGTTTGATCTTAGTTGCTTTATTGTTGTGAACATTAACTCTGAAGCAAAGTATTGTCCTTTAAAAAGCAATATCTTTTATAAAGGTAATTTTGAGTTTAAATTAAAGATATGCATATTAGCATAAGGCTTTGAACAGAACCTTGAACACTGAAATATGTAATTAATTCTGTAATTTGTCAAAAAAAACCAAACACTCAAAACCAAAACATAGATTTCAGCAAACTTAGCTAACAATGAAAGCATAAGCCAGCTGAGAAGTCCTGCTACTGTAGAACTGAGGAACTCACTCATCAGCTTAATCTTTTTTGGATTAATGTGAACTATAAAAAAAAAAAAAAAAAAGAGTGTGGATAACTCAAAAATTATTAAATCCACATTCCTTTTATCTAGCGCTTTACATTTGGGATTGGAGCTCAAAATGCTGCTGAAGTGCTTTGTAATGAAATTTTGAAATTCTTCTAGCAGTACCGCAGGGAGCTCTCTTGTCTGTGGATTTTTTTGGGGAACTCTTTCTTGATTTTAAATAATTCTATAGGAATATTAAAGATCTTAATTTCTGTTTACATATTAAGAAATATTTTGGGAATGGAGGCAGTAGCTGTTTCTGTTTCTCCCCAGAAGTGCTGTGTATTCTTGAAGTTGTCTTCAGTGAACTGGTTGTAGTTATCTGATTGGTAGTGTCCAGAAATTGAAGCTGGGGCAAGTCAGGCTCTTCGATGATGTTTGCAGCAAGGTTCTGTGTGGTGTCCTGTCCTTCCCCGTTCAAGTGTGTTTAAGAAAAGGGCAAAAGATGCCAGGCAAGCGAGGGGTGGGAGATGGGGGGGAAGAGTAAGAAACAGCTGAGGGAGCCCTGAGACCCATGAAGAAGGAGAGGAAGAGTTGTTGAAGGTGCTCAGGTTCCTGAGCAGAAAGTCCCCTCCAGCCCCTTTCTTCAGGAAATTTTTAATCTTGGAAATTGAATTAGGAAATAATTTCTGAAGGAATTTACACAGAACAAAGTCAGTAATCATATTTATATGATGTATGCTTATGGAAGTTTATAATTGTAAATTTGAAATAGGCCACACTAAGCAAGTCCTTCACATTTTAGTGTGTACCTTTAGAGATGAAAGAGTTGTATGTTGAGTGCACTGTGAATTTTTTGGCTTGATAAATATAGGAATGTGAACTATTTTGTTTACCACTTTTACAAAAGTTGTCTTGCAGTGTAAAATCATAACCTAACAGGTTTTCCAACTTCTTCCCAATTTTCATCTGTCCCTTTCTCCTATTTGTTAATGACAATTTTTTCATATAACAAAGGAAAAGCTTTCTCCCATCAGCAAAGTTTGTAAGAAAAATACTAGCAGAATCTTTAATGCAGAACTGGAAGAGTATTGACAGGAAACTGAGAAGAGAGTATTTGCTGAAAGACTATGTGGTAACCAACACTTGCTCTCCTTCTGCAGGTCCTTTAGGTAATAATGGGTTTGCCCTTCCTCAGACCCA
This sequence comes from Ara ararauna, assembly GCA_028858755.1. NCBI lineage: Eukaryota > Metazoa > Chordata > Aves > Psittaciformes > Psittacidae > Ara > Ara ararauna. The sequence goes on along the minus strand of CM054376.1, from coordinate 83,422,173 downwards.
GTGATGTTCTGTCCCAGAGCTGGCTTTCGCAAATCTCCTAAGTAGCCTCCTCCATTTATGAAAAAGGAATTGGTGCTTCAGAATTTCAAGCACAGATTTGATGTACTCACAAATTTCCAAGGACAGATAGGTAGTGTCAACTTTTCTTTGGGTTGCCTCTAAAAAAATCTTCTGAGTAGTGCAATCAAGGGCAATTACTGCATCATTTGCTTGTGTTTATAACATATTAAAGCTTTCTGGGCTTAAGCACTGCAATCTGTCCTGATTGCTACCAAGTAATCCTTTGCAGACTTGTAAATCAAAACTGTGGCTGATTTTCAGCAGCATGATTGTCATGTTTTTGAAACTTTGCTAATTAAAACTTTATGAGCGTGCAATTAAAAAGCAGAGAACAGTTTCCCCACATTGCAAATTAAAATAAGCCGTAGTAGTCTCGGCAAAAATAAGCTTCCTTTATATTTGCTTTTCTTACAAAAAATAAATGGCATTTGGTGGTTTCAGGCTTTCCTAACCATTTACCACTTTTGCCTTGGAACTCGTCTGGTTGACTTAGCAGCATGAACTTAACAAATCAGACTGAATAGTTGGCCCTTCTAACTGTGCAGCAACTTCAGGTGCAACATTTGTCACTGATTTTGTGTGCTTAGTGAAAATAGGAATTTTAAATAGAAAAAGTAATATTTTGATGTATAAAATATTGTTTAAAAAATTGCCTCCTTCGACCTGCTGATCATGCTTCTTTTGATGCAGCCCAGGATATGGTTGGCTTTCTGCGCTGCGAGTGCACACTGCCGGCTCATGTTAAGTTTCTCATCGACCAACATCTCCATGTCCTATCTGCAGGGCTGCTCTGAATCTCTTCTCTGCCCAGAGATTGCATAGAAAAATAGACAATAGGTGTATGTTAACCAGAATAGTTCCTCTTTCACTGCAGTGTCCACTTAAGTAATTGTATTTTTGAATGTAGAATTTGGAATTGGAAGAAAACAAGATGGCATGTTAAAGAGGTATGGTTGTCTGAAATGGGCAAGCGTATACAACAGTCTTGTATGTGATGTGATCATTTCCTTTGTTTGCAGCAACTGAAGCCCAGATAAGGGGTAATAATTTTTTAACTGTGGGATGTGATGATCATTGTTTTCTTCCCCACCCACATACTAGCTTTGAATTAGGTAACTGTTAATTTTAGAGCATAGTTTGGTGACGTGAATCTTGTGTCTTAACAATTGCACTAATCCTACTACTTTGTACTTTCTGTTTGTTGTTTCATTTACTGTCCAACAACTTGCAATTTTCTTTCTTGGTGATTTTTTCAAGGTCTTGCTAGTGTAAGTGCTGAAGGGCTATGTAAGTTCTACATAAATACTAGATGTGGTTTTGAAGAAAAGCACGATTCCATGGATGGGTCACTGAGTTAAGGCTTTCTGAGCTTTCTTAGTGTTACTTAGTAGCTTATAGGGCTCCTCTCCACTCCTTGTGTGACCTTTAGTTTCTCAGTCATCTCTCACCAATTTTGCTGGCAACTGTTTTGAGATTCTTATTGACAGTATTTTTTCTTGTGATAGGCACTGAACGAAGAGAACAGCTTCTGTCTCTAAGCCCTGTATCACAGACTCATTTAATTCTTAATGTAATGGAAATCCCTGTGGATAGTGGAACCCCTATTCCTTAATAAAACTAATAGAATAAAATGAATTTAATTTTTAATGACTTTTCAGCTGAATAATTAGGTTGATCTAGTGAAGAAAGTACATATACAGAAAAACATAAAGATGATCACAAAAAAAAATGGAAAGCAAATGAGAGCAGAAGGCATACTTTGACATTTATTAACATGCAAATTAAAGATATCATTGCACAGAAGGGATAGTGCCAGAATGCCAACTGGCAATTTCCCAGTATACATTGTGGAATAGCAGCACTAATTATCTGTTTGTTCAGTGAGAACCAACCAGTCTGGAACTCAATAGATGGTAGTCCTTTGGAAAATGTTAGTGTGTTAATATAATGCATCGTCCTAGCTATGTCCTTTAGTAGGTATTAAAATACAAGCCTAATTTCCTAGCTTATCTGTGCTTGACTTTGCCTATTTAGCATTATGTATTTTTTGTTGTAATTTCAGAGGGTTGTTTTTGTTTTTTAAGTTACAGAGTAGGGAAGGAAGAAGGGGTAAAGAAAACGTTAGGTACAGCCCATATAGATCACTAGCAGGTTTTGAGCATCAGGCTGCTATGTTACCTTGAGCACTATAGCAATAAAATGCTAACTGATGGGCTTTTTTCTTTAAGTGTACCTGCCACTAGAGGGGAATGGAAGCACGTGTTTTGCCCTTGGGTTTGCTATTTGCTCAATAGAAAAGTAATGTCCTGATTGCGCAGTGCTGGGTCTTGGAAGAGCCTGTTCTGTCATGGGCCTGTCTGTTCCTTCTCTTTCTAGTCTGTGTATTCTCCCAACCTTTTGTCCCCACATCTGTCCCACAGTCTCAATTCCTTTCCTTTATTGCTCCTTCCCACAAATCGTCCTCTTGTGTGTCACCTGTACTATCTGTTCGTTGTTTTGCATCATCATCTTTCCTTCCACTTCTACCATCCTCTCCCTGAAGCCTCGCTCGTCTCTTAGCCCTGTGCTCCCAAAGTCACTGTTCTGCATGACTTTCCTTTCCCTTCCTTTGCATCTAATTAGGCCACTTTCTCCTATGTTTCTTGCATGTAAGCACTTGGAAATGAAGCCATGGAGATTTTTCTATCTGATTTTTATTCTGATACTTGATAATGTACAGTACTCTGGGAAGCTGGAAAAGCTTCAGTGGAGAAAGAGGTGGCGAGTCCCTGCAGTCCTGGAGTGGAAAGGGTACAATCCAGTTGACGTGAGCTGTGTGGGGCTAGAGCATACTCAGTTCAGGGACTGCCCCTGCAGAATGGAATTGCCAAAGTCTTTCACGTGTCTACTGAGTGAGTAAAATTATTGGGTTTTGTGTAACTCTCTCAAAGTTGAGTGGGTTTTGAGTGGTATGAAGAAAAATATGTCTCTGATCTGAGAGTAACATTGGAGTGGTCCTAGAGCTACTTAATGAAACAGTAATAGCAATGTAATTAACCTGGCTGAAATAAGTCATCTTAAGGGGTCTGTTCATACCACCTAAACTTTGGTTACTAGTTCAAGAATCTGGTTGGGCCCAGTTGTTGGAAGTTTTTTGTAGCTAGTGATGAAAAATAGATTCCTAGATGATGTTTTAGGTTAGCTAAGGTAGATTTCTGCTGAGGATAGTCTCTGGAATAGTATGTCTTTCGGTGTTCACTGTATATGGAGCTTTCTTCTCATACAGGAATTTAAATTAGAGATCTAAAGTGGAGAGGTATGAAAAAAGCATAACTTTTTTCAGGGTAATAAATGTATCATTAAAAAAAAATTTAAAAAAATCAATAACTTTGTCCTATATATCACTATGAAGCAAATAAATATCCAAAACCTTCAGCCCAGTGACTTATGCTTGCTAAATGGGTAAGGAAAACCTAAATTTGTGTAATCCTGTAAAAAAGAGTTAGGATTTTCACAACTTAATATATGCTCTTCAGTGCCTGTGGGAAAGAATTTGCTGGGTAATTAATGAAGACAAGTAAGTAAGATGGAAAAGGCATTTATTAAGGTTTCCTTTGAATTGTTAAGTTCAACATTTGTTAAGACAGAAGCAACATTAAAAAGAAAGTGGCAGGATTGGCAGTTATTAATTGTCTAATCAGGTAATTGTGCCACTATTTACAAACTAGTTTTCAGGACACACCTGTCAGGCTGAGATTGCCATCTGGTCAAACTGTACAAACTTAGAAAATGAAACAGGCTTTTTGCAGTATATCTGTGTTTAATGATTACTAAGTTAGTGATAGCAAGCTATGCGTTACACTTAGCGTGTGCCAGAAAGCTGAGGGAAATAAATATTACAATTCATCCATTCATTTTGTCCATAGAATTTGCTCACAATGATGCAACAAGGGATGAGGAATAAAAGGCTTTTATAACAACTGTCTGTAAAGAGCATTAATTACCTCTATCATGTATAAATAGACCTCTATCTTTCATAAATTTTCTCGACGAAAGTGATTTACCTAAATCCATTTGATCCCAATTTAGAGTGATGAGAAGGAAGTGAATAATATTTTTCTGTGGCTGGCATGGTCTACTTTGCTTTATTGTGAAAATAGGCTAATCGAGGGGGTGTGGGGGAGGGAGGGGAAGTAATGCTCCAAATAAACCCTAGGCATTCTCACATCATGCCTATAAAATAGCTGGTGAAAAGTGATTAATCCCAGTTTGAACCAGAATCAGAGAAGTTATATGATAAAAGAACATGTTTTATAGCTGTTGAGACCATTCTGAAGTCATTTCTCCAAAGAATAAAATTCTGGGATGCATAGATGGATTAAAGTTGAGAAGAATTAATTCATACAAACATCCCAAGTGAAATGAATGGAAAGAGAATCAAAATACTTTTCTGCAATTACAGTGTTGTGAAATATTGCTTCGAGTTTAAAATGAAATATTCTAAATGTCTATATTTTATAAATACTTCGAAAAATAAAAAGGTAGCATCTTAAGCTAATCAGAGTAATCTTTTAAAGTGGTCTCTAAAGTAAGACAAACATACTTATTTTTCATATGATTGTTTGCTTTTTAACAAATCAAATTATAAAGAAGGATGAATTCAGTATACTTTTGTGTCTGTAAAAGGTTAGGTAAATTTCCATGCAATCATTGGAAATTACCATCTGTTCTGTCCTACTCCTGCAGTTCTGACATGAAGAACAGGATTTTGTAACTGAACACTTGTGAGAAAGGCATCAGGTATAAAATGAGGTTTAAAGTGTTTTATGTATTAAGGTCCTTTCCAACCCTAACTATTCTATGATTCTATGATTCTATGATTCTATGTATGCCTTAATAGAAGGACGATTGTTAAAGCAAATTAAGTAGAGTGAGAAGTTCAACAGTTACATGCATTTGTACCTGCAAAAATTCAGTTTAGTTTACCCTAAGAGGTGTGCAATGCTTTTAGGTACTGAAGCTTTCTAGGGAAGTCCCAGTAGTATCTCTGTTTCTGTTACTAGATATACACACAACCACCTTGGTTGAAGGCAGCTGACTAATTCCTGCCAAAGTTGTACAGGCCTCTCAGTGTACAGCTTTAGTACTTCACATGCCTTACCTTCAGGATTTCGTCTGGCAGGCATACACAGAGCATGACTAAATTTCGCACAAAGGCAGTTTATGTTTTGGCATTTCAGAACAGTCACATGGAAGGAGGAGACCCATGTTACAGTTCACGGCTGAAATCTGATATCTACTCTTTTAGGAGAGTGCTGTAACCACTACATTGTATGTGTTTTGAGATTGCATTCAATTAGATTCTTCTACCTAAAAATTGAATGTGCTGCGAACAGCAGTGGGAATTTACAGTACCCTTGCTACTACTCCCTGCAAGCTCTCCACATGGGAATTAATTTACACATTTCAATTTCAGTGAGGTGCCTGTTACAAAGGCAGTCTCTACTGCACACTCTGGTTTTATATGCGCAGCCTTCACTAGCATCTGATCTAGGGCCGAACTGTAACTTACTGACCGGCATATTAAATTTTGCATCAACCCTGGAGCTAGAGGAAAGCCAACTAACAACAGTGATCTTGGGATTCCTCTGTCCTTCAGGTTACACAGTAGTAGATGAAAAAATTACAAACATACAGAAACACGAGTGTGGAAGTTTGTAATTACGAGGAAGAGAGGTAGTAGCTTGCAAAGCTACATTTTTGGGCTAAGAGGTCACCTGTGTTTTAGGCTAACCATTTTGACTTTACACTGAAAACAACTGCTGAGAGACATTTTCAAAAGTCAGTCCTGTACAGTAGAGTACAGTGGTTAAGTGTGTCAGCTCTTCTACCTGCTTTTGTTATGAAGCAAGATAATTTCAGCATATTGATATATAGCATTTGAATCTTGTGAAATTATTTTATTTTCCCTGAGTGAAACTGGGAAAAACAACTTTTTACCATGATATGGTAAATACAATTTCAATTAAAAAAAATATTGATCCTATCTGATTATTTTGGGTAAAACCTAGGGCTCAGTAATTTTGCAAGTCATTAATTAATTTATTAATGTAAGTATAAGAGCCATCTGTTAAGCATTCAGTCTTCAAATACCTTTTGACATTAAAGATTTATGTTACAATGTTTTAATTACCCCCTTCTGTCTAATCACTGTACTTTCAGTAAAGCTGCTAAGAATTTTGACATCTTTTAGAGCAGCTAGGTGGCAATCTACTTTTCTTACTGTGTTATTATACATCTCACACAGATAAAAACAACATTATGCAATTATAATGAAGATGCAGAATATAACTATATTATGGTATGCTGTTTTGGGACCATGACGATGTAGCAGTTTTTAATTTTGCTGGGATAGTTCACTCACCTGATTCACCCAGTATTTTCTATACTATGATATGGCAGAAAACTCTGGTGACCTCTATTAGGTGTTCAACAAGGCTAACGGGCCTACTGTCTGTTTAAAACTCTTTACTTTGCTTGATGATAGATGCTGTTCCCTGGCAATTGAGCATGGGACTTTGGCAAAATGCTGAGATAGCTCTACAGGAGGCGACTACTGGCAGTGGCTGCAGGCATGGGAGCTAATGCGACTGACCCCAGTGGCATAACCCAGTAAGCACTGGAAACTGTTCAGAGGCAATGGTGACTGTCCGACAGCTCAGAACGTGGGTAATATTCAGGGTTGTGTTTGGTGTGTCAGACGGGAAAGGCTGCAGAGTTTCCTTGGAGCTTGATGACAGTCAGAGATAAATAGTGTGTAGCAGTCTGTGAGACCTTGTGGTAGCAGACCTGTGGGACCTTCCAAGGACTAGCCCTTGTAAAGAGTCCAGAGATGAGCTGGTGGCTTGTGGGATCTGGCAGAAGGTACAGAGAGCTGTGAGCATTTATGTGTAAGGGGACCTTACTAAGGAGTTGTCCTTGTCTGCTTGAATTGGACTGAAGGATTTGGATATCTCCCAGTTCGGGTTGTAGCGGAGGAGAAAGGAGTCCTGTATCTGTTTTTCTTCATAGTCCCTGGAAAATACATGGTTAAGAGCTGTGGCCTTCTGTTCAAGTTCAACTATTTCAGTGCCCATGTCATCCTTTCCTCTATTGTCAGAATCAATGTGGGATGTGATGATTTAGGAAATGTCAGCAAATACTGCGGTTAAAATATTTCTAGACTTCAGTGTAGGCTCTGCAACAGATCATAAATGTCATGAACACATATCAAGTATTCTAAAATAGCAGATTATTTTAATAAATAATATCAGATCATGCGAGATCAGTGCTTGCGCAGAAGAGAAAAACCCCACGCTTATGGCTGACCCTCCAAATTCTCATATGTAAATGTCACATGAATAATGTTCTTTGCATTTATAATTTCAAGAATGACTCCTCCATTGTAATTTGCTGCCATAGAGTAATGCCAAAAGTTATTGTTTAAACTGGGACTATTTCTGCAGTGAAGCTGAATTAGTGCCTAACTCTGTGTTTCCGCATCTGGCTCCTGACATCTCTGCACTTTAGCATCCCCCAGAACTGGAGATGTCTAGAGCCCCTGGGCAATACGCCGTCCCTGGGGGTGTAAGGCAGGGCCCAGCAGGGTCATGCTACCCTGCACAAGTTCCATCACCTCGGCGCAGGCGGGCAGGGAAAGCTTGCCTTGGCTGCAACAGGCACTGTAACACACTGTCAGCATTGAGGCAGCAGGGTTCGAAAGCACTCAGCAACTAGCAGGGTGTTCACCCTGGGGAAATGGAGTACATAATCCTCTCCTGCTACTCCTCATTGGAAATTTTACATAAATATTTCAGAAGCGGGGAGCATGCAGACAGGAAGACAAATGTGTACAGAAAGGGTGGTGAGGCACTGGAACAGTTTGTGCAGAGAGGTTGTGGATGCTCCATTCCTGGAAGTGTTCAAGGTCAGGCTGGATGGAGCTTTGGTCTAGTGGAAGGTGTCTGTGGCAGTGTGGTTTGAATTAGATGATCTTCAAGGTCCCCTCCAACTCAAACCATTTGATGATTCTATGAAGATCTGAACAGACTGGTAGCACTGCCCCTGTCCTCCATTACCAGTCTGCTCCTTGCGTGGTAGTCTTGCACCCTTCACTCCCATTAGTGGAAATTCTGCAAATCTGGTGAACATGGCCAGCAAAGACAAATTAAGGGAGAGGAAGGTTTTGCCCACAGCTATGGAAGAAGGGAGTTGTGCCTTGGTTTAGCTCTGTGGGAAGCCACAGTGGTACGTAGAGCATGTTAATGTTAGGGTGGTTTATTGTATCACTCTCTCATGCTGTGTTCATTTGTAGGGACAACATGACTTCCATAATATTTATTTTAGGGTCATTTTATTACTTTAATAATGCAGATTTAGATTGTAATTAAAGCCTGTATTATTTGGTTTAATAGCTTGCAGCTTTGTTCAGCATATGTTTTGATATTATAAAACTGCTTCAATAGACAATGAATTCATTTGTCCCTTTTACTTATTAAAATCCATGTGTACTTCATCAGGTTCCTTCTTTGTGAATTTTTATGAGTGTGGAATTAAATAATAAAGGCACATACAGACACATGCGTAATTTGGGACTTAATTGATTATGACTGCCCTTGTGAAAGAAAGAACAGAGAAAACAAGTAATCATAATTGTATTTAAATATTAGAATAATAACATTTTGCATGTTTAACTGCATTTTTTGAATTATTCCTCTACTGAGTCATATGGCATTGTTAAAACAGATTGCTAACTAGAATAAACTTATACGGTATTATGATTTCATGCCTTTTTTTTCTTATATTGTCCTATAGGTGAAGTTCTTCCCTTTAAAACTGCACCTTTCATTTAAATTTGTTTATTCCTTTTTTTTCACTGTTTTATAAGCGGCATTCTCTGTCATTTGGCATAATCCTTAGTGTCCTTTAGCACACTTTATACAAAGGAACAGTTTTGCTTCCCATTCATTAATTTCCAGAATTTTCTGACAATGAGCTTATGCTGTCCGCATCATCTGCTACAAAGATTATTTTAACTTCCAGTTCCTTTAAACTGTTTCTTTTGTAACAGGACCCAGACCCATGAGGTGTTGAACATGTCTGATGAGGAATCAGGTACCTTCAACATTGTGTGACTGGGAAGTGTACTCCTGAGCAGCTGAAACAATATTTGGTGAGAATTTAATAGACTTTATTGTGACACCTGAATATCATTCACAAAGTCAAAGCCACCTTAATCACTTTTTTCCCCCTCTATATATTACAGGGAAGACAACTGGAAAAAAGCACTGAAGTAGTGGGGTTTTCATTTCTTCTCTCCCTCTTCCTCTCTAGCCCTCTTTCCCATGATGTGGGGTGTTTTCTTGCTCTGGAACATCTGTCATAAGATATTGAGATAATTACCATCACCTGCAAAAGTGAGTATAGTTATTTGGGAACTATATTCTCCTTATTGGTTGAAAGTCCAACATCAAATTATCTTGAATTTTGGCATTAGTAAAATCAGAATCCAAGTCTGAGTCTTATACAGTCAGTGGTTTTATCTGTCGCCTATGCTGCCCTATAAATTCCTCTCGTATATTACTAAGAAACTAAAAGACTTCCTGTAGTATTTTGTTTTCATGTAAGGTTTTCATGTAGACAAATTGAGAAATATTTTTATTCTTCTTTTTCTTTTTTTATTTCAAATTATTACTTTTTCTCCCCCCCTCCCCCATATTTTTTTTGCCATTGGACTTGAAGTCTGGGAAGATGGTGGGGTTAAATTACTAATGGCTTTATAGGTGCTGCCCAATTTGGAAGGTAAATGGCTGCTATTGGAGCATTCAGATTTGAGGAAAGGACTTATTTCTAAGGTTGTTTTTTTCAAAATCTAAGTTTGAGCCTGGGCTTCTGGGGTGGACACACCTCTCCTCTAACCAGGTCAGTTTTAGCTGTTTCACCATCTAGGGGTGTCATAATCATATCAAATATATCTGTGGGGGTAGGGTCCTTAAGTTTCCCCACCCCTCCCTGAGATGAAACAGTGAGGAACCAGTTTAAGCCACTGGCTATCAGTCAGAATGGTTACTGTGCTAATGAAAATTTGGCATGCCATTGCAAACTGTAGTGCTTGGTAGAAGCAGGAATATCTCTGCTGTTTATGTAATATATAAAAAGGTCAGTGTTTGTAAATTTTTAGTCTTAGAAGTATTTTCTTTTTTATGATGTATTTTTTCTTTTTTCTAACAGCCATGGTGTTTTGTTCTGGATACAGAGTGTAGCTTTTTTGATTGGTTGGTGTGTTGTTAAAAACACATTGTGTTTCAGAATTCCAGACACATTATGACTGTATTATTAAAAAAATGTTGCTTCTGGAATAATAAATAGTAGGGTTATTTTAAGCAGTTATCTTATATTTCCTAATTCTGCAAAAGCATCAGAACAGTAAAAGAAAGCTCAAGGCTGGGTTTTTTTTGTTTGAACAGACACATCATCAGTTGGCCTATTGGCAAACCTCCATTCATTGTAATGGACCTACAGGAATTTCCAGAAGTTGCAGATTTGGACAATGACTTCTTAAGTGTTTCAGAATCTTTGACTTTTCATCTGACAGTGCCAGCACTACTAATTACAGGGTCATTTTTGTGATGCTAACCTGCCCCTCTATACATATAGGAAAGAAAGGTATATTTTCAGGCTGCTGGACAAAGACATTGACTAGTATGAGCCAGCATAAGATAGTGAAGACAGACTTTGGATGTGCTAGAAATACACTGAGCCCCATAATGAATACAGGTAATTTGTTCCTCAATTGAAATACAGATGTTTTAAGTGCAGTACTCAGTTAGAAAGGAGCTGATGTCTCCCATTTGAAAAAAATTGAAGTCTTAGAGTTTGGACTCTAATTTTTTTTCTTTATCTTCTTAGTGATTATTTAGAAAGGAAAAAAGTCATTCCTGATGTATTATTTTGCCCTACAAGTTGCTTAGATTTTGGGAGGCATTGATAATGTTCTGAAATGAAGCCATGTAGACACTGTCAAGTATAGACAAAGAGCTGCGAAGTGTTGGTGGTTTCATAAGGTTGTGTTCTTTTCTGTTCTGATTCCCTCAAAGAAATCTACCTACTCTCCTTTTCCTAGCGATTTTTTTTTTCTAGGTACAGAACTGAATGTTAAGGAGTACAATTAAAATCCATTGATTTAAACAACATCTTATTATTTTAATAGTCAAGTAACCATGCTCCTCCTGTGTGGCCTACAGTACATAGGTATAACACGGCAATAGCAGCTGTGAAAACAGGCTGTGTTCCCTATGCTTAGCCACCTATCTCTGGCTAGGGAGCAACAGAGGAAGTCCAAACTCCAAGAATATAATGAGGGTAGAGAATGTACAGTCGGCACATTTCTTCCAGATCTTGCAAAGTAAAGCAGTTTGAAGACTTGTCCTTTTGTCATGCCAAATTTACCAATCTGAGCTTTCTCAGAGAGATTATGTGAACTTAATCTGCTTCTTTCAAATACAGGATCCTCCAGTGCTATGAGACTATGACTCCGGACTTAAATCTTCCTTCCACAGAAGCTGGTGCAATTTGGCCCATACAGATATATACATAGCAGGGTTAAATATGAAGAACACTGCTGGGTCCTCAAAAAATATATTGAGTTCTAATGTCTGTTTGTCAATTAGCTCCTGAATATGCAGTAGGTACGGAAATCTGTATTCAGACTTAAAATAGAAGATAGGAAAAAGTCATACACCTGATTCAATAGATGATAGGGGATTTAGTAGAAGTTGATCAAGTTAATCAGGATATGAAAAAAAAACCTGTAGATTCTCTTTACTGTGATAATACACCCTTCCCAAAATAGTTGTTTTAGGAAAAAAGGTTTTCCTTTTGTTTACCCCAGTGGTATATTTTAGCTTTTTGAGACAAGTGATCAGTTTGGAAAAACTACAGAGCTGAGCGCAACTTCAGCAACCAAGCATACGGATGTATTTGAAAGGGCATCCTTTATTTCTTCAGAGATTTTGCTGCCTTTTGTAAATCGGGCATTGGAGAAATGCCTTAAAATCTTCCTATGGTGTTAAGACTGTGTGGCAAAGGCATCCAGGTGCGGCTTCAGTTGTCTGATGTGAATGTTAAATAAGGTTTGAGCATAATATGCAGCCTTCCCTACAGAGAGGAGCTGTTGTCACTACCTGCCTGGAGATGAATGAACAGCTCATCCAGACATTTCGGCATCTGCCATCCCCTTGGACTGTTACAGCATATTTGCATTTATCATTCTAGCCATTTGAAAGTAGCTACTGCTGTTCTCTAATTCACAGCTTGTCTATTGTTAAGGGAAGTTATGTATTCTCTCTTCATTTATTGTAATTCATTTACTTTGTGGCATTAGAAGCAGTAGCAAGGCCTATAAAACAAGCAAAAGCTTAGATAAGCACCACAGCAGGCTGGTAAACTGCTTTAGAAACCTAGTTTTCTTCCATAAATTTTAAGCAGCTACTCAAACTACTGAATTTTGGTATGCTTTATATTATTTTTGCTCTCTAGCTGCAGATGGTCTTCAAATTGCAATCACCTTTGCAGCTGGACCTATCACCTGTGCAGTTGGACTGTATGGTCATTGTGAGTCCCTTCCAAATGAGTTATTCTATCATGTGCAGAAGGTGGTGGCATTCCTTCTTTTGAGTCTGACACTTTTGCTTCCAAGTTATAGGCTTGATTGTCAGTCACTTCAGTCTTGCCATCATCCTCTTCATCTTCTTGCTATAATGTCTTGAAACCCTAACTGGGATAAAGAACTTCTGTGGTAAAGAGAAAAATAGAGAAGGAGCCAATAATTGATAACTGGAGCAGACAAATCAGACAAAATTAATTGGATTGGATGGGTCTAAGGAGAACCTGCATGGAATTATAATTCTTCCAGTGTGTCTTCACTGGTGCTACCCATTTGCCTTACCTTCCTCTACCTTGGTACTCTGTTGATGTTGTGTTTCTACACTAGTTAAAGTTTTGTAACTTCCCTATATTTTAGGAAGTATTAATTTACCAAACAACTTATTGGTTACTCTCTTACCTTTTTAATATGATTCCGAATTCTCTTTGTAAGTTTATAGTTTGTTAATTTGTATTTCAAAGATTTTTCCAGGCTCTGCAATTTTTTAGCTTTGTTTAAAAAAAAAACAAACCCACACAAAGAAAAGATTCAAAACAAAAGCAAAGAAAAATAAAAGGGCAAAACACCAGAAAAGAACTCAAAGCCTTTTGCTCCAACAAATAGACCTGTTAAGAGAAATATCTTATATCAGCCAGAAAATGAATATCCAGAGGCTTTTCTGTGTTACCTTGCTGATGAGTTAAGTAGAACAACCATTTTCAAATCATAGAGAGTGACTTCTTAGTAGTCCAGTCTTACCATATTTTTGGTGCTTGTTCCCTGATTTTTTTGAGTCTAGATCCTACTTTTCGATAGCTAGGTATTTCCTATGTCCTTATCACATAATGGATATACTTTAAAGGTGGTTATCTGATATCTTGAGAACATAGGTGAATAGTCCAATGGTATTTGCTGCATGCGCTAAAAATTACAGCAGCACAATGTCTTGGAGAACACTGGCTAAGTAACTACAGAATGATCTTAACATTTACTCAGTAGTCTGAGGTGGTAACACAACACAGAAAGGGTCACATTAGCCTAAAATGAAAGGGTGTCTACACCATCCTTGAAATGATGTAAGGAGCTGAACCAATTATTTTGTCACTGGATCTTGAAAAATCAGTCTGTTCAGGGGTGTGGATTGCCCAGAGTTGTTAGCTGTTTAAATTGTGAATTTTTTTGTTCCATATAGCAGAAAAGACTGAGTCAGTCATTTTGAGAACACAGATCTGCAAATGTTCACAAGATTTGTGTTCTTTTTCATCTCTCCATCTTTGTCTCATCTGAGGGCTACCTTGTTCTTGTCCTTGTATGCTACCCTGAAAACTGCTATATTAGCTCACATATGCATAGAACATAACGTACGCTTTCAGCAGATGAAGCAGTCAGCAACATCTTTATTCCCGATAACCGTGTTAGCCAAGGCTCTGTTTGGCTCACAGTGTCCAAGCTCATAGGTGTCCAAGCTGGTATTCCCTCATCCCTTTGGTATTTATGTTTTAAAAACACAGAAGCTGATTTTAGAAACACTAGGGCCAATGAGAACTGCAAAAGTGTCTCACCTCTGGGAATCCAGCCCATGTCCCTTTTGTTTTGAGTGTAGGATGGATCCGAAATGAGAAACCTTTTGTATTTTGGAAACTAAGAAGGAGCTGAAGCAAATTTCTGCATACTTGGCAAAAACAGAATTGCTCTTGATGGAGACAAATCATGGAAAGTTCTAGTCTGAGAGGATTTTTTTTGTCAAAGTTATGACAAGTCTGAATATAAAAGTCTTGCATAGAACTCCCTCTCATTTTACAGTCTGCAGTGACAGTAGAATACATTTATGCAAAAAATAAAATCTGAGAAGTTAGATTTATATTCACCAAACAATTACTAGTAAGCAAAAACCAAAACCAGATCAGCATAATGATGTTTTTGTCAAGCATAACAATTTTGGTTTGGCCCAAATACACAGATACAGATTTGGGCTTTCTGTCACAAGTTGCCAAACATTTGTTTTCATTTAGATATGTGTATTTGTGCGTGTGCATATTGACAAAGGGGATTTGACTCCAAGAAGAACAGAGGTATGATCCAAATCGCAACACAAATCCTTCTATTGACTTCACTGGGAGTTGGATCAGCACCTTAGTGAGAATGTTCAAAAGAGAGTATCCAGAATTAAACTATCAGTTCTTCATCCAGCTCTCATTTAAATCAATTAAATCTTCCCAGTAAGTTCAATCACTGTTGGATTTAGCTTTAAAACACAAATTTTGTATAATGGGACATATGTAGGCTATTCTATTAAATACATTTTGAACAGATAAACAGACAAGGACATGAGAATTTAAGGACAGAGGGCTGAAAGCCAATACTAACTGAATACAAACTATGAGAGGTTAGAAAACTGCAAAATTAGTTACTTTGAAAAGGGCATGATTATTGAAATAAACCAGAAGTCTTAATTCTCTTTATACTGTTTTTTAGGGTATGGAGAGGACTGAGGTATAAAGAGGCTGCCCTGTTGGTTCTGGTTCAGAAAAGCAGCCCCATTAAAACAGCAGTTAAGCAATGCAACCTAAATGTATGCGTTAACTCTTTTCTTGAGGAGGGGTGGAATTAAACACATGCTTTAGTGATTTCCTGACCTGGGGCTTTTATTTTCCTTCTGTGAATATAGTGAAAGCACCTTTTTGTTCATAAGAGCACTCATGAAAAGCACATTTTGAGCCCCTGGCTTAGATTTGCTTAATCTAATCAAGGAAGAGGGTCATATGATGTATATTAGCTAATCAGTTGTACAATTTGTGGGTGACCAGTAAATCATTTCAGGTAGTAAAAACTGTAATAACTTATAGTGCGCTCTCAGATAATTCATAAACATAATAAAGGGATGTTATCTAATTCTGGATGTTCTCTCAGTGAAGAGCATTGCAAGGTAGGGAATATTTTTTGCTAGGAAAACTGAGAGAAACTTCAGATGGACTGTTTTCTCATAAGGCAAAACAAAAACACAATTTCCTCCAAATGTGGAAAGAGCCTCCACCGTCTGCATTGTGCAGAGGTTTTCTGATTGAAAAGAAATGCATCTAGGCTAAACAGATTTGCAAAATATTGTGCTTAAAGTACAACTGTGGAAATTACAAAAGAGCTAACTAGCCTCACAGATACCTGCCGGTACCTTTCAAACAATATTACCAGTTTTATTTAACCAAGCTCGGATGAATGCGGCTTGTGTGAATAAAATGCACTTTTGTGAAATGCCTTTAAGAACACATGGGAAAACATTTTTTTAATGTTTTATATGTTTATGTACATATTCCATATGTTTTACTTAGACAAACTTTTAAGCAAATGTTTCTGGGTCAAGTGACCTCATTTATTGTTTGCAAACTAAGTTGTCTAATCTGGTTCAGAGTCTTTTTATCATATGGTGTAAGTCAAATAAACTCATCTGTTATTCAGGCTTACAATAGTAGGGAATTTTCAGTTCAGCAGTTAAACATGAGCTCTGGTCAGGACAGGGACATAATGGAGAAGAGATGTTGTAGAAGAGTGCTTTGGGCCCCAGAACTCAGCGCCATGCTATTACTCATTTTTCATTCTTCTAAAGGATGTTCTTGGCTCAGTTTACTTCAACTGGATAGAACTGATGCCAGCCTGGCATTCAGAACCCTTAAACACCCTGGAGAGGAGGTAACTCCAGGAGCTGTTAACTGGCCCAAACATCTCTGATTCAGAAACAGAAGGATTCCTTTTATTATTGCAGAAAAGTGAATCAGAGTGAAGCAGCTGTGTCCTGCCCCACATACCTCTTCAAGACAGTGTCCACATTTGTGGTCACAGCACCTTTGAACCACTGCAGAACGCTGTGAGGGGGAAACTCCTTGCTTGCAGCCTCTGTCCTGTCAGCTCTGACCTCATGTTTGCTGAGAAGCTTCATCTACCCAAGCAGGAGAGTTAATGCAAAAGCTGATGTTAAGGTAGTTGGTAGAATAGACTGGGAGACTGAGGACATAGGCATAAAGATACTGATTTCCTACAGCCTCCTCCTACAAGCATGAGAAAAATACTTTCTTTATTCCTGTTAAGCAGAAGTCAGTTCATCCTGTGTTTTGGAAATAGGATCTTGGAGTTTTCTTAAAGCAGAGGGTACAGTACCTCCTTTTACTGCAAGGCAGTCTTGAATGCACTTGACAGCTTCTAGCTACTCCAGCAGTGAGGTGGTAACTACTGGGACCAGCTGTGGTTGCTCAATTGAGTATGTTTATTGGAGAGCCTGGCTAGACATAAAGCCCATGGCACACAGGCTCTACTGAAGAGCATTACGGAGTTTTTCTATTGCCCAATCTGGTTTTGGTTTTTATTGTTTTTTGGTGTTTTTTTTCCAAGGTCTGCAATTTCACATTAGTCTGTTGCAGCTACAGGGGATATTCAGTCAGTATTTTTCTGATGTTCTGTCTCAGTTCAGAAAGACCAATCTCCAATTAATCCCTGTTGAGGGTGAAGTGTTTTTAGAAGACTTACAGCCAGCCACTAGAAAATAGCAGGTCTTGGTACATAGTGGACTTTCAGGTTCCTGATCCTGGGCCATTCTGCTCAACTGCTCAGAAATGAGACATTTGAATCCTTGCGGGTTTGGGGACAGAGGTGCATATGGAGGCCACACCTTTTACTTTATTCTCCTCTTTGGACATTTTAACATATACCCTCTTAAATGGTGTCATTCAGTTTGAAATGATAGACTATAAGGAATCTAAACGAGACCCAGCTATGTTTGGTGCTTTAGCAAGAAAATTAGGTATTGCTGCTCTATAAAATGCATAAAAATTTCTTGAGTGCAAGACTAACTTTGGGCTAGATTCCCTCAGTGGCTAAGGATATTGCAAATCTCAACATGTTGTAAGTTTAGTGTGCATTTCTTCAACTTTCTGCAAGTGGGTCTCCCTCTGGATAGAGCATGAGGGAGGGAGCATGCACTGTTACAGCATGCTCACATTCTAGTTGCTGTAGGAAGAAACGATGCTGAGCATGAACAGACTAGCTAGAAAACTGCAGTGATCGAAGCCCAGTGGAGAGCTGTTTCAGCTATGTTAATTCTTGAAGGATTGTGATAAGATCCTGTAGCTTTAAATTGCATGAGAGGTAGATTATATGAAGATAG
Organism: Ara ararauna; assembly: GCA_028858755.1. Lineage (NCBI taxonomy): Eukaryota > Metazoa > Chordata > Aves > Psittaciformes > Psittacidae > Ara > Ara ararauna. Next base: position 83,404,300 of record CM054376.1, on the reverse strand, counting down.
GCTGAGAAAGTTGGGGCTGTTCAGCCTGGAGAAGAGAAGGCTGAGTGGAGACCACATAGCAGCCTTCCAGCATTTGAAAGGGGCCTATAGGGATGCTGGGGAGGGACTCTTCATGAGGGACTGTCGTGAGAGGACAAGGGGTAATGGGTTCAAACTTAAACAGGGGAAATTTAGATTGGATATGAGGAAGAAATTCTTTACCTTGAGGGTGGTGAGGCACTGGAATGGGTTGCCCAAGGAAGTTGTGAATGCTCCATGGCTGGCGGTGTTCAGGGCTGGTTTGGACATAGCCTTGGGTGGCATGGTTTAGTGGGAGGTGTCCCTGCCCCTGGCAGGGGGGTTGGAACTAGATGATCTTAAGGTCCTTTCCAACCCTTACTATTTTATGATTCTATGATTCTATGCTTCAAATTCCCATTAGTGACTGGCTATATGTTTGAGTGGTTCCTTTTCTATAGTAAAAATATAAAAGAGTTAGTATAACTGTTTTATTTTAATTATGTGCTTGACCTTGGATTCAAGGAAAATAGAAGAAAAAAAGAAAAACTTTGTAAATATTGCAATTCCAGCTCTATTTATTACTCTGTTTACAGCATGTTGCACGAAGGAAAGAGTGAAACATAAAAAGCTGAAACTGTGCAGAGAACAGAGGCCCAGATCCTTGCAGGTGTCTCACAGGTAAATCTCATAGATTTCATTAAGAGCCTGGTTTATCCTCTTTTAAACAAGAATGCTGGAGGCATGGACAAAAGTTATGTGATTCATTTTGCATTCTTTTATATTGTTTCTTCATTTCTTTGCAGTCCGTGGAGTCTAGCTAGGATTGGTATTTTCAGTGGGAAATGTTAACCGTATGCCCATGTGTATTTAGTGCTTATCCCATATAATTCTACTTTAAATACGTGGATTTTTTTTCCTACTAATTGTGTGTGATGGTGGTAATTTGAAATCTAAGATTCCATCAGCTCCCCAAGATTTTTATCCTGTTAATGCAAACCACTGCTCTGCAGAAGGCTAACATAAAATCTGTGTGTTTTAATGAAAAAAAGTGTTAATATTCAATAATAGGAAGAAAAGCCCCTTTGCTTTACTTTAAGAAGCAAATGCATAAAATAGAATTGATGAAACAGAAAGTGCAGAATACAATGAGCAAGATTCACAAGCTTTCTTGAAATCATAAGGCCTTATGTAGCTGCTTCAGAATTACATACATGTAACCAGTTATCGAGATTGACATAAATAGTTGATGTGGATGTGGTGATGAAAGCAATAGAGATCAATAACAAGACATGATCCCATTATAGAAATAATGTTTGTTGTCATGTTCAAGCACATATGTCACCCTGAAGAATGAACGCCCATTTAAGTCATTAGGCAGAAGCATCCTTGATAATGGCAGCACTACTTTGCTTCTCATGATAATTATTAAACTGACCAAAAGCGTTACTTGGATTTGATGGTCTGCTGAAGATATAAACATACAAGGTTTCTGCAAATCATCAGTGAAGCATTATCCAGCTTCTGCAGTACTCAGCCACCAACGTTGCCAGGAACACTCATATCAAGTTATTTAGAATAATTGTGAAAACACCACCACCACCGCAGACCGCACAAATGATTTGCCCTGCAACACGCAATAGTGTGTGCTTCCACAAAGCTAAATTTAGTACACTTCTGTGAACAGCATTATACATTCTTGTGGGTTTTTCTTCTTGTTTCTTATAAAACTACATCTTGATCAGTGTCAGTTTTCCATAGCATTTTCTATAATGGACTTTAGTCCTAAAGTTGTTATTAGCTTTGAACTTTTCAAATTACTAAGATGGGCTTGTTCTCACAGAATTACAGAATCATTAGATTTGGAAAGAACTCTGCATACCATATAGTCCAACCGTTCTGCCAAAGCAGGGTCACCTAGAGCAAGTTACACAGGAATGTGTCCAGTAGGGTTTTGAACTCCTCCAGAGAGTGAGACTCCACAACTTCCCTGGGCACCCTGTTCCAGTGCTCTGCCACCCCAATGTAAAGGTCTTCCTCATGTTGAGGTGAAACTTCTTGTGGTTTAGTTTATGGCCATTGCTTCTTGTCCTGTCGCTGGGCACCACCATCTCCTTTTTGAGGACTCACAAGAGGCAGCCTGGAGTGTTGCACAGGATTCCTAATGTCTGTCAGACACAGACAGATGAGTCTGTGTGACAGCTGAGCAAAGAATATGTAGCTCACAGTGAGGGCTATGTGCAATTTTCCTCGAAGGTACTAATAGCGTTTAGTAGTGTGTGGAGGACAGATATGTAAACAGCAAAGCTACTCTGTGTCTAAGCAGAAGTCTGCTGAGAAAGTCCAGCTTGCTTCCTTAGATTGCTCTGAAATGCGAGATCATTGGCAATGAGGCAATTTTAGAGTAATCAGCAGTTACAGTGTTTAATGGACTACGTTTTGCCTTCAGAAACCAGATGCATTCTTCCTGAGGACAGGAAAATGAAAGAGGCAGGGAGAAAGCTATGTTTTCATAACTGTCTCAGTTTTTCCTAACCTTGTAATGAATGCCTACTCAATACAGCTCCAATTGCAGAAAGAATTATAGCATGTGTAAGAGAGGGCCATGAGGAGCTGAGGATGATGGCAAGCCATCTGCTGATACCGGAGTAATATTGTGTACAGTGGCAGGTAAAAATCCAGTTTTATTTTTTTATGAAATATCACAATGCAGACAGAAAGTTTGAGAAAAGTAACTCTCTGACCATGAGGATACGGATATTGACCTCTTTTTCACCTCTGTGCTCTCTGACCCTCATTTAGTTTTATGAGGCTTTTTCTCAGAAGGTGATAACTCTGTGAGGAAGAAATAACAGAAACCATTAGGACTTTTCCTAGTTGGGGGAGAAATGTGTATCATGGTGTGTCTTGCATTGTGGTCTGTTACTGATGGTTTCATTGGAAGTTTTTATTGGAAAAGCTATGTAGGGGAAATAAAAACTCTAGCAAACAGCTTGCCTAATGCTTTAACTGTAAGACATAAAGAGAACAAGTCTCTGACTGGTAAAAACGTTCCTGAACTCTCACAAGGTGTGTTTTGTTTGTAATCTTAGGGTCTAGAAAGACCAAATCATCAAGTCTAGTGCTTAACACTCCCCACCCCAGCAGAACAGACTTTAGTCTAGGATGGATTTTTTATGAGCAGTTTATAATCCATATCAACATAAGGGTTTATAAAGAAAGTGCTGACACAAATTTAGAACAGGATCTAATAAAAAAGTTGTATGGCTTCTGGAATGCAGAAACCTGCATAAAGTCACAACCCTTGTCTTCACCCCCCTGCCAACCAAAAATTTTGTCTTAGTGGGATGGACATCGCTTTTTGTGGTGCCAAAGCCAAACAAAAGAGGGAATACTTGAATTTGGCCTCTAATGACAGCAATGCAAATGTGCTCCTCTGTGTGGTTTACAACCTTTGCTTGTGTAATAAGTGACATGATATTACATTCTGGAGAGTAAGGAACAGTTTTCTGACACAGAAGGTTCAGGAGAAAAATAAAATTTTTTGAGTTAGGTTTGAGTGAATGACATATGAGGAGAGAAAAACTATTTTATTTAATGGTACCTGCATTTCAAAAAGCATAAAAATTGGGATGTGTCTCCTTGCTGCTGGTTTCTCAAGCAAACACAATCTGTAGCAATGGTGCTGTGTAGCAGGAAATTATCTGAAATAGCCAACTGCTCAAGTACGTTAAAACTGATACTCTTCTCGTCAGCATCCAAAATATGAAACCTGCCAAAAAATTCTAATTGCAGTATACTCTGTCCAAATTATTTTACTACTTGCCAAGAAGCGCTTTGAAATATTTGGCAGTCTTCTACCAGGAGAAAATTAAACAAAAGAGAGTGAAGTAGAACACAATAAAGAAATACCCCGACCCCCTTGAAGAATAGGTTCAGGTAGTTAGCCCCTTCATGAAGAGCTGATGACTCTATAACTTGTGTGAAGTTACTAATCAGAAATAATTTATCAGAGATAAACAAAATGGAATTGGCTAGAAAGCCTTCCAAATTTATAGGTGTTTCTTGTTCGAACAGCTGCTTAAATACGGTGATACTCACAATGTGTGTTGATATTAAACATCTAATAATATATCTTTCCATTCATTTACATTGGTGCACAGCTATGATCCACAAAGTAACATACAGAAATGTCCATGACTAAGCAATTCTAAATTAAGTTATCATGAAGAACTCTAGAGGTTTAAAATAGTTTCAGAAACTATGCTGCACAGCCCCAGGAAACAAGGACCATAGCTCTTGTCTCATTGTAAGAGCAGTGGGTTAAATTGATTTTTCATCTGGGACTAGCTCACAAATTAGTAAAATCCAATTCTTTTTCAATTTCCTTTTTATTTCTGCTGCACACACAAAAAGAATACAAAGTATTGTTCCGCCTTCATCTATGTATTTGTGAGATGGGAGCAGTGCAAATACTATGCATATGATAGGTCTGAAAAGCATTGTGATTTTTGCTTCAGTTCACAAAGTGTAACCTGAGGAGAAATAAAGATGGTAAAATACAGCTACTAGTTCTGTCTGATTGGATTCAAGGTTCTATTTGGTGTAACTGGTCTTTTTAATATAATGAAGTATGCTGAAAATAATTTTCAGTCTTTCAAACCTATTAAGCCCTTGATGGTGTATTTGTTTGATATCTTTGACCATAGCATGACAGACCAAAGATGCTCATTAGATAAGGTGATTTTGACTCCAGGCATCATTACTGCTTGTGATTCTTACTTACCAAACAAAATTCACAGGAGGTTGGAGCTGGATGGATATGTTTCAATCCTCCAAGTGGATCCAAGTCCTCCTGAGTTCTGCTGCCTTAGTCACAGCTCTGCCATGCCTCCCATTTCCTCCAACACCTCTTCGTTTGTCAGGGCTGACAGCGAGAAGCACAACACATTTTTTGATCTGGCGCCTGTGTGCCAGTGAGGACCCTCTCACAAGAGAAGGGAGCAGTGCTGGCTGTGGCCAGCTCCCTCCACCTTTGCAGCTCCTGAGGGAGGTGAGAGGGCCAGAAACTGATTAAAGGACCCAGGTCAGAGATTTTTGAACTCTGAATTTGGCAGGCAAATAGAGGAGGAATGGATTTTACAGTATTGTGTTTTAAGATGCATTTATTCATAGCTATGAAAGCTGCAGACATATTGTGTTACTGCATCAGGATCTTAAGCAGATGTTTAGATTTTGCAGAAAAGGGCGTATGGAGAAATTTTCAGTTTTCCTTTAATATAGACAAAATCATTGTGACCTTTGGTGTTTTACATACTAATGCCTACAGAGAGACAATCCATTGTGTTAAATTGTTTGAATATAAAGATTCTCTTTTTCTCCTTCTGATTAGGCTAAGTAAATCAAAGCTAATGTGTAGTCTCCTCCTATAACACTGGAGCCAACACATGTCATTTGCAAGGAAGCTTGAAAGGAAATGGTGTAGGAATCACTTAGAGAGGATTTCTTAGTTTTCCATAATGTGATCATAACTTTAGAGAAGGATTATGTAACTGATCTATTTATTTGATTTACAGTTGGTTGGATTCTCTTGTTTGCATTTGCATTTATATAGCAGACCTGTTGGAGAAGCCAGGCCAATTGGTATGTGGAAAAAACTGTATTATAGGGAAGTGTTATGGGTTCAGCAGCAGCAGTCATTTTTCTCCTCCTTGGTAGCTGGTGTAGCGCTGTGTTTTTGATTTTGGGCCTGAGAACAGTGCTGATAACACCAGTGTTTCGGTTACTGCTTAGTGACGTTTTGGTCTGGCCAAGGACTTTCTGAGTTTCATGCTCTGCCAGGGAGGAGGGGGAGCCAGGAGGAAGCAGGGACAGGACACCTGACCCAAACTAGCCAAAGAGGTTATTCCATACCACAGCACGTCATGCCCAGGATGGAGAGCAGAGAGCAGAGACCCGGAAGGGTGGGGGGTGCACTGCTTGGTTGGGCTTCATATTAGGTGGTGAGAATTGTATCCTTTCCTTGTATTTCTCTTGTCATTATTATTATTGGTGGTAGCAGTAGTGATTTGTGTTATACTTTAGTTACTAAACTGTACTTATCTCAACCTGTGGGAGTTGCATTCTTTTCTATTCTCCTTCCCATCCCTCCGGGAGCGGGGGGAAGAAAGAGGGGGGAGTGAGAGAGCGAAACTGTGTGGCTGACTGGACTTAAACCACGACAGGAAGGAATAAGGAATAATGTTATCTTAGTTTTCTGTTCATACAATTTATGAGGTTGGTTTTGTTGTTTTCTTTTGTTGTTTTCTTTTGTTTTGTTTTGTTTTGTTTTTTTAATGGGAAGGCCACACAATGCTAGCATTGTCCTGCAGACTACTAGAAGCAGTTCTGTAGGCCAGTGAACTCTGCCAGTCTCAACCTTGCAATGTGTTTTCCAAAGAATATTCACACACAGCATCTACCTGCATGTTTTCATTCAGCTTAGGAGAGCTCTTTCGAAGAGAATCTCTCAGTTGTCCCTATTTACCTTGCTTTGATATGCATTGGTAAGTGATCTTTTGAGCAGATGAACTGGATTCCTTTCAGATGAAACTATGCTGTAAGATATACACCAGCATTGCAGCTAATGCACTCCAGCTGCTATAAGGCTTTCAGGCCATGGGACCTGGCTGGTCCAAAGTTTAGCAGACAAGCAGCCAAACAAGCAAACAAAAATTTAGAAAGCCTCATGGCCCTGTTCCTCAAATGCTTAGTGTGTGGACTTTGGGTCCTCAGCAGCAAATTTTCACCCTTAAAAACTCTCCCTGTTTGTCTGTGATGCATGATAATGTAGTTGTACATGCTTATCCTTAGTAGTAACAGATTTTAGAGGGTCCTAGATTCAAAAGAGATTACATATTTGTACCTAGATTTTGGGATCTGTATTGCCATTTTTTTAAATGTGATTTTGAAACTTGAATTTGTCTTAAAGAAGAAAATCCTTCTTAAGAAAAATCCCTCAAGTTTGTTTATCTCTATTTTGTCACTGGCTTGCAAGATACAGGAAAGAAACCTGTAGAAAGTTTCCTTGTTCTCCATTGAATATTTAAGTGATAGTTTTTTATAGAATCTGATTTGAAATGTATACATGTTGAGAGGTTAGAATAAAAAGACCAAACGCTGAAATAGTATTTCCATACATTGGGAAATTCTAAGTACAAATCTCTCCCTTGGTCTCATATCTAATAGAAACAGAACAAACATTCCCTTCTTACATGAGCCAGTTCAGGTTTCCTCATCTGGGTACTAAAGTAACTCTGTCAGCTCCCAGGGATTCTTTGCTGAAATACCATTTCAGGTGAAGAGAAGCATACACATTTATTACTTGTATGTAGAGATCGCTGTGTTCTTCTAAACTTTGGTTGCTGACTCTTTTGCATTTGACTGACATTGTGAAAAGCTTTGGGAAGTGGATCTGACCTAGTGGGCCAAGTGGTGGGTATTCACAAAAATGTTACTAGGTTGTGACTAGATCTTTATAGAGGAATTTTAGACTCTCAATCCAGTCATCATAAACAGATTCATTCTGCTTGCTAAGTCTTCCATTGTGTGCAAATATATAGGTAGTAAAACTATCAACAAAAAGGAATTTTCTTGGATAAATGGGTAGAAACTGTCCCCTCTACAGTCAAACATTGTCAGCCGCTTTGCGAATTGTGTATGCAGGAGGAAATCCTGACTGGTTACATTTTCCCTAGTAAAAAAGGCTGATACGCCTGAAGCTGGGATACATTGCACACATGTATTAGCCAGTGCATAGTGGTATAGGATAATAGCACAAACCTGGCAAAACATTAGTATAAGTATGCTTTACTGAAGAGGCATTTTTGCTGCTGCTGTCTGATATGACCCGTATGGTTTGCGGTAGCTGCATATATGGTAGTTGGTTATTCCATCCAACACTGCTGTTTTTCTACTGATTGCTTGCATCCACTGGCCTTACGTTTGTTTTATTGCTTCTGTTGTCACTTTATTTATTATGCTTTTATATAGCTTTATAGATGTTCACAGCACTTTATAAAGCATACAATTAGACAACCTTGTTGCCGCAAAGAGCTTGCAATCAAAGCTCTGATCTTGCACTGAGCTCTTATCCAACACACAGTCCAGGCAAACTTAATGAGATTCCACACAGGAATAGAAGTCTGCACAAGCAGATCCTGCAGTAAGGTCTGGGCTTAATATGCGGGCAACTTGATGCTGATCCAGAGGTTGTGGGTGAGCATCCAGGCAAAAATGCATTTCCTTACATCTTGGCCAATGCCATTGCTGTAATCTCAGCCATTCATGTTGCATTGCAAAGGAAACTGCTTTCTCTGGTTATGGTGGCTGTTAATCTTTCTGAAATAAAATATGGCACCTAATTCCATGTCTGCATGTACCTTGTTGGACTCCTTTTACCAGAGTCAAGTAATGAGAAAATATTCAGGACTGTAACTTAAATGGTTTGAGAACTGGGATCTCTTAAAATATTTTTTAATTTTCTCCTCATTCTGGCACCAAGGCAAATGTGTAGGTGAGTCCAAGAAAAATATGAAATAACCAAATATTATTTAACATAAGTCATGCAGGTCCCAAAGTCCCAACAAGATACATCAGACATAATCGTTAGCACTTTGTATCCTTACAATGGAAAATAGCAAGAGTTGTAAAGCTGAGATTATCCTAAATAAGGATTATTTAAATTCTTTTGACCTTTACCCACGGAGGAACTTGTGGAGTCTCATTGCTTCTGAAAGTGCGCTGTATTTTAGTAGTATAAATACAGAATTAGGAGTCTCACAGCAGGTATCAGACTGACAATTTTTTGTCTCTAAAATTTGCCAGTTACAATTTTGGAGTAGTGCTGTGACTGCTTTTGTTCAAATTCTGTTCTAATACAGTTAAAAATCTGCACTTCTAGTCATGGGAATAATTTGGTTTTAGTGAGTGTTTGGCTTGAGTTGTTACTTGATGAAGTTTCATATACAAAAATATAAAGCATGTAGTTTATTATTAAATGTAAAGTCCAAATGATTTAAAGCCTGTGTCTGAAATGCGATTTAGGACCTTTTGATTCCTTACCAATTCTGGGATTGGCAGGTAGTCAAGTCTCCAATTAAAATTTGAGCAATTTGTGTTCTTTTAGCCTATTCACCTCTGCAAGCATGGAAAGACCACCAAAGGTAAAAAACTGTCAGTAGAGGTCTTGTCCTCAGCCCTCCTGAAGGGAGCAAATGGAATAAGAGAAGGCATCCCACAGTTCATCTCTGGAGGATGTTATGTTTTGCAAGATTTTTGTACTGTGAAGCAGTAGCACAGTCTTGATGACCCAGCTGTCTGTACTGTGGTAGCTACTGGAACTCACTATAACATCTTCTGTGTCCATTTAACTGTGTTTCCTTCCAAAGTGAGCTTATCCTAGGTGCTGTCTCCCTGTATGGGAGACCATCTCTCTCAAACAAGAGAGACAGTCTTTGAGATATGTATCACAGCGTGATTCTTCGATTAACTGAACATGACAAAAGAAGTAGGCACAGTGCTGACTAGTGGGTACTACAGAACCAAATAATGAAGAACTACATTCACGTCCCATGTCTGGACAATGGATTGTAGCTCTATATATGTTACCTTTCAGGTGTTTGATAGTCACTTAGCCTGTGCTTTGTTATGTTCTGTTACTTCCTGTTATTTGTAATTTTCAAGAAAGTAAGGAATTTTGTTTCCCGCACTAAGCCCATCAGCTAGGATAGCTTATGAAAGTGTTGATTTCATACATAAGAAACCAAAAGAATTACACTCATGTTATTAGAAAAAAAAGCTGCTCCTATTCTGGGAATTGTGGTACATTATTTGTATAGGGGGACAAAAAGACAAAGGTCACATTATTTCACAGGTTAAGCCTGTCTCTAGTAAATGACCTTTCTTTTTTGTCTAACATGGGGTTGTTGCACAGTACTGGATACTGTGAGAGACAGCATGCTGAAAAACTTAACATGGGATTTGATGCATCATAACACCTAGGTTAGACCTGAAGAAGCTAAAAAACATTACATGAAAACAGGTGCCAAGAATTTCACTAATGCATTTGGGCTGATGTGTAGTTGCCTGATTTCTAGTTTTCTCTTGTCAAGCTCCCTGTACCAGCAGGAGTTCTAGATGGCAGAACTTTTAGACTTACTTTGTGTATGTGAAACTTCCATGGGTTGAGGAGAAATCTGGTGTAGCTGCAGAAACCATCCCACATCAGTGAAAATATGTGGTTTGGATGTCGGAGGACAGATCATCTTGAATCTAACTTCAGGCAAAACAAAGTATTTCAAGAAAGACAAAGGGATGCAGCTGACATGCCAGCTTCTTGGGAAACCAATAAAAAGAATTCGTTCTTATGTAAGACTTAAAACACTACTCTTAAATTTTCATGAGTGAATTTAAGCTAGCTGGGACCAGCAGAAATAGATGCATTCACCCTATGAAGCTTATCACCTGATTTCTAAAAGGCAGTATTTATCCTATTTTTAGATTGCTAAATCTAAATTTTCATTTATTTTTTTTTTTGCTTAGTGTTGCTTGACATCACTCAAGATATGATCATATAATATTGATTGTACTGTATGCCAGAATTGTGGAATCATTCCTAGTCCTTTCCTTAAATCTCTTTCTTATGCCTAGATTCCTATTTGGAAGAAAAATGTCCCCAGATTTATAAATATCTAGCTCTGAAAATGGTAGTGACTGCATGTAATCTCCATTTTTATCCTGCAGAGGGTGAGTTGAAATCCTTTGGGTGCGTGTTCTGTATGTTAATGCTTTGGGCTATTGCTTAGCACTTCAGAATAGTTCCTCACTCATTTTCTGTAGCCAACTACTTATAGATCTTTGCGGATATTAGAGCTAAAAAAAGCCTGCAAAATTATAAACATGTTCAGTCATGTGAGAATCTATCAGTCTAGTACATCTTGGAAATGCAAACCATATTTTGAAGGAAAATGATAAATGAGAAGACATTATGAATCTAAACCTAAGATTGTACTTGAGGTTTGCTTAGTCCTTTCTTGGCCAACACCCAAATCTTTTCTTCCCCTGTTCCATATCTAGGGTGCCAGCTGTGTGGATAATGTGAATGTTTCTTTCCCATGTCACATATTCCTCCTGTAGCTTGGCATTCTCTGTAGACAAAACCAGTAGAACTAAAAGGGGTGAGGCGGAATTGTTCTCTTGCTCTCTGATGGCAAGGTAGGACTCCCACGCGTGTCTGTCCAAGCTGAGGACATGACTGCTTGGGAAGGGTGGATAAAAAATACTGAAAGAAAGTCCCCTCAGCATGGGAAAGGTTTAGGCCATTGCCCCTGGAAAACACAAGTTATACTATTTATCATCTAGTCTCTCCTTCTCATTTACTCTCTTGTTCTTTCTCCCTGAATCTCTCTACTTGACTTCAGTTTTCTTTGCTCATATTATTATTAGGCACATTTATGGGAAACAGGATTTATGGTCTCCTCTTGCTAATAAATGTTAAGGAATATGTCTTAAAGTGGAGAATACACAGCAGGAGATGATGAACTTTTAATAAACAAATATCCTGTTTTCATGCAAATATTCTTAGTAACACAAACAAAACAAAGCAGGGAAGGAAATGCAGCCAAAGTGTTATACAAGCTGTGGTGCAATTAAATAGGAGGGATTTCAGAATTTTCCAGAGGGCAAGAAGAGTTTCAAGTTATCCTTCTGACTTTTCCAACTTATTCCTTGAGATGGTTTCATCCCATAATGTTGGATGGAGGGCTGGAAAAGAAGAATTGGAAGAATGACAAAGCAACCTGAGAACTTTACAAAATTCTCAGCGCCTGTCTTGTTCCATATCTTCTCCTCAATGAGAGATTCTGACTTTAGAGCTTGGCAGACTATATTGTGTGAGGGTTTGGGAGTTTTTGAAAAGTTTCTATGGTTATGATGTTCTTATTCTGGTGAAAATACCATCTTCCTCCACAACCATGAGCGTGATATCTGCAAAAGGTATTAATCCTAGTTAATTGGCATCAACATTATGTCTAGCATTTATCCATAATAACATGCTGGAATAAAATCTAAAGGTTTCATTGATGGTGTAACAAGTGGCATAAAGACCTGGGGAGTGATTAAAAAGAAAGGAAAATCTAGATCATATGGTCATCTGGATGCAACAAATAGTATGTCTGAATATGGCCAAAAACTTCTTACATCTACTAGCCAAGGGGACAGCTCTAATTAGAGGAGAGGTGTTTCTGACTTGGAAAAGTGACTAAAGAATTGAGAATCAAAATGGGTAATAACTGATTGCTACCTTCTGGACTACTGCTGTGTCCAAAAGAGCTGATATGATCCGTACATAAATAAGCAAAAGAATCTCAAGGCAATTTTTATTTGGTCTTGATGCAGTGGCTGTTGAGCTTTAGTGTGCCCAAACATCAATAATTCAGGTTGGATGGTGAAAAACTGGTCAGAAAACAAATGTCAGGATCAAGAAGGGATTATGAAGCGTACATGTTTTGTATTTATGTTTATTTTGTTTAACCTAAGAGAAGCTTAATGGGCACTGCAGTCATTGCTGATATGTAGTTATAAGGTGAATATAACTTGAAAATTGGGATCACTAGTGTAGCAGGAAAGGCTATCAGAAGATCCAATGACAGCAGTCTGGGACCTGGGTAAACTTAGATTAGGAAGAAGGTGTACCTTTTTAGTTACCATTGGAGCAATTTTCTAAGGGTTGTTGTGGAGTCTGTCATGCCACCAACTTTTACATCAGAATTGTGCACTTTTTTATAAAAGAGCACCAAAATATTCCCATTCATCCAAAGTGAATTTTTTGCTCTTTGGGTCAGCTGCACGGCAGAGCAAATTAGTGTCAATTTTTGCACACTTTCCATCAAGTCAGTCTTGACCCAACCTTTGAGCCCAAATTAATATCTGGACTTTTGTCGCTTTCCTAGATCTTGCTTGTGGATCAAACCAAAGTGCGGTTCATGAAAACACTTGAAACTCACAAACAGTCATTTATACAGCCAAAATGTGCAGCTGGCTTCAAACCTTCTATTGTGTTGAAACAATATCTGGCTTCAGCTATCTTTATACTTGGGGGGAGTCTGAATTTGAACTTCACAACTTGGGAGCTTCTGTTTTTTCTTTGCTACACTCATGGGATTGCAGGCTGTATACTGTTGTATAAATGCCACATGGTTATTGATTTTGGCAAGTGATGTTTTCTGTCTGCGGAAATAATAGAATAAACCAGGTTATTTCCGAAACATTTGTACCATCCTTGGAAAGAGTATTGAACAGATGTAACTCACTGATGATTTTGTGTTGTTACATCATCATCATCATCTTTCTTATTTTTATAAGATGACTTGGGAGAAGATTCTCTTTTGCAATCTATGCCTTTAATTATTTGGTACTTCGAATTTAAATTCTGATTAAGAATCCTCATGATAGTAGGCTTCCTTGCTTTTACTTTATAAAAAATATAAAATCAATTTAATTAATTTTAATCAATTTAATTTTTTTTCTTGCAAAAAAGAAATACAAATATGTGATATACTCTTGATATATTTTATTTTCTCATGATTAATGTTATTGATGTATATTGATTTCTGTTATATAATCCTGCTTGAAAACGATCAATACTCTTTCCTATGTGGTGTGAGAAGATAGTGGATTTTGATTGCCAGATACAACAGTACCTCCAGTAGTAAAATGTTCTCATATAGCACATTCAGCTTTGCTGTCTTCCCTAATAAACTGGAAAATATGTTGACAACTTCAGGATTTTAAATACTGCCAGGACAACTATGGGCATTGCATGCTTTCAGATTCAAATAAAACACGTAATTTCAAGTTAACCCACATTTTAGTCTTATAAACTTTTGATAAGGAATGAGTAAAACCTTCTACAAGAATAAAAAAAAAATATATATATAAAGCACCTGTTGCACAGTCTATGTACAGGATCTGTAGTGTATTTAATTTCTATGTAAAGGTTTATAAAAAATTGTATGGTCTGATTTAAAGGGACATTATGCACATTAAAGCACCTAGTTTTGCAGTAGTGCAAGTAGCATCCCAATGTTTTTTGTTGTCAGAGCTTGTAACGTAAGCGTCAGGTGCCAAGGTTTATTGTTTTTTTCACTTGAGTGTGTTCCCACAGTTCTCCTCCGTATTAATTACTATTTGGATTGCTCTTGTGGAAGAAGAACTCAGCTATTGGCTTTTATGTCCTATTCCTCTGTCAGAGGGTGGTGTTAGCACAGCAGTGTACTGTGCAGTAGTCAACTTCTTACTCTCTTGACAGCTCTTACACCATAGTCTTCTAGCCTTTATTTGAGCTGCTGTGGAGAGCACTAGCTTGCTAGTATCTAGAGAGCTTTTTAAGAGCACACTGTGGAATTAGGTAGTCAACTTCTGAGTCTTAACAGTGACTGAGTGCACTTTTGTACATCATTCCCCAAACTCTGGCTTTTCCAGTAACAGTGAAACATCAGCTGAAAGACTGCATCCTCTCTAAAAGATGTGAAAATAAGTTTTTTTAAATTTTGGATCAGCAATGTAAGTGGATTGAAATTTCCTGAAGTTAAATTTCATGAACTTTTGGATTATTTCCTCTAATATTTTTACTGGAAATGATGCCTTTCATATTTGTTTGCTATCCTTTCAAAAATGTATTTATCTCCTGGTAACTTGGAAACATGCTGTAATACTTTGTCCAAAATATAAGTTGTTAAATTTGGCCCCCTCAGTAGGTATTCCAGTTTAATTTTTGTGCAACAGCTTTTGTTGTTTGATATAATGGGTTCTGGACCTATACTTGGAGCCCCAGCCTGATCTCATTCTCAGCAACGGAAAAAGTACGTAACTCTTGAAAACAGATGAAGATCTAAACTGGCTCTTTGGTGAAAAGCCGCCTGTTTTGGAGATCATTATTTTTTCAGGGTTGTGAGGTATTCTGCTAGCATTTAATTTCTGTTGAGGGAATCTGTAATAATCTTGTTGGTTTGCTTGATTTCTCTAAAAGTTGTTACACTGGCTCTCTAGAGCATATTCAAATGCTTTTAGCACTACTTGTTCAAGATTTTGCTTGTTAAGATGGTGGTCCTGCATGATAGTAAGGCCTGTAACAGCTAATGTTCAGGAATGTGTGACAATTTTGAGTAGGTTTTGATTCAACTTGTCTAATACCTGCCTCTTTCTTCACCCTGCTTTCTGAATATCTTGAAAATCTCTGTATTATTTGAGATCTCATTATATGACATTACGGTTTACTGCTGGCAAGGTCACCCCAATATGCTCTGCCCCAGGTCTTGATTGACACTTAATATGTTTGGAGAAAGAGAAGGAAACACACAGGCACACACAAATATCTTAAATTTCTGGAGCCTTGTATTCTCTTTTTTAGCATTAATACTTGTGCTTTCAAACACACCAAACCTTTTTTACAATCCATGCATTTATTTATTACTCCTGTTAGCCACGTGCTATCTCTGGCTCCCTTTCACCTCTCCAGTATTAGCACAGTTAATTTTTGAGTAATTGTACTTCCTTCCTCACTGATATTCTCAGTAACTTTCTAGCACAAAATTAAAATTCCTTATTCTTGCTTGGGAAGCTCTGTTTGTTCATTTCTCTTGTCAAAGCAAACATCTTCTTTTGCTCCCTCACTACATGAATGTGGGCTATACATTTAATATCTTCTCTCTCTGGAGCTTTTCCAGAAAAATACTTTTTTTCCGTCCACTTAGAATTTTTTTTTTTAAAGCTCATCTGTAATACCTGTGTGAAAGCACTGAATATGGGGCACAGATGCAAGGAGTCAGCATTTTCTTGCCTGTTTAGAGTTATTCAGAAAAATACAAACCTTTTTGTCATATTTGTGCATGGTATCTTCATTTATATAATTTTCTTTAATAGTGATTGGTGTTTTGATTTGGTGTGTCTGTTAAAGAAGGTACAGCACTGGAAGAGAAAGAGAGAAAGACAACGAGGAGTCTTTCATGAAGAATGATTGAATAGATACAACTAGGGAGATGATGCAGGAAAAAAGGGATAAAGGTCTGAAAACTGATAAATGTGATGGAGAGGGGAGTGGAAGAGGGAATAATTGCTTGTTGTCTTTTCTAATATAAGAACTAGGGCTTTAAGTACAACTTGCCAGCAGCAGGCTCAAAACCAACCAAAGGGAGTAACTTCACATAAAGGATTACTCTGACCTGGGGCACTGTGGATGCTTAAAATTGACTGACTTCTGAAAGTTATCAAGTAAACCTATTGAAGAAAAAGGAAAGACACAGCACTGAGACATTGGATTTGGGTTGGAAATATCCTATCTCACCGGAGAGTGCATTAGGGGAAATATTACCTCATGCTTCCCTAGATACCTATGGGATGGCTATGGGAGGAGACAAGATGCTGGATTAGAAGGGAATATTAGTCTCACCTGGTTTGTGCATTGCCCAGGGAAATTTCATTCTCTCACTACCTCTGCTGCAGAATTTTAAAATATTCAAGTAGCCTAAACTCAACTTTGCTAGTAGGCACTAACTTACTATAACTAACTTTTGTTGTCTAGAAGGTAGATAGATGTCTTATACAACTTTGTGGTTTACATTGCTTCCATTGTTGGTTGAAACAGTTCTGAAGATCTCTTCACATGTCGTGAAGTAGGCTAAGTAGTAAATTAGCTCGTAATGACAAACTGATCTGGCAGTCTGAAGCTCTGTTCCTGCCCCTGAAGTGATGTATCAACATTCTTTTGCCTTCCTTTCTCTGCTTCCATGTGTTTCCACTGGGCAGTTTCCCCTGCCTGCTGTATTTGTGTCCATCCTTGGTATTTGGCCAAGCATGCCCAGTTGCAGTCCTGATTCCTCTTACAAAATGTCTTTGCTTCTCAGTCTCTAGCTGGTCCCCATCCTCACACTTCCAGCCTCTGCATCCAGTCACAGATTCCCTCTTTCAGATTTAAGCCCAGGTGTCACATAGGATAAAAGTTGTCATCACAAGTTCTCTACTTATACTTTAATTGCAGGAAATGTTTTGCTCAGCTGCATGTTAATAGTGTGCTGAAAGTAGGAGGAGTCTTCAGGGAAATTTGCAGTTCAATTCCAACTTCCAGTTCGTGCTGGACTTGCTTAAGCAGTCTTTTTTCTTGATAGGAGTCTGGGTGGGCCGAGTGTAGGCAGGTTTTCACAGGTGTAGATGAAAGACTGTCCTTGACACAGAACAGCTTCCTTTCCTAATTCCAGGCTTTGTTTCACAACCAAATTAATAAGGAAGGGTTATTAATTTATTATTTTTTTTCAGCAGGAACAAAAATCCTGTTTTCCCCTGTCTGTTCCTTAGAAACAGGTAAATGGTTTTGGCTGAAGTTTCCAGAAGAAGTCTTGTGAAGCAGACCCCCTGCTTTGGGAAACATCAGCCCTAAAGTCGCATTTGGCAGAGCTGTGTGTGAAACAACACTATTCCAGGAAGTACTGAGCTTCTTTTACATTAAGCAGAGCGTCAAGTCTCATGAGCCATACACTGTCTGGAATATTTTTAAAATTCTGGGTGTAACTTTGAAATTAAGTAGAACTCTGGTAAGCTAATTCCCTATAAAACCTTTTTGGTTGGTTCTGCCTTGAAAGCATTAATGACATGCTGGTGTAACCATTTGTGATTCTGGACAGTTTGTCAACAGAGTGCTTAAAATTCTAAGTGCCAACACTGGTTGCATGCAGAGATTGTGCAGGAGTGTTAATCAGTAGACCAAAATAAAGTAACTAGATTTTTTTCCTTATATTCTGTTATGAATCATGTCCTTATGTCAATTAAAAACATCTGTGCATGTCTATTTTCAAATGATTTATAGACATGCATCCTCTTTCTTCTCAAATATTCCAATGAATCTTAACCTGGCGTGTTAACGCTCAGTATTTCTCTGTAACTGGAAAAAAATACTGATTAAGTATGGAACACTCATCCCAAGGATTTTATGTGGTAGAAGTTAATGAGAGACAGTTGTGAAATCATCTGATACTATGGTTTAGAATTATAGATGGAGCAGTGACAAGGCCTTTAGCTGAGATTGCCTGAGTGTGATGGAGTGATGGGAGCTTATCAGGAATTTTACGGAAATCTCTTTTTTTCTGACAAATTCTTCACTAAGTGGTATATAAATAGTAATCAAAGCAGCAATGGAACAGGAATTGTTTCCTTCCTTCCAATCATTGCCTTTCAGTGTGTTGCAGAGGAAAAGTCTGAGCTTTCAGTTTCTTTCTGAGGACAAATTCTATGTGAAATCTGATAACTTAAGAATCCTTGTTTTCAAGTTAAAAGAGGAGAGGAAAATGCGACACTAGGAGGTTTCTCTGTCTCTTTTTTTGGGGGCACAAGATATGGATGTATTTCAGTAGTTTGTTGGTCACTAGAACAGAACGATTATATAGATCGTAATATCAGAAAATACCATAAAAGATTAGGTTCCTGAATTTGGCCATTAATGTGATTAATAGGGTTTGCCTGCAGAACACTCTACCGAAACTGGTCCGTTGATTTAAGTGCAAGTTATAAGTGCTTGTGGAAAACTTTCTAATGATAATAATTGTTACCATCCTTTTTTTTTTCATACACTTGAATTTTTTTCCTTTTGTAATATTTCTCTTATCTTCATTCAGCCTCCCATGTGTGTCTTTGGTCAGTATATGCATTCTGCAACAGAAATTTATCACTAGGAATTTGTCCAGATTCACAGTCACACTTAAGTCAGTGCTTTTATCCTTAATTTCTTGAGTCATGTGGTAGAGGACCTTATATTTGACATCACGGAGCTCAGTAAAACTTGGCCATTAAAACACTGATTCCATTGAAAAACATCTGGAGAGCAATCAATAGTTCTATATATCCTGCTAGACTACACTTAGCATATCCAGCCTCCTGGTCTTTCTCTTTGTGTTCTGCTTTGCAAAAACCTGGCTATCCTTACAGAAATGTACAAACTCAAGAATAAAATGGATGCACTGCGTGTTCCTAAAAATGTCATATATTGGCTGTGCTAAAACTATATGTATGTTTCCTTGGCTGTAGCAGTGACTGGTTTTTATGTTGCTCTTCATCATACTGATGCTAAAGTTAAAGACTGAAAAGCCTGACAGACATCTGGTTCTTTTGCTATTACGTCTGCGCACCTCTTCTGTATAGAGCATTTCTTGTGTTTTAGTTGCATTTTAAATGGCTCAGATGTCAGGTTTCTGTAATTTCTTTTGGACCTTTTCAATAATATATGAAATAGCTTGCTTAAGACTGACAAATAATATTATCAAATTAGATTTTCCTTTTCCATTCACCATGTTCCAGGTTTTAAGAAGAAACCTTTTTCCTCTCTAGGTCAGCATCCCTCTAAAAAAAAGCTGCTTTGGGTATGTGTCAATATATTAAACTGCAAAGAAGCTATGTAAGCATCATCTCAGAGTATTTGTCCAACCCTGGAGATAATTAATGATCTGGTAATGTTTATATTCTTCATTTTAAAACAAATCAAACTTGATTATGGTTGGAGGGTGGTTTGTTTTTTGGGGGGTTTTTTAGTCCTTGAAAGCAAGAAGAAAATAGGAAATAAAATTGTTCTGAAGTTCATTCTGTTCAACACAGTATCTGGTTTAGACTTGTAGCTAGCGAAAAAATTGAGTTTAGTTGCTGGTTCTAAGGAACAAATATCTGCCTTTAAAAAATGCTTGTGAAAGCTTTTGAGTTGTATAGTACCAAAGAGAGGGGAGGGGAATGACAGACTACTGTTTCACCTTTTTGTCACTTTGTGGCACATTGCAACTGGATCTTCAGAGACAGTTAAATTTCTTTGCGGATTCACAAAAGCTGACAATCAAAGTTGTGAGTTGGAATAGCGAAAAAGACACATAATGCCTCAAAAAAAAAAAAAAAAGCTGTTATTTATGTTAACATCTGTCTTGTTTATTTGATTACTTGTACATATCCAGCCAGGGTTAAAGGAGTCCTTATTCTGTGCACAGGATCTAGCCAATATCCTCTGTCCTACAACTTGGATTTAAGCTTTTCCATTGTCTCTGAGCAGTTCTCAGCATATCAATATCTTCCTTAAGAAAGGGGAAAGGGGACACTTTAACAAAACTTCTAAAAACATTGATAATGACATTAAATATTTTTCTTAACTCTACATGGTCTACAGAAAAGTTAGCTAAATACTACTGAGCTATCAGTGTGGGATTCAGTCCAGATCCATCAGGTGTCTCTGACAAAAAAAAGGCTAAAAACAGGCATCTTGACTTTGAAACCAAAAGCAGCTGATATCTTTTCACTTAAGCAAGACAAACATTTCTATTCATCAGGGGCACTACAGTCATCCATATGCATGTGCACGTATATGGGATTAAAGGCTATACTTCTCATATAGTGAGTGTTGGTGGGAAGCTGGCAGCAGCCAGCTTTCACTTTCCTGTTTTTTGTGATCCTGCTTCATCTGCTGCTCCCTGGGCTTCTCTCCTTTCCACTTTGTGCAATGGACACAGGAATGAATAGAGGGAAAGAACCAGCATATGTTTGGTTTCTTTAACTAGGCACCAAAATCACAAATTTCATAAAGTTTTCACCTGGAAACATTAGGACAAAATTAAGTGACATGGAAATACCAAAACTGAAAAATAACACTAAAAGAAATCTGAAGGGAGAACTGTGCTGTTCCGTCTGAATCAGTGACATTTGTGTAGATGGTGTGTAGGCTAGAATTTGGCCCCTGTACATTACTAAGTTATCAATGTTATGTGTTCTCAAATCTGAATGTTTAGGCCATTTTCAGATTGAAAAGTTCAATCAGCAGTAGATTTTGCATACACTAATATGTTAGCATCAAATCTAACTTAGTGGTTTTCAACTATATCCAGGATATTCTGTAATTAGTTGTTAATAAACTGGTGACATGTTTACAGCAAGATGCACAGAATGACACCCATTCTGTTACAAAACCAAAGTAAACTAAAAGTGTAATAGGCTTCTACCTTCTATCTGTGGTCTGCCTTGAAAAGGCAGGAGATGCACTGCACAAAACAGAATAAATAAAAATCTACTGAAGTGGAAATCTGTTAGTTGAGTTCATCAATAATCGGAAAGAATAGAAAGCTGAGAGGCAACATGATGAATGCAGCTTGCTCAATGTAAAGTGAGACTTTAATGAAAGATAGTTAAACCATTGTCTACCCTTCAGTTTTCTCATCAGTATTCTGCCTTATGCAGTGGGAACATCCATTAACTACAATGGAATCATTACTAGGTAAAAATTGTAACCATGGTTATGGATGATGTACGAGAACTAGCAATGCTGCTCGCGCAGGAAAACAGCACAAAGAGGACTGCCACTTATACATGTCATCACTGCATTCATAGCCTGATTCCTGAACTCTGTGATTAAACACTGTTGAATATCTTCCCCCGCTATTCTTTCTTGCCTGCTTTTATTTCCTGTGAAGATCTGGACCTCTGTTCTCTGCATCTCCTGCAATGGCTCAAACTCCTGCTTCTTGGTTCTTTCAACCTGCCATGTCCAGTAATCATGCACAGAAAATGCTTATGCAAGCCAGTTGGCTTAGATTTCTGTCTCAAGGGAAGAGTGCATCTGTTTTTTGGATTAAATCATGCTTATAAAGTCATGCTTATTCAGTTGACAGAAAAAAATGCATAATTTAAAGCTTTCATTTGCTTTTTCCCTAAAAGATTTCAGAGCCTTAATTCACCCTCATTTTATCCTTCTAGAGCAATACAAAATTAGAGTTCATTATGGTGATCCAATCTCTCCTTTTGTCTTGATTGGAAATGCAGCAAATTCTTTGCCAGGGATGTGGACTTCCTTGAACAAGCTTTTCAAGGCTTGCAAGCTATCTTTTGTTTTCCCAGTCGGCTAATTAGGGTGGATTAGCATCCATCAGATATACCCTAGGGATGAGCCAAAAGCTCAAGGGGAAGGTAAATTGCAATGCCAAAAAATTCTACCCTTGCAAGGACTACTGCCCTGAGGCACAAGGTGTTGGAGAGCTGGGTACAGTTGCAAAGGCAATTCTGTTCTGCAACAGGATAACACCCTAAATGTGGGACATGAACTCATGACTAGAGCTGTTAATTTTTTGGTTGGCTTGTTCCAATAGCATTTGTTTTGCTATTAATGTGCAGGCAAGTTTCAAAATAGTGTGGCTTTGAATACAAAATGATTCATTAGAAAAATATCAAAATGGCAGTGTTCCCTTCAGAGAATAAGAGAATAAGATTTTATTTTTCAGACCAAAAATTAATGGAAACCATAATGGTTTTAGGATTTTTTTTTTTTATTTTTTTTTTTATGACCAGAATCTGTGATTTCTTTCAGAACAAGTTTAGGTAAAAAAATTCACTCTGATCTCTTCTTCTCAATGAGACTGAAAGGAAGACTTAAGGACTTAAGAGACCCACACAGCAACTTTTTAAGAACATGTTTGTAGGGATCCTATTCTTTTAAAACACATGTTAGCCATGGGGAGATTTTTCTGTCATTTAGACTGCCCTCATGGTCAGCACAAAAAAAGGAGGATCTAGCATGCAACTAATCTCTGCTTAAACTAGACTTTAAAATACATAATCGGAAGTGTTTATTCCCTCTGTTGACTAAAGTGGCTGTTCAGGTGACTAGTTCATACACAGGCATGTATACAGTGACATTTGAAGTGAGGTGATAAGAATCCTGCTTTTAAATCCTTTTGAGGCTTTTGGTTTCAGAAACAAGCAAAGAAGTAGGAGAGGTAGAATTTTAAATAGGCTTTACACTTGGGGAAAAAGACCGTGCTCTTTTGTGGCAAAGGTCTGAGAAATCCCTGTGTTCTCTAAGTAGATGCTGAACAGATCTGCAGTGCTCTGGGAGAGCAACATCTTCCTGCAGTAGCTCCAGCAATGCATCTGGTAAACTGGTTCTCACAAATGAAAGTGAAAGCTACTTGTGGCTAACTAGTAGATAATGTGCAGGCTCCTATGGTACATTTCAAATACAATTAGTGGAATTATTCACTAATTACTGAGAATTAGTCAGAATTATTACATTGTGTTTAATAAATGACAACAAAAGAGTTGGGGAAAGTTTTTCCGCATCTCCTTCAAACGCCTGTAAGGTATTGAACTATTCGAGAGACTAAATAAGGCTTTGACAGAACAAAAGGAAAATTTCCTCAGCCCTGATAGGTCTGTTTGTCTTCAGGAAGCAACCTGAAGATTGACAGCATCTTCATTTGTGCATGCTTTTGATAGCGCATAGGTTAGACTGAAACATATGATGAAAGGTAGGTATGCATGGGGATTTACGATATATTTGGTATAATGTACATACATAAAGGTAAATCTTCCAGGCTGTTACAGGATCTTGCACACTGAGCCTTTACCACTGCAGCTTCACTGAACTTTTTCTTTTACAGTCTGGCTCCCACCCCAGTCCTGAGGTCTGTACCTATCATGGGAAAAGAATCATTAGCCTGTGATGTGCAGTAGCTGCAGGATCCCTTTGTATGGCCTCTCGGTATCCTGTCTTAAAGTGCTAACACTGCAGCAGTTAAAAGCCGTAAGCTGGGCCTCTGCTATTGTGAAGGCTTTACGAAGAGTGTCTGTTATGTTTTTGGGGCAGGTTTGCAATCTCAAGGACCGCTTAATTTGGAAATTACCTCAGCAGCTGTATTTTTTTTTTTTTTTTGTCTCATGATTTTAAATGGTGTTAGTTAAAAAGAAAAAAAATAGTTGTCATTGGCTATAAGATGTATAGAGCCAGTCCTCATGTTAATTATATGTTACAGGCTAATGAATAGTCCCCTACTTTTATTATGTGAAGAATAACCTGGGGTTTGTCAGATGGAGCTTTTTTTTGTTAGGATGAACACCCCCAAACAAAACTTTGCACCACTCCAATTATGTGAAGACAGACTCTGGTTCAATGCTTTCTTAAGTCTGAAGCAGTCTTTACAGCTGTGGGAACAGCAGTTTGACACACTGCTCTGCAAACACCAGAAGTCTAAGCTGAAATGTAAAGCATACATTTTGTATTGCTGATTGGCTTAATAGTATTCATCCATATGCTCCGAAAGCCTAGTAGTGGTGGGAATAATAAGTAAAAAAATCTTCAGAGCTGGAAAGCTTTTATGATTACAACATATGATTGTATAATTGTCTAATTTTGCAACTTTGGAGAGTGTTTATGTTCTCAAAATTAATTAGTGTGGAATGTAACTGCTTTTAAAAATGTCATTCCTTTCAAAACTATGTGGTTACAAATGTATGCCTTGGTGAGTATACACTTCATTATTATTGAATGTAAAATTTTATTGTTCATTATGTGGAAAATTGCAGTTGAGGCATTTAACAGCTTCAAGAACTATTATTATCCCTGATTAAATTATGGAAAGGTTTTTCATGGGTCAGTAAATTGAAATAATTTTAGTTTGAAATACATTCAGAAAAATATTTATGCAAAAGATAAGTGAAGTCAATGATTTAGGGAAAAAAATAGCTGATAATTTATAGGAAAACAGCATACAAAAAACAACTAGGGTACATTTCCGCAAAATGCTGTAGTGTGGAAAAATATTCTCCTCCTCAAGCCCCCCAAATCATTGCAAACCCAAAGTTTTGTATCTTGTTAAAGGCACTTGTTATAGTGGAGCTTAGTGTTAATCCTTTTCCTTTATGCTAACCCATATGCAAGTTAGATTGTGATTTCAGATGCATGCTTATGCAGGGATGTAACAGTGCTGTTACATCATCAGTTATGTATGCAGGGGATAATGGTGTTTAGGGTTATGTGGAGTCCCATGATTGCTTATTTCTTTCTCCAAATCAAGTAGAGTGTAATCCTTAGTGGCTGGGTTAGCCCCCACAGCTCTTTGTGCTGCTAGCAGCCCTGAGCCAGCTAGTCTGCATATTCCCACAACTAGGAACTGGGTACAGACTCAGGCAAGGTGCTCCACACTCAGCTGCTGGTGCCTGCTTCCAGCTGACTGTGCTACAGAAAAGAGAGATCTCCATTTCTTAAAGTGGCTTCAGTGATCTCTGAGCTTTTTTTGTAGTGTGTCCCAGGTTTACCCATCTTCCTGTGATAGCTTTTGGCAGCTAGCAGGGCTGTTGGCAGGAGGCTGGACGTTTACTCCTTCTGGTGATGTATGATCTGTGTATGCGCCTCAGTCTCTGTCTGCTCTGTGTCTTCCCTCTTGGAGGACTCCTGGACAAGAAGCAAATTTTCTCGCTGCTGCCCGCCCCACTTCTAAGAGATGGGAAATGTGCTGCTAGCACCTCAGTTTGAATGAAATGCAAATTTAACAAAGTAGACATGATTTGGAGCTGCGATTGAAAATTGTTGTATTGTTTCCTTTGTAGGTGATAGAATCACAGAATATGATCATAGAAGTCAGTTAGGCTGGAAAAGACCTTTAAGATCATAGAGTCCAACCATGTCTCACTTTGAACTAATTGCAATTCCCAAGGCCTTAGATCAGGTTGTTTTTTTCTTCTTTCTTGGCCTAACTAAGCTCTTCATATTTCTGCCAATCCCAAGTTCCTCTCATATCAGCTCCTAACCATTCATTTTCTTACTTTAGAATAAAAATAAAAAATGTAAGCAGGTGATACCCTATGCTTCCTTGGTGCATTCTTGTACTGGATAATGTTAAATGTATGGGTCAGTGCTTGTGGCATTTTCAATAGGTGATTTATTATATTGACACAGTTTTGCAGCAACCTGTTTTGATGATGTGGAGTAAAAATAGCAGTACTTGCTGAAAAATGCTTGAAATCATGCTCAGTCGTCTGCAACCCATACTATCAAATTTAACTTCCTTAGGAAGAACTGATTTTGCATACAGGTGCATGGGATAGGTAAAGTATTCTATACCAAGCCAAACAAATTCGAACTACAGTCTAGAGCAACTTCTGTCCAAGGTAAGCTAATTGGCTGGCTCTGTTATACTGACTTAACTTTTCCTATTCCATGAATAGGACCTGGCTTTTATTTCTGGCATATGAAAGAAACCTTGGCAGTTTCTTCACTATTGCTGCTCAGTGGAGACCAAGGTAAATGTTGCTAGACCCCTCTGTCCTTTTTGTTCAATACCTAAATGACCTGCAGAATGTCTCTAATTTTTCTTAAACAGAAGAGTTTTCCTGCAAAAATGAATGAATTAGTAACTTAAATCACTCTGGTACAGTTTTGTCCTTTTCCTTTTAAATTGCTCACTGTGAGAAATCAAAGTATGTATCAATGGAAATATATTTAATTATGCTTTTTAATATACAGTCATGGGTTTGGTTTGCCTCAGTTATTCATGGTTGTTATATCCAGCCTCACTCAATTGTACGAACCAGAAATATGTAAATGGACAAAGTCTGGTTTATATTTGCCACCTAACAGAAAGATGGTGTTCACCAAACAAATATACTTTTGAGCACAAATTTCAGGAGCAAACCATATAATCAGGGCTTGCTTGTTTTGTTTTTTGTTTAATGTGGGTGTACCTCAAAGGAGGCATGGCACATAAGGAGGTATTGTTAGCCCTGAATTTTAGGAAGATACATTACATTCCTGCTCTGACTCACCTTAAAAACCTGTGCTATGCAGAAAGCTAGATGCAAAGATGTGAATTAGTTCTGTCCCTTTTCCTCTTTCACACATAAAAGGTGTTTTTTGGAAAAAAAAACAAACAAACAAACAAACAAACAAACAAAAAAAAAAAAACCAAAAAAACCCCACAAAACCCTAAAGCCATGAGAACCATCTCAAAACTCTTGCTCACTCTGTAATCATCTGCAGAAATCAACAGCAAAACCCTGATAATTTTTTCTGTGCAGTCTGTGCTAAAAGTATGACACAGTTCACTACTGTAGTCATCCTGACTCCATCTCTCTGTAAGGTTTTCATGTAGTTGTGTCACATTTCTGCATTGTCCCATAGGATGTGGCTCTCATGGAAACCCAATGGTTAATTCAGCCTCTTTAAGGCCTCTCAGCCATTTCTTTTCCCCTTACAAACATCTTGATACATTTGCTAGTACTCTGCTTGTGGGCTGGCATCCTAATTCTTAGTGATGCACAATTCCTTCCTGCTGTGGCCTTCCTCTTGTGCTTTTTGAATAACCACTGACTTTGGAACATCCTAAATGGTCAAAACTTTCCAGAACAGCAGCACTGGGAAACATAATTATAACCATTTTCCTGTTTATGTTGGCAAATAGGCAACTTGTCATGGTCTGGATCACAGGAGTTCGAATGGAGATGAGCCTCATAAACTGCGTTTTATATTCCTTTTTCCAAAACCCCTTCAAACTTGATTTTATGATACACATGTAAGTTAAGCATCATGACCTTTCAGATGCTGCTGCTTGAATATAGCAGCTTTCCAGAACATGTGAACATGTTCTAGAAATTTCTTTTAAAATTTGCTTGAATAAAGGCAGGGGCTTGGGGGGGCAAAAGCAAAACATAGATTTAGCTGGCACTGATACTTCCAGGGAGAAGAGACCTTTACAATCCAAACAATCTGACAGACAAAGATAAGCCTTCTGCTTAATCTTTATTCTTAAAGGAAAATCTGTGCTATAACAGATAGTGAAATTTAATTAATGTTTTAAAATCTGTCTTGAGAACTTTTAATACATAAGTATTTAAAACATAAGGATAATTTTCTAGAAAAATTTAAAAAAAAAAATCATCTTTCTTCATGAGAGATACTTGTGATACATCCTGAAGCATTTAGGAACATCTAAGAGTTACTGGTGAGTGGTGAGGAGTTAGGTACTTCCATATGGGAGTGCAGCATGCCTATTTTGGGATGGGAAGAATTGAAATTCTTTGTAGGCCACTGAGAAAAACTTTTCAGGCCAGCTTGTAGATTTGGGATAATGTAAGTAAATTAGGTGAGATAAGTCCTTCCTAGAAATGTATTGCATAAAATTGTCTCTGTCTTTTCTCTTTCTTTTTCTAAATAGGCAAAATAAGAAGTCATTGCTAATACCTTGGAATACTTTCAAGTCAGGCTTAGGCATTAAGCACACAGTAATGCTGGTATGTTACCTCTTCCAGTCCATGAACAAGGAATGTACATAAATGTTACTGAGCATTTTGCTGATTTTTGATACTTATGCATTTTACTTTCTAGCTATCTTGGGAAAGCAGTACTCCATACTTAGGCAAATGTTTTGACAAATTCTCTAATGTTGGTTTTTTTTCTCACAGAGATTTGAGCTGTATTCTCTTCAGTGTCTCCATCTGTGTGAAATACAGAAGAAAAATGGAAAGGTAACATGGGTTGCAGCATACTGACAGCAACTCTTTCAAAATCTTATTCTGCAAGCTGGAAAGGTAATTTATGCCATTTCATGGGTTTCTCAAAGCTTTGTTAAAATGAACATTTCAGTGGAAAGATGCAGGGGAAAAATAACTGAACCCCACTTGAGACTGGATTAATGCTGACCTAGATGAATGCTCTTTGGAAACCCCTTCAGAATATTTCTTTCTAATTACAGCCTGTTGTCTGAAAAAAAAATTGGTTTTGCAGATATGGCCAAGATTCAGAAACACTTCCTGATTCCAACTAGTCACCAAATTGACTTTTGCTGTTTCTGGACAAGCACATACCTACATCAGGATGATGCATATGTACTGAGTGTGATAATATTGCAGTCTTTTGCATGTAGAAACAAATCCAGGTATGTCCACTGAGCATCATAATACCAGACATTCAATGCTTTTTTACTCTGCTGTTTTAGCCTCGATGAAACCAAAGACACCACCTATTTATGTAAAACTGAGTATGCAGACATTTATTTTCACATCCTTTGCTCATGTGGTTTTTATTTAATTTTTTCAATATTTTTCTGTGAAACCTGAATGGTGGCGTAAAGGGCATAAAATACTCTGCCGCTGTATTGTTCTGAATCCTTCCTGCCATCTGAGGACAAAAAGGGATGAAGGAGAGGCTGTACACCCTTGAGAGCTAGCTGTTGCCCTTATGAGTCAGTTACCAGTCCAAGAAGAGCTTTCTCAGGTTGGGGCTGTGTTGAAACTGGGATACTGTTATTGCTAAAGTTGTGGTCTCAGGAGGATTCTGCTTTAACTCGGAGGAACACAGGTAGTCATTTCCAATATATTAATGTGAATGTTCTTTGTACCTGGTGACAAGAACATTTCTGTCTGCACTTTCAGAATGGAAAGAGCTCGCATTTGTTTTATTTAATGCAACATGACAAAAGACTTGTCTGTGACAGATGACTTTTCTTTATACAATATGGAAAGGGAAATCTCCACTGTCACCCCGAAGCTTGGAATAGGTTTCTACCTTTAGAGATGCACTATCCTGCTTTTAAATATAGTGAGGAGTAGAGAGAAATCCTTAATCATACACCTGATTTGTTTTTATCTATCTGAGTTCATTTTGGATCAAGGGTTCTCAGATGAATACGTAAAAGCTCTGTTGTTCAGGTCACTTTATGTATTAGCTCTGTAAGAAACACCTGTTTGTATTTCGATTTGTTAAAATTTTTAACTTAAAAAAGTTAAAGTTCTGAAATATGTTACTGATTTAAAATTAATGTGTACCATTAGCTCTCCACACACACATTTTAGCCTGTTTTACAATGTCAATATGGTAAAACTGTTTAATTCTGAGAGCAGCTGCATTAATTATAGTAAAGGGATAAAATGGTAGTATAGACACATTCAAAGTGCTTATGTTAGATGACACAGTGTTAAAATACCCAAACATTCTTGGTAGCACCTATGGAGCTCTATTGTGGTTGAAAATTATTTTGCTAGTAATTTGTATCACCCTTCACAGATCTAGAGGGCTACTTTCTGCTTTTTGTAGCTTCCTGTGTATATATCTGTCCTGTTACTGAGTAGCACCTTTGACATTGAATTTATGTTCATGAATTGAATCTGAATTTAGAAATTAGGCTTGTGAAATGTAAAGTTGTACAATTGGGGTTTTATGTACCAGTTTTATTCACTTAACCTTCAAACTAATGAAGTTGAAAGATGCTTGGAATCTTCCTACTTATAAAATGTTTTTTGATATGAGATTTCTACATCAAATTCATGGGTTCTGGGTACAGTTTAGTACCTCAAAAATTTTCAGCATAATTGAATTAGATTTTATAGGTCAAGTCAGTTATATACTTGATTTGCCTTAGGAATCAAGGTACATAAACATTTCCCTTTCTTAGTATTTTCTATCAACATAGTACCTGCATCTCTTTTGTGATCACCATTCTTAAATATAGTGGCCTAGGGGATACAAATTTAAGGAGGGAAGCAATTTGAAACAACAGAATACTCCCTCCCTAGCCTCCCCAAAATGATGAATCACTGGTATACTTCAAGGATCACAATCTATTGTCATTTTCTGCATGTTAAAGCGGTTACTGCAATTGATGGCAAGCTGTCTTTATAATAGAATCAAAAGAATTTTAAACCATTCATCTGCTTACATATGTTTTAAATTATCCCATGAAATTTAACAGAGGATTGGCAATTTTTCATTTGAGATTGTGGAGGGCTTTTATAACAGTTGCACACATTGCTTTTGTGTCCCATGGCCTATACACAACTGAGTGTTAATTTACCTGTTAAGGGGCATGCAAAAGTGAATATGGAGACTACATTTACAGTGGGATCACATTAAGTGTTTGGTCATGGTATTTTAATCAGTCAGCAGTTGAAGTGAGGACATTTTTTCTGGACCAAGGGAGAACCAAGCCATTACCTATCAGGGAGTACAGCCTGTAATTTCAGAACTGGCTCCACACACAAAGGAAAGTGAGTAAGGCCCTATTTATTTGTGTGTTCATACTTGCCCTAATTATTGCCCATCCTACCTTTTAACTTTGGAGAATTATCTTTAGAGGGCATCCCAGGGTAGAAATAAACATGGGTATAATGGCTAGTGTCATACTTCTCAGAGGTGGAAAGTATTACAATATCTTTACTGATGACTGAATGCATTCTGACACCACCAGAACTGGCACCTGAGCTCTGGACATGCTTCAATTTAGGAATCAAAAGAGAGAGGCTTGATAGACTCTCATCTAAGGACTTGGACTTTCTGGCTATTCTAGGTGAAAAGAAGTGGAGAAAGGCACCAGTTTGAATCCAGTATATGTACGATTTGAGGTTTGGAAAAAGCTGAATGCAGCCTAGTGTGTAATCATGATCATAGTGTTAGCGTCCAAAGTTCAGCTCCCTTCCTTAAGGAGCAGGGCAATGATGGAAAGGTTTCCCTCTACCATTTTCCCTCTGCTGTTTTTTTTTTTTTTCTTGAGAGCTCACAGAACCAAATCTGTGTTTTCATTTCTGAATCATCACAGGCATAATGGTGAATACAAACTGACATGTATCCATTTCTTCATATGTTGGTGCAAATAAAAAAACATTTTTCAGATTTGCTGGTTTTATGCCTTTGCTTCTGTAAATCACGTTTATATAAAGGTAGGTCTACTATATCTGTAGTGTGTGTGGTTACCTGTTGATACATACCTGTGTGTATTTATACAAAATATAAATACAAATCTGTGCTTGCATTCCAATGTGCCATCTAAGTAACATTTTTTGTATTTTTAAGTGAAGATATATACTGCTTTAGACTTCTCTTTAAATGTGCTCACAGTGGTCTGCAGTTTTGATTCACCCACCCTTTTTTCAGTGTGTTTTGTTAAAATAACAATTTACTTTTTTTTAGTTTTAATTTTACATAATATAAGGAAATAGCAGGTTACTCTTTAACTTTTCTACCCTTAGGAGCAAGAATATTCTCCCTTATGCTACCATGCTGTTGCCAGGGGGATGGGAAGCTGTTCCTCATTTTTCTGGTCAGAGGAAGACACATTACCCACCTCTCCTTTTTACAGCTACGCACATAGGAGACACAGTGCTGAAAACGTTCCTATTTGCGGGGGTGCTGGGTGGTAAATTTTGATTAGGACCCCAAAACTCAGGAGGCTCATTGTTTGAGTCAAATGTACCATTTGAGTATGTTAACATCTACATGGATTTTAAGCTCTCTTTTATGTAGAAATTATGATTCTGTTTAACTCACAATTGTTCAATAATGCAAGATGCTAGTTGCAAACATAGCTTGGATAAAATTCCAAAACCTACTGTTTTCTGTACAGAACAGACGGCCAGCAGTGATGAGAGGACCAAAGACAATCTTACAATATGGAAACTCCCAACAGCATAGAATTGCTCACAAAGGTCTTTAGATATGATCCATTTGGATGAAGATTAGAACTTCTTCAGAATGTTATCATCAGCTGTCTTAAATGTGCAAGGGCTGGAAGTCTTTCCTTGGCAACCACAGTCTAATTTTTTCTCTTTTCAGATGCTATCAGTACCTCTCCAGATCCCAGGGACCATACATGCCCCATATTTTCTGATGCAGGAGCACAATAACTTCTGTGAAGTTCCTAGGTATTGCTGACCTTAAAATTCTCATATTTTGGGATTCTGTTTGTTTGACCTATCCTTTTGAGTAATATTTTTTCTGGGAATACTGAACTTCATCTGGCAGAAAGTGCACCAGGGCTACATAACAGGTTCTATGACAACTAGAGAAGATGTAGAATAAGGAACTGTGGCAAGAGAAAAGAAAATTAGTGTGTTTCGGACAAGAGAGGAGTTTCTTTTTCTGTGAATAAAAAGTAACTTTTGACTTTTTTTGAGTTCAGCCAGAGGTTGCAATATAGGTATATTCCTAAATTTTTGTAAGAACTGATTTGCCTAGCTCTGGAGATACTTACTGCAGGGCTTCAACTTCAAAATGTATCTAGCCAGATTCCATTTATTATCAGCACATTTTGAAGTTTTAAGTAATACTGTGCAGGTTTTGTTTCTCACTTTCTATTAGTGAATTCTGTCGAGTTATGAGCCTTTTCATTTTCAGTTTTCCAAAACTTCCAACAGATGTCTTGCCAGCAGTGAAGATGATTAAAAGGTTTCTGAAGAAATAGACTGCTGCTGGAAATCTAAAAGGGATCCCACTGCAGTGCCAAAAATCTTTTGAAAATATGTATAACCTCCTTCTTACTGGAAATACGTATGCCCCTTCTTGAAGAAAGCTTCCACAATAGAGGCACTTCATTGTCCTTCTGTTTTCTGAACTAGACAGAGTAGGTAAGGGAAATTCCTACAGGTAGGATGAAAAGATGAAGAAGGATGACCTTGGGCATTAGTCTCAGCTAAGTGTTGGATAGCATTGAGAAATATCCTGATAATATGCATCTAAACCACTCGGTAGATGTTGGTCCTCAGTTAAATTTTAGAATACTGGTCTTGAGCATTTCCACCTGGCTAGGAGTTTTCAACTTTTTTTCCATAGTGCAGACTTAATCATTACAATTAATTTCCTTGGCATCTTGAAACTAAATTATTGCAATGCACTCTGCTTGGTATATGAAGCATTGCTTCATTCATATTTGTCATCAAAGTGTCTATTGAGTTGCAACTAAAAAGTTCAAACATTACACTCATGTATGAATAAGGAAAAGGCTTAGTAGTTTATTTTCAAACAGTATGTTTTGATGACAAAATATCTGTGCTTCAGTTTATTGAAAGGAATTAATGCAGTTTTGAAAGGGTTATGTGATATAGAGCCTGGCATTATGAGAAGCTGGATTTAACTCAGGAGGTAGTTTCCTGTGCTAGGTTTCTCTCTTGTCTTGTGCACCATACAGATAACCCCCCACAGTTATCCAGATTGAAATATTCAGGTATGTTCTCTTTGCCTTGCTTAAGGCAATAGAAATTTCTTCAGCAGTATCCAAAAGTTTATAACCTTTCATGACCTCTTTTTCTTGTATTCTACAGACTGATTTAGAATTGCTGATCTTTTTTTTAAACTTTTCATTATTTGTTTTTTTTAACCAAGAGGGGCAGAAAAATACAGCCATGAGCCTGTGATCTTCATCCAGACACTGGGGATGTGGAATTAGCAAAGCTGCAAAGCCAGATGATGATTTGCTGCCTTTTTTTCTGAACATTTTTTCCCTTGAAAGAGCCAATTTCATTCATTAAATTATGCTACTGAAGCTCAGAAGATGGCAGGAAAAACACAAGAATATTTTTCTTTGACAAAAGTGTGTTTTCAAAGGATGCTACCTAAGTATTATAAAAAAAGCTGTTTATATTCCTCTTTCCTCTGTTTCCTTATTCCTTTTTCCTTTCTGTTCTTTCTCTGATTGGAAGTCAAAGTTGTTGCTTGTAACTCTGAGATAATACCTGAAATGTTTATTCATCTTGAAGTATCTTAATTTTTCATAATACTTGAGAAGGACCTTTAGGAGTCAGCATAATAAAAACTTCTTGCACTTAGTCCTATGATTGTCTAACTGAACAGTTAACTTCTCAATGTGTCTTGAAAAGATAAGGAGAGATGCTTCTTTTGTTATTGAGATTTAAGATGACCATCAGTTAATACTCTTTAAGGACGTATTTTGACCAGATTTTATATTCAACTGATTTACAGAACTAATCTGAAGCAATTATCCAATGTTACAAGATGATGAAGAGGAGCTTAAAAATACTCCACTGCAAGCCAGATAAGCAGCTAAATGCTCCTTTTTCAATTATTTTTTTGTTTGTTTGTTTTCCCCCTAGGTAAGTCTCAGTTAAAGAGACTCAGGAATGTTCTGTTTGAAGCAGCCACGGCTAATCCATGAGTCATTATGGAACAATTTACAGTATATGCTGATCCATTCTACACTCATTCCATACCACACACTGTGGGACAGATGGGTGTATATGTTTCTTTCAAATGACACTTACATAGTCCTAATGACACAGACACAAATTAAGTCTTCAGCTAAATCACTTATATAGTGAACAATCTCTTTAGGATCTTCTGGAAAAAAAAAGAAATGTGCTTGCAAATGGTTTGTGTCCCAGGGCTGCAAGAAACATAGAAGATCCCAAGCCCTACAGTTTTCACTATATTGGTAGTTAAATTGAGCCAAGTGCTGTGGAACTCACTGCTGTTAGAAGCTTTTGCAATGAGAGCTATAGGCTTTTAATTTCATGTTGAGTCTAACCTGCTCAGATATTTTCAAAGCTACTATACCAAGATGCAGACATATGCGTTGTAGTGCCTAGTGATGTTTCTGTTGGAATTGAATTTGCAAATCTCTGACTGCCACACATTAATCTTATTTAATGGAAAATAAGTTTATTTTTCCCTGGACTGAACTGGAACTTAAAAGATTTGGCCCTTGGTATTTGCTACCAAAATCTTTTACAGGTAGTTTAATGACAACATTGTAATAGAGCCAAACTTGTCTTTAACATTTCTTCCTGAAATTTAATAGTTAGGGCCAGACTTCCAATTGCAGGTTTCTGCTAAATCGAAGCAATTAGCAGCAGCTGAAGGTCTGTCCGGTAGTCAAAAACAAACCCTAGGTTCTTTGTCGCCGTTTAGATATCGCTTTGCTTAGATTGGAGGATATCAAGTGGTGCTTGCTATTTGAACTACCCTTGCACTTAGGACACCTACCAATAGTTTCACTTCAGTATGTGCCAGACTGTGCCTGAGTACAGACTCAAAACACAGTCCTTCCCTGAGGGGACTTACAGCTGCAGGCATGGTACAATAGATGAGTAGTATGGGCAAAGGGAATCATAGAATCATAGAATAGTTAGGGTTGGAAAGGACCTTAAGATCATCTAGTTCCAACCCCCCTGCCAGGGGCGGGGACACCTCACACTAAACCATGCCACCCAAGGCTCTGTCCAACCCAGCCTTGAACACCGCCAGTGATGGAGCATTCACAACTTCCCTGGGCAGCCCATTCCAGTGCCTCACCACCCTCACAGTAAAGAATTTCTTCCTCATATCCAATCTAAACTTCCTCTGTTTAAGTTTGAACCCATTACCCCTTGTCGTCTCACTACAGTTCCTCATGAAGAGTCCCTCTCCAGCATCCCTATAGGCCCCTGTCGTGGTTTAAGCCGTAAATCACACAGCCCGTTCACTCACTTCCCCCTCCTTCTTCCCCCCGCTCCGAGGGGGGAGGGAATGGGGAGAAGAATCGAAAGAATGCAACTCCCAAGGGTTGAGATAAAAACAGTCCAGTAACTAAGGTATAACACATGCCACTGCTGCCACCACCACCACCGCCAATGACCAGGGAAATGCAAGGAAAGAGGATACAATTGCTCACCACTCGATGACCGAGCTGTGAACTGAACTCTTCCGGGTTCCTGCCCCCAGTTTTACATCCTGGGCATGACGTGCTGTGGCATGGAATAGCTCTTTGGTCAGTTTGGGTCAGGTGTCCTGTTTCTGCTTCCTTCCGGCTTCCCCTCCTCCCTGGCAGAGCATGAGACTCAGAAAGTCCTTGGTCAGGCCAAAACATTCTAAGCCATAACTATAAACATCGGTGTTATCAGCGCTGTTCCCGGACCGAAAGTTGAAAACACAGCACTCCACCAGCTACTATGAAGGAGAAAAATTACTGCTACTGCTGAACCCATGACAGCCCCCTTCAGATACCGGAAGGCTGCTATGAGGTCTCCACGCAGCCTTCTCTTCTCCAGGCTGAACAGCCCCAACTTTCTCATCCTATCTTCATATGGGAGGTGCTGTTCCAGTCCTCTAATCATCCTCGTGGCCCTCCTTTGGACTTGTTCCAACAGTTCCATGTCCTTTTTATGTTGAGGACACCAGAACTGCACACAATACTCCAAGTGAGGTCTCACAAAAGCAGGGTAGAGGGGCATACAGAAATATTTTAAAAATAATGCCATAGTCTTAGCATTTTTTTAGTGAGATAGGGATGCTGGGGTTAGATAAAAGATGTAAATACGTGCAGGTGAAATCAGAGGTTCATGGAAGAATAAGAAAAGCTAAATCCATGATTTTGAAGGATAATAGGTAGAAATGTTCTGTGCCAGCAGGAAGCACATATTGTTTTGCATGAGATAATTCTGGATCCAGTAGTCTTGTTACAGAGTTACCAAGTGTAGTGATGGTTCTGGTATTGAAATACCTCAGAGAAATGTCAGTGTGTGTTACGTTTTTCATCTGCAAATGGAGGCCAGTGTTACCTTTAAATGCTCTGGGATGTCTAATTAAAGAGCCAAATGAAAGCGAGATTCACAATAATGATGTTCACTGGTGCAGGCCACGCAAGAAAGTTGTGAAGGCTCCATCTCTGACAATGTTCAAGGCAAGGCTGGACAGGGCTTGGAGCTACCTGGTCTAGTGGAAGGTGTCCCTGCCCTTGGCAGGGGGTTGGAACTAGAGGATCCTAAGGTATTTTCCAATCCTAACCATTCTAAAATGATAAAAATAACTGTTGTCATCATTTTGAAAAAGAAAATTAGTGTTAATTATTCACTGTGACAAAAATACTTATTAAAACAACCCAGCGTTTGAGGCAAGTAGGTAGCATGGTAATTTTTCAGTTAAGCAGTTGTAGCTTTGCAAGGTTGTAAGTTATTGAAAACAAGGTCTTACAATGAAGTCTCAAGAAAACTTTAAAACTATCCCTACTCATAGAATGGTTTGGGTTTTTTTGTTGTTTTTTTTTTTTTTTTTTATCTCGTTAGTATCTTTGTTGCTGCTTTACTATTGTTATATGAATTCCATGCTAATGGCAAAATATACTTCTAGTTTTTAGTTTGGGGGCTACTCTTCAACATTTGCTAGGTTTAAACAACATCACTTCTATTTATGATCATCTGCACTGTTCATCTGTCAGCATAAAATGTAAGAGCAGATGAAAAGCCAGAAGCCATGTACATGTATGAACTGTAGCTTGGGCGAATGTGTAACTTCTTTGTCACTGTGCTTGAAAACACAAAGGGAGAATGAAGCTGCTGAAGAAGCAATAGTGCTGAACATGCATGGACCCTGTGCATCCTATACCCAACTGTCCCTAGGATGGTGTTTTTACTTTGCATATGTGAATATTCGCAGTAGTGGATATAAGGAAGAATGAATACAATTAAAATTAATATAATTTATGAACCACAGTTTGTGTAGATGTTTTCTGGCTGTTCTCCCAGTTGTGTGATTAGAAGTCCTGGTCCAAGTCCCACTGAAATAATTATAACTTGCTTTCATTTACCTCTTCAGGGTGGGGCCACATCTATCCACTAATTGAAGTGCACTGTCAGTTAGGGCCTAAACTTACTACTGAAGTAAGTGACAAAATCTTCCTGCCTTTAGCAAAATATGCCTTGGCATAGTGTATATTATGAGATGTTAAGTATTTTAATAACCGAAGCATCTGTATTTTGTTGAGCCGTGAGATGGCATTCAAAATGGTCACAAGATACCAGTACGATTGCATTCATCATGCCGGTATGACTGTGGTCTCTCCACATATTGATTTCACCATTATTGCAGTCATATCACCAGAA
The DNA here is from genome assembly GCA_028858755.1 of Ara ararauna. Lineage (NCBI taxonomy): Eukaryota > Metazoa > Chordata > Aves > Psittaciformes > Psittacidae > Ara > Ara ararauna. Next base: position 83,365,849 of record CM054376.1, on the reverse strand, counting down.
TGTCTCTGCCAATTCATATTCTTGAGAAATTTTTGTCACAAGAATAGATTTTTTTTTCACACACTCTTCATTACTTTTCCTGAGTTGTTAACCAAAATGGGGCCAAATTTGGAAAATTTATCCCAATGTCTGTTTTGTTTTCTCATTTATTTTCTAATTCATACAAGTGAAAAATGCTAAATGAAGTAGTGAACGGGATAGTCTAAAGCTATTAACATACAACGTACTTTTGCTTTGTATTCCCTTCAGGGAAAAGTCATCTTCTCTGCTTCAGTCTTCTCTTGCACTGTAAAATGAGAACAGTAATGCTTTTGTATTTCCCTAACCAAAGTGTTTTCAGGATTATATTGAACCAGACATTCCCACTGATGAGCACTTTCATGCATGAATGCCTTTGTTGCGGTCAGTGAAATTGCTGGTTTGAGTTGGGGTTCGAAATCTCTTCCTGAGTCATCTCCAGTTTCTGATGAGCAGTGAGGTGAGCACTTACAAGAGGAAATAAGAGAATTTAGGCCATGTAACTCTTCCTAATATCAGTGGAAATATATATGTAAACCCTCACACTTCAGTATTTGGAGTACTTTACGTTTTGACAGCTTGACAACTTTCTAACGTTATCATGTTACAGCTATTAGTCCAAATCTCCTAGACCTCCACTCAGTCTTTATGCAGGCAAATCTATTTAGAATTTTATAGTGGAATGTACTTCAGTAAGGTTTGGACCATTACAGGAAAAGGAAAACAAAGGACTGATTGGCAATTTACTTAGTGAAAGGTGAAGTCAAGAAAGGCACAGTTCAAAGTTGAGTTTTACTAGAGGCAAATCAATGTTTGTTTTTACAACGAGCATTTTAGCCATAAGCAATAAAACTTTGATCCATTAGGCTGAAAATCTAAAAGTTGTTGTATGATTGTTTATGAGGTTTTGACACATGATCACATGAAAGGACAAGATAATATAGGAGGGTGATCTTCTTTGACAGGTGAAAGACAGTCTACAGGCATATCTTCTGTTATTTGTTTATAGGTGGATCATTTGCTATGAAATTCACTCGTGAGACCAATGTAACCATGAGGTTACATTCTACAGTTCGAAATTTCACATTGCAAGTGTCTGAAGAACTTTCAAAGTGATGCTATCTGCATCTGTAATTTTGCTGCCAATTTGTCTTTTTTTTTTCCCCCATACCTTCTCTTGCTCTCTCGTCTGTTTGTGACATTTCTGGGGATGGCATCAGATTCCAGAGCCTCAGCATGTACAGTTTGGCCAAGCGTGACCACATGCCTGCTTTTCATGCATGACAGCTGGACAAGATGGTAAGGGAAAAAACTGTTATGCTCCTCTTCTTGCTGAAGCATGTTAAGATACCATGTCAACAGTCTGGAGTAGTGTGCATGATAGATGTGGAAGAGTGTCTTGAAAGGGCTTGACAGGTGTTTATTGCTTATCCTGAAAGGTTTTAATGCTTGCAGTCTATAGCCGTCACTCTTGCATCTTTCCCTAATACAGCTGTGGCATAATCCCCACCTTGGTGCAAGGCCTTCAGAAAGGATGTGGCCATGTAAGCACTGTAGATGGGGAAACCTTTGTTTCTGTTGGTTTCAGAATAAGTTATTGTTTAGTTAATGTTAATAATTTTATATGCAGCAAACACCATTTAAACAGTTCTTTGCAACATTGCGTGTTAAAAAGTTATACTTTATTTGGTGCTATTCATTCTCTATTAGCATTATTTGATGTATTCATGAAGTGCTGGCAGTGTACTCAGCAGGACCAGATTTTCAGTGTTTACGTCGACTGTCTGCCTGCTGTCTTTCTGAAAATGATGAACGTTTTTGTAGATTTATTACTGTGGTTGAAGTAGACTATGACTGAGACATTTTTTGAATTACATCTTCTGCAACACTGTGTAATTAATAATGCAGAAGTTAACAAGAGCTAGATGTAAGAAGTTGGGAGGGGATTCAGAAAGTTAAATAAATTGTTATATTTGAATGCAACTTAGTTCCTACAGCATCAAATGTTTCTGTGTGTCTAAACATGAGCATGCTTGTGTTAGATATTTGAAAGTAGCCATGCAGCAAGGGAGGTTTTCAGTCACTTTGATGCTAGCTGCTTTAACTCCACTTTCAGCTGTGCGCTTTGTTAAAACCGTAGAAGTGGTGAGATTACTGCAGCCTTACAGACATTTCTCTGGAAAGCAAAACTGTGTGCCATCCATTTTTATGTATATTCCATGCTTCTTCAGAGTAAATTGTGCAGGAGGATTCCACCATTAATGGTGTGTGACCTCATTAATGGTTTATGCCAGAAGCATCTTAAATTGTGCTTGCATTCTTCGGGATAATCTAAAGCACTCATATAAGTTGTTGCTATTTGAATATGTCTCTAAAGCCTATGATAAATACATTAACAGATTTTGGACCCAGAGACGTAAAATAAAAGGGGGGTCATGGGGAGAAAGCAACAGCTCCTAAACCATGAAGTGATAATGAAAAGTAGACTAGCCAACATATTGATATTTCCTTTAGGAGACTCAGGAAGCTGGGGTTTGGCTCTTGTATTTTATACAGCACTACCTCTAATCTCTTAGCTCTTTTTATTACTGCAATGTAATATTCCAGTTTTGTTTCTTCCCACTGCTCTGAGGATGCTTTTTCATACTAGTGTATGTTGTCTGATGGAAAGACAGTTCTCTTGTTATATAGGTGAATCTGAACTGGCAAAAGATAAGCATAGGTTCATCCTTTTACAAAAAGAGATGACATCTGAAAGGCGAGTTTTAAATAGCATTAATTACATCCCTTGATTTTCTCTTTTATCTGAGGAGTGTGAAAGTTATTGAGCCTATATACATTGCCACTAGAACAAACAATGATGAGGTCTAATCTTCTACTTTTTATCTGTTTCTTTCTAGCATTTACATTCCAAATTGCTGCTCGTAATTTCTGACCATTTCTTTTCTGAAAAAAATGTTAAATGTGTTTTCCTTTGTTTTTATTTGAATTATATGTAACAGAATCATTCTTCCATTCATTAATCTGAAGCCTGATCTCATCTTTGAGCTACATTGATTAGGATAAGTTATGGGATAAATCCCAAATTATGGACTAGGGAAAAATGCAAGTGGATTCTGGATGAACTTGGAGACTTTGTGTCAGTATTACATAGATAAACAAGACCTTTAGGAAATGCCCAAAAGTGATTTGGTTTTAGCCCCTGAAACCAAAGCTAGTAAAAAATATTCAGTTGGCTTGCACTTTTCACAGTTCTGTTTAAAAAAGTTATTAAATCTTGAAAGACTTCCCAGCCTGACACAATGCAGTGAAAATTCTTTCTTGAAAAATATTTTTTTTCTCAGAAAGGGTGTGAAAAAATTATTAGGCAAAAAAAGAAAAGTTACAGAAATCCTTTTGTTTCAGAAATAAAGCTATAAGGCTCCAAAACATTTGAGCACTTCCATTTCTGTAGGTGCAAGGGAATTGTACCCTGTATATAAAAATACACAAGTGTATGCTTAACTTTTAGCAGGTATTAAGTCCTATTCATTGCATTAGGATTTAGGCATATACTTACATCTTTGAGAATCAGGCCCTGCCTCATGTTAAGTTCCAAACTGAAAGTTTCATAAGGTGTTCAAGGTGGTCCAGCATTCACTGACCAACTGTACCAAACGCTGCCAATGCAGGAAGCCAGATGAAGACCTAGCTTAATGGGATTCTGAATTACAATAAGTAAATTATAACAAATCCTGTTGACAGAAGCCTCTGGGTGGGGTCCAGGCCTGAAGCCAGACTGAAATTTCGCATGTAGCAGGTAATCAGTAAGATGAGAAACCAGCTGCAAGGGAAGGGCATCTTTTATGAAACAAGAAGGTACTCTGAGAGACAAGACTTAACTCAGTAACCTTTTCAGTAACAGTGACAACTGGGGCTCTTCAATATCTGGACTTCAAAAAATGTTAATTAATTGGAGAGAAAACCAATTATATTATTGCAGCCAGCCACTCTGTTGGTCATATGTGTGAAGATTGGTTCATTAGATTTGCTCGTTACTTTTACAGTGTAAGCAAAGACCATAAATAACTTCAAATGAAGGTTAATTCGTTATAAGGGGCAAGAATTTCTAGACTGGCATTATCCCCTTCATAGAATTTAGCTGAGCAATGTGATAACTTTTCAAATCCATCTGGGAGTTCTTTTTTCCATGATTGATAGACTATAAAATGACCCATTTTACTGAAGAACAATGAAGCTGGTGTTTCCTTGTCCTTGTGATAATGTTTTTAAAGCAGTTTTCTCTAGGGTTTGATACAAGCTTTGGCACATAGCACAACATACCCAGTCAACAGATTGATTGATGTATATAGGTGATCATATCTGCCAGCCTGCCATTTACCCTTTCTTTTAAGGAGTTCTTTCCAAAATAATACTAGAAGTGTCTGAATACTGTAGAAGGTCTTAGAACAGTTTAAATGTAACTTGAGTGCATTTTGTAAAATACATGATGATTTGTGGTGCATATCTTGATTGATATTTCCAATTAGTTTTCCTGGTGACATATGGCAATCAGTTCCTCTATGACATCCAGAGACTGGAGTTCATTGTGTTCTTTTGTAGAAGGTGATGTTCCTGAGTTCTTGCTCTTCTTCTGATATCTGTAATGTCCAAGTTGTGATAGTGGGACTGTGGTCAGTTATTGTCTTCCTGAAAGACAATAGCTTTCTTAGTAGTAGCTTGTTCACATGGGAAAGCAAGAATAACCATATCAAATCAAGGAAGCAACTAATTCAGGGCAGCATGTCGTGGGGTAAAAGTTGCTGGCTTAGCAAGCAGCAAGGTCTGGTGAGCTCCTGTCGGGTAGGCAGTAGAGGTGCACCTACACAGCACTAGAGGTAGCCTGGGAGCCTGCAAAGCAGAGCTCCAGCGTGGAGTGCCTTCACTGCAGCACTTCAGAGGGGGACAACACAGATGTTGTCAGTGTCCTGAAGAGCTGCTATCAGGCCCTGAAGTCCATCAAAGCAAACCTGTCCCAAGGGTGAAAAGGATTATATGGTACAGATAGAATTTCCCTTTATTCCATCAAACTTAACTTTTCCAAACCATTCTGCAGTACATTTTTCTCCATTTCAACTCCCTTTCCTTCCCTCACAGATTAATTGCCATTTCCTACAAAACTTTGGAAGTAGGGAATCATTTCACTTCAATTTTTAGTTTTAAAGTTAGTAATGCAGCCTAAATTAGTAAGAGAAAGGTATTCCACAGGAGAGCAATTCATCTGCCTTGCCTTCATCTTTCATCTTCTCTATGCACTGAACCAAATGACAAGCTTAGATGACTTTATGCCTACTTTTTTGTCATCTAAAATTTGCTGAGGTAGAGCTTATTTTTGCAGATTCTTCCCCAGTGGATGCAGGGGAAGGTTAATTGTAGAATTTTTAAGCTTTGAGGTTTGGATTTTGCAAGTGGAATACTTCTTTTGATGAAGATTTTTAGAACTGAATTTCTTAATTTTAGGAATAAGCAAATAATAATTAACAATGTTTGTTTAATAAACAAACAAAAAAAACCTGAAAATGAGCTGAATGCCCTTCTATTTTTTTTTTCTTTGGTCTCCATAGAAATATGATGATTTTTGTTATAAATTAGTGTGGAAGAGAGATTTTGGTCCAAAAATGTGGACCCTTTTGTACAAGAAATAACTTGTGAACTTGAAATTCTAGTTTCCATTCTGGGACTAGAGGAGTACGGTGTTCTATACAGATGATACATCAAACTCATCAGTGGAACACATGCTGAGAAGAAACATGGCAGTCACTGGCCATATTAGAAACGTGGGTTCAGCTTACAGTCGGGCTAGTTTCTCTGTGCAACCTTTCAGGTGCTTCCTTAGTAAAACTGATTGACTGCTATTTATCTATTTCCAGCAAAAGGGAGTAAGAAGAGTTGATTAAAACTTGTTCTTTCATAATAGTTGTGTGTGAGAAAGCTGATTCTCCTTGCCAAATGAAATTTCCACTGGAAATCTACCTTCTGTGAAAATGTTTGATGTGATTGCTTGAATTAGGTGCCCCACTTTCCTTCGGGCTTTTAACTGGAAGGTCATCATTTTCTGGGCTTGCAGAACTGTAGGCAAATAATAATAATAGTAGTAATAATAAAAATACTTGCTAGATCTTTTTATGAGAGCTTCTTACATAGTACTGAAAGTATAATTAGTAGAAATGGCTGGATCAAAACTCAAGGTAATTTCCTATTCCCACTTTGATGCACTGTTCTAAGGTGAAAGTGGGTAGTAGCACCTTCTGCCGTATTTCTTAATAGAAATTTGTTGTTCGTGCAGCTCAAGCTGGTTGTCCAGTTCAGCCCAGGTCCATTCCTGTTTGTTTTGGCATGCAAGTGACTACTGGGAGCTGCAGCTTGCTCTTGGCAAATTTTCTGTGAAAACTTTCTAGTGGCAAGCCCTTAAGAGCTCTACCGAATATGTCTTAAGCCTAAATTGACATATTCAAATTTGGGTGGCTTTTCAGGCAAGAGCTTAAGAGAGTGCTACTCATCTTGGCCTATAAAATAAATGTCTTCACAGCATAATAGTACATCTCTTCAAAAAGTAGTTGGGGCAGAGAATAAGGATAACGAGATATTTCTCAAAAATGTTGCTGGTCTCTCCTGAATATCCAAGCCTAAGCAAAAAAAAAATTACATGGAACATATAGGGCTAAAATAGCCATTTTGAAAAACTCATGAGCAACTGAAAACATAGCAGATAAAGAGCATTCTTTGGCAGCCATAACTATAGATATAGCTACCACTTAAAACACAAATGTTTCCAAACTGTAAGTGCTTGTATCATGGAGATTACCATATCATCACAGGCTGTCATTTGTCTTCTTATCAATGCAATGTGAAAACCCTGTGAACGTAAATACAGATTAATCTTCAAGATACTTAGCATACCAGCTCTGTAGAATACTTCTTCCGTACTGTCAGAAAACACATTCAGCACAGCTACCACATGGCCTCACTGAGGCTTTTAAATGACGGCAGGGTCAATGTCCAGCGCCTGGCCTTCTCTAGTCACAAACATTTCAGCACTCTCCAAGCAATGGATTTGTCTCCATTATGTTGTGAATAACAATCCCTTGCACAGGAAGCAATAATCCAAGAGTAATTTTCTACTACTATTACAAACCTCCTAATAGGAGCTTATTCGTGATAACTAGGATGCTCAAATATATTTTGGAGAGCGTTTTTTTTTTTTTTTTTCCTAGCCAGTTTTCTTTTTTCTCTTTTTTTTCATTTGGTAACTTCTGAAAATATTTTACTACTTAAAGAACCACTTTAAAATCAAGTCCTTTGTGATTAGTAATGTACAACTAAAGACATTTTGAGCATTAAACACCCCTGTATGTGAAATCGCTGGAGTTTTGCTACAGCTTGGCTCTAAAATTACAATGAAATTACAGGGCTGGAAGAAGAATCATAACTGCATAGAAGAAAGGTAGTACAGTTCTTTACATCTGTTTAATAAAGCATCCTTTAGTTCTCAGCTGAAAAAAAAAGCAAAGCTTCATTAAACTTGGTACATGCTACATTCATTGAAGAAAAACATGAAGTCAATACCCAAGATTGCAGTGTGTTCAGAAAGGAAAATAATTAAATTGATATTGTTTCCTTTTTTGACAGGGTATCCCATGGGAAGGGATATTACTTGGCTGCACCAGTAATGGCTCTCTATTTATGCAAAGAGCTATTATGTTAAATTAAAACCTCTCTCTATTTATCAAGCAGCCAAAACTAATAAAACTATGGCATTACGAGTAAACTGCTACTAGACTATTACTTCCTGTGTCAGAGTATTATTTATAATTCAATTTAGACAAAGCACCTGCTCCTTAGGGAATGCTGAGATGTGGTATTGACACAAGAGCTCTTTACTACTGGGACACGGGAATCAAATTGTTTTGCAGTCACTATGGTTGGAAACAGTTTCTACTGGAAAAACAACCACACCAAAATCCCTTCAGAAGTTTTTAAGAAATAGATTAATAAAAGGAATGCCTAAAGTATTGTTTATAAGAAGAAATGCTAGTGGGAAGGCAATAATACCTCTATAAAATAAGAGGTTTAAAGAAAAAAGAAAATCGTGAATGTGGACAACTTCTGCCCATGTGATTTTATCCATTTATTTATTTTCATAATAATCCAAAGACTATTTTTTTTGGCAGCTTGAGTTTTTAGCACTAGAAACTTGGTATGTCCTTCAATATAGTATTGTGCTTAGTGCACACTAGATTCTCCAATTTTGAATTTATAAGGAACTTCCTCAAATTGATGTACTTGTGCACTATAGAGCCTATATGGTAGGTGGATAGAAATACAAAGTACCATTCAAAATTCAAGCAACAGGTTGCATGATATGAATAATCTAAAAAGATAGACTAAAAAAAGGCAGAAAATTTGAATTTTTAGCCATTTTGAAGCATCAAATAGCATACTTTAAAATACTCCTGTCGCTAAGGCAACTTCTCTGTGAGGTTACCAGACATCCCAGTAATGCCCATGTGTGATACACTCGTGCATTAGAAAAACAAGGAAAAGAAAGTCTGATGTATCAACCACTGCCAGCCAGTAATGACCAGAGGAATTCAGCTAACGTAGACAATTTAGTTCTAATGCCTAGTGGGAATTTGATTACAGCAATTAGGGAAAATTCTGAACATAGTCCAAATCATGCATCTCTCTGTCTAATTTTATTTTCTTTAAAAGAGCTATCAGTATTCTTGGCCTCTGAAAACATACATAGTAAGTCTCCTGAAAACTTAAGTAGGGTTATAACTTTGTTCACATAATTGTGACATTGAAGTGAGTTCTACTTGCAAAAGGAAAATTTTATATATGTTTAAGTGTTTGTAGAGTCTCATGCTAAGTGCTTGGAACAGAAAGCTCTTCTATAGCTTGCTTAGCACTAAATACAGCCTTTCCTGTACAGCAAAGCACCTAGGCACAATGACTGATCAGCCCCAAGAGACAGAAATTCAAGGATGCAGTTTCAGGTCCCAGGTTCAGGGTGAAGTAGATGGGGCTGGGAGACTCCAGTCACTAGGGAAGTTCAGTGATTTCTTAGAAAAGGGCTGCTTAAAGTGTCTGATTGTTATTACAATATAGATGGAAATTAAGGGGAATAAACCTCTCATAAACATACATGGAGCTGCAGCCGTAGCAATGACATCACTGGCAGCCAATTGGGTAACTGTCTACATTTTGGTTCATCAACTTCTACAGCCATTTAAAATTTTTTATTGTTCTACCACATGAATCTGGACTGCAGCCACTCACCATAAGACAGACTGGACTAATAAATCTTTGGCACATGTAACCACCATGTTTAATATAAAACAACCCATACACTTTTTTTTTAATATGATTTATAAAACAGAACATGAAGCTACCTACATGATCTTTTCTAGCTACGGCAGATAGCGTTATTTATCGCACGTTTCATTTCTAACAGCAATTCAGTCATGTTACCTGACCTTAAGGACTTATTACCTGATCCAACATGTTTCATATGATAAAAATGTCAAGCTCAGAGAAAGCCACCAGTTTAGCTTTCTGTGAAATCTAATTATAAACAGCAACGTTAAAAAAAAGTCAACAGTTTAAATAGTCAAGGCAGTTACTCATTTTTTAAGCGTTTGTTTTGATTGAAATGAAAGCCAAAAGGGCACCATGCAGCCTCGTATGCTATGAATAGTTCAGCTTCATCTCACCAGCCTTCATTTTGGCCACTCAGCTTGAACTCTGGTTGCTCAGCTGGGCTTCTGAGAATAACTCTCCACAGCGCTGTGGGATGTGCACATCCTTCCCTCTATAACCTCCATCTTCAGCCTGCACTGATGCGTAATGGAAGAGAAATCAGTGAATCTGTTCATGGGAATGCACTCAGCCTTTTCCTTAACTCTCAACACATGGGTCCACAGGACATGGTGCTTTGAAATGTACTGTTAAATTGCAGATGTTAAGTTTGAAGTTGGCATGAGCTACATTATAACTGGCCTTGTGGATCGCTAGACAAACTAATAAGGTGAAGTCTTGTTGCACTGCAGGTAATATTGATATTCTGAGTTTAGGAATGTGTCCCAGACTAACCATTTCTGTTTTCCTGTTCCTTGCACCTTTCTTTGTCTTGCTACATATATGTCTTTTGCTCAAGATAGAAAAGCTCATGAACAGGCTAAATATAAGGAAGGAGCATTCACTTGTGGAAATTCTCCTACACTGCCAGTAGTAATAATAACAACAGTGGCAACAATAATGATAATTTCTCCAATCACAGTGGTGACTAAGAGCTTTAGCTGGAAACTTGGATGATACTGTCTGTGAAGGCAGGTCTTGTACAAACAAAATTAAAAGATATATGTTGTCCCCAAGAATGTTGATTTAAGGTAAGTGATACAATGCCTTATAATAAAGATGAGAAATGCACTTTAGTTTATGCGTTCTATGACTTCTCATTTTAAAAAAATCTCATTTTTCTGCCTGTTGTATGAAGTTGGAAAGAATAATCGTATAATTTGACACATGTTAATTCTATAGTTATAAGTCAGTGCATTATAATTTTTCCCCTGAAAAATGAGTAAATATGTTTTTTATATATGTCACACGTTACGTCTCCAAGTATGTCCTAACATACAGCAATACTTTCTGTAGCACGTTAGATCTTCCCATTCCTTCATTCCTTCTTTTTTGTGTGATAGCAGATGAACTGAGATGACCTCATACTACAGCTTTGCTTCTCTGGAAAAATGAAGCTGTCAACAACATAGGAAAAGACTTGTAACCACAGGGAACAAAATGTTCACAGGAGCTGGACTAAGGCTATGGAACTTATTGCCAGACAAAATAAGAATGACCAGCACGTGTGCCACACTAAGCTCTCAGTGCAAGAACCAATTATTCAACTTAGCTTTCTCGTGACAGTCCTTTCAAGCAACCTTAGGCTAAATGCTCCTCTGGTTGTAAGACTATGAAAAGCTCAAAAATGTTCAGAGGTTGAAAAAAGCTACAAGCTCATACATAATTTCCCTAGAAAATAGCTGGACATTACAGCGACAGTCTGGCACAATCCTGCATGAATAGACAGTTACTAAAAAAATAAATAAATAAAGCAAGTAATCTGTTTCTGTCTGTAGGAGTGGCAGCATTCGGAAACATTTCTAAAGCCATGTAAGATCTCACAAGCCCAGTACAATCCATTTATACTTACTATTATTTTTTATTTAGTCTCCAAAAAATATCAATCAGATCATTGGACAGTAAACATTATGTATGTACTGTCTGTAGTGACTTCTAGTGTCATCTGTTCCTCCTAAAAAATGCTATATAACAGTTCACAAATACAGAGTAAGCACGTGGTTGGTGCTCTCCTATACCTTTAATTTTTTTCAGCGCCTTTTATGGTTGTGTCCCAAGCCATACAGTTTAAAATATAACAATTGAATTGACTTTAGTGAGCAATAGCAGTATTTTAATGCCTTCATTATTTGGTGGCTTACGCCAATCTTCAGTAAAATTCACTGAAGCATTGACTTGTGATGAAGATGGTTCCTCAAAAAAGTTGCTGAAATAAGCCATCGATTTAAAAGATACTTTTCTGTTTCCCAAATTGTTCTGCAGAAACAGCTACTCAAGGCATTTAGAAAGAGTGCTGTCACAGTCATTGTGTGCTTGTTATTAGCAAGTGAAATAGAGCTAAAACTTCTCAAGAATACTAATGCTTTTGCTTGAAATAATCTAAACACAGAAGTGTCTGATTTCAGTCATTTTGTCTTAGCGTGAAAGGCATACATAAGCTCCAAGTCATGTATGGTATTTGGATGTTAGCGTGAGGTTGGCCTAACTCCTTTTTTCTGAGTGGTGTACCAAAATCTTCATGTAATCAAAAGCCACAGAAGATGCATACTGTCTACAGAAGGGAATGGGAGGTCCTGGAGTGATTCACAGACAGTAGCTGACAACCGCTCCCAGATGAGCTATTATTTTATGGTAGAACAGATCGAGCTCATGCCAGCCAGGTTGTTGAATCCCCAAGGAGCCCATTGATTTCGGCTTTAGCAGCTGCTGCTGACTCAATTCCTTTCATGGCCAGACATTTAAATTCCTCCTCCTTTTTTGCCAGCAGAGTCTTCTGACTAGCCATGCAATTCAGCTATCAGCTTTGGCCAGTACTTAACCTTTTATGCAGGGCCATGCTGTGGTGTGCAAGCAGTTCCAGAAGGATTTAGGCTGCTGCTGTGCAACTGGTGAGCTTGTTAGGAACCTGCAGCAAACAGGATGTGAGAAAATAAAAAGTATCCCTTTCCTAAAAATGAACAAATTGGGCATTTTGTTGTGACCTTGCCAAAAATATTAATGTAACAACTGGAAAAAAGGGAAATATAACCCTCATTTTCAAGAAGGAGAAAGTGGATGACCCAGGCAACTACAGACCAGTCTCACCTCTGTGCCTGACAGGATCATGGAGCAGATTCTCCTGGAACCCATGCTAGGACACATGAAAAACAACCAGGTGATTGCTGACACCCTGCATGGCTTCACCCAGGGCAAATCATGCCTGACCAATTTGGTGGTCTTCTATGATGGGACTACAGAACTGATGGATAGGGGCAAGGCAGTTGATGTCATCTACCTGGACTTGTGGAAAGTGTTTGATGCTGTCCCGCATGGCATCCTTGTCTCTGAATTGGAGAGACATCAATTTGATAGATGGACCACTCAGTGGATAAAGAACCGGCTGGATGGCCGCATGCAAAGAGTTGTGCTCAATGGCTCAATGTCCAGCTGGAGGCCAGTAACAAGTGGTGTCCCTCAGGGATCGGTGCTGGAACCAGTCTTGTTCAACATCTTTGTTGCCAACATGGACAGTGGGATTGAGCGCGCCCTCAGCATGTTTGCCCGTGACACCAAGCTGTGTGGTTTGGTTGATCTGCTGGAGGGAAGGAATGCCATCGAGAGGGACCTTGACAGGCCTGTGAGGTGGGCTGATGCCAACCTCATGGAGTTTAACTATGCCAAGTGCAAGGTCCTACAGCTGGTTCGGAGCAATCCCATGCACAGCTACAGGTTGGGCAGAGAAGAGATTCAGAGCAGTCCTGCAGAGAAGGACTTGGGGGTGTTGGTCGATGAAAAAGTGAACATGAGCCGGCAGTGTGTGTTCGCAGCCCAGAAAGCCAACCATATCCTGGGCTGCATCAAAAGGAGTGTGACCAGCAGGTCGAGGGAGGTGATCCTGCCCCTCTACTCTGCTCTTGTGAGACCTCATTTGGAATATTGTGTTCAGTTCTTGTGTCCTCAACATAAAAAGGACATGGAACTGTTGGAACAAGTCCAGAGGAGGGCCACGAGGATGATGAGGGGACTGGGGCACCTCCCATATGAAGATAGGCTGAGAAAGTTGGGCTTTTCAGCCTGGAGAAGGCTGCGTGGAGACCTCCTAGCAGCCTTCCAGTACCTGAAGGGGGCCCTACAAGGCTGCTGGAGAGAGACTCTTCATTAGGGACTGTAGTGAGAGGACAAGGGGTAATGGGTTCAAACTTAAACAGGGGAAGTTTAGAATGGATCTGAGGAGGAAGTTCTTTACTGTAAGGGTGGTGAGGCCCTGGAATGGGTTGCCCAGGGAAGTTGCGAATGCTCCATCGCTGGCGGTGTTCAAGGCCGGATTGGACATAGCCTTGGGTGGCATAGTTTAGTGGGAGGTGTTCCCTGCCCATGTCAGGGGGGTTGGAACTTGATGATCTTACGGTCCTTTCCAACCCTTACTATTCTGTGATTCTAATTGCACTGATCAATTTTCTGAAGACCAAAGGGAGAAGCAGGAAGCTCTGGGAAGCCATCTGTGATCTGTGCAAAGCTGAACAAACCCCAGCAATTGAAGTACTGAAGGTGAATGGTGCATAAATCTACAGTAGGGTAGGCTTGGGAAGGAAGAAGGAATTGAAGCAGAAAAAAATTCAACTGACAGAAAACAGTGTAAATCATTATTTTAAGTAATGCCTCAGTTTTTTGTTTATATAGATTTTCATACATCTGTAGTTGCATCTTTCTTTCTTTATATATACACGCACGTATTTATGTACATATAGACACTAAAGTATCTTTGAGGACTGAAAAATTGCTCAGTGCTGGTAGAACCAGACAGGCAGTCTCCAGCTGCTGGCTGTACTTGAAAGTAGAAATCTTCAAAAGCTCCAATGATGTGAGGCAGTACAAAATATCAACAGAGAAACAAAAGTGGGTGAGTAGGCATGATTTCTTTTCCAATTTGCTGGCCAGCAGCATGCCTGAAGACAGATCCCTTGTGAAAGGATCATTAAATATTTTGCTTGTCTACTCCTTTTGAGAAAGTTGGTACAGGGACCCATGCTTTCTTCACACAAGTAGGGCCAAATGGAGCTTGAAATTGTTCATCTCATCTGCATTTTGACCTGCCTTTTTTCTGCCTTCTGGCAATTAAACAGAAGAGTACAAGAACTGGAGTTTGATATTTGGAAACCTTTAGGCACTGGATAAGCCTGGGACAAACGACTATTAATGGCACAGTTATCACTCCCAGTCACAGAAGATAATCCTTTGCTTAGCTTTTAAAACCCTAAACTCTGTGTTGCTTTCAAAAGAGGGGAAAAATAATCCATCCATTCAGACTTATGTTTACAAAATAAAAATAGTGAACTAAAGAAAGAAGACATTTAATAGCTGGGGACCAGGTTTCAGCTCGTGATACTCCCTGTGATAAGAGCAAGCCCAGAGGAGAGAGAGTGGGTTTTGACAACAGCGATTTCTGGAACATCCAGCTGGAGACCAGTAACAAGTGGTGTCCCTCAGGGATCGGTGTTGGGAACAGTCTTGTTCAACATCTTTGTCGGTGACATGAACAGTGGGACTGAGTATGCCCTCAGCAAGTTTGCCCATGACACCAAGCTGTGTGGTTCGGTTGATACGCTGGAGGGAAGAAATGCCATCCAGAGGGACCTTGACAGGCCTGTGAGGTGGGCTGATGTCAACCTGATGAAGTTTAACCATGCCAAGTGCAAGGTCCTCCACCTGGTTCGGAGCAATCCCATGCACAGCTACAGGTTGGGCAGAGAAGAGATTCAGAGCAGCCCTGCACAGAAGGACTTGGGGGTTTTGGTTGATGAGAAAATGAACATGAGCCAGCTTCATTGTGCACTTGCAGCCCAGAAAGCCAACCGTATCGTGGGCTGCATCAAAAGGAGTGTGACCAGCAGGTTGAGAGAGGTGATCCTGCCCCTCTACTCTGCTCTTGTGAGACCTCACTTGGAGTATTGTGTTCAGTTCTTGTGTCCTCAACATAAAAAGGACGTGGAACTGTTGGAACAAGTCCAGAGGAGGGCTACAAGGATGATCAGGGGACTGGAGCACCTCCCGTATGAAGATAGGCTGAGAAAGTTGGGGCTGTTCAGCCTGGAGAAGAGAAGGCTGTGTGGAGACCTCAGAGCAGCCTTCCAGTACCTGAAGGGGGCCTTTAGGGATGCTGGGGAGGGACTCTTCATGAGGGACTGCAGTGATAGGACAAGGGGTAATGGGTTCAAACTTAAACAGGGGAAGTTTAGAATGGATATAAGGAGGAAGTTCTTTACTGTAAGAGTGGTGAGGCCCTGGAATGGGTTGCCCAGGGAAGTTGTGAATGCTCCATCGCTGGTGGTGTTCAAGGCTGGATTGGACATAGCCTTGGGTGGCATGGTTTAGTGGGAGGTGTCCCTGCCAATGGCAGGGAGGTTGGAACTAAATGATCTTAAGGTCCTTTCCAACTCTTAACTATTCTGTGATTCTACGATCTTGTGCAAACCAGAAGCAAGTAAAGAAAGCTGAAGATAAAGAGAATAAAGACATTACACAGCTGCACACCCAAAAAAAGTGTTTCTAGCTATTGCAGACCTGGAAATGAAATACTCTGTCTCAGAAGGTGTTAAAATACATGGTGAAGCAAGAATGAAATATGAAGCAAAATTAAATAAAAGTTAGAAGCTTTCCTGAGCATAAGCTATGTAATCTGAATGCTAAAAATATTCTGTTATGTCTTCCCAGTCTTTTATGATTGCCAGAATGCAAGCAGCTGCTTTTAAAGAATAGAGTTGGTTCAAAGCCATTATTATTATTGTTATTGTTATTATTACATTAAGGCACTGAATTTCAGTATTATCTATCTATGAGGATGAGCCATTTCTCTCTGCTATGCATACACACAGAGGCAAGAATTAACCTCCATTTCTGTAGTGTGCAACATATATAATGTACATGGCACTGTTTTTTCATTAGATATTATTTTGTTAATAGCATTCCTTGCATGACACCAAATTTAATAAAAGAAAAGCCGCAACAAAAAAATCCCTAACAAACCCTATAAAGCCCTCAAGATAGTGATTGAAACTGATAGAAGAGGTGATTCTGGTAACTCAATGTTCATGTGCTTACTATTTAGCCATTGATTTCTTGGGAGGACAAACATTTACTATACTGGGAGCTTTATTTAAAGATTTTAACTCAGATTGTTGGAAGCTGAAGGTTGGAATCCTTCTCAATGATATATTGTCATGTAACATTTGCTGCAATAAACTATGGCCTCAATTAGAACTGAGCAACTCCAGTAACTTTAATTATATCATGGTAACTGAGAGTATAATTTGGACCTCTGGGAACAGAGTATACATTTAAAGTTCTACAGGGTAGAAGAGGCAGAAGAAATTTGCCTTTCAGCTGGAATTGTCAAAGAACTTATAGGTTGTTTTAGTTATTCTCTCCAACCTTAACAAATCCTATTGATGAAATAGGTGCAGTATGTAGTTTCCACTATGTGGTACGTGGTAGAACAAGTACTTTTTCTGTTGCTATCTTGCAGGTGAACACAGACCTGCAATTCAAGCTTTGGGGCAGTGACCTTCTGCTCTGGAAATAGGAGAGCAGAAGCTGAGTAAACAAGATGAGTGCATTTGCAGAAGCTGGCTGTGTGCTTTACAGAAATTGGCAATTGTTTTTCTGGACTAAGCTCAGGCAGAGGATGTAGAGGGCTTGGAACCAAGGAATTAAGGAGTAATATTTGCTTATTTGATGCAATACTGTGGCAACAAGCTGTTATGTTGCAGAAGGTAAAGCAAACAAAAAGCTGTAGGCAGATCCTTGTGATAAGAGTGAAATATTTTTTCATCCCAACTTTTGTAGTAGGAAGCAAAGAGTTGGTAGTGTTAAGCTCTATTGATAGCCCATTTAAGCCCTTTAAAAATGTGACTGAGAAAAATGAGTTTAGATCACAAGAATATGAAAGAATAATTTGCATTTTTTATTCCCAAAGAGAGATGTGAGAGGGAACTTTTGCCTGGCATGCAGGGTTATTTTGATATTTGCTTTTGGTTTGTCTTCCTAAGGTAAATGAGTTTGCTTACTAGTGTTCACATCTAGTGGATTTCAAGGGCTTGAAATCAGTGAAAGATAAACCGTGTGGGCACTGGAAGTTGAAGTTCCCACGCAAAGGTTGCGGGACAGTCAGAGACCATCAGCAAAAACAAGCCACTAAGCACTCAGGCTATGTTAAACCCCAAATGATTCTATGGTATGGCTATGCCCGAGAGATATCAGAGCCCATGGTGTTCTTACAGGTTTGGCACTTGAGTTTCATAATGTTTTCCATGGAAACCTGAGCTCAGTCTCAGTCCAAATGCCTTCAAGCTCCAGCAGTTTTCATATTAGAAAATTCCTCAAGGAAGGATCTTTGTGTTATGTCTGATTTTTCAACTCTGACACCACTACCAGGGGCACGTCCACACAGGTGTCCTTGCTGCCTAATCTGTACTTTATGCCAGATTCACAAAGCAGCATGATAAAGAATTCCATTCCATACCCAAACACAGCAGTCTGGATACTTTAGGTACTAACACTGAAAATGTTTTGCTGCAAACTCCTGTGCTGAAAGCTATCAAGTTCCCGTGCTGGTGCAGTGTGTGTTTACCTAGTACTCCAAGTTTTAGGCTTTTTTCAGATCAGTTCCAAGTTTAGCTGAAGCTCTGCTAAAGTGAGTAGCAAATTTCAGCTCCCTATGCCATCCAGTTTTAAGTCATTTCTGGCTCGGGCAAATGTACTGCAGCGGTTGTATGTAAGATATGGGCTCAGGGGTTTCTGAAGGGTCTGACTGGCTTCCAAGCGTGTTTAGATCTGAGTCTAAGACATGAAGGAAAGCCTAAAATGATGAGGTGACTGAAGAAAGTAATAACTAATTTAAAGAAAAACCTCAGAAAACTATCTAAAACATGAATACCTTGACTATGTAGAAAATGTATGTGATACTGGAAGCAATAGGAAAATAATATTTATTTAGGAGTAGACTTCCACCTATTTGTTTATATTATGGGATGGAAAGGAAGCAAAGGGAAAAGAGAAAATTTTGAAGAGAAAAAGAAAAACTTTTTCAAATTGGTAAGTATATGAAAACCTTTCAGTTTAACATGTTTAACAGTTTTCTGTGTTTAACAGAATTGGCCTGAAAACTTGCAATGAAAAAGACCATCTGTAAAATTTTAAATGATCTGTGAGAATAACACTGTGCTAAATAAACACCTTGGAAATCCAAGCTGGTTGTTGCCAGAATAGGACCCAATTTTCTATTTCCCTTCCATTCTTCTTCCTTTTTTTTTTTTTTTTTTTTTACTCTTAATGCATAAGAAAGAGGTACAAAAGGCATAATCAATACCTTTGCCTATTTAACTGAGTGAAGTATTTGCTGTGCATTTTTTACATTCTTATTCAAAATATCTGAATAAGTAACTTATTCTTACTAACTACTTATATTTTCTTATGATTTATTTACTATTAACTAGTTAACTGGAATAGGAAATATATTTGTACTTCTCATAACTTTATATTTAAAGTCGCAACTGCTTCTTAGGCCATTTTTCTCAGATTTTTGTAAGCAACTTTTGCTTCTGAATTTAATATGCTCTCATTCATATAGTCCTTTGAGACAATGGCAAATACCCACTCCTTTCAAAATATCTGTTATTTACAAACTCAGGTTTTTTATATTTTTGGTAGTTGGTATCTTATTGTGAAATTGAGTTTCCTGATTCTGCACGTGGTTTCTTTAGGATTGTTGCCTGTGTCGTTCCCTTAATCAAGGGACAGAGCACTGCATCCCATGGTGGGGACTAGCATAGCATATCTGTGCACTGGTGGGGACTAAGAGAATTGGGTAATGGTTTGAGTGTGTGTTCAATGAGACAGGGACTTCTTTATGCCACTTTCTGAGATGGCTGTTTCTTTTCCTTGGAAAGTTATCTTTGTTCTTTTTTAATGACATCTAGGTTAATGGTATCCTTGCAACAAAGTAGCGTGCACACTCTTCAACATGGGTGGGGAGTCAGCCAATTATTTGAATGAAACAATGGTTGAATTAGTAGGTTAGATGAAAACCAGATTATCATAATATATAAATTACATGACCACATCAGAGTGCGTGATGCTGAATAGCTGTTTGGATTTGCTATCAGGTTCTGAGACATTTTGTATAAAAAGCTGATTTCTGCTTGGCTGCTCTCTGCGATGCTTGCATAAAGGGCAAGGAGAGGAGCACTGAGTACTCCCCTGTTCAGAGCACTACGTTTCTAATTTTGTGGTCTTTTCTTGGATGTGACACCTACAGTGGAGCAGATTATATTACCAGTTAATGATGTGCACAATGATATGCAGTGCTCTTTTGGCCGCTCTCCTTTCTGATGCTTAACAACTCTATACACAAAACTGGGAAAAGAATTTAACCTACTTTTTGCCATCCATCAAAACACCATGAACTGTATTTATTGAAGGGAGGAAGATTTGACAGGGGGAAAAAAGCAAGTGGTAGTAACTGTAGACAAGCCATGTGCAAGCTGGCTGCCTAAATGCATGCAACTCATGCCTAAGTGGGCAAAAAGCTCCTCTACAGGCATACTGGGTGGTCATATCCTCACCACCCCAGTTGTATGTCTTGGAATCAGAAAGAACTCCACTTTCTTCCCTGAATTTACTCCAGATTCATGTGCAGGTACCTGAGATAATTAATGATAGACTGTCAGGATCTTTCTTTTTTCATTACAGCCAGGAGCCAAGACACAGATTGGCTCATGTTGGACAAATGAGACCATGCTAGTAGTGTGTGCTGGTTAATAGTAATGAAAGAGCTCTGTGCTTATTTAATTAACTGGCTCTTTACTAGGAGAGCTATTTCAATGGTATGGCTGTACCTAGTAATCATAGAATCATAGAATAGTTAGGGTTGGAAAGGACCTTAAGATCATCTAGTTCCAACCCCCCTGCCAGGGGCAGGGACACCTCCCACTAAACCATGCCACCCAAGGCTATGTCCAATCCAGCCTTGAACACCACCAGCGATGGAGCATTCACAACTTCCCTGGGCAACCCATTCCAGTGCCTCACCACCCTCAAGGTAAAGAATTTCTTCCTCATATCCAATCTAAACTTCCCCTGTTTAAGTTTGAACCCATTACCCCTTGTCCTATCACTGCAGTCCCTCATGAAGAGTCCCTCTCCAGCAGCCTTGTAGGGCCCCCTTCAGGTACTGGAAGGCTGCTATGAGGTCTCCACACAGCCTTCTCTTCTCCAGGCTGAACAGCCCAAACTTTCTCAGCCTATCTTCATATGGGAGGTGCTCCAGACCCCTGATCATCCTCGTGGCCCTCCTTTGGACTTGTTCCAACAGTCCCAGTGCCTTATTCAAACTGCAATGCATAGCATGTTTTTCCTTCTAACAAAAACTTTATTGTTGCATGGTGCACATGTGTTTGCTGCCTTGCTGTTCACTGGTAAGTTGGCTGTCACAGGAAGATGATATTTACCAAACTCTTAGAGTTAAAGGCTCTGTCTAGGTAGAGGGGCACATGTGATCTGTATTAAGCCTTGAGCTAAGGCTTGCTAATTCTCTTTCCCTTGGAAATCATGTTGACAGGCAGGTGGCATGTGCTCGACTGTCACACTGACATGGATCCTGGCCACAGCCAAATCAGGATTCATCTGGGACTCGGAAGACAGTGAGTGATGTCAAGTCCTATACTTCAGACACACTCAGACCTTCAGGGACTTCAGATGCTAAAACCTGGCTTGTGAGGTTGCTTTTGGCCTACAAATTCTAGTTTTGCCTTTTCTCTGTTCAGCAGTTTTCCACTAGTCCTCTGTCCTGCTCATATACTATAGTTTTTTGGACTTGCTAATTTGGACCAGATGATATTTTTGAGCATGGCTTTGTCACTGCAGGGGTATCAGCTGTTCATAATTGGATAGTCATTTGATTTTCATTCACTTGTTACATGTAAAAGTGTAAGAAAGGCCCTGTTGGGTGAGATTTGTGGTCCATTTAATTCTGACAGTGGAGGAAGAGATGCTGCTTGGGAAGGTCATGTGTACCTGACCTCTCTCTGCAGACTATTCCTATCCCATCAGCATTCACAGTTGTTGGATTAGGGGGTGCCTCCATTCCTATTTCTTACAGTACCTGTTAGTAGACCTGCTGTGCCTAAATTTGCCTGCTCCCCTTTTGAACTTCCTCCTATTTAGGTTCATAACCTCCTCTGACAATAAATCCTACAAATTCACTACCTGCTCTGTAAATCATTTAGTTGTGAACTGATCTCTTGCTAGCTTCAGTGAGTAAGCACCTACTATAAGAATAGGAGGATTTGATGAGTAAGTTTTATGTTCAATTTATCTTTCATGAACTTGCAAAAAGTTAATCATGTTCTCTTTCACCCCTCTTTTCTCCAAACTGAAACTTAGTCTTTTTAGTCTCTCATAAAGCATCCTCCTTCAGTTTAGCAGCTCTTATTTGTACTACCTTTAACTCCACTGTGCCCTTGTGGTGCATTTACTAAAAATGTGGAGTCACTGCCTTTTTATACAGCAGCTCAACAGCATATCCATTCAGTTGCAGTTTCTTGTGGTGTTTGTTAGCATTGAGTTACAAGTAACTGTTATTTGCTAACAAAAGTATCTCATGTTTGTTTTTTCTTCTTCCTGTGACAGAATTTTTTAATTATAGTTTGAAATTTGACTTTAGAGGCATCACAGTAAGTGTAGGTGGTCTTTGGGATATTGCTTTCCAGTCTTAAATTTGATGCAGTTTGGTTTCTTAATTTGAAATATCTTAATTTCTTAATAATGAAAACTGTGTATTTCAGCACTTTATTTGGAGTCTGAGCACTTGTCAAATATCTCATGCTCAGTTATAGTGCACTGTTAGTAAAACTGCAGTTGATCTGCCCTGTTACCACTGTCTGCAACAGTGCCTTTCTTGTCTCATCCTTTTTCTTCTGTGTAACAATATAAAGACTTTTCTTTAGTTTTGTCAGCTGTATGGTCGTCTCTGTAAAGAGTCACCTGTTGCCTCCACTGAAAGATATGGGAAGAGAGGAAAGAGATTGTCTGGAAATTCAGTGTCCCTGAAATGATGAGATTCCAGAGCCTGTAAGAAGTTTATCTCTGTGGTGCTTTGCTTCTTGATTCATAACAATTTTATCTTTCCTCATAAGTGTCTCCAAACAGGCCTCTAAAGCGTGTTTTGCACATCAGATTTTGTTTGTCTGTAGTACTGGCTTGTATCTCCTTTAAACAGAGCTGGAAATCTCAGGTAGTCTTACTGCCGTATGTACACAGGCTGATTTTTGCAAACTTCTTTCCTATTCTTCAACTCTACAGCCTTGTACTCCTCTCTCTAAGCAGTGATGCACTAGATTATTTAGTCAGATGAGGAATTTGCCTTATTATAATTTCTTCTTTTGGACCAGAGGCAGCCTGGAGCAGCAAGGCAAAACAGCTTGTTATAATTTGACTATTTTATCTCCCAAAGGAAGA
Organism: Ara ararauna; assembly: GCA_028858755.1. Taxonomy (NCBI): domain Eukaryota; kingdom Metazoa; phylum Chordata; class Aves; order Psittaciformes; family Psittacidae; genus Ara; species Ara ararauna. Next base: position 83,342,941 of record CM054376.1, on the reverse strand, counting down.
ACGTGTGCTCCATCATTAAAAATAGCAGTACTGGACTTCTTCCAAACCAAAATATAGCACTACTCATGAATTAATGCTGAGAAAGGACAACAGAAGCAATTTTTGCAGGAACACTTGTAGTGTCACAAGCAAAATTTGGTACCATGGACATAAGATTAAAACATGAATGTGTTTCAAAATGGTATGAAGAGACGTATACTGCAGTAGTTATTTGGATGTGTTTAATGAATAGGTTACTGGAAGCATAGCATTGCAAGAAAAAAAGAAGTACTAGTGCATTAAACTGTCTCAGGAGGTAGATCATGAAAAAGAACCTCTAGCTAAGATACAGGAATAAAGGTTGAGGAACAAAGAACAAAGCCAAATAAAATCCAGAAAGGGCAAAAGGGATGAAGGGAGCTAAATGAAAGTAGAGAGAATCTGACAGGATTGGAAGAACTGGGATTCAGCACTAAAACTGGCAATGTGGATCTAAAGGAGGAAGAAGGGAAAAAGATATTGAGGGAACATTTGTGAAATAGGAATAAAAGCTTGGACTGTTGCAGAAGGGTCAGAAGGAGTGATAAGTGTTTGAAAGTCTGTATGAATGCTAGATGCATGACGAAGAAAACAGTGTAGAAATACAAAGAGAATATTGGCATCATTAATCTAACTGGAAGAGAGAAGGGAAGCAAAAATCTGTTAGAGGTAAATAGCATAAGCTAATGTATAGATCATTTAGAAGGGAACAGATGAGAGAGAGGTTTGGAAATAAATAAAATGAGGATTATGGGAGAGCACGTAAATTGGTTAGAAAAAACGTGTGCATGCTTAGAAACTCTGTTTAATGTTAGCTCTCATTGTCTGTAAGAGTGGCTTTCCAGTTGTTCAATGGGTTTCTAGTGCCTCTAAGTTGGATGGTTTGGAGAATATTTTTCTGTATAAAAGAAATAGCTCAAAAAACCTACAGCCATCCATTCTCACAAGTGCAGTGGTATTTCTAATTTGTCAGTCCTGTCCTTTGTGTCTGCTGAACTGCCCAGAGAGTCATGGCGTCCCCAGTTTATCAGAGGTCAGGTGAGTGAGTCATAAATAGCGGACCACTGACTGCTGAAGTTCACACACACACACATGAAAAACCTGTGGGCCGTTAGGTGTCATGAGAACTGAAGTCCACCTGAGAACTTTAAGAAGACAAAAAGGGATGTAAGGAATTTACTGTGGTGCATCTATGGTGTTTTTTTCAATATCTTGGTACCATATTTCTATGATAATATTTCAGAATGAAAGTAGTTTGTTTCTCAAGTAGTTAGTTTTTAAAAAATACTGAAGCAATGTCCTGGGTTCAGCAGTAGCAGTCATTTTTTCTCCTTCTTAGTAGCTTGTACAGTGCTGTGGTTTTGACTTTCGGCCTGGAAACAGCGCTAATAACACCAATGTTTTTAGTTACTGCTTAGAATGTTTGGTCTGACCAAGGACTTTCTGAGTCTCATGCTCTGCTATGGAGGAGGGGAAGCCATGAAGAAGCAGATACAGGACGCCTGACCCAAACTAACCAAAGAGGTATTCCATACCACAGCACTTCATGCCCAGTATATAAAATGGGAGCAGTTACGCAGAAAGGATAGATCACTGCTAGGGTTGGGCTGGGTATTGGTCGGCGGGTGGTGAGCGGGTGTATTCTCTTCCCTTGTTATTTCACTTATCATTATTATTATTGGTGGTAGCAGTACTGGTTTGTGTTACACCTTAGTTACTGGACTGTTCTTATCTCAACCCATGGGAGTTACATTCTTTTGATTCTCCTCCCCATCCCTCTGGGAGCCAGTGGGGAGGAAAGAGGGGGAGTGAGAGAGAGGCTGCGTGGCTGTCTGAGCTTAAACCACGACAAGCAAGCATTCAAAAAAAGCATTGAAAAAAATGCTTGGAATAAATACGTGAATCAATCTATGAAAATGCAGTGACATCTAACTGTAAGGAACTTTCTCTTTTAAAAAGGGAGTTTAAAGTTGATTAAGCATACCTGCATGACTGCTGAGCTGCCTTGAATCTTCCCCATTTCAAGGTAAAGTAACTCAGGTTAAAAATCCTTTATTGATCAGATACTTAAAGCAGAAAGGGGTGAAAGTTCCAGACAGTATACAAAGAGCTGGGTGTGAATCAGCACTGAAGGATTTATTAGTTTTACACAGTGCAAATTGCATTTCTAGACACAATTATAAGTCTGAACTCCCTGTCTGGTCCTTAGGTCTCTGTTCCAGCTGTAACCTGCCTCTTGCCCATGTCTTCAGACTTGGAGCAATTGCTTCCCTAAGCGTTCATGGTGCAGCTGGCCTCACCCCAGCTGCATGGGAGGAATGGACAAGGAGCATCACTGCTGGGAGGGATGGGATACCACCTGTCCTGGGGGGTGCCTGCTGCAGAGCTGGTCTCTAGACCCCTTTATTTATCTTCATGGGCCATCACTGATGCACAGACCTTCCACTCCTTTTTTCCCCTCTCCCTGTCCCCCACCCCTTTTGTGACCTTGTTTCATCTTCTTCCCACCCAATTTTGTAGTATTTGAAGTTCTACTATTTCTGAATTACACCCCCACACACACCTCCTTATTTGCTTCATTTAATTGAATAACTGAAAATTGACTTTGTGGCTGGTTGGGGTTTTTTTCCATTTTCATCTTTCCTGCCTATGACTTTGCATCCTTAGTTAGGCAGTGCAGTTTTACTCAGTGTCTGCAGTTGCAAATGGTTCTACCAGTTCAGAGGTTAATGTAATGCTTGGTATTTATGTGGCATTTTTCTCGGTGTATTGAGAAATGAGTGTACGTAACACAAATCCCTTTAAAAATCCAACATTCCCTGTATTGCCAAAGCTCAAACAATCATTGTAGTGCTTACTACTTTTTACTTTTAGTAGAGAAATAGGCGCAGTTGTGGTAGATGCTGTGTCCTCTTGCCAAGATAAATGACAAACAGCGTTCTTATCTTTCTTTTTTTATTTTCCTCCTTCTGAGGAGCCGTATTTAGCAAATTGTTTGAGCATTACATCTCAAAATATGGTTTTACCTTTTATAGGTTTCAGCTTGTCTAGTTAGACATACTATTTTCTGTGGTATTTCAGCTGCTATTGAATGTTTCAGGCTCTAAACATAATAAAACAAAGACATATTTTCTATATAGAGAATACTGTAACTCTCCAACAATCTTAAAATAATTGTTGCACCTCATATTTTCAAGTAACTGGCAGAACAGTAATCTTCTACAGCTTAGTACATGCTATTAAAAATGAGTAATATACATATTGATCTAAATGATTCTCTTAGCTGATGAGGCATCTCTTGGGGATGAAACCACAGTTCCATATGGCTTTAATGTACTCTATATAGTTCTCCAAATAACCACTATAAATTATATTTCAGAATTATGCTGGACAGCAACAGAGTTAGTCTTCCAAACTGTCAATAATATATCATGACTGTAGGTAAGAAATTGATTATGCACAGGATGCAGTATCTGATAATTAACAGCTAACCAATCTGTTTCATAACTGTGATTTGTGACACTTAGAATTACTAATTTTAACTTTAACATCTCATGATAAAATGGGTAAGTAATGCACCCAGCTAATTGAAACTGATACAGGAAGGATAACGCATCATTTCTCTAGCAATGTGGCTAATGTAATGCAATGCTATTTCCTTAAAAAAGAATGAGATCCAGCATCTTATTGCAATTTTAAATGTAAATTTTAAATGGAAACAGTCTTCTGAATATGTAAGTAGTTTACTGTCCAATTCTGGCAAAGGTTGATGTAATAAATAGCTGAATTTAAATTTAAGGCAAAGATAAAGGCATGTTTTGGTTTGCCAGAATTATATCTTTTTCCCTCAAATGTTTATTTGTCAACAAGTTAAATCATTAACACAAATCAGTTTTAATCCCAATCTGGAACAAAACCACAGCATGAAATAAGCAGCATTACCTGTTAAACTCCAACTGCAATATTATTGTTTCTGACATTACCAGCCGGCAGAAAACATGATGGCCTTTTAAAAATCTATACCTGGAGATACCTAGTCATCAAGTTTAGAATACGTACAATATCTGGACAGAAAGATCAGTTTCTGGCAACACTCACTCTGCCCTTCCTGCTACAAATGGCAACAAAACCGTATAAAAAGCAAACACCTTTGGTGTGCCTCATGGTTAAAGATTCCATAGCATTTTCTTAGGGTAGAAGTTCACCATTTTGCTGAACATAATGGTGGCGAAAATCCTCTCTCTTACCTTTTTAACAGTCCTCTTTGTGCAGATTTTCAGTATGGCTGGAGCCGATATTGCATAGATGCTACATTCCAGGGCTGGCATCACAACAAAAATTTTGGGTAGGGGATTGTCCTGGTTTTAACTGGGATTTTCTTCCTAATCCTGTGTTTTGGCTTTAGTCTGAGAATATTGATGATAACATACTGATGTTTTAGTTGTAGCTAAGTAGCACTTACCCTGATGAAGGACTTTCAGTTTCCGATGTTCTGACAGTATGAGGGGCACAAGAAGCTGGGAGGGAGCAGAGACAGGATACCTGACCCAAACTATCTAACGGGATATTCCTTATCATAGGCTGTCCTGGTTAGTATAGAACATGGGCTGACTGCTACTCAGGCATGGGCATTGGTCAGCAGATGGTGAGCAATTATATTGTGCATCACTTGTCTGTCTTGGGTTTTATTCACAGAATTATACTATTCACAGAATCCTTAGGGTTGGAAGGGACCTTTGGAGATCATCTAGTCCAAACTCCTCTGCCAGTGCAGGGCCACTTAGAGCAGGTTACACATTCCAATCTCTTTTTGTTATCTCCGTTTTGTTAGTATTATTATATTTCACTTTATTTCAATTATTAAACTGTTGTTATCTCAACCCACAGGTTTTACCTTTTAATGATTCTCCTGCCCATCCCACCAGGGGTAGGGAGAGCAAGGGAGAGTGAGTGAGTGAGTGAGTGAGTGAGTGAGTGAGTGAGTGAGTGATGGATTTAGTGAGTGAGTGGCTGCATGGTACTTAGTTGACGGCTGAAGTTAAACCACAACAGATTAAAAAGAATAAAGAAAAAAGATGGGGGTTATGCACCAGATATTTTTTTCCTCCCATGAGTGTCATGAGACCTTTTCAGTTTTTCACAGGATATGAAAAAGGCTCTCTTTCAGCATAACTGTTGATTCAAATGATGAATGTAAGAAAAGATATTTGAAGCTGTGTTTTCACAAGATCGGTAGCTACTGCAATATGCAGGCACCTGTGGTCAGCTTTTCTTTTCTTTTTTTTTTTTTTTGTTTAAATAACTATTTGGGGAATCAGAGAAAGTGCAACCAGTAGAGTTATGTTTCAGACATTATATAGGTTGTCAATCATCACTTTCTCATAGGTGTAAGAGTCAACTGTGGCTGCTGCAGGGAAGGTGTGCCTCAAAGATCTGCTGAGCTCATCCATACAATGAGTTTTCCAAGGTCTCAGTAAGTTAAAAAGATCTAACTGCAGATAGATTTAAGAAGCAGAACAAGACACAGTCAATTTGGGTTAAAGCATTCTGCTGTTGTCTTGACAGGGGGCTTATCGCTATGTCTTGACAAGGATTTTATTTGGAGTAGTAGATAATGGACGAGAAGAACTATGAGTCTCTGTCATAAATATTTGAGCAGATGATTGGGAGTTTTCCTCTTCCAGTAGGTCCCTCTTCTTGGTGGAATTTGCAAAGATGCAAGCAATACTACCAAATGCAGGAATTTAAAGATGACTATCCTACTTCTACTTTTCAAATATTTTTACATGTATCACCCACAACCCTTGCATAAGGCCTTTGTATTAATGAAAAACCATAAATTAATATGTGACCATGAGTCAACTCAGGTGCAAAGGTAAAGCTGTCTTTTTCCCTTCTAACTGCCATCCACTGCAGCTTTGTTTTCAATAGCATACTCAGTGCCATAGCTGTGAGGAGCAGAAGTCCTCTAACGGTGCTGACAATGACTTCATTGTTTGTTTCTGAAGGCTGCCAATTTCTGAAATATTGAGAAAGAGGTCTTGATGGCCCATTATTATTCTGAAATAAATTTTGAAATTTCAACTTGTGGTGGAGAGGAAACATCTGATCCAGTGAATCCATGAAGGGAATAAGTTTTCCCCACCACCAATACATTTCCTATCCTAACATGATGTAAACCATACATAACATCTATTCTTTTTCTGGCTCTTGCTTATGGCAGTCTTTTAAAATATTAGATAATGTTCTAGAGATCCATATGTGTGTATGTGAGGTGGTAGAATTGTATAAGAAGAGAAATACAATGCTAAAAATAAATTATCACCCCAATCAGTATTCTCCAACTTTGCCCTCTCTAACATTACAGAACTTGTTGCAGCATGGAATTTGAAGTAAGTTTCTAGTGTATGAATATCATGCATTTGATGCTATGATCTGTGCTAGCTACCCTTTCTGTCTTCCTCCACCTACTCCCAAAACTCATGAGTGTTCCTGAGTGCCTTCTAAACAATTTCAGATAGACACACTGCCTATAGGAAGACTGTGACATGCACTCTTTTTGAAGACTGTGGTGGAGTTGTACCTGCTGAAGTGCTCCCCAGACAATTCATCTGGATAAGCACACATATTGTTTCTCAGGTGGGCATCAAATAAGATGAGCTTTTAATACGTAGGGATTACTGTGAATTTAGATTTATTTGGGGGGGGGGGGGGGGGGGAAAGGCAAAGCATAATCAGAAAGAATCCTGAGCTCTGGAGCGCAGATTGTCTTTTTGTCAATTCTCCAGGATACAGGGCAGGACCTCAAAAAGGCTAGGAGGATTGGCCAGGTTAATAAATGGTTAGAAGGGTGGTGCTATAGTCAGGGGTTTGGGTACCTTGAACATGGGACTCAATTTAGTAGGCCAGGTCTACTGGGGGCTGGTGGAGCTGGTCTGACAAAGAAAGGGAAGAGTGGATTTGGGAGGAGGCTTGCCAGACTGGTCAAGGATGCTTTAAACTAGATGTGCTGGGGGAGGGGGGCATCATTCCATCCTAACACACCCAGTCACTTGCCAGCACCTCTAGTAAACGTTTAGAGCTATGCAGAGATATTGCAGCTGCTCAACTGGAGCTCGGCTCAGATGTCTCTATACAAATGCCCGTAGCATGGGGAACAAACAAGAGGAATTAGAGATGTGTGCATGTCTACGGGCATATGATATCATAGGCATCACAGAAACATGGTGGGATGGCTCCTATGACTGGTGTGTTGGAATGGAAGGTTACAGGCTCTTTAGGAAAGAGGCCTAGAAGACAGGGAGGGGGAGTTGCTATTTATGGTAGGGATAGGCTGGAGAGTATGGAACTGTGCCTGGGGACAGGTGAGCAGTCGACAGAGAGTTTGTGGGTCAGGGTTAAAGGGAGAACAGCGATGGGAGATATTATTGTGGGGATCTGTTACAGACCGCCTGACCAAGAGGACTCTGTGGATGAAGTGCTCTATAGACAGATAGGAACAGCCTCATGCTAGCAGGCCCTTGTTCTCATGGGGGGCTTCAACCACCCTGATATCTGTTGGAGGGACGGTACAGCCTGGCACAAGCAATCCAGGAAGTTCCTCAATTGTGTGGAAGACAGCTTCCTTCTGCAAGTAATAGAGGAGCCGACAAGGAGAGGTGCCATGCTTGACCTCGTCCTCACCAACAGGGAAGGGCTGGTTGGAAATATGATGCTCCAGGGCAGCTTTGATTGCAGTGATCATGAGATGGTTGAATTTGAGATCCTCAGGACAGTGAGAAGAGCGTGCAGCAAGCTCACTGCCCTGGACTTCAAGAGAGCAGACTTTGGCCTCTTCAGGAACCTGCTCAGTAAGGTTCCATGGGATATAGCCCTAGAGGGCAGGGGGGCCCAAGACTGTTGGTTGATATTCAAGGATCACCTGCTGCAAGCTCAGGAGCGATACATCCCTACTAGAAGGAAGTGCTGTAGGAGGGCCAAGAGACCTCCTTGGATGGATAAGGAGCTGGTGAGGAAAATTTGAAGGAAAAGAGAGGCTTCTAAAAGGTGGAAGCAAGGACAGGCGGCCTGGGAAGAATACAGGGAAGTTGTCTGGGAAGCTAGGGACCAGGTTAGGAAAGCTAAGGCCTACTTAGAATTAAACTTGGCTAGGGATGTTAAGGATAACAGGAAGGGATTCTAGAGGTACACTGCAAATAAAAGACAGGCTAGGGACAATGTGGGCCCTCTCCAGAAGCTCTTGGGAGAACTGGCTACCCTGGATTTGGAGAAGGCTGAGGTTCTTAATGACTTCTTTGCCTCAGTCTTCACTGGAAAATGCTCTGACCACACCACCCGAGTCTTGGAAGGCAGACGCAGGGACATTGAGAATGAAGACCCTGGGCCCACTGTAGGAGAGGATCTGGTTCGAGACCATCTTAGGAACCTGAACATATACAAGTCCATGGGACCTGATGAAATGGGACCTGATGAAATCCATCCGTGGGTCCTGAAGGAGCTGGCAAATGAAGTTGCTAAGCCACTGTCCATCATATTTGCAAAATCATGGCAGTCAGGTGAAGTTCCTGATGACTGGAAAAAGGGAAATATAACCCCCATTTTCAAGAAGGGGAAAATGGATGACCCAGGGAACTACAGACCAGTCAGTCTCACCTCTGTGCCTGGCAAAATTTGGAGCGGATTCTCCTGGAAGGCATGCTGAGGCACATGAAAAACAACAAGGTGGGTGGTGACAGCCAGCATGGCTTCACTAAGGGAAACTCCTGCCAGACCAATTCGGTGGCCTTCTATGATAGGGCTATGGAACTGATGGACAGGGGTAGAGCAGTTGATGTCATCTACCTGGACTTGTGCAAAGCGTTTGACAGTGTCTCACATGACATCCTTGTCTCTAAGTTGGAGAGACATCAATTTGATAGGTGGACCACTCGGTGGATAAAAAACTGGCTGGATGGCCACACGCAAAGAGTTGTGGCCAATGGCTGAATGTCCAGCTGGAGACCAGTAATGAGTGGTGTCCCTCAGGGATCGGTGCTGGGACCGGTCTCATTCAACATCTTTGTCAGTGACATGGACAGTGGGATTGAGTGTGCCCTCAGCAAGTTTGCCCATGACACCAAGCTGTGTGGTTTAGTTGATCTGCTGGAGGAAAGGAATGCCATCGAGAGGGACCTTGACAGGCCTGTGAGGTGGGCTGATGCCAACCTGATGAAGTTTAACCATGCCAAGTGCAAGGTCCTACAGCTGGTTCAGATCAATCCCATGCACAGCTACAGGTTGGGCAGAGAAGAGAGTCAAAACAGTCCTGCAGAGAAGGACTTGGGGGTTTTGGTTGATGAAAAAATGAACCTGAGCCGGCAGTGTGCTCTCACAGCCCAGAAAGCCAACCATATCCTGGGCTGCATCAAAAGGAGTATGACCAGCAGGTCGAGGGAGGTGATCCTGCCCCTCTCCTCTGCTCTCGTGAGACCTCACTTGGAGTCTTGTGTGCAGTTCTGGTGTCCTCGACATAAAAAGGACATGGAACTGTTGGAACAAGTCCAGAGGAGGGCCACAAGGATGATCAGGGGACTGGAACATCTCCCTTATGAAGATAGGCTGAGAAAGTTGGGGCTTTTCAGCCTGGAGAAGAGAAGGCTGCATGGAGACCTCATAGCAGCCTTCCAGTATCTGAAGGGGGCCTTTAGGGATGCTGCGGAGGGACTCTTTCTGAGGGACTGTAGTGATAGGACAAGGGGTAATGGGTTCAAACTTAAACAGGGGAAGTTTAGATTGGATGTGAGGAAGAAATTCTTTACCTCGAGGGTGGTGAGGCACTGGAATGGGTTGCCCAGGGAAGTTGTGAATGCTCCATCGCTGGTGGTGTTCAAGGCTGGATTGGACATAGCCTTGGGTGGCATGGTTTAGTGGGAGGTGTCCCTGCCCCTGGCAGGGGGGTTGGAACTAGATGATCTTAAGGTCCTTTCCAACTCTTACTATTCTATGATTCTATGATTCTATTTGCTATAAAACACAGAATATGAGAGAACAAGAAAGTTGCTAGGAACTTCAGGAGATTGGTTCGCTGGCCTTGTTTATTTACGGCCCTAATCTTCCCTTAATATCCACATCCATTTATAGCATTAAATCCCAAGTTGGTAGTGAACTTCTCCATCTCGTTTGTTGTGAACTTCAGATAGGGCTTCAGGCATTCTGAGTGCAGATGCTGCAATGTTTTCAGTAAGTCAAGCTTTTGCAGGAAATGTATGGAAAAGTTCACTGCTCCATCTTAAGGAAAGTAGTTCTGACATATGTTTCCTGAACCGTTAGGATGAGCTAGCAGCAGAATGTGATAGCTTTCTGTTTCTGAAAAGGAGGCTATGGCTAAAGACCATGGTCACACATGCTGCATAATTTCTGATTGGCTTTCCTTTCCTGTGGTTATGTGCAGGACTTCTTTGGCTATGGGAAAAGTCTCTTGCTTCTTAAAATCCACTATGACATTAATGATGAATAGTAAAGACTACTGCACTGACTTTCATGCTAATCAGTCTTTGCGTTGCTTTATGTCTTGTACCATATGTACACTGTGACTTGGCTGGGATGAAAAACTGACTGGCAGCACTTACTCTGATTGTTCTTATAATGATCAAACAGTAACACAGTTTGACAGAAATTTTATAAATCATCATGTTGTAAAACAAAACCAGCATAAACTAGCTTGAGTAAAGAAGGTGTGCTTAAAAAAGAAAAAAGTTAATGAAAAGCACATGAAACTGCCCGTCTGCACTATTGTACATTTTCAGCGTATGAAGGCAAATAAATACCGTGAAGCTTTTATACAGTCCACTTAAAGGTATTAAAAGAAGCTTTTTTGAAAGTTAAGAAGCAAACTACAGCAAATGCTCTAGAATTCCCACTGTGAATCCGCTGGTGGTAGTCAGGGAAGGATTTGTCTGGCAATATTTACCTTGCCCACTCTCATATCTCTAGGAACTGCTTCTGACACATCCTCTGCATTTGCTTGTTTGGTTTACGTTTGAAATCTCATGTGTCAACACACGTGAGTTACAACAAAAAAAAGAGGGCTTTACAAATTCAATGGACCAGGCAGTGAGATACATGTCACCATTTTGCACTTTAAAAGACAAGGTGTCATATTGGAAATGTTTTATTTGTAAAATGAATACAGTGATTTCCCAGCCTCATCCTTAATAGTATTTATCCACATCATAAACAAATATAAATCATCAGAACCAGACAGTCATAAGGGATTCAAGAAAGCCTGTTTTAGCAAAATCAGAGTTGAGAGGTTAGGGTCTACAGAAGGTAACTAAGGGAAAAAAGGAAACTAGGAGGGGGAACGTAAATATTCTGGCAAGCAAACCTTACCGAAGTGACAGCAAGAACAAGTGGCTGTCAATAGATCAAGGTCCTGAAAACCTGATAATCCAAAATGAATCATAATACAATATAAGAAAAGATAGCACAAGCTTATAGGAACAAGATCAAAGGTGCTGACATAAGTCAATTAATCAGGAGAACATAAATAATAATAGTAATAGTTCTATAAATATAGCAGAAGTTAAAGTAAGAAAAAGGAAAAGGACAAGTCTAATATTTATTGCAGATTTTTACTGAAGGTGATAAGGCTTTTTTCTTTATCAACAAATATTACTGTGACTTTATGATTAATGCAGTAATAACAATGAGGAACAAGAGAAGGTTGGAAAAAAGGTAATTCAGGTGTACTCTGAGGAGTTTGAAAATCACCAGTGAATACTTACAGTGTGCTCTGGATTATGAGTAGTTACCTTCTGGAACACTCTGGGAACAGAAGGGATCCCACATGCTGTAGATGTTAATAATATTATGCAATGTAGCTCCCACCTGGATTTCTATCAGCCACACCTGCCAAAAACTGGGGGGAAATAGCAAATATGATTCATCTTAATTTCAGAAGCATTTACAATAGTACTGCAACATATTGTCAAAAACAGATTAGGGAGATGACATGAAGGCCAGTTGATATTAGCTTTAACATAGTCATCATCCAGTTCAGTAAGTTCAAGACCACGTTGATATGAAAGTCAATAAGCTTTTGCTAAAGGCTTCCTACTCTTAGTACAATTTAATTGTTCTGGTTATATCTGGGAGATTAATTTACAGAATATACTTATAGAATGTGTATAAGACTCATAGCTAGGAGAAGAAAATAGGTTTAAATATGAAAGTGGACTTGAGAACTGGAGAAATGTTTTGAAATCAACATAAAATTCATTAAAGGACTCCATGTCTATTAATTAAGAATTTATTTGATCTGCAGAAAAAGAGCATTAGTTTGGATAACTGTGCATATAATTAAGCATTTGAACAAGCCATAATGAGAGACTGCAGGATTTCATTCACTTGAGATTTTTCACAAGGTAAATATGCGTAAAGAATGACCTAGATACACCTCACATTATTTCTGAGCTAAGAAAAGGACTGGGTGCATCCCTGACATCTCTGTAGATCTATGACAATGAAAGATTGTTTAGCATTTGAAAATTTATGCTTATGGTTGCATATTATACGTGCAGTTTATGTTGTGTGTATGTTATTTTTCCTACTAATGGTTATAGCAAATGCCAATTGAGCTGTAATCTCCATGACATTTTGACTGCATGGTCACAGGTGTGCTGGCCTGCATCAGGTAAGCATGTTATGGAGTACTGTAAGTGCTGTGAGAAAAACAGGCAATTGTAGTTTATCACCATGTTATAAATTACTATGCAATGGAAGTCAAATAAAAGCTGCAAGAAGTCGGCTTTGAAAACTGAGATCACACTCACTTTAAAATGAGTAGAAAATTCATTCTCTTGCTCTCACTTGTAGCCTTTTGTTCTTGATAATGTGTCAAGTTGTCTTTTTCATTTGGGTTGGTCAGTGGCTGCATGTGATGATATTAATTCACACTTTCTGGCTCACATTTTCACTTATAAACGCAAGCAAAATGGATTCTCTTTCCATGTGCAAGTGTTTTATCTGCCTCTTTCCACTGGGCTATTGGGCACTTAATGTCTTGCTTACATTCATATTAATTAATTATTATTTTCAGTCTTTTTCTCAAATCATTTTCTCTTTTTCCTCTCAAACCAATTAAGGAACAACCAGGTATTTGCCATCGTGTCTTCTGATATTTTTTAAATTGATCTGAGTACCTATTGATGCTTATTTCCTCTAGCATAATGGTTGAAATTCCTTTTTATCCCATTTATTCTGGCTAAATACATTGACTCAGGGACTTCAGAATATAGTGCTGTTACGTAGAAAGCTAAGGGCAAGGTATTATTTTTACAACAGTAAATTGTACTTACAGAAATTTATCTGAGGTCTAGCGAGGGAGGAGAAAGAGGCATCAGAGTTAGAGAAGGCAGAGTAGGAGGCAGAGATGCTGAAGGGGTCACTGGAAGAAACTTCTTCCAGCCAGCCTTTAAAACTGTGTGACTGAAGATGCTGAGTCATGGGAAGGAGCAGGTGAAAGGAAAAATGGGAGCAGGAAGGATAGCAAAGGGTAAGCAGGGTGGGTTGCTGGGCAATTACAGATGTTATAAAATATGGTCAGTGTTTTGCTTAGCTGGCATCCTTAGCCTTGAATATTATGATTTGGTCAAGCAATACTCTCCAAATCAGTCACATGATATGCGCATGCAGAATTTAAGACATTGGAATTTTTCACATTGTATGTTCTGAATGACAATCTGTAAACTCAAACTACATGTGGTATTGTAAATGCAGAAAATATTTATGAGATCAGAAATGATTTAAAGGAATGGGGACACAAATGACAACAGGAAGGTCGTAACTAGAAAAAGCTAGAAGGATTGAGGGCTGGATAGAAAAACAAAGATACTTTGATTGCCATTATATGTATATATATCCTGCCAGTCTTATAGTTTGTTCACTGAAGCTTGCCTCAGTGCTGTTCCGCTTGAGTTTCTGTGCAGAATTTATGAATATGAAAACTGTTACTTTGTCACAGTTCCTGTAGCACATGGCAGCGTAAATGGCCATTGCGACCCTGCATCAGTTTCACAGCTTTTGTTTGTTGGTGCAAGTATAGCATAGATACAATAAAAGTTATGTTGAAACAAAATAGATACATTGAAACAAAACAATGCCAAAAATGCGCTATTGAAATTCATGTGAACTTTGGGAGAAGACACAAATTCAAGCTAAACCAAATGTTTCAATTTGCTCTCCTTCAAATAAATAAAATAATCCAGTGGGACTACATCCCTGTAGTGAGACACAAACTTTACCTGCCAGTGATTTGAGGCAGATGTAGACTCAGCTGGCTTGACTTCAATATGATGTGAAAAAAACCCAAACTTTTCAGGGGTTTATAGCTGGAGTTTTGCTGAACGCAGCTGGTCCCTCAGCATATTATTAACTCAAAAACACAGTAAAAAAAAAAAAGAGGGAGAAAAAAAAGATTCCTGGCATTTCTTTATCATGCAGGGGATCTCTTGGACTGTTCTGAGGGGATGTATTTGAAAAACACTACATAGGATCTGACACACTAAGATTAATACAAACAAAATAGAATCTGGAGAATCATAGTGCAGGTAAAGAAGAAGACAAAATAGTAAATATTAGAGTGTATACCTCTAGAGCATTCCTTAATAGACACCCAGGACCCCAGCAGAGCCTTTCAGATCAAGGACAAGAAACTTATTTAAAATCTTATCACCCCTCTTCTCCCTCTTATTTTACTTCTGTGGTGGCTATGTAGTTTCTAACGAGATGAATAATATTCTGATGGCAATAGTGTTGCAGAATCATAAGGTAATTGGACTTAAGTCTGGAAAATATCTCTTGACATCCCTCCTGCCTCAGCAGGAGAATAAAGTACGCCTGCATCTCTTAACAAATTTTTTTAAGGGCTTCTAGTGATGTTGGGTCCATGCTTTCCCTGGGTTTGCCAGATAACTTTATTAGCTTTCCTCCAGTGCTTAACTTATCTTCACTGTTGAAATTTAAGCCCATAGCTTTATATGTTTACTGTCATAACTAAATAGTTTAATACATATTCTCTTTTCAGTTTACTTCGTTGATTTGAATGTCACTGTCACCATTGTCCTATCTTGTGATTAAGTGGCTTTAGTTTCAGCCTTTCCTTTTTTTCCTTTCTCTTTCTTCCTCTCTCCCACACCTCTCTCCTTGTCCTCTTCCCCTTGATTTTTCACCCTTTCTTGTTCTTGTCACCCCTTTTCAGACTCCAATTTTGAACCTCTTTCCCAGTTTGGTGTTTCCAGGGCAAGCATCCAGATGCCTCCTGGCACAGTCACAGGCAAGGCTCCTTCTCCAGTCTTTCACAGGCCATATTGTGAAAATACATCCTTATGTGATGCCTGTCTCTTCCTACGGAACAAAAGTTTCTTCTATAGCAGCTTGTGATCCACAGCACTCCTTAAAATCTCTTCATGACTGCTACTTAATCGTTCTTCATTCTGCCTTTGTGCATGCCATTTTTCTGATCGAAACTAAGTATATTACACCAGACGGTACTTGATCCTAACCTACTTCTGTAATTGTCCAAGGTCATAGTAAATTTTTACCCTCTGCTAATAGGTTATCAGTTTCTCCCAATTTAATATTTTCTGAATGCTTGGTAAGATTTCTGGAATGGTGTGTCCTGATTTACTGGAAGTACAGGTTTCCTTCCACTGAGGTTATACTAAATGCATTATTAGAAACTGACTGTCATGGACTGTAAAATATTTGGAGGATGCTATCTGAGGATGATTCTTGTGATTTAGCACAAAAGTTTGCTGTTTAGGATGATCAGGAGCAAATTCTTATGGAGGAAGTGAAGGTGCTATAGTGCTAGTATTGCTGGGCATGGTTTAGGAATTGGCTTTACCTCAAGACTCATATGCCAGACTGCTTTGTTACAAAGTTTTCTTGGGGTGGGGGAACATACATATGTACACTTCCTTAAGAGATCTGTGATGTGAAAACTAAGTTTGTATGCTGCCTTCTTGTTCTGCATTTATTTATTTAACACCAAATACGATAGGCTCTAGCCTTATCTGTTGTACGCAATGTTGTAAGCACGTAACACAGTGAGAGTTTGAAAAAGTGTGATTTCGCTGCATCAGTTATTCTGCTGAGTGAACATTCTGAATGCTGCAGTACACTACAGCAAATCATAGCACACAGTGCCTTTAAGTTTGCATAAATTCAGTCTTATATATTGTCAGAGAGCAAATGTATTTTGTCTACTACTTCTACCATTTTTGTAAAAAATGAGCTGGTATACTTTAATAATTAAAAGACCACCAACATTTAAAAAACATTTTAAAGACTCCAGGACAGATGTCCTGATAGCCCTTTAGATGTCACTGTTTTAATGAAGATGGTTGATTGATTGACTGATGGGTTAGTAAAGGAATCTTGGGATAATGTGTGTGGCTTGTGGAGCATTTCTTGTGATGATTTTGTATACATCTGCTGGTGAACTCTCTATGATTTGGAAAAAGCAGTTGTCTCCAGAGTGCACTTATGCTATGCCATGTACCAGTCAGGAAAGATGAGGTTTTGGGCTTCACTTTCTATTAATTTTTCTAAGCAAGCTTGTCTCCAGTTTGCTCTGTCCATCATTTTTCTTCTGTGGCAGTTCAGTGATATGTTTTTCTATCTTAAACCATAAAATATCCTAAACATGAGTACTAAGCTGTCTTTGATGTTTCCTGTCAGCACTTAACTATTCTACCTATATAAACACTTATACAGTTACATATTACTAGTGTACTGCATTAAAACATACCAATTATTACACATTATCTTGACACATTTTGCATAAGGCGCATGCAAGGAGGTTTTACTGAATACTTACAAGAAGGGATGGTGATAGTAAAAAGCAAACGTCATACCACTTTGAGGATTTACAGGATACAGTTCAGCTGATTTCATTCAGTCTACAATAGCCCATGCCATTCGTACATATGAAACACCTATTCAGTACTAGAATCCACACACCTACTTTCAAAACCAGCTTCAATCACTGTTTGACTTATTCATCCACTAAGTGGATTTTCAGTCCTAACAAATAGCCCAGATAATCATTTCAGTCTCACTTTTCCTCTTGGAGAGCAAGGGTCAGTTTCTGTTGTAAGCTTTTAAGTCCAATTTAGAATTAGCTGGAAATCATTAACACTCAATATAAATTCAGCAGCAAATTTGAAATGAACTGATAGTCAAACTGGACTTATATAAGACCTCCATCTTTAAAGCAGAGGTAACCACCTCAGCTAACACATTTTTGTGTCAGAATTATCTAATGATATTGTTGCTGCTGTAACTTAGAGATATATGTATAAAATTGACACTACTGTTTGCTTTCAGGGGTCAAAAAAATGAAGTAACATTGCCCTGTGAAGGTCTCATGCTGGACTTTTACAGGTATACTTTTCAGAGCAGCATGTTGAAGTATTGGGATCTGTTGCAAACAGTGATCATGTCATACTTTGGAAATGTCCAAAAAAGAAGATGGAATGGCATATAGTGTTTACATATACAGATACCCAATCCACATGCATAAATCAGGTGTTTCAGCATAAACATAACGTGGTAGGCACTAAATAATCAGATACATATTGGATATTATTTACTTTATTATGTGTCTATACAAACACCGTTTGCATTTATGTTTTGGAGATGAATGATGAAATTGGAGACTTATTTTTAATGCCATTAGGTTTTTTAGCATGAAAAAACTCTAAATCAATGAATGAAGTGGCAGACCAGCAGTAATTTGCAATTCATCTTAATGACCCAGAAAAGGTTCTTGTCTTTTCCTGGTTAATCATCTGAACTCTAGATAATGGCAATCCCTTCTAGTTCATATTTTTTCCTTGTAGCAAGCCATACATATTCATCTAATATTTCTTCCTAGGTGTTATGCTTACATAATACCATCCTATTTTCTGTGGAGTACCCTCTTTTTATTCATCATCAATGCATTAAAATGCATTTATTAAAACTAATATACAAAAGATAGATTAAATGCTAAAAAAAACCCAAAACAAAACAAGAAATATGTAGCTGAAACTAAGTTTCTCTAAAACCTAAGAGACGTAGCAGACCACTGTAATTTTAGGGCTTTAATGGAAATGAAATTCTAATGTAAAACTGTAGTAGCTGCCACCCAAAATACAGGAACTCCTCACGGCACAGGGGAAAGGCTCACTGTAGGCAATTGGAAGCTGTAACAGTTCTCCCAGCTGCTGGGTTTTGGGTTGTTTGTATGTCTGTGGGTGAGATGAGGAAGAGACAAAAGAAACTAATGTAGGAGCTGTTAAAGGGACAGGAGACCCATCTTGGCCTAACATGGAGAATGTATCCCCCAAGAAAGAACGCATTTTGGCTTACAGAGGTTTGGAAAATTGAGCAAGAAAGCCGTCTCTTTTCATTCAATTTTCTTGTGCTCAGAAAGAGTGCACCTTATAAATTTCAGTGAAGAAATAAGGCTGCATCAAGAGAAAAACTAGCTCCCCCTACTTTCCCTTCATAATGGAAATAGCCTACTATTCTTTTACTTTTTTTGTTGTTCAAGTAAAAAATGGGCAATGCTTTATTTAGAGTTTTGCATGTAGTGCATAGTACATTTGCTATATTTCACTTTTCCGTAGGGCAAAGGATTGGTATCATAAACTCAGGACTGCTGTGAAAGTAAATCTTACGCCAGGCAGACATTTCCTGTTGAAAGATGAAACCTTACATTACAGCAGTGCTTTGACTTAGCTGACTTGAACATAAGTTGCTCGGAACATAGCTTAACCTTTTCTGATTAAGAGGAGGGGGAACGATAGCACATACTTTCTGCTACAGAGACAAAAACCTTATATCTTTATTAAAAACTTAAAATTTTCTACATATAATTTGTGATGTCCAGATTTAAAAAAAAAAAATAATAATTCCTGTTTTCTTTGATTAAAATCATCTTTTTCAGAATGCTGGCACTTGAAATGAAATGTAGCACTAGTAAATGGTTATTTTTTGTTTGCCATCATAATTTTTTTGAGGATTTTAAAATTTATTCTTATGAATTCGAAAATTACTTGGGGAAATTGGAAAGGACAGGATTTAATTTTAAACTCAAAAGTGGTCTTGGGCTGCAGTTTGTGTCAATTTTATTGCAAGATTTACCTCTAGATTATATCTGCAGACTATTGCTCAGATGTAATGAAATAAGAAAGAATAATCTCATATTTGGGTTTTTTCTCTTTCACTACTAGTGAGTACGGAAGGCTCAATGTGAATATTTTATTTTATGGCAGTGCTATTCTGTTTAATAGGAAAAGGAGAGCTATTTAAAAACAGGTATTTTTTCAGGACAATGAAAAGAAAGGTATTATCTGTTGACTTAAGGACAGTTCAAATCCTGAAAACTTTTGGCTGAAATCTCTTGGGAATTCAAACCAACCAACTTGGCTCATATGGAATTCCAGGAAAGGTTCTCTGGAAAGAAAATGATGTTGGGATATTCATGGGATTTGGGTTTTTTTAAAAAGCTGGCTTTTTATGTGGAAAGACGACACATAGGGCTAATATTCTTCTATGTGAAACTCCTAGGTTTATTCATAAATAATCTGAAATATCATAAATGCTTGGAAATTTTAGTCCTCAGTGATAACTTTATGCAACTTCATAACCTATTTTGGAGCATACATGTTAGCTGTGAATTAGAAGAGAAATGGTAATATGAGTGGGAGTATAATGTCCAAAAAACTTATCATAATTCCATGGTTTTTTTAAGACCTGCATGGGTCACAATGAAAAGCAATATGACCTCTGTCTCCAGAAGTGATGAGTAGATTTCTTCAGATACCTCTCCAATTCAGAAGCTGGGCTGATTTTATAGGACATAAGAAGTGCACAGTGATTTAAACCAGTAATATATTTATATGTGTATATGACAGTCATGGCAACTAGTTAATTGGTTAATCAGGGATCATACTCAGACATGAAAACAATTTTTTTTTTCTGTAAGACTTCAGCAAATATGATGAAGTTTTCCATAGTGGCTGTCTGGTAAGAAAGAATATGAAAGGAAAATTGTTTCACTGGCTTATATCCCACATATGGACAATTTCTTTGTAATCCTTCTTGAGAAATGACATGGGCCCAGACTATTTATTTCATCATAGATGAACCTGAAAGAAGTGCAGTCTGTAGAGGCATAGTCCTCTGAAGTCTATTCTCTCACAATTTGAATGAGAACACTGAGCGTCCATGAATCCTGAGAAGCATAACTGGGAATAGAATAAAGTAAAATGCACTTAAGTTCCTTTTTGTCTATGGGAAAGTTTGCACAACAGAGAACATAACCCAAAAGACATCCTGAAAAAATGAATGGAATTTATGTATGGTTTGCAGTATTCTCTACAAAGAAATCATATTGGTAAAAAGTCTCAGACAACGACTGTAGCATTTTTGATTGAAGATGCATTTCATATTTGTTTGATTTGAATTATGCTAAAAGCTCTCAGATATTATATCTTATTAAGATAACTGATTTTGAAATGTAATCACTGTGAAACTTGGAAGCAGAAAATATACTAAGACTACATGATTGCAACTCTAAAATGTATTTTAAGTTTCTTGTATATAGATTTATTTCATAGCATCTCAGATCTTGTGTCCTGCAAATGTTTAAGATACTGAGATTACTGTAATTTTAGGAACTTCACATCAGAAGGGTCTGTCAGTATTAATTAATGCAATTTGTCATAATTACATTGATAAACACTTCAAAACCACTTTGTGAGAGTGGCAAAAAAAGTCTTACACCCTATCCCTGCTTATTTGACATGACAAAATATTAGCATGACACTTGAACAGTCCTGCAATCTGCTTGGTCAAATTGCTGATGTATAAAAGAAATAACCTCAGGGGAATTTTATGAGAGCAAATGGAATGACAAGTGTTCCCATGTGTTTATATTATTTACTTTTAATTACTTAGCACATAAATCATTCAGACCCAGCTGGTCAGATTTAATATTGAGCAACAGTAGCAACACTGCAGGTTTTTTTGGTTTCTTTTTTTTTCCACTCAAGTAAATGTTGCTGTACACATTCTGAGTTTAAATTCTTTCTTCGCTTAGTGATTCTTCAGCAATACTTCAAAATATAAATACAAATTAGACTACCTAGTACTATTTAGCCTGCATAGTCATGATTCAAAATGTAAGTGTATTCCAAAGGGTAAGCTGATATAAAAATGAAAGCTTTATATTTTTGAGCTTGTTTTAATTTTGGTTTGTCTTCTGTAAGTAAAAGGAGTGTTTTAAGAAATTTCTTACCAGCTCTCAAAAGGCTCATCTCCTTTCTCACTTTCCCTTCCCCTTTCTTTCTTTTCCCTTTCCCTTACCTTTTCCCTTCCACTTCCTCCTTGTGCTTATCCCTGCAATTTTGGTTAGTTGGTTAGTGTGGTGGGTTTACCCTGGCTGGATGCCAGGCGCCCACCAAATCCGTTCTACCACTCCCCTAAACTGGTGGATTCCACTTTTTTAGGTAGAGAAGATCCGTGCTTTAGATAGAAGGTCAGTGATTTTTACAGTTTATCAAACAGTATCTGCAGTCAAACCTATAATTTTGTGACATTTTCTTAATGTGTCATGACATATCTGTCAGAGAGGCAGGATAGAGAAGCAGTATGTGTGGAAATGGGACTCGATCATACAATGAAAATACACAAATTAAACTTTCATCATGTTTTCTAACACTGCAAAAGGTCACAGAGCAAGGCAGTTTTCTGAAAGCCTTTCTTGCCTCTTGAAAACATTACTGTGCCTTGGACAAATCCATTCAGTTGTATTTAAATCATTACACACAAACTAAGGAAGAGCCCTAGTTTCAGAGCCATGGAGCAGTAGCTCCTTGCATCTATGTTGCTTTAGGATTAAAATCCTCTATTCCACATTTGTCTTGAAGGCAGCTGGCTGGGAGAGTCCAAAGTGAAGCCAGGGAGTGAACTAAATTTATGTGGACAATCAGAAGTTCAATACTAAAATGAGACTTCTGGTCCTGTTTTATGGGTAAAAGATAATGATTTGTTAAGGAGGAGAGGTATGTGTTCAACTCCTAGGCAAAGATGCCAAAAGAGGCTGGGATGAAGAAAATATATTGCTGTAATGTGAAGTGACCTGTCTGGCATGATGCACTGTCCCGAGTGACCAAGGAGAAGGTGAATCCCCCTATATGTATAGTTTACACTCCCTAAAAAGTGGGGCTTCAGTTTAACT
Organism: Ara ararauna; assembly: GCA_028858755.1. Classification (NCBI taxonomy): domain Eukaryota; kingdom Metazoa; phylum Chordata; class Aves; order Psittaciformes; family Psittacidae; genus Ara; species Ara ararauna. The sequence goes on along the minus strand of CM054376.1, from coordinate 83,320,650 downwards.
GTCTCTGGGTGTGTACTATTTTTAATTTAAATGAAATAAGTCCATCTGCTGGTTTTACTAGGATTTTTAAAAAGAGCCTTTCTTAAAAAAAAAAAATGAAAAGAAAGAAGTACTGTTTTCTCTTTTATTATGGGCATTCATTCAGTCTTCATTTCTTTCTTATTTTCAAATAAAACTAATTACATACCTTTTCCATATACAAAAGAAGCATATGTATTTTATTATGTTTTCATATGGATGAGACATTCTTTCTTCACAGTATACTCAGGAGTGAAAAAAAAAGAGAGCAGATGCTGTTTAGGACACAGCTATCTTTATGAATACCTATTTATTAATTTCCTTTCCTTCTTTTCTCTAGGGAATCTTGAAGGTGGCCAGGGTCATCGCAGCAGACTGAAAACTGATTTGAAGCCTCAGAGGAGGTAATAATACTTTCTCATTCCTCCCTTGTTTAATCTCAACAAACTAGCTGTAACTCTCTGCAGATTAGTAACATGCAATCTGGTGTGGTATGACAAACCAGGCTTACAATATATCCTTAAACTTCATTGAGGGTCTTCCATTCCCATATGATTAGAAAGATATTTTTTGGATCTGAGCTGCAGTAAAATCTGGGTCATTGTGTCAATGGACTATAACAAACAATTAATCTGTAAATCCATTAAGTAATGGTAATGATGTGAAATAGATTTTGAAGTTTGTAACGATTTTCAAGAATGCTGTTTTCCCTTTTAGTCTCTTGTTAAGGTAGAATATATAGTCTATTTGCTTGTTCCAGTTTAGGAGACATTTTAACTCCTTAAACAACCAGAAACACTTTCATTTGCTCATGTCATGTGTTTTCTACTTAGCTGACTTGTGTAAAACCTTTGGCTGAATGGTGAGTATTTGTGAGCATAAGCAGTAAACCTCCCTCTTGAAAGCGAGCAACCAATTTTATGAGTATTGAATGGGTAACCAAAACAATAATGTTTCTCTTCCACTTCGCAAGAGTCAACAGTGGTTTTGCACTCAAAACATTTTAATCATATTACTATCATACTGTGCCCTTCATCTCAAACTAAATATCAGCCAAAGTTTACTTGAAAATGAGCCTAGGTTTTGCTCGAGCAGACTAATGAACCTTTGTGAACTTTCAAGACTGGGCTGAATTTCAACTTCGTAACAATTCTTGAAGCTAGGTGAGTTTTACTGTAAATATTTCAACTGCGGTTCCAGCAACAATCTGATTTTGTTTAACTAGTTTAACTAAATGCTTGTGTAACATTGAGGCATATTGTGTAACATTTAAATTAAAATGTTTTTATTTAAAAAATTGAAAAGTAAAAGCAGTGATAATACGCTACTGTTGAAACTGCTAAATTACTAAATGTGCAGACTGAAATAGTGTTAAGAGTTATTCTGTTTCTTCATCTGTACGTACTCATGTATAGATACCAATAGGAAGCAAATGCACTAAAATTTTAAAGAACTCCTCAAATTTAGTAACGTACTAACAAAATTTAGATTAGATTTTAGGGTGAACTTCTGAGCTGTGCAGGTAGTGAGGCACTGGCACAGGCTACCCAGAGAAGTTGTGGCTGCCCCATCCCTGGCAGTGTTCAAGGCCAGGTTGGACGGGGCTTAGAGCAACTTGGTCTACTGGAAGGTGCTGCATGGGGGTGGAACTGGATGAGCTTTAAGGTCCCTTCCAACCCAAGCCATTCTATGGTCCGATTCTATGAAAAATACTGAATGCACTATATATGTATAGCTATTTGTAAAATCTAAGAGAATGACTGTCACTAGTTACACCTTCTCAATTGAATATTGCTAATCTCTGTGGTTGTAAAGCCCTTTTTAAAGGGTTTGAACTAAAGCATAGCTATTTACAAAAAGGAAGGAAAGTAAATGGGGGGATCCAGTGAGAGAACTGGAGGTTCAAGAGACTAAATAACACCTCACAATCAATAGAAAATTGCTTCTGGTAAATAGACAAGATACATCCATCCATAAATACCTCTTTGCCTCTTCCCCTTACCCCAAAACTCAGTCCAGAACAATACTTGGTCTTAAAAGCAGATGGAGTTAGCATGGAGATGCCTTCAAACAGAAATACAATTGCTTCAAGATGGACCACAGTGGTTGATAAAAATAAGCAATGGATAAATAATTAGTATATGCTGTGGTCTCGACTAGCCTAAGACATAGGGATTTATAGAGACATTACCCACCATTTTCCTGAAAAGTATTTGAAATCTGTTCCAAATAGTCAAAATGTAGTAAATACACATAACTAATTCCCTAATTTAAGATCTTTGATGATGCATACATGCTGTGAATGAATGCAACTCTGATAAATATGCTTATACTGAGGCAGAACTAAGTGTGTCTAGATGAATAGGCAAAGTAAGGCAAACATCCACCTGGAGCTTTCATGAGGTGGTGATATTGTAGTATTATAAGGGTTAAAGTTTTGTAAGCTTCTTTTAATTGGAAGTTAAAACTGTAAAAGTTTCCTTCCTGTGTTTTAATGACATGTTCCCCAGCACCAGATGAGTGGTATAAAAATGCTTAATTAGAGTCAGTCATAGCCTGCTGACAAACAATGACCTTACCTTCAACTCAATGTACTGGAGAAAGAACTTGAAGCCTTTTTTGTTCTTTAACATAAGTTTTAAACCTTAAAGTCATAAAGTGTTTTTTTGGTGGGTTTCTTTTTGCATGCCCAGCTGAATGTTGACTCTAACAACAATATAGTAATATCTGTTTCTTTGAGCAGTTTTCTTTATTTGCTGGCTGGAATTTATGGAGGTGTGTGTATTCATGTGTGTGTGTGAAAAGGAAGACAGACATCAAGAGACATGGAAGTTCAGCAGATTTTCTGAGTTTTCGACTGCAGCTTCTGTTTTGTTGCCTGTAACTAAACCAGAACATTGCCTAGTTTAGGCTGATTTTAATGTAACTATTGCACTTAAGCGAGGCCTCCACTCACCACTAACTGTTCCCTAAGGCATTTATTACTTCAGGCATGTATTCTATAAATTATACAGAGGGCATGATACTGTGTTTCAGTATATCATCTAGATCTGTATGCATTTTAATCTAGCTCTGTTGTAGAATGGAAGTTAGTCTTTTTGCTCCCCTTACCTTGCGTTCTCCTGTTTCCTACGAAAGCTCCCTCTCATGCTGCAGCTCAAAAAGGAAGAAAATCTGTCTACCATTATATGCTGATACAATTCAATGCATGAGCTGGCTAGTGTTCGCATGGCTTGGCTGCAAGTCAGGAAGGTGCCCATAAAAAAAAAATTAAACAAAAAAAAAATCATGTATGCATATGTATAAAATATAACTGGGACATGCCAATTATTTTTCTTCTGGTTATAAAATGGATTCCACTCTCTTATCACTGCCAGAAAAAAAGTAAAATAAACCAAGTGTTTCTTTCAATACATCTCGCAGTCTTTATCAGCTCAATAAACATACAGTGGAATACCAAAGAGAAACTATTGGTGTTCTTTAGCAGAGAGAGTGAAACAAAACCAGACGTTCTGAGAGTTTATGAGAGTATGTAAAAAGATCATTTCCTGAAAAAGTCCCTAGCTATAACTGGAAGATCAAAATGTCCTGATTGGGAGATTGTTCTAGTCACAAAATATGATATACACATTGCATTTTGGAACTATCATCTACTTAACACCTACTGTTGTTGGGCTGGGAAGAAATAACACATGTGTTGCTACCTTCTTGAGTGTAGTGATAATAATGAAAAGCATCAAGGAGGTGGAGGGGAAAAGAAAGTAGATGGTAGAAGGAGCCAGCATTGTGCTGAGAGGACACACTGCAGTGTGAGTGAAATTCCCTTCCAGTAACCTCTGGATTGACTTAGCCCCACTGCCTATGAGCTTGTGGCTCACTGACAGCAAAGTAAGCCATGCAGCATTTTACTTACATAAAGAATAAAACCAGCTCAGCCCCTGTCAGTGCATGCTGTTTTGCTCTACTGCCCTGATGCATCAGATGCTTTTATTTTCCAGTTACTAAACTTGGAAGCAAGGTCTGGTACAGCTCCCAGGTTGTTCATCAGGTCTATCAGAACTATCTTGCAGATGCTAAAGATGCAGCTACGTATGTCAGTGTATATATGATCAACCCAGGTATAATATCATCTCCTCAGCACACATGGAAACACTAAGCATATAGTAACGTGTAGTACAGGTTGAAAATCATGTATTAGAGCCTGCTTTTCTTTTCTTTTTTTTTTTTTTTTTTTAATGTAAAGCTGTGCATTTCATGTTTTACTTGGAAATTCAATTACCTATCAAAAGAAACGCAGAGGTACCCCAGTGAAAAATCTGTCTGGAAGTGTGGATAAGATGTGACTAGTGAAAACTACCTCGGATGCTTCATACACCCCTATTTCCCTGAGGGCCAGTGCCCAGCCATATCTCATGAAGCCCCAGGTAATGAAATGAGAAGGGACTGTAAGGCACCAAAAGAGAGGTTGCTTGGTCAAGGACCCTAATCTAGAGAGGATACGTGTTAAGGCATCTGTACAGAAACTGCAGTAGTATTTTTTCTATTCTTTTTTTTTTTTTAATTTTATGCTTTTAATTTTAATGAAATAAAAAGTTTGGCTAAGAAATTGGATGGAAACAGCTTGCTTTTATGAAAGAATTCTCAGAAAAAAAGAATATTTCCTGACATAATAGTAGCCAACAAAGCAGAACTTAATTTGTGTAATAGTTTTAACTGGAAATATTGTTATTTCTGCTCTGGTGCATATGAATGCGGTGGATTCCTACCGTGAGGAAGAGAGAAACTAGAGGGAATATAGGAGCTGCCACACTAAATCTGACCAGAAGTCTGTCATCTACAGCTGCTGCTGTTTGGTGGTAATCCACAAAGAAATGTGTAATACTAAGTAAGTGAAAGCATTATGAGCTGCGTCAACTGTAGTGCTAATAAAAGCTAAACATTTTTAACATTAATTTCAACTCTATATTTTTTAAGCTTCTTGCATAACTTTTTATTTTCAATTTCTGAAAATAATTCTCAGCTTCCTGAGCGCTAGTGTCAAAAGCTACATCTCACTGATGGAAATATTTTTAGTTTGGTCTTCTCTATTTTTTTTCTTATTGCAGTTTTTGTCCAAAATTTATCATACTTGTATTGTTGCTGCTTGATATCATCCATCACTGTTTTGTATAACAGTTTCCCAGGGGCCCTGTTCACCTTAGATGCTGTTTCCTAAATCTTTCTCTGCATCTGTTTGCAAGCAAGGTGATGAAATCTTCCCTTCTGTATGAAGAGGATAAGGGAGAATGAGAGGGTGAGAAGAGACTGCAACAAGGCCAAATGCACTCTGTCCTCTTGGGATGTAAAGGGCAACTTTTAAGATTGCCAGCATTAAAGGAAGCAGTGACTGGCTGGCGAAGGCTGTGGCAGTCTTCCTCAGCCAACCCTAGTCCCATCTTGTTCTGCCTTCAGGCTGGGTTTGGCTTTCTGTTTCGGAACAGATGTGTGATATATTACAGGAGTCTTGAAAATTATTTTGTCAGAGATGCATGCATACATACTGCTTTTTTGCTTGCAGTTTTAAGAGGACAGTAGAAGTGCTGGTGTTTTACAATTATAGAATTCTTTAGAGAATCATTTAGGCTGGAAAGACCTTGTGAGATTATCAAGTTCAACTGTTAAATCCTTTTTACCATTTTAACTGTTTTATCCTTGCATAATCTCAATCTTATTTTAAGAAGGACCTCAGGATTTAGAAGCAGGACACAGGTCACAAAGATTGGTTTTAATGTAAAAAACATCCTGAGAAATGTTCTTAGTGATCTATTTCTCACTCACAGTTACTTAAAGTGCCATTCTAAATAACAGAGTATATGCGTTCAGCACTGTGCATTTTCACTTTCATGCCTTGTTTCCATTAATTCTACTAAGATGCTCCTTAATCTGGTATTCCCATAATCAGTATACTTTGAAAGAGACCAGATTTCTACCAGAAATCTTAACATATATGTAATTCTCTCAGTTAGGGAAAGAAAAAAATTAAAACAGAACAAAACCAAACCAGAGGCTTTGGTGTCTGTAGCTCACCCACCCATTCTATAAAACAAGGTTTTGTGTAGTTGACACAAATGAAAAACAGTTTCATTAATCTGTTTGAAAGACTATGGATTTTTAATCAACAACCTTTTGATTCAGATCCATGAATTAATGGCCTTCTTGAAATGTTAGTGCTAAGGAAGACAGTGTATCTTTGTGCTAAATAAGGAGTGGCTACAGATTACTTCAGAGATGATTTGTCTTCATCACAGAAAAGTCCACCTCTGCCTGCAGCATTGTACCTTCTGTGGGAGATGGATAGCAAACCAGCTTAATACTGGATCTTATTTCAGAGTTTCTTCACTGTAGAAGGTAGAGTACAAGAGTTAGGTTTGTGGGGCTCTGGGAAGATATTACAGATATGCTCTTCACTTCCCAGTTGTCTCCTCCAGTTCCCGTAGTGCTCCATCTCTGATAGCACCTGTGGGACCCCAGAGTCAGGGTAGCTGTAGGAATTGCATTGTCACAGAGCACCTGTGGATTTGCTCCTGAGCATAAACTGCTCTCCAAGTCTTGGGTACTGGTAGGGGTTTGCTCCAGCTTACTGCCAGAGTGGCAGGTGCAGTCAGTGAAGCTGAGTTTTGATGTGCTGCTGTGTGAGTAATTCTGTAAAAGCCTTGCAATGGTTTAAGTATTGTAGGGATTTTTTAAGCTGCATAACATGGGATTTTATAATACAGTGCAGTCTTCACATCTCTGTATGGCAAAGCATTTACTATACTGCATAAAAATGCTAGTAATTTATTAAAGAAGTCCCATTCTCCATAGACCCTGGTCAATAAACTTGCAAGGTGGCTCTTTGGTAAGGGAAGGGTGCCCTCAGCTCAGCTGATATACTGTGATAGTGCTGGTGTCTGATGCTTTTGGCTTTGTTTGGTTGAGTCCATATTTAGAATTACAGTCTTCAGAGGAGAGGGGAGCAACTCCATATAGAATCATAGAATCATTTAGGTTGTAAAAGATCTTTAAGATCATTGAGACCAAGCATTAACCTGGCACTGCCAAGTCCACCACTAAACCATATCCTTAAGTGCTACACTCTTTAAAATACTTCTGAGCGTATTTTGACTCCACCACTTCCCTGGACAGCCTGTTAAGGGAAAGGAGAGAGTCAGGCATTGCATGAAAAATACTTTTAGTGGAACGCAGACCCTCTGACTGAAGATAATACCCGTTTGTATCAACGTGTATTTCACAAGCTACATTGTGCCCATGCACAACACTCATAATTACTCTCAAGTAAGAGTAATTGCAAATTACTCTTAAGCAAAGTGCCCACATCTTTGCTCAACCCACACAATGAAGAAGAAAGTTAAAGCGAAGTTGTAGCTTTCTCTGTGCTCTGTCCGTTAATCCTGAGCAGTGTTTGCCAACTTAGCATCTGTTTTGTCTGTAGCTGTATATTTAAGGGCCTTCAGCATTGATGATAAGGGGTTTGTAGGAATTGTTGCATGCTGGAACACACCGAGGGCCTGCAATATTGAGCTACTTTAGAAAGAATAATATTGTGATACTTTGAACAATAGCCAGTAGTTTCTGCAAATATTGAATTCCTTTATGCTTTCAAATGTCAAAAGTAATTTTAAAAATATATCATGATAGTCAATGTTTTTGTTATGGTTTTCCAAATAATTATGCATTTCATTATTTTCAAATTGAGGGGGTTTGTAAAACAAGCCCTAAATTTATTGAATCTTATAATTTGATCTGCTTTCTTCCGTCATTGTTCAGAGTGTAGCACACTGACAATTGACATTTGGCAGCCGCACAGTGCATACGCCCAGATGGTTATACCTTTGATATCATACAGATAGGTAATTTTAAAGACACATAGTGTTCATATTCAAAATGTCTTCCAGGCTATATGCATTTCTAGGTAGGTAATTTCAAAAGAAAATTATGCCTTCATCATACTAGATGGCTATTAAAATACTTTCATTATCAATAAAGAATGTGTTCAGTTCTGAAGAGCTAGAAGATCTTTTAAAAAGGAAAATGAGATGGAGTTGTTTCTTTTCTGGTGGGAAACTTCTCATTCTTTATTAAGTGATTGGAAACTAAGGACTATTATTATTGCTTTTATTTTATTCCCTTGTGATGACTGGGAGTCAGGAACCTCTCTACAGCGATGCGAGTGTTGAAATTGCAAGTGGTGTTTATGGTCAGAGCTTCTTTCATTTGAGCCCTCCAACCTGAAGGGGCAGCCAGTCTGATTGGCTGACATAATGAAAACTGAGCATCATCAGAACTATTAAAATTTCTCTACAATCAGCCAAGTGGATGTATATTCCCACTTCCTCCAGACCCCAAATATCCCTTTCTTTTTCTGAGAGATTAGAAACCAGCCTGTCAGCAGCACAGTACAGCCACATCTGCACATAAAACCTATTCAAATTAATAAAAAAGCACACCTCAGTTGAGGTTTTCTCCCTAGTACAGCATTTTCTAGCACAGTGTTTCTCTTTAGCAGCTCATTTGACACTGGATGCCTGACCTTTGCTACCATAATAGCTGTTAATGGAAACTTCACCTCATGCAATGATAAGATGGATTTTTGGCAGCTGTGAGAGATTATGAAGAGTAAGAACAATCTTAGCTGGAATCAGAAGAAAAGAAAGCATCTGTACCTTGAGAAACACTCAGCTGGTTTTCATTACACACCAAGCCTATATTTATTACAAAGACTAGCCAAGAGACACAAATTGATAGGTCTCTGCACTCAGACCAAGGAGGCTAATGTCGGCTTGATATATTCTTCCTTTCTTCTTGGTTGTATGAGTACATGTGACCAGAGCTGTTCAAAACCACCAGTGATCTGTCACATAGACCATTTTCTATGAATATTCCTTATCATGTTTTTCCTTCAGCATTGCTCCCTTGTCTCTGGCTGTCTTTCCCTTCTAAAATGGAAAGCAAAAGAGGTGAGGCAAAACAAGGGAAAAAAATTTTCTTTTTAGAGTGATTTTAGTACATCAGGCATCAAATACATTAGTCATTCTTTAAAGTCTCTAGAAAGCTTTCTTGTAGAGCATGTGTAAAAGGTGAGTAGCATCCAGAGAAGGGCAATGAAGCTGGTAAAGGGCCTGGAGCACAAGTTTTATGAGGAACAGCTGAGGGAATTTGGGATATTTAGTCTGAGGAAGAGAAGGCTTAGGAGGGACCTTATCACTCTCTATAACTACCTGAAAGAAGGTTGTAGTGAGGTGGGGGTCTCTTCTCCCAAGTAACAAGTGATAGGGCAAGAGGTAAGGGCCTCAAGCTGCACCAGGGGAGGTTTAGATCGGGATATTGGAACAATTTCTTCACAGGGAGGGTGATCAGGCATTGAAAGAGGCTTCCCAGGGCAGTGGTGGAATCACCGTCCCTGGAAGTGTTCAAAAACTGTGTAGATGAGGCCCTTAGTGACATGGTTTAGTGGTGGACTTAGCAGTCCTGGAGTAATGGTTAGACTTGATGATCTTAAAGGTCTTTTCTAACCTACTTGATTCTATGATTCTATGATCTCAGGCCACAGAGAAGAACAATTAAAATTCAGAGTTTGAAAACTCAGTCATTAAAAGTGAAAAATGGAAAACCTCTGTTGAAAAGAGCTTTTGGTTAAAAAAAAAAAAAAAAAAAAAGAAAAGAAAAGAGGAAAAATGTCAATGGGAATTAGAAAATAAGTTATTTCATTTCTGTCTTCTTTCCAAGCCTAGAAAACACCAGAGATTGAGCTCAGCTGTCACTAAAGATTAGGAGACAACAGCTACCAACCACAAACTGTTTAGACGTGTCACTTAAGGCACTGTAAAGGGAGCCAAGTGAGTCAAGTAAACAGAATGCTGTGGCAGAAAACTTTGATTTAGTTATAACTGAGTAAACATGGGAATATACTGCTGTAAACAAGTGAGGAGTTTGGCCATAGGTCCTTTACATGTGAAGTGAAAATTAAATTAAATTATATAAGACAGATGGGAAGACCCTTCAGAATCCTTTTTTTTTCCCCTGAAATTAACTTGTAAATTAAAAGGGTGGAAGACAGGAGTTGTCTTTTTAGCCCTTCCAAAAATGATGGGAGAGTGTTTTGGAGGCTTTCACTGTACTTGTCTGGAGAGCTGCTCCTGGAGAGGCTTCTTCCTTTGAGACAGTGGGAGACGTTGTAGTAGTCTTTTCTACACTCCTCTGCAATATCTTGTGAAGAAAGCATGGCATGCAACATGCCTACCACCAGCACAGCTCTGTTTTTTTGACTGTCTGCTGAGTTTTTTGAACTGTATGCTCTAGTATGGTGGCATGTAAATAGCTTAGAAATCAGTACTTCTATTATTGCTGGAGGTGACAAAATTCAATTCAAAATTTCAGTAATAGTTTAAAACCAGCATGCTCTTCAAGTGCCAAATGATGGTAAGTTAGATATGGAACCTCATCCCTAGGAAACAATTCAGTGTATGTAAGCAGGATATAAAGTGGTGGCAGCTGAAACAGAATTTTCTTTTCTGCAGCTGCAATTGGGTTCCACTCTCTAGGCATATTTCTGTATGAGTATTAACTCCTGAGCTGAATTAATTCCACTTGTCTTCTACCTGCTTAATGCCATCACCAGCTAACAAAGTTGAAAAATTTAGCCTTGCACTTATATATAGGAATTTAAATCTGAAAACTTTACTTGATGAATGGATCCATGCTAAAAAACATTGCAAATCACCAAACCTGATTTAATAGACTAGTTCTGTCATGCTCTGCAAAAGTTTTTGCGTAACATGAGTATTGAGTAGTAAAAGATGACTCCAAACAGGCAGTTTTCAAATCAGTGTGATGGTTTTCTTTTACAATTTCTTTGACTTCTTCACAAGAAGTGGTTACTATAAATGATAAACAATTTAGACACAGATCTGCAAAAGCACCCAATTCCTATTAAGATGTCTTACTCCCTCTGATCTGTCTTTGAGGATCTGGACCCTTGGCTCCTGAGGTTTTCTGGCGAATGCCTCATCAGACTTTTCAGACAGAGATATATGGAGGAAGTTACTTCTACTGGAGCTGGAGCTACTTCAGAGAAGTAGCTGTACAAGGGATGACTGCTGGCACTGTGTTGAAAACCTCTAAAATGAAGGAAATTCTTCACAGACTTCAAAGATATGTGGTTTTCAAATGGGACTCCATTTTGCTGTTTTGCACCCTTCTAAATTGTGATTGAAATCTGAAGGGAGTACTTTTGTTTTCCGGTCTATGAAAGCAGTTGGTGTATTTTTAGAATACAAGATAAAAAGCTTTCCTGGGGTTTTTAAAGAAGTATATCCTGCTGGATCAGCTGTGGAGTAAAGCTATTGCACTGCAATTGGACTGAAATAATTTATGGAATAGTCATTATTCCATCGGTAAAAGGAACCTTAGATTTGTATGTCAAGGTGACTCTCCGTTCTATAAATTCTACTGGAAAACTTTGTTAGGCAGTTATTTGTATACCACAGTGTAAGGAATGGTGTACTGTGAGGTTGTAGCTTAAGAAAAAATTATCAGCTTACTAAGTCCTCAACCATAAGGTTGTAAATGGGATTTAAGAGCTATAGTTGCTTCATAAGGATGAATCTTACTCTATAAGTAGAGCACCATAGTACCACTTTAGTTTGTGGTACATTTGGCATAGTTTTAACCACCTAAATTGTGATATTTTGTTTAAGGTATTTATCAAGGCCTTCCCTTTACTAAAGGTGAGAGACAGGCACCTTTTAGAGGCTGTATTGCCTTCGCACAGAAAACACCCTAAAAAAGTGGTGAACTGCTACTGGAGAGTCCTTTTCCCAACCTGCCTTCCCCCCAGCCTTCCCTGAAAAAGTCTAGACCTAGAAGCAGTCAGAAAGACAAACACATCCTTAAACACAGAATTAGGAGGACTCATTTCTATACTTTCTCATGTGTACAAGAATGAATGGCATAAAATAAAAAAAAACCCCTAATCTGTTTGCATGATGAGTTCTTTATCTGTGGATCAATCTTTATGAACCTTTCATATATGCCCAAGAATCCCTGGTGGCCTATGGGCCTAATTTTTGGTCTGATATGAATTGACAGGGTGTGAGACCAGACATAATGAAAGCCACAAAGTGCTACAATATTCGTTGGTTTTGGCCTCCGGTGATGAAAATTTCCCTGAGCAGGTCTGTGTCATGTTGTGGCAATCCATGTGGCAATGTCTTGAACAGAATTTAGGAACAAGACCAAACAGCTCTGTACCACAGTTGTTTCAGCATATATTGGCTTTTACTATTTCTTTCCTTCTTTCAAAAGCGGCTGCAAGTTTTGTTCCAGCAAAGATCTGGTGAAACATAGAGACACTAAATTAAAAAGAAAAAAAACCCCAACAAGATGTTTTCCAAAGAACAGAAGCAGTTGGATTATACAAATGAGAGATTCCACTAAATGAAAGCAGGAGATGTTTAAAATCAAACTTTCCATTTAGCAAGAACAGTGTAATTGTAGACATGATAGAAAAAAATCCAGTAAGTAGCTTTGGAAATGGCTGTAAACTGCTTTTGGAAAGACAGGGTGGTGTCATCTTGGCAAGGACAATCCTATTAAGAGAATTTTTACAAAACTGTATAAATTTTCCTGCTCCTGTTTTCTCCTTTCCTGTTTACCTACAGGTCATACTTGGGCAGCAAAACTTACAAGAAGAGCATTATTTTGCTTGAGCTGGAAGCTTTTATTTCACTACAGCTGAAGCTTGTCAGTGGAACCAGAGGATGCCAAGAAAGGTGGGAAGTCATGAAAGTCAGGGTAATTATGCTCTCAATAGTTCCTTCTGTGTCGTACAAACATTGGTGTATTTGGGTATGTCACTACTAGAGCCAGTGTGGTACCTTTGAAGCAACAGCCCTGTGCCTTGTTTCAAACAGATTATGTTTAACCCATGGCACACAGGCTGCTTTCCTTCCTTTCCTTCATCTTTTTTAAATTAGTGACAAGCCCAGAAGAGACCACAGTTGTAGGTTCACATCCTGGACCTGGGTCAGGATAAGACCAGTGCAATACTTCATGGCACCTTTCACAACGTTCTGGATCCCTGGGGAGAAAATCTGGGCAAGAAGGGAGCTGTGGTGAGTTTGCACAAGGACCCTGACCCAAGTAAGCGTTGATCTGAGCCAGCTGAACAGAGTGCATTTACTCCCAGAGTCTTATCCTGCCACAGGAATTCAGGAAACGAGGTGGTGGGAATAGTGCTTTACATGATAGGATGCTGCACACCAAATACCCTGCCAACTCAGCTGGCCGGCATACTGTCTTCCTGCTCTCCCTCATACTTATCCATGGTCCACATTATCATTTCTCTGTCTTTTTCATGGGCACAGTTCTCACACCGCTGTGGGCATCTTTCTGATTCTCTGCTTCAGCAAGTCTCCTGATGTACCAAGATGACAGTACTGTGTGTTACTGCCTGCAAAGTACAGTGCAACTGAGGTGAGAATCGCACCACATGTGATTGCTGATCTTGCATGCTACTGTAACAATATGGTCAAGAAAAGTTACAGATCTCACTTCCTAGGCTGTATTATACATGAGTATATACTACCCGTAAGAAACTACTGTGTTACAGTAATGAAGCAGCAGTGACAGAAACTGCGACATTACTTGTGAGAATATGCTTGTGCCGTGTGTCAATGCTGGCTATACAAACAGAGGAATTGGTAAAAAAAAAGTATCTAGATCATTCGCCTTATGTATCTAATCTATAGTGAATATTTGTAGCTGCAGCTTAAAGTTTGAATATACAGCATGCTGCTTATTGTAAATATTAGATGCTAAGGAAGAGCTTTGTACAAGTTAGAATATCACTTCTTATTTAAAGCCTTCACAACATGAAACAAGCATGCTTCACCTTACATATGATTTCCAAGATCTTTTGCAAGTCAAATGAGTTCTTTGTGCTCAGGTTTTTAATCCATACATTTGACGTAACATAAGCCCATTATTTAATGCTAAATAACATAAATCACTCTTCAGTTTGTAATGTAAAAGAGTTACATTCCAAAGCAGCTGTTCAGCAATAAAATGAGCTTTAATTGAATTTATAAAGTGTAAGTTTTTTTCCTGATAGTTGTGGTGGGGCAAAGGGGAACTAGTAATTGTTTAAAGAACTAGTTATCAATCAGTACTGACTTTAATAAGCTAGGTATCATAAGGATAAAACCCCTACAACATTTTTCCTAAGAATGCCTCTTTATTTAAACAGCAGCAGAAAGTGTATATAGAATGGAAATAAAACAAACCTAGATTAGATTACTAGTTTAGTAATCTTCCCAAATAAAAATAATTAGAAAAATAGTTAAGAAAGATCATAGTAACAAATGGGAGAAATAAACAGGGCATGAATTAATAATGTGGAATCGACTGCTCACAGTTAATAAATATCTAGTTTAGGAAACAGAAAACCACACAGATTTCTGATAACTAATGCCTTTTGTAATATCAGCCAAAATTTCTGTCTGGCAAGGCTGTCTAAAGGCAAAGTAATAATTGAGATACATCTTGAGTGTAATTTGAATGTGCTAAGTAAAAGCATGATATCTTTTTATGAGACTTGAAATGCTTTCACAATTCAAGGGGCAGAAAATGTGTCAGGAAAATGACAGGAGCCAAGAAGGCGGCGCATCTTCAGTTGTGTGAGTAGACATGGCTCCCTGATGCTTCAGCAGATCTGCTTTCATTCATACTTGCTGACAATATGACCCCTGGCACTTTCAGAATTTCTTGCGGAGAGTTATTTGAGTAGAAAACAGAATTAATGATTGTGAAGTGTTTGAAGCGATTGAGGAAAAAAATTGTGTTGCTAATAAATCTCGCACGTAATGCAGGGTTAGAGCAGCACTGTTGTGACAGTGCTGCACATGAAGGATGATTCCCCTAACCTCAGTGGAACTGAGTTACCTCAGGGTAAAAGAAAAAAGAGGTACTGATACATTATGGATTTGAATTTTACTAAGCTGTGTAAACACTAGCCCACTGGGCCATGATATACTGTTAGCTTTTGGTTTCTGTTTTCTTTCTTAAATAGAACAAGAAAATCCTTCTCCAAGCTGAGTAAATAATTGCTCTGTGGAAGACAGAGGTCCTTATGGTTGCCTCCATCACATCATTGCTGTCAAGAGGATTTCTGAGGATTAAAAACTCGTAAGCAGCTTTCAAAAATAAAAACAAATAGTGATTTGGATTAGTGGCAACCAAGTTAAAGTTTGAAGTAATATCTTTGAACATACATAATTACAATACATGCAAGATTGAGAAAAAAGATTTTCCATTAAAACCAAAAAAACAAAACCAAACAGCATAATAACTGTAATATACGCATTTTTGTAAGAAATTAGTTTTAATAATGGTGAGAGTCAAAATAGATTACAATATAAGCATTGAGTAGTAGAAAAGAGATTTTTTCTAAGATCTACTAAGATATACACATTTACTTTCACAAAAGGACTGTACAGTATTATTTCTAGTAATGTCTTTATTCCAGTTTTTGTACTTTGGTGAACTGCTGGAGAGGGGGCTACAGTGGGAGTACTGCATGTGTGTGACTCTGAATACAGTCATGTTAAAAGAGTAGTATGGATTTAACTGAAAAATAAAGCTGTGTTTTGTCTAGTTTGGGGAGATAATAGCGCAATTACCTGAATCTAGCAGCTGGCAGACATTTCACATGCAAATTTGAAGAACTCTTACAGTGCTTAACGAAGATTTTGTGCTCTTGTCAATTATCTTCAAGAAACAGCCGTGCTGTAATTGGCAGCCTAAAAGGGAGTCAGTTAGGAAGATTTTTGTGGGACAGCAAGTCTCCTTGGTGGGCAAAGTTAATGCAATGGCATAATTTCTTTGAAGAGCTCCATTACCAATTTGATCTCACTTTATACCATTTTTAACATGAGGAAAAAAAGAAATAAGGTACACATATGAAAAAGAATAAATTACACATAACCACATTTCCAGCCTGAAAAATGTCATAATGATTCTGTTATGTGAGAGGCAAGCAGAATCCTATCTAATCTGTAGGGGTGGTGCACATAGTCCTGGATACAGTAGTTAAAAAAATAAGATCAAAAAGGGAGTGGTACATTTCCAGTAGATTTTAATTTTGTTGTATTTTATTGACTGCTGGAGTTTCCCCCCTGCAATTCTTCACTGAACGTAGTGTTTTACAAGGAAGTTTGATTTGTCTCAGTATTAAAAGCCACTGTTTAAAACCTTCAGTAATCTGTCTTTGCCCATTTGATAGCTTTGGATGATTACTTGTGACATATGTGATGAAATGAAACAAACCAGAAAAATAGTGCCAAAATGCAGCCTGTATGCAGCTTCAACAAGATACATTGAAAAATAAATAGGATTTAGTATTAAAAGGCTGATGTGGGTTTAATTTGCAGTTCATGGGGACTAAGTATTTGTACAAGTCTTTTTGCTTTTATAACAAAGTATCAAATTGGCAGTATTCCAGGCCACTTTCCATAATATACGAAGTTGATTGTGCTGCTAAAGCACTTACTCCAATTTGCAGAAAAAAGGAGCAATAAAAACTCTGCCAAAAAATCAGACTGGGGGTGGGACGAAGGTACTCAAAATAACAAGCTATTTTTTGCCTTTTCATTTTGGATGATGAAAATAATGCCCATTTTCTGGAAGACCACCAGGAAATGTTGAATTACTTTCTGTTAATTTACTTCTGATATGGAAAATCAAAATTGGAGGGTGGTATGCTTACTTAGAGTAAAACAAATATAACACTGATCTTTGAAAGTAGCTAGATTAAGAATTAAAGTTTGAATAGCTCCTGTTTGTTATGTTAAATTTCTAACTCATTTAAATTAATGCAACAACATCAATTAGAAAAAGATTTAATCACTAAACCATAATTCTACAGAAGCATATGCCTCATTGAAATTATCAGAAAGCCATATGTAAGTAGTTATCCCAGTGGATGTGTGAAAGCATTAGTGCTCGTGGGCAGCTAGGTAAATGCATTAGTAGTAGAGCAAATAAGAAACATTTTGCCTATAATGTGAAATGTGGTCCTGACACATTCTGGGGAACTCTAAGGTGGGATTTCTTTTAATGAAAAGCTGTAGGTAGCTTGGATCTTTCTTACTTATTTCCCAGATGAATGTCAGAGTTAGTGGCTGAAAACAAACCAAAGTTGGCTGGCAATTCATAAGCTCACTTCACTTATTCACCAGACATAGCAACCGGCTGTGAGCCCCAGGATGTTAATTAAAGGATAACTGACAAAGGACTTGGAGCTCTGCAAAGAGGTGCTTGGTGCGCAGGTTGTCATTGCAGCAGGAAGCTCTCGGCGCAGTGATCAGCTGGAGTAGGGTCTTGAGGGTGTGTTCTAGGGAAAGCATGCTGCAATCAGAAAACTGTATCACTCTGCCCAATTGGTGGGGTGCTGTGTAATTAGGTGTTTCTTTCTTGGTGAAAGTATTTCAGTTCACTTACAGAGACCCTGAATCTTTCCCTTAAGTTTCAGACACCTAGAACTCAGTAAAAAGTTAGAATTCTGTCAAATGTGGGTTTATGTATTTATTTGATTTTTAAAGAGTGGACTCCCTATAGGTATCCGTTTTTCATTTGAGCATGGAAGGGTATTCATCTGTGTGGAAGTGCATTCAAAAAGGAGCATAGCTCTACAGCATTGTGGTCATGGCATCCACTTTCGGATGGGAAGGTTGTGTTCCCATTCTAGTTCTGAAGACTGTTTCTGAGTTCAGCATCTAGCTGGTTTTAGATAGGATATAAAAATAGGCTTTGAGTTAATGCCAGGAAGTCCCCATCCCAGCTGTATGCTTTCCTTTTCTCAGTGATTTGCCACAATAGAGTAAATCATCAACAAGAGTACCCAGAGATGCCCTTTAGCATCCTTCGTCCTTGCTTCTTCCTTTCTATCCTGAGTCTTCAATTGCTCTGAAACTGCAAGCTGAGACTTTCACCCCAGGCCATGGCACAACACGTGGTATAGCAGCATCAGCAAGAAATTGTATTTGTGGATTGTTGTATCCTGTCTTTAGACTATGAAAAATGTTTTTTGAGTTTCTATTGGATTTCTGGTGGATAAAGGTCAACCCAGAGTTTGGGCAGATGTCAAGCTTTTAGAGCACTTTCTGGTTGAACATGGCTGTGAGTGGTGAATTTAGGCATTTTCAGTGCTAGATGGCAGCCAAATGTGTATAGGTTTGGTTTGGTTTGTATTTTAATCTTGGTGTTTGTATGCAGGTGGACCTTTTCTGCTTTAATGACCAGTTTATTTTGCTGAGCATAACTGTAATTCATTCAGTTCCTCTTCCCATAAAGGAGGGATGGAGCAAGAAATTGTTATCTCTGACTCTGGGCTATAATTAAAGACAATAGAACTGCAGAAGAGCAGTTTTCTCTTTTGAAAATCCTTCTTTTAGAATTCTAGGTGGTTATTTTAGATATTAGCTTACTTGCAATTTGGATGCAAGAATAAAAACATTGTTTAAATCTACTGGAAATAATACAGATATACATCTATCCAAAATTACTAAAAATGTTTAGTAGTTCTGAAAAAAAAATTTTGTATTTCCTATTTTCATCTTTTTTTCTTTCTCTTTCCCACTTACTGAAAAATAAGATGTGGGAAAATTAATGCATTCCCTTTAAACGTAGGTGATTTCCTTTCAAGCTTCAAAATAGTTAAAATAGTTATTTCAGGAATGGACTTTGGTGCTGCATCAAATAAGGATAAGCTAAATCAAAATAAAGAGCAAACCACATGCCAAACTGATTTTTTTCTGACTGGAAGGTAGATATGAGAAATGAAAAAAATCCCAAAAAAGCAACCAACCAAAAAAAACAACCAAAAAAAAACCCAAAACAAAACACAAAAAGGCAGTACCTTTGTATTGGGCAAGGAGTGAGAGCCAGGGGAAACACAGTTTATGTTCCCATGCTATTGGGCTATCAGTCTTCATCCATCTATGACCTGTTTGGCAGGTTCAAGAACATTTTAAAGTGGTAGAAAGTTCTCAGAGAAAAATTTGCTTTTTACAAGAAGGTTAAAATTGGTGGGTAGGTAAAGGAGAGAGCTTAAAGTGACTTTTCTTTTTTCTTAAGTCTGATCTCAGCAGCTATCATGTCTGACTGGTCTCCTGGGCTGATCAACCTGAATGCCATATTAGCCAGCCAACTAGTATAAATTAACTCTGCACCAATTTTTAATTAATAAAAAGAACAATCTGTAGGTACAGAAAGGGTAAAATTAGAAAACTGGGGGAAACCTAGAAGTACTATGGAAAAAATGAGCTGAGAAAGAGCATGGGGTCAAGTGCTGAACTATTGCACACAAAAGAACAGTAAATCAGGGCTCATTTTGGAATTACTTTATTTTGGAAATGTGAACTTCTGACATTTTATGTGAAATACCAATACTTATAGACATTTACTTATATAAATAAACTTGGTCACACATACATATGTATTTAACATACTTGGAAATTACTCTGCAGCACAGGTTATGTACATGACAGTAACAATGAGTTTTTTGATTCCAGAGTTTCGTTTCATATACCCAGCCAGAGAGTAAGCTATCAAGCCACCAAAACTGAAGGTTAGTGCGATTTTTCCCGTATTTCACACATTGCCCTCTGGGGACAAATCTTTTCCCTTTCCATGTCCTGCTGTCCCAGTTGCTGTTTGATGTTGCCTTCCACCACCCTCTCCATGGCTCTTCTCACTCTATGCTCCTGGCTTCCTCATGTCTCCAACAGCCATCACAGCTCTCTACACTAAATTTATTAATCTGTAAGTGTCAGGAGTGAAGGGTGAAGGGAAGAGCGTGTGGGAGATGGGGTGGTAGGTTGGAGAAGAGGGTCCTATGGAGACAGCTGAGAGGGAGGGAATCTGCCATAGCTCTTGCCTACTGTCTGGAACCAGATGCTTTCTGCATTAACTTGTACATTATCTGAGGATTATCTGCATACTATTCTTTCAGAGGATGCGGGTTTCTGAGGTTGGATCATATATGGAAAACTGCATAATACATCTTTTATTGGTTACAACCACTCCAATACTGTGGAAGATCAGACTAGAAGATAATCATATTTTAGGTCCATCCAGTGTTATATTATGTGTTGGGTTCAGTGCCTTTTTAGCTTGAAGATGATAAATTATAATGTTTAGAAACTCTCTTGTGTTTTGCCATTGGCTGCCTGTGACCTTTAACATATGTCAAGCATATGGTGAATTTCTGAATGCTTAAATTGTAGCACCAAGGTGTTATGTTCGTATTATTTAGTTGGTTTTCATTCCCAGTTTTGGCATGAGGCCACTGTAGATGGGACATTTTCTATTCATTTAACTTATTAATAAAAATAAATCTTTTCTTGTTGATTTGTTGATGTATTCACTTTCTTTCTGCAGCAGCAGTAATAGATCTGGTAACAATAAGACAGTTGAAAGCAGGAAACATTGCTTTCTACTCAAAGGACAGACAAATCCCTCATATTTTTAGTAATCTGATACAACAAGGCTTATAAAATAATATACTTTATGCAAACAATCATTTAAAGGTAAAAAAATCATGTTATTTTCTCTTTCACAGAGCGCCTTATGCTAGACCATTATTTCCAAATGTTCCCACTAATGTTGGGTGACATGCTTTGGATGACTTGGAAGTCTGTCAAATCTGTGAGACAGTGCTTTAACGCTTTATTTGGGACTGTCATTATTCAACTCTGAGAGTAGGCTCTGGGAGACACTATGCAGGCATTCATCAATAAGGCACTGAAAGTTAGGAGATGTAGAAAAAAAAAGAAAATAACAATTTAACTTAAAAATTTTGGGGGGGATGAAACAAACAGTGACCTTCTTGTCTATTTTTTCTTTTTAATATGTATACACATATATCTTACCCATTGATTCACCTAACCTAACTATTCCTCATCTTTTTTCTCTTTATGTTCTGTGGCTGCAAGGATGTTGATGACCTGCTAATTTATTCCTTGTGTTATTTATGAATTTCATCTGTTGCCAAAAAATTGCCCTTAAATGAGGGTAGTTAAATGAAAGCATTTTCACATCTCTCTTAAGCTGATTTGGCTGTACACACAACAATGCAGCTTCCATGCACTAGGGGTACAAAGACAGAGTGGAAGGAAAATCACTGCATGTGTTTTGTTTTTTTTTTTTAAAAAAAGGCTTTATTTTATGAGAGCTTTTTGTTTAAACCCACAGAGCTGTGAAGCTTACCATAATTTATAGAAAACTTTATGACTGGGAGTGGGTGGGAGGAGAAAGAAGGGGAAAAAAAATAAGCCAAGGGAAGGTAAGGAGGTCTTTGAATGAAATAAACAAAATTAGGCTATGCCAGATCTTCTGTAATAATGCCAGGAGAAGAAGACAGAAGTGCTAACAATATATGTCCCAGGTGTCACCAAAGTAAAATTAGAGGTAATCTTGGCAGTGGGTGACCAGAGGAGTCATCATGTTGGTTCTTGTCAGTTTTAATATTCTTATCTGTAAAGGGAATTAGTGCCTTTAATTTCATTAAGACATTAAAATCAAGAATAAGTTTTTGTCAAACATCATCTGATAAAATATTGAATAGAAAAGAAAATATTAAGGGGATGTTAATTGAACTAAGAAATGTGTCCTGCACGGAGAAATATGTGAAGTCTTTCTAGAAACACACATAAATTGTGTGAGTAAATAGTGGTTTATTGTTGGTGTTTAGTTTGAGATGGCTGATGAGTTGTACTGGTTGTGCTTGATTTGTGCCAGTAAAATAGCAGACTGGAATCCTGTTTTAATTTTAATGCTTATTTTACTGTGCGAGAATGTATCCCATTAGCTATCCTTCCAAATAAAAGCAGCAATTACTTTTGAAAGTATTGGGAATCCTGATAATCAGAGCTGACACAAAATTACATTAAATTGCGTTTTCTTCTGAGGAAAATTTTAGGGAATTCTGAAAAAAAAAGTATTCTTTGCAGTAATTTTTGTCACACTGTGCTTAATGAATTTATAATTTTCCCTTATTGCTATAGGACCCAAATGGGTTGTCTGATAGGGGAGGAAATAATGTGAGGAAACCTACTCTCAGTAGGTCTTCATGTGTAATAAAACTTTGCATTAATATTGAGCACCTTATATCTAGAAGCAAGAGCCAAAAATTTCAGTGACTTTGTACTTTACAGTCAACTCATGAGGCATCTAAAAATGAAATTGTCTGAATTTCAGTGGAGTGAGGTGAGAATCTGTAACAACTCCAAAACCTAGTGCCCTGCTCAAGTAGGTAGAAGTCTAACAGTCTGACATGTAGGACATGGATTTGCATGTTTTAGCCAAATGTGCCCCTAGAAGAGAATTCCTACCAGTCTTTCTGGTGGCTAATGGTTTTTGAAGTAATTGCAGTCTGTTCTGGAGGCACAAGAGAGGGATTTTAGTGACTCCAGTGGAATCATTCCAGATGTGGTGGAAATGAGATCACGTTCTGGGCCTCCGTTTATTGCTCTAGTGAGAGACAAGATTGCAACACTTGCACGAGAGACTGTGCTAGTACAAAAAATCTGGTGGGTTTGTTTTTTTGTTTGGTTGGGCTTTTTTTCAACAAGAAGTTATCTTCTTGGAGTTTGCTAATGCTAGGCCACAGACCTTCATCATTTGCAGGGAAACCTGTGCTTCCCTAGTACCTAACTCCTAGTGACACCCTGTCATCCCCCAGTTCACACCAGGAGGTGCCTTCCCAGCTGTACAGTGGGTGACCCAGCATGCCCAGAAATCAAGTGGGATTGTTTCGGCTGCACACACAGCAATGCAGCTTCCATGCACTAGGGGTACAAAGACAGAGTGGAAGGAAAACCACTGATTTTCTTTGAAGGAACCAAGAACAGCTTGACTGACTCACTGCTGGTTCACCTGCAGTCTGTGAACAGCTACGGCTGTTTTCTTTCGCAACATGACACAATTTCTGTATTCTAAATTGTCAGTGGAGGTCTATACGTAGTTTTCTTTTTATGATTGGTAGAGCATACTTAAAATTCCTTTAGCATGTTTTTAGCCTAAAACGGCATTTTAAAGCTACGTAATAAAACTGATGTGGGCTGCAGCTTTAGTTTATGTGGGAAGGAATTGCTCTATGGGATGAAAAGAGGTGAAAACCGGTGGGGTTTAAGTTCTGGAGCCACAAGCAAGGACATTATTATTCATTGGAGGTCATTTTTTCAACCCAGAAAGCACTAGTTTTCTTTATGAACTGAAAACTCCAGTCTATGTATATTTTATTAAAGCTTAAAAAATACCTTTGAAAAAAGTGCAATACCTCTACTTATCCACTGTGGGAGCTTTTTTGTTAGATCATAAGGGCCTGATTCTGTCGCATAGCTGTGTTAGAAGGGTAGGGAATGAAATCATTGAGACTACTCATGGGGCAGGTTATTCATGACATAAAACCAAATCTGGTCTCTGGGGTATGTGGCCACCAATAGCAGCAATCATGGGACAGGTCCAGGAATAATACTGGGAGCCATTTAAATAAGTGGAAAATTGTCCTCTATTTTTACAATTTCTATCCCTCAGATGTCTGTATTTAATAATCATGTCCTAGTATTCTCATTATTGCTCATGAAAATAGTACAACTTTCTGGTCTGCTGAGAATGCAAGTGGAGCAATTACTTAGATAAAGACATCTTGACATTTTCTGCAACAAACTGCCTTTTGACAGAACAGAAAATGGAGGAAATGCTCACTTCTGACAAACCCAAGAAAAACACTTCTCTAAAATATTTTTTTTCTCAATTTGTGTTTTTTTTTCCTCCAGCCCTACTGTAACTGACACCAAATGTTCCTGGCAGCAACCACTTTCCAATTGGTTACTGCATCTCCACCATGCAAATTGAAAACTACACTTCTCTCAAACTGTGCTTTAGTATGAGGGAAACAGCTTCTAAAACAGCTTTATTTTTATTCTGAAAGGCTGCTGATGCATGCAATTTTGACTTACAGCCACCTTATGAAGACAAGAAATAGTTGCAAAAAAAAAAAAAAATACATTTTCAAAGATGACCAAAGAAAAAGACTATTTTTCAGAAATTATATATTATTAGAGCTCTTAACAATGCTGATTACAAGAAAGAGTAAGCCACAATGAAAAATCTTGTAAATATTTAAATCTACCTTTAAGCCTCTGGTAATTAAAATCTTGACATCTGCAGTGAAACCACAGGGAATGTACTGTGGTGAAAATTTACGAACTTGACATGTCTAATGCATAACATAATCTTCCAGAGGTGCTGAACAGGCATGTCAATGTCTGATTGTATATATCATAGTTAGGCATCTCAACACAGGTACTCTAGGCCTTGAAAAGAAAGAAATAAATCAGTTAAAGATTAACAATTTCAGTTATTGTTTTTTTTCTTTGTTTTGTTCATAACAATTATTTTTAAAGTTTGAGGTAGCATATTTAAATATTTTTTAAAAGGAAATAAGCATTTCTCAAGCCTGGAAAACATCTTAGTTTAGTGTAAAACCCAAGCAATTCTCCCCCACTGAGAGAGAAGCTGATGTCTTGTCTACTGTGTAAATCACTGAAAGCAAGTGTGCCATCATTTCTACACTTAGTGAGGGCTGGCTTTGGATGCTTTTGTTATTTTAAGTTTCTTTCTCTTCATGTGAGAAAAACTTGATACAATATTGCTAAACTGTAACAAATCTTTAAGTCTTTTGCACTATTGATTACTATATACCTAGGTGGAACTAAAGGATGTGGTACCTGACGGACTTATGAGATTCTGGTGCTGGCTTCTTAGGTGAACCTATACCTGTCCACACCTTCATCTCAGGTAAATCATCCTTGGCTGTATCTGAACTGTGGTACTCTGGGTGCTTATGTCTACAGATGGGGAATAAACCAATGTTAGCTTTCTTCCTCCTTCTCATATATTGTTTACATGCAAAGCAGAGCAGCCCTGATGGCTGTATTGTAGGTTTGGATAGTGTTGTAAATTCGTGAGATCAGGACCATAATGCCTTTTGTGTGCGGATTAGACAGATCAGGCATAGCCTTTGCTTCAAATTTGTCTTAATGAGTATGAGTATATCCTTTCTAATAGATTCTTGCTCTTCATTCTGAAAATATTTTCCAGCATCGGGGGTTCTCAGCATCATGGTACTTTCATAGTGTACTGAATTACTGTGTTTGACAGCTGCAAGACATTTGAAATAGTAAGGACTTCTGTAACCTGGATTTTCTTAAATTTGCTTAGCCCACATGCAGAAATCATTGCCAGAGAGAGCTCTTCTGCTAATTACCAAGACTTCCTATACCAGGTTTAGGAAATATGTTGGAGGGTATGCCCAACAAATATGCATGAGGCACATGTGGCAAATCTAGAATTACCTGAAGGATCATCAGAGTCAAAAAGTGCCCCTTATATCCTTTCTGCCCACCTGCTGCATTGGGCACTGCTTAGTAGATGAAAGAATATTTAGTCTTTCATTTCTGAGTGGAATTCTCTTTTCTTCTAGCACTCAATGAGACAACTCTCTGGGTATTTTCTCCCCATTGGTTTGGTTGAAAAAGGTACCTGACATACTGCGGGAATTTCAGTTACTGGATTGGTGGCTAGACAGTGTGTTGGTTAATTTTCTGCTTAACTGAATCCATTATTGAACTAGATACATCCCAGATTTTATTAATGTCCTGTGATATTATATGAAGTTGATTTTCACAAGGGACTCTATAGTCTCTATAGTAATTGTGGATAATGTGACCTAGTTATTGGATATTAATGTCATTAATGAACTAGGCTTGCTTTGGTTTCTAGACTAATTCCTAGTTAAACTAATTATGTATGAAAAGTACTGAAAGAAGCCCTTAGTATAGACTTCCAGGGCACCATTTTACTTGATCTCCTCTTAGTCTCTACTCCTACTAGGAAAGCATTCCAGCAAAACTCTACTACGGCATGGGAAGCTCCTGGCTATGGATATGGCTGTTACATTAAATAATTCTTCTATTGTGTCATTGAGCTTTGTAGTGACATTAGGACAGGAAGAATGCATGGGTTATTTGTATCTAATCAGATGGCTAGGTATACATTTTTCTTTTCTTTTTTCTTTTATTTTTTTTTAACCTATTCAACCACACACATTACAAATGTATACCATTTTCACATACTATTTTACCTTCCTTTGGAAAACAGCAATTGATCCTTCCCTTTTCCAGCACCTCTGGGCAAGACCACAAGTGTAGTCCTTTAAAATGTCTTCTTGAAACAATAAAATATGTTGTCACTATCTCAGTTATGGCAAGCTAAGGAGGAATGCAAAGCAGTAGCCTTAAAGTCCTTGGGCACTTCCGCCTTAAAAGACAGAAAAGCAAAGTGACCGTACAAGATACCTTTGCAGCAGCAGTTAGTCACTGGTCTATCCTGGGCTGGGAAGCTTGTGGTGGCCTTGGTGCAGATGAATCGTTATGATTCAAGGTTTGTGGAGCAGCTAATCATATAAATGGGTCTTTACATTCAAGTTCTTGTAGCTTCAGTGACCATACTGTGGACAGAAAAGACAAGTCAACATACCAAACTGGTGTGATGTTGTAACAAAAGATTTTAGAGGGAGGTTGGATTGCCTTGGAACAAATCTTGAACATCAGTTTCAGACAACAGTTTTATCTTAATTGTTCTTTTTGGTTTTGAATTCCCAAAGCAATAAAAATTTCCACAGTGAATAAAAGGAACCTGTAGCAGTACCTTCCTACCTATATAGCTTGCCAAAGGTAAACTAGACTTTTGGTTGAATTATTATTCAAAAATAAATAAATAAATATTAGGGAGTTAACAATTAGCTCTATTTTCCAAGGTGCTAGTTTACAGGCATTTCTGTAGTCACTGAAATGTTACCGGTGGCGACTGCATTTGATCCAGTCATATTTGAAACTGAGCTATGGAAGTGAAGGATTCAGCAGTCCATTGAAACGTGACTAATACATTTGACACACTGTGCTGTAATACATCTATGAATTGGTTGGCTAGTCTCCATCAAGGCTATTATAATGAAAACTTTCAGCAGTTCCTTACTTACACAGTTGTAATTTTCACAAGCTCATCTCAGAAAGTCAGGCACCCATTTTATACTGAGAATTAGCCTCTGAAAAGCCTAGCTCTAACGGAGAAGTTAACATAAGCACAGGATTTTTAATATGCTGAGAACACCTGATTTTCAAATTTTACATCTTGTCATTATCATTGCATCACAATGGTGTTTCAAAATTTCTGTCTGGTACTTCTGTTTCACAACATTTAAATTCTTTCTCTAATGTTTGTTAAACTGCAGTGCAAATGACACAAAATTCTAGAACAAATTTTTACCAGAATAAGGAATCTTATAGAAATTTAAAAGGGTCCCAGGAAAGTATTAATTTTAACATTTTCTATGCAAGAAAATTTCAAGGACTTGTTTTCTTGATTTGCTTCAAAGATACAACTATATAATTTTTGTTTAATGTTAATATAATGACAGTTTTGGTTTATTTTACATTTAGGTTTAGGAATATATCATTATGATCTATTTTGTTTGAATAAGTCTTTATTTTTTCTTAATTATATTTTTTAATTTTTCTGATCTAAACTTTCACAACTCGTATTCTAGGAAGAATTTTTAATTTTGAGAAGTTTCTATGCAATATCAGAGCTAGTTTGAGCATGAAATTCCCATTAAGTCTATATCTTTCACAGTGTTATGGAATTGTTAGAAATATTGAATTTGTTCAGATATTCAATGGAGTTTTTTGATCTTCAAAGTACTAATTTTCATGGGTTAGAATTTGTTCTCCTTGGCCTTGTTTGGATTTCAAAACTCTCTCATAGTTACTGATGTTTTAATTAATTTAAGAAGCATTTCTAAATTCATCACTCAAAAAAAAAAAACTTTTTTTTCCCCACACAGCACACAAAGTTGTCTTCATCAGGTTTCAGCAAAAAAAGAGTAGACTCTGCCTATTTACCAAATTTCCCAGTGAGCCCTTTGTGCTTTCATTCTTAACAGCTCTCTTGAACACGATGAGCTTCTCAAACGATTAAAACTTCTCACAACCATCTCATCCTTTTCCCATTTCTTTTGCCATGATAGCTATAAAAAAGATTGAGTAAATAGCAATGGTTTTATGGCCATAATTACTACCTACCAGGCTGTTCATAATAATTTTGTTGCTTTTATTGCTCCCTTGTTGGGCTTATTGAAGCCACCTTTTTCCCTGCTTCTGGCAGAAAGTACAAGTTCTGTTTCTGGCAGATGAGAAGAGCTTTCTTGGCATGCATTCAGGAGGCCAGAACTTTCTATTTGTTTCTGAATTCTATGAAAAAGTAAATATTTTGGTGAGTTTCTGGGGGTACAGATTTGGGATAAATTTCTTATAATTTTTTGAAGGGTTTTTTTGTGCTTTTTGTTTGTATTTGTGTCACTATTTCTGTCCAGTTCTGTTCCTGTGTATTTTCAGTTGATGTTGAAGCATCAACATGGACATCATACACACAATTAAATTACGCATTTAAGTGCCTTGTTGGATTAGAAGCCTCAGTTAACTGCTAGAAGTGTGTTCTGCTAGCTTTGGTAGAAAAATTAGTAGACTATAAAAACCTACAGGTTTTTTAGGTTGAAAATTATTTAAGTATGTTAACAAGCACAGTTTGATTCTTTTCTTTCTCTTGTAATATCGTTGTTAAGGGCTGGAGGGAGAAAGGGTCAAATTGACAATGTGGACATTAATGCCTTTTAAATACAATGGTGGAACCCTCCAAACTCCAGGCTGATTTTATTAAAGGAGTGTACAAGGATGTGAAAATCAACACATTAAAACTATTCAAAAGAAGTACATTTTGTTGGTTAAAAAAAAAGTACATTTTGGTTGAAAAAAAAAGTACATTTTGTGGTTATAGAGCTAAAGTTTTATTCTGGTTTGAATTATACTATTTTAGTGAAAGCAAGAGCATATCATTGGATCCAGGTAATACTTTCTAATACTTTCTTAGTTAATCTGTAGGCAGAGCTCTGTCTTAACTCCCTACCCATGAAAAATTCAGAGCAGTGTTTCAGTATCGTGTGTTTCTTAGTAAGTATACACTCTCATATTCTTCCAGCTGCAGGGAGATTCTCCTGGACAAACTGCATATAAATAGCACAGAATGCCTCTTAAGCTATTCAGAGTTGCACAGATCAAAAAAGAGACCAAGACAGTTCAGGAATACAGAGATATTTCAGCATATTTATTCACATTGTTCGGTATATGATTTGGGGGTTTTGGGGATGAGTTTTTTTTAAGTGTTCTGGTGATCAAAGTCAATTTACGTACTAAATGGTTCAATTACAAATTATGTGTTGGCATTATCTTGTCAGAGTTGGTATTTCCAAACATAAACCCACACTAGTCTTTCAAGGGAAACTATTATGGCCAATTATTGCAAGCAAGTCAGTTCTCTAGGAAAAGCATAGTGTGAGACAGAAATTACAAGTACAAAATCACAGCGAGCAGAACTAAATATGCAGGAATTCTAGCAAGAAGAAAATGTGAGGTTCACATCCTAAGCACTATTTAGACAGAAAAGCTAATTATGCACAGATTTGAAGTAATTGAGAGGAAAAGTCAGAAAAGCAAACTAGTAAGTCAGGAGAATAAATGTGGGTGTTGCAGCTTCCCAGTCACCCCAACCATTGCTAAGTGGCAGCTGCTGGTCCGTGGAGCCTGCAGAGCATTTCCTCTCTGTCTAGCAGAAAGCCCAGGCATGATGCTGGCCACCACTTACTCATTTTGTGTTGTAGAGGAAGCTGAGGTAGATTGATGTAGCTGCATATAAGGAAAGGTAATCCAAAACCTTTTTTTGGAAAAATAAGTTTTCTCTGAAATTGGTGCCATCCATCTAAAAATAGTCATTACAGCTCCCCTTGTTCATCATATGTTTATGACAGTCCTTTTAAGAAGCGGCATCCATTTGCACAGCAGTTTTGCTGTCATTAAGCATCTTCAAGATAGGTTTGGGGAGCTGCAGGGAAAGGGAGGCAGAGCGGTGGTTTTCATGGTTACTTGTTCTACAAACTGAACTCAGAATGAATGCATACTTTCATGTTTTATGGCTTACACATTAGCAAGGGTTGCAAGGATTCAGTAAAAGGAACTCTGTTAATAGTGTGCAATTGGTTCTTGGCTGGCAAATGGCACTGTTAAGGCCAAAATTAAAGGTGGGTAAATGGAATTTACCTGACTCTGAATTTTGGCTCATTTTCCAATAGAAAGGAAAAGGAACTGCTTTTGGCTTTGCTTCTAAACAGTTCTGAGAATGAGAAAAAAATTGGTAAAATCGTAAATTTGAAGCTTTCTTTTTGTAAAAGGTCATTTTTCTTGAAGAAGTTCAGCTGTTTTCAATTGACACCTTAAAAAATCTGACCTGGCTTGTTCCATGCTTCCTTTGGAAACAGAAACTGAAAACTCGCATTCAAAACATTTAAATATATTGTAGAGATGGATCAATGCTTTGTGTGTTTAATCAAAAAGTTTATTAGACAATGAGAATAACTTCTTTCAGATATAATTTTCTTTAACAGAGTGCCACTAAGGAAAATTTAAGGGAAAAATGTGTTTAGAAGTATGAATATTTGTTCATGACTAACATTAAAAGTCAATTTTAATAAAAGATATCTGAATACATGCTCAGCTGAGCCTGTTAAGCTAATAATGTTAAACTTCAGGGAAAAACCCAAGCTTGTATAGCTGACTATCTCTGGCATGTACCTGAGATCATCCAAAGATGTTTCTTTGGGGAAATCAGTTATTGGGGCATGTGAAATTGAAATATTACAAAGTGTATGGATGGGCTGCTTGCAGGTCTTAAGCAGGACAATCCAGGGATGATGTCTATTTGCAAAGCACTGCAGTGGTATGTGAAGGGAACTGATTATTCAGTGACATGCTTTAAGGTTCCAGGCAGAGGGAAAGGGAATGTTTTGTGAAGAAAGTTTAGTTAGGGCTTGAAATTTGGGAATGCTGTGTTACACTTCTGTGAAAAAACAGCAGGTCTAGGTGTTCAAGTGAATCAATTGACATGTAAAATTTAAGCTTACACCAAACTGGACCTTTTTCTAACCTTAATGTATTTTTTTTTTTGTGTATGTGGTTTTTTTTTTTTAAGGATCTATTTTTTCTGTGTCTAAAAAGGCCATAAATCTAAAAGCTACTGTAGCATCAGAAAAGAAAACTTTTGGACATAATTCTAATGTATAGACATGCAGACAAAGGACCTAGCAGAAAGCTTGCAATGAAGGTCACTCTTGTGATTCAGTCCAGTTTTGCATTCTCAGCAAGATTACATACTTTGGACAAGGTTAACGTAAACAGCCAGTCATTTGAGTTGTTATTCAAGCAGATACTCTGACCGTTTTTGTTTTTTTCATCAGCAGATCTGTTCTTGAAGTTTCCAACCCCATTAATTACAGCTAGACATTTGGTTTTTGCATAGCACTTGACATAATGAGATATAATCCCCATCTGAGCACTTACGAAGAGTAATTGTATATTTGCAAGATACTGCAAGATTTATAGTAGCATCTCCTAATATCTCATGGTACAAATGTATCTAACTTACTGTGAGAGGTAAATTGGCACATTCACATGATATGGCAAAGTTTTGTAAAATATCTTACTTTATCTCTTATGAAAACTATGAAATTATTACCTGTCACTTTTGTGTGTTTATTACTGATTATTCTGCAAGGCTGAATTTCAAATCTATTGCTTGTGAACATGAACAAATCCAGACTAAACAGGATACAGTGAGAGATGAAATATTGTGTTTGCTGAGATATCAGCATAGAGACCTCAGCAATTTTTTAAATGGAAAAATAGAGTTATGGGTGCCAAGGGCTGAGAAGTCAGAAGTAAATGGTTGTGCTGAAGATAATGATCCTTCAGAATTTGAAAATAATACATCTTTCTCCAAATATGAGAAGAGTTTTTCTCACCATTCTCATTTCTGTCTTTGCTAGAAGTTAAGGGTTCATGTAGGGTCCAGGAATCAAATATGTTCATAAATGTCTTCCACTCAGTCACAGCTTCTGAAATCCTTTAGCAACCTGAGCCTAAATAGTCTCCAGTGCATACTCCCATTATGAACAGCCACTACCTTGCATCCACTGGGTTCAAAAGAACCTGTCAACCACTTCACACCTTCTAAAACTTCTTATTAGCAGAGAGAGAATTGCATTCACTGACACTGAAACCCTACGAGGTTCATAGTGAGCCCAAAAAACTAAAGCAGCAGCACTACAGAATCTGGCTATACCACAAACAGCACTGAGGGAAGCCAGTGGTCTGTAGATGGTAGCAAAGTTCAAAAGTACATATATTGCTCTGATTTACAGGGACAAGAGTATCTGTTTGGTTATCCACAACACTCCACAGCCGAAAAAATGCAGTTTGCTCACGCAGAAAAGGTTTATATGTTTTTATCTGCAATTAGTCTGCAACTTTTTTTTCTGATATTGCTATTTCATGGCAAAGTAATAATACTCCATATTCAGTAGTTGGGCACCAGTCTTGTATCTTTATTTACAACTGCACTTGTCTTATTTGTTTCAGACAGCCTAGTGGGAGAAAGAAGGTTTAGTCACATCGCACACCTTGTTCGCTCTTATGTGTGGGCCACAGCTCTTCCTCCAGCTCCTCTTATTGCCTGGCTGGGTGAGCACATCAAGGGTGCAGCTTGCACACTTAACCTGAAGCTGTCAGAGGATTTGCTGCCCTCTTCCTACCACTTCCACTCAGAGATGCCATTGTACTTGAGAGGAATTTTTGAGTATTCACAGCTTGCTTATTAGGGAAAAGTAGTCATCTGGTAGAATGAGAAAACTCATGCACTCTGTGGTATGACTGTAAATAACTGCACTTAAAATGAAATCAAAGCCCATATCTTGGGACAAGTATGCCAGCTTCCAGGAGAAGATGGAATTTTTTCATGGCAAACTTATCACTGATTTCCTAAATGAACCAAGATAAACAGAATAAACTCTTTCATGTGGTTGCTGTGATTAAAGCAAGGTCCTCAAGTTGGCAGCCTGTTATGGGAGGTTCAAAGTGGAAATAGGAGCTGGCTTTTTTCTTTCAGAGAATCCTGCTGCTATTTGTACACAGTCTATCTTGGTGACTGGCATACATTGGAATATATGCCGTCTGTGGGCTTGGAAATCTAGTGGCAGTAATCAGGAATGCACTGGTCTTTATGGCAGGCATCAAATGGGCTACTGCCAGGTCTTTGAACTACAAAAATAAATAGAGAGTAGAACTGCATTGTATTGGCAAAGCCTGAGGCCCAGTCGTCCGTCTTGAAGCATGCTCTGGTGAGAGTGTTTAACTTGGATATTGTCCATCACATGTGGTAGCTGCAAGAGTGGAAGAACAGAACAGCATTAGATGGTACATTTAATAGTGTGCTGGCTTAGTAGTCCTCAGGAAACTGTTACTCCCATTTTCTCTCCTAGGACTCTGAGCCCTACCCTCTTTGCTGAGCTTCTGTATAAGTGGATGTAGAGATCAGACAGTACAGTTTTCTCCCTGGTCCTACAAGAAACCTGTATGCGCTGGTCTGATCTGTAACATGTGCTTATGGCAAGGGGAGGAATTGTGTGCCGTTTCATTGGCAGTTTTGACAGCTCTGACTTACAGGATGCTCTGGGTGAACTGCTCTACCCTAGGGGACTTGGGAGGCAGAGGAGAGGAGCAGCATGTTCCATGGTTTTGGCTGAAGCATTTTCCTCTGTTTGTTGTGGGCAGTCTGTGGAGCAAACTACAACCTCCTCTTTCCTTGCTCAGTTACATTTTTGCACCAAACTAGAGTGTCCTGCCTGCCCCTCAGTGTGCTACATACCTACCTACCTGACTACTAAAATTGTGTGTGTGCAGCGTGCGATCCTGGAAAGTTGCACCATAGTTTTCATGTGCTGTGGATGTTTACATGGCTGAATCAATTTGTTATGGATTATCAGCCAGGGTTTCTGAAGAAAAAAAACTGAGTATGAAATTTTCCAATGGAGTGATATTGCAACTTTTATGTATGACTTTTGTATTTGTTCAGTAAAAGTTTTTGGGAATTTTTGATGCATAAATTACTTGATAGAACACTGGTGAAAGAAGGGAGAAGAGAATTTAAAAGAGGATGAATTCCCTAGTACAATCCATTTGTTTTGTGTCACTTTGGGAATGCAAAGCAGCCATGAACTCAGTTCCTGACTATTCCAAGTTATCAGAAATGGCACAAATCACTGAAAAATGCTGCTTTACATTCTGGATGACTAGAAAGTAATTTAAGAGTAACTATGTTCAAATTTGAGGTACATTTCCAGTGGTTTTTTTTACATGATCAGACTATGTTCTGAAAGGATAAAATAAGTTGGAATGAAAATTTTGTGAGTTCTCAAGCAAACACTTTATCAAATTAAAATGATTTTATTTGGCTTTAAAGCAGTGACATTTCATTTATCATAAAAAATTGTTTGCTGAGAACTTAGTGACTCTGTTACTGCTCAGTATATTTACTGTGGGAAATACACAATGTAGTACATGAATTTTGCAGGGTCACCATGGTCTCCAAGCCAGTTGCTAGCTCTGAAATAAGGGCAGAGGCAGCACTGGTTGCTGCTGCTGCCAGGGTCTTCCTCCTGAGGAAGGACACAGCAGCAGCGTGTGTGCGTGCTTTTAGAATGCTAATTAAAAAAGTGAAAAGGACGATACTGTAGGCTTTGAAACACATTAGGGAGGAAAAGGATAGCTTCTGATGATGCTTGCTAGGCATAGTGTCTGAGCACTCTGAACAATAAATGATCCACAGTGTGATAAAGACATTTAACTTAGCAAATTGTGGGTTGTTATGCCATTCTACTTATTTGATTCAGAGGGCTTTAAGCAGAAGTTGTAACTCTGTCTTTACTCAGCTCCGTGACATTAGAAAGAGATTGTTTTCATCTGACAGCTGATGCTTGCTATTCCATGTTCGCAGTAACAGTTCACTGGGCTGGGTTTTTGCATTTAGCTTAAAGGCATGTTGATAATTTCCCATTAAAGTAACATTTACCTAAATGGTTATCTGAATGGAAGAGGTGACTTACCAGTGTTTATGGTCCAGATGCTTATTATTCTGCTGTGCTTTGTTTCTCTGCTATGTGGCAAGAGAAATACATAGAAAAAATATATAAGAAAAGCCATATTTTTTTGTGATTTCTCTCCTAACTGGGACCAGGAAATACTAAAAATATCATGGGTATAAGGTGGTTCCTCGAAAAAATCAGTGTAGGTGTATGTGACCTAACAGAGTAACATCGGGGATTTCATCTGCAATGCAATTTGAATCTTCAGTTATTCACCATTTATACTTACAGAAAACCTACATAAAGACTGTGGGCTGGCAGGCAGAATACTCATCTCTGAAACTGTGTTACTGACAGGGGATACTGTGCTTTTTTTTTTTTGTTTTCTTTTTACATAATAGTAACAAATGCCATCTCCTTGTTGAGTATGAGGTGAATACTTGACATGAACCTTCAAAATCATGAATCATAAAGCTCTTTAAATCCTTCCTCAGTGAGCTAGAATTATGTGGCTGTTATGATGCATAGCTTCATTTCTGGTAATTTTCTGAGATATATAAATGATGAAGCTCAGGCTGTGTGGTATCAGGCTGGTGGCTTGCTGCTGAAATGCTCTGAGAAGCTTCCTTTTTTTTTTTTTCTGAGATGGATCACATGTACTGCCTTGCTTCAGAGCATGCTGGTGGAAAGGACCTTGATTTTGGAAAGGCCTTGTAACAGAAAGACTACAGGGCTGTCAACGTTTCCAGTGTTTCAAGAAATGGCTTTCAAAAAAGCCTTTTTTTTTTTTTTTTCCTTTAAACTCCCTGAAATACTTTGGTTTCTTATAAAATCTATAAAAATATTTCTGAACTGAAAAATTATTAACTCCCTCTAAAGTTTATAATCTACAGATTCAATATCTATCTTGCTTGTTTTGATTTCCATGCTATGCTTTTTACAAAACTCTTGACCCTCAAAACCTTAAAACACTGGGGGTTTTGGTAGTTGTCATACCCAATTGTCTTTCATGTATTTAAGTATTTAATGTAGGCTGTAGCTGTTTCAAGTGCTCCATAAACAATATATTAGTTTACAACCTGTATATTCCTTTTTCCAGTCATTTCACTATGTCACCTAGTCCAGGGATTTCTTCTGTCCTCTAAATTTCCAAGTAACCACTTGGATCAGTTAATTATACTAATCTTCACAGAAAGAGTAGTTCTAGAGTAATTACTGTGCCTAACTGGAAGAAAATCATTGCACTTGCAGCTTTGCACGAGAGTACAATATCACTGTGTAGCATAGTTGGTAAAATCAAATAGACTGCATAAGTTTAAAAATCTTTAATCCAGTTAATGAAGGAATAGGTTCCATTGTTTCATTTTAAGTAGCAGGCTATTGTGCATAATCATAAAATGATCTTATTTGCCTGATGTTTTATATTTAATTCCCATCAATGCAGTATATAGTGGTGAAGAAAAATGGCTGAACTGGAATGATAGCATCCACCCTGTTCTTACTCCTGGGCAAAGGCATTTTTACAGTAAATTTGAAGGGGAAATGTAATCAAACACTTCAAAGCTTACCTGTATTTTCATAAAACCATAAATATAGATATGTGGTTAGAATGTGAAAAGAATTTAGTATCTTTTAATTCTATGCATTTGGGCACCTGAGTTAATGTTTGGTGCAGGTGTTTGAGCTACCATTCAGTTTTCACTTGGTGTTGTTAGATAACAAAAAATTAAAACAAATTTTCCTCATCTCAAGCAATGATATTTTCATTATAGAATTGGTTCACTGCTGGGAAAGGTGTGGGGTTTTTTACCTCATGGTAGCTATCACACTGCTCAGTTGCTCTGACTCAAAGCTCAGACCTCAGACAGGATATGGCATGATACTTGCACTGCAACATAAACAGATAAGGTCGTCTACAGGTGTGGATCAGAGTGGAGACAAGGTCTATGACATGTTTCATTGACCAGAGGGCAGCAAGACTTGGGTGCACTTTCAGCCCAGAAAGCCAACTGTATCTTAGGCTGCATCAAAAGGAGCATGACCAGCAGGTCGAGGGAGGTGATCCTGCCCCTCTACTCTGCTCTCGGAAGACCACACTTGGAGTATTGTGTGTAGCTCTGGTGTCCTCAACATAAAAAGCACATGGAACTGTTGGAACAAGTCCAAAGGAGGGCCACGAGGATGATCAGGGGACTGGAGCACCTCCTGTATGAAGACAGGCTGAGAAAGTTAGGGCTGTTCAGCCTGGAGAAGAGAAGGCTGCGTGGAGACCTCGTAGCAGCCTTCCAGTATCTGAAGGGGGGCTATAGGGATGCTGGGGATGGACTCTTCATGAGGAACTGTAGTGAGAGGACAAGGGGTAACGGGTTCAAACAAACGGGAAGTTTAGATTGGATATAAGGAGGAAGTTCTTTACTGTAAGGGTGGTGAGGCCCTGGAATGGGTTGCCCAGGGAAGTTGTGAATACTCCATTGCTGGCGGTGTTCAAGGGCAGGTCAGACATAGCCTTGGGTGGCATGGTTTAGTGGGAGGTGTCCTTGTCCATGGCAGGGGGGTTGGAACTAGATGATCTTAAGATCCTTTCCAACCCTAACAAGGCTATGATTCTATGATTCTATTATTTGCTACAGTACTAATCACAGACCTATTCCTTAAAGACTCTGCCTATATTTTCTTAGGAATATGTGTAGTATATAATTAATTAGCCCAGAATATATATCCCAAAAGTCATAGGAGACTTGTTAGTTCAAAGACCACTACAGAGCGAGCGTGCATGCTTTGTTGTTTCATGTTTTTCAATTTTATGCAATGAAAATTAATAACTAAGAATAAATTAAGCTACTAATAACTCTTCAAAGCATCTTCATTCTTCTGATTTTAATTATTTAATTGATAATTGTGCAGATCAAGGATTCCCTTATTACTGATCTGGTTTCAACAATTAATGCTATAGCCAGATACTCATTTGTGTATAGAAGAAATACTTTTTTAAAAATAGATGCAAAAAAAAAAAAATGCAAAAAATAGATTTAAAAAAATTAATTTTCATTATACTTTTAATATTTTTCCTAAATTATGTTATTAACAATGTAGTGAAAATAGTTGTAATTAAATATAATCTATTCTGCCAGTTGCCTGCTGATTTTTTTTTTTTTCTTGGAGAGATTTATCATTTTCTAATGCACTGTGATTAGACAATTTGGGTGAGGAATTATATCTCATTACCTCAATTTGCAATTAGGAAATTTCTTTTACATAAGATACCTTTGTGAAACTTTACTATAGTATTAAACCTCAGCCAACTCAAAAGAAGGGGATACAGGCAGTGAGGTTGAAAGGATTGTTTGTTACTGTTAGGAAGATCAAAGAAATAAAGCATTTTGCAGTCCGGTTAGGCTTCAGGGATTTGATGATGTTGAGACTGAAAGAGTTATGTCATGTACAAACCTATTGCAGTTCGAACATTTAAATTAACATGCTGTAGCAGGCAATACTTAGACATATCCACGTATGTCTATTATATATGATGTTCTCATATCATATTCACACTTGGACACATCAGCTTCCTCTGCAAAGACATCATTTCTACTGTTCACAAGCTGAAAGCATCTCTGTATCCAGGGAAGACTGTGGACAGTGTTTGGATGAGGCCCTACCTCCTCTCTGCCCTCCCAGGTGGGGACTAAGCTGCGTTTCCCTGTTACACCATGCCAGGCCACCTACTCCAGCAGCAAAAGCCAGATGGGGGGTAGTGCTGAGGACCTTGCTGTGGAGGATCAGCATCTTGTTCTTGCATCAAACAGGGTAAAATTTGCCCTGTTTGGATAGGAGGCCAAAGATGATGATCTACCTTTTCTTATATCTGTTTTTAGTCCAGCTATTCATCTTCTCCCACCACAAAGGTTTCCTTTTGGTGCAGGTACCCACAAGCCTGTAAAGGCTCCAACTGGACTGGCATTTTCTCTGTCTTTTTCTGTTTCAGAGCTGCTAAGAAAATATTACACCAAATTCACATATTAGGGAATGCCAAAGAATACCATTTTGGAAATACTATTCCAGTTTGTTCAGGATGGTACCTGTTTTATTTCTCTGCTTGTGGTTTACCTTCTGTTGTGTTCTCTTTGCCCTGTCTCATCTGCAGCCCATTGTGCAACAAAACCCTCACGACAGAGGGAGGATGGAAAGGTGGATCCTTCCTTGCGAGTGGGGAAGCATGCAGAGCTGGGAGAAATTTGTGAAAGAGGCAGAAAGAAGCCCCTGCTGAAGAAAGGTGCAATGCTGGGCATGGAGGGATCACACAGCCAGAGGTGAAGGGATGAAAGCCACTTCTCTTAGGATGCTGAGCAGTCTGGGAAGTACTGGATGAAAGGCCCTGCTCTATAAAATGATTAATACAGCCAGGTAAGTTTTGTCTTATGTCTTTTTTGCCTCACTCAGTTTTCACGGCTGTTTAAAAAATTCCATAGTTCTAGACTTCCCCACCCCCCAAACTATAGAATCTAGCCATTGGGATTCATGGCTGTCACTATTTTTGGGGTGCTCTGAGATGGATATGGGGGTTTGGGAGATCCTGTTGGAAGAGTACCTGTTTGTAGCATATTGTCTTGCTGCCATAAAAATAAGCAGTGTTGGTTGGAAACTGGGAGCAGAAATTGTGTAACACCAAGCATATATAAAACCCTGAAGCTCAGTTTACTTAGGGTTGTTAATGGTGTATCTAAAGGGATAGGAAAAAATGTAAGAGATAGGAAGGATAATGATGTGAATTGGTAGAGCACAAAGCAGAATTGGAACATGAAAGAGTGAAACACCATGCCAAGATAATTAGATGATATAAGCATAAGGCAGGGAAGTTAGCCAGCACTTATCTTCATTTATAAATAATGCTTCTGAACACTTCTTTTCATCCCCATTTAAAGATGAATATTCTGCTGTAAACCAGACCTGCTCTAAACATCAGAGTCTCACTTACCCTGGATTAACCTAGTGGTTCTCTTCAGGATATGACAGGGTCAGAAGAATGCAGTTTATGTCCCTGTTTTGAGTACAGTAGGTGTTGGTA
This sequence comes from Ara ararauna, assembly GCA_028858755.1. Classification (NCBI taxonomy): domain Eukaryota; kingdom Metazoa; phylum Chordata; class Aves; order Psittaciformes; family Psittacidae; genus Ara; species Ara ararauna. The sequence continues at coordinate 83,280,388 of CM054376.1, read as the reverse complement.
CTCTGGGGTTGCCCTTTTGGTAAAGGTTGTACAGAGAACAACAGGAAGACATGAATCCCTGTTAGTCCCCTCTCATGAAGGAGACTAATCCTACTGAAGTGAACTCAAAATCTGTTTTTATTCAACTGTAATAGAATAGACCCTCCAAACATTAAATACGAATTTGAATACATATCTTTCTTGACTCTGATATTTTCAAAATTGACATGGGCTCTAGATGACTTAGAGCCAGTTAATGGTAATAGGAAGGGGTCATCTGTGGGGTCCTTATGATGCTTTGAAATGTCTGCTGCAGTGTTTAATGTGTCAGAAATTGCTTGTATTTGATGCAACCCTTCAGCATGGTTCAGTGCTTTACTTTGCAAAGTAGTTACATGCTTCCTAAGGAATGGGTGCCAGAGACACGATTCAATTCAGATTCCCACATTGTGTTGAGATAGGTGCTTGCTGGGGACTTGGCCAGCTAATCTATGGGCAAATTGTCCAGAGTAGCAGAATACAGAGATTTAAGAAGTTATTTTGTCTCCAGACTTCCAAATGTAGCTCCCTCTTGAAAGCTTTTGTGATATGTCTGCTATCAGATAACATATTCTCAGTATGGAAGCCAGGCTTCCCATGGCTTCTGACGGGTTGGTGTGCCAGTGGATAAAAGCATCAAAATACCCTGCTCACCCTTCCTGGTGATCTGTTAGTGGCTCATGGGAAGCCAGCTCGTTGTCTGTGGTGCTATTTTTCCTTCATATTACCAGTTGCTAAGTCATATAAAGGACATATTAAAGAAATAATATTAAATAATGCTAATTTCCCAAGCAGATGGTTATTTACGTCTGCCACAGAAACACCAAAGGCAAATGTGAGGGGAAGATGTCATCTGTCATAGCTGATAAAGGACAGGTAGAGTCACTTCAGCAGTGTTTTTAAATTGCTAAAGAATTTATCCTAAGAATTAGTTCTGCAGCTAGACAAGAATTATCAACTTCTAAATTAAGGAGGAAGAAATGAGAAAGAGATAGAATCTTAATATTAAGCTACTTTTGAAAGAAATGCAAGACTTCTTTTGAAGTCCAATCCAAAGTCTGCCCTCTAGGCTGTTTCATTCCACCTGGCTTTAGCCAGAGGATTCGCCTGGGATGTACTAGCTTTCCACTTTCCATGAAGTGGAAAGTTTCAGGAGTCTCCAAAAGGCCTTGAAATACAAGTTGCTTGAATCACCATAAGAAAGTGCTTGGAGTGACTTGTCTTCACTGTAAATGCCTAAACTGAGATAGGAGGAGTGAGGAATAAAGTCTGTGCAAACCTTGCTTGATATTGTGCAGAAACACAGCCACGAGTCTTCAGATGATTTCTTGTCATGGGATTACCAAAGTCTGTTATACTGTAGATGCAAAAAGAGTTGAAACAATCACCAAAAAGTGTATGACAAAATATTAGCCCCTTAGAACAGTCCTCTTCAACCTTATTTTCTTTTATTATTTTATGATTTTATTATCCTGAGAAATCTAACTTAATTTTAAAGTAACATCGATATTCAAAACCACTGTGGATTCTTCTCATAAACAGAAGGTTAAGCTGAGAATCAGAGCAACATTTCATTGAGAAAGGCCAAATGTGAAGAATTTGAGATTTAGAATAGCTGTGATAAAACTTTATTACATACATAAATATTTGGCTTGATTTCAAGAGTGAAAAGAACCCAGTAGTGTTGCATGTTTAAAAAATAATAGCATTTATTTAGGATGTGACTTCTTAATGAGATACTACTAAAAATCTTAGTTGCAGATATTGTTCTTTATTCTGGAAGGGACAAGCTGGGTGCTGCTGCTTTTTTACTTTGACCTTTAGATGTTACCCTAATTCACATGTTATTTAAAGAGCAGAGTAATTTATAATGGTAAAGTCGTCGGATTTATTTTGTATCTCTTTTTAAAGGAAACATACAACTTGAATTGTGTACTTCAGGCTTTTTTTTTTTTTTTTGAATTCTTATTTTTCTTCTCCGACAACATTCTTTTTGATTGCTTGGATGCCATATGGGATTATGGCCCTTTTATCTTTTATATAACTATCACCTGCAGGCAGTTGTATCTGAGTTCCTGATCCCTGATCGCAGCTTCTCCTAAACCTCTGTGAAACATCAAATAGATTTAACAAAGGGCCAAAGAAATGAATGATTTTTTGTTGCTATTACAGGATCTTGGTTGACTGTCCAGGTTATCACTTCACTCATAAATGAAAAATGTATTTATTGAGTTTTGTCTAGTCTCTTGGGCCAGTGCTCCTTATAGAGTAATAAATGTCCTCTGGATCAGACCACCATGGTGGACTTTCAATTGGAGATCATTGATTCCAGCAACTCTTTCAGGTTCCATAATCTCAGTTTAGCTGTAGTCATTTTCTTTATTTTGTTATATCCAGCAGCACACACTGTACCCTTGTGCTTTTCAAGCTGAACTCGACATGAACTCAGGGGTGATATCCTGCCTCTTCATGGTGGAATTCTATTCGAAATAGTGAAATTCTAGTAAATGTGAATTATTAACCATGTTGGGACTATCAAAGCTAATGTTCAGTTTTCTAAATTTCCTGCATTCTTCAGTCATTAATGAAAGAGGATGCAAGTGCTATCAAGATTACAATTTGTTATAACACTATAACATTGAGTATTTTTGGTTGACCACCTGACAGCTTTGTGAAACTGAGCAAGTTCAGGGTGAAGTGGTATCTTAACAATGGTTGTTTTACTAACAATATCAGTGTAACCACAACAGTGTTTAATTATCTCGTGCCAGGCATTTCCATTTCTGAGCCCAGAATTCTTGTTCCATAGCTTCGCAATGGCTTGGTGTGATCAGAGATGTGTTTTACCTCCTTTGGGCTATTCTCTGACATCCCTGCTCTGCTGTCTCAGTGGTCAAAGGATCAGAACCCGTATAACTGCAACTCTGTGTGACTCCTGGACATGGGCATGTATATGGTCCCATTTTTTACCAAAAATACCCCCATGAGAGATATTTTGAAACATAATAATTAACAAATATAGGCAATTTGAGATGCCTCTTGAAAGTATTAACTAAACTTGCCCATCCTGCTCATGAGTTATACCTGTTTGAGCTGCTTCTCTATTCCTTCTGTAAGGTGTGGCGTACTGTTTTAAAGTGCACAATCATGCAGTTTGCTTTGCCTCAAAATATTTGTCTTAAAATGCATCACAAACAGCAGCAGTTCACAATCTGCATGTCCAGCAGCTCAGACACCTCTGTGGAATCAGGACGGAGCTGATGTTAGATGAGTCCCCACTTCAGTGCCTGGTCCAACTGCTGCTGGCTTGCCTCCTCATCACACAAATCTATTTTGAGAATCATCAATTTTAGAAGTCTGGATGTCCCAGAGATGGTTGTGTTGAAGGGAAAATTTGATGTTAACAAAAAATATGCTTTTAAAATACTTTCCCATTGTATTTAATGTTGGAACATTCAGTGCTAGAGTAAAAATGAAAATAGATATATTATTCTTACCCTAATCCTTCCATATATTACAAGGATTTTGTTCCTTTTTCCACTTGTTCTTGGACTGTATTTATTAAACTATCTTAGCAAGGTACCACAATAAAACACTTTCCAGCTGACAATAATTTCTTTCTCAGTATTATTTGAGATTTTCTCTGATACGCAGAACCTTGACAAGACTATAACTGGATAATACTGGTGACATTTCATTCTTCATTTACTAAAAGAAATAGAACAGAAAGGGGGCCAAATAATGATTTTATCTTGTGTATTGAAAAAATATTTATCTTTGAATGAGAGGTTGTCTTGTGTGCCTTTCTGTTTAGTATGATCAGAAGAGTGAAGCATTTCTTTGTATTTTCCTTTACAAAGCATTCTTGTTTTCTTGTTTAGACCATTCTCTGTTGATTTGACATTAATCTTGGCTGGATTTATTCCAGTTTTAATGCTCTGTATCAAAGTAAGTGTCCTGGCTTGTTTGTTTTAAACCCCTGAGCATGTCCTTGGCAAGCTAGGTATTTCAAGAAACCAAAACACTTTCACACTGAGCAGTTTTGTTCAGTTAATGACAACTCTGTCTTTGCTCCCTCTTCTGAACCTTCACCAGACACTAAATATAAATTAGAGTCTTAACTGAAGTTTATAAAGTGGTGGTGACTGAAGGTAAGAGAAGTGCCTTTCTGAGTCCATCCTCTCTGTGTGTGTGCCTGGAGATCTGACTGCAATATAGAGTACTCGCTGGAACCGAAGAAACTTCACAAAACTTGTGTTACTGTTCCTCAAAATGATTGAAAAACATCCCTGATTTTTTTCTCAATTTGATTTAATGGGATATTACATTTCTTTGATATGCCTAATATTGTACTTTTTCCTCTGGAGAAATACAAACCCAGTTATTTCCTCTGATACTTTCTTTTTCAAAGCGCGAGTACTACAATGGATGCAAACCAGCTTTCTGTTGTAATTACTATCATAACTTTCTGGTTTGATTCACTTTGTAGCACTTTGATTCTAAATTTTGTGGGGAAAACCATCTTTTCCAACCTAAAATTTCTAAAATTTGATTTTGTGAAATGGCTGAAGTATTTATTTTAATGCCAGCAATAAATAGTCTTCATGTACTTTAGCCTACCATAATTCTTCCTGAAAACGAAAGTAAATGTACAACAAACCAGACTATACTGTGATTGTCTATAGTCATTAAAGAAAGTAAAATCAAAATTGAACCATTTTTAACAGCCCCACTGAATTATAGCTAGTGGTTGAGAATATTTCCCGGCGCAGAGACAAGACAGTGTTAATGTGTCTGTGTAAGCAATACTGTACATCTATCTGTCTGGATATATGATCATGAGCTGAAGATTGTTTATTGTCAAAGGCTGAGTGGCTAATAAATGCTGGCAATGGCTTGGATTCACTGGAATGCTGCACAGCTGCAGCATTAGTCAGACTTTCCCTTTTCTGAATTCTGTAATCCTTTCAATATTGCATTAAATATGTTTTCAATATTTATCTGGATAAAAATGTGCTGAATATTGCAACTGTTTCATTCTGATGTTTATCACATAGGAAATCTATATAAGGCAGAAGGTAACGATGTTTTTATCACTAAAACCTAATGCAGCTGCTTCTTGCTTTGCTTGCTCATTTGGAGGCTTGTGCTTGGGCTGTTTACAGCACTTGGTAAGCCTTTGTGATTGCTTGGAGGTGGAGGCATGTCAGAATTTCTGCAGCCAAATTTCAGGCCTTACTGCTTGGCTGAACTCACTGAACTGTCCCGTCACAAGAATCAGAGTTCCTATAGATTTCAGTGTCAGTAGAATTTAGCGGACGGATTTTGGAGTTGTTATACTTTGTAGTCCAAATCCTTGACAAGCCAGGAGTCAGAATAGTTTATCAATATGTCACTATTTTTTTATTAGTTTTCCTAAATGATTAGCTGGTCTATTGTTAGCTGATACATTGTCTCTCACAACTTTTTTTTTCAAACAATTTTTATCTATGAACCAGATTATTTGGATAACAGTGATTGCAATTAATGATGTGGGAGCAGGGAAATATGCTCTCCTTATGTTGTGGGTTCAGAATTAAGACAGGGAATCCAAACATATGCAGTTCAATTTAACCACATGGTCTAATGCAGTCCTGGCGATGCTAAGGATCACTGTGTCCATGTTTTTCCACCAGCAATTACTTTCCCAGCTGCTATTGAAAAAAAAAGAAAGCACACCAAATGGAATGGTCTGTAGGCACCAAAGATAACCCACTGCTGCTTGGGAGAATTGCTTTAGGCTTTATGATCTTAAAGGTCTTTTCCAACCTAGTTGATTCTATGATCCTATGATTAGCCTGACCTGGGAACAACTGGGCTTCGTAGGCATTAAGAATGGAGAAGGTCATTAAAAAATCATATTCAAATTCAAAGTATCTTTTGTACTTTTTTCACCAGCTATATTACTAACAGCTTGATCCATTAGCTGTAGGTCACTGATTCAAGCAGATTAACAGTAGCAGAAAGTGAAGGACGAACTACTGGTGTCTGTCTAACTACTTCTAGTGTTCGCCTTGCAGTTAAAGCTAATTTCAGTCACTTATTGGCAGTCACAGTGGCACCAGCAAGTGAGTGGGTCATGGAGACTAAACCATGCATTCATCCTGAATGGTCCCTTAAGTAAAAGGTGGGAGAGGGTTGGGGAAGCTTAAACAAAAGTTGCTCCCATTCCATGAAAATGTAGAAAGCCTTAGGAACCAGAACTGTTAACAACTTCTGGTGAGTAAAAAACCCTGCGCTTGAGTGAACTGCTGCAAGCATGCATTGAAATTGAGAAGCCTAGCGTTAAGATAAAACTTCTACATAATAATCTGGAACATAAACTTGCACTACTTTGTCCCATTATCTCTTTAAGATAAAGACTTTTCATCTAGTCTCTTGACGGTGACTCATTGGCATAACATTTTAAGTGATTCAAATAAACAGAAAAATGGAATACTGGTTTCTTTGTTCAAGAAGAAACTCACAAAAAGTGAAAAGGACAGACCTTGCTTGCTCTCTGTGTTTGGATATTGGCTTTCCAGTATTTTCAAGTACACAAAGCAGTTTCTCATCCCATGCCACTTTACAAAACATTGATAGCCAGTGTATATTGCCCATTCAGCCTGTGATGCAATGTGTCATATTTGGTCTTTATATCCAGAACAATGATTTATCTTGTAGTAATAGCTTAAAAAGAAATTAGCCCCATCTCATTACAGGCACTGCATATTTTTTCAGAGAAGAGTGACAGCTATAGAAGTATTGACAGTAAAGATGTATAGATATATTATTATATTCTTACTGAGTTGAAAGTCGTGGCACAGTCAGTCAAACACTTTTCTTGTCTGGCAGAAAACATTGCCTATCAGTTTTTCTGTGTTATGTGGTTTCTTTGTTTTCTTTTTCAAGATTGGTGTCAAGAAACGCAAAGTCCACGGAATGGAGAATATTAAATATCTGCCAAGTGAGCGCAGCTATGTGTGTTGGTAACTTCACCACACCACAGGATGCGTCTGATGAACTGAAAAGCTGAGAGATCATAATTATAAAAGTAAGGTACATTGAAACATTGAGTAATATGCATATTCCTCCCTTCTCCCCCTGGCAGGTCACCAATACTGTTGTCACAGTTGCAGTTGAGATAGCAGCTTTTACATCACTGTCCCCTCTGGTAACGTCACAAACCCCAATCCACATGGACTGTTTTGCTGCCATGTCACATTTATTTAATTGGTTTTCCACTGTCACACCACAGCTGCTTTTGATATTGCCCAATCAACATTTTTCTCACTCAGCAAACATGTTTTGCATTATGTTTTCCCCAGATCAACAGGCATTCCTTTTTCTATCAGATGAAACTTCCAGCCCTTAGTTTCAAGTGCTGTAGGCTCTTTTCTCTTAGTCCTTCTTGGTTTCTGGCTGCATAATATTTTTCCAGTCGAATATTGCTTCTGGCCTTTATTCAGAAGCTACCACTTGCAAATCACTGTGAGATATGTGAAATGAAGTTTAGGTTATTACTAAATATTGTAGCTCCCCTTACAGTATCTCTTCCCTTCCCCATACACAAATTTATGTGTTAATATTATAGAATCATAGAACCATAGAATAGAATATAAATCATTATCATTTGTTTATGGTCAAGGAAGCCCTGACCCCTCCTGGGATTTACAGTCCTTGCCCCAAACAGCCTGTTTTATTTGCACAATATGCTGCTTTTCTATCTGTGCTGCTATTGTATGGCTGTGTCAGCACACACTGACTGCATGCGAGTTTGGCAATAAGCAGCAGACAGGTAGGTGGCTCACTTGCCCCCTACCAGTGCTCAGCTTGCCCACAGCGGCACTTGCAGAAGTATGGCCCTGTGCTGGTGCTGTCCCTGGGATGGTCTATGGACCTGGGACAGAGCAGGTTGTATCCGCTGCCACCCCAGTGTGGGGCTGTGTGGGCACCCTTTGGAGACTATGGAATGTATAATCATAGAATGATTTTGGTTGATAGGGACCTTAAAACTCATCTAGTTTCAACCACTTGCTCTGGGCAGGGACACCTTCCACTAGACCAGTGTGCTCAAAGCCCCATTCAACCTGGCCTTGAGCACTTAAACAGCTCCCTGTGGAGTGTGATCCATTCTACTGTGGGACGTACTGTGAGATGGGCTCTACCACTGGTGGGATGGCTGCCTCCCTGCGCCCCATTGTGTGTTTGAGCAGATCATATTGCATGGCTTTGACCTTAGCTGAGGGGCCCACCAAAATTATTAAGTTATGGAAAAATGTTGCACAAGAATAACATGGAGGAATTGTACGACACACAAATGCTTTTATACAGAGATAGGTATCTGCAATTTTTTTGTTCAGTTTGGGGCCACTTTCACAGATACACAAAGCAGCTGGTCTGCACCTGGTTTGCATCCAAAAGGACCTTTACTCATGAATAAGTACATGACTAAAAATAACATTGCAGGTCTAATCTACTTACAGTCATAAAAACTTCAACTTCACTATGGTGCCCTGGAATAAGGGATGAAGTAATTTTGTCAAGTTTTAATGCAGAATTATTTTTTATTTGCGTTATTAAAAGTGAAGTTTAAGGCCAAGAACGTGCATAACCAAACATTGTTTGAGGGGTTGAAAACACAATTTTGTGTTTATTTTTCTGTCTGGAAGGTAGTTGATAATCCCAACAATCAGCATATAGTCTGGCTGTTGGACTTCTATCGGTAGCTGTTCTTATTGTCAATCTGGATCTTTAGTAACTAGATTCAAGTTACAATTTAGAAAACACAGAAGATATCGAACAGCAAAAAAAAGGTTCCATGAAAAGAAAACCATGAGGGTTAGATACCTCCTCCTAGATTTTTGTAGAGTCTTAGTTTTGTGATTGGATGTGTTCTGTTCTCTCTGAAAGATGGAAGCAACAAATTTGCCTTTTCACTGTAATTGGTTATTTAGTTCTTCAACTAGTCTATTTTCTGTGAGCATGGTCAGAAATGAAATATCTTTCTACTGCAGTCCACCTGCTTTATGTAAAACATAGATTGCAATTGTGCTATTTTTCTCTACCACTGTTACACAATCCTCAAAACCATCTCTTCCATCCTGGGTATGAGAAAGAAATCATGGCTACTTGCCAGTGCGCTTAAGCAGACTTCTTTAATAGGAAAACTACATTTTACTTAGGAGAATAACATCATGTGGCAGGGCTGTGGCAACAATAACACCTCTACTGCCAGAAAACACTTAGCCTGGGTGGCTCAGATGGCCCAAAATATTTAAGAGCATTTTTCTTATACTGTAAATTCCCTATGGTACATTATTTTCTACTGAAAGCTAATAACTACCCTGTCTGTAAAGCAACTGGTCTTAAGTTTATTAGCTTGCAAGACAGAGAAATAACAGACACATATCACTGACATTTAACAAAGATATCTTTCATGGGTTTCTGTATTTTTTCACATGCACCACACATTTCTCTTTAGTTGGAAAAACACATTTTGAACCACATTCTGAGTAACTTCTTACGAAGCAAAGCACATTTTCCAAAAAGTCCTTAGTGCTTCACAAAATACTGAGTCCCTTTTCAGAAGGTTCTGAAGGTTTTTGCGAGAGAAATAACATGTCGGCTTCCCTAGTGAAAGCTGTTTCACAGTTGCCGCAGCAGCTGTACTATTTTCCTTGGCATAATGGGAGAATATCATCCTATTCCTGCACTGAAGTGGAAACGATTGCACAAATGATTTTCATGTGAAAGTGGCTTCTTCAGGCAATATAAATCCCCATTCACACTTCTTTAAAAGTATATTATTAGTCTGTTTCTTTCAGTAGAGGAGTGGGTCACAGGAAGATGATGCATGTGATCACTCTAGAGCAAAGGTGTAGTGGCAGTATGTTCTGCTGGTTAATTAGAAGTTTCCACTATATGGATACATCTTGTGGGTGAGTGATGCACACAGAAGGTGGTCCAGTCAAACATGAATATTTTTGTCCTGGAAGGAGTCCACTTTCAGACAATATTTTTAGCCACAGAATAGTGAGACTTTAAGAACCTAAAAGCTACCCTTGACTCCTGTATTTTTAGCAGGCAAATCTGTACAAATTAACTGGTGCTCAGTGACACAGTACCTGTTATTGCTGGTTTGTCCTTCCAGTGACCGCATCCTCTTGAAATAACAGCAAGTCCCATGTGAACTGTCCAAGATCACAGTAAAGAGAAGGTCCTGCAGAATAAAAATTGAGAAAAATGGGTGGCATGCTTGGTAAAATTATTTCAATTTTAAACTGACCTCTACAATTTTTGGAATATGAATTTTGCTGTGAAAAGAAGAATTTGAAAAGATTGCACCTCCCAAGTGACTCAACTTTTGAGTTGAACCATGTGGAACTTCAAAAGCTGAAGCTGCAAGTTGTGAAAGTCCTCCTTGAGGGCCTGGGACTCTGCTGAAGTTGTGGCAAAATTTTGTTAGCTTAAATGAGAACAGGAACAAGACTGTGATTATTCTTTTTTAAAGTCCATGAAGAAGTCCAAGTACCAGTTGCCCTCACTAGTAATAAGAAAAATTCAACGGAGAACAATAGTTGTACATCCTGGGACGTCAATGCTAACAGCCCAAACTGCAGTCCCAAACTCTTAATAAGTTGAAAAGCAGAGGGACTAATTTTCCTTTGTGACCCAAGCGCACCAAAGTCTACACAGAAGCCTGCATGGGTGGTAAGTTAGAGGACAAGGAACTGAGATAAAAATGTTAAGGAATGATCCAAGCTCCATGCTAAAGAGAAGCTATGGTGTCTAGGGCTACAGAGAGGGAATGCTGGTGTTTTATAGTCCAACAGTTTCAAATGACTTACAAGGAACGTGAATATTTCTCTCTTTATTAGCTCACCTACTTAAAGGTGCACAAAGGCACAATGTTTTATTGTCACAGTGCCAGTGGGGCTTCAGCTGTGAGCTTATGAGATTGGTGTCTGTGCATGATCCACACAAAGAGTAGGCATTTGACAGAAAGCAAGCTGTTCCTCTTCATCACCCTCTTCTCCAAAACTTTGACATGACAAAATGTTAACTTTTTTTCTGCATGAGTGGCGATTGCTAATTTGGGTAGAAATTATTTGGCTACAATACTTGTGGAAAAAAACACAGAACATTGGGAAACATTTGCGGATAGTACAACCCTGGGTTTTGTTTGGACAGTTTCCCAGGCACTACAGAAATGGAAGCGTGATGCTTTTACATTTTGAATTTGAAATAAAATGGCATTTTTAGAGGTATTGCAAAGTACTACATTTAGAATCTAGCATTCAGGGTGCTTAAAAAAATTTGCTTGTCCCTTTCAACCTGCCACTAGGAGCAAAGACGGCAAACAGCAAAAAAGGCTTCCTAAGATGCAGTGAATATTCATGTAAGAAATCCAAACTAGGATTCCACATATGATTAACACGCTGAAGGTTTTCCAGGCAGCCTCATGGGAGGCAGCCTTATCAGATATACATGCCATCTACACATTCTTTAATTGCTGTCAGATAACTCAGCAGATCCAGTATTTCCTTTGGTTTGGAGTATTTTATGACTACACCAAATTCAGATTTTAAAGTATCTGGAGTCACAGGTTCTGTTTTATCTTAAAATCAGCAAGAAATATGGTAATGTAAATGTGGTGATGTTTTAATAAATAAACACTGCTGCTATTTACAGTATTTTATCATGGAATATGACCCTTAGATGTGTAGGAATTACTGTCTGAGAGAACCCAAGGGCAAATATTTACATATTTACAAATTACATATAAGGACAGGTTGAATGTTGAAAGCCTTTACATTGTTTTTCTGTGTAGAACAACAGTGACAAAATGGTGCCTGCAAAAAACAGTGGAATGTGTTCTCATGTCCGTACGTATCTTTTCCCCATCCACCTTGTTGCATTTATTTCAGTCAGTGGAGGGTATCTTTGTCTAGCACTTTGGACTCTTTTCCATCCAGCTCCTGACACTGTTGCAGGTGCTGACAGGAAGAGAAAAGGGATATTTGGATTACACCTCTGCCCACCTGTTTTTTTTCAATTTCGAAAGTATTTCTCTTTCTGTGGTTTTTCATGTGCTTTCAACAATACTCAGGGTCTATTGATCTAGCACAAAATGTAACCATTACTATATCCAGAATACTTGAAAATTACCATCCTGTGTTTCTTCTGTGTTCTATAGTCACTAAACAAACACAAAAAGACTTGCATCTTATGGCCAAGTCAAGCAGGAGTAAAGTGAACAAAGGTGTGACAGCTCAGAGGAGAAGGTGGCAAAAATAGCTTTAAATCTGGGGAGCTTCTTTCAAAAGCTGCATTGTTTAGTGTTCAGAGTAGATCTGTCTTTCCATCTCCTTCTGCTTGGAGAAAATGTTTGCATGGTAAACTGGAGACAATTTACAAGTCGTGGAGGTAAATTCGGGGCTTGCATTCAGCCCCTTATCTGTCTACATGTACTGTTCACATGTGATTAACATGTGCTGTTATAAGCATTGGTAAAGAGTCCTGTATGTGTGGCTGACCAGATAGTTCTGCTTTGAGTAGTATGCATCCTAGGCCAATATAAAAATAATTTAAAACTGCCACCAAATACAATGGTTTTCTGTAACAGAGAATGCAGTTTGTAGTTTGAAACTGCTGTACAAATGCAGAGACATGTATTTGTTGCAGGGTTTTCACATACCACCTGCAAGAGAAGAAAAAGACCAGATTTTTTAATGTTTCTCTATTTGTTTGGTTTAGTTTTTGTTTTGTTTTGTTTTGTTTTGTTTTAATTGTAGCATAGTCTTAAAATTCAGACTTCAAACTCTTACAAAAAAATAAAAAGAGGTCATAAATACCTTTTTCCTTTGCTTTTTCTTCATTTATCCCTTTTCAAAAGTAAGTTGATTTCTGATAAAATGCAACTAATGCTACATGTAGTCCATAAACAGAAGAATTATGGGCTTCAGTTTCAAAATTCTGGAGTTTTACATATTTATTCAGTTGAGTATCTTTAGTGTAATATATTTTTAATTCTTTTCTTTGGAATCCTAACATACAACCAAATCTACACCTCGAAGTTCAGCAATCTACTTCTATTCCTTTTCTATCCTCTAAAAAATCTAAATGGAATGTATCTGTAGCTGTTGCACAGTGGTGACTTGCAAGTATTCTTGCTACAAATAATGTGGTCTGGGTGAAAGACGTTTGAAGGTAAGCTGCTGGTTATGTACATTTATCATGTCCTCAGCCCCTAAAATGGCCCAAAATTCATGCAGTGCTGAATAAACAATATGTGCTTTGGCAAAGGGCTTTATGTTTGGAAAAGGCAAAGAGAGGATCCAAAGAATTTAGGTTTTCCATCTTTCTTTTACTCAGTGTTATTGAGCAGTAAGAATTTATGTGTTAAAAAAACCCAAACCTGTCTACTTGTTAGGGATCTATTTTTAACCAGTAGCAGGACAAAGAAAATTATGTGTGTTGCAGTAACATAACATTTACTTTGCAGGAACAGATAGCATGTTGTATTTTGTGGCACTGGAAGCACTTTAGACATATATTTATAGTCTACCGGTTATCAAGGTGCACATTTGGTTCCCCAAATTTTATCATTGCAGGAAAGTAATTAAATTTTTTTCCTAAAATTGGAGGACTTCAATATCCAGAGATTCCTGCCTTGACTGTTAAAGTTGCATAGGCTTATCAATATCCCAGCTGTGGTAGAAAGGTTAATAAAAATAAATAGTACAGTTATAAAGAACTTCTTTTTTTCCACAAAAGGGTGTTATAAATGGCATTATCACTATACCTGAAATTGCAATTTGCCCATTATGAAGGCATGAAACAATTTGGGACATTTTTTTCCCCTCACTATAGTAGTTTGTAAATGGAGTGACGCCATTAATGGAAGGGTTTATAAATGAGTGCTTATTATGTGACCAGATTGATTCAACTGGGATGAGTTCTCATTTATTTTAATTGATAACTTCAGTTCTTACCTGACAGAAGAAAATAATTAATAGACAGTGACAATTATTGGGAAACACACATTTAAAATGATACTTCCAGGGTTTTATATATGTGATAGAAATTTATAGCATGATAAATTATCTAGGGCAAATTTTTTGTTATATTTTTTCTTCACAGATTTCAAGAACAGTGAAAAGAAGTATATTATAGGAAAAATGCTGCTGACAGTGGGATTAATAACTTATGAATAAACTCTTTAGCCTCTAGTTAAATTGGACTGCTTTTGAACTTAATTATACGGATCCTGGTATATTAAACTTTAATATTAAAATTGTATTTTAACAACTAAAAATGTACTAATCACTTCATAACCTGTGCTTAAGCAGAAGTCATCTGTAAACATTGTTTATATATATATATATAATTTTATTTATATATTTGGTTCAGTTTACTATTGATTTAAAAGCCAAGTTGTTAATGTGAAAAGAAGAAAAAAACGTGTATTTTGGGGAGGTTTAAGGCTTTTTAGGCTTCTTTATTATTTGTATTTTGTCTGATGATAAACTAAGAATAACTATGAAATATGGGAAAACCTGTATTTTCCATATAATAAACTTTATTTAGAAGTCTTGCATAGGTTGTACCAAGATGAAATTATCCTAAGCTTTTCATGAGGATCACTAAGATGCAGTTTTTGAAAGGTTTCGTACAAAAGCAGAAGAGGAAAACAAACCCAGTAAACCTCTTAACTCCTGGGTTCCCTGTGTCCTCCTTCGCCAGATCTGTCTATTCTCATTTAGGTGGGCTTCATCCCAGGAAAGCAGTATGTCTCACCATAGATTTATAGACCAAGACATTAATGAGTGCTAACATTAGAAGTGCATTTAGACCTCTCCAGCATAGAATAACAGAGATTATAAAAGAAATAAATTTCAAAAACTGATAGTCATTTTTATGTCAGTAATAAAGTCAGTTATTTTTAGGAACATTTTAATACAGATATTTACAGTGTAAAGCTATTATAAATTTTAATGAATTATTGGTAAAAGCTGTTTATATCTTTTCTTGTGAAAAGCGTTCTCACCATAAATATATATATATGTTTATGCAAAGACATTTCAGAGGAATCATAAACTGGATAAAGTCTATGCTGAAGAAATTAGACTCTTCTTCCTGTCTTATAGTAAAAGATCACATCCCTTGAGGCTTTTTTTAAACAAATTCATCAACCCTTTGAGAGTGAAAGCTCTTGAAACAAAAGAACAACACTATAGACAACATTGAGTTTTTTAGGCCCTTTGCTGTTAGACCTTTCTTGATTTACTGCTGGACTAAACTCATTAACTACTGGTTCTGTAATAGTCTCCAGACCAGATTTTACAACTTCCACTTCAACTTCCATCTTCAGCTCAGTCTTTGACCTGCTGTCCTTGTTAAATCCTTACATGAGTGCTAGCATAGTTTCAGGTGGAATACTGAGGCCTCTGATCTGTTGGAGATGTGGTAAGTTTTGCATTATTTTATGCTTCTTATGTCATCCATAAGTTTTAATGCAAAACCTTAGAAACAACGGATTCATGTGAATGTAACAGTAATTCTATCAAAACTTCATATGAAAACAAATTCGTGCTTACCTTTTAAATAGCCTAATTTCTGTCATATGTGTCCTTTTTTAAAACATTGTAGCACCACATTCCTTGGCAATCAGCCTTTCTTCCACAGCACAAATTTTTCTTATACTTTCCTCCACCTATACTGCCTCATCAGTATAAATTAGCAGGATGATATTCTGTAAATTATATCTCAGAATGGCATTTGTATATAAGCAAATGGAAATGTAGTGGGAAAATGTTTATGGCATATTTAGATGAAATTGGTCAGCAAAAATAACTATAAGCAAAATCTCTGAATGTGGGTGACAATGATTTAGAGTCTATTTAAATTCATGTTTGTATTTTTAAGGGGATACATTGATATGTCCACTGAAAATCTGTTATTTTGAAAGTTATGAGTAGGTTTGCCTAATAGTCTAGCTTTAGGACTAAAATGTAGAAATGCTGTCTTATTTGTATTGAACAAACAACTGACACAAGAAAATTTATTCCTTAGTCATGAATTGTAAAAAGGAACAATGAACATTGTATATGAAATAACATCTTCTCCAAGAGAGAAAATATATGTGGAACTGGATTTGGACATATATTTTTTGTTGCAGCTCTATACTGTCTCTATACCTATCACTTCTCTCCTACCTGTCATATAGTGGAATGCATTCACTGTCTGTCCTAGAGTTGTGCATGGTTTTTGCTTTGTGCAAAGGGCTTTACACTCCAAATGAAGCCACCATAGAACAGTAAAATACCAGATAAATGGGAGAGTAGAAAATTAAGAACAGGAGGTAAAGTAAATAAAAATAAAAAGCCAGAACTCCAGCTGCTGGAAATTAGTGTAGTCCTATTGAAGCCTATGCAATTATACTAATTGAGCAATTGGTTCATTACATTTATTTATTTTGCTCTTTATTCCTTCCCTTCATTGGAGCTTTGAATTAGCTGAGCTAAATTGACATCAGCTGAAGAGCAGTTCTAACGTGCATCCTGTTACGTAGCAAACTGGTATCTGTAAGGAGATGAAAGGGGCAAAGTGGGTAGCTTCTGAGGTCTTTGAAGGAAGAATCACCATCTATATAGATCATAATTGTGCTCAAGTACATATTCTCATTTTTACTTTGTTTTTTTTCTCCTTTTTTCCTCAGCACAGGTTACCCTAATGGGGAGTCTCACTGTTGGTGTGGGTACATTGGGCTGCACCAGACCTTCGGGGATGGCAAGCAAGCCATCAAATGAGGTAGCAGTAGCTATGGTGAGGTCATAGCCACACTACAGAAAAACACAAAAATTGAGTGCTCCTCCCTTCCCCTTGTTTTCCAGCCTGTCCTCAACCCTTTTTGCAGCGAGCCTGAAAGCAGGTCTCAAATGTACACCACTATGTTTGCAGTGTGGGTAATGAGTGGAGCACGTCTCAACTATGTTGTCAGATCATCAAGAGAGTAAGGGAGATGCACGCAGAGGGAACACATGGTGTGGGGTGGCAGCTGAGTAAATCATCACAATAGTGGCAGAAGAAAGACGGGAGTAGGACTGCAAAATTACAGTTCGTAATGAATGCATGTTTTGACTGATTTGGGATTTTTTTATGGCAACTCTTTTAATTTGGAAAGCAAAATCTATCTTTTTTACTTAGCTTCATTAATAATTGATGACTGTTTTGAAATTGATTTTCAATACAAAAGACATTTCTAATCCAGATTCTATTTCCTATAGTTGTTATACATTAAATCTCTCCTGAATCAAAGATTTGCTCCATTGTTCATTCAATGCTTAAAATCTATCTATATAGGCTTGTACATCATTACCTGGAAATACATTAAAAGAACTTTAATTTGTGAATTTCTCTGAAGCAAGGAGTGCTAACACTAAGTGGATTTGCAGTTCTATCATCTGCCTTTTGCATTATGGTACAGTCTTTAAATACATGTTCACACATAATCTAGGCAGTTTCCTGCTATTTCTCCTTTCTTTTCATTATTCACTGCAGAGCCCTTTTGTGTCTTTAAGGATTGATTTAAATATGGAATTATACATTTACTTTTGGTCTCATTTAAGATAGTCATCAAGGTACCAGCTAGATACCTGGAGAATATTAAGGCATTTATCTCCTTAGACATACATGGCTACTATTTCCATCTTACAGAGAGACAACTATAAGAGAGGGGGACAGCTGTTTAAAATTACATCAATGCAGATTTAACCTGGTCAAAAAAAAAGGCTTAAGAGGGCAGGGTATTGATCTTCATCCCCTGGGATGAAAATCTATTTGGGGGTGCCTTTTTTTTAATGGAAAAAAAAGAACTCAGTGTGAACAAAATGCCAGTATGTGTGAATGTAACATTTTCATTTTGCATTACTATGAGGGATTTGACTATGAAGAACTTTTACGTAGATGTTAGCCATCTGAGCTGCAAAGCTGCCCTTTCTAAAACAGAGTATCAAGGGATGTAGCTGTTTTGGAGGTTGGTCATGAGATGAAGGAGCTCATCACCCTCCTGCAGATGAACACTAGAAATTACAAACTGAGGTCACAGGCCCATGAGCTCAGAGCTTTTTTCAAATCCACATGAAATTTCACAGTACAAGGGGAAGTCACTTTGGTGACCTGTTGGCTCCCTCCATGCTGAATATTAAAAGGATTACTGCAGACAGTGGAGTTTTTGAACTTGAAATAATTTTGTGTGACATGAAGTACAGGACAACTCAGATATAAAGAACTATTTTAACTACTAAAATAGAACACGTTACCATTAAAATATGTCTTCAGGTGGTGTGTTGTAATGGCCTTTACTTGATATCCAAAGCCTAATTCAAAATACACTATCAAGTCAAAACCCAGCAAAATGAATTATAATGAAGAATTCTATAAAAGTAGAGCAATATAATTTCCATTGCTAGTTTAACTGCATGATCGTATGGTTCTTTTTGACTCTTCAGACACTTGATTAAGTAGGTAACAAACAGGTATTTATTTTAATCAACAAACTTCTAAATTTGAAGAAGAAAACTGGATACCCTGTTATGGTAATGAATGCTATTTAGTGAAATTTCTATTCATGTTGAAATATAAATTGTAAACATCCCTCTTTACTGGTTCTCTCAAGATTTTCTGTTCCAAATGGTCTTCTCATGTTACTCAACCTACCACATTTCTGTGAAGAGATTAGTTTTGAAAATCATATTGCTGGTAGAGAATTTTTTTTTCATTACTCGTTCTGAATTCATTAGTAATATTGGTAGAATTACACTCAAGTACTTTTCCTCCATGAAAAAGCAAAGAGATTTTTAACACATATTCTTCTCCTGTGATGAGTATCCTTTGCAGATTACCCATCTGATAGTTTAAATTTATATAGCAACAAATAGTAGCTATCATATGTGATGATTACCAAGATAACCTACCAACAGCTAAGGTAAAAAAAGAGTGCCTTAATTAATGAAATATGTAAACAAAACACTGAGCTTTATTTTGAACATATGGATCCCATTCACGTTATTTTCCCATACAGTTGGAAACTATAATTGTATCTAATGTGTGCTAATGAGAAAGAAACTCATTCTCTAGCTGTAAAACAGGTGGAGCCATGGGGTTTTTTATACACCTGTGGCATAAAACAGAGAGGAGAGGGGTGTGGTGGTCAAAGCCTAAGGCTTTGGTAAGGAATGGAGTGAGAGGCAGAGCAAAAAGGTGAGGGAAGGATCCCAGGAGAGAGTTTGGGAAAGAAAAGTGAAAGCTGTTATCTGATTATTACTGGTGTATGTGTCATTTTACTACAAAGCCTTTTGGCAGTTACTGGTGATTTTTCATGAAGGACTGGTGGCTGTGATCAATGAGAGTCTTGTGCTTCCGTAGATTTTCTTTCTTAGCAATGCAGTATGACAAAACAGAAATGTTTCTGTCAGCTACAATAGAGGTTCATTTTCATCCAATGCAAAGATCTGCAACTCTTATTTCTTGCAGCCAATTCCCTAATTGCTAACATGCTTCAGTAGCTGTGTGTAGTGTGCCAAAATGAAACCGTACCTGCGACCTGAAAGAGATAAAATGTGAGCAAATGTATGAAGTAAAACTTCAGGAATTCTAGTAAAACCAGGTGAAAACTAAGAAAAGATGAAATAAAAACTGACATGAAATCATGCCTAAACCTCAAACAGAACCTGAAAATATATTTGCTCTCTCTCTCAAAAACAGATATGCGGAAGAACCTGGTGTGACTCCCCTCTTACTAGCTCTGTTATTTTCCAATCAAAATCACAAGTACCTGGTCTGACTCAACCTGGGAATTGGGAAAGTTCTTGTGAAGATTTTCTTAATTCCCTTACGTGGTATAGGTCAGATCATGTTCTCAGACTTACTGTTTTCTTTTATGGCTCTAGCGAAATATGTTTTTCCTATTCAACATGTTGGTAACTGTTCTTGCTGTCTTTTATAACTGTCCAGTCTTTTCTTGAATGCTAATAAATTCTTAGCTTTGATGCTATCTTGCTGCAAAGAAAGGCTATTTATGCACTACATTAAGAGTTTACTTTTGTCCGTAAAGCTACATAATAAGGGCAGGCTAATAAATATTTCTATCCAGAATAGATTGACCTTTAAAAAAAAGGAAAAATGTTATTACTGGGTTTTCAGTTGTTTTTTTCTCTTTTACAACTTTTAGGAAAATAGCTAAGAAAAAAGTTATGGAAACACATAAGGGAATTGTTTAGGAAATTTTATACCATGAACTGTGTTTTTGATGTATCCATCTCAAAGCACATAAAAAAGAAGGTTTATTAGTAAGTGTTGATATTTGAATCTCTAATTCCTGTTTGTTTCTTTGCCTGTCTCCTCTTGGTGCCCGTGCTGCCCCTGTAACTTGATTTGTGAACCATGTAACTTCCCTGGACAGGGGTTAGAAGAGCAATGCTACATTAGCCTTGATTACCTCCCTCCAGCTTGTGGGAAACAGTTTAGTTAAACTTTTTGCTATTTCATCTTGGAGCAGACCAGTGTAGGAGTACCCTTTGGTACTGACAACATAGTAAAATGTACCTATCTCTGCAATGAAACATAGCAGTTACATAAGAAAGGAAGATGTCGTATGAATACAGTATAAAGTCCAAATTACTGAAATTATGTTATCTCCTTCAAAAAAAGTGAATGTATTATTGAATAGCTTTTGCATATTTTTTAAGAATTAGACCTCACATTTCCTAATTTTTACCTGTATTGTACTCTAAATTCCCTTGAATGCTAAAATACAGTTACTAACGTGAACACAGGCAGCTTTCGTATTTGCTTATATGATTTTTACCATCATCACATTAATGAAGAAGCTGCAGAATTAGTTGAGTCCTGAGGGAAGCTGTCTCTGTGACAGATACCATAGTTGTTTCCATGGTGCAAAGATAGTCGTATACCAAAATACAGCATGTCTCCTGAGAGAGGTTTCTACTACTGTAGCTGATTGCATGAAGCAACAAAAAGGTTGGATAATTTCAGAGCTGTATTTTTCGCATTAATGACGTTTGGCAACAATATATGCTTCAGAAAATTTTATACAAGGTAAAATCTAGCTGCTGAGTTCTGCCTTTCTATCTGATGTAAACATATTTATCCAATGGATTAATTATTTATAGTCTGGCCTTTCTATAAAACTACTGTTGTATTTCTATTTACTGGTTTTAAAATACTGTCTATGTGGGTGGGCAAAATGATATTGCAGTGCTTACCTCCCATGCCAGCTGGCCACCTTAATGTCTGACTGTGTGTGTTCAACTTTGTTCAGTTGCCACAAGACATGAAGCAGGGCTGTGACCCCAGTGATACTCCTGCTTGTAAATGTAAGCTCAGCTATAAAAATTGCTGTGATTCCATCAACAGTAATGCTGCTGCAATGTTTTCTGAACTCCTCTGTTTGCTGAACCTAGTAGAAATAAGACTTTTCACATCTAGAAGAGTAAAATGTAATTGGAATGGGACCAAAAATTGTTGTAGTTAGACTTGAATGGAAAGATTATTAAATACATTTTGCTTATAGTCTACCAAAACAGATCACAACTACTGCTAAGTCATGTTCTTTTTCAAGATCTCCTTTCCGGTTTCAAATGCTTGGGTTGGAGGTACAGAGAAATACAGAGGTTTGGGGGTTTCTCTTGCTTGATGAGATATTCTACCTTAGGCTTCTGCTCAAATTCTGCCAGTCAGGAAGGACAAATACTATGATGCGTCTAAGCACATCATAACATTAAGTGCTAAAGTGGTGTTTCAAGGAATTGTTTTACTGGTGTTATCTCCATGTTTCTATGATGGCTTGGAGATTGCCATTATAAATTATGCCTTGTTTTCAGCAGCAACATAATTCTCTAGAGGGTACATCAGGTACAAGAACTAAAAGACAGAAAACTGAACTGGCTTTCTAAAGAACTGGCACTGCACACATGACTTGTGTGGATACCCTGGTATTGGGCACTAGCAGGGCTAGTTGGACTTTTCATACAACCTTAAGTGAATATATTTTATGAAGAGTGAAGTAATATTGACTAGTGGAAGTACAGCATTTTGTGACCAGATATTAGTGAGAACTGTAAAGAGGGAGAGAGATGAACAACACATTGGCAAGTGTTTTCAAGCACTGATATTCTTCAGATATTCAGCAATCTACTTTTGTTTTCCCAGGGAACATGAACTCAATGGTCAGCACTTCTCAGAGTCCTCAGGATGGTTCCCACCAACAGGGAAAGTGAGGACCTTAGTGTTGCCACACTTGTTCCTACTACTTTGGCCACCCAGAGAAGATCTCCAGCAGCAGAACTGGGAAACCAGCAGAAAGCAGAGGCAGGAGGAGTTACAGGAAGCATGGGGTAAAATTGGAAGAGGTACCAGCAGCAAAACCTTTCTCTGCTTCTGGTGGCACTTGCACAGGATGAGACATCCAAAAGGACTTCATAATACCCTGCTAAAATAAAAGCTGAATTAACCTAGTGTGTTTTAAAAATTAAAAATGTGACAACAGGCTGTAAGAATTCATTTGCAAAAGCATTTCTTGTTTTCTCCTTCCCTCTTCCCTTTTTTCTTTTCTACCACCACAGAAGTGAAAGGCATGGCAGAAACTTGAACTTGCCTTACTGTAAGACTAGCCTTTGATTTCAGCATCACTTTCTGCTGCAAGTTGCTCCTGATGAACTCACTGCATGCCAGGAACTGGCCTCTCATGTGAGTGATGGGATTGCAGGATAGGTGCTTTGGAAACATTAATGTTGTTTACAAAACTTCTTGCTTATCTCTGCTAGTCTTGTGAGTCAGCTATACTTAAATGGGTCTGACTGGTGACTCCAGTCCAAAACTATTTCTGTGTGTCTTATTCCAAATAAAATAGGCAGCAGGCATAATGCATTTCTCTCTGGAAATAATACACAATTAAAAAAAAAAAAAAAAAAGAACAACAACTAGAAACAAGATCTTGATCTTGAAGTGTGAAGAAGATTGACAAAATAATCTGGAGCCAGGAAAGATATGCTTATGTAAAAAAAAGAATCATAGAGTATTTTAAAACTAACTTGAGGGTTCCTTGAGTGCAAAATAATGATATTTACTAAAGAGACATTTCACATTGTTTTGGATGTGCATTTGATTCTCTGGCTTTGCTGTATTACGTAAAAGTAACCTTTCTGTTCCATCCTTCCATAAAGGCCATCAGATGTGACGTAAGGTAATAGAGCTAGTTCCACTGACTTCAGGGAACTGAGTCAAGGGATTGAATCCACTCCTTAAAGGTGTTCAGGAGATGATTATGCCCCCTAAAGTTATGCTAATTCAAGACTGGTGTACCAAATGAAGAATATTTATTTTCTTTCAATTTTCCTCACTTAAATGCAAGCCACACAAAATTTATAAACAGAATTACTGATCCTTCCCATTAAATATAGTTTTTGCATACATCATTACAGAATTCCTGTTCTTGTTAGAATTTTTTTTTAACAGATGCTTTTTTCTTTTTTTTTTTTTTTTCCTAGAATCGGTGGAGAAGTTTCCCTTCTCTATTGTTTTCTAAGAAGCAAGGAGTGTACAATGCACAGCGTAACAGGTATTCCTAGTTTTTATGCACGTAAATGATACAGCAAATTGTTAAATGGTTAAAGAATATTTCTGAGGAAGCCTTGATATTGGGGAGCCACTATATCTGTTCTTTATATGTCTAAATCTGCTTGTTATAAATGTGTAAAAGAGCATTATCTTATGCATGTGTGTACTGATTTCTTTGCACAGTCATGTACAAATTCTACCAGGACATTTAAAAATGCACATAACATTTGGAAAGTAACAAAACTCCCGTCCTGAGGGGGTCCATTACTGTTTCTTTTTTGCAGGAGTAACAGCAGGCAAAAATCCAGGTCTTTCTCTAAAGTTGCAGTCAATGTCTCAGGGTAGTGTAGGAAATACTGTGAAGTTTACTCAACTGGGTTTTCCTACCTTCTGTGCATGTTCTGGTGCTTGCCTTATTGTTACGGTGTTTTCTCTTTCCCCTTCTTGGGGAGAACACGAGACCCATCCTGACTAGGTGAGATAACCCCTCATCCCTACTTTGTGTCCCCCTTTCCCCTGCCCATTCCATCTCACCTTGCATTGCAGTGCAGACTGCCACACGTTCAACCTGCAGGCAATTCGGTTTGTGTCAGTTCAGTGTCAGATTCAGACAATCAGCATGTGACATTCCTCCGGTGTTTGTGGATTGATGGTGACTAGCTAATGCTGTTGTAATGTATTTCTCATCTGTTGGTCTTTCCAGGCTGTTCAGGGTTTAGGTCCTGATCTCAATTAGTTGCAGTGATTCTAAATATTCAGAGCTGGAGGAAGATTACTGTGGTATCAGAGATAGGGGCAGCTTTTGGATGGGAGCTCAGGTCTCATGGGGGTGTTGTGCATGTCTTTGAACTCCTGTTTGACATTAGACATGTAACAGTGGATGAATGCAATGCAGCAAATAAGTTTTAAAAAGCATGATTTTTGCTGTTATTTTAGTTCGAATCATTTGAAGTTTCAAATCAAGGTCACTGACTTGTGACCACTGAATACAGACATGGCACAAGAGAAGCAAACACACTTAATCTGGTATTACCACACTTTAAAATGTGGTTTTCAACACCTAGAACTACATTATGCTTCAGTGAAATTTTACCATTGACTTCCAGAACCAAAGCTCTATGCAGCTTCAGTGGGTCCAGAATCTCCTCTATGCTTCAGATTAGAATGCTTATCCTATACACTTTTGGAGACACAGTGCTCCTTTCCCTGCTTGAAGTCTGGCTGTTTTCTTTCACTAAGATTTTGGCGTGAATTAATTGTATTATCTCACTATTGAGAAATTTAAAAACAGCAAATAGACACATTTAACTGTGTTGTTTCATAATGCTGTCACTGGTCTCTTATTACATTTTTGATTTCTTGTACATGCAGACGGGAACTGCCTGACAGGAGTACTGAGGAAACAAAATATCAACTAATTGAACATGAATTTCAGGGAAGCCTCTGCTTGTATTTCTTGACATAAACTGTTCCTCACAGTTTAGTCTTACTGCATTCTGCTGCTGAGTGATGATCAGCCACTGATTGTGGCTGGTAAAGTGAGTCTTTTGTCTGTGAGGTTTTAAAACACCTTTGAAATCTTTTGAGAAAAAGAGATCAGCGAGTTAGTATGAATATATTCAGGCATTCGAAAAGAAATGTGACATGGAGTTTCACTACTGTTAACATGTATTCACGTGAATAAAATACCTAAATTGGTAACTATTTGAGTATAGCAGAAATTATAATGAAAGAAAATAGGATCTTTACTGTTTTCTTAGATTATAAATATAGCACTTGGTGTTGGACTGAAGGAGATATGTTCTTAAAGAGATTAAGGAAATATATGTCCCACCAGAGATTGCAGAGAATCAAGCATTTCATTCTGGACCTCACAAGTATTGTAAAATTACAGATTTAATAAACAAACCATTTTACGTCTCTGTAAGGAACTTAGAGGGGATTTTGAAAGTCAAACACTGAGGACCCTTGCTTTGACTGTGGTGGTAAAAGTAACATCTGCCTCAGACTTTTTAACAACAGACTGTTCAGATCATTCTTTTCAACTATGGTAGAAAACTTGACAGACATAATCCATCCTACCCCTCGTTTCTACACTTATATCTCCCAGCTGAAGTAAACCTTGCATCAAAGCACTCTTATCAAGGAGATTCAGATTTAATTTTACCTTTCTTTTTCAGATGTTCAGTTTATTACATAACTTTTGTGGTTTCCTAATTAAAGCGATAACACAGACATAAAAGGAAACCAATCATTTTGATCATTTTGTTGGTCACATCCCTGGGATGCCACAAAATATTTTTCTTTCCTCCAAACCTGAGACAAAAAGACCTGGATGAAATTTCTGCCGCACTCATATACGTTTACCAGTACAGACTGCTACCCACAAGTAGGTTATCCCAGTGATGCCAATGCATGTGCTACTTCTTAAGAAGAGTCCCCAAACAACCACACACAAGAGCATTTAGCCTTGGGATGGGGAGTAGGCATGAGACCTTAGGAATCTCTTTCTTTTAAAAACACATTATTATATGTCCATGAAAACATTAGGTTGGGTTAAAGGCAAATACAGAGAAAAAGAAAAGGAGCCAAGGATCTTCATTTCAGCTTCCATCAGCGAGGCTCCTCCCTCTTCCATTGCTCTGTTTCTTTGTCTCCTCTTGGGCATACAGCTCTGCCTCATGTTAACTCACCACCAGGGACCTATTGATTCTTTCAGGTTTGCTGATATCCTTGGTGCCAGCATATTTTTTCAGTGATTGTATGATTCTTAATGGTTCATAAAATGTTTCAGGCACATTAGCTTCATTTCATGCTTTTTTTCAGTTTAAAATTTCACATAGGTACTTGATTAAAGATTTTGAGTTCATGGTTGCAAGAGTTTTGTGAAAGCTCTGCTCTACAAGATTTATTTCCTTGACGAAAGTTTAAAGGGAAGTCTCAGACAAGGCACTCAAAAAACCAACGCCAAACAAGGAAAAGATAGAAACAGCTTGAGGCACATTGAAAACTTTGTTTTGGTATGGAGAGATAATAAACAATAGCTTTCAGGGTCTTTATCATGATGTATTGTCTGTATTTCAACACATGGTCTTTGTAAAGCGGACAAAACTGGTTTTATTAAAACATCAATGACAACGAAAAATGCATTTCCCCAAATCTTCTCTCCTCCTAATCAGAATTTATTTTGCCTGGCAGGTGTAGCCCGTTTACCGCAACAAAAGGTGAAAGTTTTGATGCTGTAATTGTGGAATCTCAGGGAGACAATACTCAGCTGATCACTCAGTTCTCCTCTGTGAAAGTTTGTGAACCCTTCGTCGCAATCTTTCCCAGTAGTTTTCCAGATTTCTTACCACATCCGCAACTTTATTTAGCATTACGGTGTCTCACTACCCTTTCTCATGTGGAAAATATTTAATCCATCAAAAAGGGGTGAAACAAAAGGTTTCTTTGGTGACTACGATGTCCCTTGAAGTTTCAACACTTGGAGTATGTGCTTACAAACTTTTGAAACTCGGTTTTGATCCAGAGAGACACATGCCTATGCAATGTGTCCATTTTGATTTATTAGAGAGAGAGGCAAATACTCCAAAAAGGTCTCTGATATTTGATGTAGTTGATGAAATATTTATTTCAGTGCCCAAAGTTGTTAGTGATATTGTTTCCAAGTTCCAGGGTATATATTTAGTGAGACATCAAGAATTTGGTCCAGGAAAGTGATTGATTAATTATGGCCCTAAAGTAATCATAAAATCCACCGTAGGAGATAATTTAAACTGGAATCACAAAAGACCCTTCACAGCCAGCAAGAGATTATCTACAGATGCATAAGTTAAAGGGCCAATGAGGGTGAACCTTTTTTAATACAGTTCCTGTCTGGAATTTAGGTTCTGTGTACCATTTTCTGATATTAAAATCTCTATTAAAAGACCTCTGTAACATGTACACTCTCTCTGTAACATGTACACTCTCTCTTCTCAAGAACTTGAACCTAGTGATGTTGCGGTGTCTGGCCTAGCAAATGGTTAGTGTGTTCACCCAGAAGGCAGAAATGCCATTCTGTGTTGGACTGCTGCCTTCTACCCAAGGAGCAACCAAGCTCCTGGTGCTTATCCCTGTGTTCCCTGATTGCTGCCTCTCACAGAACGAGTTTCATGGATCCCCTCTTTGCTGACCCAGTAGCTGCTGCTGTAACAGCCGTACCTTGTCCTCTTCCTCCTCCTGTCTCTTAGTCCAAATGGGAAGCACAGGCAGCCGTAGTAGTTTATTTCCATTCCTCCACACTCTTTCAGCTGATGGAATTCCTGTCATTTTTATTCAGTCCCCTCCAGTTTCTTGGGTTGACAGTTATTGCAGCCATCCATACTTAGTATGCTGGAACTGTTCCCCTTTTCATTAGGCTTATGTCCAGCTCTCATAACAAAAGGCGGGTGATCTGCACACTAATATTTTACCTCATTCAGGCTCCCTTGTTCCCTCTAACTCCACACTTCTCTGTAAGAAGAAGCTGAGTACAAGCCATCATTTTTCCACTCCGCCTGTGAGCCTATAAACATATGTTGGTTTCTGTCATAGGAATTTGAAAGCTTCTTTGAAAAACAAAGTGTTAGCTTTTTTACATCAAAACTATTAAAACAGATGATACCTGGTTTTCTTGCAAAGTCTTGTAATTTGCTGGCAAATTTTAATGTATTACCTGGTTGAGAAAACGGACAGTGGTTCCATTGAAATGCCTACAGCTGCCTAGCCACAGGATCACTTACTCTGTAGATGTATGAATCCTTCCTGTCCACTGTCATCTTTTCAACTTCAACCTACTGTTCTCCTGCTATTACATCCACTGTATTTCCTGAACATGTCAAGTCTTTTTCCAGTCCTTTCCATAGCCCCTTCAGCAAACTGATTTCACATTTACTGCATTAATTCTTAAGTGCTTCCATGCCTCCTGCACACATGTAAGCGAATGATTGCACCCCAAAGATGCATATATGCCAAAGCAAGCCTAGAAGAAATGGGTATATAAGTTTAAGCTGGATGCTTACTTCACCATCTGGGTGAAATGGCTTGTCTGCTAGGACTGTTGAGCATGTCTGCCTCTTGTTCACTTCAAAATGAACTCCTTTTGCTCATTAGTCAGACTCAAAAGGCAGCTTACAGTTCAGAGGGAGTGAAATGTGCTCATACAGTTTTCTCGTTCTCATGGTATCCCAGAATCCCTGACTGGAGAAAACTGAGTATTCTTTCAGATATCTCCCAGGTTATTCTAAACAGTTAATGCAAAGCCACAAAGAAAAATTTTGTTGTGACTTAAGAGGGTTTGATAGTAATCTGACAAAACCTTTATTATTTTCTCCTACTGTATTGCCAGTAATGAAGTTGGCCTGTTTTGTTGGTAGTCTTTCTTGAGGACCTCTTCAAGGACAGATTTCTAGGCAGAAAGGCTTTCAGAAGCCTATATTCTTGCTGTACTGTGGCTTCCAAAGGTGCTGACTAAAATGATGAAAGGTGAACTAGACATAAGATCGCTGAGGGTTTTGTGTTGGCCATCCAGAGAGTGGTATCACTTGATACCGCAGTTCCTCACAGTTGCTGGGGAAGTCAGGACCAAATGATTTACACAGCAGAGAGGAGGGCTCAACCTGGCAAAGGGTAAGGATCTGCCTCTGAAAAATGCTGGTGTAGCATTTTATGCTACATCCCATGCTCTTAGTTCTTAATTTCATGCTTTCACACTTTTATTTTTGGAGCTGGAGGGGAGTATCCAGTGGTCTTGGGATAATATTTTCTTTATGCAAATTTCCTTCCATGCAGAATGTTAAATGCCATTGGCATTAACAGACAAGAGTTAAGATTTCGTATTAAATATAAAGCTCTGACAGAGCATACATTATGGTCTACTGCGTTTATAAGATAAATGAACTTACTCTTAATAGCATTTAAATTTAAAAGTTGTGGATTCCAGGCATGCTAGTTCCTTCCATGGTGTCTGCTTAGAAACAACCATGTAGTAGCAGTTAGCTTTCTTCACAAGATACTGTAGTAACAGGTATTTTGGTGCCAGGCTGTTTCACCTTATTGGATTTCAACTTGAAACTAGTGTTTGTTATTGCCCTAAAAAAATGCAATTATTTGTTACCATAACCAAAATTAATTCCCCTCAAACAGTAGCTGCCAGCTGGTACTGGGTTTTAAAACTCTTATAAATTGATATTTGCAATCATTTGGGCAAAAACCCAGGAGAGTCTTATTTTTGTTACATGCTACTCTTTTTTGCGGGAATTCATATGGATGCATTCCATCTCCAGTAAAAAGTTATATTATGCTGCAGGTGTACAGCACACACAACCAATAAAATAAAAATCAAAGCCTTATAGGTTTCAGGCTTTGTGCAGTTTTCATAGCTTATGGTGTTGTCAGGGAGGGTATGCTTTAAACCAGCATTAGGTAAGATTTCCTGTTCACTTCTGTCATGGGTTCAGCAGTAGTAGCCATTTGTCTCCTTCTTAGTAGCTGGTGCAGTGCTGTGGTTTTGACTTTCGTCCTGGGAACAGTGCTGATAACACTGATGTTTTCAGTTACTGCTTAGAATGTTTGGTCTGACCAAGGACTTTCTGAGCATCATGCTCTGCCAGGGAGGAGGGGAAGCCGGGAGGAAGTAGAGACAGGACACCTGACCCAAACTGACAAAAGAGGTATTCCATACCACAGCACATCATGCCCTGGATGTAAAAATGAGGGGCTGGGACCCAGAAGAGGGGGGGTTCACTGGTGGGTCAGGCTTGGTATCGGGTGGTGAGCGGTTGTACTCTCTTTCCTTGTATTTCCCTTGTCATTATTATTATTGGTGGTAGCAGTAGTGGTTTGTGTTATAACTTAGTTACTGAACTGTTCTTATCTCAACCTGTGGGAGTTGCATTCTTTCGATTCTCCTTCCCATCCCTCCCGGAGTGGGAAGAGGAAGAAGGGGAGAGTAAGTGAGCGAACTGCATGAAGGACTTAAACCATGACAACTTGCATGGGAAGAAGTGACCAGTTTTAGCTGAGGAAGACAGAAAATCCCTTCTCCCATTGCCTGCCTCCCCCATCCTTTCCCTTCTGTCCCACAGAGAAAGGTGCTACTTCGCTGAGCACATGAGAGCGTGATGGGAGTCAAATGAACGGCCTCATCTCCAGCACATCCAGCCAGGTCCCACGCAGAAATAAATCTCTGCACAAGAAGCAGTTACTGACCATCAGTCCTGGAGTTTCCTGAAAGGCCAAGGATGTGATTGCAACTAGCCTCGCCCTAGGAAAGGTCTGAGCTCAGTTTCTGTGGAAAATTACTGCTATCTGAATACTTCCTAGCTCCTGAGTTAAGATAGTGAAAAAGGGCTCTTCATTTTCAGTTCCTTGTCTTGAGAGGAAGGGCGTTGGGTTTGTGATTTTTTATTTTCTGTACTCATTTCACCACTCCTCCCTCTTCTCAATTTCCACACTGAATACCAGCAGAGATGCAGGCATTAGCTTTCAACAACTTTATTAAAATCAGTCAGCATATATGGTTTACAAAATGTTCAATCAGAAACTGTGAATTATTCAGAATTCTAGAAAGGAGATTGACAGGGTACCTAGATTTAGTATTTGACTAAGTGCACAAAACTGGAATTCAAATTGCTTTTGAGTATTAAAGAAATTTATAACATTTACTTGACAGCCAGCTAATTCATATTCAATGTTAGCTTTTTCCAAATTTCTGCTTTCTTTAAGTCACCTTTTATTGATTTATTAATATGATCCACATCCAGTGAAATAATTTTGGTCAAGAATGCCCTAGCAAAGGCCTTTCAAGTATTTGCCAGGTTTTGTTTTTTAATGTATTTCATGTTGTTTAGCAAATCACATGGGATAGCAGCATGGCTGCTTTCTCTGGGGAAATGTCACACAAGTAACTTAAGCGGAGCTCGTCAGTATCAGAAGAGGGAAAACATGGACTGTAAAAGAAGCTGTATTCTGGAAAAGCATATTTCCATTGCCCTTTGCTGGAGAGCCCAGGCCTCAGCACCCAGGAGGCATAGTCTGTGAGTCATAGGGAGCTGCAAGGGAGTTTTCCTATTGAAAAGGTTTGCTAAGCAAAGTGTCCCTCAGCAGGGTGGAGCCTGGGAACTGATAAGAGCAGCAAGGGAAAAACAGCCTCCTGAGTCTGGGGAGGAAAAGGGAAAGGAGGGACAGGATGGGTGACTTTCACCTTCAAAAAAAAAGCTTTTTGAGATTGCATGAGACTAGGAAAAGAGAAAAGCAGAAATCCCTTCTCTTAGGCTTATCAGTAGGGCCAATAAAGGATAGTGGATCTCTCCCCATCCTGGATCAAGGCGTTTTGTACACCCCATACCCGGCACATAAAGCTGCTTCTTGTCTTTCCCAGAGCCCTGCAGCAGCATCCTCAGCTGACCTGTGATTCTTGACTATGGGTACGGATAGTGTCCTAGCCAGGGCACTATGAGACCAGCCTTTTTCTTAAGGTGAGAATATTCAACAGGTTTTTCCATATTCCTCACAGCATGCTCCTGATTTTATATGGCTGATAAATAACAGCATGGTTTCAAAGCCTGAAACCAGTAATTTTGTCAGATCTTATGGCTGGTATTGGGTGCATGGTGCCCCCCCAAAATGGACGAACTTCCTAGGGCAAGCGGGAAACAGAGGAAGAACAGTGGTTGAGGGCTAGCAGCCTACCATTTCTTTTTCAACAAAGATCCAAGAGCATTTGGAGTGGGACAGATGGCAGGTTTAGAGCAAAGAGAGTTATCAAATGTGGAAGGTACTTAATACAGTAGGAGACTTGTTTGTCAAAAAGCATAAGGCATACCATATAGTTTCACAATTCTTTAAAGTTTTATTCTGCAGCAGAAAACAATTGAAATTGTGAAAATTTGAAATACATTTAAGCCAGTGTTTTCACCTGAAGCACTTAGCCAGTGTTACATATAGTAATTTAAACAGCTTGATTTTGATCAAAATAGAGGAGAATAAAGCAACCTACCTCAAATAAAAGAGGTGTAGCTGTATATATAAGACAACAGAAAAGAGACCAGATCTTTGTGTGTTGACAAAAACAAGTATAATCCCAGTCTGGCCAAACCTAGATGTGTTTTCATGAAAATCCTGTTGTCATTTCTCTTTCTTTTCCCTCCTGTCACAAGTCTACACACAAGACTTTAATTCCCTTCGTTCTGTATTGTGCCCTTATTCATTAGCATGGCAATGTGATCATTGTTCAATCTGATAGGGAAACAGCCAAATCTGACCTTAAACATTTAATGGAGATTTTCTTCTAAAATATATGATTTACCAACAGCTGCAGTGATTCTACAACAAACACATTAGCGTATCAGAGGACTGGGACGCAAGTTTGTTTAAACAAACCCAATAAAGTTACTATGGGAAACTGAAGGAAGTGGGTCACTAGTTTCCTGATAATATTTACGACAGTTCATAGATAAGAGAATTGGAAAGGAGGCCCCTCTTTCTTCTCTAGTTTATCACGCAGTTAATGCAGAAAGACAAATTGTTGTAGAATAAACTCTGATGTCATATGCTAGCTTTTTCACTCAGACCATATGTGCAAAAATATATATAATAGTGTGGAATTTGGGGCAAACACATGATGTTTAAAAATAAAAAATCTGAAGGAAAGAAGGCAGAAAATGGTAGATTTCTGTAAGGCACATATTCTGAAGGAAAAAAGGGACCTGTGAGAAAAGCACACTGTGCTCTAAGACCTAAGAAATATTTGAATGTAGTTCCTCTGGCTGAAATGCACAGAAGCATTAGGCAATTATCACCTGTTGATTTCAAGGTCTGAAAGAAAGAAGAAGCTGGCCTGATGGCTCTGGACTTTGAAATGCTGCTCTTTACTGTGACACACAAGTAGTATGGATACCTTCAGCAGGCACATGTTAACTTTAAGGAGAAGCAGTTCTGGTGCCAATAGCAAAATGAGAATAACATTAGCAGTGGTGACTTTCTCCTTCCTTTTGCATGCCAAACTGTATGCCGAAGTGTCAGGCCAAGTGCAGAAGTAAGTAGCAGCATGCACATCCGATTACACATGGCAGAGCAGCTGGGAAGTTTAGGAACAATTTTAATGAAATTGCAATAGTGTCAAAGCTCCTAAAAACACTGCTGGCAGCAAATCCTTGCTTCCCAAGTACAAATGAGCTATGGACTGGTAAGTGGATGACTCTAATTCCTTCTGAGCCATCCATGGAAAGATGACATAAACTATGCATGTATCTTATTTTTGAATTGTTAAGTGATTGGGCATGGGTACTGTTTAACTTCAGTGGATATGTGTTACAAGGACAATCTCAGAAGCTTCTGGGGAGGGGGGGTTACTGGTCTATTTATTTTTATTTATTAGGGTTAATGAGGGCATAGAAATGCCCTGCTGAAACTTAATTTACCTGTTATGCTTTTGTGTTTCAATAATGCTAATTCAATTATTTGGAGTTGGAGAGAAAGCTGATAGGAGCCTCATGGAGAGGGTAAAGGGTTTTGAACTGCAAGAACAATTTTTTTTGGCTTCTCCAAACTGTGGAACCCATAGCATGGAGTATGACGAGGAGCTCTTCTCATTGTTCTTCCCTTCCCACTAACAAAATCCATCAGGCTGAGCAAGTTGGAAGCAACATCTTTCTTTCGCTGCGTTTGGACGAGCTTGACCGTCCCACAGTCCTTACAGGGGAAGTATATCAGAGACCATGGCAGCCAGCAGTGGAGCAAAACTACCACCTTCCCCTGTCACCCCCAAAACCTTAGGCATTGCCGCCATCAATAAGCAGGATAGTCACCTTTAAGGAGACAGTCCCTTGGGATTCCACCTGAGCTGCACGCCCCTTATATTTCTTGGGAAACTGGAGCCATCATTAACAGCAAGGGCCCCCTCACTGGCTGTTTAGATCTTCAGCTGATCTCTCTAATTTGTGCAAATTCCAGACCTATGGAGTCTAGCAGTGGCCTTTCCACGGGCAAGGACGCTGTTTCATTTGTAAGGAATAAATAGTGAAAAGTATGACATGAACCTTGCTGAGATTTCCTCTTCATTAACCCTTGTCTGCTGTATTTTTCCATGAGTCTCCACATGGTTTTGATTTCAGATCTTCAAAATATATTTTATGTTCCTTCCCTGGCCTCCTTTAGAGAACATTGTTTTGCAAAACAGAAAATATTTCCAGGGTTTATCTCTTTGTCAGTAGCTTGAAGTAGGAAAAGTCATTTTTAAAAAGCCCAGTGCTCATAGGAACAAGAGCTCCATTCTTCTTGGTTTCAACTACAGGGTGGCTTTCAGACTTTTGTCTGTGTTAACTGTTTTCTGCATCATTGTATTTATTCTTCAACCTGTATTGAAGGTGTGACTCATTATCAGTGGCTGTATGTAACCCACGATGGAAGACTTGGTGCAGATGTGGTTAGTGGTGCCACACACATCAGGGATGAGAAAGACCTGCTCCTGATGAAGAGCAAGCCTTCCCGAAAACTCTCAGCTACAGAGCTGAGAGTGCCTGCCCAGTCTAGCAAGAAATTTGCCTGACAGGGGAAAACCATGTCATAAAACCACTTTTATTTCTCTCGGCTGTCTCAGCCTTCCCATGATGGAGCAGGGAATGTAGTGGGAAACCAGAAATCACCTAGGGCTGCTCCATACGAGCTATTCTTGGCTGTCAGAGATGTCCCTGAGGCTGCCCTTGGTCAGGCTGAGGCATGAAGTAGTTCTTGAGTCATCAGGGTTTTAAGCAACAGCAAAGTTTGTGTAAAGCTTGCCATTTCCCCTCTTGTTCCACACCAAAAGTACCTGGCATGGACCAGAAATAACAGTGCCCCATCGGTTTTCAGTATCTCACTGTTAGATCTCCAAGCGAGCAGTTGCTAAGTCAGAGATCCTAAATTTATTGCTTTAGCGCTCGTGCATGACAATACATTTGGGGTAATTTTGTGGCTCCATTTCTGTGGTGAAGAAAGTCTGAAGGAGTCTATGGTAACCTGAAAACTGCCCGCGGATGTGCTGCAGGGAGGAAAGGGGAAGCTAAGGTTTTGTTTGGAGGGGAAAAAAAAATTATGAAAGCAACATGAGCCAAGACATAAAGTCTCATTTTGCTCCCATGTGCTAGTGCTTGAGCAGACTATTGTTCTGGACTCAGAGATTGGTTCTTAATTATGTTGAGCAGTGAATGGTTTGAATTACGGCCACATAGTTTGGTGAGCACAAGCCTGTTAAGAATTTTGGCTGGAGAGCAGCTGCGGGGCTGCTCAGAGATCATAGAAGGTGGCTGTTGCTGGAGGTGTTTTCAAGAGTTAAGAGGCGTGCACGCTGCCACCTGAAGTCCCAAGCCTTAAAGCTTTATCTAAATCTGCCCTTGTCTTTATTCTGCTATTTCAATCTAAAATAAAACATCTTGTATTTATCATATCATCACATTTAGACACTACCATTTTGGAATCTCCTGTGGACATCATCAGATCCAGATGTTTCCAAATGTCATCATCCATACACTGAAATGATTACAAATGGAGATATATTTCTGTAAGCTGTTGCTACTCGGTGAAGATTGCCAGTTTCCACTGGCTTGGAGGAGTCTTTTCTTTTTAATGGGGTAGGGATGGCCCAAGTTCAGTACTGTAGTTTTATAAATTACACATAATGTTGCACAAAGCACAAGTGATTGCAGTCTCTGTTCACTCATAAATTTGGACTGATTTCCTAAGAGGTTACTAATTTTAATATGTGTAGGATGATTTTAAAATTAGGATTACACATTCTGATTACATATCTTTATCTGTAAAGAGTGTGATGTGAGTTTATTATGCACTCTGATCAAGGTATTAAAAATACAATTCAATTCCAAGGAAGAACTAGTTTTCCTTCACATCACTCCCATTGTCTAAGTTGTCTGACAACTGCACTGGTACTGTGCACAGCTCTGCCTGGTTTGTAAATGAATACTACTGCCCTCTACTGCAGTGAATATTTAATTGCTGCTCAAAGTTGCATATTCTCCATTCTAAATGTGCACAAAACATGGTGAGATGGGTTATACAGATGCCCAGACATAAGCAGAGATACAACCAACAGCTCAGAAGTGGCAAGGATTTACACTGACCTCTTAGGCATTGTTCTGGATGTCAGGGTAAGATTAGAGTTTCTACAGTGGGGAAAAGAAAATATGTACCATAACTTCCTCTTATTGTGACCTAATTAGTAAAATCAGGCTACATTCTCATTTTTTTCATCTGCTTACTGATTTAGACATAATAATAGTAAGTCAGGGATTCTAAATTCCTGGTTTAGGGCATCAGAATGATGAGTATCACAGTGCTAAAATTTTAGGTACTCTTCTGAAACAATATTGTATTGTAGCTTACAGGCATAGTTAAAAAAGTTATGTGCTCAAGAGTGAGACCCTGGAGTGAGCATCCTGGGTGAAAGATTACCTGTGGTGACACTTGGGAACACAAAAGCGACAGTAGGAGAGCTCTGTCTTTCGCTAAAGCTTTGTGCTATGTGCACATTGCACTGTGGGAAAGCACTTCTTTTTGCTAGAGAATTATAGTCCAGTAGCTTCACCTGG
This sequence comes from Ara ararauna, assembly GCA_028858755.1. Classification (NCBI taxonomy): domain Eukaryota; kingdom Metazoa; phylum Chordata; class Aves; order Psittaciformes; family Psittacidae; genus Ara; species Ara ararauna. Next base: position 83,243,105 of record CM054376.1, on the reverse strand, counting down.
ATGAATGCCTTGCTCTTTCTCCTTATAAAAAAAAAAAAAAGAAAAAGAAATTCTTTCAGGAAATAGAATCAGTCTCTCAAATGCTCATCTGATGATGGTGTACTGCGAAAATCACACTTTACCTTTCTCTCCTTTCTCTGGAAGATGATATTGATCAGGTAAAAACAAGTTACTTCCTAAGAAGATGAGCAACGTAGATTTGAAGTCCCTCAGACTGTTAAAGAAGTGGGAACTGTGTCTTCCAGCTACCTGAAATTGCTTTGAGGAGTAATGCATACACAGAATAACTAATGTCAGTTCCTTTTCTGTTTGTATTTTAAAGGAAAGTAGAGCCTTTTGTAAGGAATTGGGTCCTAATTCTTTTTGAGCACACTGGTCTTCCTGTGAAAAAGCCTTCTGCATCAGGTCCTGCAGGGGAATTAGCTGGGAAAATTACATTGTTGGACTGAATATAGGCATGATCAAGGGGATCAAAGTTCAAAAAGGGAATGTACACAGATTTAAATCCAGGTCCCAAAGGTACCTACTGAAGTTTACATTCAGAAAGTAGGTGCTGGGAAAGTCAGATGCAGCAGCAAAGCAAGTATTTTGCGATTTCAGTGCCGGTTTAGGTGCCAAATACCATTTGGGCACTTAAATTCTTTCTGAACTTGTTAGTGTACTAGAAAAGCTACATAAAATACAGCAGGAGGTTATGGTAATAACATAGCTGTTTGTTGGTCACACACAGCACCCTTCTGCCCTTTGCCATGGTTACTTTAGCTATAACACAGTCATTAGAAGCCTTCTGAAAAATATCTGTCATTATTTTCAGAACTTTGTCTTTCTCTAATGCAGAATGAACAGAAGCATCCTGGCACAAACTCCTTTGTGCTCATCTGTCCCCTTCAAAAGAGTCAAGAGCCTGTAAGAGTCAGATGCATAAACCTGGTCATGCTGGATGTACAAAGCTGAAAACACCAGTTTATTGTTTGGATGTGCAAGTTAGAGAAAGTTGCATCTCTCCCTGACAGGTGGGTTTAGCTCAAATATTAAACCTATGTTTGGTTGATTTGGTTGTGGGTTTTTTATTCAATACTGTTTACATGCCATTAGCTAGTGATTATGATGTCTTAAAAGAAATAGCTGCAGATCATTAGAATACAGTGCTGCATGTAGTAGCTGAGTGTCTCATTTCCTACTGCTCCCAAGTGATTAATGGGCATGTTCTTTCCAGCTCCTACACCAGAATCATACTAAGGGTTAAAAGGCAGTTTGCTTTATACAGAATGTTCTCACTACTAAACCAGATCAAACTAAAGACAGAAAAACCTCATGTACTAATGGATGCCCTTGCTATTTTTAAGGCATGAGGCCACACGACACACACATTATAGGAGCAGACGCAAGAGCACAACAAGGGATTGAGGCTATGTGAAGACTGCACAAATGTTGCATGACACACATTGCAAAAAAATAACACTCGAAGCCTTTCTGAATGAAGTACATACACCCTCTTTCATTATGTCATTTCTGTCTTTACTTAGATTTGTCATTAGGAGGTTACCGGAGCCCCAAAACATATTGTAATGATCAGATAGCTTTTTCATAGAATAAAAATTTAGACCTCAGAAATATGCTTCAAATGTTCAGTGTACGAGTTCTTTGTAAGTGCATGCTGCTCAAGTAATGCAAGATTTTAGGAAGGCATTTAAAAAAACAGAAGAGGAAGAAAAGGAAAACTATCCAAGAAAATAACTGGAGAACAGTTTGAGGTACTAGGTGATAGACCTGCCTTAGCCTCATGGAAATTTTAACTGTATTTGATGATGTCTTAAGACTCAAAAAATCCAAGCAACAAGCTAATATCTGAGACAAATGAGCCCTCAGTGCTGAAAGAGCCTTTAAATAAACAACAAATTATGGATTCTACATCAAATAAATTACATGTACTTTTTTTTTTAGCAGCTAACTTTATACTACATGAGTGGTAGCATAGTAGCAGCAAAAACAATAAAAACCTGAATTTACAGGTCTAAAATAATACAAAGTTAAATAAATAAAAATGCAGACTATATTTAATTTTAATCTAGTTTTATCGTGCTGGAAAGAAAATCACCATTACTGCTTATTAGCTTTTGATAATGTACATTAGACTTTATTTTGGAATTTTAAAAATGGTGCTTCAATTTTATTGTGTGGACTGGAAGTTTTCTTTAGTCATCTGGCTAATGTTGACAATTTCAAGCTCAACATCTGGAATTTAAAATATTTCTGAAAATTAAAAGTCAAAATAGATCCAGATAAAGTTAGTACATAGTTAGAACATTTATTTATTTAATTAATTATTTTGTGTTAGCACAGATTTTGTATTTTCTCACTGACCTGGTAACGAATCTCTGGCAAACTTACACAACTCCAGTAACTGAAAAACTCAGCAATATAAGGAGCTGCCAGACTCTAAAAGTAACTGATTCTACCAAATTGGAAGAAATTGGTAACAAGGGATAATTTTTATCACAATTATACATACCATAAGAATATTGTTTTCAAAAATACTTAGTGCCAGGTCAGCTAAACTATGCTCAATAAACTCTAGACGCAGGGGATGTGTCAAAAGTATTCTTCATGAGAGCTCCTCATGTTGTTACTGGACAAGGCATAAAAGGTCTTGTGGAGGAAGGGCTGTTGATACTGAGAAAAGTATATCATTCAGCATGATGTGTGTGTATCATATGGTGCTGTGAGAAAAGAGTGTTAATGTATCATTGAAGTAATACTATTAATAGTACTGAAAATCATATGCAAAGGTACTTGAAATAAGAAGGACAAGGAATATCCCTTGTTGAATTAGAACTGAAGTAAAATATCAGAGCTCTTGTGTCTCCTGTATAATCAAGCAATGTGCTAATTCTTGACTAGAGTATTTTGAGGAGGATTTCTCATGCGACAAATTAAAATTACCCCTCATGTCTGCCGGATTAGCTGCATGTCTTTAATTTATCTCAATTGCTCTTGAGTAGCAGTGGAGAAAATAAAAAGAAGTTAGCCAAATCCCTTTGTAAACTCTCAAGCTTAAAGATTCAAACTAAAATTTAACATGGGTTTTCTGTTAATCCAGCACATGATTTATTTACTGTAAGCAATCCTGAAGCATGGGAAATGGTTTCCAGAGAACTGAACATGAGTTTTCTGGACAAACTGAAAAATCATTTTGTAATGAAAGACCTGTAGATTAAAATTGTTAAATGAGATTTTGTTTCCAATTTAGGTATCTGGCTTGACAGGGTCAGTTGGTCTTCTCCTGAGTCCATTCCAAAACCATGAACTACTGAGCATATGTACATTAATCAAGGCCTATGTGATTAGTGGCTCATAAAGCTGTAAAAGGAACATTTATTTCCTTTTTGGACACTAAAGCGCAAAAAGAAGGCAAACGGTGGTTTCTTCTCACCAGCCATCTGTGTTCAAGTAATAGTGATGATGAATGGGGTACGGGAAAACTCGGTAGCATCATTCTGACTATACAGGTTAGCTGTCTATAAAGATATGACATGTTGGTTCATGGTATTTTTTTCAATGAAAGCATAGAGAGCAGAAATGAAAGCTGTAGAATTTGGAAGGTGATTAGGGAAAAGTGAGTTCAAATCTCTTTATTCCCTGCTTCCTTTGAAAATGTCATCTCAACAAAGGACATAAAGGATCTTTTTAGAAAGTCAGGTATAACTTACAATTACGCACCCAAATTGTGTAACTGGAGAAGTAATGAATTTAACCAGTGGGCTAAATGGCTAAATCAAGGAAATGAACACGGACATTTTGCTTAGTGACAGCGAGATGAAGAATGAGACACTGCTTCCCATGGCAATGAAACTTGTAGTAATAGCCTTTTTCCACAAGATACTTGGATCATGGTCAGGAAAATGGTACAGTTGATTGTAAGATTGCTAATCAGAGAATGAAACATTCATTCTTAGTCTATGCTGATGAAAGTAAGATAAAGCAATTTAGAGTTTATTATGAGGTGGGGATTTTAGTAGAAAGATCTTAATAGGGGAAGATATTTTTTTAATAAGAACTACAGAGGTCTGTTAGTCAGTCTCAGTGTCTATTATAAGAAGGCAACCCTGGTGTTTTCTGAAACAGTTGATAAAATTTAACACATTTCTGTTATATTTGATATTCTGTTGACAATGACCTTTCTACATAGCTGTAGTTTTATAGATGAAATGTTGCTGAATATATTTCAACTTCAATCAATTCTTTATTGCCATTATTAGATAATACAGAATTTTTATTCTTCCCTTACTTTCTCCCTCTTTTAAATGTTGCCCTCCCCAATTACTTTGGACTATACCTTGCACATAAAAACATCAACAGAAAAATTTCCCAGACATATGCAGTGCACCATGTGTTAGGTGGAATTATAATTCTTATTTTGCATTGCTTCATTTCTTCAAGAAAATTTGTTGCCTAGCTCTAAAGAGAGGTTAGGAATGTATGTATAAAGCGACTTTGATGCTTGGACCTTTCTGCTTTGTGTGTACATTGCCGCTCCATAGAATTTTGGAAACACTGTGGCTTAGTCTTGCCCTCGATTTGTTTACTGCCTGTAAGTTCTTGTTTTTAGGTTTCACTCAGCAAAATGAATATAAAGAGAGGGAAGCACCCTTTATCTCAGTGGTGTGCTGCCAAAACCATATCAGGAAATTTTCTCAAAACTTGTTTTTGTAATTCGTGTGATATTTTTAGGGAAGAGTACTTTTTGTTCTATTTCCAGAGTCAACTACAACCAGTGCTATATACTTTTGATTATTCTGTCTAATGAAGTATTAGTTAAGTTCATGTTATTTTTTTCTGCATGTGGCTTTTCTAGCTGACATTTCATGGGGGCTTTTTAGCTGTTTTTCCCAGCACTGGTAGCAGTGATAGGTAATCATCTGAGTGAATCTCCTGGCACCAACATCTTGAAAACTGCTGAGCATTTTGTGCCTGTGAGGTGGTCACTTATTTGAGCATTAATTTCTTCTTGGAAGTGTGCCACATAGTTACAAACTGAGTGGATTTATTTTTATTCCTGAGGGGAACCAATCTCTCCTGACCTGCTCTAGACTAGGAATCAGATTCTCCCTGGCTCATATGTGTGATGAGATGGGAGGCAGCAGAGGCAAAGGGGGTGAGGGAGAGAGTGCCATAGAAATACTGGATTAACAAGACTGAGATCTGAGCTCGTTTTTTTAATCCTCCTTGGCTAGTCTCTCTTCTTACTGATGTATGTACAATGGCAATTTAGTAGAAGACCTGCAGCTTAGAGGAATTACTGACCTGTGAAATATGTGAGCAGCACAAGCCCAAACTAAGTAATTGGCAGGTAATCCCAGAGAGCTACTTAATGTGTGAGACTTTGAGCTGTGGACAAAGTACCAAAATTTGTCGGTGATGTATTTATCTGCATGGTTCTGTAAATGCAATACGGAACAGAATTTCCTTTGTGTGTTTCATATGGGGCGTTTGGGACCTCAGGTGGCTCTTGGACTACTCTAGGAAAAATGTCTTGTAAAGTGTACACTGGTAGATGGATGTGGCTTTAAATAAGTACACAAACCTAAATCAAGTAGATGAGCTTGAGCTGTTCTGACAGTGGAGCAGAAAAAGCAATGTAAGACCTACCATTTTTGGTTTCCCTAAGACATATTGATGCTCACTGAGGATCAGTTCTGAATTCAGCTCCTTCTGTGATGCCAACTATTGCGCAAATGCTAAAGCCTCGTGTAAATATGGGGCAAAAAAGTAATAGATTCAGTTTTGAATTAAGGCTGTAAGGGAGTTTCAGCTGAATATTTAAGATGTAGTCAAGTATTTGTATGGGAAGCTGGCCATTTACCTTCCCATGTTTATCCCTCGTTACTGCCTGGTTGTATGCAGTAGACATTGAGTTGGCAAACCATAGTTTTTCAGAAATTCTGAGTGAACTTGCTTTGGCACTAAAATACCATATTGCTTCATTCTGAATGCTTCAGTTGTACAATTCCTGGCAGTAAGAATTGCACTTTGGGGCTTTTGTATTCATTCTACTTTAGATGCTGAAATCATGAGTTGTTATGTCTTTCCTGGCCAACTATAAACCCTGATTTGCCTTTTCTCATACACCAACAGAAGGTCTCCACTGACATCCACTTAATAGGATTTCCTTGATGTGAAAGTGGTGCAAGAGTGTATTGAATCTCAAATGTATTTGCAAGTTTAACTCATATTCACCAGATTTGGGTCTAATGAAGTACAATAATTATGTATATGTTTGGCAACATTTGTCTCCTGGTTAATATTTTATGTTCAGATGTTATATTAGTTACAGATGTTTTCTTTCTGCTTATTTAGCAGATTTCCATTTTTAAGCAATTTCGTGTGATTTTGCATATGTTTAGTAAATGTTACAATACTGGCATTTTTCAAAGGGTGCAAAACTGAACAGGCTCACTTAAGCTAAAATCTTACTGCACTGTAAAGCAGTAAGTAACTTTTTTTTTTTTAAATTAACATAGCATTCTTCAATTTAATGCAATTATGTATTTTCTTGTCAATGCATAACACAGAAAAAGTACCATTAAATTCTTTGTTTAAATTACAGTTTACAAAATTATTCCTAATACCAAAGGGTAGATATTATAGCTTTGTCTTCAGAAAAATGAAATAATAATGGGTAAATCTTATCCAAACATTTTGATTTGTCCATTGTAGTACCTCACAAAGTTTTACTAATGTCAATGCACAAGTGGAGCTTGGTAATTTATTAAGAACAAACTGTGGCAGCCAGGTTGTTTAGATAGTGCTTTCTGTTAAGGAGAATTATATTCTGTATATTTGAGTGACTAACTAGCACTAAAAGCACATCTTTATCAAGCCTTCCAGTTTGACAACATTTGGAATACATTCCCAACTCCACTATGTGTGGATTAAGTGTGCCTGATCAAAAGGGCTCTGTGGATGACGCACTCTATCTGATCAAGAGGACTCTGTGGATAAAGCACTCTATAGACAGATAGGAACAGCCTCACGCTCGCAGGCTCTTGTCCTCATGGGGGACTTCAACCACCCTTATATCTGTTGGAGGGACGGTACAGCCTGGCACAAGCAATCCAGGAAGTTCCTCGACTGTGTGGAAGACAGCTTCCTTCTGCGAGTAATAGAGGAACAAACAGGGAGAGGCGCCATGCTTGACCTCGTCCACACCAACAGGGAAGGGCTGGTTGGAAATGTGATGCTCCAGGGCAGCCTTGGTTGCAGTGATCATGAGATGGTTGAATTCGAGGTCCTCAGGACAGTGAGAAGAGTGTGCAGCAAGCTCACTGCCCTGGACTTCAAGAGAGCAGACTTTGGCCTCTTCAGGAACCTGCTCAGTAAGGTTGCATGGGATATAGCCCTGGAGCGCAGGGGTGCTAAGACTGTTGGTTGATATTCAATGATCACCTACTACAAGCTCAGGAGTGTTGCATCCCAACTAGAAGGACGTGCTGCAGGAGGCCAGGAGAAACCCTTGGATGGATAAGGAGCTGGTAAGGAAACTTTGAAGGAAAAGAGAGGCTTCTAAAAGGTGGAAGCAAGGACAGGCAGCCTGGGAAGAATACAGGGAAGTTGTCTGGGAAGCTAGGGACCAGGTTAGGAAAGCTAAGGCCCAGTTAGAATTAAATTTGGCTAGGGAAGTTAAAGATAACAGGAAGGGATTCTATAGGTACATTGAAAATAAAAGGCAGACTAGGGACAGTGTGGGTACTCTCCAGAAGCTATCAGGAGAACTGGCTACCCTGGATTTGGAGAAGGCTGAGGTTCTTAATGACTCCTTTGCCACACCACCCGAGTCTTGGAAGGCAGACGCAGGGACAGTGACAATGAAGACCCTGGGCCCACTGTAGGAGAGGATATGGTTCAAAACCATCTTAAGAACCTGAACATGCACAAGTCCATGGGACCTGATGAAATCCATCTGTGGGTCCTGAAGGAGCTGGCAAATGAAGTTGCTAAGCCACTGTCCATCAAATTTGAAAAATCATGGCAGTCAGGTGAAGTTCCTGATGACTGGAAAAGGGGAATATAACCCCCATTTCTAAGAAGGGCAAAATGGATGAGCTGGAGAACTACAGACCAGTCAGTCTCACTTCTGTGCCTGGCAAAATCTTGGAGCAGGTTCTCCTGGAAGGCATGCTGAGGCACATGAAAAACAACAAGGTGGTTGGTGACAGCCAGCATGGCTTCACTAAGGGGAAATCCTGCCTGACCAATCTGGTGGCCTTCTATGATGGAGCTATGGAACTGATGGACAGGGGTAGAGCAGTTGATGTCATCTACCTGGACTTGTGCAAAGTGTTCGACACTTCCCACGCGACATCCTTGTCTCTAAGTTGGAGAGACATCAATTTGATAGGTGGACCACTCCATGGGTAAAGAACTGGCTGGATGGCCGCGCGAAAAGAGTTGTGCTCAGTGGCTGAATGTCCAGCTGGAGACCAGTAACGAGTGGTGTCCCTCAGGGATCGGTGTTGGGACCAGTCTCATTCAACATCTTTGTCAGTGACATGGACAGTGGGATTGAGTGCGCCCTCAGCAAGTTTGCCAATGACACCAAGCTGTGTGGTTCGGTTGATACGTTGGAGGGAAAGAATGCCATCGAGAGGGACCTTGACAGGCCTGTGAGGTGGGCTGATGCCAACCTGATGAAGTTTAACTATGCCAAATGCAAGGTCGTACACCTGGGTCAGAGCAATCCCAGGCACAGCTACAGGTTGGGCAGAGAAGAGATTCAGAGCAGTCCTGCAGAGAAGGACTTGGAGGTGTTGGCTGATGAGAAAATGAACATGAGCTGGCTTCAAGTGTGTGCTAGCAGTTCAGAAAACCAACCGTATCCTAGGCTGCATCAAAAGAAGTGTGACCACCAGGTCGAAGGTGATCCTGCCCCTCTACTCTGCTCTCCTGAGACCTCACTTGGAGTATTGTGTTCAGTTCTGGTGTCCTCAACATAAAAAAGACATGGAACTGTTGGAACAAGTGTAGAGGAGGGCTACGAGGACGATCAGGGGACTGGAGCACCTCCTGTATGAAGACAGGCTGAGAAAGTTGGGTCTGTTCAGCCTGGAGAAGAGAAGACTGTGTGGAGACCTCATAGCAGCCTTCCAGTATCTGAAGGGGGCCTATAAGGATGCCAGGGAGGGACTATTCATTAGGAACTGTAGTGATAGGACAAGGGGTAATGGGTTCAAACTTAAACAGGGGAAGTTTAGACTGGATATAAGGAGGAAATTCTTTACTGTAAGGGTGGTGAGGCACTGGAATGGGTTGCCCAGGGAAGCTGTGAATGCTCCATCGCTGGCGGTGTCCAAGGCCAGGTTGAACAGAGCCTTGGGCAGCATGGTTTAGTGTGAGGTGTCCCTGCCCCTGGCCGGGTGGTTGGAACTAGATGATCTTAAGGTCTTTTCCAACCCTAACTCTTCTATGATTCTGTTTCTATGGTTTTTTCACCTAAACATGAAAATGTCAGATAAAAAGAAAATAATTCACAGCTGTCTTGGGGCTTGATTCACCCACTTCTGACATCAATTTTATGCCAGCATAACTCCACTGAAAACCATGGTATTACTCTGGTGCTATACTGGTTTAATAGAGTACCAAATCAGGCCTTGGAGGGGTACTTGGTTACTTCTAATTTTCTGATCAAAGCAGAGTTATTGGAACCCATAAACCCTATGCAACATTGCAGCTCCACTGTGGGCTATCTGCATCAGAAACCTCACTTCATTCTAGGGATTAAGGAAATTCCCAGCTGGCCTCAACTCAGTGAAGGTACAGTCAGTTAAATGCTTCAGCAGGATTTTTAATTTCCATATTATTTTAACCACATTCCAGAGCCTTGGAAACACAGAAGTTCCAAATATTCCATATATTTCAGATTCTAATGCAGATGTGAGGCACCATCTCTAAATTCAGACATCCTTACTTCATCCTTCCTGTCCATAAAGCCAATAAAACAGGAGATTACCACTCAAAATATTTTCAGGATTGCTCTTTTGGGCAGGAGAATTAGGTAATCGGTGTCTACAGCCTGTCGCTGGTAGAGTGGTTGTGCTTCCACAGGCTAAGGGCTTCCCCGGGGGAGCACTGGCATTCAGTGGGCCAAACAGACACAGCTGGAAGAGGAGACAAGGGATTTTTTATTTTTATTTTATTTTTATTTTTATTTTTATATTATTCTTTTTTTGGCACTGCTGCTATTCAGATTTTTCCCATGAAGTAAAGCAAAGTAAAATAAAATTAAACTCAATTAAAAAAAAAAATATCCAAGCCCTACCTTAATAAGCAGAAGTTCCCCCTTTCAGCACATCTTCTGCAGGATAGGTTAGTCAGCCCTGTGTCACGAGCAGCATCAGCTACCTGTAATTCCCTCTGCAGTGTGAGACTGTGGGAGGGTGTCTTGCTCTCCCCAAGCCTGGCTGAATGCATGTAGGGCACTTGCTTTATCTGGGGGAATCTATATAGCGTGCACATTGCCACCACTAAGTAGTTCAAGATCATGACTCAGAAACTCTTTAATAAGTTACACTGTTCAAAAATCATGCAATTGTTAAGAATTTGGGAGGGGGGGGGGGGATAGGGGAGGGATGATTTTGTCTGCCCCTGTGCTGTGTTAGTCTAGTCCTTGTTTTTTCTCTGGAGTCTCAATGGTTAGAAGTTAAATGCTTACAAATAAATATAAATTTCCCATGTGATATACAATTCTAAGAGCTGGACCTTGCCACCAGCAAAATACTGGGGGACTCTAGGTTAGATCTGAAGAACTGGCATCTCTCTGACATGTTCATCTGGATTGTTCACATTTTCTCCACTGGGAGCAAGAGCTTTCTTTGAAAGCATTGCATCACTGCTCTCTGGGAGGAACGCTTTGTGATGGGCAGCTTCTTGCAAAACTAGCCAGAGTTTTCAACAATACATAATTGGGCTAAGCTTTCCAAAACTACATCCAAACCTCCTGTACAGCAAGGGGAGAAAAGAACAGATGTAGGCATAAAGGTGAAAAAAAGTGAGGGAAATGATTGCAAGCTTTTCATGTCTTCAAGAAGGTTCAGTCAGGTCTGGTCTGACTCATTATGGTTTTTAATTGTGTGCATGCCATTTGACCAAAGAAAGGTGTCTCAGGGCTCAGTTCTGTGTGCATGCAGTCTGAGAAATGCTTAGGGCCTCAAGTTCTATAAATTAGCATAGTGAGAACAGAAATTGTTCTGTTGCCTTTGCCTGCAAGGCATAGAGGTTGTCTGCTTCAGGAAAGTCAACCAAAATATTTAGAAACACTCTCATGCATTAACCAAAATTTGATTCTGCTTTGTTCAATACATACGGTCCAAGAGATAATCAGAGAGGTTATTTCTTTCCTAAAAGGCTAAAATCTGGAAGTGCACAGACCTAGGAGATACAGTGAAAAAATGCTTGGGGGGGGAAACAAAAAGAAGAAATAAATAAAGTCTAATTTCAGAATTGTTCCTGGTATGTTTAAAGCCCCAAATGAAGATTTATGTTGGTCCTGCTTGATCCAAAGGGGTTGCCTCTCCTTAATAACAAAGCTTTCTTTCAGAATGTTTAATGCATATTGCTGCTGCCAGATACCACCTCCTACTTTTCCTAGGTTTTGAAATAGATTGGGCAATTCCTAAGCTTTTTTTGGCATGTGCAGATAAATTCATGTATTGGACTACAAAACAACTGCTCACCCAAAAGTGCAGGAGGCCTGGATGATGTCAATTAGGAATAAGGAAAAGGAACTGGAAAATTCTATAGGAATAACATTTTAATAACTTTGCTTCTGCATTATATGATGGAAAATATCTTGTGAAAAGGGAATAGTCTGTGGAGGTTTCTCTGCCCTTGGCTTCCAAAAAGGTTAGTTTTCTTGTCCCCTTACACGTGTACAGAGCAGATAACATAGAAAATGCTAATCCTAGTCATAGCCTGTTGAGAGGGAAAGAGAAAAGAAAAAAAAAGCAAGACTTAAGTAGTAAATCTGGATAATACCCTCAAAGAGCATTGGCACAGTGACGGCGGCAAGCACACAGGACAGTGTTCAAGCTATACTGTGTCACACAGAAGCATCTTCACACTTGCTTGCCTTGATCCAAAACAGTATTCCTGCTGGAGTGTCAGGGGCTGCAGCGCTTCAGAAATACCCCTTAAAAGCCCCAGGTGTAATTGCTGGCCATTGAAACTTCATGCCAGCCCTGATGTGAATGGATGAGAGTCCAGCAATGCGCCTGTTTCCATGGAGCATGTCAAAGAACAATGGAGCAGAAGACAAAACTTGGATGAAGCTACCCTCAGGAAAGGTTTGGTTTTGCTTGAAAGCTGAGACAAAATGTAATTAAATGACTAAACTGAAATGGCTGTAAATAGAGTATGAAAACATGCTACAATAAAATTTTTTAGAATTCTTCATTATCCCACTTCATATTTGAGAGGATGACTGGAAAAGAAGATCCTGTATTTTTTTAAGAAATCCACAGGCATTACAGCAAATGAGTGTGTTTTCCAGTTCAAATATTTTGAGTATTTTTTAATGTTTGCACAGACTCAGGATTTCCGAGGCCATGTAATAACCTGCAAAAAATCCCACTACTTCTTGCTTTGCTGAGGCTCACCACATGGCATACAGTTGAAAACACTTTGCTGTGGCATGTTTAATAGGTTGCAGAGTAGGCAGTACCTCTAGCCATATGTGGTTCCTTAGAGTAACTGAGAAGAGAGCAGATGAAATATCTCCTGCTTTCTCAAAGCAAGTTGTACGGCTCTGTGGCTCTGTGAAAGGCAAGATCACTTCCACTTCAGCCACACAAACGTAATCTGAGTGTATTCCTCAATTTGTGAGTGGCTACTATTACTGTGCAATTAGCCTGGATTATCAAAATGTTGGATAAGAATATGGGAAAAAAAGGTTTGCTTCTCATTTTTTTCACTGAGCATACGTCTGCTGTACTCAGAGTTTCCTATACCTGATTCTTTGGTGTCTGTGACCACCAACAGAGTTTCCCCCAGCCCTAGCAGTGTATTTTAAATGTATGTGATATATATCCTTGTTGTCCAGAGGGTTCTGGTAAAGGCATTTATCTGTTGAATGATGCGCAGACTGCCAGATTCAACAGATGACAACTTAAGCACAGCGTTAGTGACCACCAATGGTGTGAGGTTTATTTTGGGATCCTGCTCTTTCTTTTTTAAAAAATTGTTCCCGTTATTGACTTTTATTCCCCCTTTTGCAAGCTGTTTCTTGTGAGTTCATGCATCCTTCAGCTCTGTCCCATACTAAAGGCAGATCTTGATTTCACATGCACTGATTTCGTGCTGCTCCTCCTCTAGCCTTCAGCAGTTGCTTGCGGTTTGTGCTCATGCAAAATCAAAAGCAGGAGTTTGGGAACAGATGTGAATAAACAGGCATGGACACAAACATGTCTTCCCACTCCCTCCCTCTTTCTCGCCTGTTGCCCATTGGCTAACTTCTGTTAAATTTAAGACATAGTGCAGTTTAGAAAACACAGATAATGACTCTGTATTATTGTCCTTTTTTACAGGTGGAGATTTGTGGAAAGGGAAGACAGATGCAACATGGGGACGTAAAAGAGGTAGAGTTAAAGGACAGGTCTGAGATGTCCAACCCAGACCCTTGGTATCAGCAGCAGCCACACCACTTGTGTCCTATTCATCAAGCTGGCAACTGCTTGGCAGCACTGTTGTCAGAATATATGTCCTGCTCTATCAGGACAGGACATATATTAATCTTTTCAGGGGTGGCATACTGTTCATGTGGGATGGTTTTAGAGACCCAGGAAATTAAAAAGTCAGACGGATGCAAATGTATAGTGCAAACGTATCCTTCCACAATTCTGCATATCACCACAACGGATCTTAACAGGGATTTTCTTAGCAAACAACATATGCAAAGATAATAACCTCCCTGCTGATACTGGCAGATCTCCTTTCTGACGGACTCAGTTTCATTCACATGCACAATAGGAGGGAAAAGGATTATTTTAGCATACTTGCTTTCTTTCCTATTTCACATCATTCACTGAGTATGTACAAATAGGAAAGATGCCAAATTGTTTACAAGATCAGAGATGATTTGAGCCAAAACTATCAGTCCAAGTGCCCTCAAACTTTAGGGATTTTCTGATGTGGCTATGACTTCAAAAGCTGTGATTCAGCCCCATCTCTGCACTGGAGTGAATGTCAAATGAACATTAAGGACAAAAGCCCCTTTCCAAGTTGTACTATAAGCTCCCACTGAGTGCTAGACGTGAGAAATAGCCCTGACTCTGTCAGCATAAAACTTTCATGACACAGGTAATGTGCATCATAAATTTGAGCTGAGAATTTAAGTGTTTTTCCTTTGAAAATCTTATGAAGCTCCTGTCTTCTTCTCCTTCCAGACCACTGCAGTTACCACACACAATCCAGTCACTCCATGATCTTTAGAGGTCGTCATTTTCAGTATCATTCTAAAAGCATAGGTGCTATGCCAAAATAATAACTTTAAACAGATGCTTAATGTCAAATATATCATTCATATCATTAGAATATAGTTAGAATTAATATTGACATGTATGTGTTTACTTCCTACTAAGTGTCTGAATCTTGGCTACCCATATACTAACAAATATACTAACAAAGGGACGACTCCATGCAGATATGGAGATTGGATGTTTGAAAGAAGGAATTCTGCCATAAAGGAATCAGCAGGAGGTACATGATTGGCTCTGACACACCAGCATGGTACCAAGGATGCTTATGTAAAACAGTTAAGCTAGTATCATCATCCAAAATGAAGCTGTAATGACATTTCCATTACTTCTTGTTCACCCACTTCCTCCCTCCCCCTCCTCCCCCACCTTTTTTTTCCCTTCAGGTTATATGTTATATGTAGATTGAAACTGATGGGTAGATGAGTGGCAAGGAAGAACTTTTAAATCAATCAAGGTAAAAGAAAAGGTTTTGGTGATTTCTTATTACATTTATCCTCAGTCATATACTGCTGTATTTTTTTTAAGGTATTCTTGAGACTAATGCTTTCCTGCTCAGACAGCTGAGACCTTCTCCTATGTCTTTTATCATCTCTGGCTTTGATGGTGGTCACCTTCTTTTCTCTGGCTTACAAAATGCTCATTCAAATACGGATGCTATATAGATGATCTTCCTCCCTTGCCACTACAGTTAGGGTCACCCTTTCACTGAATCCTCCCCAGATCATCGTTTGCAGCACTAGAGGACCTTGCTTCTTGTCCTCAGTTTCAAAACACAAATTCAGATTCACCTTTTCCTGATTTTTTTTTTGTCTCCTCTCAACTAATTGCTCTTTGCTTTCATAACATCTTTGCTAAGGAGATACATCTCAAACATTTTTGAGGGTTTTTTCTGATATTGTATAGTGTGCATGCTATTTGAAACACTGTCTTTCAACAGTCTGAAAACCTGCTTTCTCCTCAATTGGCTTAATTCTCAAGACAGCTCCTATGCCTCTAGGTATCTCCCCTTAAGTGAAAATGATTTGTGATTGGAGAATTTGTTTTTACATTTATTTTTTAAATTTGAAATATGGTATGATGATGGTCCTGATATACATGTCTTAGGTTGACTCCGCAATATTATTACTGTTTATTGCTTCTGTCACCTTTGATTTCCCCTTCTGTCGCAGCTTTCACTTGTTGAAGCTTGTCTTAATGTCAGACCCAGATCCTACGACTTACACATCTGCTTACCTTTAGTCATCCACGTATTCCCATTGATTCCAGTGAGAATACACACGTACTTTAAATTAAGCACATGTGCAAGATTTCTAGAATTAAATAAAGGGAAATAAAGTCTGATTGTTGTTCTTTTTCCCAGCTTCAGCATCTAGCAGCTTCTGCAGGTGGTTAAACCTGCAGATATTTAAATCCCATTGATAATAAAGAAAAGACAGTCAGCCCAAAATCAGTGAGATTTGAGAAAAGGTCTTGACAATATTAAGAGAATTTTTTATAGCAATAATAGTGGTGTGAGCTTTCATAGCAAGGGTTGTTCCAAGACAGTAGAGCTGGCAACAACCCAATATTTTATTCTCTTTTCTCGAGGCAATACTCAGATCAGATACAGTTTTGTTCCCTTACATAAATCCATATTGTCAAAAGTATGGGGCAGGAGAGATAGAGGAAATAGTAGCTTGTAATTTCTGATGTGGAAGCACTCCACTGGTGCTGGGCTGTTTGTTAATTGGAAAGGACTGTTGTTTGTTAATTGCCCTGAATAACGTACACCAAAAGGACAGCAGAAGTTTTCGGGGAAAAAATCAGGTGGAAAATTAGGCTGAAGAGCCATCTGTATTGTAAAGCTTGACTACATTATTATAATTTGTTTTTCTTCTTTCTGTGTATTTAAACTGTTACAACATGAGCTGGAAACAATTCAAATTTCAGTCTGCATTAAGTAGCATTGTAACTGTGCATCAACTAAAACAAGAGACAGAATTATAAGTTACAGTATTCTAAATCACACACCACATGATATTTAGAATTATTTGAATGAATTTAAACCGTTAAAATAATTACAATTATTTGGACTTTTTCCCCTGCTAATACAGGCTAGCAGTGGCAGAGTAAAATATGACAGAAAGTGAAAACTGTGTGATGATAACCTACTGATAGTTCGATTTAACATTTCAATCTTCCAGAAGTTCAACTTCAAAAATATGGTTCAAGATGTATGAAAGTTAAACAAAATCTTTCATTTCATGTTTCTTCTTAAACACAGGTCTCAAAATATTGATGTTCCTAGGGACAGAAATTCTGGGATAGCACCGTCTCTGCAGCAATGTGGCCAATATCTACATTATTTATTTAGCCTGAGGAACCTCTGTGAAGGAGCTGGAACAGGGGGACTCAGGGCTGGATGGGAGAAGGTAGGAGGTTGAGCCCTGCACTCATCTTATCCCTTGTGGCATTCCCCACAATAGCTGTTGTGCATAGCAGCCAACCAAGGAGCCACTTCAGCTCCGGTTTGCTCTCGGGAATAGAAATCCAAAAGACAGAGAATAAGAGATATAGAAAGAAAAGGAGAGGGAGCGACAATTGTAATGTCATGTTTCCCACCATGGTCTCTGGAAAAAAAAGAAGCCCTTTCAGTCTCAGTCTTTTGGCTGCACACAAGTGCATGAGGTGATCTCAGCCCTGGAAATGAGTAAATTAGATAAGCTAATTCATTTCTCTCCTAACTTAGAATAATTTTTGCTGATGTGTGGTATACCATTTTTATTCCTATAATCTATAATCTATTGGTAACATAATTCCTTTATGTTTTAGAAAAAATATTTCCTGGTCTCCGACCTTTGAGCAGTTAGTATAAAATAACCATATATGATATTTCCTCTTCCTTCTCCTTCCGTCCCCTTCCCTCTCCTTCTCTTCCCTTCTCTCCATCCATTTCATGGGGTTGAATGCACCAGAGACCTGGAGCCACGTTTTTTCACAGTCAAATTTTTGCCTTCTCATCTCTGACATCTTGCAGGCAAGGCAATAGTTGATTAGTGTGATCTGTTCCCTTTTCAGAGTATATTTATATTTCTATATTATATTTATATCTGGAGTACAACACTATCTGCAAACCATCGTTGTTCTCTCTGATATGTGCTAAATATTGACAATGAAACAAAAAAAATACATGCACGCCAAAACAAGCTGACCTGTGGTAAAGAAGAGTAAGTATGGTAATGTCCTTGCAGATCTTTTTTATTTTTACTAATTTGTTTTCTAAATACCACAGGTCTCTTCTCAGTTGTGCAACACAAAGGCTTCTCCAGCGTCATGTGAGACTGGGGGACGGGCCGAGCAAAATGTGCTTGTCCCAAATGGTGAATTGTGAAGAGGTGGAACAGGCTGGCTGTGCTGTTAACAGCTCTGTTTTTACTGGAGATGATGGGGTTTGGAGTGCTTTTTTCTACCCCACGACACTCATCTATGTCATCTATCAGGTGAGAGCAATTACTTGACTATGTACAGAGATAACAGATAATACCCAAAAGTATTCTGCCAGTTTGGACAGTGTCTGGAGTCTACCTCTTCATAAAACTTATCTTTAGCAAGGCCTTAGAATCTTCCTTTGTAGCTTATCCAGAAACTGTCCATGAGCCAAGAGGTTCCGAACAACCAAAGAGTACAAAGATGCAGTTAAAACTGCATGGGAATTGTAAGGTCTGACAGAAAAAAAACATCTTGCCCCAAGTTAAGGGTACTTGAGAGGCTTATTTAACCTTCACTCCAGCCATCTGCACACAATTTTATGTTATTATTTACAACATGATGGAATTGAAATGTGAATTTGCCATAGCAACCCAGGCTTCAAATGGGGCATATGTTGCTTTCCAAAATTACAGCACCTCCTTAAAAAGGAGTAAAGAATAGGGCTCTGTGTAATCTGAACTCTTGCAAAATATTATTAGCAAAACATGGCTTTAACAAACAACACATTTTCCCCAATTCTTGGAGTATATTTAATAAGGAAAGTTTGCAATTAGAAAAAATCCTATATACTTATAAATACGTAGATAAATAAAAATTTAGTTATTTCAGTTTAATCCATTTTTGAAGAAAAAAATAAGATGGGGGATACAGAGCTGGCAATGGTAAGACCAAGGCCCCATGGGACATTTACATGATGTGGGTGAAGATTTCTGTACCATTGCCTTATTGCTTCACTGTAAGAAAAACAAAACAGTGACAGGTCATACATTCATTCATGCATTTTATTATTTCCATTTAATAATTCATTTTGCCAGAAAAATAATGGAACATCCAGCACATGACATAACTGTACATAAATAAATATTTATTCAAATCCCCTACTTGCAGTCACTTCCCACTAACAAAATACCAGAGTCAGCTGGGTTTCTGGAAAGCAGAATGTGTCCAGAAATTTTGCTAGGTTATGCAGATTTACGCTTGTTTAACTGAGCCTTTGAAAGTCTTATGTAGTTATAAATGTGTAAATTTGTGTATGTGTGTATGTACCTGTGTGTTTGTATTTATTCATATTGTGTAATACAAAACATTTGGACTTGCACATCCATTTCACATTTTCCTGTTATTCTCAGCAGGTAGAGCTTACTAACAAGATTTATCTGAAGTATAAGCATACACAAAGTTTGTTGAGGATATCCATTTTATATAAGTGATATGATCCTTTTTTCAAGCAGAGTTTGAAGAGATTCAGCCATGTGTATGTTTGGCATGAGAAAAGAGCTATACAAAAGGAGCAATCTTCTTACCTTCTTTACAAATTATTTCTTCTGATTAAAGTGTCAACAAAAATGAGGCAAATCACAACTATTTGTTACCATTTTTTAAAGCAAGTGAAGAACCCAAGCCCTGCAAACAAGTACTGTAACAGGTAAGATAGCCCCTGTCTCTCTACTTATAGAGATGTTTAGAAATTTGTTTTCAATGAGATAAACGGGAGCTTCTGCACCTAACATTGAAACTTTCTTTCAGAATGCAGGCCAGTGTAAAAGATGACAGATAGAAGAAACATGGGGCACAGTGGCTACCAGATTTACTTCTATGCATGTCTAGTATCTGAGCTACTAGTCTTGCATCTGGAGAAATGCAGTGTTAGAGCTTTAAAGGCCTAGGTGGGACATATTTTGGACCCACTTTTTGATGTGATGCAAGTTGCATCAGAAGTCTTTAGTGGCAATGGGCAATGCCTGAATGAGGCTTAGAAGAGCTGACTCCTATTCCTCGTACAGGTTGGCACAGTAAACCCATACTGGGTACCTGGTTGGTTCAACTCATCCACTTTCAGTCTTTGCTCATTGTAAACAGAGATGTGGGAATCAGTGCACAGCATTTTTGCACCTATTCTTGTCTTTTCCAAATTATTGCTAGTTCTCTCCTTCAGGATGTTACAAGAAAATATTAGAACATGCTTCAGCCTCAAATATCAGCTTTCCATTTGCAATTCATGGCATTAACTGAACATTTCACACGACAAAAGCACATCCTATAGATTGGCTTAATTCCACTATCCTATTTTAGATTCTTGCAAGTAAGTTAAGGAAAACCACAGCAGGTTTGGATTGTTTTCCTTTTTAAATCTAAAGATATTATTTGTTTTGGCTTAAAGGGAATTGTAAGAAAGACTGATATACTCAAAGTGAACACATTTAAGTGCTTTCTGAGGACAGCAAATGAATCTTAGCACTGAGATCCTGCTGTCTGTGAGGCTAAACTTTCAATGTACAAGTGCTTTACTGGGATGTAAGTATAGGAATGTAAAACTAGTAATATGTCCAAATGTGTGTAATCCAAGATGATATCCAGTCAGAAATGGCTAATGCGCAAGGAAAAAATTATTCTCAAAATTTAAAGGAATTGGTTTATACTCTTATCCAAGATTTCTAGTGGCATCACACACCATGAAACAATAAAATCTAATAAAGCTTGTTCACTTCAACAGAAGTTTTAAAGTACGTTCAGAAAGACTTTCCCTCTGATCACTGCTGCCTGATTTCAGCTTCAAAATCCTAAATCTGACAGTCATTCACTTCTTCTTTACTTCTCTTTATACCACACATTAACAGCATCTTTGTTTTTCCTTCCCAGGCTGCACCCACAACATGCATCAGCCATACCAATCCTCAGAAAGATTTTATGTAGAGCATTCCCTGTATTCACTGGGAAATACCAGAATCTGACTCAAGTCCTGACGTAAGTTTTCAGGACAATAATGAAATTAAATCCTAGCTAGCTAGGAACAGTGCACATTTGACTTCAGAGCTCCATAATGCCATGGCTACAGGCAGTATAATTTCACAGTTCTCAGACTATGTGAAGCTCAGGAGTTACTCAGAAACATAAACAGCAAATCCTGGAGGTGAAGTGAAATATCTGATAGTTGTATGTACCAAAGTTTGTCTTCTCTAAAAGAACTGACATTATAGAGAGATACTTCTGATACCTGCCATGGTCTTCTTTCGGGAATCTGTGTCATGTATTAAAAGAAATGTGCCATTCTTAACCTTATGCAAAGGCAGAGTCTGTTTTGGCCTTGGTCTTCATAGAGTAAATTCATTAGCTTGAACTTTGTTTTTATTAATGCTAAAAGTCAGGGGAAAAAAAGCCAGGACAGAACCCTATAATGCCTTGTTGTGCTATTTGGAAAAATTTGCTTGTCTATACTTCAAGGTCCCTGGGACAAAGTCTGCCTTTCCAGCAGTTTCAGACTGTGTACAAGATAATGGAAACAATGCTGGAATATAATAAATGCTTAACAATATTAACAGTTCCAGTGGATGCTGTTCCTTGTCCGTGGAGTTGCAAAGCATGTCCAGATACTGCAATGATGCACACCTTGTAAATGCATATGATAAATGGATAATAAAGGTTGAATTAAACAAGTCAATGCTTTTGGCCCTGTTGCTGGCTGGCAGGGAGTGTAGGCGAAATAAACCATCACCACAGTTAGCACTGATTTGCAGTCTATGCTTTCCAGGGAGCTCCGAGATGTTGACTCTAGCTTCTAAGAATGATCCCTCTGGAGCAGCGTTCAAAGCATTGACAGGTTGATGCAGTAAAGCCTTTATGCATAATGCCCAAACTTTTTATGACTTGCCAATTCATTTCAATTTTGAGAGCTGTCAGTTCAGCCCTTTTCCCAAAATGTAAAGAAATACTTTTTAAATGTTGGTTGGTAGTGGGTTTTTTTTGTTTCAGTTTGTTTGGGGTTTTTTTTTACAAAATAATTGCAGAAATATGGCCAGCTCCCATGCAAAACCCAGGCACAGCCTTATTGGGTACCTAAAAGGAGATACAGGCTTTCCTCCAAATTCATCATCAAGATGTTTATCTATTTCATGATGTCCCACGTCTCAGGCACTGCAAAGACCATCCTCTAAGATCAATGGTACTCCCATCCTGTAAAATGCTATTTCATGCTATTCAGTTATATAAAACAGTTTGTTAGAAAACAACAGCAATGTAGGGTAAAAATTTCTTCGCTGCACCAAAAGATTTCCTGTTTCTTAACTCTCCATATTTCAAGTCTCCTCTGTAAGAACATTTCTCTATTACTTATTCTGAAATTAGAGATGACATGGTTTTAAAAGGTGTAGCAATACTTACTTAGAGATGAACACAGGTGCTTTCATTAAGATGTGATGCACTTGATAATAGATTTTATTAATGCTCCTCCGGAGGTTAAAAGATCCTGCGGTGGAAGGTTTAATGACAATTCAAGGTGTAAGTGGTAGTAATTTGGTAGTGTTCCCTCTTTTCCTGGTTTCTTTGAATTGCAGCACATACAGGCCTATTTGAAATACAAAGTAGGGATAGTTCTGATAAGGCAATGTGCCTTTCTACTAGGATTGGGCATTG
Organism: Ara ararauna; assembly: GCA_028858755.1. Taxonomy (NCBI): domain Eukaryota; kingdom Metazoa; phylum Chordata; class Aves; order Psittaciformes; family Psittacidae; genus Ara; species Ara ararauna. The sequence goes on along the minus strand of CM054376.1, from coordinate 83,220,699 downwards.
ATGGGCAGGAGGCTGTTACACTAAAGGAAGCTAGAAGACAGCAGAATGAAGCCTGAGACAAAAAGGAAGTTCTTTGTGGTAAATGATCAAAACTAAGGCACTTTGCCAAGGCATGTGTGCATGATAGCATGCTACTTACTTGGGTGCAGAAATCCCCCCCAAGTTCCACTTCTTGTACACTGACAGATCAGCTCTAAGCCATCAGTTATCCCCAGCAACGTGTCCAGAACCACTGCTGTCAAACATGCAGTAAAACCTGCTGCCCACTGAGGCCCATTTGAGAATCTGGACTCTGGCTTCTCCCGGCATTAGACTTTTTCATGTGTATGACATGACTGCATTATAATAAGTGCAGAGTTCAAAACTTGGCACCAGTGCCTGTCCCTTTTCCAAAGTCAAGTGTAAAGTCTTAGGGCCGTATTAATGAAAAATCCATCCCATGGCTGGATCACAGAAAACTGAGGGCCTCAAATCATGAGCAGGATCTGTTATAAAAGCCATGTGTTCATGTAAAAATATGACGGAATACGGGCACAGAAAGTTACATGTGGATTTCACTAGATGCATAGGGATTCCTGGTATGCACGTAAATTTTATGTTGTACTTAGAGACACAATGCAAAGGGTCAGGAGCCTGTAAATATGTTTCCTTGCTGCATAAAGTAGGGTGATAAACAATGACATGTCAAAATCCCTGAAAATCAAGGTCGAGGCCTAACTACGGCTTGAAGTGGGACAGCTGAAAACAACTGTCTGTGCATGGACAGTAGAGCTAAAGAACTCAGCAAATTCCAAAAGATAAAACACACTCTAGTCAGTCTTACTTTTCTTTGTCTTGCCTAGCATTTTTGTTTCTAAAGAGTAAAACTGATTACTCTTGTTTGACATATCAACATGTTCCCTGAGCAACCTGGGGACCTAGTAATAGCTTATGCTTATCTGGGGTTTTGACATAGACTGCAGGAGTAGTCATCACCTGCTATTTTTAAAAGGACAGTTAAGCAGTCCTAAAATAAAAATTCATACTAGGAGTATGTTATTGTTCTCAGGAAAAGAAGCTGTTTATTTCACAGTGATCTCAGCAAGTTCAACAGACACACTTTTTTTCTTTTTACTGTTTTAATCAAAGAGTTCAGGAAAAAATAAGACAGAAGAATTTTCTACCAGAAAATATCACTGTATTAATACCTCTAGCTTTAGGCAGCTTATGTAAAGCAGACTATGCTCCTTTTTGTAACGTTTAATTTCCACTACATCTCTGCTCATTCTTGCATGGACAGCCTGGATTACAATGGCATGGTTTAGGCTGGGTTGTTGGGGTTTGTTTGGGTTTTTCTTTGGTTGGATGGTTGGTTTGTTTGGTTGTGGGTTTTTGGGGGGATTTTGGGTGTTTTGGTTTGGTTTGGGTCTTTTTGTTTGTTTTTTTTTTTTTTGGGGGGGGGGAGGGTTGGTTTTGTTTGTTTGTTTGTTTGTTTGTTTTAATAACAAGGCAAGCTGGGTTTATGCTGCTCCAAGTTGTGTTTGTAGCCTAACCTGCTCAGGTTCCTTTCTCTCACAGCTGCATGTGAGCAGACTTTGCCTACTGTTAATCCCAGCGTTATGGGCTTTGTAAAAGACACAATGCAGAAGTTATGAGAGGACTCTCTGGGTAAGAGAGCTGAAGCTACTTTTGTAAGGCTGCTTTCAGAAGAGTTCTTCCTCCTTAGCATATGCATCATTTGACTGTCAGGAAAGGCATGGAGTGAGGCCAGAGCAGTCCTTTGGTAATTCTGGAGAAGAGCTTTGCTCTTTAGACTACATGAATTTGCTTTAATTTATGCCATCTCAGATCTTCTAAATTACCTCTAAAGCAGCTCCATCCTCTTTGGTATGGATTCTCATTAAAAAGCATGAAACATGAGCCATTATGACTGAATACTAGTCTTTCTTACCAGTGAAAACCTCGACTATAGAACTTTCATGTTCTATACATGAGACACTCAAAGTGACCACAGCTTTTGAGTTTTTTACAGTTCAGGCATGGCATGGCAGCTGGAGGAAACATTAAGCCAGCCAATTCATGCAAGGACATCCAGGGTTTACACAAGAAGTGAATCTTCAGCACTGTTGATGCTGTTTCAATTTTAAACATGACCACGACAAGAAATTTCAGCTCCAGAAGCAGAGATTCACATTATGTCATGACAGAAATGCTGCCTACCTGCACCACCAAACAAACACTGCTGGTAAGCATCACTTTTTTGCTTACAGAGTAAGTTTTGTCAAAGTATAATGGCCTTTAACAAAGGAAAACAGGAATTAAAGCACCTTTGCTCAGATTCTACTTTCACACTGCCAGGATCTTTACGCAGAATATTTGCACGGTGGTGGGTCTTGGGAACTTAGAAATGGAGGGGAGTAGGAACAGTTGTCATCATTATTGTCTTCCATATACCTTGAGAGTTCATTAAGTGGTCTATTAACTGCTAGTCGCAGTATAACACAGGCAAGACAGTGAAAAATAAACAGTCTGATTTTAGAGTCAACAAAGAGGAGGAAAATAAACACTACCAAAGCTGTAAATAAGCACAAAAGTTTCAAAAACATATGTTTCCAAGAAAAGAGAAGGTTTCATTAAAATTATGGCTTTACCTCTAGAAAAGAATTTGGTTGGGGGACATGTGGTTGTCATAAAAATTGTGCAGATTAGGAAAAATCACAGTATTGTCTGTTACAAAGTAGGAATAATCCTGTCCAATACCTCCTAGGCATCCCGACTGGCAGGTTTTATTTAACAAACTAGGGCAATAAATACACTGTATAACCACATCATGTATGTGTAATATTGCCATACATATATAAAATTCTGTAAACATGTGGGTTTTTTGTATAGTATTGTCTATGAGAAAGCCACTCCATCCTCTGGAAAAATTTATCATTGAAAAGACAAGGGCTACAATTAATGTGCATAGACTGACATAAAGTCCAATTCTGCAAGATGTTGCAGAGCTTTCTTACTGCTATCACTAGGACTGCAAATTCCTTGAAATAGTCACTTAAGCATTTTGCAGAGATAAGTGTTTCTTACAACTTTAACATTTTTAGAAAGAGAAATGAGTCTGTATTTCCATGGACAGAGGGCTCAGACAACATAGCTGTTTGGGGTTTATATGGGACAGCAGGATAGATGAGTTCCTCTTATACATCACTCAGTTACAAAAAATGTAATTATGAAAGGGTTCCCTCTGTCCTGTCCTGAGGAGATAGATAAGAGTGAGGAGGAAATGATATTTGGGGTTTCTGTTAAATGCAGTTGAATGTTGGCTGGAATATGACTGCTTTTGTGTGCATTAAAGAACATACGTACAGCTATGTCCTTTTTTCCCTTAGGTACTAGGTAGGTGTTAACAAAGCAGCTTAACAATGTATGAAATTGGTTTTGTCTGGTTTTAGTTTTCACATCCACAAGGTCTGTATGGTCTGCTCCATAAGCTGGGGAGTTTTAGCTGTGACTCTCAGTACAACATACACTTCTGTGCTGAAAACCAAATACTGTACTATTGTTGCCAGGAGATCCTAAGTAGAAAACAAACCAAACCAAATAAATCGACTGTGATAAAAAACAACAACGAAACAAACAAGAACACTCTTCTCTTGCCACCTTGCAAAACAAAATCCTTCAGGCATGATTTATTAGTAAAACCAGCTACAGACAGTTGATAGTGTACCTCTGGATCTAATGAACAAATGTGCAGCCCAAATCAATTTTTTTTTTTCCCAGGGTTTAAATGAAGTAATTAATCTGTACTTTAACAAAAGCTTTTATTTACATATGAAGAGGTGGACAGCCATTCAATCAGACATGATAGAAATTGTTCAGTCAGTTCAAGTGGTCGATATTTTCATGTTACCTTGAAAAAGCAGAGGAGAGCACATGTGTGCCATTTTGGCATGAGGTATGTCTCTACCTACAAAATGTTTAATATACATAAATTTGCATACAAATATTTAAGAATCTATTGTACACAAAGTAATTCACTTACATTAACATGAAACATCACAATTAATTAGGATCATAAATAACAAAGTGTATGAGGAACAAAAAGGCTGGGATGTTCTTTGTGCAGCTCTATAGCCTTCTGGGCAGAAAAGCACATTTTAAAAGCAGATGCTCCTGTCTACCGGAACAGAATTTCAGTTTAAGTTTTTGAGTTATGGTCACTGTGTTCAGCTGTTGGCGAGGGTTTTTAGCAATGCCTCCCATCATTAATTGCCCAGATTTTGTTGCACATGCATCAGCAGAAATGGGAGGACCCAAGGTTAAGGAAAAAAGCTCAGTAAGAATTTCTCTCTGGCACATATATAATAGCTCATTACCTCTAAGCAATGCAGGGAGGCACACCGAAGCCCATAGAACTACTGACATGTTTAAAGTAAAACACGTGTGTGATTGCCTGTAGAAATGGAGTCCATGATTTTAATTCTCTTTAACAGTGGCTTAACTCTTAATAACATACAGCCAGCAGGCTGCTTTTCTTTAACTCTTTTTTTTCTTGGAAGCATGCCACAATTCTTTTAAAGAAGCTTTTGAATTAGTCTAACATCACTGCTAAGTAGCACAGCAGAATATCGGGCACTGTTGTGGAGTTTTTCCAATTAATTTAGGATTTGCAGTTAAATATAGGTGACAGAGTTTAACATATGAATAACCCATAAACCATTAAACTGCAAAACTTAGGGGGAGGGGAGGTCTTTAAATAAAAAACAAAAATCAACAAAATGTCTCAAACATATGCCAAATATTTACAGGATTGCTAGCAGTATGTGGCTGAAGGAAAGCTGAGCAACTGCAAATAAAGCAAATTTAGCTGATGGATTATTTAAATAATCAAATAATGACTTTGACTTCTTCATATTCAGGCAGTTTTTACTGACTTTGTTAAAGCCTCACGCTCTTTTCTGTTTCTGAAAATCTTTTACAACAGGTGACCAATGATCTGTGAAGAAGATGGACTTGATAATTTTCTTCTCATTCTGAAACTTAAATTCATACATTTTTTAATGCAAGAAATTCAGCTAGAGATTGTAACCATACAGGAAAAATAAATCTTAGGTAAGATGTATTTGTGTGGATAATTGGTATGTCTCTTCTTTTCATCTTTTTAGTTTAAAACTAAATTAGATATGACAATAACGGAAACTGAAAAAGTATCATAATAATAAGATATTTATAGCCAACTACTTAAAAAGATAAACAGACTAAATATTGAGTTCACTGACTTTATTCATTCTAAACGTTGCCCACCGTGGCACAAAAAACAAGAATTATTCAGCAGTCTAATAAGGGGAATGCTGCATGCCTCTAGCGGCCTTTCTCTGCGAGACAGTAATTAAAATTAATCAAATTTCAGTACTGTCTTTAGTTTAGAATCATAGAATCATAGAATAGTTAGGGTTGGAAAAGACCTTAAGATCATCTAGTTCCAACCCCCCTGCCAGGGGCAGGGACACCTCACACTAAATCATGCCACCCAAGGCTCTGTCCAACCTGGCCTTGAACACCGCCAGTGATGGAGCATTCACAACTTCCCTGGGTAACCCATTCCAGTGCCTCACCACCCTTACAGTAAAGAATTTCTTCCTCATATCCAATCTAAACTTCCCCTGTTTAAGTTTGAACCCGTTACCCCTTGTCCTCTCACTACAGTCCCTCATGAAGAGTCCCTCCCCAGCATCCCTTTAGGCCCCTTTCAGACACTGGAAGGATGCTATGAGGTCTCCATGCAGCTAGTGCCCATTAGCTATTTTTTTATGTGTAGTTTTTATACCGCAGGTTTTATGCTGTATTGAAAAAGCCCAAAGTCTAGTTTTCCATGCTCCCAAATAGAAAACTGTAAACATAATGAGTAGTATCTACGAGGAGCTACTACCATTCAAAATACTTTGGTTGGAAAAGCCTTTCTTCTTCCCAGAATAACATTCTACAGAATTACCTTAAGTTACATTAATTCCTTTATCATATGTCTTAGTGAGATACAAATATATAAGGTATATGAAATATCAGATTCACTTCCTATTTGAAGTACATGAAAGTTACTGAAACACTGCAATAAGTAAGATAGTTTAACTGCTTCCAGCCACTGCTTAGGGATCTGATGATCATAGGTGCTCTCATGAAAGTTGAATGAATGCCTAAAAGTATTTAGCTTACAATTACAGTGCTTTATAATCATGACTCTTTTTTAATAAACAGAAAGATGCAATCAATTAATTTACAGATGAAGGGATTCAGATCTTTTTTTTTTTAACCAGCAGTACCATAATTTTCATCTTTAAATGCTTCGAAGGACTAAATTAAGAATGGCAGGTATTTTAGTGGGGGCTCAACTAATTGTATATCTGGAGATGTAATGAAGCTCAGAAAAATATTTCTCTCCTCTGGGAGATGAGAGTACTGGCTAATACAATAGCTTACTTCTTTCATGGTTGACGGAGGGAATTTTTAAATAATTGCAGGAAATTCAGAGCTTTTCTTTGTACTCCTTTCCTTTCAGTATTCCGGATGCCCTGGCACCAGAGAGCCTTTGAAACCTTCTTCTGTTTCTTCAACACCTGATGGCGATTGTTCAACTGGAGATTTACAGCTGACCTGAGACTCAAACAGCTGAAGTTACAGAAGCTTAAAATGGTGCTGGATTCACTGGAGCAACAATGGAGTCATCCAATGGCTGCTGATCAGTGAAATGAGATGGTAATTTCTGCATTCCAGTGGTCAAATGTTCCTACCATCAAAACCACCAACACATCCCAAAGAAAAAGCTATTTAGAGGCCTTATCTTCTGGCCACATTTGCATACATTTGAGCTCTAACCACATCAGTCACATTACTAGCTTTAACAGAGTAACTGCTGCGATAGTTCATCCCAGGCTACAAAAGCTTTGAAGAGATAATTAACAAGGCCTTCATCCTGCAAGTTCTCATGTGTGCAATAAAGTTCCCTGATGCAATAGCAGTTAAAAGGGAAAACTTATGCCAGGGATAAAACTAGTTCAACACCTGAACAATATTTTCAAACTGTAAAATAGTCTCTCAGTAGTGATCGCCTCTCTCCTTAGCCTTGTAATTAGTATTATCATTAATATCCCTATTCAGATATGAATAAGTACTGATAGTAATTCCCGCATCTGTAAGAACAGGCTTTATGTGGAAAGAGAAAAATCCTTTGGCAGGAAATATCTTTTTTTTTTTCTTAAACAAAAGAGAATGGCAGTATTATACTTTCAAAACCGACTCCTGGCAAAGATGGAATATAATTTATTTTGTGAAACACTAATAAGAAATAAGCTAGGAAAAAAGATATTAAGAGTGTTTTTTAAGAATGTTAAATTATGTCTTGAATTATCTTCTTGAAATTATTAAAATACTCTTAAAATTAACTTAGTCTGGATTATTTTAACAGAAAAACATTATCTAACAGTAACAGACTATCAGGATTTTGCTCACAGTGTAGTAAATCATGAAGAGGCATATTCAGGTACGTATGCAGTTATACATTTACCAAGCACTTATATTTTCATACTATTATTTTATATTTACATTTCTAACACAGCACAATATCCAGTTTCCAGGAATCCTACTAAGACTACTGAGAAAGAACCTGTGCTTAGGAAAATACCTAAAAGGACATTGCCTAAAACTACCTTGGCAACCTACTTTTCAGGCTGAAAAGAATATGTTGCAAACACAAGTCAAAAGATCACACAGTTCTCTTTAAAACCAAGAGTAGTTATTTAGATACTAAGTTGTGTAAATCTTGTAAATAAACAAACATTGGTATCCTTTATTTGTATAATACAACCTGTTATGCAAGTGGGTTGCTATTCACCTTCCTAACTTACTATAAGTACATATTATAAAGAAAGACTTGCCACCCTCCCACCCCTGTATTGTGTGTTTGCAAGCAAAAGGTGCCATGAAAATTCCTTAAACTACTATTTCCCAGAAATACTTTTAAAGAGACAGAGGTAAAATTATTCATATTACAACTGAAAAAGTCTATCAAATGAAGCAGATATTCTGTTTCTGCACTTAGGATAGTTCATTACAGCATTTTCAGTATTGCTTAGCCTTTGGGTACCTAATGTCTTGGAAATATAGTAGAACATTTGAGCAGAATCCTATAAATAAAAGATGTCTGTGTTGTGGTTTTAGTTTGGTTTTGGGTTTTTGGTGTGTGGTGTTTTGTTTTTTGTTTTTTTTTCAGTAAGACCCCCACCCCAAACTTTAAAAGTTATTTGTGGTTTAAAACTTTTTACAGTTTATCAAGTTACATTGAGAAGAATGTTTTTACTGCTATTTTATGAGTCCATAATACAGAGTTTTATAAGATAATTTTGAACTAAAGCATCTTCAATAAAACATAAAATAATGACTTTGTGGGAGAAAAAAAAACCCTATAAGTAATAGCTACTTCTATAATGCTTGTGAACAGGTTTAACATATCAATGTGTACATAGTCATAATACAGACCAGTCAATAAAACAGGAAGCCTCTTTTTCATGCTCAAACAATGTTGCTTTTTAATAGGTTTTGACTCATGCTTTCTTCCTTCACTTCTATATAAGAGGCTAGGAGCTTGCACTGTAATAACTGCTTTTAGAAAAATAGCAATATAAAATATTTTTAGGTTAAAAGTAATACAGATTTTCAAGCTAGAACAGGATTAGCCAAACACTTTACATGATGAGATTAATATAAAAGATGGTAGAATTGTTTCAAAGATATTTTTTAAAATTATCCCCGATTGTAACTTTAACTCAACACTTGCATCTCAGTCATAAAACTGCATCCTGAAGAAAATCCCTTGCAATTTTCCAAACAGAAACAAATGACTACATTTTAGTGGGTATTATTTTAACAGTATGGTAAGTTTCACAGTGGTGATTTTACATCAGATGTTTTCAAACCTGTGTTAAGGAGAAGCAGTCCTTTTGGCATCAGGCAAGTGATGTTGTAAAGCCTCAGTTTGCTTGTGCTTGCAGGAACTGGCATAGCTCTTCTCTTTAACAGTGTCTATACTAAATTACAGTAAATGAAAATATAGCTCTTCATCTCATTAAATAGACAACTCAGAAAAATTATAGCCCCCCAAAAGAATGATAACTATGTGTCATTTTAAAACACAGCACTAACTTGCCAGTTCAAAGCAGATTTAGCAATGCAGGCAAAAACATTTATTAGCATTTATTTATCTAGAAAGGCAGGTATCTGTGTCTGCCAGGACTCTGAGTAGCTCCTCACCCCTAAGTATCTAAATACTGGTTTGAAATGAATGCTACTATATTTAAACCATGTGAATCTTAATGTCCAAAGATACTTCCAGCTCCAAGTACATTAATGGACTCATCAGGCAACCTATACCATAAAACCAAGACAGCTCAGGCTGGAGCTGCTTAATGAAGCACTGAGAAAGAGCTTCAGCAATGAAGCGGGATGAAGTGGGGGCTTTCATAGGTCTTCCTTCTTTATTACTCATGTTTCATGACTGGCTTCCCAAATCATGGAGTGCATTTGTGGCATATGAAGCAGATCCAAGAGGAATTATGAAATACCTGAACTGCAGTATGAATTTAGTTGAACACAAAATGATCTGTACACATGAAAGATTTCTCTGAAAACTAGTCTTATTTCAGGATTCATGCAAACAAATTGAATTAGCATACATCATTGCAAGTAAAGCTGCGACAATTACTCACTCAAGAATCTATTGAAACAATAATTTGTGACTAATATTTCTAGTTAGCTGCTCAGCTACAGCCATAACAGTTCCAACCTCTTAGATTGCTTAAAATTTATGACTTTAATAATGCTAAAGACTATATCTAAATATTCACTTAATAGCAAGTCTAGATATGCTAGTAAAAAAGGACATTATATCACAGCAGTAGTGAATTAAAAAGTAGATTTATATAAGAAAGTGCTATCCCTGGTATCCGCTGCAAAGTTACTGAAAGTCTACTGCAATATTCTAAATAGTTCTTAATAAAAATCACAGAAAAAATATCTTCACCATTATTACTAGTTGCAGATTTTACAAGAATTTCTACATAACTCATCCCCATTACATTCTATTGAAACATCTTGATATCTGCTTTTCTGCGCATATCTATAATTATATTTATACTTGTATGTTTAAATAAATATTTTGTGTGCACATATGCATCCATTGCCTTGAGGATTTCCAGTGGAACTTAATTGTTTTAATATATTAGAGAAAAAAAACTTGTGTGCTAGTCACGAAAACCTTCTAGACTCATTCACCATATGTTTGCTACACCTGACTTCTAGAAAAAAAACAAGAGTAAAACAGAAAACGTTTATTGCAGAAAAAAAAATCATTAATCACATGAGTAGTATTACTTTGTTTCCAGATTTAAAGTAATGTAGAACACACAATATAGAAGACTAGTTGGGTACAGAACCTATTACTATCAAGACAATAAGGCTATTTTCTCATATTGTCCTCTGTAGACAATTGCACTCCTTCCTACCATTTACTCAAAAAGGCACATTTTCCTTTGGCATCCTGACATGTTAGAAACTTCTTTCAAACACATGGAATATCTAATTTTTCCATTTTATTTCTCCACTGCATTAAAAATGAGAGTAATAGAGAGTTGTTCTTGGAGAAGGAAGCTTTCTGTGTGTTTATCTGAAACAAGCAACCTTGTGATGCAAGAGATCTCTATGATAATTAATCTTTGGAACGAAAACTTTAATGAGTACAGATATTATTGGAGTTGTTCTTTAGCCCCAAGTGAATACTAATGGAATGTGTTTTGTATTTCATGATACACTTTTTGAGAACTCTTAATTAATGGAAAATACTTCCATTCTCAGCAATATGCAGTGCTTGCTATTGAGTAAGATTTTGTGTAAAAGCAATGTGATTTGGATAATTAATTTTTAGAAGACCTCAGCTAGATACTTAATGCTTTCCATACTTACTGTTTTGAAGCCTCTGCTATCTTCAGTCAGCCTTCCAAACCTAACGGCATATTAAAAAAGAGACCAAAGACAATAAACATAAAAAAATAGCACTATTTATGACAATTCAAACTTAAACAGGGGAAGTTTAGATTGGATATGAGGAAGAAATTCTTTACTGTAAGGGTGGTGAGGCACTGGAATGGGTTGCCCAGGAAAGTTGTGAATGCTCCATCGCTGGCGGTGTTGAAGGCTAGATTGGACATAGCCTTGGGTGGCATGGTTTAGTGGAAGGTGTTCCTGCCCCTGGCAGGGAGGTTTGAAGTAGATGATCTTAAGGTCCTTTCCAACTCTAACTATTCTATGATTCTATATCTAATAAATCTGCTTCGTATTACAGCTGGTAGCATTTGGACATTGAGTTCGAAACAGACTGTAACACTCTATTTGCAAAGTAAGCCCAAGATCACCAAATGGTCCTCAGTTGCACATTCCTTTGTTAACAGTTTGCTTTTGTTCACTCTTGGGTTGTTTTTCCTCATAAAACCAGAGTTATGTTTGTTTAGATCATATCTATTTTCTAAATAAGCCAAACATCACCAAATGTCCCTCTTTATTATGTGTTCTAAGAATACATAAACTGCAATAACAAATAAGACTTTTAAAAACAGAACAAAAAGAAGTGATAAACTGATACAATGAGTTGCAACAAATATGTGTCACTGACAACACAAATCAGGATGTAGGAGCTCAATTCAGACAGCAGCTGCAAGAGCATGAGAGAAGAAACCTATTAGAAAGTCCCTCTGCTAGTACACTAGCTAGGGTCACTTTGCTTTGGAATAAAGTCGTTGAAAGAAATTAAAAAAATTGAGACAAAAATAAAGAAAAAAAAGCAAAACCCCCTCAAAAAAACCCCACACACCACCTGCCCTCCCCCCCAAAAAAACCCAAAACAAGCAAACAAACCCAAAACCCACAAAAACCCCAACATGCCATCTAGAACTATATTTTAGGCCAAAAAAACAGGCTAAGCTTTTCATTATATTTTCATATTTGGAGAATGTGATTTTCCTTAATTACTTTCAGTAGAACTCTTAACATCTCTACTTAGATTTTTAGTAAGCTACTTTGTATTGCTTTAATGTGACAAACACACCTATATATAATCAGAGTAGTGCTGTTTAGAGCATTAAATTGCAGTGTATTTATCTCCCAGGTTACACAATCTGACATCGTGATGGTCTACAAGATGCCCCTTGCCTTGCTTGAAGCTGTGGAGTAGTCAACAAACTCCACAACATCAAACTACAGCTCATCTTCCTCACTTTCTCAAGTCCCTCCTACTTGTCACTGACTGGCAAAGAAGATCAGAGAAGTTATACTAAACCAACCATTTTCTTGCTTTTTTATAGGGTTTTATTCTGCTGTTTATTCAGCTATGCTGAAATGCTACTTACCTGGCAGAGAAGGAACTAAGTCCAGAGTAGAGAACTAACCAGAATAAACTAAGTTGGCAAAACATGACCAGAAGGGACCAAGGTCCAAATGACTCACATTGAACAGACCTTCTTTCATGATGCCTGACTCATTTTGAAAAGTACTTCAGCCATGCGGAATTCCACTGAAGTGCTTTGTCAGGAAATATGTCTGCTTAAAAGATAACTGCAACGCTGACTTTTGATAAAATGTGGGCACAATGTCAGTCACTCTCTGGATACCAGATAATTGGAATTATCCACTAATCCACTCACAGCAAATTACATCTGTGACCATGCAGACATGCACACACACACAAAGATGGGGGATATTTCACCATGAAAAGTTTAAAAATATAAAATGTTTCTCCTGATTTATAAGTATCTACTTTCTGTTAAAAATGAACTCACCTGCTAACAGCCCTCAGTCAAATCACTACCACAATTCCTGTATTTGGGTATTACATGCTCTGGAAAACACCCAAAACAATTAGAAAATTATAATCCTATATAAAAGTCTCTCTAAGGAAAAGGATTTAAATTAGTAAATTTTTTTTTATAGATGCACCAAACCCAGGCTTCAGGGACAAAAGACTGTGAGGAAATGCTACAGATGTGGGGCACAGTTTTCAAGCAGATTGTATGGTGACAGACTGTCTTATCCAATAGTGGTAATTCTGTGTAAATAAAGTATGACAGAAAAGTTGCCCGTATATATCTTCAGGAGAACTATGCTAAATTTAATCTCCTCCCCTACTATTTATATTCTATTTCTACACCACTGCCTATAAAACAGCAGAGAGAACAATCTAACTATAGCAGCATAATATACCAGCACTAAGAATTCCTTTCATGAACATGAAACTGTGAAGCTATCTATATTGTTCATCAATGTACATGGCAGGATCTACCTACCACCTTAGACTCCACATGAGTGAGGAGTTGAACTGTAGTTGAACATACTGCTTAGTGGGAGGTAGACCCCACCTGTGAAGCTGCCTTGGCCACCACTCTCAGCAGTGTGACAACAGGAGCAGAAAAAGTTTGGAAACCTGTGAACTGCTCCTCCGAGACTAAATACACCTTTGTAATAACCCTGTTTTTCCTTCACATCGCCTGCTGCTCGGGCTCAGAGAGGCTGCTCAGACAAATACAAATATTTTTATAGACTGTGAAGCTAGACTTGTTCTTACAAGGAAGCAAAATAGGGAATGTTCAAAAAATGGGAAGGTTTGAGTTGTGAAGCTGCGGCTGATTATCCATTCATTATCACGTTTTACAGCTGCTTGTCTTGGTAAGTGTGAAAACATCTGAACAGTGTTGTGGTTCTTCCAGCTCTTAAGTCACTGAAGCTCATGATACACTGCACGGCAACTCACTTTCCCAAACATTCTCTATTACACACTTAAACTAGTCAATTTATAATCCACACTTTGTAGTGAAGAGACTAATGCTCTGGGTTATGTTTACAGAGTGCAACCAGGAATACAGAGGAAAGAAAGACAAAATGCATTCCTGGGAGGTTTTAGCACTAGAAATCTTACACATGCACACAAATGAAGGTATGTAACTTTTAAAAAGATGCTGTAAATATATCTGTGGCATTTTATAATCACAACACAAAAATATATATTTTTACAGAATGATTAAGATGCTGTCAGATGTAAAAAACATAAGAGGTCCCTTTACCATCTGTACTAATTCCAAAGTCATAACATTTTAAGTTTCTTCATATCAGGACTTACAGTGGATGAAATTCAACAGAGTCAATCACAGAAGTGAAAGTGATGTGCAGATTCTCTCATACAATTTTAAAACTGATTATTCCCACATAGCTAGGCTTAAAAAGGCAGAATGTCTGAGTAGTTGGAGTAGGTAACACAATGAGTATATATAATCTTTGGTTATAACACTATAGCTTTATGCAGTCTGAGATGACAGAAGGAAAAGACTCTGTAAAGGAATCACTGATGCAAAGTCTACACTACCATTATTTTAAACGCACACACAAAAATGTATTTTTAAAAGTAATATGAGGCACAAGTTAATGCACATTTTCTCCCAAAACACAACTCTGAGAGGAGTTCCTTCTCTCTCCGCTCACCAAATTCCTTTGCTCTAATCCTTCTTTTGGGCTTTTTGCCACAGATTGACATTAGATGAATGCAGAATTATCACTTAAATTTAGAAACTGAGAGACAACAGGATTTGCTGACTATCTCCATGCAATCTAGCACTTCTGCATGTCAGATACTATTGTAAACTACAAAATATTTCTCAGGATATCACTTATGCAAGATACTGTACTAAAGGAGCTACAGAATTAACACAAACATGTTAGAAAGCAGTACAGTTTGTGTAGTGCACATTCTTCAAACTTCCAGTATTTTTCCATCTAAGCCTCACACTGCATTACTTACATGCTCCTGCTGGGATAGAGAGGTTATGGGATTTTTTCCTCCTCCACCCCCTACCTGTTAAGATACTCTTTGTTGAGCTTTGTGTCATGTGGCATTAGGCAAGCTTTGTTCTTAGAGTTTAATTCTCTTTTTCCAAGTCTACTGTGGTGCGACATTTACAAACTAATGCACTTGCCCTTTATGTAGCCCCTAACATAAATCCCATACCCAATAGGAATCATTTTGCTTTGAGAAGGAGTTTTATCTGTGCTCAAGAAAATTCAGAAAAAAAACATGCACCACAAGACTTGGTGTCTTTTTCAACAGCTTTCTTCCTATACACAACTGTTTGCTCTTTCCTGTTAAAGTGTATATTCAGCATTACATTTACAGTTTAATTGAGGAGTAAATGATCTTTCTTTATGCTCCTAAAGACAGCTATAATAAAAGATTTTCTTCCCCCCAAAACCAATAATACATTTCTGTATGTCAAGAACAAAAATCAGAGTCACCCAACCATTTGTCCCTTTTTTCAAACAGATGCTAGTTCATCTAATAACAGCTACCCCTATTTCCCCATTTGAGTTCTTTTGTACCTCTCTGAACATGGTTAAAATATGCTACTGCTATTTTCTTTGTAAGAGTATTATTTATTTAACAGGAGCCCATAAATAGCAGTAATTGACTAAGAATTGGTGCACATAAACTTTTAATTGGTATTATGGCCATTCTACTTATTTATAAGACATATATAAATGTCCATTTATGTATGTCCAGTCATTTGTGTCACAAGAAATTACTAAATGAAAGGGTGAAGCATGTAAAGTACCATAATCGGAGTTTAATAATACCACTGCTTCTCTTCTACATAGTGTCATTCATAAAGGGGAAGGAAAAAAAAAAAAAGAGAGAAAAAAAATCAACACTTTTTTTTTTATTGATATATAGAAATAGGATAGAGAAGTGAATCACTCTAAAAACAAATGGAAATGCTTCTTGGAAAATGAAACTCTGAGTGTATTTGGAACCTGATCATTTGAAAGAAGCAGCAGCCTGTGTTTAACAAACGCTTTTCCGCAAAGCCATGGTCAGTCTCCCAGACCATAATACCAAATAGCAGGGCAACTATAAAAGATTGAAAAATTGCTGTAAGTACTTTTTTTTTTCTTTTTTTTTTTTTTAATTTGAAAGTTTGGCTTTACTCCTCCTTGTAAATGTCTCCTAGAAAAAATCACTACAGAAAAAGCAGCAGCTGATATCCGATTCTTGCAACCTACAATGCAGAATGAAGACTTTTGGTCCAAATTTTAAGTAGCTTCCATACGGAAAGTTTCCACTTTTTCACTAAAAAATTAAATGGCCATTTTTTGCTCTTTTTTTGCTGCTACAGTAGAAACCTGACAACAAGTAACTACTGAAATTTTTTTTCTCCACTGTAGAAAAAGCTCAGTTCCAGAAGAAGAAAAAGACAGAGGTCATATAAAAATAGGCTGTACAAAGAAGTGGTTCAAATCATTAGAGCAACCACCATAGCATTTCTAGATCATTTGTGAATAGCAAAATTAATCAAACAATATTGTGAATTTTTCATCAAATTAAAGACAGCTTCCCCAAAGCCTCTTGGCAAGGCTTGGGAATTCCGCTCAGGATGCTCCCCTGCCACAACTGTGCTTCCCACGTCCCATCCCATGCTGCCAGAAGACAATAGTTGCTACTCTCAGGGCTGTTACGACATGAAAATACCCTCCTGTGATTTGTTGTTGCCACCTATAAGTAGAGATAATCTGCTGTGGTGCAAAGCTGAGCCCCCTCCTGCAACAGCTCGTCCGTATGAACAGGCTCTCCTGCCACTGCGGTCATGTACAGCCCATCACACACATCACATAGTCTCTGGTTTTGTGGTGGGCAGCCTTCATGCTGAAACTTACAGCTCAAGCAGAGGCAGAGCTACCATGGCAGGAGTACAGGATTAAGCCTGAGGAAGGGTTTAGGCAGCTAAAAGTCAGACCAGCATCTGTTTCAGGTATGGGAGCAGAGGGCAGGCAGCCTACCGTTTGGTGAGCAGTGTCAGCACTCGGTTACGGTAAATCCATGCATCCTTTGGGCAGGATGGTCAAGAGAATAGTGAATGCTCATATTTTCCTGTGGATTTATTTTAGAAGTAACAGCTTTTCACACAATCCTATTTTTGGCAGTGGGATATCCCCAGGTAGAGCACTTGCTTGGCTTCCACTGTTCCAAGGAGGGCTTCATGAAGCTGATAGGAACAGCACCTGTGGCTTTTCTGGAGCCACCCTTCAGGCTGAGCCACCTGTATTTCCACACTGTCACATACTAAGTCTGTTTTATGCATGTTTGCTACATTTGTCAATGAAGGTAAGAGCTTTAATGATGGAGTGAGTATTAAAAATAGCATTTACTGCATTACATATCTTCTCAGTGTTTACCTCCCAGTTCTGCCATCTTCACTAAACTGATTGATATTTTACTTTACTGCTGTATCCAATCCTTTTTCCACTGAAGTCCTGGTGAATGCAATGGGAATGGAATAGGGACAATAACAGGACACCTTCCTCCACAAGTCATCCCAGTTTATGCTCCATGAAAACAAGTGATGCAATAGCCTCAAAGGATGGTTCACTGTGTTTTTGGTGTGACTCTTACAGAAAGAGAAGCCATAAGCCATAGTAATGATGCAGGTATCATTTAGAACAATATTGCAAGTATGAGTATGATTATGAAAGAAATTAAACTGATCACAGAGTCAAGACTCCAATACCTTCTTCCTAATTGTTATTCACTAATTATTTCCTCCATATAAATACTTTTTCCTCCAGAAAGTCTCTGCTCTATACTGGAATCACGCTTCAGGTGCTGGCCATTTTCTGCTCTGCTAACACTGTCTTCATCCTCTCATTCATTCATATGCACATGCCATTTGGTATCAATTTTCTGTTTGATGACACAATAAAAGTCACCTAATTAAGTAACAATAACTTTAAGTATTAACTACATCCTTGTAAAACCACAAGAAATTTGTGGGACAGGTTTACTGCTGACGTTTTACTACCATTTGCTTTCATTTCTTTCAGTTGTATTTTGACCCTTAGCAATACTAGAGGTGAAATTCTGATCCACTGTAGAAATCAGTAGCAAACCTGAAATGACTTTAAGAGCATTGGGGTTTCTCATCTAGTTCTCCATGTGTCAATAAGAGGAGTTGTTCTCACGAGAAACTCTGACTGAAACAGCCCTCTGTGTGTAGTAATATTTTATACACAGGACATGTGGATACACTGCTTTTTTTAAACAAAGTTAGAAGAACAACAGCAGCCTAAGTTAAGGACTCAGAATACGGGAAATGCCAGAAGGGAGATTCTCTGTCTAATTTGACTTCAGCCCCCTTGTGCGCTCTGGTAGTCTTACTGGTTACTGGATTATTTTTGTTTTTCCTCAGACCTCACTGAATCACAGGAACCCTGGCAGATTAGCAAGCAATTGTTCACAATTTCACTGCACAGAGTTTGTTTAGTATACGTCCCCCCATCCCTAGTGCTATTTAAACACAGTAAAAATGCTTTACTTCCTCAGAATTTATATCACGGCACTAGTCATTGCTTCACAGGGCATTTATTCTCACAGGACTCATTATTCTCAATTTGCTGTCAGAAGATGGATGCACAGAAGTAAGAACATCAGAGGGGATAATTTAAGGTGCATGCTTTAAAATACCTATTCTGAAATATCAAGACCTTGATTATTATAGTTCAACACCACATGGTGAAAGAAGAACTGTGATTTCAGATGTGAATAGGGTCCCCAATATTGTAGACATCAACAATAATGCTGTGAAATACCTCGGCTCAGTTGAAATAATTAATATCATACTAGAAGCCAGTTTGTCAAAGTAGGATAGAGTTCAGCAACTTCTGTGTTATTCTTAATTAATTTTACAACCTGCCCTCTGAGTGAAGTGGTATAAATGTAGGCTTTGTGCAAAGAGACCTATAGTACCAGGCACCTTGTAAATACGTCCTTATAGAGACTATAATTCTCTAAGAAGAATAAAGCACAGGGATTACAGAAAAAACCCTCAAGTGTTCTCAGTAACTCTTGGGACCCATTTTTTCCTCTTGTGGAAAATGTTTTGCCTACTTAGAGTGCTTCTCTAACAATTGAAGTACATTTAATTTAGTCATCCACTTGTCAAGACATTCTGCCTGATAAATAAAGGTATTTGCTGGATATGTGACACGTGTCACAATGCTAATAAGCATTGGCAGTTCCTCCTCAAGCAAACTGGGATATGGAGATGGTAACAAAAATGTTCCACTTGCCTTGGAAGATACTGCAGAGGTCAGGTAGGAAGTTAATGGTAAACAACAGTTCTGAGTAAGCAGAGTGTCTAGAGAATGTTCACTGCTTAAACATGCCTTTTATGAAGAAGCAGCATCCCAGGCACCTGAAAAGGATAATCTCAGGTCCGAAAATAGGACCATGGTGAAAATATGGATTTGTAAGGGGATATTGCCTGTGTATGTATAATTATCGATGGTACTTTATATATAATGATACATTTAACATTTAAATGCAAAGTTGCATGGTTTTGTATTTTCTATAAACATTTCACTTAAGTTTAGGAATTAAACATCTATGGCAATAACTGAAAATAAAACAAAATTAACTTTATACTACTTTCCTGACTACTAAAGCCAAGTGAATTACAGAAAATAAACATGTCATAAGTAGCATGAAGTAAATTGGATTTTAACAGGATTTTAATAGAGTTTATGAACAAGGAAGGAGTTTTTTATGTTTACCAGAAATACAAGGGAAAGTAAGGACCAAATGAAGACCAACTCCCTAGTCACTATACAAATCCAGTTTGACTTGCATTTAACTCTCACAGTGGTACAGTCAGTTAGTTTTACATTTAGCATAGGTCTTAAGGACATCTGAATTTTATTTAGTTGTATGTTATGTAAGTGTCTGAGGGAGGAGGATCTAAAACCAACTTCATGTTAAATGAGTTCACGTAAGGATAGATTCAGTGGGAACCTGAGTCCCTTCCCACCAAAACTGTTAGCATATATCCTTCTTGACATTAGTAGGAGCACACAGGTGACCTGGTAGCCCTAGCAGAATCCAAACACATGCATGGCTTGGATCTTGCCTATCATAATCTGGTTTTTTTTCTGTTATCAGATATCTATTTTCCCAGGCCTGACATTCTCAGCATGAAAGACAACATCATAAGGCCTGAAGAGTTTGAAGATAGAGTAGCCTCACTAAAATGTAATGTAGTACAGATGCTTGCAACATGTCACTCCTTCAATTCACTGATAAATACCCATTAAGTTTTCCCCGAACCTTGAAATGTAGTCTTAGCTGCTCATTTCAGGCATCTGGGTAAAATAAATCTTAAATTGAAAGTTGACCTCATCACCAAATGTCATTTATTTATATTGGATTTCATCCTTTCAAATGGCCCCTCTGTATGTATTAGAGGACAAACAATTAAGGCCTTTGGTTCAGAGAAAGGAAGGGCATTGGAGGTCACCAGCACTATGTATCAGATTTTAGCCAAGAAAACTTCTTTAGGTATGTTATTAAATCACAAGAATTACAGATTAATGCTCCACTAAGAAGGCAAAAAAATGCTGAGTTTGCTTCTGGACTGTTCTCTGATGCACTGGAAGGAAGGCTGGAGACTGGAGATGATTAATCTTGGGACTGAATTTTAAGGCAAAATATTTATGTGAAGGACCCTTAAGACACATTTCTCTCTGTCTTTTTTTAACTTCTCCAGAAGTTCTTTTAATACTCAGAAAAGTCTTTTAAATCATATTTCTTGTCTCGCACAGCTGTAAAATTATTTTGTTCCTCTTGGACTACATAAAGGAAAAATGTCTGTAGCATTAAGAACAATTTGACTACATGGCCATTATATAAAATATCCTTTCCCAACCTTTTTTCACTCAAAGAACTCTCTAATCTTTTTGGGGAAAATAATGCAGATAATCTTACAGTGTACTACTACTGCTCAGGGGATGAGCCTGAGGATTGGAGTGATGAATAAATAATGCATTTAGCAATAACACTGAACATTTTTCCGGACTGTCATAGGGCAGTTACAAAAGTTCGAGATAAGCCTTGAAGCCATTAGGAACCGGCTCCCAACTAAGCCTCCAGGTACTCAACCCACTCTGTGGAAATAGATGAGTGTGTATAGCATTTGGGTTTTGTTTTCTGGTGACTGTCACTGTATAGACCACCTTTGGAGGCTTATGGAGCACACAGTGAGGGAAGAATAGGTTAACTAATACCGAGCGTGATGACAAGCATGGTTTTACAGCTCACTAACGTTCTGCATTATAAAAGTGAAACAAATTACATCACACCATCTAGAAGTCAGACTTCACAGAGAAAAGTGGTCATACTGCCTAACGACACAAGAGACTGCTCTCCCACAACACATATGTGATGTATCTTCAGGACTGGAAGATGACCTTTTCACATCGAGAAATTATACAATGAAAACTTATGCTAAGGGTAGGGCTCATTAGCAGAACAAGGAATTGAACCCAGGTCTGATTTGTGGTGTTCTTTGCTCACTTCCTTTGCTCAGGAAGCGAACAAAGAAAGGCAGGAGCATTTAGCTGAGTTTACACTAAGTGAACATGTTGTTCAGCACTATAGCCACAGTAAATTTGGCCTCATCTAAGTGGATTAAATGAGAAGGTACTAATCTCTGAGATTAGTTGTTTTGCTTCTGAGCCTCTTTCTCTCCTTCTTTCTCATCTCTATGTCATAGGTAAATGCACTGAGGTTGAGACTGCAGTAATGGGAAGCACACAGGTAAAATAAGACATATTTGGGTAATCCTATCAAATTGTATTGATAACAACATTTTTTTCTGAAGCTAGTATCAGAAGGCCCTTCTAGTACTTGAAAACCAAGATATTAGCTTATTGCCTAACAACTCCATTAGCCCTTTTAGCCACTGCAGCTACCGCTGCTCACTATGTATCACTAATTAGAGCTTTGATAGCACAGTAGCTTACTTCCAAACCTGAAAGTGTCTTCAACAACCTTACACCAGGTGGAAAAAGGCCATGCACTCAGTTTACATAAGTTACCAGTTTCTAAATCTTTCTTCTCCCTGCCCAAATGCGTAAGATCTCCAATAAAAAGTGAAAACTTGCTGTTCGCTCTGGTTAAGACTGCTAAAAAGACTGGCAAAAAAAAAAAAAAAAAAATCTTTCATCCTTTATAAACTACCCAGATTGCCAGCAGAAGTCCCATGGGTTTCCAATACTGTAAAATAGCACGTTCACTATAGCTACTGTAGGTACTACAGCACCTTCACTAGTGTGCCCCAAGAGCTCACCTTAAAATGGTAAGACATTGAGAGGAAAAAAAAAATAAAATTAAAAAAGATCATTATATATTAACTCAAAACAATGAACCCCTCATAACTCCTTGACGGACACACTGTGAAGGACACCTGTGCATGTGGACTACGCACAAAATTGCTGTCAGCACTAAAAAATTACCTGGACTTTATACATGATGATGTAGAGGTACACAAAAGCCACTTGAAAACCCAAAAGGAGTTTGAAAACTGTATGGTTTGTCCACATAAACATATCTGATGTGTAGCTAGAGCTGAGAACATGCATTTGGACTGAATCTGTTTTCTTTCTTTCATACAAAGAAAAAAAAAAAAGCAGTAAAAAGCTTTGGAAAATTATTGTAGTTGTTCTTGGGCCTGAAGCCAACTCATCTTTAAAGTGTCCTAAAACTCATTCAGCCCCTCATGAGATAACAGTTTTCAGAACTCTTCTCTGTCTCTCAAAAAATACCTTTTTCAACAATTAAAGGAATTACCAGGGAGGTGTGCTGATCTCTAATTAGCCCACAGCACATTCAGGTACAATATGGAAACTATCTCAGCCCCAGAGCAGCCAATTTCATGAACTTAGAGAGTCCTAAGGTGTAGCAAACCAAAAAGGAATGCAGAACTTAGTGGTTGCAGATTATCTGTCCACAAACCTTACATAATAGCCAGAATTAGGCAGCAAGTTACTATGGTATTATGTGCATTAAAGCTGCCATAGGAAGATCTTATTTCAGTTTAAGCACTGTTCAGATCATGCATGGGCAGGTCTGAATATTCTATGGAAATGGGAGGTGTTGGAGTCTGGCCCAAAAAAGGCTCTGGGAAATTTGCCATTGATTTAGTGGAGCCATTATCTCACCCCAGATCTTGAAGACATTTAATAGATGCAGTACTTCCCAGTGTGTTCTCTGGGGCCAGTGAGTACAGTAAACCATCATTTTGAATTAGCACGATCAGCTCTTGCTGAATAGCTGCCCCTTTAGACGTGCCGGAAGACAGTCCGAAACTCACCAGAAAGTAGCTACAAATCGCTGTCACAACAATAGCTGATCTGGCATGAAGATCCATTTTCACCAGGCAGAAGATGAACCATACCTTTCATATGTTTACAGCTGCACAGGAATTGTGAAGAGAACATTCATAATGATGATGCAGCTGCACAAATGCAACTTAAAGAACACCATTGCTGCTCTTTTGGTTAAGTCTGTGGAGTTAACACTGGCTAGCACCCCTCATTCACCAACACAGAGTTTTATAACAAACTATTATACAAAATAGTTGTTCCTTGATATCTATGAAAACACATGATATATTTGTTACTTCAATTCTCTAGCTTGAGCATAAAAACATCAAACTCCTCCTTTTCATGCCCCTCTTTTCACACTTAGGAAACTTCACCATTAACTAGGAAATGAGACACACAGCAAAACACCCATGCAAAAGCATCTGCATAAGAAAATTTAAGTATACTTTAACCTGTCAGTCCTGCAAAGTCTCATGCTCAATTTATGTACTGACACCCTCAGTATTATCCAAGCATCCAGCAGAAAATCCTATTTTTTCAGACATCTAGCCCTGACTTAATTTGATTGACAATACATTTTCAAAGACATTTTATAACACATAACAGGATCAGTGTCTGCAATATGCATGGTGGGAGGTGGACGTATGAGGTAAGTAGAGACAAGAAAATCCACTTTCTCCTCTCTTGTACATGTGAGGAGAGCAGTGAGATGTCTCTTGTTTCTCCCAATGGTTCAAAGTTCTTCCTCTGTGCACAGAAGACATACTTGTGCTCATAGGGCTCTAGAGGAACATGAATTAACTTTTTTCTGGCTGCCCACTGTGCATAATTGGAAAGCTTTACTTTTCTGAGTTGGTAGGAAACAGAGACGAAACAAACAATGTTAGGACTTGGGGGAGGAGCTGAGGAAACACAAGTTTGATCTGCAGGGCTCCCAGGTACCAATAGTGAGACAAGAGAGGGATGTGACAATTATACTTGCTGAGATGAAAAGAGTAGTGCTTATCTATAACGTATTCTTTCAAGTCATAGTTTCCTAGGTCAAGAACCATACCTTGGGGAAAGTGGGCAAGTTCCCACCTCTCATGAAGCAATCTTTAAAGTGCCTGACTATTCCTTTCTGGGGAATTCTGCAAGATAAATGCCTTCTGGGGTAGCCAGCTAATCTTTACCTGGAAACATTTTGAGTTAGAACATCAAGACAAACTCTTTTCTCTTTTTTAAGAAGAACACACACTACTAGTGAATTCTCTGCTGAAGACGGGTATTAATACAAATCTCAGAATAGGCTCCAAAGGGTTTGTCCAGCACTTACTCGAGATAACAGACTCCTCCTCTGGGAAGGAATACTGACTGTATTCTACTGACTGTATAATAAAATTCACAGTGTCATCTGCCAGATGTACTGATTACTCCCTCCCCTATACACTCAGTTACAGTGGAGAAAGAGAGAGTAGCCAAACTTGGGAAGGCAAGAGATACCACATGATAAGTGCTTAATAATGAGATTTGTTCTCATTAAGAACAATCTCATGGAGACTGTAAATGCAATGTATTTTTTCCTAATCCACATTTCATTCCAAATGAGTTCACAGTTAAAACACCAAGCTGGGAAAAACAAGCAAACAAACAATAACCAACAAAACATTTAATGTTTTTTCTTTCATCATGGCTTAAGTCTATTGCTTCAGTAAAAATCTGCTGATTTGGGCTGGGTTTTCATTTCATAATTTTCAACAGGAAGCTGAAAGCAACCTCCCCCTAACCTTGTTCCTTTGACTATCTAGCAACAATAGATTTGAATTGCTCCATCATGGGGTTAGAGAATGGAAATAGGCTCTGAATTTACCACAGTCTACATTTTCAATACTTGCAAAGAAAATGGATCAGGATTTTAGTTGAAACTTCGGTCAATCTGACAAAAGACAGGTAAGCTTTGTGGCTTTAATACATAACTTTGGCCGAAATTTCAAACAAACCTGGGGCAACTCAAGCCTTGGATTTAAGTGGTTCCATATGTCTCTCAAGTGTAGGTCATTCTCCTTAAATTTCAGTTGAGAGTCTGAGTTTGCTCAATCCTGAAAGTCAGAGTTAAATTTAGGGGTGTGAACCCATCTGGGCTAAAACTGAAGGAAATATTGGCACAAACATCAGCAAAACGAAACTGCCAAAACTTGAAACAGCCCTGATACATACATCCACTCAGAAAGAGAGTGAGAGAGTTTAATAAAAGTCAGTAGTTTGTCAAAATCATAATCAATTTCTTGCATTTCACTCAAGAGTTTGAGTGAAAGGTATTAAACTTAAATCACCTATGGCTTTAATGACCACTTTGACTAATTTAAAGAAAGCAGAAATTTAAATTCTTAAATTTTTGCTAACATCTTCTACAGGCTAATCAAACCTAAATGAGGTCAAGAAAAATGAAGAAGCACTTGGTCTAACACCACACTGGGAATAGAAAGAGAAGAGAGGGGAGGAAAGAACAAAAGAGGAAGGGAAAGGAGAAAACAGAAGCCTAATATTAAGTAAGAATTTAAAATCCATTTAAATACAAGTCATGAAAGTCTAAACTGGAAGAATTTTGATGGGCATTTTAAGTCTGGAGGAATTTTATGGCTTGCAGAGGTTAATTTGTTCATTGTTCGAAGAGTGAGCTCACCCCATGGTAAAACATCAGGCTAAATTGTATTATTAATCTCCAGAAATCTTTCCATTTCAACATTATTTGCAAGGGTTAAGGTGTGTTATTCATGTTGCAAAAATGTATAAAATGATACTACTTATCAAACATACAGAATTTCCCCAACTGCTCCAAATAGCTGTTTATAATTAAAGCAGACTGCAGAGACTAAATACACGGTTTGATAAAGCAGCATATGTAACAAACAGCTCTAAGTGAGATTTTATACAGAAAAAACCCTCCTCACAAACAAAAACCCTCCTCTGTGTTATAATATGCCCATTGTTACCCCAGCTAATTACTGCTGTCTATGCCAGTGGGAAGCCTTGCTGTAAAGCAGCAGGAGTGTACACCTCCCATATGCTTGGACTTTTTGGAGATCATATAGGACAAAAAAAGAGCTAGGGAAAAAACACACAAATGAAAACAAAGATCTAACAGTTTATTTTTCTAGGAATTAAATCAGTGGAGTCCATAATACACTCCCTATATTTGTTGGAGTACGCACCTGTACATGAGTTACTAATCACAGATAAGAATGTCATTGTGATAACCAGCCTTGTGTGCATAGTGCCATTCAAAATAGCCCCTTTGAACCTTGGACCATTTCCAAACTGTTCAAAGAAAAATATGTTTTAACTTAGACCATTTCTATTTTATATTTTAAAGTCTTATTCCATTTCATAGTGGAGTTATGAATTCTCTGCTGAAGACAGGTATTAACCCATATCTCAGAATAGGTTCCAAAGGGTTCGTCCAGCACTAACTCAAGATAACACACATCTCTTCTGGGAAGTAATACTGACTGTAGAATGAAATTCATCCATACAGAAATGGTCTGTAAGCCAAAAGCTTGCAGATCACTTACGCGCATTTTGGAAGGTAGAGTAGAAAGTCAGCAACACCTGAATGAAGTACAAGATACATATTGAGAAGAATTAAATTTCCATCATTGGAAATCGAAATATTTTAGAGATTTCAATGTGCTTATTGGAACTTGGAAAGATCCATCCACGTATCAACAGAAAGATCACACACTACTGTCTTCTAGAACCAGCAGCATGGCTTTCCAATTTTACCTATGTATTTGTAGTGTTTGCTCTCTGTTGTAATTCTACAATAATACTACCAAAACAGCTAAAGTAACTCCTTAGATTGAGCTAAACAGTCTTTGGAGTTTGAAAGAAACTTGCCATGGAAAAAGAGGGCAAGACTGAGTACTTTTAAAATATAAACCCACATTAGTGAAATAAAAAAAAAAAGCCTTAAAGCCTTTGAAATTAAAATGACAGAAAAGCTGATGATTGAAATACAAACTCTTTTTTTAATGTTACTTTTATTCATTAGATTATGTGTGAGACGTAATTTTGAGGGGAAAAAACCAGGAAACTAATAATATTAAAAGCCCATATATTATAAAAGCTGCAAATTTAAAGATTCATAAATCAGCAGCTTTACCAATTTGTTCTGATCTCTTCCTGCTGACATCAATAGAAGTGTTGACATAAACTTTGCTAAGGAAGGGATTAAGACATGCATAAAAGTACTGAAGTTAAACAAAATTCCTGAAGACCACAGAACATATTCCTTTTAGAACTTAGCACATTTTTCTTGTGCTTGCATTAAATTTATTTGTGCATGTATTTTATAGTTGACTATTAATTCAATCATCTCACTAGTTATTTTTTTTACACAAACTCCTGTAGTGTCATAAAACCTAAAATTTTGCTGCTTTAATTTGAAAAGATATTGCAAGTGAATAGTAAGTGAAAAGTTTTTCCCACCTTTCAAAATACTACTTTTAGTATGCTGAAACATTAAGCGAATCAAGACTAGCAACTAGCATGACTTCAGAAGATATTTCAAGCATGTTTCTATTCAACTATATTCATAGAATCATTTAAGCTGGAAAAAAACATTAAGATTGTTGATGCCAACTGCTAACCCAACAGTGCCAAGTCCACCACTAAACCATGTTCGTAATTATTATTTGACAACTGGAATTTTGCTCTAATGTATCCATTGGTGATATTTTATCAATTTTAATTGCTCTAAAAATATCTTGGGGAACCTGCAATACTCTTCAGTTACATCTGGAGTTTACTGCCTTCAAACAGATCAACAGTTCAGTAGAAAGAGACCTGTCATCCTGTATCCCTTTGTGCAAATCTTTCAGGTTTTGGGGAAGTTTCAACATGCAGTGAATACCGTCCTCGGCAAAACATAGGACATGTATAAGTCTTTGCTCTACTGTAGTTGTGGCTGAGTTCTGTTCACAAATTTAAATCAATCCTTCTTGGACTTCATCAATAACTGTCATTTCTGTAACAGTGTTTCCTTGACTTATACACCTGGCCTGGGACAAGGTGGACAAGAGTGAAGATAGACTTTGATTGCCAAGACAAATTCATCATCCCTTCATTCTAATTTTGAAATCCATTGGAAATAAAGTAAGACAAAAAATTAACCCAGGTTTTTTCATTACACTCCCCTGGCTTTTTAAAAGCCTACCATGAATTTAAGTGAAATGGTTTGAAAAGGCAGTGACAAAAGAAAATTGTACTTAGCAGTTTGGGTCTTTATATATTTTTTTTCAAACACTGGATATCATTTTATCCCAAGCAGAAAAAGGGAATAAAAAAGATCTTTTGTTACGATTGTTACAGCTGTGCAGATCTGTCATGAATATGTATCCACTCATAAAAAGTTCACTTCAAGATTGATAGTATATTACTGATTTGAAATGCCTAGTCACCCTGCGCAAGCAGACTTACAAGGCCAAGACGTACTTGTTTATCCAACGGTAAAGGATGACATAAGCCATACAAGAAGACGTGTCCTGTTTAAGGGATGAATATGTATGTAACTGGCAAACACTCAATGAATTTCCAGGATAGGTTAAGGAGATTGGATCAAGAGAAGAGTTACATTTTGAAAAAGCACTGGAAAGAGCTGCAGTCCAGTACAAAAAAAAAACCAAAAAAACAACACAACAGAGAATCAAAAGGATGGAGGAGTTGGAATATGTGCTCATAGCACAGTAACAAAAGAAAAATTAGAGAATTACTAAAGGAGTGAAGAACTGGGGAGCAACAGGCAACCTGGCAAAGAAAGAAAGAAGGGAAATAATTTGAGGGACCCACAAGGTGCCAGTTTTCATTTTTCAGTGGAATGTACTGTGAAAATCACAGTTGCCCATCTAAATAAAAATAGTGCTAAATGTGACATTAATTCTGATAACAAAGAATAAACATTGCAGGTGAAAGAAATTGTCTGGCACACCACTACTGAGTGAAGCAGTTGCTCCACTCTATCCACGTAAGATGTCTCAGAGCACTGTTGTTTAAAACAATGTTAATGATCTATTTATAGTTAAGGCTATATATATTCATATATATGTACTTTTATATTGACCAAAAATGTTCAAAAAAAGTAAAAGTATCTTCTTAATTTCATTGCTTGACTGGTAACAGCACTGTTACAGAGCATGGCAATGCTTTTGCTGGTTGCTTTCCCTCCGATGCCAACAGAAATCACTTGGAGAGGAAGGGCTCCAATAGAGATCATGTTGCAGTTTACAGCCTGGGACCACAAATCCTCTAGCATCTGATATCAATCTGGGTTTCAGTGGAGTACCTTGCATCAATCTATATGCAGAAAGCCATAGCAGAGATTAAATCTCTGTTGGTGCACTCATCAGGAAGTGAACTGAAGCAGAGTATGTGCACAAAGGTGGCTATGAAATGTGCTTACCGTAGCAGCCACCTTTCTGCCTTGGGGTGGAGGGTTGAGAAGGCATCTTGCTGCCTCGTCTGCTGCAGATTGGTCAAATGACATCATTACACAGCAATCTCAGATACACAGTAAAGAACTGGTTTCTTTGGATTCTTACACTGCAGGAAATAAACATGCAAAGAATCATGCTGAGGGCCAGCACATGACAACACTTTCTCCTCTGGCATGGTCTAGAATACATCTAAAAGCTTCAATCCAAACAGTCTGACTGGGAAGCAAGTGTGGATTTCAGATCACACTCAAGGAATAGTATAAATCTATCTATTTACTTCAGGAGGCATTCAAACACTTTTGAGTATCTCCCTAGCAATTTTGTTCATAAGCTATGTTTACATGGATAATACTGTGAAGACTTGCTTCTCACAAAGATGGGACGCAGGCTTGATAGCACGGGATTCTGTGGCAACTGATGTCTACTGAAGCCCACACATGAATGAAGGCATGGAATCTTTAATAAGACTGTTGCCCCTAAACAGTACATTTTTCTTCCTCTTTAATTTTCTGCATTTCTTCACTGTGGTTAGAAATACTCTTATTTTGTTTCTGTAAGAAAATATGAGATATTTACATCTGACTGAAAAAACAAATAAACAAAACAATGTATAAAGTTGATCAAAAGTGGGGAAAATGTCCTTGGTGATGTGCTGAAAACATAAATCAATGGATTTTGCCTATAAGAAACATGCCACTCAGAACTTAGTCTGCTTGAGATTGCATCTTGATGATGAGCTCCCTACATATTCCCTGGTACAAAATACATAGTTACCCACTTGAACCCTTACTCTCTGAGAAGACCCTCTCAACAAAGCATCTGCCTCCTCTAATCAGCTGCTTATGACTGACATTTACAGGAACAGAATACCTTTGAGAGCACTATCCATCACATTTAACCACATTTGCCTAAAATTAGGTGCTAGTGACAAGGCAGATAAACAGGATATTCCTACAAGCTTCATTTCCCCATGAAATGAGGCTGAAATGAGGCGCTGTTCCACCACATATGTTTGTTTTTGTGGAAGCCAACAAACATTAAGGCGGCAGACTAAACAGAATCAGCAATATTGTGTATATCTTGTCAGACTTTGCATATTTCTCTTAATTATTTTCAACAATTCTGGCCAATTTTCATATATGAGGATCATTTTACATTGTAGTCCATTAGCTCAGACAGATTATCAATTACGGAATTAATCCAAAATTCAGTGATGTGTTTGGCAAAATCATACTGATTTGAATTGATTTTGGAGAGTCTTAACACTCTGCAAGTGAGCAATTAATATTTGTGCCAGTTCCTTTAGCTGCTATTAATAAATGGCTTGTCACCTTTGTTGGTAGACAACGCTGTTACGGACAGAAAAGTAATAGGAAATACAAGTCTTTCTCAAGACACACAATGAATTCCCCTATTTCTGTGTTTGATCCTTTAAGGTGTTTCGTCAGACCTAGAAGTAGTTCATTTTCTCATATCACAATAAGAAGAGCAGAAAAATATATATGCCTAAATGGGCATAATGGATTTATAGGCAAAGTATCAAGTATTTATGGTTGATACATATGAAATAAGCTTAAGAAAAGCAAACAAACAAAAATATCCCAGCACCAGACCTCAAATAAGCATTAGTATAAAGATGAAAATGTGTTTCTAGGTAAATTAGCTCATTTCATTGCGTTTTGTTTTAATGTGCCGATCATTCAGGGAATCTAATATTACGATTCTTAATCATCATAGCATTGACATAACTAGATTAAATTAACCTCAAAAATATTACTGACCATTTATTTTTTTATACAAAGGAAGACGTTTTTAGCATTTGTGTACAAACACTGAATAGCTAACTAAAGGTTACTTGGAATGCAAATTGAAGAAAACCAGAGTTTCCTCCAATTCTCCAGTCGAGCTTTCTGTGGGCATCCCAGGGCAGCCACTGCAGTCACTCTTTTAACCACTCTGTTTAATAATATGCAGGAATTCTGGTTGATTTAACAGAAGTAACTTATTCTTTTTTTTTTCTTTGGCTTCTAATGTTGCTTTGGTATGCCACATACAATATATATTTTTCTTCTCCTCCAGCATCTGATATTCTAGTCAAATTAAAAAGAAATCAACTCCCACAGTGCCTAATTTTCAAAATGAAAGTGAAGAAAAGTCATCCCCCCCCCAACCCCATTATGCTAATAGTGACTTTGGGGAATCACCATGCAGAAGTTTTGAAGTTTTCATGGAAAACAGCAAATCCCCTGCTAAGCGTGTAGGATATGCAAAGAACCCGTGCAAGGGAGAAGAGCTGAGCAGAGATACAGCTAGTCTCCACTGAAGGGATGCTTTCTGCTGCCTCACCAATAGAACACCATCAGCTCAGCTAAGCACGTATTGGAATAAGCATACACAGGTAAGGGAAAAGCTGAAGCTCTGATTCCAAAAAGCTTTGGCTGGCAAGCTCCTAGGGAGCCTGGGTTTCTGTCCTGCTTCAGGGCAGCCCTGCCACACAGACCACCATTACATGAGGACCTGCCTGTGACCAGCTTGTCTAGCCGTTCTTAAGGTCCACTTCTACTTTTAGTGCTTGTAATAGACACTAGACATCATGCTCTGCATTTTATTCATATAGGATGCAATCCCAGACACTTCCTCCTCTTTTTTGACCATACTTTTCCACAAGAGAACTTCATTGACTGTTTTCTCAGTTGCCAATTACGAAGACTAGCCAATAATCAGAATCCACTGTGCATCTTAATAGGACTCATTACTGTATAAGTGTCTATCATACATCCATCCCCCCTTTGTTTCTTCTATCTCAGCTGAATTCTATTTCATCTGTTTCCTCTGCATTTCATATATTTTGTACAGAACCTGGTTTCCTTATGAGACCTTCCTGTATGGAAGATATTCTTGGTCTTTGGTCATACTTGTTACCTTCTCTATGCCTTTTCAGCTTTACTAGAGTATTTTGACAGAGGATTCCAAAGCCTGATTTTAAAGGCCCAAGTTAATCTGGAAACTTTATTTACTTTTTTTTTTCTTTTAATAATTAAAAAAAATAATTTCTTCACATTTTCATTTTAAAAGAAAGCATAATTTATGTCTTTGAGTGTCTTCTTTGAGAACTTCTAGCAAATCAGTTTTCACAGATAGGTGTCATCCAAGCAAGCTCCAGATCTGTGCCTCACATGCCAAACATTATGTTGTACTTAAATTACATCCTGCCAACAAATCAGTGCTCACGTAGCAGTAACACACTGAAAACATATACAAGCACAGAAACATCTGTCATCTGGGTATGGCTGTTTGCCTCATGCTTGATGCTACCAGTACTACAGATGCAGTTTCCATTTGTTTTGCAGGTGCAGCCAAACTGAGAAATGGCTCTCAGAATTTATTTTAAAGATCAGGTTACAGAGAAAGAGCAGGCTCCTGCTGGGCTTTGAATGCTTAATTATGCCTATGGTATCCTGTCTGAAAACAGCTTGTTTCACACAGTTGTAATCTAAACTGCAGATATTGTAGATGTTAAAGGAATCTGATAAATAGTGTTAAGATATTGCCTTGAACTATCTTACATATACACACATGAAATTTTGCAAGGTCAAGCTCTCTCTTATGGATATCAATCAAGCCGAAATGTCTGGTCAAAGAGAAAGCAACATTTCACATGTTCCTTTTTGCTCCTAGAGCTTGGCCACAATATGGAAGCTAAAAAATGATAAAATAATAATAATAAAATAATAATAATAATAACAACTCTGCTTTTTTCTCTTCATGCATAGAAATGACAAATCCCTCTACTCCAACTAACAGTTCACAGGTGTGGCCTTTCATTTCTGAACATCACCTTCTCCAGAAATTACCAAAATTAAAACCATTCTGCTTGGAGGCAGAGATCTTTCAGCTATTCTATGATACCATATCTATCAAACCTCAGTTTCTCCCAAGCAAATTTCACTCCAAGTAGGTATATCCTGATTACTACTTGCTATAAGTATCATGAAATGAAAAGGAATTCAGTGGGAGCCATAGACAGCTGACCAACTTTTCCCCCTTTACTCCCTTTTCTTTCTGATCTGTGTTGAAACAGAAAAATGGTGAAACATAAAAGCTGTCGACGGTTGGACTCACAAGGCACCAAACAAATTCCTAGTAGAGATCAAAATCATCGAGATTAAAACAGTTTGGAGAACAAAATCAGGAGATTTTTTTTTTTCCTTTTCCTCCAGAGCAGATGAATAAAATTTTGTACAAGGGAGAGAATGTAAAGTACCACCAGGCTCAGCTGAGTATAGCAACCTCTTGTGCTCAAAAAGAAATGCAGCCATAGCCCATTCTATGTCTTCTTTCTCTCATTCTTGTATTTGCCAGCTACAGTGGACATACACACTTGCTATTTTTGCTACAATGACCAAAGAAATTATGACATAGAAATTCTATGCCTTGGTTAAAACAGTTCTTCAGTCCTTCAGATGGATATGTTTGTGTAGACTTAGGTAAATGGCACATGGCTTTTATGATGATTTTCATCACAATTTGTAGTGCTATAATTCCATTTTAAGTTATGCAGGAAAATTCTGTTTACATCTACTTTGCCAATACCACAAAGGAGTTTCAGCTATGGCACTACAGCACTTCCTGGCTTCATCCATATCAGGAATTATGAATAATAATAATTATGAAATAGCTTTCCAAGTTATTTCATTAATTGCCCTTTCTAGATGCAGCTCAAGAGAGAAACAGATGAAAAGCATTCACTTGTCCCAGTTTTAAACTCGAGTTCTCACTGCTGTGACTCTTAACAAAGCCACTGATTTGTCAGCTGCTGATAATCAGTCTATCAATAAGGCACACAAAGGTTCAAGCTGACCCTGATCTTAACCAGTTGACTTACTCCTGCCACGTATCTCAAAGAGATAGGATATATGACAGATATATTGAAAAGTAGCCACCTAATAGCAGTGAATTAATATGGAGTTTATAGAACTGTTTGGTTGGATTTGAATTTTGAAAATCCAGACCAGGGAGTAATTCAGTCTGAGTTTTGTTTCATTTGAACCCAAATTTCAAGAGCTGAAGGTAGGATAAACAGGTTTTTTTACTGAGTAGCAAAAACCAACCAAACAAAAAACCCAAACAGAACACTCAAATCCCACTTTTCTTTAACACATTGTATGATCCAAAATTCTTGGCTCTGTTTGAATTGGTTCAGTTGTCCTTTAATGCAGCATATTCAAAAGGAAAAGAGGAATATGACTCTCCCTGCCTTGGTAGAAACAGAAAGTCTTGAAGTCAAAGGCTATTTGTACCACTGCAATCTACTGAATAGTATCTCAAAAAGTTTAAATTCTTCTTTCTTAATCTCTCCAGCTCATCTTCACAAGCTAAACTCTGCTTCTTTTATTCTAAAACAGAAAAAAAGGAAAAATATGGAGGAGGGGAAAAAAACACCAACAAAGAATCCAAACTATTCATCAAATACAACTATCTTTGTCAAAGCTTGTCTGCTGTAAACTTCTGTAAGATAAGGTAAACAACACACAGTCATCAA
Source organism: Ara ararauna (assembly GCA_028858755.1). Taxonomy (NCBI): domain Eukaryota; kingdom Metazoa; phylum Chordata; class Aves; order Psittaciformes; family Psittacidae; genus Ara; species Ara ararauna. The sequence continues at coordinate 83,185,419 of CM054376.1, read as the reverse complement.
TGCACAGTCCAAAAGCATACCAAATAAGAAAACTGAGGAAGGTTTGGAAAAGGTAAAAGAAATAATTTTTGCTATGTTAAGGGCATTAAAAAGCTATTATTTGATATCATAAGTAAGCCATGTTATCATTACCAGCAGTTAAAGTCTCAAATGGCATTTTATCCTCCATGGAGAAAAGTACTTTTTCATTTTATGTTCCTTCTTTCTTTTTTTTTTTTTTAAACTATGATCAAAAGCTGTGTATCTGTCATCTTCAAACCATATCTATGAATTACAGTCAGAGAAAAGAAGTCATCACCCCTGGGAGTTTTTTAATGAGAAAGAGCAGATCAGAGAAGTAAGATAGAAATGGACTCTACACATACTTTCCAGGACTTCTGGCTTTAAATGTGCACAATAATTTAAATTATCAGATGTGCAGAGAGTATTAAATCATTATGGTTTACTTAGAAGCAATTTCATTTAGAATAGAGGGAATACAAGACCTGCTGCCTGTGTTTATCTGCAGATGCTGAGGATTCTTGAGATGTACAAGGAAAATCGATTCAGCATTTTTACATGCTATGTCGTAAATGAATCTATAAATCAGAATGCTACTTTGAGGTGGCTATGGGACCCAAGCCAATGCTACCTATTCAGAGACAACATACTATGAGACTTTCAGGGAGGGTACTGTAAAATACATGTTTGAAATCTTTCTGAACATGAAGAGCTGGGCAAAATCCTAGCCAGATGTCATTGCTTTTACATGAGTCTTTACAATTCCATCCTAGTAAATACCTTCTATGCAGTGGGAGAGAAAAAACATTAATTACTTCCCTAAAAGTTCATAGCAGTTTGGTATCACAGAAGGGAAGATATTTTGGTTTTCCTTTGCATAGATAGCTCATATTTTTAATATGTACATTTCTTTGTGGTTAAAAAATTTCTTTCCTAAATCTAATTTCATTCTTGTCAAGTTGTCCATGAAGAGCTTTCACTAGAAGCCAGACAGACCTAATGTAAATTTGCAGCTACAAAGAGGATGGAAGCTCTCTCTTCACACGTAGAAGACAAGGAGCAACTAGTACAAGTTTTGGGAGATATTTTATCTTGACATAATAAAGAAATACTAGATAATCCCATCTAGACTGCCATTCCTAGAAAAGGCTGGACTGGATGATCTTGAGGTCACTTCCAACATGGGCTATTCTATGACAGGTGGTGCTTTGTGGAAAGGCCTGATGGCATCCCAGACACCAATATTAGGAGCTAGTGTGTTCCCAAGGACAATTCCTCAAAGAACAAAGGAATATCAAGAGAAGGAGTGTGGGTACAGTCAGAGGGAATAACCTAGTCAGAGGCTCTCCAGACCTAGGTGACTGCAGAGTTTTTAGAAGCTAGTGATCACTGTACACTCTCCATGTGGAAGGGTACCTGTCCTGACTTTTAACATCCCATAACAAAATGCAAGACTTCCAGACTAGACCTCACTGAAATGAAAAAGAATTTCAATACTGTTTTGGTTTCACCTAAGAGCTTCATTCAGATTAAGAAGCAGCACTGGAAATGGTCAAGATATGACTGTTTTCTGAGGAAAGACTCCTCACTGGTTCATTATGTCAAGACTAATAGACCATTTTCCAATATAAATTATACACCAAATTACATGACGTATACATTATTACTTTCAGAAACTACAACAGGCACCATTCTGCATGTTTTCTAAGTTTAAAATACATATTCAACCACTTTTCATTTTTTTCCATTGCAGATATTGCTCAGGGTCTGGCTACACACTATAATGTATTGTCCCATAGAGACAACAGAGATCTCTCTCTGAACAAATCAATTTAATGTGGATAGTACAGCTGTGTAAATGCAGTACTCCTCTGAACTAACATTTTCTAGTTTGCTACCGCTACATATGCGATATCCTACAAAATTTCTAATGCAGGAGGTGGCAAAAGGGAAGTGTGGAGATGACATAAAAAATCCAGACAAGGACCTAATTCACCCTCTTCAGTTTTAGGATTCCAAAGACTGATATTGTGATTCAGGACTTTTAATCTACCCTTAGGAGGCAACACTGAGAATCAACAGTCCAGGTTGATTCTAAGGTCAAATTAATTTTTCTGAGGTAAAAAAAAAAAAATATCTCTAAATGTTTCCTCCCTAAACCTCAAAGCCAAATCCTAATTACGCATTAATTCTAGTATATCTCCCTATTTATTATGAGTCAAATTTACAGGATAAGTGTTCAAGCCCAGGTTAGATGGAGTCTTGGGTGACACGGTTTAGTGCGAGGTGTCCCTGACCACGGCAGGAGGGTTGAGACTAGATGATCTTAAGGTCCTTTCCAACCCAAACCATTCTGTGATTCTATGATACAGGAAATACTAGAAATCTTCCTTCTTCACAATTTATTCCTAACTTCCATTAGGAGAAAATTGTGAAGAAGGAAGATTTCACAGTTCCCCAAAAAAAAACCCTGCTGAATTTTAGCATCTTCTAAATGAGTCAATTTATAGACTTCAATAAAATTATTTTAAATCAGTAGTTCCTCTAAGCAATAGAAATCATCTTTGAATTATTTTGGTGGAAAGCTTGAGAGATTTTACTACAGATGCATCAAACCTGGTGGAAGGTTTTGGTTTGTCTTTTTTTTTTTTTTATGAAACGATAAAAAGTGAGATGGGTAAGTGTAGGACTAAAATTTTCCAACAGCAGGAAACACAGTAAAATTTGTAAGAAACATCACACAAAAGGTTAACAAGCATGTGGCCAAGATGTGTGGGTTTTATAAAACTTTTATAAAGAAGTTCATCCAAAATAGTCCAGCATTCTGAAAAATTTAAAACTATGTATCTTCACAGATAATTGAACCAACCATGCCTGCTTTAAAGTATAAAATATTGATTCATATTTCAGAAAACTCATCTCTAGACTCCCATGTATTATCTGTAGCAGATGTCGACTGTGTGACTGGCCATGCTGTTCATATTTGGTTAGGGTGAACATTCACAAAATCATCTTTGTGTCATGCCGGCAATGCCCTGCACGCGCAGAGAGCTGCACGTTTCTGGATATTCCATAGAACCATAGAAATCATTGAATAGTTAGGGTTGGAAAGGACCTTAAGACCATCAAGTTCCAACCCCTCTGCCACGGGCAGGGACACCTCCCACTAAACCATGCCACCCAAATCTCTGTCCAACCTGGCCTTGAACACAGCCAGGGATGGAGACCTTATAGCAGCCTTCCATTATCTGAAGGGGGCCTATAGGGATGCTGGGGAGGGACTCTTTGTGAGGAACTGTAGTGAGAGGGCAAGGGGTAATGGGCTCATACTTAAACAGGGGAAGTTTAGATTGGATATAAGGAAAAAAAACTTTATTGTAAGGGTGGTGAGGCACTGGAAAGGGTTGCCCAGGGAAGTTGTGAAAGCTCCATCCCTGGCAGTGTTCAAAACCAGGTTGGACAGAGCTTTGGGTGGCATGGTTTAGTGGGAGGTGTCCCTGTCCATGGCAGGGGGGTTGGAACTAGATGATCTTTAGGTCCTTTCCAACCCTAACTATTCTATGATTCTATGATTCACAACTTCCCTGGGCAACCCATTCCAGTGCCTCATCACCTTAACAGTAAAGAACTTCCTCCTTATATCCAATCTAAACTTCCCCTGTTTAACTTTGAACCCGTTACCCCTTGTCCTCTCACTACAGTGATGAAGAGTCCCTCTCCAGCATCCTTATAGGCCCCCTTCAGATACTGGAAAGATGCTATGAGGTCCCCATGCAGCCTTCTCTTCCCCAGGCTGAACAGACCCAACTTTCTCAGCCTGTCTTCATATGGGAAGTGCGCCAGTCCCCTGGTCATCCTTGTGGCCCTCCTCTGGACTTGTTCCCACAGTGCCATGTCCTTTTTATGTCGAGGACACCAGAACTGCACACAAGACTCCAAGTGAGGTCTCACAAGAGCAGAGGAGAGGGGCAGGATCACCTCCCTCGGCCTGCTGGTCACACTCCTTTTGATGCAGCCCAGGATGCAGTTGGCTTTCTGGGCTGCAAGCACACACTTGAAGCCAGCTCATGTTCATTTTTTCATCAACCAACACCCCCAAGTCCTTCTCTGCAGGGCTGCTCTGAATCTCTTCTCTGTCCAGCCTGTAGCTGTGCCTGGGATTGCTCTGACCCAGGTGGAAGCCCTTGCACTTGTCATGGTTAAACTTCATCAGGTTGGCATCAGCCCACCTCACAAGCCTGTCAAAGTCCCTCTGGATGGCATTCCTTCCCTCCAGCGTATCAACAGAACTACACAGCTTGGTGTCATCGGCAAACTTGCTGAGGGCGCACTCAATCCCACTGTCCATGTCACTGACAAAGATGTTGAACAGGATTGGTCCCAACACCAGCCCCTGAGAGACACCATTTGTTACTAGTCTCCAGCTGGACATTCAGCCATTTAGCACAAGTCTTTGCGTGCGGCCATCCAGCCAGTTCTTTATCCACTGAGTGGTCCACCTATCAAATTGATGTCTCTCCAACTTAGAGACAAGGATGTCATGTGAGACACTGCCAAACGCTTTGTACAAGTTCAGGTAGATGACATCAACTGCTCTGCCCCTGTCCATCAGTTCCGTAGCCCCATCATAGAAGGCCACCAGATTGGTCAGGCAGGATTTCCCCTTAGTGAAGCCATGCTGGCTGTCACCAACCACCTTGTTGTTTTTCATGTGCCTCAGCATGCCTTCCAGGAGAACCTGCTCCATGATTTTGCCAGGCATGGAGGTGAGACTGACTGGTCTGTAGTTCCCTGGGTCATCCATTTTCCCCTTCCTGAAAATGGGGGCTATATTTCCCTTTTTCCAGTCGTCAGGAACTTCACCTGACTGCCATGATTTTTCAAATATGATGGACAGTGGCTTAGCAACTTCATTCTCCAGCTCCTTCAGGACCCACAGATGGATTTCATCAGGTCCCACAGACTTGTATATGTTCAGGTTCTTGAGATGGTCTCAAACCAGATCCTTTCCTACAGTGGGCCTAAGATCTTCGTTTTCACAGTCCCTGCATCTGCCTTCCAAGACTTGGGTCATGTGACAGACACATACAGAATGAGGGTAAAAGATAGAAAAAGAAACACCAGTAGTAACTAGGATAGAAATGTAAGGAATTAATACATTGTTTTACTGCAAAGGCCTCTCAATTGGAAGTGTCAAATGTGATTGGATAATGGCTTAGATCTTGCATTGGGTTCATATTTAGCACCTGGTTTTGGCTGGGATAGAGTTAATTTTCTTCCTTGTAGCAGGTGCAGTGCTGTATTTTGGCTTTAGTCTGAGAATGCTGCTGATAACACACTGATTGTTTTAGTTGTTGCTCAGTAGGCTCACTCTGATTAAGGACTTTTCAGTCTCTCACGCCAGTGAGGAGGGTCACAAGAAGCCATGAAGGACCAGAGACAGGACATCTGACCCAAATTAGCCAAAGGGGTATTCCATACTGCAACATGTCATGTTGAGGACAGAAATGTGGGGAGTTGGCCATGAGGAGCCAATTGCTGCTTAGGTATGGGCTGGGTATTGGCAGATGCTGAGCAACTGCATTATGCATCACTTGTGTTTCCTGGGTTTTATTCATCTGTTTTCTCCCTTTTCATTACTACTATTATTATTATTTTACATTACTTCAATTATTAAAATTATTACCTCAACCCACGGGTTTTACCTTTTTCTAACTCTCCTCCCCATCCCACTAGGTACTTAGTTGCCAACTAGGGTTGAACCATGACAGGTTGATAGCTCATTCACATCTCTACCTCACACAACCAGAGAATAACTACTCTTTTCATGACGTCCCCATTAGTGGCAACAAGATGAGGCTGGGAGCTTAATAAAAAGTCAAGTACTGACAAAAGTCTCCTCAAAACTGTGTCAGGACAGAACTAAATTCTGCGTGACACCCGAATGCTGCACCAAATATGGCTCACTTCAAACAATAAAATACCAGACAAAAAATCAAGTGTGTTGCCTGTAAAATAGTTATAAGTTTTTCATTATTATGCAGTCATCATCAAAATATGTGTCTTGGCTTGAAAAAAGCAGCCCACCAACAATATAAAAAATGGAAGAGAAGAAAAAGAAAAAACCTTTTCCATTCCCAAATGCAGTGCCTTTGTGGCTGTGTCCCTTGCTGTCAACACTTTCCTTCCCAGCTGAAGCATTAGAAAAACAGGGTGCCACTGGACTCAAGAGCCCCATTATATCATGAAGATAATAACCCCAGAGAGAACAGAAAAAAATCTAAACATTGGCTATACACAGTCCTTTTTAGTCAGGGTACGCACATATGCTTCAGCCAAGTTTATCAGCAGGTGAAGCTCACATAGCTACACACAGCCAGAATGAAGAAAAGACCAAGAGAAGCCTGGCAGCTTTTACCAGACTTTCTAGGGGGCAAAAGAAAAAAAAAGGCAAGGGCAAGCAGAGGAAATGATCTTGACCCAAATTCACTCCCTGCATTCCTGTTTCTTCCTGGGCGTGCACAGTTTTGTCTTCTGGAGGGGGAAACTGAGGCTGATAAGAGGTGAAAAGAAGAGGTGAAGATGGACTCCTTGGAAGCTTTTCTCATGAGATAACTAAAGGACTTGTGGTCATATCTTATACTCATTGCTTTAGCAAAAAAGCTTGCAACACTTTAATGGCTTTTGCTCTTGGACTAAAAGCCTACAGCCATTTTGAAAGTTGGCATAGTTCTAGCATATAATTAATACCATTTCCATTTAACTCAACAGTTAAATCTTGAGCAGAATGCACAAGCTGTGACATATTACTGAAAAGAAGCAGTGCATATTGGACAATGGTGGTGGCCTTTAATGCTGTGCTGTGTTGGTGTGGTGTCTGTGGTTACCATTTTCCATTGGAGAAATGTCAAACAGCTCATGGGCCTGGCAAACATAACTATCCCAGGCAATTCTGCTTCTTTTTGCTTTCATCTCATGAAACAGTTGCATTAGCTTACAGAGTACGCATGGATTTGTAGGCATATATGCATCTTACACTCTGCATACATGCATATTTATTTTATAGAAATATGCTTAGAATACAGAGTAGGTCTGGCTGCAGTCTGGTGTAGTTTGTCTCTACTGAATGGCCAAGAAACAAGTAGTGTGCTTCAAAACTAGCTAGTTTAAATCTATCTTGGCTATCTGCATCAGTGGATATGCTCCCTAAATGAAAGATTCATCATGAATACTAACTCACAAATGTAGAACTTGTGTCTTATATGAATTCCTCAGTATTTTGTGAAACTGCTTCTGTGATCATTTGTGTCTCTTAAATTCTTTCTTTGGTATATTAATGGAAAACAGGCATGAAGAGGAAAACAAGCACAATAGAAGAGGTTGGCTAAACATTGCAAAATTTTTTATTTTTTTTTTTCAGTATTTCCACAACTCTAGGCATCCAACTTAACTGTAAATTGCCCTATGTGTTTGAATCACAGGTGAGATTTCTCCAGTGAAAGCTATTCCTGGCAGGAGTTCTGGTTAGTGGAGATTAGAAATATCCCTTAATGTGATTAAAGTAATCAGTTTTTGCTAACCAGCTAGCCCAGTCTGTATCACTGCTAGACAAATTTGTCACGACTCAGCTAAAAGCAACAACATCCTACTCAAAACAGTTGGGATGAAAAATAAACCAGCAACAGCCTCCACACGGGCAATTTTAAGGAACATACTGAGGAAAGATTACTGGTTCCCACTGTTCCTCTCAGCTTTTTTGTGTGAATGTACTGTTTGAGGGCACATTTCCTCTTTCCAGTCCTTGGTGGGGATATGCCAGTGATTTGGTCTTGCCCAGAAGCCAATCAGTGTGGACAAGCACTGCTCTGAGCTACTGTAATCACATTATGCACCCCATAAACTGACTGTAACGTGGCTGGTTGGCTTTGAATTGGGATTATTAGTTTTGAAAGCCTCTAAGATGTCAGGCCTGGCTTAATTTTTGATGCAAAGTAACATAATACCTGCTCTTTCAAGACTCTACTATCACTTTGGAAATTGGCAGGTGACCATATTTTTAGCTGCTGGTGGCACTACAGTCTCCCTAAAAACTGATTTTATTTATTCTCTCCTAACTTTTAAAACCTACCTTTATATCTTTTCTGTAATTTCCAAAGGTATTCTCAGATTGAGTACCATTGGCTCTGAATTATTACTCCCCTATCCAGTTTGTTTTATTATTTTCCTTACAGGCCTTACAGGACCCCTTACACTGTTTTTCATGTTTGTATTTTGAGAACCTGGCATTACATTTTTATTTTACTGTTTATAAACTTGCAGTGTTTGCTCTGTTGTACATGATGTCAAAAGAGTAAATGTGGTATGCTGAAAATAATGCTGGGATTAGGTATTTAGGGATTTTTCAATACTGCCTTCTCTATCGGGTTCCAATATAAATCTTTGTAATATTTGAAACATGAATATTTCTACTTATGTGAGAAGTGACCTTCTTTGCCTCTTTGCTGTCAGAATCAGAAAATGCCTCGCTGAACAATGCAGGCTGCACAACTGTATCGCTTTAAAACTGTATTGGTCTTTAGGACAAAGACAATACTGAAGGAATGACAAATGCCTCTCAAACTGTTTATGCATGCCTGTGGCACACAGAAGAGCTGGTATTGCTTCCTTTTTTAAGTGGTTTAACTCTTCAGCTCCCAATGGGTATTTTGGGTTGGTACTGGGCGCAGGCTGGAGTAGAATTTGAAACAAATGGTCTCCCACAAAGACATGAACTGAGAAAGAGAGCAACGTGAGGGCAGCCTCAGCAACATCTGGAGAAAGGCACACTGGTTAGCTAGTTTGACTTGAAACAGGGAATTCTTTTATTCTTTTTTTCTGTGGCAGAAGACTTGGTTGTGATTTCTGCATTAAGAAATTGCTTATTACCTGATACAATTTTTTTCAATTTAGCACAGTATGAATGAACCATAGGAATGTTGGTTGAAAGGGACTGCCCATCATCTACTCCAACCTCCTGTCTGAACCAGGACTAAAAGCAACCTCAGATTGAGTCAATCACGGCTTTGCCCAACCAAGCCTTGTAAACCTCAGAGGAAGGCAAGCCCAAGGCCTGTGTGAGCAGCCACAAGTGGGGACAGTAGGTGTCAACCCACAAGATTTCAAAAAACAAAGCATAACAAACCATGCAACAACTTAAAGAGCATTTTGAGTAAGCGATAAGACCTTTGCTGCTACACTGTTCTCTCCACCCTGTTAACCCCTGGGAAATGTTTTTTTCTACTGAAGACAGCAGCTTTTCTGGTGTACCACCATTTTGTCACCAAGCAAAGAATGCAGCAGCAGCACAAAGTGGTTACTACTGTTTTATTAGAGATCCTCATGAATTCCAGCTGCTGACCATGTGTTCCATCTTTTCATGTGCAAACTCACTCTCATTTTAAGAAATGCTGAGCACATACGCGAGTAAATGTTCTTGCAAGTCCCCAGGCTTTGTATTTGCATTGCACATAAACCCTCAGCATGTGACTTAAACATGAAAGATCTGCTGAACGTGCCATTGTCACCTCATAATCACTTAATCTTTTTTCCCAAAAAATGAATCTGACTTTAAAAACTGATCAGGTCATCATTAAAGTATTTTACTAGAGCATTATCTAGCATAGATAATTTGTGGAGATAAACGATGAGATGGAGATTTCAGCTTGTAATCATAGTAATTTGAAGGGGAAAAGATTTTGCCCTAACATGGGTGGCAGTGCAAGATTGGAATTCAGAGTGAATGGCAGAAGGCAAGTATGGCTTTGTTCAGAAAAGCCACCAACCTTTTCACAGTGCATTTGTAATACTGGTTAAAGCCCAGAAGGCATGACACTAAACCTAACATCTAGCTAGTATTGCTTGTGAATGCTAGCTGCTGCTATTCTCAGGAGACATATGGTCATTTTTTTCCCCTAGTTAACCTCACTGGAATTTGGAGGAGATATTTTGTAAAGTGATACAATCTGTTTACTACTTTAAATTTTCTAAATCCATCCAAAGTCACAAAACCCCTTGTTTGGATACTGCTTCCCCAAATCAAACAGGGACAGGATTTTGGAAGTTATGCTCTTTCAACTTTTGTATTAATCCTGTGCTGTAGATATGGTATCTTAAAGGCCAAAGTATAAACTCTCCACCTCAAAGAAACTGATAACTAACCACTGGGGTACAAGAACCTCAATATGAAGAGCTGAACTGCAATTCAACAGACCATCAGTCAAAAATCACAGGAATTGTTCTTTTAATTCATTCACCTATTGCTTAAATAGGAAAGACTATTTAAATCTTGTCCTTACATATACTCAAATGAAATCATGCATATTAAAGCACATCAAAAAAGCAGAAATGAGCGATTAAGGGAGTCATTTGCAACCCTCAATGACTGGAGTAAATACAGCCCCAAGCAACTTTAATGCCAAACTGAGCTGTTGCTTTTAGCACCCCTAAGAATATATAAGGAATAGAAAAACACATACATAAATAAGGAAGGGAAAACTTACAGTGCAACAATTGCATAATCCATAAAATTACCACCTGCCAGCTGTAACAAACAACTCCAATGATCTGAGTATGACTGAACCAGACACTCAATACTAGAAGGGTTTCTAAAAGAGGGAAGATGAAAGTCAGCTTATTCAGCGAATAGACAAGAAACTGAGGAAGAAGGTTACAATTATATAAGTGATGATCAGGTAAAGAGAAGTTGTGGTTTGTCTCGTGAAATATTTCAAAGCAAGGGTAATATTCTGCTTGCAAGTTGCAATACTGGCCTGGAGAAGGGGTTAGTTAATAAAATATCACAAAATTCTTCAGAAAGCTATTTAAAGATCTGTTTCTGTACTACTGATATCTTGTTTATGTACCAAAGACTGAAGCGTTATGGTTAAATGACTACTTTGGAAGATATATTGAAATACTTCAAACTGCATTATTTTCAGCAGGATTTATTTAGGATAAAGCTGAGTGTTGGTTCTTACAAGAAAAAACTATTTTAAGTAAAAAGCAGACATCCCTTTGATTAATGCTAATATAACTAGAACTAAGCCAAAATTCTGCCTTTTTGTGATAGTAGCAGGGTTAGAAAGGACTGAAATACAATATTTTCTGAGGAGAAAAACTAAAGCATTTTACAAATTACCATTTTTGGTTTTCAGTTTTAGAGTGAGGTTTCAAACAAAAGCACTGTATTATTATTGCAGCATGATCTTGCCACTGGAGCTCCTAGCGGCTGTGACAGTGCTGCAGGACCTGGGTTATTTCTCAGCTCTTGAGCAAAGGTGCATCCACAAGTCACTTTTTAACTCTGTGGTGGGACAAGCTCTGGTGCTTTCAGTTCTCAGGCCCCCAACACAAGAGAGAAGTGGACCTGCTCGAGCAAGTCCAGAGATGGTTCCAAGGGCTGGAGTACCTCTACTATGAAGACAGGCTGAGAGAGCTGGGTTTGTTCAGCCTGGACAAAGCTCAGGGGACCTTGTAACAGTCTTCCGATACCTAAAGGGGGCCTACAAGAAATCTGGAGAGGGACTATTTACAAGGGCATGTAGTAACAGGACATGGGGGAATGGCTTTAAACTGACAGAGAGTACATTAGGTATTAGGAAGGAATTCTTCACTATGAAGGTGATGAGACACTGGAATAGGTTGCCCGGAAAACTTGTGGATACACCATGCCTGGCAGTGTTCAAGGCCAGGTTGGACGGGGCTTGGAGCAACCTGGTCTAGTGGAAGATGCCCGTGCCAGTGGCAGGGGGTTGGAACTGGATGATCTTTAAGGACCCTTCAAACCCAAACCATTCCATGATCCTGACAAGGTTCCAAGCACAAGTGGCAAGGGAGAGCACTACAAGAACCTGACAGGAGTTCAAGCATGCACCAGCCACTCCCTGGGCGCCAGCTTCACTGAGGACTCACCAGTCCTGCCTAAGCAAACATGGGTCATAACACCTCTGAAGTATAAATTTTAATATTTGAAGGAATAGCTCAGATCACTCATACCAACCAGTCTCGGTTAGGTCAGGTTTGGATTACGTATAATGAAGATCAGGCATTTAAAACAGCTCCTTCTACTCCAAATTGAATTATTGTTAGATTCTGGAAAGGGAAGTTATTTTCTGGCTCTTCAGAGTGACGAGGTCAGAAGTACATAGAGACAAAATAATATCTAAATGCAGTGTAAATTTTTGGCATGCAAAACAAAACTGAAATAATTTAATGCGGATGCAATGTGAGGACTTTTCTTCTCATTATTTGCCAGAGAGATTTGTATAATACGTGACTATTCACGTGCCAAAACCATACGCATCTCTGACAGAAATTACATTATGCTTTGGGGCTGGTTTGTTGTTTGGTTTTGTGGGGGTTTTTTGATTTCTTTTTTTCTCTCACATGGACTTACAAGGACAACCTTCCTCGTTGCTTTTTTGGTAGTGGAAAAAAACCAATTTAGTCAGTGTTTTTTAAAACCTGAGACTGCTTCACGTCCATTTTCATATTTTGGAGGAAAAAGATGACTTTTTTTTTTTGAGAGAGATTTTTTTCTTTTCTCATCAATTGTATCCGGTTTCACTAATTATCTGCTATTTTTTAAGATACGAACTTCAGCAGCTTCTACACCTCTGCTAACTTTTAAGCCTATTTCTTTACTTGAATTTAATTTACAAACCAAGGTAGAGCATTTTTGCTAAAACGCAGGAGTAACTTAGCCACTTCTTAAAATTTAAGTGTCAACTGCCTAGAGAAACTTTCTGCCGAAATATGTAATGAACTAATATGTAGTCCAACCAACCAGTTATGGTCTTTAAAAAAGTAGGTCTGGGGGATTCCCTTTTCCATACTTTCTCCTTTCAAACAAGGCTGGACAACAAAGTATTGCTGTTTTACTTTGCTTCTTGTTAAACCAAATCAGATTTCAGTCCAGTTATCTTTTTGCTTCTCTTTCTTAAGGACATGAAAGATTTTTCACAACTTGCTTTTTGAGACTGTTTCTTTTGCATTAGTTTTTCTTTTCTACTGCTGAAACATTATGAACACATGCACAGCTGTGTAACACAGGCCTTCTCTCATAAGTTTGAGTAAATTATTTAGTCTTGAGATGGGACTGAGTGCTAATTTCTTCTGTTTTCCTGATGTGTCCTGAAGAAGGGACCGATTAAGGAACAACTCTAGAGAACGGAAATCCATCTAAACCAGATTTTATCAGAAAACACAGCCAGGGCTGTCATTAACTCCCAGCAAGTTCTCTGAGACTTGGCTGACATCCTCACATTCCAGAAAATCTTTAAGAAATTTGCTTTCTCTTCCCCTGCAGAGTAATCACATGTTTAGGAGACCCCTCACATGAAACAGATTAAAAGAAGCAGCGGACAGATCTTTATTTATTGGAGAAACCAAAAAACACAGTAAAACGTCTACCAGAATGAAAGCAAGCTCAGAAATAAAAATTAATTAAAAAAAAAAGAAGAAAAAAGGAAAGAAATGTGTGATAACGCTCCCTTTCTCTAGAATAACAGGATTTTCCTCCATAGGGGTGCTGCTGAGAAAGAAAAGCTCAATAAAGCAGAACTGGGCACTGCCTAGGGATATGAAGCCTCTGTACACAGCAATCTTCTAGATAAGCATAGCATAGGTAATTTCTGAACAGCTACCAATCAAAAAATATAGTGTGCATGAGCTTGTTGCTACCAAGACAACTCACGAAAGTTTTTGGCATTCTTTTGTTTTTCTTGTTCTTCTGGGGTTTCGTGTTTCAGGGTTTTTTGTTTGCTTGTTTATTGGGTTTTGGTGGTGTGCTTTTTTTCTTTGATTTGTTTTTGTGTTTTTTGGTTGGTTGGTTTGGTTTTCTTTTTGTTTTGTGGGTTTTTGGTTTTTTTTTTTTTGTTTTGGTGGGGTTTGGGGTAGGGGTTTTTTTAGGGGGTGGGGTCGGAGGAAGTGTGTGGGGGCTTTTTTCCCCCTTTGTTTTGGTTTGGTTTTAGTTTGGGGTGGGTTTTTTTTGTTTGGGCTTTTTTTATATCAAAATTTCAGGTAACCATAATACAGTATGTTTGTCTCTTAAGTATACAGTGAACATATTCAGATTAAAAAAATAAACCTATCAAAACCACAGATCTTTGATAAGTGCCATCTCTGTACAGTGGCAGTTTTTCATCAAAGCTGCATTTCTGTATTGCCATCAATAATAGTACAACTGGCTTCAGTATTTCAGGAGACTAAAAAGTGAGGATTCCCATCTTGCCTCATAAGCCATAAATTCCACACCAGATTACACTGATTTGGTTTAAGGTTTTGGGAAGAACTGTTGGGACATCCAAAAGATGCAACACCACATGACTTGAGAAGCAAAAGGGAGGGTGTTTAGATATATGTATGAGTAATCTACATTGGGAGAGGAAATACTCCTGCAGTGCACAAAGACAGCTGTTTGCATCTTTCAAGCCTGCTGGACCCTCTTAGTTTTCAAGCTTCTAGCTTTAAGAAAATAGGCAAGATATGTTTTATTTATTATTTAATTGGGAACAAGGTTTTTTGTTTCTTTTTAAGTGACAGTGCTCAAGTGGCAGCAAAGACTAAGTGCAGCCTTTAAGAGAAAAGCAATGACTATCAGTTGTTGGCCTCACTCTTCCTGCTATACAGTTCTCCTCTCTTGGAATAACAAATTCAACATGAGAAAATTGCTCAGGGAACTTACAAGCCAGAGTTAAAATGTACAAGGCAAAGACTAACAGGAATCTAAATGAAGATGGTAATCATTAAATGATCCCTTCTTTGAGGGTTTACGTTGGAAAACCTTAGCTGGCTTAGATATTTGAGCCAAGCCCCTTTAGCATAAAACTCTGGTGAGTGCAAGGAAGCTGACAGTTTACTGTAGAGTCCCTTGAGAGGACGTAGGATGTAAAGGCAAGTGTTTTTTCAAATATTACTGAAGTAAGTTTCATAACAGACCTGAAGAAGTAGCAAAGTTATTGTTCCCAATTGACAGATTTGGAACCTAAACCACTGAGCAATGAGGTAATTTCTGTGAGATCAGGCTGCAAGCAATAGTCCTTGCCATCTTACCTTAGAGCCCTAGCAAACAATTTCATCTCCACAATTATACTTTAAGGCAAGATGATACTATCCCCCGCTTTATAGCTGGTGAGCTGATGCCCGAAAGATTTAGCAACTTGTTGGAGAGTGTACAAAAAGTCTTTGACAGGCCTGGAAACTGAAACCAGATCCTGTAAGCCTCAATCTGATACTTTAAACATATGCCCATCCTGGTTCTTCTCCTTTTGTTTGTTACTTAAAACAATTTTACCCAATTTGACTTTAAAATATTGATATACAGAATACAGTCTGCTCATTGCATTCATTTTGAGGCAATAAGTGCAGTAAATGTGGCTCGGAGGATAGCAGCAGCAAAGGCTGTGACAGCCAGCAGCACAGATGTACACCATAGAAGCAGAATTTAAGCAGTATTTTAGAAAACAAGCATGTCCCACACCATTTAATTCCTTGCCTAATGCAAAGGGCATCAAAGCTGCATACCAAAGGCACTAGACATTGGTTCTCAGATAAGGCATGCCCAATTGCTGCTTAAAAGATGAAAAAGACATTTGATGCCAAAGAGAATGCCTGCAATACATCTTGCGAATGGCATCCCACTAAAAAATAACCCCCCCCCCCAAAATAAAAGCCAAACCCAAAACCCACAGTCCCCTACCAACCTCCCTCCCCCCCCCCCCAAAAAAAAAAAAAAAAAAAAAACCACCACACCCAAAAACCACAACGGAAAACCCAATCCCTTCCCAACAAAACCAGCATGCTGAAGGAAACATACTCTTGCTCTCTCTTTCCCCATGAACTAAAAGGCCCTCTGGGAAGTTGTCTTCATACCCCAGTCAACAAATGTAGAGAATCATAAAGATACTTAATTGAAAAAATAAATGACTCACAGCAAATCTGGGCTATCTCAATCCAAACAACAAAGCAGCTCAGTTTACTTAGGAAAGACAGATTAGTGGAGAAAATAGTTATCGAACCACAAAATGACTAACCAGGGACATCCCTGCTAAAAGATTTACTTTCCTAACACAATGGCCCAGATTGCTTGATCTGGTCTTTATGTTCATAGACCAGTGTGAGAAGATGTACAAAATTAGTATAAGGCACTTAAATTCTCCTGTAATTCTGGTGCCAATAATCTAGTCCTTCATGGAGTAGACATGGTCAGGGAACTGTCTATGTATTCCCCGTGCCACTGCGGCAACCAGCGTGACCAAGGATTAGAAATTCTTCGGCCATGCTACCTTCTTTCCGGGTCACATTCCTGGTTCTGTAGCAGTGATGAAAAACATCTGTTGAGGTTGTTTTCCTGAGACCAGAATAGACCCATTTAACCATGGTTGAGAGGATGAATAAATAGTGTTTGTGCAATTGTTTAATAAACAGTGTTTGTGCAATTGTTTAATAAACTTGCAAAAGCAGTGAAAAAAAATTGTTATCTTGCTTAAAAACTGGGGGGTGGGGAGTGGGAGGGAAGAAAGAATGAGAAGTGGATATAATCAAAAATCCCTTGACTTTTTGATGTGTAACTGCTCATATTTTTCTAGACAGTGACTTCACCTCTTCACATGCTTTCTAACATGAGCGAATAGCTATTTCTCTGAAAAAAAAAAAAAAAAAAGAAAAGAAATAATGCAGTCCCTGGAGAGGTGTTTTCTGGAGCTCTCTATTCTTGTAAGGTTTGACATCTGGAATTTGGTGGTCAGCATTTCTCATCAATAAATGAAATGCAATTAATTTTATGAAATGCTGTGGAATTATCATTCCTATTTACTGAAATGTCTGTTAAACACTGTGCATAATAAAAGAAAATGTGAGGGAAATTATACAATGAATAGAGCCCATACTGCAATCTGCGGTAAATTCACATCAAATCTTGATCTAACTTTTAGATTCATTACCAGTTCATCATGGAAACAAGAAACCAGAGAAACACTGCCCTTTCACTGCACTTCTCCAAATATGTGATGGAAAGCACAGGGCAGAAATATGTTTACGAAACAACTCCACATAATCCACATAAATGAGTAATACAAGGACACATAAAAATGAAGGTCAGAAGAGAATTGTTTCCCAGAGTAATCTCTTTGGCATGAACATACCCATTACAACAGATGACTATTCAGTGTGCTGCCTCATGTAAAATTCAACTGTTTCCCAAAACAGAAGAGGAAAAAAATAAATAAAAACAATATGAGGAAGCAATTGATATTATCATTCTCCCATTGTTCTCTACCCTGTAAACCAAAATAACCTGAAGGACACTACAAAATCCCCTGACAAAATATCAACGAGACATAAGCCTCCAAAAAGCGTTTTGCTTAAAAAAAAAAAAAAAAAAAAAAAAAAACAAAAAAAAAACCAAAACACTAAAAAACCTAAAAGCTAGAAGACATCAAGACTACCACACAGTTTATTTTCCCAGGAACATTTTTGGCACCTAGGAAATTTTCTTTGGTGGTAAGCTTCACAGACAGGCTTGTGTCAAAATGCACAGGCTGGAAGCAGTTCCACTAAGCCCAGATGCGCCCTGAACCTGTGTCATGGTGAGATTTGTATAAAAACATTTCTTCTTCTTGCCTTGCCTAGAAAGGAAACCCAGGCACGCAGGAGGGAGCTGCAGAGCTAGGGCTGAGCCTCCACCAGCAAGCAGGACTGTGGAGCACTACAGGACACATACCCACCACACGCTCTGCAGTAGGCACCAGCCTCTCAAGACATTCACAGTTGGCTATAACAGATTATTAGATCATCTCACTAGAGAACCCTCTTTTGGCCTCCAGTTTGCCCCTGGAAAATAGGAGTAGGGCACACTTTACAGTTTCTAAAGAGAAAATTAAATGTTCCCAAGCAGCTGGGAGTGTGCCAAACCCAAACCTTAAATGGGCACGTGTGATGCCCTCAGCATACGGAAGAAGACGGATGTGTTACAGCCAAAACCACAGAATCTGCATGCTGCCAGGACAAGCAGGATTTCTGACAAAATTTATCATTTCTCTGTTGTGATGTAGCCCTGAAGGCATTTCATTTTAATACAAAGTAAGCACTTGTGATGATTAAGAGAAATGTACAGTTGGATCACTTTGTTGCTCAGTGGCCAGTCATAACAAAAATCTGCTGGTTAGTGCAGAAATACAGCATTTCAACCTATATGTGGTTACTGTCTGCTCCAGCATCCGGGTCAATGCAGAGAGCTCTTTTGACATGGATCAACAGTGCTATTTTACATCCTTGTTAGCTCCCCTCACGCTGCCACCACCAACACACCATTACAGCACATTTCTCTCCATAGAAAAAGTTAACATGCTTAAAGGAAACACAGAAGTTTATCAAAAATGCCTACACGAGCAACTTCTGTATACTACCATAAGGCCTAGAACACATCCCTGCCCCTGGGGGCCTGGCTGAGATGAGGCATGGCCCTGAGGCACCACTGGGTTGCTGCAGACAGGGCCTACCTTGGGTTTCCACACTGAGCCTGATCCCAACCCACCTCCCATAGTCCGACGTCCTGGCCTTGACCTGCCCCCAGGGGAGTGCTGAAACCTGTGGCTGGCCCCATGGCGGAAATGCTGGGACAAACTGGGCAGCCAGGCCTTGCCTTCAGAGGTCTCTGTAGGAGGGCCCTGCATTCCTAGGGAGCGCTGCCCCTCCGTGTGCAGACAGAAAGAGAGCAAGCAGGAGGGGGGTAAAGCTCTCCGAGATGACTCGAAGCACAAAGCCTTACGCTTGGCGAGCGTTTCTAACACGCTGCTTGTGGCACAGAACGTGGACAGTGCTGTAACCGAGCTGTGGCGGAGCAGAGCAGTTGCAGGCGCGGGCGGCAGCACGGCGGAGGCTGGGGCACAGGAAAGGAGGTGGCTGCTTCGCGGCGAGAGTGCCTTAAAGCAGCCGCAGGCGGATTCCCCACTCGGACCCTCCCCAGTCTGAGCATAAAACTCCCTCTTCCTTCCAGAATCTGCCGTGCCGATGCTGCTATCTGTGCGTGTATCGCTCTGTGCCGTTTATGTCTTCCCATGTAGAAGCAAGCTGCGGGGCCAACAGTACAGACACCCGACTTAAAATTAAGCATCCAGAAAGGAGGCTGGAAAGCTGTCACGTTCCTTCTCACAAAAGCGGACTCCGAAGCGAGAGATACTTAACATCGCCGGGTTTCAGCCTGTGGCACTGCAATGCTGCCTAATTAGAACCAGGGAACAAGGCGCCTCAGCGAACACCGCTCCTCGCACGGCCCAACTGCACCGTCCTCCATTTTGAGCTGGATCCAGCAGCGTGCTCAAACCCGCTTGGTCATTAACGCTGCCTTAAGTAGTGCCACCGTGACTTATTTTAGACAGCAAGGCAGTTGGCAGCTTTATTTCACAATCGAATAACAGCACGCAAATGGTTCCTCTAGCTGTTTCCACTTGTGATGGAGCTGGCAAAAAAAACCTGCCCAGCACTTACACAGAGAAGGAACCGATAAAATGAAGCATTTCTCCTTAGCAGTGTAATTCATAGGTAATTGTATTCAGAGTTATCAAACATTTATAAAATGTATATGTGGCAACAAATATACATACAGAAAATGCTCTGAAGCATGTGGGGGAAAGGGAAGAAAGATTCAAGATGTACTTAAAAGTCAGTCTCAATGCTTCCAAAAATTCAAGCTGAAAAAACAATAGAAGAGATTCCTACTGCTCACAGTTGACAAATGAATTTTTTAGACTGAATTAATGGTCTGCTTACCTATTCACTGTCTGCACAGCTTCCAGGAAAAACAGAGAAGGGACAGAACTTCAGATCCTGCTATGATAATCCCACCTTGTTTCTTGTGCTTTCCTCTTACTCCTCCTTTTCCATGGTTTTTTTGTTTTGTTTTCTTTTCCAACTGCTTTTTTCGTTATCATTGTTTCAACCTTCGAAGCCTGGTTTGTGGCTGTTACTCTTATATTCCCTCCTAGCATCTTCAGAAAAAACACACTTGTTTCTCTGTTGCCACTCTCAAATTGAAACCTGGAGAGCTAGATTGGGTTTCCCTGAAATACAGGCATACCTGTTAAATACATAATTAATTCCCCCTGAGGCGTTTTAGTCCTTGATTATATTTCTGTCTCCTTATATCATGTGTTAATGGATATTTCTGGGTCTGACAAAAGTCTCCTCCAATGCCTGATAATACTGTAATACAAAAAGACAACTTCTTGGGTATTGTGTTTAGCATTCCTTGGGTGATCAGTGCCTGGCAAAGATGTTAGGTGCTACCTAACCACTCAAATGAGAAACAGTTTGGATAGGTCACATATATACCTATTGATTTTCCTCTTTGTTGGCAGGTTAAATTATTTAAGCCTTTTGTGACACCTGTTGCACTGAAATAGAAGCTAATGCATTGAGATGGTGAGAGCTGATAACCTTTTAGGTGTAAATGTGTACTTTAAACCCCCAAAACCTTCCCAGTTACCCCGAGATTTTTTTCGCAGTAACAGTTAGATTTTATTGGGGGAGGGAAGAAATTTGGAAAATGTTGGATAACTACTCAATTATACTTCAAAAATGCCTAGCCAGTGTAGGTGTTGATGGTGCCCAGGTGTTAAGAGGTATGTGTTAATATCTTTGAACTTGCAAGATTCTGTAAGTTATTTTTGCAAGTAGAAGAGTTCAGGTTTCAGAAGGCAGCCAGGCTATGTGTGATTGTGTGGGCATAATGGTTCTCCTGGAGGCACTTTGCTGACATACAGGATGACATGGCAGTACCAAGGAAGCTTCTTTCCTAAGTGTGTTCAAACAGCAAAAAACAACAGTAGGGCTTCAGTTCTACTCTGACACTGTTAGAAATAGACTTATTCTTCTCATTCTTGGAAGCCAAGTTAACCCAGACAGCCTGAATAGATTTCCAGGTTCACTAATGATCTCACAGGAATTGAATAATGAAATCATATCTTTCTCTGTACTGAATAAAGACAGGCCAAGCTTACGCAGATCTAATTATTGTATTTCTTGAAGATAAATTGCAGCCTTCAAGGCGTCTTGCAATCAGTTATCAGGCATAACTCCATGGGCACCAACTTTAATTTTTCTCTAGTAAAGTGATGTACTGCCAATATTTAACAAGGGGCTCCCACTAAAATTTCTGTACTAATCTGTTCTGTACCCCTCTGTCCCTGAGGTGCATATTCTTGCAGGGAAAGAAAATAGTAATGAAGAAAATCTATTCATTTATTTTTACATTACTGTTTAAACATTTTCTGAGAATCACAGCCAAAGAGGAAAATAAAACCACTTGGCAAACAAACCTCTATTATATGTACTTTTGCAGGAAATGTTTATACTTCACTTCATTCCTGTTTAAAAAAAAAAAAAAAGCTAGAGCACTTAAAAAGTGGTGGTTGACTTTTGACTTGTGATGTTGGACTTGGTAGCAGCAAAGATGTGGAGTCGCCTATCTGCAGCAAATTGGTAAACTCAGGAAATGTGTCCTTCTGAAAAGCGTGAGAAGAGCTAAAACTAATTTTCATGACAAGAACAATTAGCCAAATCAAGGGGAAAGACTGTTCATAAGATGAAGTGATAGTGATTGCCACCTTACTGCATTGAGCAATTCTATCCATTCCAGTGTAGTGGAGGAACATGCAACTAAGAATGAAAGTCACAGGACCACTCTGTATTTTAGATAGAAATAATTCTGCTTTTGATTTTGCAAAGGACTGGTCACTAGATGATGTAGTTACAAGATTATGAATAGAAATAACCAGATTAAACAAGTATCTAAGGGGTGCCACAGTTCCGTTAGTGGTAGGAAATCATCCTGATATCCCTTTCAATTTGGCTGCAAAACCTTAATAACCATAAGAAACACCAGGGATTTGTTCCAGTGATGTTCACTTTTTCCCTTTTTTTCATGTAAATCTGATTGTGCTTTCAAATTGGCTAATTTTTTACTTGTGTTTACCTTAACAAGTGACCAGAGATGATGTTTTTAAGTTTTTGTAGATTGATTCCAAATGTAAAACAATTGCTATTTTATTTAATTGTTCATACAGGTGGTAGGGGTTTTAATACCCTTACATGGATTAAAAGGAAGCAGAGTTCTTGGGGTTTTTTGCTTAAAAAAAAAAAAGTTTTCTTACTCTGCAGTGAAAAAACACATTTCACTTGAAAGGTAAGGGTTTGCATGAATTTTTCTGTTATTGCTAACGTCTTATTTGATTTTTAAAAAGAACTGGTGCAAGAAATATTGGGATGACATGACTACTCATGCTGATAATGAACTTTGCTTCCCTGCCCTGATAATTAACAAGTAGCCGCGGTTACTAAGCAGACCAAATACTTCAATAAAAGGTCCTGCTGAGTTGTTTCTGTTTGGAAACAGATTTCACTAAAAAATCGGAATAATGAGGTTCCCCTAAACTGATAAGCAGCTCAGTCAAGCCAACTGCACTGGATTCATAAATCTTAAGCAGAGTTTAATTATGAGCAGTTTTCCTGACAGAGGCAATAGAGGGACCTTTCCTCACACCTGCTGACTAGTTGTGGTTCCCATGATTCAAGAAAATCTCTATAGACCTGCCTGCAAGGAAAACAATTTGAACTTTAGACATCAGTTAAAAGGGAATTTGAGGGACCTGCAAAAGCAATGCCCTAATGATGCTGTTGAACATTGCGGACAGACAGCTGAAAACAAAACACCCAAGCAAGTAATTAGCAGAGCCAAATAATTTCCAATTAAGCATTTGAACAGCAATCCTATGTGGTCTCAGAGAGCCATTCCCTTTGAAAGAGGGTGAACACCTCTAAAAATACAGCCTGCCCCCTACACAGAGGAAGCGTTTCGGTATGTGGGAGAATGTAGGAAGGGCAGACAATGATAATGTGGGATCACATGCACTTTCCGCAGTGGAGAGTATATCTCTTCTAGTGCTATGGAACAGTCACAAACACTTAAAACACATATATCCTGGTCCTGTCTGGGGATACTAAGAGCAAGATTTAGTGTGTGAGAGAAAAAGTCATGCAGAAATAAATGGGATTAGCTGGTATTTCGTCTTAGCAAAATCATAACTATGGCTGAGTTGGCACTTCCATATGACTGTTCACAGTAGTAAATTGGCTTTAAAAGTTCTTGGACTAGAGAGACTGGTAGTTGCAACACTTTTTGGATCAGAGAAAAGTCAGAACTTTAGAAGTTCCAAGTCAGTCAACCAGTCAAAGCAGAGATTCTTGCCTGTGTATAATGTTGGATATTGCTGAAATAATGGTGTCTAACTGAAAAATCCTGTGCATATGCATGCAATCATAGACAAACCGTGCTTTTCAAAGGGAAGACAAACAGAAAGCAGGTTTAAGTAAAAGAAGAACCCAGATTCAAAAAGCCCAAAACTTCAAATACAGTTTACAGCAAATACAGCAGAGGTATCAGTCTCTTCCATATTATCACCATTGCTTGAGAGCTACCCAAGTATGGAAAACAAAGCTCAATGAAACAGTGAAATATAGTTAATGAATAATAAAATAATCAGTGAAATAATTAGAAATGCAGTTTAACGTATATGAAGATTTTTATGCATTTTATTCTGCATTCAGTTTAAAAGCTTATGACTAATATGTACATCTGAGAAAAAAAAAAAAGGCACAGTCTTTGCATACAGTGTATTAAATTTTAACTGATTTATTGTTCCGCTGTGTGGACTTGAGGGAAATCACTGTGCTGTGGTGTTTCACAGATTATGCAGGGCGCAAGCCAAAATATTTGTTACGAAAGCATAACTATTTGTTATAGTTGCAAATCTTTATAAGCCTTGTTGGCAAAAAACAAATTCAGTACCACTGGAAACATTCCTGTCATTCACTGAGGAGCTGGAAGACAAAGATATTCACACTAACAGATGAGTCTTGTACCACATAGCTTCAGCACTCAAAACTGTTGCATGTTTTAACACATACCAAGCTTATTGATGGAACTTATTTTTACTGGGTGGCATTCCAGTGAGTTCAAATGAACCATGAAAAAAATAAATGTTATGGAAGGGCTTCCAGTTTCACTAAGAATGTGAGTTGTTTACATCTTCTGTTTTAGATCTCCTGGCTAACCTATTTACTTAATAACCAGATGACAAATCTCAGCCTCCCTTTGTAGTCCCAAAATACTTGACTATCTTTCTTCCTAAAATTATTAGGACTCTTGTTAGTAATTTGAGTATGAATTCAGAGAGTGCATGTAGAGTGAGGGTGCTGGAAAGCACTTCTTTATATAATGTGTGTGCTTGAATTTTTGACGTAAAGGGGATGTCAGCATTTTTGGATCCTGTATGCCAGTACTGAGGGATGTATTGAATCTCCCTTATTAACACAGACAGGAAACTGCATATAATGACATTTCTGATTCTGCCCTCTCCAGGTACAAGTTATCAGAGCTCCACTCAGTTACACACTCTTGACAATGCTGGTGTTTGCACACACATGCACTGCTGCCCCTCTGAAGCGTAAGGCAGACATAGCTGGTTAATACCATCAGATAATTTAGCTGTGTTCATTATTCTGATGTAGTGCTTCAAGTTGTGAAAAGCTCATAGCCAATACATCAGAAAGAAGTATATGAAGTTAAATGAACTTGAGCAAAGCAGTCAAAATACTAAAACTTTGCACTAAGCAAAACTTTTTTTTTCTTTTCCCAAAACAAAAAGTATTTTAAATGTAGATGTAGGTACAGGAAATAAAAAAATAAAAAAGAAATGAAGCTGGTGTGTCATTTTCCAAAGTTTCATGTAATTTTAACACTTCCTCTGTCACTTGCCACAAGATACTTGCATGAAACGTGAACCACCTTCAATCATATCTGAGTTAACACTTGAGCTTCACACAAAGAGTAACACTTGAGAATATGGAAGAGATTTCCTCATCTTTACTCAATTCTGGCCAGCTAGTGATATTTTCTTCCAGGATGAAAATGTCTAATCTGTCACAGAGTCATCCAGTTGCATTACAAATGTTTTCTTAAATGGCAGTTCTGTCTTTTTCTTGCTACTTTGCAAACCACAAGTATTTGTAATGTGTTTCAGAAGCTTAATTTTTTAGCCAGGCTCCGCTATAGTCTTTAAATGTAACATTGCCATTTTCTTTTAAAATGTTACACCATTTTCAGCAGATACTGAAATGTAAAGTCTTGCTGCCATCCTGGTATTCATTCCAGATAAAGAATTGACAGACTGATTAATCAAGTCAAAAGCCTATGCAGATTGCAGAAAACAGTGGTGCTGTAGCTGGCACTAAAGAACAGCAGTCTCTAAAAAGAATCTCCCTGAGATAGAATCACAGAATCATAGAATGGTTTGGATTGGAAGGGACCTTAAAGCTCATCCAGTTCTAACCTTCTCCCACAGGCAGGGAGACCTTCCACTAGACCAGTAGGTTGCTCCAAGCACCATCCTACCTGGCCTTGAACACTGCCAGGGATGGGGCAGCCACCTATGCCAGTCTCTCACCACCCTCACTGGGAAGAACTTCTCACTAATATCCAATCTAAATCTCCTCTCTGTCAGTTTAAAGCCATTCACCCTTGTCCTGTCACTACATGCCCTTGTCAAATGCCCCTCTACAGACTTCTTGTAGGCCCCCTTTGATGTGGTACATCATGTAACACAAGGGGATTCGAGACACAAGCAGCAGGGGAAAGCTTATACTAACACTTTCTTGACCCCCATGCAGACGAAGAAAGGCCTTGAGACATTCACAGGAGTGCTTGAGCTCACCTTATAAAGCAAACTCCTTCACAGCATCTAGGAACAGCAGGAACCGAGCCTGAAAGTTCACACCCGCACTCACAGGAGCTTTCCCAGAGCACAGAAAAGTGGTAATAAATTAAAGATACAACATTGTTTTAAAAGAGAGAGAGTTGAGCTGACTAAGCACAACATTTCCACCATATGCTTTGCCTGCAGTTCCTTTTCACACCACTATGTGAGGCAGCATGTTTAATTAACAGTAAATGATACACTTGTTCAGCACGGAGCTCATATAAAAGAGCAAGGAGAGAGAGCCACCATGCAATTCTGTATGCCTGGATGATGCTGATTATTTATATATTCTTTTGTGGAATCTGTCATCCTCAGCCTACAAACAGAGCAGTTAACTGGCTTGATTTGTTGAAATAATGTAGTACTAGTAGGGCATTACATGAATATGAAGTAAGTAGCTCTCTTTAACTTAATATGGCTTGAAAGAGAGTATTAAACTGATGATTGCCAATTCCCAGCTGAACTGTGAACCACTTTTCACTTCAGCTGACGAAGTTCAGTTCCATTCCTTGCTGTTTCAACCCAGCAGGAAAGGAGTGTAATTTCAGAAGATAGGAACAAATTCACAGTTGAGGAAAATAAGTGTGCAGTATCATAGGCACTCTGCCTCTCTAGGTATTCACTAAGATGCGTTGTTCCAAATACAGTCCAACAAATAACTTCTCCTATTTTCTGCCTTCTGTACAGTGGAAGATCTGGCTTTCACACACTCCTATACCACAATCAAGTGAGAAAAATTATAGGTTGTTTTGACTGTTTGGGTTGTTTATGGGACAAAAACTGCATTCCAGAAAAAGTGTTTTAGAAACAGAGACATAGCAAACTGACATGCTCCATCCCTGGCAGTGTTCAAGGCCAGGTTGGACAGAGCCTTGGGTGACATGGTCTAGTGTGAGGCGTCATTGCCCATGGCAGGGGCATTGGAACTGAGTGATCTTAGGGTCCTTTCCAATCCAAACCATTCTGTGATTCTATGATTCTGTGATTTACTGAGCATGTTGAAAACAGCGCCACAGAGGGAATTCTTTTCCTGTTGTGCAGGTCTAATCCTTCTCATGTTTTTCTCCTCCCTTCCATATACCTTTATTGATCTATTCCCTCTCCAATCCCCAAGCCCTTCTTCATTACTAAAACTACTTCTCTGATCCTCAGCGAGTTCTGTCATTACTGAATCAGTCTTCCTAATCCAAAATAGTTTTTCCAAGCTCATTTTATATATCCACAGAATACTGTTTGATCTATGTAAAGACCTGCTTTTAAAGAGCACAGAAAAAAAGTAATTCTCCATGAGCAAATTTCATCCGTACTTCAAAACCTAAGAAATATGTTGCCTGGTCTTAACCAATGCCCCTTTCATTACTTGAACACATATAGTTTAGTTTAGCAATCTCCACACTCACCATGACTTTCTCAGTCAAAATTACTCAGTTTTGCAGTGGCTGATCATAATGAGACCTTTGGTGTTTGGTATAATAGTCTTTTGTCCTTGTCTAGGTCACCTTAGCCTTATTAGGAATTCTGAAGAAATCCTGCAATTCATACCTTTTTAGACAGCAGTTTTCTTCTTAGTATTTGTAAGCTTTATTTGCACCTAAGGTTAACTTTATTTCATGTTCTGGACATTGATTCATACCTTTGTAATTTATCTGAGCACATAGAACTCATCTCTAAATAAATTAAAAATAGGAGCAGTCCAGTAAACTAATGCTGTACGTGCTGTCTCTTTTATTAAAAAAAAAAAAGTATTATAAGAAATATTTATTCTTCAAATGGGATTTTAGAAGTTGTGAGAGCATATAAGAAGCACAGTGTTCCTAACTGCAGAAAGAATAACTTTACTTTTATCTCTCCATTCTTTCCAAAGAAAATTAAGTTATAATTTCATTTTAAAGTCTGGGATGTTTCCAGCATTGCTGCCCAGGCTGAACTTCCTTTTATGCGTGTGTATTCTTTCAGTGGTGACAATGTCAACAGATTTCTGTTGTTCTTACTTTATTCAGCAGGAAGCATTTTTTTCTCTTTTGTACTGTATATGGAGGTTTCAGTGTTGTAAAGTGCAGTTCCAATATTCAGTGTGCTACAAATGACAAGGGATAGATATTCATATTTAAAATATTGCATACAAAATATTGTATATGGTAGAAGAAGATAAAAAGGCTGTCACAGCTTGCAATGGCTGGTGGACTGAAAGTAATGACTACAATGACAAAAGATAGATTGACTTCTTTTGTAAATGGCCTTGAAATCTGGAGCCATATACAACTGGTCAAAAGTAATTTCAGGGGGTTAGTGGTTTAAGTGCATTAGCAGAATACTTACTGATGGTTATTTTCTTTATAATATTTACTGTTCAGTACAGCTAATGAAAAACACTGCTAGAGTCACAGTGGGGGATTTGGCAGCTAGAGAAACTTGGAAAGTCTACCAGTTACAGTTCAGGAATGTGCCGTGCACACAAAAAAATGCAATCGTGTATACAAATAGTAGCATGAACCCAATCAAGAATTAGTATTCCATCACCCCCACCTACTCTGAGTCAAAGTGTTGGTTTTCTTAAGATAACAATACTCATTAAAGTCAGATATTCTAATTCAGGTATTCTAATAATACTTCCAGAGGAGAACAAATACGAAAGGGAACTCTGCTTTCTTCATTTTCCAGATGAATTTATTTTCCATACACTCGGCTATGCCATTCACACTGACCTTATTTTCTACATCAGTTGAAGACAACCCACATGCAAAATTTGCTTGGGTATCAGTGCAAGTAATATTTCAGAAATGTGTTTGGAATTTCCAAGCTAAGTCATGCTATGCTAGCAAGGCTTGAGCATATAGTACTTCTGATATTTAGCATCCTTATAAGAAGATAAGTGTACAGAAGAAGGAAGTGAAAAATGAGAAGGAAGAGCCTCTAGTTTACCTAACTTCCTCTCTGTTTGGTATGAAGTTTGAATTTCCTTGGCAGTTTCTTTAGTGTACAGTTTATTTCAGGAACAGATACTCTACAAGACCAATGAATGAAATTCAAAAAGTTACTTTCCTGGCAGGGTATGGAAGAACATCATCCAAGAAAGATACTGTCTGCTGAGTGATGACAATGACAGTGATGGTTAAAGCCCTGAGGGCTGAAGATAGGTACCAGCCCAGAAAAGCATGAAGTATTCATAGAGAAACCTGAAAAGAAAAACAAAACCCCAAAAAAGAGCAAACAACCAGAAATCAGTACTGTAGAGACATAAAAATTTGAAGGATTAAACGTTTGCACTCAACCTCACAACCTCAATGCTTCAGATGTTACACACTACAGGATGGAACTCAGAGAAGGGAGTTGGTTCTGCTACACCATACCACATCTTTGCCTTTTAAGTGATGAGAATCTGTTCCCTAGCGATTCTGTGGTAACATCAAAACCCTGTGCACCAAAGAAAACACGAGCAATTCCGGATGAATGACATCCAGAGGGACCTTGACACGCTTGTGAGGTGGGCTGATGCCAACCTGATGAAGTTTAACCATGACAAGTGCAAGGTCCTACAGCTGGGTCGGAGCAATCCCAGGCACAGCTACAGGTTGGGCAGAGAAGAGATTCAGAGCAGTCCTGCAGAGAAAGAATTGGGGGTTTTGGGAAAAAATGAACATGAGCCAGCAGTGTGCGCTCACAGCCCAGAAAGCCAACCGTATCCTGGGCTGCATCGAAGGGAGTGTGACCAGCAGGTCGAGGGAGGTGATCCTGCCCCTCTACTCTGCTCTCGTGAGACCTCACTTGGAGTATTGTGTGCAGTTCTGGTGTCCTCAACATAAAAAGGACATGGCACTGTTGGAACAAATCCAGAGGAGGGCCACGAGTATGATCAGGGGACTGGAGCACCTCCCGTATGAAGATAGGCTGAGAAAGTTGGGTCTGTTCAGCCTGGAGAAGAGAAGGCTGCGTGGAGACCTCATAGCAGCCTTCCAGTATTTGAAGGGGGCCTATAGGGATGCTGGGGAGGGACTCTTCATGAGTGAGAGGGAGTCTTCATGTAGTGAGAGGACAAGGGGTACTGTAAGGGTGGTGAGGCACTGGAATGGGGTGCCCAGGGAAGTTGTGAATGCTCCATCTCTGGCGGTGTTCAAGGCTGGATTGGACTTAGCTTTGGGTGGCATAGTTTAGTGGGGGTGTCCCTGCCCCTGGCAGGGGGGTTGGAACTAGATGATCTTAAGGTCCTTTCCAACCCTAACTATTCTATGATTCTATGAGCAAGGGCAGTGGTAACAGTTGGCTTGGTGAGTTCTGGAGAGGTCACGGCTCCCAGAGGTCTTGAGCTTTAACTGCTAATCTTTTTTTTTTGTTGTTGTTGTTTTGTTGTTTTTGTTTTTTTTTTTTTTTTTTGCCATATCTATACTGAAGTTGGATGCAAGTGCAGCTTAGAACTGCACAGTCATCCTTTTTGGGGTATTACTTTTATATGAAGTGTAGTAGCCAAAAAGAGCAAAAAATCTAAAAGTGACTTCAACATTTACCAGCAACCCCCTTTTTAACATAAATGTCTGAGTTGATGAAATGCATATGTAGTAGTAGAAGGTAAATAGGTTCTCTCTAGAAAAAGGCTTCATAGGCAAGATTATTTGCCTGTGAAATTGCATTAAGAACAAATGAAAAAGGGTGACTTGACAGGATACAAAATGACAATTACATTGCGTTAGATGACAGGATCATTTCCTTTTTGCCAGCTGGTAACAAAACGCACAATTTGCAGGTTGGTTTCTTATTTGAGAAGTCAGGACTGTAGAGAACCCTACAGTTAGTCCATATATTTATTCAATGCACAGCCTTTCTCTTTACCTGATCTGGAAGGTGTGAGACCACACAAAGCCAGTGCTCTTCAGCAAAAAAAAGTATCTTTCTAGCAGCACTGAGAACCCAGTTTCTTTAAGAGATGGTATACCATTCATGTTTCCCTGAGCTTTACACTTGGAAATTTCCTAATACAAAATTGCTCACCCTTGAGTGACTGCATGGTCTGAGGGGGAGCCTGCTATTAACCCCATTCTGTGACACAGACAAAGCCCACCCAGAGAAGGGAAAGAGCATTAGTATGTGGAACACTGTCTAAACAGCCTCAAAAGTTACTTTTCTCGTGCAGCGCTTTATCCCAAGTGCGTAAGCATCGATGATTCGTTGAATTCTGCGTAGTAACTGCCACACTCAGAGGTGTGAGCAGTGGTAGGAAGCACAAGACAAGTTTTAATTCTTACTGGAAATAGACCCTTCTCACATTTCTGCTAGTCATTGATCAAAGTATCACAAAGTCTTATAAAGGGGAAAAAAACCGTAACAGCCTTTTGCTTTATTTTTTTTATTGCAGTCAGAAAGCTGTCCTTTATTTGAAGTTGCACTTGTATCCTGAGTTTTTCAGCCAAGTTTTGTATCACAAAGCAGAGCATGGACCATCCCTTTAACTACAGGAGAGAGAGAGAAGATCTGTTATATAACAGAATAAGTTAGTTGCCCCTTCTCCTCAGGAAGACAGTGGATGAGCCTATTCTTGCTGTTCGTAAGGTAAGCACAGCTCACTGGTCAGTCTGTGAACAGCAACTGATTGGGCTGAGAGAGAGGATCAAGTAATGTTTTAGATCAAGCTTTCAGACACTTTGAAAAGGTAACAGGAGGTTTTATTCATTCAGAGAAGTCTGTGGTTATTCAAGTAACTGAAAGCATTTAAGGAAGGAATGGCATACAAAAGAAAAACATTAATTGGGCAGATCATAGCACTGTAGATCTGTTTTTACAAAACCCAAACACATTTATACATAGCCCTTCCTTTGAATCATTTTAAGGCACCATTTCTTTCTTCCTTATCTGAGTAATTGACATCTTTATTCAGCTTCAACCAGCTGTTGTGTGAATTTGTAATCATTTTATTTCTTTTGGGGGAAGGCTTAGTCTTTTGAACTCAAGGAATAATTATTATTGCGAAGCAGTTTTCCTTTTCCAAAGGGACTGCTTTGGGGTCACTGCTGCTTCCAGCCTCTCCAGGCAGGAGAACAATGAAGGCGTTGTTGATGCTGGAACTTAGTCCCTTCCAAAGGGGCTGGCACTTTCTGTGCTCCCCTCTGCATATTGAAGTGAATTGTGTTGAATCAAAAGGCTTTAAATTAGCACTTCACTGCTTGCAAGTGTCTGGAAGCTAATTTTAAATCCTTTGGGGCTAAGAACTTTTTCTACATCTTTATACGCAGGTATACCCCTCAGAGTATAATTTTATGTGGGATGAAGAGGTATTCTATTGGGAGCAGGCTTGTTTTCAGGGACAGGGCATGGGTTTATCATGGAAGAGGGATAGGAGCTGCAGAAAAAACGAGTGCTGCTGCCAGTAGTAATCATACCAGTAAATGATCCTACTGACTATCAGACATGCAAAGGGATTTAGTAAATCCAAATGACTCTATAAGCCTAACAATTAGCATGAAAAGTAGATTTTTAATGTTGCATCTTCTTTACATGTTCAAAAGCTTGACATGTAATCTTGAGCCATACAGAATCTCTCTATCCAACCTCTTAATAGAAATTG
This sequence comes from Ara ararauna, assembly GCA_028858755.1. NCBI lineage: Eukaryota > Metazoa > Chordata > Aves > Psittaciformes > Psittacidae > Ara > Ara ararauna. The sequence continues at coordinate 83,153,016 of CM054376.1, read as the reverse complement.
CAGATGACTGTAAATTTAAAATACTCTTCTTGACTGAATAAAGAAGGAACAATAAAAAAAGAGGAATCACATCTTCATGCACTGAAAGGTCACAAGAACATTGCTTTATATAACGCTTTTATGCAGATGCAGAATTTATGCTTGCAAAAGACCAGAATTTACACCTGCTTTCTTGTGCTCCTTACTGGTGTTGGGCTTCCTCACATGGGGCGTAGGAGGAAGGGCAATGGTCATCATTTCTGTTTCTCTAACATCTGAATTTGTTGATAAGTTTTGCGGCTTTTTTCTTTCAAATATATCCATTGCTAGAAGAATGAATGATTAATCTTGTGTTAGATAGCAGTTATCGGGTGGCAAGAAATTTCATGATACCATATCTATATCTTGTCTGGAGATGAAAAAATACTGAAGTGAGAATAATTTGAGGGATTAATTCTGGTTTTGGATGTCTCAGCAAGGAGAAGTAGTTAAGTAAAATTATAGGATTTAGAGCACTAAAGAACTGCAAAGCCTTTCCCAAAGTATTAAGGAACTGGAACATGTGTTAATTTATCACAAAACTGAAATGCACCTCCTCTTGAAGTGTTGTGCTGTGCCCTGTGTACCATGGCTATGAATACAGCCATTAACACTAAAATCACCAGCATTCAGGTCTGGGTACTCAAGTGCAGTGAAAAACAACTGGGAGTACCTATTTGTATCTTTGAGCTAACATAAAAATGATCAAAATACCTAAATAAAGAATCCCTGATGCAAAAGTGTCTGTAGTATTTTCTGGGCACTGTTGTCAGCGAGTGGAGTCTTACAGTCCAGGTTAGCAGGAGGGTGGAGGTGTTCCTGGAGAGTGTGGCAGTTGATTTGTGCCATTTTTAACACCTTTTCAATAAGCTGATCAGTATCCAAGAGAGTTTGGTGGATTCTGGGGGGACTTTTAACTTGGCTTTCTGAAGTTTCCCTTCCCAGTATGTCAGACTTAGAGCTGCTCTTGCCAGGGATGAACAATTAGGCACCTACTGGCAGCACCCATTCATGCGCATAGCCTAAGCTGAGAAAGCTGCCTCCTCTCACTCTGCAAGGCAGCAGCAGCCGCAGCAAACTTTAAGCATGCAGCTACAAGCAACAACATACAGACAGGCTCGCCTGTCACTGGATTGGAAAAACTGCCTCATCCTGTGACTGCAGTAAAGTCCTTGAAGAGCAAGGTCTGCAGGCTGTGTGATGTCCTCTGGTCTACCAATACCCAAGTGAAAAGCTGTTTAATAAGGGTCTGTGTAAAGAATGAATGATGCCAAAAGCTCTGAGGGTTAACAGGGATTTCCATGCCATGGAGAACACCAGCTACATCCCAGTCAGCAACACCAGAACATAGTTTTAGGATTTTCTTTTTGGTACAGAAGTCTTGTAAAACATATAAAAAATGTTTGCATCCCAAACTGCATCTTCAAGGGATGTGAACAATGCATTGATAACATGATGGGGTGAAAGCAATGGCTGAAAGGCAACATCGGCGAAAACGCTGCAAGGAGCAATAAAAGGTCACGGAAACCACAGGATTCCTTGTGCTCCACAGCTGTATACAGAATACATAAACAGACTTCTAAAAACTAATTAGATTCAGAAGTGCATTTTGAAGAACATCATGTCAAGCCAGAGACTGAGACATTGCTCTTATTCATTAGCACCCAGCCCGGCCCAGTATATGTGGCTTCCAGCAGGTTTACAGGGGAACTTTGCTATTTCTAGGCACAGATGGCTCTATTTTCCCCTTGGTCTGTTTACCTGACAATCGCAGTTGGTGAAAGGAAGCCTAGTTATATGCTAATTCCACCCAGGCCAAAGAGAATATGAAGTTGCTGGGGGCCCAATCCTGCAAATGAGTCCCACTTGCAAATGAACCCTGGAGCACTCCTGTCCGTGGGGTTGTTGTGTGGGGACCGCTCATGGTCTTTACATGAGGATCCCGTTGGTGGGACTAAGTGCTTTCATTTGTGCATAGAGGAAGGTTACTATTCCTGGGATTCATCTTCCCATCTTGTAGTGCTTTTTTCTTGTTTGTTTTTCTAAAAAGCTTGACCACTCCTGTCCTTAACAGGTTCTTGGAGAGGATTATAAAACCCCAGTTACACATCTCCTCCTTGTAGGAATGATAACTGCAATTAAATTTTGCTGCCCTGCTGAACAAAACACACCAGTCCTGATGAATTACAGACGTAAAAATAACTCTCATAATCTCAGAACCATACCTAAGTGAAAGAAGAAAACGGGATTTTAAAGCATGCAAGCATTTCCTTGCCTCAGACGATGGATTTGTTAAAGGTCAAAGCCTAGGGTATGCTGAGCAGCTCTGAGGTGCCCAGCACATTGTCAGACTTGCCCCAGCTGTGGGAATGGAGTGAGTTTCTTGACTGTATGCCTGGTCTTGCTCTCCTTGCAGTCAGTGGCAAAAGTCCACATCCATTTTAATAGTGCAGGATTGAGCTTTCTGTGACTGTGTTGCTAATTCAAGATTCCTAATTAGAGCTGTGTTTAAATGGCCAAAATCAAATTTGACTCCAGATACATATTTTCCAGTGTCTGGTTTACCAAGACAAGAGGGTTAGCCCTGAAAAACAGAGTAAATTCAGTTCCAAATGTTTGTAATTTTAAAAGTATTTAAGACCAAGGATTAAAGTTAGAATTCATCTCTTCTTTCAATCTTTTCAGAGAAGAAGGAAGGAAAAAAATACTGAGTATGACTGAGATCCACTACATAGAAAGATCTAAAAATTCTTCCATAGAAGAACAGTCATTTTTGGAGGGAAGCAAGTTTCTCTGCACACAGGTAGAAAGATTAATATTAAAAATTTCAGTAATTTTAAATGCAACAAGGTCCAGGGCTGGGAGACACAAACCTAGCACCACACTAGTTTATCTCTTAGGCAAGTCTCTGTGCCTGCTACCCCTTCTCTGACAGTTCTTTCTGGCACTCAGCTGGTTTCTAGGTGTCTTTAGCTGAGGAGGTTAGGATGGGAGCATCCAGTTTTTCTTATCAACTCCCAGTGACTGGCACTCAAAATAGTCCAGAGCTGCATGGCATAGTACAGTGATATGTGATTGATTGGTTTTGGAGGGGTTTGAATCCTTTAAGGCAGTTATAGCCTATGCAATCCAAATCTTTGTTAAAAACCTTAATTGTAGGTAGGTGAAAAGTGTGAAGGAAGGGCTAAATATAAGGTAACACTCCGCAAAGTATCTAGAGCCCCACTGATGTATATGTGATATGTTCTGAGGAAAAAAAAATAAAGAACAAGGAGGGTCACCTGCTAAGGTTCATTTTTATAACCATTGTATAAGATTTCTTTTTGAGACTGAAAGTACATTAAGCAGTCATGGTCTGTCAGTGACCTTATATTTAAGAGCAGAGAGGTAATATGGGATTATTGGTAACACACTATTTTACAGGGCATCCATAACCATGTGTAAGAAATTACCATAGAATTACAAAGTTATTACATGGTTATTTGTGGCTTTGCCAAATACAATGTTACTTGATCATCCTTAGATTAATGGGGTGTTGATCGGGTTTGGCCATTTACCTCTATTCTAGGTCGTAAACCTGATGTTAGCAGAACTAAGTTCCTAGTCTAGCAGTCATAGCATTTAACATTTCTTTCCCTCCACAAAAAGAAATTGCTGTTGGGAGGTATGATAGGCTCCATCCCAAGGAAGCAAATCACAAAGTGCTCTGGTTCTTAAATGCAGACACTATTTCAGACATAGCCTTTCAAAAAGACTCCATCAAGACCTTTTCAATAAATGCATGTTATTTTATATTCCCCACAGTCTGTAAACAGATTCTCAAAGTTTGGAAATGCGTATTTTCCCAAACTATTTGGATTTTTCCATCAAGAGACCTCTGCTTGCCACCACCCTTCTCTGCACTGTAAATTGAAATAAAATTAACGAGCTAAATTTCATTTAACACATAACTTTTATGAAGGCAACATTCTTGCAAAGCACAGACCTATTGTTCATTAAATCTTGGTGCAGGTAGAGCCAACAGACATGAAGTTTGGACTTGGAAGACTGTAGAAAATTCTTATACACACATGCCTGTGTGCATATGTATATTTATATATATGTGCCCACATATACATGTGTGTATGTATATATCTGTGTGTTAATTAACATTTGCTTGTGGATACTACAAGAAACCAGAAGTGAGCCAGAAATTTAGACCAATGCACTGCCCTTGTCTGTTTAGAATTTTTTCAAAGACACGTCAAGCTGTGGACCAGAGGCTTTGGCACGGAGGCTAGCCATGACCTCTGCAGTTTAAACACTGATGGCAACAGGCTGCTCCCTTCCTGCCTTGCTGTTTTTCTAATCTTTCCCTCAAACCCAAGGCAGATTGAGCCCAGTCCTGGCACTCGCTATTTTCTTTACTTTATACTGAGACATCAATCACAGGGCCTGCAGCTGACCAGGTCTGAGAGAAGTGTAATAGTACCCTGCAACAGTCTAGAAGTTCACCACAGTGTGGACTTTATGTTCCTTATGAGTGGGAGTTTAAGGCAAATTTAAGGATTTTAGGGTAGATACAGAGTTGAAATTCCTATGTGCTTAGGTTGGCTTTATTGGTATACCTCACAGCAGCAATAAAAAATGAAACAATTTCTAAAATCTATTGCAATTCTAAAAGAGCTTGACCTTACCTTCTACCTCATTGAGTAATAAGTGAAAATGCTGCGGTCACAGTGTGTTATGCTCATTTTGTACTCACTTTACAAAGCTGTAAATGACTATAATGCACAGCCTGGGTCATACACAGAAAAAAAAGCCCTCATCTGGCCAGCAAGGGTCATCTTGTACCTCACATGACCCTTATTACCGTCTGATGGGTGAGAAAGTATTTTTTTTTATTTAATTAAAGACATGCTGTGAAAGAATAGGAAAGAATGCCTTTGCTCTGAAAACACTTTTCAGAGGAGCAGCAAGGATTCAGCAGTGCATAGGCAGTCCTCTCAGCTGTTAACTCTGCCACTGACTTCCCTGGCTATCCTGAACAAACCAATTTGTTCGTATCTCAATCTTCCCCATATCCCAAATGCAATAATAATGCTTCCTGTCTCTATCAGTGAGGGAGGTAATTTGTTAATATCTGCAAGCCACTTTAGCTTCTCGGATGAAAAGTGCTATTCACACTCAGATTATTATATTTGGAGCTGAGAATAATGGTGGATGTTTAGCTGTGCATCTGTAAATCAGCTGCCCTTTCTTCTTGCTGAAAACGTAAAGCTCTGAGCTAACTGAACACCTTCCCCCCATCCTATCAAAGTGACTGGCATTTTTTATGCTGCTGCAGCTATAATTCATAACTTCTTTTTTCTAAAGCTATAAGGGAACTGAAGGAATGGAGGAATACTCACAGCCTCTTTGCCTGCCTGTGGAAGTTGCGGTCTCCTTTGCCAGGAGGCTGCTGCCCGGCGCTGGGAGAGGGAAGGGGGAAGACAGGGGCTCTGGCAGGACTGTCAGTGAAAGCTCTCATCACCATCTTTTAATCAAACGCACCAGTCCTCCTGTAAGGGGGCATCTGTCAACAGCTCTGGCAATTCACTGCCGAAAGTCCTGCTTGCACCCTAGTCTAATTCAGGAAACAGCTCTTCTGTAAGAGTGTTAATATTGGCATCCAGCACCTGATTCCAGCTTATATTTTAGCAAATAATTTCTCTTTCCTTTCACCAAATTCATCCTCAGTGGAAATTAGAAATACATATTGCCATACTCTTGAAAATTCCTGAATAAATCAAGGGCTGGGAGATTTGAATTTATAAAAGCACCATCCATCACTCCTATAGCTCCACAACACTAATTCTCTGTTTCTCTTCCATCTGAAAGTAACCTTGGGGATTAAGTACTGTGTATAAAATCACCCCAGATTTGTTGCCGAAAATGTTGGGAACATGGCAATTTCACCTATGTGAATTTGTCATACCACATTGTCTGAAAAGTACAGTTTCCAGATACTGAATACTTCTGCGTATTCTTTTGTTGTACCAATTTTTGAGACTATAACAGTAAAAAACACATGCAGTTTTCCACACCCTCCCACTCCCACCAAAATTCCCTGTTTAATGATTTCCGTTTTGAAATTGCAAACCTTGAAATGTTAAGGCATTCTTTACTGGAGTCATCTGAATAGAAGACACAGGGATTTGAAGGTGGCCTGGCATATCTAAAAGCCAAATGTAAAAAGTGTTTGATGTTTATGTCCCAATAAAAAAGAAATGCATCTTATAGTAATTCTAGCTTGATAATTAACTGTCACATACAGGAATTTAAAAAAATACAATATATGAATATTGTTTAGCAAGAATATGACATTTAAAGGTCTTGGCTGTGCAAAGATTAACATACTGAATTTGAGGAAAAGTAGGAGAGGTGACAGAAATGAAAGCATAGAAATAGAAATTATTACATCCAACAGAGAATCAAACTTGGGGAGTTATAAATGTCTCAAGCCTCAAAACCCGCAGCATTCCAATGACTTTGAACACCACTGCTCATGTGTGTGAAAAAATAATGTGTTTGGTTGCAGAAAATAGCTTTGGAGGCAAATACGTGAGCCAGCTTCTCAAGAAGGACAAGTTAGGCTTGTGGAGCTGTTGGCTCTGCTCATGCTTTGCCTAGCAGAGCTCCTTGAAAATAAATGTGTATGTACCCAGCAATCACTATGGGGCAGAAGAAACCTGTTCTCCCACGTCAAGCATGGGAGAAGACAGCTACTTTTCCTATGAAGGAAGGACCACCTGCTTGTGGTCTTTTGCAGTGGTCTTTTCTGATTTACTGTAGACTCTGAAGTGGCCTCAGGGTGGCTCAATGGACCCAACATTATACCCAGCAACAGCATGATAGCCATGCATTGGCTGTTATGTGCGCCAGTGTTAACGTCAGTAACACTATAACCAGAATTCTATGCAGAATTAGGACTCCAACCTGGATGAAGTCTGTTGTAGTGCTTATTTGTGTTATTTTCTGTTTTGGGAGATAATCTTCATCTGGAAAAGGAATTAAAAGCTGCACGTCTTCTAATATAATAATGTAATAAGCATCAAAAGATATGAGGAATTTAAATGAGAGAAAATGACAGAAGTTTGATTCTTTCCTAGAATTCCCTGTAACTTCGTATAGTAATAGTTATGATATATTTCATAATTTCTTACAGCAATAAATAAATATTTTTCCCAGGAATTGAATTATATGCAAAAGAAAGAGGGGAAATATCTAAAATGAAAGCCAGGCATATTTAATGTAGATTACAGTAATAAAATCTCAACCTCTGCAACCATCAGAATCAATGTTACTGTAGGGGTCTGACCCAAAATTCACTGGAGTCTGGGGAGAGATTTGTCCTGACTTCAATGGGCTTTGGATTAGGTCCTGCAAGAACAGCCAAACCCTGCAAAAATTTGTTCTGCCAAGTTCAAAACCAGATCTTTGAATATACAAATAAAACTGAACCTCAATATCATCTTTTCTTGCAATAAATTCTTCTAAGTCCATTGGGTAGAAGGAGCTGAGATTTCACAATACCTAAAAGCTTCAGTTCCCACATTCCAACAGAAATAAAGAAACCTGGTGTGGCTTTACTGGTTCCATCTTTTCTTATCTGTGGGGAATACTGAGGACAAGACTCCTCACTCTGGTGGAACTCACTCTCTGTTCCCACGTGAAAGTGGGTAGAAACCTCTACCACAATTACAGTTCACAGGGCAGGAGAGAGATGAAAAATGCATCCTTCTTTTATTTGGTTTCCTCAGAGATTATAGATATAAATCCTGTGCCAGATGGGAGTTTTTTAGTTTGTTTTTTTTTTTCTTTTTTTTTAAATTTTTTACCCTCTCCACAACTTCTTGGCTCCCATCTCTTACTTGAAAGTCGGTTTTATTTATTTAGGGAAAGGTGTGGGCTGGACACTTGCAACCATATTTCATAAATTTGCAGTCTTATGACTTTAATTGCTCTGTTTTTTTCCGCTCATCTTTTCCTTACTGCACTCACTCGTCACTGCAAAACCAATGAATCCCAAGATTAATCCCCTGGCTCCGTAGCATATTGAATGCACTTAGTGTCCTCGGGAGAGCTGCAGCAGCCATCACACCTCCCTAACTGTACTCACTGTGTGAACACTTGCTGTCTGCTTCACTTCTGTCTGGCACATGCAGCACCAGGGCTGAACTGATACAACCATATAGATGGTCTCTAACGTAGTTGGCAGGCATTCAAATACACGTTTATTTAGATATTACAGTCCTGTTTGATAATGTGGGTCGAGGGATTCCATGGGGATGGCTGATCTCTCCATCGTTGCTGGCCTGCACGGGTGTAGGGTTTAGGGGTGGGTTGGAAAAATAGTGATCTTCCACAGCCTTTACTAGCTTTTTCATTACTTGAAGAGTAACGTATATCAGCAAGTCTCGCATTACACAGGAAGATTTTTCTAAACAGCTCTTCCTGTGGTATTCCTCTGCCAATAATACTTTAATTTAAGTTAAATAGCATCATGAGATCTCAGTAATCTGGCTCACCATGCTGCACAAGCAGTTTTGTTTAGTGAGACAAAGGGATGGTGCATCTACTTTCATTTGTCATGGTTAAGACTGACTATCATCTGTCTTCTATTTATATACGAAAACTTAAAATAAATGGATAATGCTTAACTACATTTCTGTTTTCTTTTTTCTCTTTTGACATTGCTTCGTATATATGATATCTTTTTTTCATGCAAAGCAGCAAACTGCAAGGAAATGGGTATCCAATTTTTCTGTTTACTGGAAAATCTGATATTGATTTTTCTTTAACTTTTTTACCTGTACCTGACAAGGCAATGTTTCGATCCTTTTTAAGAAATACAAATATGTGAAGAAATAATGGAAAAGCAACGTTTGGTTCCTCCCTCCTCCCCTTCATTCATTACCCATAAATAAACCTCATAGCTCATATGAAATACAGAATAAATTACTTTTTTTTTTTTCCAGGGAGGGGGAAGAAGAAAAAGAAAAAGAAGATTAAACATGAGTGAGCTAAAAGGGTTATATGTTGTTTGGTAACAGAAATATCTCAGGGGGGTGGCAAGTCAGATTTTGTGAGAAAATCCACTGTCATTACTATTAAAATTATTTTAGTTGACTTCAGAAACACATTTAAAAATAATTCCCACACAGACTCCCTTAAACGTATGCAATGCTGTATCTCCATAAACCACCATAATACCTGCCTTTAGCATTCATAATCCCCACATTTTTCCTGTGTAATGTATGCGTTAAAATACACACAAACACATAGTTTTGCTGATTTAAACACAGGCCATACTTAAGTTTGCTTTCTGTGGGTCAGGACACACGGATTTAAGTTAAAGCAATAGCAAATGTAATGCTTCTCTCTGGTTAGTCTGAACAAACATCTCTGCATGGAGTGTTCATAAATCGACTTCCACACACTTGGCAGAACAGATGTCACTTATACCAGATCTGATGTACCACAAATTTAAAATATATGGTCATTGGCTGAAGAGCTACAGAACAAATGACTCTCCCCAACAAATTTATTAATTCTTGACTTCCTTCAGTTCTAGCTGCCAGCTAGTTTATCCTATATCCATCTTAGATGGTTTCATTAAAACTGATTTGCTGTTGAAAATAGTAAAAGGGGACACCGATGAGTTTTGTTCTAAAATTAGCTTCTTTTTTTTTTCCCCACAAAAGTAGTTAATTTCACCCCACAGCTATGTATTTCTATTTCAAAGCAGAACTCAATCATTATGTATAAGCCAAAAAAAAAAAAGTGGAAATAGAAAAAAAAAATCTGAGTATGAGCATATACCCTTACTTTCCCAATAAATCTGTAGTAAGTTTCTATTACGTCCAGATACTAATTAAGAACTTTATCTCCCAAGACCTATATACCTGTACTACCTAGCATTAAAAAGCATTGGAGACACTTTTTTCTTTTTCTTTTACCTTGGTTAAGCCAGGACAAATCATACTCAGGAAAAGGTATAACCATAAGTTCTAAGACAGCCTTCAGGCTGTGACAATGGAACACTGAGGTACGGAGGGCACCTCTCTGTTCATGCTGCCAGTGTTTGCTGCCAGTGTTTACTGCCTGACAGACCCCCTTGTTCTCTCCCCCTTATCTTGCAGATTATTCCTTTAATAGAAAGAAGGCAATTTCTATAGGAAAAGGCACTTACTAGGTTAAATGATACTATTTTGGGGGCTTAAGTGTGAGGGAAGCATCACAGTTTTCAGGAACTCGATTGTTTTTTGTGCAAAGAGGCAGAGAACATCCTCTTGACAGTAGTTTGCTTCTTCCCTGACTGCATCAGCTGGTGCAGTATTGCTGAACTGTTCTTGCCTCTGGTCTGTCTTGCTATGCGACTCTGGCTCTGACACGTGGAAGTAGCTCCGTGCACTAATTTGCTCAGAATTAGGAAGAGGAAACTCAAAAAGATGTAGCAGAGAGAGCTGATGTCCAAATGTTTGAAGAAACAGAACTTATGGGGATTGAACTTTCTGTAGCCAAAACTACTTGGTTTCCTGTGAAGATTGTTGATTCACTGTCTTTTATTATTTTAATATGTCTCTGTTAAACTAACAATGTATTAGGAGCCAAATCCTCAGCTGGGATAAATCGTCCGATTTATCAGCCTACCTTCGTGACACCCTTTTTTCGCTGGCCTGCACTGTTAAATCCCACTTCAGCTTCATCAGTAAAAGCATTTTCCAAGTTAAAGTGCTGGAAGTAAATAGAGGAAAAGTCTTTTCCTGTTGTTGATGATACTGCTCAGAGGGCTTAGCATGTATTTTTCAGGCTAAGGATTTAATTGTGAGGTCTAATCTGAGATATCTTTAAATCTTGGATGCTGTTCATTAGACAGATATTTTCTGCTTATTTTTCCAAAATTTAAGCATCGCAAAAACAAAGATGTATAATGCTGGAGCCTGAATAACCCACTCTAGGCTGCTCAGCGAGACAATGATGTTCCTAGATGAGATATTTAAAATCTGAACACAGTGTTTCTAGGAACCTTTGCCAAAGCACTTCAGCATCTCTTTCTACCAATAATGCATATAATAGGCTGTGACTGGAAGAATTAGAAAAACAAAAGACTTAGGACATGAAATGATTTTACCCAAACAGCCTGAATAAGTGAAAAAAATAATTATTCACCATCTGTTTTCCATAGTGTCCACAACGTTGTAAGTGCTTTCTCTGAGGCAGGAATATCCAGCTCCTGCCCAGAGACCCACCACAGCTGGCTGAGGGGCTTTCATAGAATCATAGAATCATAGAATAGTTAGGGTTGGAAAGGACCTTAAGATCATCTAGTTCCAACCCCCCTGCCAGGGGCAGGGACACCTCCCACTAAACCATGACACCCAAGGCTATGTCCAGTCCAGCCTTGAACACCGCCAGAGATGGAGCATTCACAACTTCCCTGGGCACCCCATTCCAGTGCCTCACCACCCTTACAGTAAAGAATTTCTTCCTCATATCCAATCTAAACTTCCCCTCTGTAAGTTTGAACCCGTTACCCCTTGTCCTCTCACTACAGTTCCTCATGAAGAGTCCCTCCCCAGCATCCCTATAGGCCCCCTTCAAATACTGGAAGGCTGCTATGAGGTCTCCACGCAGCCTTCTCTTCTCCAGGCTGAACAGACCCAACTTTCTCAGCCTGTCTTCATATGGGAGGTGCTCCAGTCCCCTGGTCATCCTCGTGGCTCTCCTCTGGACTTGTTCCAGCAGTTCCATGTCCTTTTTTATGTTGAGGACACCAGAACTGCACACAATACTCCAAGTGAGGTCTCACAAGAGCAGAATAGAGGGGCAGGATCACCTCCCTTGACCTTCTGGTCACACTCCTTTCGATGCAGCCCAGGATACGCTTGGCTTTCTGGGCTGTGAACACACACTAAAGCCGGCTCATGTTCATTTTTTCATCAACCAACACCCCCAAGTCCTTCTCTGCAGGACTGCTCTGAATCTTTTCTCTGCCCAACCTGTAGCTGTGCCTGGGATTGCTCCCACCCAGCTGTAGGACCTTGCACTTGTCATGGTTAAACTCCATCAGGTTGTCATCAGCCCACCTCACAAGCCTGTCAAGGTCCCTCTGGATGGCATTCTTTCCCTTCAACATATCAACCAAATCACACAGCTTGGTGTCATCGGCAAACTTGCTGAGGGTGCACTCAATCCCACTGTCCATGTCACTGACAAAGATGTTGAACAAGACCGGTTCCAACACCGATCCCTGAGGGACATCACTCGTTACTGGTCTCCAGCTGGACACTGAGCCACTGAGCACAACTCTTTGCGTGCGGCCATCCAGCCAGTTCTTTATCCACTGAGTGGTCCACCTATCAAATTGATGTCTCTCCAACTTAGAGAGAAGGATGTCATGTGAGACAGTGTCAAACGCTTTGTACAAGTCCAGGTAGATGACATCAACTGCTCTACCCCTGTCCATCAGTTCCGTAGCCCCATCATAGAAGGCCACCAGGTTGGTCAGGCAGGATTTCCCCTTAGTGAAGTCATGCTGGCTGTCACCAACCACCTTGTTGTTTTTCATGTGCCTTTGCATGCCTTCCAGAAGAATCCGCTCCAAGACTTTGCCAGGCACAGTGGTGGGGCTGACTAGTCTATAGTTCCCTGGGTCATCCATTTTGCCCTTCTTGAAAATGGGGGTTATATTACCCTTTTTCCAGTAGTTGGGAACTTCACCTGACTGCCATGATTTTTCAAATATGATGGACAGTGGCTTAGCAACTTCATTTGCCATCTCCTTCAGGACCTGCGGATGGATTTCATTAGGTCCCATGGACTTGTATACATTCAGGTTCTTGAGATGGTCTCGAACCAGATCCTCTATGGAGAGGGGTACTAAAATTTCTTTCTAGCGTATATCTCCAGGGACAAATCTGGTTAAAACAGTTCTGTTACTGTTTCATCCCCTTGTATGCTTTAAATACGTATGAAAAATAGGACCAAAACATATGAACATGAAGAAATGTTGCCTGACACCAAGCATCAGTGGGCAATTATGTTTTTCTATTATGGAATGTATTCATAAACACCCCTAGTTATTTTATGCATTATTTTATAGAATAAAATGTAATAAAATGGTCCTTTATTTTCAATTCTTCTACTTTTAATAACATAAGCGAAAATGAACTTGATAATCCCATTTCTCTAATTGAATTGCAAAATGCTGCATATATTGAAGAACTATTTGGCAGCCAGTCAAAGCACTGCAGAAGAACCTTTATTTTTCTAATTTGTTGCAAAAGTCTGAATTCAAGTTCTTTCCATATGTACTTTATGTGGTGAAGTACCTCACAAATTCCCAAATGAGTCTTACAGGTGTTTGAGGCATGCTGAGTGCACTTCTCCTTTTAATCAATGTGTATAAACCAGGGTATTGAATAGTTCAAATCATCTAACACACAGTTTTTGTTTCTTAACTTTTTTCTTCTGTATAATACTCTTTATATCTCTTTTTTAGTGCCTTTTTTTTTTTTTTTGCCTGACATTTTTCCCTCCACTGTTTCATAGTTTTTTTAAGGATGGTGAGACTTTCTGCATTTGATAGAGAATCCATGCGTACAATTCATGTTGATTTACACTGGCATAAAGGGTGGAAGAATCAGGCCTAATATATCACCATCTCATCTGAAGCTACTGTCTTTCATCTGCCTTAATACTTTGGAAATTATACTGTTTTCTGCTGTTAGATCTTATCCATGTTCTCATTCTATGCAGAAAACAAGCCAACCCCAGTTATCTCTGGCGAAGTCCTGAAAATGATATCCTTCCACTCCAAATGATAGCTTAATCTTCCAAGAAACAGCACAGACAGACAGTATTTGAGCTTTGGGGGAGAGTTGTATACTGTGGCATGTGAAGTTGGACCAAAGGACATGTGAAGGGATGCAAGGACTGAATATTTCATTTTGCCTCTGATTTTTTACATTGATTCACACGGAAGGGTCTTAAGGAAACTGGCCTCAAGTGTTCGGTCTTGAAGAGCTCTCTACCATAAAGGTGAGCTTCATTTTCCCCTTTCAGTAAAATAAGTACATTGTATTATATTTAATAGCATTCAGACAATGTTGCAAGCATAAATAAAGTGTTTAGTTTTAGACCTACACAAATACATGCCTTAATTAATATTCACTCTCAGCGATGCCGCTGTGATACTGGGATGGCAAGGCAAGGATGTACGCACCTGATCTGACACTGTCTTGTTTTCCACTGGAAGCTATCTGCTGGCAAACGCTGACCACAAACAAGTAAGAGGCTAGGGGATGTTGACAGTGTGTCTCTTCTCCATCACTAACTGAAGCAGAGGTTGGTCCCAGCACACTGTGACCCATCAGCTTGGAGATATCACGGTTGAGATGCTGGGACCAGCTGGCCCTGTTGCTCAGCAATTTTTCCTGTGCTGCAGGAGGAGCAGCTTTCTGTTCCTCCCACTGCGGCTGTTTAAGAATAAGGCATCCCAGAGCCAAAGGAGGGAAATTGCAGACCCTGGGATGTGAGCACTTGACCGTCTCTTCCTGGTGCACAATGGCAGGAAGGCACTGCTGTGGTTTCTCTGGGGCCTTGGTGGCCTGATATAGTGCTGTGAAAGAAATACAGCGAGTGTGCATGGCAAATCCATAAACAACATGTAAGCTCTATCCTAAAGGATGACTAGTGCTAGATACTTTATCAGCTGCATTATAAAAATGTCTTGTCTGATGGCTGTGCTAATTAACCCTGTGGTGTCTTCATGGGTAAATCCCATTTACTTTTATCAAATAACCATTACGCTTATGCATTCATGTTTTGTTGATTTGAAAACTGCATATAGGAGCCTGATTTTGCCACTAAAAGTGACTTGTTGTCTATGTGCTCATCACTGATAATTTTAGCTGTATGCTTACACTGCACTCCTTGATGCAGGTGATCAGCCTGTGTTAGCTGTCAGCATAACTATGAGTAGCTCACTGTTTGGGCATATGTATGGATTTGGCAAGTAGAAGACCAATGCAGTGGGTGGGTTTCACTAAGGGAACGCCTGAACTAACCACAGTTTCTCCACCCATGACATGAAGCAGCAGAAAGGAGCTCTGTCATACAGAAAAATAGAGACTGCATTCAGTTCCTGGTAACTTCACTGCCTGTTTGAGAGCTCATAACATTTCAGATCACAGAGTTAAGCAGCATGTTTTGAGTCAAAAGCTGTCACTAAGACACCCAGAAGGGGGCAAGTGATTCCAGATCCTACCAAGTCTCAGCCCCCTGCACTTTCTGACATGCTCTGTAAAATGAAGTATGTAGACCTGCAATTAAAGTTACTGGAGAGGCAATGCAAACAAACCCCAAAGCCTAGTAGAAACATCTAATCATGATAGAAAAATTGCACTACAAAAGTATGCTAAACAAAACACTTATTACGAGTACCTTAAAACCCATGACAAATGCAAGATTGCAAAGATCAACAGTAAAAATTAAATGTAAAAAAAAAACCCAAAACAAATGTCTCCTAAATTAATGACAATATTTATAGAATAGATCTAAGCACAGACCTAATATTTAGCTTTATTTAAATTTTGGCTCCCAAGAGAATTAAAAAACCAGCTGGTATTGTTGATCTAATAGCGCCATGTCGGCCCAAGCAGACAGCCTAAGAACTGTGTGAGGTTCAATGTCAACAAGCTGTAGAGTTGGAAAGATTGAGTTTACTATTTTATTTTATGTTTAAATGTTGTGCTGTGATGAGAGTGGAATTAGATGAAATTCTAGAGCAAATATACAGTTTAAAACCTAATTCATTTAGTCAGTCTAAGCAAAAGGAGAAATATATATCTACCCCCTTGTAATCACCAGCTGAACTGTATATTACAGCATCAACAGAGAGCATCAGCTGGTTTGTCTTCTGGAGGAACTTTGCTCTTTGTAGTTCACTCTGGCTTCCACGAGGGCTCTGTCAGACGTAGGAATCCTAATTCACTTCTTAATTACCTATTCAGAGGGTGTAGTTTATTATCTGATTTTTGAAAACCTTACAAAACCAGGCTGTCTATCTAGGTGCTTTTTTTGTGGATTACAATATCTAACTTTTGGCAATGGAAATAGAAATAGCATTTCGGATCTTTTATCTTCTAAATAAACATAATTACAAACAACCACCAAATAAAACCAGGAAAGGATTTTGTCCTAATGTAGCTAGCCAAAACGGTAATTACCTCCAGTATGACATTGTGGTCTATGAAGTATACTGTTCAGTTACAGTTCTCCACTACCTTTCAACAAGCTATAAATTTTTTGTTCCTGAGAAAATATCTGGGGCTTGTTTAGTGTGAAAGGACCTATGCGAGAATCAAGAAGTATAGGTAGTGACCCTGGCTTTATTAACAATAGAAAAAATTCTGTTTCTGGCCACCAAACAAAACGTGAACTCCAGTTCTTGAGGTTTTCTTTTTTTGTGACCTTGCATTCAGTCTGTTGTAACTGTGGATGTTGGGTCTGTCTGACTGTGATTCCTAGACCTTTTCTGATTTGTGCCTTTCAAATAAGGGAACCACTACTAGAAAACTTGCAGCTTTTTTAGACCTGGCCGGGATTACAATTAGCAGAGAAAACCTGTGCAATTGAAATTTGCAGTCTGATATCTAGGAGATATTTCAGTAAATTTGGACAGTGCAAGCTGAGGCATGGTGGGAAAACTAAACACACAACTATTTGCTAACTGCTTTTCTCCATGGTGTTCATTTCTTCTCTCCAAAACAGTATGACGCTGAGCCATGTGTTGTCATTAGTATCTTAGTCTGACGAATTGTGGAGATAATAATGAGCCCTGAAGAACAGAGGAATATTAGAAAAGACAAAAAAAGACTCATACTATTAAGTAGGTACATTGTGTAGTCATAGCAAGAGAACAATTCAGCATCTCCATATATCAGTCAGAACTAAGGACTTTGCCATCACCTTAGACAGCTTCATAGCTTGCCAATATATATTTATATTTCTAAATTTACACACACACATAATACAAGGCTGCCAACAAACCAAAATCTAGTTTGTTGGTGCTAGAATTGATTCCAGATTGCACACATAGAATTATATAAACAACTTATATGTCTAGAGGTTGTGGAATGTGTAGGAGGGCAGGAGAGCAGTCAGCTGCCTCCAACCAGCCCAGTACAAACACAAAAAAACACCCAAGGGACTATTTGAGTCTCACTGTACACAGGCAACAAATATTTAGAGTGACAAATAGGATGAGTGAGTCTGAGCTGTCTTCCCTCCATCATATGTTAAGTGAACAAAGCAGAACACTAGGAGGGAAGCCTCTGCAGCCCCCCACATGCCTCCTGCCTGGAAGGATGTTTCTTCCCTCCAGCTTTTCCAGGTTGGCTCTTTTCCATCTCATGTGAAGCAAATGTCAGAATAATCCTGACACAGAAATCTCTTAAACATGCTTTAAACTCTGTCTGCACATGGGGGGTGGAAAATTCAGTCTAATGCATGCATCAATATATGACTTCCCCAGTTGACAAAAACCTGCAGATAAATACTTGTACCTGTCAGGAACACCTTCCCAGGTACAGGCCCAACGGTATGCTACTGATGTGACATACTGCATGGTATCATAAGCCATCTAATATTCCCCTTTCTTTTTTTCTTTATATTTATTCATACTGAGAGCCCATAATCTTTTACTAAGATGCTTTTTAAAAGAAATACCAGAAAAGTGCTTCTAAAGCTCATTTTATAGGGAAATCTTTCTTCTTTTTTTCCTATTGTTGCATATCTTTATCCCCTCCGGAATGATTTCTCAATGATATATAGTGCTAGATGCGCTTTACCATCAATTTCTTGGCATTAAATTGCACCCGGTTCAGTTTCTGACACATCCAGTTGAATGATAAAGTTTTTGGAAAAATTTGAGCCCTGACACACAGGAGCTGTACATAATTTTTCTTTAATGTTCCTAAAGGCATCTGTTGCATTCAGGAGACCATTTAATAGCACTCAACCTTTCTTTGGTTTTTTGGGGGGTTTTTTTGGTTTGTTTGTTTTTTTTTTTTTGTTTTGTTTTTTACTGTTCTACCTTCCCCTTTTTTGGATCAGGTCAGTGAGAGGAGCAGAAACTATGGAAAATCTCTGGGTTCGATTTCCTATAATATCCTTGCAAACCAAAACTTTATGTATTTATTTATTTAATCTGAATATGGACATGGCCTCTGAAATAGCTAGCTGTCTTGCAAACCTGGGCTTGGCCTTCGTTCTTCAGCCTAAATGTCAAGGATGGTCCTATTTCAGCAACAAGCACTGTTTCATATGGGCTTGGGAATGACCTGAAATCTCACTCAAAGTATTTTTTCAGGTCTGAGTGTGATTTCAGTATATCTCACTCTAGAATCTGCCATATTTGCTATAATGCATAGACACAGACAGAAAAATTAATTAGGGTAGCCCTAATTCAGTGCTATCAGTTGATCTTACAAGCAGAGGGCAAGCAGTGGAACTACAGCCAAAGCTGCACATGGATCCAGAACAGCAGTTCCCAGAGCTGTGGGCAAGCACTGAGGTCCATATTTGCATGGAGGAAACCAACCAAATACATTGCCACTCCACATTTTGCTATTCTCTGGACAGCTGGGAGGATGGGCTTTGGTCACTCCGCAGCACACACATAACATGCAGCCTAGGGGCAAACACGGACCTCTTAAACTATTTTTACAGCTAGATGGGCACAGACAAAGCAATAGTATTTATTTGTACTGAGCAGAGTTCTGATAAAATTGTAGAAGAGCTTTCCTTGTACCTGTCGATAGGGTCACCAAACAAAATTTTTGTCAGGTCTTCCAGTTTCTTGCTTTGTGAATGCCAAAGTGATATTGAGATAATACATTCTGTATTAGGTTGTACAGTGGCCAGCATGCCGTATGCAGACTGGGTTTTTTTTAATATCAGAGGTATCCTCCTTGTTACACGTTGCACTACACAAAAGCTTACCTTTCCTATGTACACTTCTAATGCATTGTTTATAAAAGATAACACATTGCCTGCAAGCTGTAATTAAATCAATAATTCCTTGTGGAGTTCTCATCAATTAGTACAGCATGAACAGCCGTAGCCCGAGGTACTCTTCCCTGCCTGCAGTTTTGGTTTTCTGCACATCTGCTTCTTATCGTGCCTTTTAATACTAACACCTTGAATGTGAGTGATTCCCCTAGGCTTTCTGGCTGGCCACCTTGCTATTGTTTTTCTCCTTTAAAAATAATAGTAAAAAAGCCCCTGACCTAAATGTTTCAGTTTTTCATAAAGCACTACTGTCTTCACTGAATCTGGTAGATCATATTCACAGTTAATTCCTAATGAAGGGAATTCAGTATTTCCTTTTTTTGCTGTTGCATATCATACAAGAAATACAATTTGAGAATTTTTTTTTTTGTAAGCCAAACAATTTTCTTGCTTTATATCCATGTGTATAAGGGCAGGATGCTCCAGTGGTATAACCTGATTTCCAGAAATCTAGCTCAATTCACTACCCCAGTACAGACTTTGTGTGTTTCAGTCTTAGCTAAGCCATGCAGGGTCTGCCTTTCCTTTATGTTCAGGTCTCTATTCCCTAGAAAGGGCTGTTTAACCTGGAGTATGGCACTGGTGACTCACTAAGGAAAGGATGGATAGGGTGGTACTTCTCCTGGTACGTACAAGGTATGCACAGGAACCAGCCCTTGCAGCTGGCCATCTCAGATAGCAGCCTCCCCTAATACTGGTATCTTTAGACTGAAGGGAGGTGCTCAATATATTAATTACTGTAAAAAATTCACAGGCTATTTGACCATCCAACTGCTTCAGAAATTGATAAGAAGATAGTTTGGATGAAGTTGGGTACATTTCAAGGCAAAGGCTGTAGCAATTGCACAGCATGTTGAAGATCCTCTGCCTGACACTGTTCAAACTCCTATCAGACCACCAGATGCTTTCCCTAGCACTAGGACATTGGCTGCTGCCCATGTGGAGATTTCTTCACCCTCCTGTTAAGAAGTCTTTCATTACAAGGACAGCATTGCAGAGCTAGAGAAGAGTGTAAGAGTTAATACAGCCCTGTAGCACATACGGTAGGGAGACTGAAGTAATGGGTTGTAGTTCTTTCTTAGCCTAAGAAGTGTTTACACTTTAACTGATGAGAATTTAATGGAAAGTACATTGACCTAACCTATGTGTTTCTGCACACGCATTTGCTAGGACAAGAAAAGATAACTTTGTAGGTCCTTTCCATTTCACTGGCATTTTTTGCTTGCTGGTTAATTAACCAAGTAGAATTTAAATAATCTCAGTCACCCTTCACACTTTTAGCTTTGGTGGAGTCTGGACTACAGAAACTACATGTAGCATTTTCAGAAATTTCCATTTTATGGAAATTTATATTTCAGCATTTCTATTTTCAGAAACTACATATAGCATTTCATGTCAACAACGTATTATATCACTCCATCCACTTTCCAGTCTTATTCTCTTCCTTTTGCTCCCAGCGTAAGTCATTCTTGGAGACAGTATAGGGGACTGAATAGCCATTTGCCCTTTTTGTGTTTCATACCTTGCAGTGTTCAGCATTGACTGAGTGAGAAAGAGCAAGTAGAGAGGAAGATTAAGTGAAAAAAGCCCTGCCAGGTTTCTGATTATCATGGGAGCCAAAAATGCTTTGGTCTGTTTAGAAGCTATAGATTTGGTTTTCTTACACTTACTACTTAATTGCATTATAAAATAATTCCTCCTCTGTCATGGCTGGTTCAAAAGCAGGCAGTACCCAGATGTTACGCTCTCCACAAGACTCTGATTCTTGCGAGTCAGGCAGAGGAGTACTTCACTTCCAGACAGGCACAAATTGAGTCTGTCTTTCCTTTGTTTTTATGAGGTCTAGTATATCAAACAGGATATGTTGGAGGCCCCAGTTCAAGTACACAATTCATTTTATGCAAATGTTTATGAGCATCACTAAGTAGGAATGGCTTTGCCATATTAGGAGCTAGGAAAAAGGAATACTTTGAATAGTATATGTCTAAAATAATGAAGAATCAACCACAGATGTCTCAGCAAAGATCTTGAAAGGAAAACAAAAGTCCAGATAGGAGCAATCCTGTTTATCAATGAAGTTCATGAACTCATTTGTCCCTTAAAGAGAGGGAGAAAAAACGAAAATAAATAAAAGCTTGAGAATGTATTCATAAGGGGAAGAAAAAGGAAAATGTTTTATTCTAAGATCACAGTGGTCAGATTATGAGCAGTTCAATAGATTATACTCATACAAGAATGTTTTTCATAAAAGGATGGAGTCTTTCTGGCAGTGTCTCCTGTAGCACTGTGTTTCTTTTTCTGTTATAAATTCCTGGTAAACTTAAGAAGGCAAGATCCTGAAGATAATGTGGCTGGTCAACCCTGAGGCTTTCAAAATTATGCCAAGCTTTCACGGCTTTCAAAGCTCCATTTCCCCTCCATTTGTCACTTCCTGCACCACCTTCCCCTTCATTCTCTGAGCAGCAGCAGAGCTTTGTGCATCCCACGTCAGCAATGCTGCGAGGAGATGGATGGTGAGATAAAGCCATCCTGTGCGCAGAGCCCGTGACATGCTAGTTGATCAAAAAAGGACTCTCTCTTGACTAAAGAGGGAAGAAAGAAAGGCCAGAAAAGATGATTCAAAATACACCTCACTTTTCAAAAAGTCTCTTTTAGTAGTCCCTCCCTCTGTAAAAGTAATGTACAAAGGGTGTCAAGATTATGAAACCCTTGTTTAGAGCACTGTGGGTTTCTATTTATAAATCACAAGAATAGAAATGTTGCAAAAAGAAAAGGCCAACCAGCTGAAAATTAGAGCTGGAAGCTGCGAGGCTGGGAACTCTGGTCCCAGTGGTTTGTGAGCACGACAGTTCTTCCTTTTTTCTCCTTTCCCGATTGCTTACTGCTTCCTCCAATCTGTTTAGTTTGGCAAACTAACCATCAGCCATCATCTCCAGCAATTTAGCCCTCAACAGTTTCTACCTAATGGGCCAGTCGTTAAATTTTCTATACTTTTGCAAATTCTCCGTGAGGATGCATTTCTATTCCCCTGAACTTCTTTATCTGACAAACTATTATAGATGCTTGCAAAATATCTTGTTTCTCTGAAGCTATTGCATTCAGTTTGGTTTCCAATGTACTTTTTAGAAGCTTTTAGCTACAGAATCTTCTGAACTTTTCCCATTATGTTTGGTATTCATGCCCCCAGGCCTGCAAGAAAAGCAATAAATGAAGATATATTCAGATGTTTCCAGACTCAAATTCTTGTACAGTTTCCTTCAGTTCGGAGCAAAAATTTATTTTACATAGTTTTCTTCACTAATTGCTTGTATCAACAGCCTTGCTACACTCTGTTTCCCAGCAGTCTAGTTTGCTTTATCATTTCAGCTGGGTGAGTTATTCATAGACACTGTGAAACAGAGTGAAAGAAAGCTATTCCATGATAGTGGCCCATAATGCATACTTTGTTCTACAGGAGCCTCACAACATTAATTACTCTGCATGGACCGTACCATAGTGCAGAAATAAAAACATTTGTTCTAATATTTTATCCCTAAGGTTTTCTGACTTTTTTGGCATCCACAAATCACCGTGACAACTCCAAAGTCCTTCAAAGTCTCTCAAGAAGACATGTCAGAAGGAACTGTAAAAAGTAGGTCTTCACAAAACGTCTGATTCAATGTCTTTTCATTTCACTGCTTATTCTTCAACTGGCCATGACATTCTTAAAGTATGAAAGTGGAAAAGCAGACACTTTTTCTTCCTCAAACTCTTTTCTAAAGACAGCACTGTAGTGTAAGCGATGGGATGTTGCACATGGTTTCCTTAAACTTTCTACCAGAAAATAAACTTAGAAACTATAAATAGCACATGTGCATATAGAAATGAGTTTACCCTATAGGGTGATTTTTTTGTATGATTCCAGTTGCTTTAATTACATTAGAAAAAAACTCCATACAGCGTGTGGTTGATATTCTAAGTTCCAAAAAAGTAATAGGACACAGCACTAAAGCATTTTTATTTGCTTAAATGTCAAAAGAGCTTTAGCTGACATAACATTGCAGGAGACTGGCTGTGACTACCACCAAGTTAAAAGGTGCCATTTTCATGGAAAGACAGCAGAGATGACAAACTGTCGTCTCTTTAATTTTTCTCAGCTGCCTGACAAGACATTTTTGTTCAACTAGATGCGGATGGAGAAAACTTGCAAGCTTTCAGTAGGTAATCAAGAAGCAGCAAGCACTTAGCAGCACACGCAACTAGATGTTGACCTTGATAAAACTGCCTCTTCACAGACAGGCCCCAGAATATGGCAAGCCCTGTTTCCAGTCCCTGATTAAAAAGCAACCAAGCCAAACGTGTTTGCACAAGTGTCACACTTCTGTCCTCATGCTAGTTATGTGACCAGCATCAGAACTGCTCATTAGAAACACTTCTAGAAATGCTCTAGGAACTCAGTTTTTCAAATTTGGGTAACTCAAATTTGTCAAATTTAGCTACTTCAGCTACATGTGCAAGTGGGGATGCATAAAAGAGTAGGCAGCTGCTTCATTTTCTCCATATCTGTGGAAACAAGTTTAACCAAGCATATAATGGATGCTGAAGAAAAATGACAGTCGCTGTACATGTTTTTCTGTCAGGATGAAAGATAATACTTCACAACTGCCACAACACACGTAATTTTGAAAGTCAGTCCTTAGTTACCTTCCTGATGCTACAAGCAACCTCAGGCAGGGTCAATGTGCTGTATGAGTAAAGATCTTCAAATATTTGTTGCTCCAGTACTTCCCCCATGAAGCCTTTGTAACTTTTTTGGGTCTGGAGAACAGTGGGAAGGGCCTCAGCTATGCTGGATGTGCACACCAGTAAGAGAAAATGCCTCTCCATATAATGTAGTTGTGGAAAAGTGGTGATTCAGGCTGTAGGAGAAGGCCTTTTGGGTTCTCCTGCCTGTCCCAGGTAATTTCCAATGTGCCTAGCAGAGTCTGTGTTAGAGGAAGAATGCCTAAATTATAAAGGATATTGTGAAATGTCACATAATACTTTCAGAGGCAGTAGGACTGGCCTTGGATTTTTGTCACAATTATCATGAATTTCACTGACATTTCCTTTCTTTAACTGCTGCTTCCGTGCAGGGCATCTTGCACAATTTCATTAAGAAAAGGTACTCCTGCAAATCACAAAAATCAGATCTTCATCTTTGTGGCAGGCTTTGAAAGAGCTGATACCAAGTTGTGTGAGGAGACATGACAGGAGCTCACTTTTTGCCATTAAAAAGTGTGGAAAGGTGGATGGAGCACTGGTTATCCATTCCAGTCTGACACCTCTTACATTAAAGCATACTGCAAGTAAAAACTGCCTTTGATACTAAGATTTAAAAACGGAATGTAAATGTGGTATGTTTTGATACATGGAAGGTCAGGTGCTAATAATTCACTATTTATAGAATGTGTAATACACAACCCTAACTGGAAGAATTATAAGGAAAGAATAGTCAGACAGTATTAAAAAAGAAAAAGTATATGTCAGGTGCTTATTTTTTCAAGACTAACAGGGCAGACAGTTTTCTGATAGTCCTTTCAGAGGTGAAACTGTGAATGCAGCTTCTATAACCCCTCAAATCTAATTAAGAAACAATTAGGATAATGATCACTAGACAGTTTTGGCAAGAGCCGCCTTCTATCCATTCATCCTTGCCATTAGGACTGTTAATTATTACAACATTGGTGATGTGTAACTGACAGTAGGAAGTAACGGGGAGAGTGCAAGGATATGGCTGAAGAAAACACAAAACAATTCAAGGTTTTGTATTCCTTGCGGTACATTTTGTAAGCCTGTGGAACTCATAGGCGAATTAGAAATTTTACTTTGCCCATCATCTGAACCCCATACTTTATATATATACTTTAGCTTGATTTTCTAAAAGCTTTTGTTTCACTCTTTATTCTAGAGAGCATAAACTCAAACCCATACTGCCCTAAGTGGGTACTTTACACAGCCTAGAAAGACTTACTGGCAGAAACAATGAAGTTACTTTGAAGAGCAGACATAGACATCCAGCAGGAAATTGTACAAGCTGACCTAAACAACTGCCAGTAAAACTGGATACTGAATGAGATTGCTCTGCATTCTGTATATGTCGCTTATTTTACAGAAGCCAAATCTTGAATGTTCTTCAGAGAACTCAGAATACATTTTATAGGCTCTTGTTCTCCATGCCTCTTTTGTGAAGTCCTGTACAAAAAAAAACAGATGAACAGACTTTAGAAAAACACGTGCAGCTAACATAAACACCTCTTCCTTTCCAGACAGTCCCCCAGTAATTGGGAGCACTGCTGTACGGACCTTTAGAATGATGACTGAGATTGCAAGGAAGATCATGATAAGACCCAAGCTATGTGGACAAGAATCAGATCAGGATACAACAGATTCCTAGCACTGAAAGCAATGCTTTAGTGGATCTGAAACCTGGAATAAACCCAGCACCAACTATTGCAGCAGACTCCCATTTAGAGCAATATATTTATTTTAAATAAAGACCTTGTGTGAGAGGGGGCAATATGTATGTTTTGGTTATCTTTCAAGGCAGCTGTAGTTAGATAGAGGCTCATTGGATTGAATGCCCCAGGAAACGTCCTAGCACAAAAACGTTTTGTCGGTGAAGAGGTCAAAAGTGAGTGCCCTTTAACACAAGAGGGCTTAGTTTATCATGACCCGGCAATTTGTCATGCTGACATCTTTATCACAATACATCTGTTATAATTGCTGACATACTGTATATAGCATGTATACATGCAGTAATTTTTTGGGGGATTTTTTTTAGTATTTTGTATTATATATACAAGTTTATAAACTCATAGATAGACACAGAGGGAGCACTCTGCTCTTTCTGTGTTTCATTCTCCAGGATCACACACATCAAGCACACAACAGGCATTGGCAATATTTCTGTACATATCCAATTCTGACATCAGAAAATTAATTGTTATTTTACAAGATTGTCTGTGGCCATGCATGTCTCTTACAGTTTGTATTTAAGCATCTGTGTCAACAAGCATAACTGGAAATAAGATTCTCCTTTTGGCTCTTGGTGTCAGGTCTCCACGATAGCCAGGTCAATTTTCTCCATAAAACATCTCGGAGGCCAGATTACCCCATCAACCTGCCAAGGGAGTGAGCTCTGAAAGGAAAATGGGTGCTCCTCTTTCAGGACCTGGTCATTTTGCCTACTTGCTGAATGTGCTTTTCTTTGGCAGAGCAATTGGATGATAATGATAAGAAAAAAACAGTTGCCACTGAGGCACTGCTGATTGCATAAAACCCATTAACCCAGAGAATCATTGGAGGACATTATTCTCATTTAATTTCATTACAGGGTGAACTTTAAAAATGTGATCTACGCAGAGAAAAGTCATTGGTACCCAGACAATCATGGACAAGTAAAAATGTTGGCTTCAGAAATTTGAACCAAGCAGTGACCTCTGAGAGGTCTTTCAGCCTTAAAAAAGTATAATTTGTGAATGATAATAACTAAGCACAGTACTGACATTAGCTTGCAGACACCGCTAGACAACAGGAAAGTACAGGAAATCCGTAAGTCGAATCATTCTCCTTGGGGGATACACTTTGTCTTAAGTGGAAACCACACACTCAGCCCTGTCCAAAAGAAAAAGATTAGTTGCTGAGGTAGGCGAGTGCTCTGTCCTACCTTGCATGAGCATGATGACAGCCTCTTAAGAATGGTTCCTTGTGAAAAGAGAGTTGGCTTGAAAACTATAGAATATAAGAATAACACTAGGGTTTGAGTTCCTTTACACTTCCTCTCTAAAAGCAAAGACTACATACTTGGGTAGGATGCAGAATTAGTGTGAGCGGAGCCTGGGTTCTCCTCTTTAGCCATTAGTATGTGACTGTGAACTTTATGTTGCTAGTACTCTATATCTTGTACCAGTCTCATCAAATTCTCATTAACATTGAATGTGAACAAAGAGGAAAGAATAACTGTCCATGAAATTATTGTACTAATTCCTAAAGTGCCATGTATTTGTAGAGCGCAATCTCTTCTAAGTTTTCCATTAATGGGGAAGAAAACCTGCCAATACATCAACTGGCTTACCACAGTCTCCATATTTTTCCACTTTGATTGTATTTCAATAATATGGTTTTGGGTTAATAAAAGTAAAGAATTATTCTCTGGATTTATAGTTGTCTCTATATACTGGATTCACATGTCCAGCCTCAAGAATTTCTAGCATCACTGCTTGAGCTTCACTGTATTAGGGAAGTAACCACCTTCAAAATATTTTTTAGTAAATCCTTTGTTCATTATGCAGGGATTTTCTGCTCCTCACCCATGCTTTCCACCTATTGCCATTGCTCACACATTTTCTTCATCCCATAACAGAGTAGTTCCAACTCCACATAGCCAAGCCAACAGACATTTGGTGTCAAAGAAGTGCACAGTAGAAACCATCTCACTGCAATGACAGCAGTACAAGATTCAGAGTAAGGCAGCCCTGATAAGCAGCACTGTCTCCTGTGGCAGCACTTATTCTGAGGTTCCTCACACATTACCCAGCACCAGATGTGCATCTAGAAGCAGGCAGTGTTAAACACTACTCCATGTCCCAGTGCATCCTTATGCAATATACCCTCACCCAAGGGCTAGGAGACTTTCACACCTTAAAATGGCAACTCAGGTTTCTCCTTTGACATGTTCATACACTTTCACAAGAGGCTTTCTGCCACCATTTCTACTTTACCAGAGCTTTCCTGTTTCTCACTGCTAGTTTTCACACTTCCTCCTGTGCTTTGGCCCATGAGCCCTCTAAAAGGGACAGAATAACTTTTCCCACAGGACAAATTGGCAGCACTGGATTGTTATTATTCTTTAGGTTAAACAAACAGTACGGGTAGGGAGCAGGTCTAGGTTAACTGGGGTAACAAGAGGAACAGAGCTGCTCCTGAGTCCAAACACTTGGTGGGTGGCATTTGCTTGATTCCCTATTTCTGCTCCGAGTTGCACAGAGTTGTCAATCCAAGAGTTTTGCAATCAGGAATCAGGACAAAAAATCTACATTTTTGGCACTGAGGTGACAAATCAGAGTTTGGTTTTCTTTTTTCTGGCTTTCCTCCTCAGATGGGAGAAAGAGCAATTTATTGCTGACCTTTATTTGTCTTTCTTAAGTAGATCTGCTTTTGTCACAAACATTTGACTTAGTAAGTCAAGGCTTAAAGAGAACCACACAATGCAGAAGATGTGCAATGCCACCAGAAGTCTCAACTGGCTCAAAGGGAAAGTTCCACTTGTAGCTTGGGTGGATCTATGTGGAAAGATGAGGCATTGCTTCATTTTGAACACTGCTCTGGTCTCAGCATCTGCTTATTTGGGGAAATTTCATAGGATTTTCCCTGGTCAAGCTAAGAAAAGGTGCGGCTTTCATTTTAAGCACATCTCTGTGTGTGGCATGAGACTCACTGAAGTGTCTGGGCCAGTCAGCAAGTTTCATATAAGTCAGGCTTTTTCAAATGACAGGTAAGTCCCTTGACAACTGCAGGGATGAATGGTTGAGTTTCATTGTTTGTACAGAAGCCCATACCACACTTTTGAAGTAAACCAATCTAGATCCCCAGAGGGTCTCTCAGCTTGTTTACTTTTAGTCTCCTGGAAAGTTGGGGTAGTTGTTTAATTGGCTTGTTGCTTTACTGCCTTGGCAACTCTTCCAGTACCTTTATACTCCCTATATCCTTGCAAAAAGGAAAACAAGGCAAAAAAAAAAAAAAAATTAAATCCCATAAAGATAGCATGATAAATGTTGCATCAGCAGTTTTCTAAAAGGATTTTGTTGTTATCAAAACTGGCAGACATTGAACAGACAGTCTCAGAATAATTGATATGGGCAAGAGGGTAAGCATTTAGCCTGCCAGTAGGCCAACCACCTGTGCAAACAGCACTTCCAACTTCTATTTCAGTTGCTGGCTCCTGAACAGTCAATTATTTAGGGCTTTCCAGAGATTTCAGTGGTGGAAAAAAAAAATATCCAGGCCTGTTTTTGAAAGGTAGCTTTATCAGCATAGCTCAGTTGTGCAATTACAGCCTTTGTTCCTCTTTAGGTGAGTGCAGGTTTTCAGTGAGACAGCTTTCCTTTGTTTAACTTTTGGGGAGTAGCAATAGTACCATTCCTAATGTTCCCATATTCCTCATACCCCCACACAATCTTCTACCTGAAATCTCTCTGCATAGGCTGCAGAAGAATGGGATGAGTCAGAGAGCCGCAGATACTTTTATCCCTCCTTTTCCTGCAAAAACAAGAACACAATTTCTGAATAACACCTGATGGGTGATTTCAGTAATGACTAAATACCAGTGAAAATAAAATACTTGGAAAGACCTTTTTCTGGAGCTGAAGCTTTCCTGATGTATTGTTCAACAATAAAGAATGCACAATTAAACAGAGAAATCATGAATTCAGAATGAAAAGACGGACATGTTTGTTTACCTCACTTATCTGGATCAGCCATTGGTGACCATGATAAGAATATCCATATTGTTTTTGGTAAGGCTAATAATAACAGCAATAATAAAACAACAGCTAAAAGAAGCTATATGTCCTTCTGTTTGGGGAAGAAACAGAACCACTAACTGCTAAATAATGTATTTGTTGTCCTGGTTTATGATTTCATATGTACCCTTTCAAGGTTTCTTTTACCAATGGCTAAGAGGATATTTGATTTCAGAAACCTTTGATGATCTATATCATGCTTTGTTCTACACTCTCATGGGGATTTTGGAATAAACTGTGCTACTTTTTCTTTTAAAATGAATGGATAATTTTAGACAAACACGAAGTAATTCATGTGGAAAAATACATTCCTAAACTGATGTATAAAGTGTTTGGCTCTGATCTCCTCATTAGCACCCAGGAACAACATTTAACAGTCAGTGCTGACAGCACGGTTTTCAGTAGTGGTCAGGAGATGAAACATCAAATCATCAAATATGCTCATACAGGCAAATATTTTCCCCGTGTTTTCTACTCATTCAAGGGTTGTTTATGAGTCACATACTCATAATTAATTCTGTCTTCACTTTGTGATTGGTGTGTCTCAATGAAATGCTCAAATTTGTCTAAATCCCTGGGACCCACTGTTGCTTGCTTTCTTCCTGATTTATTTGTCCAGCCTCTTTATGTCCTAACAGTTAATACTTTCTTACAAAGTTGTTGACTGCAATCCCAAAGTTACCTTTAATGAGTAGTTCAGGATCGAAACTGATGCTGCTTTTGACCAGACAGTATGCTATTACACTGTTGGTGTTATTTGATTCTGTGTCATTGCTGAGTTGGGTTTAGGGGCTATCTGGGTCAGCAGTAAAATGGTCCAGAGCTGGGGTTTATGGGCATGGGTGGAAGCATTGCAGTCACACAAGAGCAGCTGCTGACCTGTTCCTGTGCATATTGGCCATCCTCACAGGAGACCTCTCCCTGCCTTTCTCTCTCTGGAAGCACCTTGTCCCTCCACCCCCATTGCTCAGCAAAAGGAAATCACTTTTCAAACATATTTTCCAGTAATCCCAGAGACAGTACGAAGCACATTCACTAGACCAGATTGTGGCCTAGTTTTCTCGTGGGAGAACTGAAGTCCCATCATTTCAGTAAGTGAGGCAATGGATCTCATACAACCATCCAAACCTATGCACTATCTCCCAATGGCCCCAACCTGTGCAGTGCTCTGTGCATTGTCCTGGGTGCAAGCTGTCCCCAAAACAGCCCATTTTATATCAGCAGCTACTTCAAAGCCTAGTATCAAAACAAAGCCAAATATGAAAACATGAAAAAAAAAGAGATATGAAGCAATAGGAAGCAGTTTCAGAGCTGAACCAGTCTTCCTCACCTGAAGGAAGACTGCAACGATAAAATTACTGGCAAGTAACTTTCATGCCAGCGTGGTGATGTTTCCCCATAGACACATTCGAGAGCTTTATATAGCTCTAGTGACTCAGGGGATAAAACTTTCACTATATTCCTCAGCAGATTATTCATAGTTCACTTAACAGAACAGATTTATTCTTTTTTTCCTTCTGTTAGCCTCCATATTCTGTTCCTCAGTTTCATCCTACTACTCATTCCTACTATTCGAAGTAATACTTCCTTCAAATGACTATATGTACTTTCTTCTGGCATGTGGCATTTCTGACATTAGCCTTAAAATATTTCCTGTTATCACTAATGAAAGGGAACACACTGTATTATGCAAGCAAGTTTTAAACGACTTTTAGCCGTGTGAAATTTACCCACCATTTTATTTGAAATATTTTTTCCTCAAACCACTGAATCCCTCCCAGCCTAGGGATATTTCCGCATGTGCAGTGCTCTGGATGCATATCCCAGCCTCAAGGGGTCCTATCACATCATTCTGCTGTGATGCCCACAAGTATCTCCTAGCTTGTGGAGACCTTACAGCCTCCTTCTCCTTCATGCTCCATACATGAAAACAATGGACACACAAAAAAAACATGTGCAGGTCTCTGACTTTCCAAACAGTTCCCTCTCAAAAGGGGTCTCAAAGATCTTCTGTTATTTCCTTTGTGTCTGTTCTGGGGGCTTTCAAGCCCAACTAAAGGGCTGCTGATCATATAGTTATGACTGCAGACAAAGAAGTATGAAACAATGTAAGGGATTTAAACTGTGACTTGCTGCTTGAATTTGGCACAGTTGTTTTTAATGAGCAAGGAAGGCTTCAGCTATGAAAGTCTGTTTTCTTCTAAAAGAGTAAACTAAGATAAAAACTTTACAGTTAAAGTAACCATTTCCCATGAAAGTAAAGGGAGGCCAAAATGCATCAGTTTTGTTTGCTTTGTATGTCTTTTTTGTGGGATCCATTGGGTAAATGTCACTAAAGATTCACTGAGCACAATGCTAACAAACATTTGGCATCCGTCCTGCATCAGCTGAACTTATAATCATTGAAGAGATTTACGCTGTTCAATCTGCCTTGTTTTGACTGGTCAAAAATCAGTCTTAATACAGGGTGCTGGTTTCTACCACATTTCACTCATCCCTAAAGTACATGGTTCTCGAGCAAATATTGTAAACAAAACCACAGTGAGATAAAGATTACATATACTATTAAAAAAACCCCAAAATAAACTACAGCAATGAGATTCAGTCTCACTGCAATCTTCATCCCATCACTTATATTCCCTCTCACAAGTATTTTAATGACTTATTGCCAATCACACTTTGGTTTTGCCTGATGGGCAAACAAGCACTCCCCTATTCACTCCCAGTCATTTTTGTAAGTGCCTTTTTATGTGTTGATGTATGTTGTAAACTGAATGCAGCCTGGCTCGTTTTAAACCATATTGTGAAAATACCATGGGTTTATTTCAGAGGCTATGAAATAGAAAGTACAGATTAACAACATTTTTTATTTTTCCACTTTTTTTAATTTCTAGACTTTATGTCCCTTTACTCTCTTTAGAAGCCATGGTGTATCCACGTCTTCTTCTTACTCAAAACTCACTTTCAAAAAGATCACAAATTATGACCACCAAAACAATTTAAAAGAAATAGAAGGAAGCATTTGCTTTACATTATTTTCCTAACATATTGTCAGTGAAGATCAGGTAATTTTTTAGCCTGATGAAGCAGCTTTGTACCTGTCTTGTCAATAGCAAAAATGTGAAATTCACACCAGTGGTTCATATAGTTTTCTGGTTACTGGAAAATAAAATGGTTAAAAGCATAGGAAAGTAGGTTTATATGTGGAAAGATCACTTTCTAGATGTGCCACAATGTTTCATTACACACAGGTAATGATAGTACATATAATGCTGGCAGACAAAATTTGTGTTTGCTGTAGTAAATGGGACCTTTAATCTCAGGTGTACACAACTTCCAGCAATTTTTTCCAAAAATAGGATGGAAAACCTTGGAAGACCTTGCAGGATATTCACACTCTTGAGCTTTTCATATCTCATGCAAACCCTTACTGGGAACTGATGTTCCCTATTCAATCAAAAACTCCTCCTCAGAGGACTCCAAGTCCATATGTAGAAGTCTTCATCTCTCCAATAACCATAGAAAAAGACTAGGCATTTAAATTAAGCTCTGAGAATTAGACTTCATGGAAATCCTTTGCTCCCAGATAAATATCACAAAAGAAATAGCCTTTTTTTTCCACCCTCCTAGTTGCAAAATTTGTTAATTAATCTTCCATTAGTGAGGCAGAACTCATTCCTTCAGCTTTACACATATGCTTCATCCACACCAGCCACATCAATAGAAAAAGATATTAGAAGAAACATTCTGTCACAGCTTCTCATGAAAGATATTTTAATTAGATTTCATTGTCATAGTATATTCTCTGTGTCCTTAATTTGAAATGGTAGGCTTAGCCCCTCCC
Source organism: Ara ararauna (assembly GCA_028858755.1). Lineage (NCBI taxonomy): Eukaryota > Metazoa > Chordata > Aves > Psittaciformes > Psittacidae > Ara > Ara ararauna. The sequence goes on along the minus strand of CM054376.1, from coordinate 83,119,515 downwards.
CCCTGGTAGCTAGAGTTAATAAAACAAGCAATCCTTTTCTGCATCCTTATCTGCCATCTGGGACATTGCTAGGATCAGTAATTCTCTGTACTGGTGGAAGCACAGATGGATTTGAGGAATTAGGGCTTCACACAGATTGTGCTGTAGATTCCCCCAGAATATGAGCTTTTGTTTTCAAACAAATTAAGTACCTCCTTCTCTGCTTGGTTGCAAAGACCCTTTTCCAATATCCAATCACATACCTATCTAATCCTTTCGTTATTGCAACCTCAATAACTATGTCACTGAGAGAAACATAAGCAAACCTCTTCCTAGAAGTGGTAGGCAGGCAGCTTTGCCTGGCTGACCGAGGCACTGGGGTGGGGTGGAAGACTTTTGCATGATATGTCACTTGACATATGACTCACGAAAGGACCACAGGTACAATATTTGACTGTTCTATTTTTTCCTTTTTCCTGTTTTTTTTTTTTCTCATCATGTGCCCTTCTGTGCATCACTCCCCAGGTCTCTGGGAAGTGCTTGAACCTGGTAAGGAGCTTTTGGAGTGAGATAACTAAGGCAGAAAATTATTCCTTTGCAAATGGTTACCTGACAGCTGTTAGTCATCAGTTCTGCCTAGATACCAAACTACTTTCAATAGGCTTTTCCTGCACATCTCTTCACTATTAAGCTATTGCATCCAACAAATTTCACTGCATATATTGTGTTTTAAGTAACTAATTTCATCTGATGCGTGATTCTTGCATGGTTTCCAGAAAACACACAAAATGGACAATTAGCCATACTTCTGCTGGTGATTTAGAGTTGCTGATAAGTTTTACTTCGAATTTTAACAAGTGCTGAAGACACAAAAAAAAAGAAAAGCCTTTTTTTTTATTGTTATTCATAATGTCCATGGAACAGAAAGTAAGAAAACTAGACCAGAAATGACATTATACTCTTCACATAAGTTAAAATTTTTATAGTCAAAATGTATTAAAACCACTCAAAAAAACAGTAAGCTGGACATTTTTACGGTAAGCTAAAAAAGGTTATAGTCCCAAAAGTTTCCCTTGTTAAAACTACATTCATCACTAGTTTGGAGACAAACATGCATTTAGACACTTTGGCTGCAGAAATATTTTCCAGCATCTACTATTTTCTGTCAGCTAACAGCACTGAATCTTCCAAGTGCTGAATTTAATGCTACAAGTGAAAACACTATTCCTGATCTTTCCTTGCTGCTCCAGGGCACCCTGCAGCCTCCAGCTGCACTGCAGATCCTGGGCTGGGATCCCAATCAGTGCCAGGGCAGTGCTGGAGCTCCAGGATCAGATCTAATAGGAAGATGGCAACCCCAGATGATGGCCTGCACTCTTCCTTTTCCAAATGACCAGGAGCTCCTGCTCCATCTGGTTCCTCACCTGTTTGTGGACCCTCCTGAGCCCTCTCTGTTGCTTTTTCGGACCCCACAGTCCGTATTTTACATGCTGCTACATCAGTTAATACAGCACCCACTTGCCCAGCTGGGACTCTGCCTCCTGCCACGTGCAGTACAAGGCACCAAAACGAAGACAAGGATCCCTGGGCAAATCACAGCAACAGAGACTGAAACAACTGGTATAAAAGTATTTTTAATTTTCATGAGGCCTCAGTGAGGAAAGGAGGCAAACAGTAAGGCAATGGGTGATGTTTTCACCTTGAACTCTGCAGATACTCAGATCTTGGTGCACATTATCAGTGACCTAATTGCAACTGGTTATGTTAAAAGCTACGAAATATTTAACTCTTCAGTTTAATCCATTCCTAGAAATCTTATTCAGAATTCTGGGAAGCAGATTTATTTTTCTTTTTATACCTTGCATTCCAATTCCTAAGAAAAAGATGAAAATAATGTCAAATTCCTCTCATTCTTTCTATTGCAGAAGGCTAGAGAAAGTAAACTCATCACATTCTTATAAGAAGAAAATGAAAATCCACCTGTAAAGCAGAACTCCAGACTTTGACCAAGGGAGCTAATAGAACAAATATATTTTGCTGTGTTTTAAACAGTTTTGTACACTTGATAGCCCTTGACTGAATATGCAAGGCAGAAAATCAAATTAACCTGATAAAATAAATTAACCTGATCCACTTTAAGAGGTAGGGAAGCATACCTATAAAGTCAGCTGCACCACTACTTGGCATACACGGAGATGGTAAACTGGAATTCTAAAGGACAATTCCTCTCCGTACCCATAGAGAAGAGAAAATTACTAATGCTGTTAACACATCCACTTTTCCTACTGTGATTCAGTTTTGAGTCATCAATAGGCAAAAGGCACTTCATCCAAAGAAGGGTTGTGAATGTGAATATGCACAAATATGGTCATCTTCCCCTCCCTCCTGTTAAGTGCAGGCTACTCATTGGAAGACTTGCCCCTGCTTCACATATAGTCTTTCTGTGGAAATCTCTGTCCTTAATGTACTTTGAAGGTCATTGGTAGTGATAATCGTGGATAATTACCCCACATGAGCTCCTAGTCCAAAGCAGCAGCAAATGTGCCTTCTTTTCCTTAAACACATTTTAAAAATTAATATCAATGAGAAAGCGATAAAGCATCTTGCAGGTTTGGTGTTGCACATTAGGAAGATATAGCCAGGACTAGTGAGAATTGAGAGATTTCAGAAGCAGAACACAGGGTTTGGAAGCTTTTTGAGGTGAGGCCAAAAGAAGCCCAACTTACTCTGAGCAATAAAAGGAAGGCAAGAAATGCCTTGACAGTGCAATATGCATGGACAAGAGATTTAATGATTAAGGCTGTTAAGACTTCTCTATTAGGGCTGGGAGTTAAAGGTAGACTAGCGCAACCTTGAAACAGACACCTTCAAAGCTGTGAGGGTTAAACATTAAAATCACTTACTGAGGAGATCGGTGAGCTTTGACATAAAATCAGATAACTTGTTAAAGTGTGCTTTGATCAGTTTTTCAGGAGCATTTCTTCAGCCTATGTATGTGTCAAGACTGGGACAAGACCTTTCCATTTATCACCTTTGTTCACAGTATCTTTGCTTGCAATGGATTGTCACATTTAACAGCTACACATTTGGGCAACAGCATCAATCTAGTTCATGAAGGCTCTCTACTGAGTTTGAGTGGGATTACTTCTGCTTGAGCAATAAGCCTGCTTTGTTCTTCCTTCCCCAGCATCAGAGACTGACTGCAGCAGGAGACAGGGATCTCTGAGGGCACACAAAAATCCCCTCTGTTTACTGAACATTTAGTACATCATTCTCAGGGCCCTACCTATCTGGGGACAGAAGAAATTTTCCCACCAACCAGAGGTGAGATATATTTCTGGCTTTCAGCCTTCTCTACAGCACTAGTGTGGGATGAAACCCTCCTGGGGATCCATCTAGCCATACTCCCATGGGGGTCTGTGGCTGCAGAGTCATGTTCTATGCTTTTGACTCTAATATGCAGACTAACTGAAGTCTGTGGTCTTGACACAGAATACTTGACAGACATGTAATGGTGTGTTTTACAAGTCTCTACTAGCTGATCTTATGATCTCTTCTTGGCCTAAGGAACAAATATTTAGGTATGAAAACCATTGACTCCCCAACACACACCTCCTCTAGTGACCTATGTGCAGTGAGCAGAAGTACCCAGGCACTTATTCTTTATGAGCCTTCAAGCAATCTGAAAACATCATCTACACAATTTTCCATTCTTTACAAAGAGTTTGAACCCAAAAAAGATGCATGGGGATCATTACTAAAAGTAAAACAGGCAGTGCTTTATGTAACTGCAAGGTGTACAGAACCTCTGTTCTTCAGTTGCACAATAATTGCTGACTATATAGCTCATGGAAAATGCCATATGTTTGAAGCAAATTTGCATGAACATCTTATGTTCTTTAACTCACAGTGCTGATGAGATGATCCTGTTATTAACTTCACATTTTACTAAGTGCGGTCACCAAACTGGGGGCAGCAGATGACAAGAGGAGCAGAGCTGCAAAAACTTTTGCAGGAATCAGAACAAATTCTGTGATCAAACAGGTCAAGCCAGCTCCACATGTTACAGCTGCAAAGCATGGCTACAGTGCATTTACTGGAATGAAGCACAAGGAGGAGGCTATACAGACATAAGCAAATAAGACCCAAAGTAAAGAACTGGGAAAAAAAAAAAAACCCAAACACTTTTTTTTTTGCATTAATTAAAAACGAAGGGAAAACTTTTGTCTTTTCATGTGTTTTACAAAAGTCATACATGTAGTGCTTTTACTTGCTCTATATTAACATCAGTATTTTAGCATGATCTCTGCTCCAGTTGCAACCCCAGTGAAGAAGCACTGCATGTTTAAAATTGGCCTTAGCTGTGTTAGGCTGGCACATGAGCATATTCATATGGAAGCAGTTTCAAACACTGAAATAGTATGGTCTTTATACTTGTTTGAGTATAAGAGGCTTTGATTTTAAGGAATTCGGGTACAGCAAGTACATTAATCAACCATTAGGGGCTGGACTAGATGATCTCCAGAGGTCCCTTCCAACCCTATTGATTCTCTGATTTGATTGTGTTCCTCACAATGAACACTGAGTACGCATTCTTGGTGCTCAGGCTAAGAAAGTTGGGGCTGTTCAGCCTGGAGAAGAGAAGGCTGCATGGAGACCTCATAGCAGCCTTTCAGTATCTGAAGGAGGCCTGCAAGGATGCTGGAGAGGGACTCTTCATTAGGGACTGTAGAGGTAGGACAAGGGGGAATGGGTTTAAACTTCAGCAGGGGAATTTCAGGTTAGATATAAGGAAGAAGTTCTTTACTGTGAGGGTGGTGAGGCACTGGAAGAGGTTGCCCAAAGAAGTGAGGTAAATGCTCCATCCCTGGCAGTGTTCAAGGCCAGGTTGGATGCAGTCTTAGGTGACATGGTTAAATGTGAGGTGTCCCTGCCCATGGCAGATGGGTTGGAACTAGATGATCTTAAGGTCCTTTCCAATCATTCTATGATTCTGTGTGAATAATAAGAGAAAATGACCTTTAAAGTGAGCAGTGTGTCTAGTATAGACCTCAGGAAATATTCTTTATTTCCTCATTCCAAAGATTTAGTGAATTTCACTTTTCTCTTTGGAAATTCTTTAATCCTTTTTGTCTTTTTTTTTTTTTCCCCTTTAAATCAGCATGTGGTAATTCAGGGTGAAAAACTCTAATATCCTTTCCTTTTTCACAAAGATGTCCATGAAATCACAAGAGTCATTTCTACCCACTCAGTTGCCTCAGACAATTTGTTTGAGCACTTTCAGCTACAAGCTCTACTGTGTAAATATCCACACTTTCAGTCTGACTGACAGCACTATAGGCAGAAACTATATTTGAGGATTTTATGATTGTACCATCAAAACAAGCAAAGAGAAAAAAGAACAATACTTTTATGCCTATGAACTATTCAAATAGTCAAATACTTTGTTACAGAGTAGTTTTACTATCTGGTGATGCAGTTCAATAATGACTGAATGAACTGGAAGGAGAAGGCTTCTTAATTAAGTAGTTTTTTCCAACTTCAAAAATTATGATTTAATCTGAAAAATTTACACAAGCCTGTGCTTTCAGAAACAACATCTAATTTCAGACTTACATGGCTATAGGTCACCAGATTTTAATTACCAAGGATTACAGCAATTACAAATGCTGAGTCACAATTCAGTCACCTGTTCTGTGCTCACAAACACTGCTTGTGTCATACAAACATTTCATTTTCCTTGAAAATGTAAAGATAAGACAGACTTTGGAAGGTGAACTGATGACTTTTCCAGCTTTTCACCCAGCTGACATAGGTGACATTTCAAGATTATACAGATGACCTCTTCAGTGAACTAAAGGAAGTTTATTTCAGGTTAGGTTTCTGGTATTGCATGGAATTCTGGTGTCAAGCCACTTTCTTTATCTGACATGGCTCTAGAGAGCATGCAAAAAGGTCAAGTAACTTGCCCTAAGCGGCAGAGTGACTGAAAGGCTCCTAGACCTCTGCTCCCAGCTACTAGACCTCCCACACTCCTCAGCCATGTCACACAGAAACTCAATAGCCCCTGTCATTAGAAAAACGTTACTGCCTGAAGTCATGTCTTGCTGAAACTGTGTTTGGGGGCGGGGAAATGAGTATCTGAAGGTGTAGAAAAGAATGACTTTTGCCCTCTTCAAAAAGCCTGCAAATATCTGTTCTCCCCCTCCTTCCCCTACCCATCTATTTCAATAGGAATCAGTACACCTCCTGACACCGGCAGTCTGAATCTGCATCAGCATCTTTCCAGAGAGCAGCCTGCAAAATACACTTGTGCTGTGGGGCTTATTTCTTTTTAGTCGTAACCTCCTGACTCATTTAATAGACTAAGTATCTGGGATAGAGACCAAAACTTTGTAGCTGGATTCTGTTTTCTGTTCCCTAGGGCAATTAAGCCCTTTGAGCAGTGTGAGCTTGAGACCCCTCTAGTGTTGCCTGCTTGATCCAGGAAGGACCATTGAAAGAGAAAGAAAAAGCCTAGTGTGTTGGGGTTCTCATGTTCCCAGCAAAATATTGTTGCTTTGTTTTTAAAAAATGTTCTTAAACGATCTACATGTATAATATTAAGCAGTTAGCCATTCAGCCCCAGTGTTTAAGTGTGTTGTGTGGACAGGTTAGCCACAGGACTCCCATTGACTTTAATGAGAGTTTTGATACAAGATCTTTTTGCAGGGTATTTGTAATCCGTATGTTCACTCACATGAGAGAAAGTTTCAGAGAAGTGTCCTGAGGGGCTCTGGTTAATGGAAGAAACTCTGATGTCATGACAGCACAGCTCAGATCTTACATTACTCTTGAGTGTCTGAGTGGGTTGGTGATGCCATGAGTCTGCAGCTTTTGAATGAGATTTTTACATGCCATCTTATTTCCACATGTCTGAAGTGTTCTGGAAATTCTCCTGTAGTATTCCACAAATGTTTATCGCAGCAAATATGGGAACACAAGAGAAAAATATTCATCAGACTGTTTCTGAAGGTAAAACACAATACTACTTTTTAAATTAAAACTTTCTTTGAGGGAATTCTTAGTAGTAGTTTGGTACATAGAGATAGAGGCTATTATTTTCCTAAGCCCTCTGAATATTTCGCATACCGCAAGAGGTATTTTTTTATTGGCTTGTGCCATAAATCTTAGTGTCACGGGTCTTTAGCGTATACTTAAAAGTTAAAGAGCCTCACCAACTCAGCAAAAATATACACAACTGCAAAACTACAAAGCTAGATGGTTTCTGAGATTGGGAAAAAAAAAAGACAAACAAACCAGAATGGTGGCTTGATGGGATAAGTCTGCAAGAAAAAAACTGTCATTAGCAGTAGACTTTTATAAGTGATTAGGTATGCTTGTTAGAATGGTCCTTTGGAAACAAACATCTCACATCCAAATACAATGTAATAAATCTCTCTCAAAGGATTTATATCTTAATTTTAGACTTGACACTAAGTGTGTAAATGAGTCATCTCAAAGAGCAGATCAATTTTCTTATTGAGCACATGAACTTTTTAACAGCACCACTGTACTTCCTGGTGTCTTCATTGTTTCTGTTTTTGAACATACTAAAAAGAATTTCTGTTGATGTTCTTAAAAGAGAGGTGAATTAGTGATTCCTGGACTGGATTAAGAAATTGTTTCAAGGAGGTTGTCACCTGAAGACGATTACAAAGAGGTTACTGTACAAGGGAGTCAGCTATACAAAGTTAGTCTAGATTGCATACTAAACAAGAGAAGTAGCTGAAATTTGATAGTGTGTGAAGAAAGAGTGGTAGATTCAAAATGTGGAGCAAACTGGTTACACAAAGATATGAAGAATAATTTTTGCAGATGGTTCTTCAGGAAGTCTCAGAGAAGAAAAGGTCACAGTCGTCAGAATAGGAGATACCCAGGAGATATAGATAGATAGATAAAGATAAAGATAAAGATGAGATTTTGCTGCTCTGTAGAAAAAACAATGACAAAATATTCTTGTTATGCAGGTGTGGTGAGAGAAAAAAGGTAATGTCAAATAGGATCAGTTAAGAAGAGTGGAGTTTGTTCTAAACACCTGAGGAAAACCAAAAAAAGATATGGTATATATGGCTGTGTCTAAAAAACTGATACAAGCTGCAGTATTTTCCAAGATCCTGTTCACTGATTATCTAGACAGGAGACCTGGCTGGAATGTATTGTACTGAGTCTCTCTTTTGGCCAGCATTTCTGCATTTAGTGCCATGGAAAGTATGGTATGGACAGGTAGGAGGAAAAGGCCACAAGTGCACATCCAGATCCCATCCCAGCACAGAGCTGGGATGTGTCCAGGACCTGCACTTGGACCCAGAAGCCAGGAAGCACTGCCAAATCCCACAATATTCACATCGTCTTAGCAGAGCGCAGGACGATCGTGAAACCATCTGTGTGATGCAGCTGTGAAAAAGGCAAAATGTTCTGGGATGTAACAGGGGAGGGATTTCCAGCAGAGATAAGGAAGAATTAATGCCTTAGAGGGGCCTCATCTGGCACGGCATACTTAATGTCATCCACATTGGAGGAGAACTGACTTGCATAGGAAGAAGTAGAGGCAAAAGCTACCTGGGTAAAAAGAGACTTTCACCAAAAAAATGAATGATAGACTGAGCTGGGTGTTTTAGCCTCCTCTTAGAGGTGAAATGACCATTGTATTTCAACACTTAGGGACATAAATAACAGCAAGTTGCCATCCACTCCCCAAAGCTTTCCAGCACCCCCTACTTTGCCTAGCTAGAGGACAGCAGCATCACGACCAGCTACAGCTTCACCAGCTTGCTGCTCTTCCACCCACCTTGGCTTTCCAGCAATTAGGTTTGAGGGGAACTTTAAGGTTTTCCCAGATGGAAGCATTGCTGTTCATCCAAAATAGCTGTGTTGTTCAGACCCATGTTGCATGCTCTCTCCATAAATTTAGCTACTTGACCACGGTTTTGGTTTTAATTTTTTTCTGGCACATGGCATTCAGTCCCACAACACACCCAGTGTCTCAAGCCAAGAATGACACTTAATTTTCAAGCAGCCTTATTGATGGTATTATAGCTAATATAAATTATACGGAAATATTTAAAATAGCAGCAAGGTCATTTTGTTGCCCAAAAATAGTATATGAATAACTTTATATTTTCTTTTAATCATTCTCACTCAATAGATAAACACTTTGCAAGCAATTGTTTCTAATGCAAAGCCAAGTCAGGTATTAGATAGCAGAGGTTATTAAATACTTGAGTTTGGGAACATTGATACACTGAGAAATGCTATGTTTTCACTCAAAAAAAGAGAAACCAGCCAAAAAACCACCCCTCTCTAATGAGCCTGACAAGAGCTAGACACATTTTAGGAGACACATCTGGGGCAAGATTATCGATTTGGGCCTCAAGCCCATCCTCACTTACGGGCCGCCAAATTTGCCCATCTGTGCATTTGCTTTGTGAAGCATTTGCCCTGTGCAGACGGCATTCAGCACAGGAAGTACTGTTCAAATTCCACTTAAATCCTCAAAATGCAGCCTAAGAGAGACTTAAGTGACACAGGCCCCTGCGCAAACTCTGCATGAAAGAGGAAACTGGATCATTTTTCAAGCTTTGACACCTGTGTGCACAGATGATAGCTTCTCACACCTGGCTAAACAGATGATTGATTTTGCACCTGGAAAATCTATTTTAGAAATAATTTTTTAACGCATAAATGGTACAATGTTACAGTCACCATAGGAGTTCATGCTTGGAAAAGACGATGTGCAGGGCTGGTAATTTTGGGTAAAAGTTGCCTTTCAGTGCACAGAACAAAAGACCAAAATGGAAGATAAAAGAATCAGTATTCTTACCCTGTGCTTCTCAGATATTATAAAAAATCTGGAAACATGTGTTTCACCTCTTAATTCCCTCAATACTTAAAAACCACTTCAGGCTACAGCCTAGTGTAGTCATGTATCAGCCTCTCCAGCTTTTCCAGGCACTGCCAAAGTCTGTTTTGTAAGTCTTTGCACCCTACAGTTTCATATCTCGGATTTCTCTGACAGGGGCAGACAAAATTACATGCACTCGGCCCCGCTGCATCCCTTCACTGACTGATCAGCCCTATTTCTTCTCCCCAGACCAATGAGCAAAAGCTGAGTGGATGGTGTAGTGGTGATCCCGAATCATGCCTTCCCTGCTGTCACTGCAACCTAAAGCTGGGATGGGATACACAGGCACATCCCCAGAACAGCTGAGCTGTTGTGATGGAAAATTAATTTAACAAATAGCAACCCCAGAGATTCTAATTTAATAATCTGTGACAATATGCTATAGCCATGGGCAACCAGTGAAGAACCATGCCTACTCCAAGACCATACCACTTAGCACTGCAAAAATGAACCAGAACAAACAGAATATACTCCTCTTCCTTTGGAGCCATTATTTTCCTCAACTCCATCACGGTATTGGGTTTATATTTTCATCTGTCAGCTCTAAGGCACCTCAGGTGCAGGTAATACTGGATACGTCCAGGATTTGCCTTGAATAATTTTGATCATGAAAGCATTATCCAAAACCGCCTGCTTACAGCAGGGCCTGGAAATAACTCATGCAGGAGATCCTAATAAGATTGGAGATAGGTCAAAAGAGGGAAACTACATTTCTTTGCCATCGCTGTTGTTGCAAGAACTGTAGGAACTAAACAGAGATGAAACAGTGCAGTCAGAAGGCTATGACAGTCAAGTAGGCTGGGACTGCCTGGAAAGGCTATGAAAAGCAACTCCAAGAATAATTGGTAAGTGAGACTGTGCCATGCGGGATTTCATTCACCTTCTAGTATGTTGCCCAGTGAGTTAGGAAATGCCTGGGTGCAAGCATCAGTTTGGAAACGCCAATGGAATTTTGCTCAAGCAAGACAAAATAGAAGGACTCACCCCTTAGGTGTGAGAATTGGCAGCCCTTCTGCATGGAAAATATAGAGCTGGTGGAGGACACAAATGAAATGGAAGTTACTTTGCTGCACCAATCAATCAGTTAACACCTTTGTCAGTTTGTGCTACCCATATAACTGAAGTGGGATATTCAAGTACAGAGGCTAAATATAAATTTATAGGAAAATATGATGCTATGTTCAGTGATGTGTCACTTGGGTCTGAATAGGTCCCTCATTTCAAGCTCTTCCATCTACTTACTTCCCAAAATAAATGTGAACCTGACAAAAGAAAAAGGGAGAAGGGGTAGGAAGCAGGGTAAACAAGAAACATCCTTTGTAATTTGTTGGTTGCAACCACAGGAAAAAGGGCACAGCTCCTTTGTCTACCTGTGCTCTCATGGCCAGATTTTTAGAGGCAGCAAGAAGTACACCAAAATGCTGCAAGAAAGAAACAGCAAAAGGTCTGATTCCTTCTGTTTCATTACTTGAAATGAATGTAGAGATCTGCAATTCAAGGTGAAATAGGAAAAAAAAAATTCCAACGCACAAAAAAACCCCAGAAAGTAAAACATAATTCTACTCTGAAAAGTGACTGCAAATGTGGCATCTTGGGAGTAAGCATTATGCTCAAAACTATTCCTATCTGTCATTCATTACCATGTCAAAAATGCTGATTTCTAGATCATTACTTTCTAACAGGCCTGAGATACAACCAGAAATTCCAGAGTAAAGCTGAATCTCTTTTCCCTGCTGAGTGCATTAGACTAAATTAAGTCTCCAGTGGATTTGGAAAAGAATAGCATATTCAACATTTGTAAATGGCTCTATCGGTATTCAGAAGAATTAGAATCATCTCTTTTTTTCAGCAAAACTTGCAAGGCAATAGGGGATTAAAAGTTACACCCCCTACCCAAAAACACAGCAGCTATGATTATGAACAAAACGTAGCGACAGATCTGCAGACAAAGATCTTAATAAACTTCAGGATGTTTACATTTGTAACTAGATTTGTGCCTGAAAATGGTAGTTACATTTCACAGAGGCACACTTTTCATCTGCTGCACCAGCAGGGTTGGCAAGGGTACAGCCCTTCATGGGTGGAGTGTCCCTGCAGTACCTCTGCTCCATGGACATTGCGTAGCCTCCCACACCCAGGGCTCTGCCCCAGCTGCATGGTCATGGAGCTTGGCTTCTTCTCTGGGGCAAGGATGATCATCACAGCCTTGCCCAGCAGCCCATTGAGCCTGGGTCTTCTGCAGCTTCATTCAGGACACTCAAGCCTCCATACTCTCAGTGTTTGTTTTATCCAAAGAAGGTAAAATCAATGGCTTTGCATATTGCTTGCAGACACGAGGCAGGAGGCTGGGAACATTCCATTTCCCACCCTTCTTTTACCCTTCCCGCAGCACTTCACCAGGTTTCAGCATCATCAACTTCTTACATCTTGCCACTTTATTTTTTAAAGTCCACAAACACAAAAGGCTGCTAAAGTTTTTACAACTTCATCTGTGCCCATCATCTTTTGCATTCCTTTGTAATAAACTTATGAAAACTGTGTGTTTGGTTCCCTGAATTTATGACTTGGATGCTTTTCAAAGTCCTTATCTTGTTTTTTTTTTGAGACGGTAAAATGTTAGAAAGTTTGGGTTAATGTTTGTGCCTTTTATATTGTGATCATTTTGGTTCACTAAAAATAAAGTACAAATAATTGGCTTTACTCCTATCTGCTCTGCTTAAGGTGTTGATAACTTAAATGTGGGCAAATTCTTCTTTGAAGTCAATTAAACTGAAGACTTTTGCAAAGAACGGGACTTGAAGTAGAAAAAAACAGACACAGTATCATATATAAATGTGGGATTCCTTTCCTTTTACCACAGTAACAGCTTTGAAGGGTTTGCTTTCATAAATAATTCAACCCTGGTGAAAGTGATATAATTCAGCTGAAATCAGTGGAGTTTGCAGGAGCTCTGAACTTTGATTCACTGTTTTGCTCAAACGGTTTAAACAACATGTGATTTAATAAAGACAAAATGGAACTGTCTGTCCTAGCTGCTACCAAGTAATTTAATACACTCTCTTTTCAGCTATAGATAAACAGAAAATACTGTGATGAGTCTACATCATCTACAGAAATATTCACTTGAGGATGAGGCTGTTCTGGGAAGTCCTTCGAAAGTATATGCTTAAGTATATATTATTGCTACCATGAAATACAGCAAAAGGTGGGGCTCACCTCTTGGAGGAGTCCAGTTAAGAAAGCTTCCTCTGATGGATTTTACCTGTATGACCAGGGTTCCTACCAGCCATTTCATGCCTTTGTGTTTTGTACCAAGAAGCTGACTGGGGGACAGCTCATCCTCCCCAACTTCAGGGCCAGGACATGGTATAGGAAGAGCAGTGGGGACCAGCATGGATGGTGTCTGCTGCTCTACAACAGTGCTGTGTGCTAATGGTGACATTCCAGACAGAAGTTTGCCATCACCGGCCCAGATTAATTAGAAATGTATACAGTTTAAGTATGTATTTCAAAATATAGAAGGAGAATAAAAAAACAATATAAGAACTGAAGGAGCTGAAATCTTAATATTTACATATTTCCAAATTATATGTGATTTATTTCTCTGTGTTTATATGAAGCTCAGTAGACTGCTAAAGAGCAAAATGACATGGCTGATTCCCAGATCTGACTTACATGAGAAGTGTGGTGCCACTCAGTACTTCTGTTCACCCAGCCACTCCCAGGCAAGCATGAGAAAACCTGGAATAAATAAAATTGTTAATTGTTCAGAGTGCTGATATGGTTTTTGGAGGTGTAAACACAAAGTTATTGCTGTGCCTTTGCCACTACCGCCATTTCAGAGGCTAATACATGTGAAGGGCTGGTTGAGCTAACTGCCTGCTGAGGTAAACACTGTTCCGGTATTCTTGTAATCAGAAGTCAGACCTTATACACTAATAACTGAAAGAGACGATACTCTGGGGCAAACCAGACATTACCAAGAATAGGATGTGAACTCTCTAGAAAAATAACTATTTGAAAATGTCAGCAATAACAGAGGGACTATTAAATATATCACACTTGCTGTCTTAGCTGCTGCTTGTATTCACAGAGAAATTCTAGAGCTTTTAATTGGGCTAAATTACATTTACCTTTAGGTTTGGAACATTAAATTTGCAAGTTACTTATAAGAATAAACATACCCTGGTATTTTGGTAAGTAAATCCAATGATTGGTCATTTTACATTTCATTGAAGAACATACCTTTCCTATCAGAAGTTCCTATTAAAAGCAAGAGATAAACTACCATTTTATTCTGGACTCTGTCAGTGAAATTATTTGACTGGTTTTGATGGACTTATGCCACTAGATTATTGGTACCAGATAAATCAGAATCAGTTCTAAATTATTTCTTTGTTTTGAAGAGATACCTTTAGAGAAGAGCAGGCAGAAGTACCTGCGGCATCTGTAAGGATCTATTAAAGTACTGTCAGAACTCATATTCACTCCATGAGGCAATTCCCCAGCCCTAGAAACTGGCATGGGAGAGATAGCTCTTCAGAGAGCAATCAAAAATAATTAGAAAGCAATGCCAACTGTGGTAATAAAATTACACAGAAGATGCTTCAAAGAACAATGTTATTAAAGGTTTCTCCACAATGACCAGAAGCAAGACCTGTCCATTCAGACTGTAGTTATTATTGCTGAGATAATTAGGTTCTAGAAAGCGTCTTGGACTGTATTTAACTTCCTTTCTCCTAAGCAGAAGTAACACTATTTCCTCTCAGAAAAAACATTAATTTTCTTTCTTTACATTAGGGCCAAAGTAAACATCCAAGAAACCTCAGGACCACATAATTTTATTTTGCTTTAAAGGCAAAAAAAGACCCCCACTCTTTAATGTTTCTTACCAGTTTAAAGCCATACAATTCATCATATTCTCCTCGTGGAGGAAAAGGTTTTTTGGTAAGTAGAAGGCAGATGTTACAGAATCAGGTTCTAAGGGCACAGTATAATTCTGGCTGTCACAGTTGTCACTGTACTAAACTAACAGCTGCCTGGCCACCACATAAAGATTCATAGCCTTCACTTAAGCATCCTGGCTTTCTATGTGCTATAGTCATATATATACTCAGTGAGAAACTTGCTTCAGGTTGTGATCCTTAAAATCATAGAATCATAGAATAGTTACAGTTGGAAAGGACCTTAAGATCATCTAGTTCCAACCCCCCTGCCAGGGGCAGGGACACCTCCCACTAAATCATGCCACCCAAGGCTATGTCCAATCCAGCCTTGAACACTGCCAGAGATGGGGCATTCACAACTTCCCTGGGCAACCCATTCCAGTGCCTCACCACCCTCAAGGTAAAGAATTTCTTCCTCATATCCAACCTAAACTTCCTCTGTTTAAGGTTGAACCCATTACCCCTTGTCCTCTCACTACAGTCCCTCATGAAGAGTCCCTCCCCAGCATCCCTATAGGCCCCCTTCAAATACTGGAAGGCTGCTATGAGGTCTCCACACAGCCTTCTCTTCTCCAGGTTGAACAGCCCCAACTTCCTCATCCTATCTTCATACGGGAGGTGCTCCAGTCCCCTGATCATACTCGTGGCCCTCCTTTGGACTTGTTCCAACAGTTCCATGTCCTTTTTATGTTGAGGACACCAGAACTGCACACAATACTCCAAGCGAGGTCTCACGAGAGCAGAGTAGAGGGGCAGGATCACCTCCCTCGACCTGCTGGTCACACTCCTTTTGATGCAGCCCAGGATACGGTTGGCTTTCTGGGCTGTGAACACACACTAAAGCCGGCTCATGTTCATTTTTTCATCAACCAAAACCCCCAAGTCCTTCTCTGCAGGGCTGCTCTGAATCCCTTCTCTGCCCAACCTGTAGCTGTGCCTGGGATTGCTCCCACCCAGCTGTAGGACCTTGCACTTGTCATGGTTAAACTTCATCAGGTTGACATCAGCCCACCTCACAAGCCTGTCAAGGTCCCTCTGGATGGCATTCCTTCCCTCCAGTGTATCAACCGAACCACACAGCTTGGTGTCATCGGCAAACTTGCTGAGGACTCACTCAATCCCACTGTCCATGTCACTGACAAAGATGTTGAACAAGACCGGTTCCAACACCGATCCCTGAGGGACACCACTCGTTCCTGGTCTCCAGCTGGACATTTAGCCACTGAACACAGCTCTTTGCGTGCGGCCATCCAGCCATTTCTTTATCCACCGAGTGGTCCACCTATCAAATTGATGTCTCTCCAACTTAGAGACAAGGATGTCATGCGGGACAGTGTCAAACGCTTTGTACAAGTCCAGGTAGATGACATCAACTGCTCTACCCCTGTCCATCAGTTCCGTAGCTCCATCATAGAAGGCCACCAGGTTGGTCAGGCAGGATTTCCCCTTAGTGAAGCCATGCTGGCTGTCACCAACCACCTTGCTGTTTTTCATGTGCCTCAGCATACCTTCCAGGAGTATCTGCTCCAAGATTTTGCCAGGCACAGAGGTGAGGCTGACTGCTCTGTAGTTCCCTGGGTCATCCATTTTGCCCTTCTTGAAAATGGGGGTTATATTTCCCTTTTTCCAGTCATCAGGAACTTCACCTGACTGCCATGATTTTTCAAATATGATGGACAGTGGCTTAGCAACTTCATTTGCCAGCTCCTTTGACCTGCAGATGGATTTCATCAGGTCCCATGGACTTGTGCATGTTCAGGTTCTTAAGATGGTCTTGAACCATATCCTCTCCTACAGTGGGCCCAGGGTCTTCATTGTCACTGTCCCTGCGTCTGCCTTCCAAGACTTGGGTGGTATGGTCAGAGCATTTTCCGGTGAAGACTGAGGCAAAGAAGTCATTAAGAACCTCAGCCTTCTCCAAATCCAGGGTAGCCAGTTCTCACAATAGCTTCTGGAGAGGGCCCACATTGTCCCTAGCCTGCCTTTTATTTGCAATGTACCTGTAGAATCCCTTCCTGTTATCCTTAACATCCCTAGCCAAGTTTAATTCTAACTGGGCCTTAGCTTTCCTAACCTGGTCCCTAGCTTCCCAGACAACATCCCTGTATTCTTCCCAGGCCACCTGTCCTTGCTTCCACCTTTTAGAAGCCTCTCTTTTCCTTCAAAATTTCCTCACCAGCTCCTTATCCATCCAAGGGTTTCTCCTGGTCCTCCTGCTGCACTTCCTTCTAGTATGGATGCCTCGCTCCTGAGCTTGCAGCAGGTGATCCTTGAATATCAACCAACAGTCTTGGGCCCCCCTGCCCTCTAGGGCTATGTCCCATGGAATCTTACTGAGCAGGTTCCTGAAGAGGCCAAAGTCTGCTCTCTTGAAGTCCAGGGCAGTGAGCTTGCTGCACGCTCTTCTCACTGTCCTGAGGATGTCAAATTCAACCATCTCATGATTGCTGCAATCAAGGCTGCCCTGGAGCGTCACATTTCCAACCAGCCCTTCCCTGTTGGTGAGGACGAGGTCAAGCATGGCACCTCTCCTCATTGGCTCCTCTATTACTTGCAGAAGGAAGCTGTCTTCCACACAATTGAGGAACTTCCTGGATTACTTGTGCCAGGCTGTACCATCCCTCCAACAGATATCAGGGTGGTTGAAATCCCCCATGAGAACAAGGACCTGCTAGCATGAGGCTGTTCCTATCTGTCTATAGAGCGCTTCATCCACAGAGTCCTCTTGGTCAGGTGGTCTGTAACAGATCCCCATAATAATGTCTGCCATTGCTGTTCTCCCTTTAACCCTGACCCACAAACTCTCTGTTGACTGCTCACCTGTCCCCAGGCACAGTTCCATACTCTCCAGCCTATCCCTAACATAAATAACAACTCCCCCTCCCCGCCTACCGGGCTTGTCTTTCCTAAAGAGCCTGTAACCTTGCATTCCAACACACCAGTCATAGGAGTCATCCCACCATGTTTCTGTGATGCCTATGATATCATACGCCCGTAGACGTGCACACATCTCTAATTCCTCTTGTTTGTTCCCCATGCTATGGGCATTTGTATAGAGACATCTGAGCCGAGCTTCAGTTGAAGCCGGCTCATTGGCTGGAGCAGCTGGAATATCTCTAAATAGCTCTGAATGTTTACTAGAGGTGCTGGCAAGTGACTGGGTGTGTTGGGATGGAATGATGCCCCCCTCCCCCAACACATCTAGTTTAAAGCATCCTTGACCAGTCTGGCCAGCCTCCTCCCAAATCCACTCTTCCCTTTCTTTGTCAGACCAGCTCCACCAGCCCCCAGTAGACCTGGCCTACTAAATTGAGTCCCATGTTCAAGGTACCCAAACCCCTGACTATAGCACCACCCTTCTAACCATTTATTAACCTGGCCAATCCTCCTAGCCTTTTTGAGGTCCTGCCCTGTATCCTGGAGAATTGACGAAAAGACAATCTGCGCTCCAGAGCCCCTATCCACCTCTCCCAGAGCTCTGTAGTCCTTCTTTATGTTCTCCTGGCTACTGCTATCTATATCAGTAGCACTCACATGGATCACTAGAAGTGGGTAATAGTCAGTGGGACCGACTAGAGCAGGCAGCTCTATCAGCAACATCCCTGATCAGAGCTCCTGGTAGGCAACACACCTCCCTTGAGCCTGGGTCAGGCCGACACATGGGTGCCTCTGTTCCTTTCAGAGTAGAGTCCCCTACTACTACGGCCCACCGCTTTTTCCTGGCAGCACCAGTAGAGATCTTCTTTACCAGTGCATCAGCCGGTTGTTCCTGGTGGGAGTGTGGTTCCTCATCAGCCCCCTGCAGGACAGCAAAGCGGTTCTGGGTGGGGACAACAGATTTAGGAGGAAGCCCCTTGCTTTTAATTGTCCTCTTCCTCCTTTTCTTGTTGTTTTTTTTCTGTTACCATTTCCCAGCTTCCTGGGTTAGCGGCCTCCTTTCCCGCATGAGCAACAGTAGACGCTTGAGGCCCCTGCACAGTCTGGTCCTGGAGCAAGCAGTGCTGTTTCCCCTCAGCTACCCTGACACCTTTCAGCCCTGTAACAGCGTCCCGCAGCTCAGCCACCTGCTGCAGGAGGACCTCCGCCAGGGAGCACAGAGTGCAGTCCTGCCCATTGTGCATCCTCCTCTCAGGAGAGCAGTGCAGGCGCTCTCTACACCCCGAGCTCTGCACTGCAGCCTCCCCTCTCATCGGCTCTGTCTGGGTGCCTACACTGGCCACCGCCGGGGCAGCCAGAGCAGAGCTCCCAGACCGGAGCCTGGTCATACAGCGAGTGCTCGCCATCCCGCTCCCCTGCCCACGCAAACTGCCGCGCAAACTGCCGCGCAAACTGCCTCGAACCCGCCCTGCTCACTCGCGCTCCCTGGGGCCGGTTTTTACCCACTCAGGGCTGGTACCGCTCCTCCTGGCGCCGCCCCCTCTGAGTCAGCTCCTCGCGTCTGCTGAGCTGTTGGCGCCTGGGTAAGCCCTGTCGAGGACTTGAGGCTCCCTCCGTGCCTGTTGCTGCTCCGAGTCAGATGATCTAAAAGGTGCTACAGCAATAAAGCATGCTAAAGCAACATGGAAGTACCAAAAGCTTTTCAGCATTAATTACTGAGGATATGAAAGATTTAAATTCTACATCACAAGGACCTGGTTATCTTAAAACACATAAGAATAACCACTGATAATGGAACCCTGTTTTCTAGGCATTGCAACTGATTAAGAGAAGACATGAGCAGTTTTTTGCTTCACATCTGAGGTGGTGGTTCCTGTCATCTCTGGAGGTCTTGATTTTTCCAGATTGTTAATGCAGGCATATGGACAACCCCCTTACTCCAAACTACATATTTTTGAATTTATACACCAGAAATCCTCCACCAGATATAGCAAAGCACTGAACATGGACCCTATTTCCTTCTACTTATTCTGGTAGGCATATGGAAAGACATTCTTAGGCCCTGAAGTTAAAATAATAACCTCCTTCTCATTAAAGGGGTCAGCTAATAAGAAAGAAGTGAAGTTTTACTTCAATGTTAGGGCAATACCTGAAAGAGAAATTCATCCTCAACTTCAGTCCCTGCTCTAAGCTCGATTGTCTGCTTTTATCCACTAATGAAGAACAGGAAATGCCTAGATACAACCCAGGTGTTCCAGAAGATGCTAAAATTAGCAGGTTGGTTGTTTTCATTCTGTTGGTAGCTGTAGCTGCTAGTATAAATTGACGCACAGCTGAATCCTTTTAGCTCACCCTAATTCTGCTCTGGTGGGACTTTTCTGTTGTCTCACTGTTCCACATCAGGATATTTTTCTTGGGTCGTTTAATTCTGGTTCCATGTAGCATTCAAAAATCAGAGAGGAGAAATGCGTCCTTCAGTATCTGAATTCTGCTCGCTAGGCACACTCTAATGTTAACCTCTGCACAGTTGCTTAATACTTGCAAGAGCCTCCTTAAAATACAATTTCCTATGCTGAATGTCACAGCTACATTGTAGAAGCATCAAACATTTCACTGTGGGGTAAAAGGTATTAGCAGGGCACTGCTTTCACCTGTTTTGGGGATAGATTTTGAAAACAAGCAATGAGTATATTCACATGAAGTAAAATACAGTAGATGCCCCTGTATATGTATTTATATATTTGCATGCTGAGGCAGGCAGGCAGGAACACAGGTATCAAATACTTGGAAGACAAAATCGGAACTTCAGCTTCTAAAAGTAAAGCACATCCGAATTGCAGAGGTTTATACAACTATTAGACATTCTGAAAGCTAGAATGTCAGGTTTGGCTGCTAAGCCCTGCCAAAGACCTGCTGGAGGTGCCCCCTGCTTTTTCTGGAGCTAGGTCTTCAGTGTTGTAGAGCTAGAGGCCAGGAGATAAATTTTCTGGCCTGAGTTGCTTCCTCTCTCCCCTAACATCCCTCCCTGCTCAGGAAGCAAAACTTCTGCCATGTACTCTGCTCTCTGTCCAGATAATTAGAAAAGCTGTATCACAAATTTATAGTTCTTCAGTATTTCTTTTTTTCCCACTTTTAGTGACACTAGGCTCATTATTGGAATAAGGCAAGTGGGGAGGATGCATGCTCACTGTATGTACTCCTTTTCTGTTACTATGACTTCCCCCCAGATCTGCAAATATTTTACTCATTCACGAAATAAGAAGGAGCCAAGTTGGAGCAATGAGTAAATAATAAGTCTTATCTCCGAGTCCACTCCAATGCTGCTCATAATAGGAGTTTTTAAAGTAAATGTGGAATTTTGCCTCAAGGCAGTTTTTGTGACCTATGGTAAATGTAGCTTAGGGCTTAGTTTATTTCCCAACTTAAATTCCACTCTTTGGTCCCATTGATATAGAATTAAACCACTGTCGGCACCCAACACTGATGGTATGTATCTAGTGGACTACTTTGTAGTCTCCTACTGATCTGTTTCTCTTAAGATAACAAGTTCAGCATGCTGGTCACGATATTATGTGGAGGCACACATCTCTGTGGCTAGAAAGAGTTATTACATTGCCTGGGTGTTAAGATGGCACTCAAGCTTTAAGCCAGACATTTTCTTTCAGAGTACTTTATTTCATTTTCCTTGTCCTTGGGTGAGGAGATTCTTCTCAGTCCCTCTAGGACTGGTTCACCTGGGTCATTTGCTCTCCAAGCTCTGCTGGAAGTTGTACAAGTCCCTGCCCCTTGCACACTAATCCTCAACCATTTCCCAGCAGTTCCAGGGGCTGAGATCAAGGAGAAAATTTTGAGTGAGATGTCACTAATGCACAAATAAAAAGGATGTAGATGTCAAGGCTGAGGAAAGGCAGAAATATGGATGGAAGAGGAGCTAAGCCAAACCACAGGGAAGTGCGTAAGGTAATCAGCTCTGACTGCCAGCAATGGCCACTCAGCTTTTCCTATGGTGAGCCACAGACTGCTTGAGACTCTTCTAAGCTATAACAAGGCTCCAGTCTTTCCATAATTTCCATTTCTCATCTCCCTCACATCCTTTTAAATCTATATTTACAATATTTTTTAAAGGGGTGAAAGAAACAGACAAGCAATTGATCATTAATCTCCCCTTTTACTGTCAGAAAGGAAAAGTCTTTCAACAGAGTTAATTTAATTATTTTTATGGGATACTTAAATCTCATTAAGAGCATTATTTAGTAAAAGAAAATCCTTAAGAGTGGAGGTACTTGAAGGCAAAACTAAGCCTGTCTTCAGCTAAGCATTCCCGCCTCTCCTGCCCTGATACTCTCTTGAACAGGGCTCACACAGCCGCTGCCATCTCACTTCCAGGGATGAAAATCACACCAGCAGAAGTAAAAAAGAATGCGGAGCTTGAAAAAAAAGCAGCAGAAAGTGGATGTAATTTTTAAAGCCACATAAGAAGTCTTGGCTCCTTCATATGAAGTTAATTTGTTTTGCTGGCTGAAATCATGGGCTGCTTTATGTGGATCTTCTCTTGAAAAACTTGGATCAACTGTTAATTGATTAATGATTAATTGAATATATGAATGTCTGGGGTACCTATTTGTGGTGTCCTTAGGCGAGTAACAAAGAACAAATACAAATGCTACCCAGATAGAGTCTGCTTAGATAATAAAATTCACTTCAAATGAGAATACAACAGGTACAATCTCTAACTCAGCCTCTCCTGGAAGACAGAAGTTTCAGCGAGACTTAGCAAACCAATGGAAATTTTAAATGTAAAGAGAGTGGGTGAAGTATGAAAGGGCTCTTTCAACAAGTGCGCAGCTTTCTCTCAGGATGTGAAGTAGCAGCTAACTGGAGCAGTAATGTGGAGTTCCCTATATTTTTTTTTTTAATTTAATTATTTCTTCTAATGTGACTGCACTGGGTACCACCTCTTTGCTGCTGTCTCATAACAGTCAGTGAGTTTAGTAGCACATGAGCCATTCTGTCACTCAGCCCATAATGAGACACTATGTGGTATCACACAGATGGTTGGAGTTGGGCCCAAGTAGAGAAGTGGCCCAAAGCAAGGTTGCCAAGAGCAAGTTTAGCACCTCCGATGCTGAGAAATACTTCTAGGTGTTACAACTCTAAATTGTTTTAAAACTCAGATATTTCTTGAGGTCAACATATGTGTGAAAGACAACAAAGAAGCTGCAAGTTCTGGGTTGCTGAGAGTCCTGGAAACACAGAGTAACAACATCCTCTGGTCTGCCAAGGGATACTTGACATGGACATCCATATCTATATGCTTTGAACATTTGCATTGCAAGAGATGAAGCACGTGGGGAAGGCACAGGGGCAGTGGGGAAGTACGGCTGCATCCTGTTAGTATCTAGTGGCTAAGCACAGAAAAACAGAGACATAAAAAGAGGAGTAATGTGTATGAATAAATCCTTCTGGAGGGGAACAAAGAAACCTCTGCTGGAATCTGGCCCTCATGACAAATCCTTAATCCATAATGCTTGCCTCAGCCATGTTCCAGAGCTGGGTTTATTGACCTAAAATCGCTAGGCACATGCGAGAGCATTTAAGAGAGGCATGTGCTTCATGTCACACTTATCTTTTAGAACAGGAAAAAGGAGGAAAATTGGTTTTCCTCCATGTTTCAGTTTCAGCCAAAATCTGAAAGGAATAATAGACTAATATCTAGGTCTGCTCCTTTAGGCAGTTTTTATGCTAGATAAAATTCAAACCAGAAACAATCTTACCATAAAAACAAATGCAGAAAACTAAAACTTCATAGCAGAAAGTGGAAAATGATGGTTATATACTGGATTTCCCCTTAGCTATTTGAATATTGATATGAAAGTCATGAACAAAAAGAAATTGAGCTGTAACATTTGGAGCTGGACTGACCCTGCTGAAAGTTTTGGTTTGGGCCCTGAACTTCTGGGTTGTTAGTAAAGAATATCTTAAGACTGAGAAAATCTCACACTGAAAGAATGCATGATCAAGTCTGTGAGGGAACACTTCCTCACCAGGGCATGAAAGGTTGAATCTAGAGGTATTAACCAATTCATACACAGAGCTGAACTGGAATTGGGGTAGTATGAAAGCAAACTGTGTTCTCTTCAAAAACAGTTGCCAGGCTGAAGTTTCCTGCTCACTATTTCTAATACAAAGAAACTGAGCTGAAATACAGAGTTATTACATTTGGTTTATTAATTTACTCTGTTTGTTCAACCTCATATGCCAGGAATTTAGAGCATCACCAGAAGTACAGATGTCAGCAGTTGGCAACCAGTGATTTCTGGCTGCTCAAAGGTCATTTTTCTCTTGGATTCACCCTGTGAAAGGTTTGAAATTCACTATTAAAGAATATCGCATTTCATGCCTGCTTGCTACTTCAGGTCCAGGAACTAAGTTTCTTCTGAATAGTGTAACAGTAAAAGTCAGACAGGCTGTTTGCTTTTTGATGTTGGATGGTTCCTCCATATGACTGCAGTGCCATAAAGTGTTTGTACCTGTGATCAGATCATGCAGCATAACTAACACATGCATTTTGCATACAAATGGATAAAAAAAAAAAAACAAACAAAAATGTAGTTCTGTTTTTTTTGTTTTGTTTTGTTTTATTATTTTGGGGTTTGTTTTTTTCAAAATAGGATACCAACAATTAAAAAACAATTATTTTGAATTTCAAAGCAACTTTTGGTGCTGATTTTATTTTTACTAGCAAACACTGGGTTTCTAGATACAGCTAAAACAATTTTTTTCATTCCTGTATTATCTCTTCATTACATTTATGTACTTGGAGCTGAGCTTGAAGTGTGTAGGATTGAACAGCAACTGTGGTACCCTCTGCTCCACATTTCAAGTTAACTACAAAGTTAGGAAGTTCTGCATTTGAAGGAAGTGAATATGGCATTATGAGAAAAAAGGAAACTTGGTCTTACAGAAAATCTATTTCTGTACACACTGAATAAATTACAAAATAAGAACAATTTATGCTATGGATATGGAAAGGAAAGAGAAGTCTCTCAGAAAGGCTACAGGTCTTGTTTGTGCTGCTCTAGTAGCAATGATAAGGCAGGAACACACAACAAAGTTATTAAACTTTGGTACAGAAGAAAAAAAAGAAGAAAAATTATGTTAGTGGAAGGCATACTGCCTTTCCTAAATAGCTGCTACTGAAAAATTCAGCCTTGCAAGGAGATCACACTGGATGTCAGTGCCACACAAATTCACTTTCTCAGCCTGGGGCAGGAGAGACTGAAGGATGGGAGGGTTGCAGTGAGCATAAGGCAGATCTGCAAAAACCTGCTGTGTCTGACAGCAGCTGTGCCAGTGCCTTTTGTTTTGGGAATAAAGTACTCAGCTGGGACCAAATCATGCTGCTCATTCAATAGTTCTTTTAGTAACATGTGTCTAAACTACCTTGCACACAAAGGTACATTTTAAGTGTACATGTACAAAACCTATCCCTCTGTAAATTAATACCTTTCACTTTAAAACAAACATGGAGCTTTTATTGTGCAAAATATTATTTTACTGCCACTGTAAGTACAGCTCAAAGTTTAAATTTCTTACCCTAAATATGAAGTATGTCTGTGTGTCTAAGGACACAGGAATGACTCTCAGCTTGCAACATAAAGTTCTTTTTACACTGAAAATCTATGAACAAAGCACCTGTTGACAGTCCAGAGGTCCATGATTTTACCCAGAAACAAATTTAATAGAGATATGTCATCTGTTCTGGAGACATATATTTTAAACAACAACATTATAATTATGAAATTGATAATTTTTCCAAAAAGCAAGAAAATCCATGGTCACTTTTCTAACATTTAAATGAAGAGCTTATCACTCTGATGAACTTGATTATATGGTGTTATGCCCTGATCATCTGAGTTATTGCTGATGAGCATATTCTACTATCAACAATAATTAATCAGTTAGTCTAAAAAAGTTAGTATACAGTGGGTTTCACCTCCAATAAATCAAGCTGTATAAGAACATAAACATACAAGAGAATGTTTATAGTTGGAAATTCTGACCTAAGGCTTTAAACAGACTCAGACCACCAGAGTTTTGTCCTCTTGTGATTCATATGCCCTCTGCAAGCAGTTGCCTGCATGGCACTGGTGATTTCTCAGAGCAAATCCTGAGCAAAGCCCTTTGGGCAGGAACCTGTAACAAGGAAAGTGACATTCAACATGGCAATGACGCGTCTTATGTCAGCGAGCGAATTTTTTGATTCAAAAAGTCAATGCTGCTCAGTAGTTGCCCTGATAACTTCCTGTCACAGTAATAAACATTTGTGAGTGGCTCTACAGAAAAATGCCTGTGGTTTGTTTCTTAGCAGCAGCACTCCTCCAGCAGAAGGTTTTAACTGAAAGGACAACAAAAGTAATGGAGTTTTCTTTATACAGCTATTAGTAGGGCACTAGAGATGAATGGAGGAGGAAAATTAGGGAAAAGCCTGTAACAACTGTCTAAACTAAGGCGGTGAAGTTAGTGAGGAAAGATCTTCCACCCAAGCACCATAAAGCAGTTTTGCAATTTGAGCAATATAAAGTGCACAAAACATCAACAAATGATTGTGAGCTTTTTTCCCCCCAGCTTCCCTTGCCGTGAGACAATTAATCCCCCTGAAGGAGGTGGCAAGCTCAGGGTTTCTAACCTTCAGCATTGCGTTAATGGGAAAAGAAGGGAAAGGAGAGGTGAGACACAACTGACAAATCTATTTAACACATCATTACAACTTTACTTCAAAATACTGTTTTGCATTTTAAGAAAGTATGTATTTGCATTTCCCGCTGAAGCACAGCTTACACGGCGTGCTTCAAGACACACTTCCATCAAAGCAAATGGACCCAAAGTAAAAAATATCAATCTGAGAGATTTACTAATTTGAGGTTCACTTTGAGGTGACTTCTGAGACGCAAGTGCCCACTGTGCTCCTCTGTCGGAGCTCCTCAATGCAAAAGAACAGATGTGGTAGAAGGATATTGCTTTAAACCACCAGCTAGTTTGGAAAGCTTTGTGATACCGTCTGGGTATATGTGAGTTAACAACAGTAAAGGCAATTTGCATGAATTGGTCTTTTATACACAGGCTTTCCCACACAAAGCTTATAAACCACTGTGAATATCTTAGTCTTAGCCCAGTAAATCAAAAAGACAATCTGAGTTTTAAAATATATACTCTCTCATAATAAAAACTTGAGATAGTATAGCAACTTCCTCCTCTATGTAAGCATGCAGCTTTTAGTGAGTGTCATGGGTTCAGCAGCAGCAGTCATTTTTCTCCTCCTTGGTAGCTGGTGTAGCGCTGTGTTTTTGATTTTGGGCCTGGGAACAGCGCTGATAACACCAGTGTTTCGGTTACTGCTTAGTGATGTTTTGGTCTGGCCAAGGACTTTCTGAGTTTCATGTTCTGCCAGGGAGGAGGGGAGCCGGGAGGAAGCAGAGACAGGACACCTGACCCAAACTGACCAAGGAGGTTATTCCATACCACAGCACGTCATGTCCAGGATGGAGAGCAGAGAGCAGAGACCCGGAAGGGTGGGGGTGCACTGCATGGTCGGGTTGGGTTTTAGGTGGTGAGAAATTGTATTCTTTCCTTGTATTTGCCTTGTCATTATTACTATTGGTGGTAGCAGTAGTGATTTGTGTTATACTTTAGTTACTAAACTGTTCTTATCTCAACCTGTGGGAGTTGCATTCTTTTCAATTCTCCTTCCCATCCCTCCGGGAGTGGGGGGAAGAAAGAGGGGGGAGTGAGAGAGCGAAACTGTGTGGCTGACTGGACTTAAACCACGACAGTGAGCTACTTTAAGGGCTCAGTAGGTTGAAGTTCAAAACATAGTCAGCATGTTACTGACATTATGAATGACAGCTAAATAGTGGTGAGATGATATGACAAGTATATATGTATACATGTTAAATCACATATACAAGCTATATTCTTATGAATATGCTGCTGTTGATGAATATTTGTGCTTCATAGGCTTTTGTGCATGTGATGCTACATAATAGAAATGAGTATAAATATAAAATAATATCTAAAAAAATATATTTTAAATACCATTAAAAAGAAAAGAAAAAGGAAATTCCCTGGATAAGAGGCTGCCTCAGTGCATAGAGAAAATGTATTTTTTCTTAATGGGCTTTTCAGCCTATTAATGAAAATTTTCAAGTTGAGTATCTCACCGCGCTGCAGAGGTCACGAAAACCATTCCCATCAGCTCTGGCCAAGGGAGGAAGCAGATCTGGACTTGCTACATGGGCAGCAACCTCAGGTGGAGGTACAGGGGATCTTGCTCTGGCTGTGGGAGAGGAGGATTAAGCTGGGACAGGGCTGCAGTGCCACTGGCCAGCCGAAATCACCAGCTAATCTTTTTGTTCTGCAGAGCTCTGTGTCCTTTGGTCCAGTTATAGAAACATGGATAGGTGACTGACAGAGTCTGTAGAGCTGTTTACATGACTTTTACAACTTTTTTATTTTTTTTAATAGAAATGGCATATTCTGTCATTTCAGTTGAAATAGCTCAAACATTTACTTTGGAAACAAATAATAAGAAGCCAGAGCAGCCACTGAAATGCAACAAAGATAAACATTACTTTATGCTAAGTAATTGATAAGTCATATAAAAAGATTTCAAACAAAAAATATATCTTGTAAGCTTGAGGTAATGTCTTTTATTTCTCTGCCATGAATTCCCTCTTTATCCTTTGCACAGGGAGAGAACAAGTAGTTTCATTTTGGTCTCTGGCACAACGTACCTGTTATAAAAGCTACTTTTTTATGGCCTCTAGCTCATTAAGATATCAAAAGTTTCACTCAACTCCATTCTGCATAGGATGCTAGGCACTGCTGGACATAGGATGCTTGGCAGAGGTTACTCGTCTTCTACTTGCAAAACCTCAAAAGAGATGTTTGCCTTTGAAGGTTTTGCCTACTTGCTGTAGGACCACTCTTTCTTATGGTAACCCCATTTCCAGCCAAAAAGCCTAAGTAGAAAACTTTGTTTTGACCCATCTAGTTCTTGGAGACAGAGATTGTGTAACCTTATGTCAGGGGGAAAAAACCCAAACTCTTTGATTAATCTGATACCTGTGTCAGCAAATGTTGTTTTTCAACATTTCAAGGTTGTTGCTTTTTCAGCAGCTGTCTACTGTGGAAATCATAGCTCTAAATCAAGCAGTGAAATTACAAGTTTCCTTGCATTTAAAAAGGAGCAAGTGAGAAAGCCAGATTCAACTCTACCCCTTAGAAAAATTTAGTAAGAGTTTCATCACAGTGAGACACCTTTTTACAGCCATGACCAAATATCAAAATGATGATGTTGGAACCCATGCCTAATGGACAAATATGGATTAAAATTTGGATCAGTATTCCATCTTTTTTGAGAGAAAGCTTTTATTAGGCTGTTAACAACTAAGTTTCAAATATCCCTGGCTTAAAAATGAATAACAGTACTTCATACATTGCCAAAAGCTGGGGGAAGTGGTTGGTCTTTGCATGTACTATGGAGGTATCCATGAAGACAAGGTTTTTGAATGAGCTTTTTCCTGAAACCCAACAGGGAACCCTTTGGTGGCCCATACTAGAGACTAAAGCACCATAATGTTGCCAGAACAAAATTCACAAGTCAGCTCTCTTGAGTATATTCACCATGGGTGTCCCTATTTACTTACCCATGCAAACTGTTATTCTGGTGTTTTGTGCCAGAGATCTGATCCACTGTTCGTACTGTGGATGTCAGTATGAGGAATCCCAGTCTGTGAAGAGTGAACTACAGTTACCCAAAGAAAAAGAAAGCACTGTGGCATTATGTGGCATCATCTGAAAGCTTCCAAACAGGATAATTGGTTAGGAAACCTGATGAACTGATTATTCTTCATTCTGCTTAGCCTTTAGAAGAAATTTATCAATTTCTCCCCATACCATCTCTTCTTTTTTACATCTGAGCCCCCAGCTCTTTTCAAAGCCATTTCATTCTTCTTTTTTTCTAACACTTTAAGCCTCACTCTTTCTGCAACATGAAAAACTGGTTTGATTGACTGTATATCAACTTATTTTTATGCTTCTGTATATTCTTATGTTGAAAATTACTGAGGATCTGTCCTGTTGTTATATGATACGTTGTATCTTTACTTAGATTTTTTTGCTTTCATAGTATTTGAATATACTGGCAAAAAATCAGTTCTGTAAGAAATAACAGTTATTCAGAATAACTGGAAAATTACAGGCAGGTAAACACTCCATTAATTAAAATTAGGATATTTTTGTTGAGTAAAGAGAAGGTTTGTGCATTCTATCTTCAGAGAGTTTGCCATGAGGTTTATGCACACATGCTGAGTATGGAGCCTTTGGATATTTGATTTCTGAACATGCTCAAAAGCTGAGGTTTCTACAGGATTTTTTAATTTAAAGAATAAAACCTAAGGCTCCTTTTTTGCTGATGACTGTCTTTAAGAACACACCAAGCATTAAGAAACTTCTATTTAAAACATTATGTCTGTGAAATCTGAAGAAATGGATTTAAATAATGTTCACAGGAAAGACTCATTACAAATGGAGTTTTACAAAATTAAAGATCACATGTTAATCAAAGCGAAACTACACGAGATGGGAACATTTTCTGTCCTGTTCTTAGAGTGCTAATAGAAGAATAATAATAGAAAAATAGATGTTAAAATAATAAGATCAGAAGTTTTGTTTGTTCTCA
This sequence comes from Ara ararauna, assembly GCA_028858755.1. Lineage (NCBI taxonomy): Eukaryota > Metazoa > Chordata > Aves > Psittaciformes > Psittacidae > Ara > Ara ararauna. The sequence continues at coordinate 83,089,028 of CM054376.1, read as the reverse complement.
AATTGGTGCATAGATTAATGTAAATTTACAGAAAATAATATACTGTCCTCAAAGCTATGAAAAAACTGTGCTATAATAATTATGCCTCTTGTTTAATAGTTAATATTTTTCTATTTTACAGACAGTCAAGATATGTGGTTACTTTTCATTCATCACATTAACATTACTGTTTCTTCAGAGCCTTTTCTCTGGCTCCATACATGCTTTAGATACTACAGCTCCCAGTACTTAGAAGTGACTTACACAGAATACACAATGCTTCATTTATGTATAAAAATTATACAAATGCACTGGACTATGAATTGCGAAAACAGAGTCGGCTTTATGTAGTACATTTTCCAGTTTCCATAGTATTTTCCTAATTCTGTCAAGTTAATTCATGTACTGCTAGACACTTGACATTTAAACAGACTCTAATTGTTTGTTCAAGAGAATTACAATGAATGTTATTTGTTCCCCTTCATTATTACGCATTTGCAAATGGTAATAGCCATCCTCCACCAAAGAAAAATAGTTTCCTACAACAGGAGAGCCCTGGTTCTTTTCCTCAAAGCTGTGTGCTTTTTTTCATGAACAGTACCCTCATAAAACTTAACCATAAGGGGAAATCAAGAAGACATACCATAAAATTTCTTAGCCTGATCCTGACAGTATTCTGACAATAGCAGTACTCTGATACTGTTGCTGATACAGAACTTTTTTCCCAGTCATATCTTTTCACCAATCCTTTCCTGCTCTTCTGTTTCTCCTCTCACCAGACTTTGTGACTGCACAGGACTTTATATTGCTGCCAAATGATATTTCAGCTTAAATCATTGAAATAGCCAACGATTTGACTGTACCAGCTATGCTGAAAAATACTGGAGGCTGTGCTCTGCTGGGATAAATAATCACTGAAATCTGCATCCTGGTATATGAAGCAACAACTGGTGAAGGTCTTGGCAGCTGTCAGGCTCAAAAAGAAAAATTTGGAAGCATATCCAAACTACTGTTAACAGAGACCAAACATTTTCCAGCTTCTCCTAGGTGATTATTAGAAAGCTGATATCTCCCTGAGTATTTCTGCTCCCTCTTCCGTCATACAGCTAGAAACATCAGGATGCTCATCTGGCCACCAGAATCAAAGCACCACAGCCTGAATATCGTCAGGAGCCCGGTATTCCCCTTTCTGTTCTCCAAAATGTGCTCATTCTGCTTGCATCCACCACTTGCACACAGTAAGTTTGGTAAAAAGAGGGTCAAAATATGTAGAATGTTTTTACTTTCAGGAAAGCATAAACAGGGTGCTGATAAACAAGACCTGAGCTTGACTTTGAGACTGGTTATTTTAACATGATCTTCCTGATCTTTTAACGTGATCTAGTTATTTTAACATGATCTTAAGGCTGAGCCTACTAATAAATGCAGCATACTTATATTTCTGTTTTTAATGTCTGCACATGGTGCATATGATCTTTCATGATGACCATGAGCAGTCTCAAGCTCACCCATTGGGCTTTCCCACTACTGTGAACTCCATGGGATGGGGCAGCTAACATCACATTTCCCTTTCACTTGGCTCCCTGTAGCTGCAGCCAAGGAGAAAGCCTGTCCCATAAACAGAAACATGCATCAGATACAATGAACAGTTCCACAGCTACATTTACAATACATAAAAATATTAATATTAGTTTTATTTACACCTTTGGATTTTCACAGCTTGCATTTACAATGATGACCTTTGAGTTTGGCATTTCCTGGCAGTTAATGACCTGTGAAACTCAGGCCTGGTGGTTTCACCATACCTTTTACCCTAGCTAGTCATTAGCAGCCAGGAAATGCCCTCCCCATTGGTCATTACTCCTTAATTATGTTCATTGATTCCACCTGTGAAGTGCACCCTGGGTGCATTTTAAAGGATTACAGGAGTATGTCGCTGAAAATATTAGTGATGACCTTTTTTTCTCTTTAATGGGTGCTGTATGATATTTGCACTTTTAGAGTTAAGGCTATTTCAACTTTTTTCCATTATATAATTCTCCTCCCTCAACGGGTTATAACTGTGCCATAAAAATTCACTCAGTTTGAAACTTGGCAAAAAAGGCTTTAAGTTGGAAAAAAAAGTCACTAAAGCCAAGTTGGAGTTTAAAGAGTGTAAAATGTAAAGGAAGCAAAATTTTCTCAAATACGTTTTTGTGCTTATGTAAATGAAAACCAGATTAATTCTTTATATTTATTGAACTTTGATTGCCATACACAAAGTAAGCTCACTGTTGAGTGTGTTTTCATTGGTCTGAAAGTACAGGCATGTTAGATATATTACTTATTGTCAGACTATGGAATGGGGAAAGGTAGTACCTAGGAGAGAAAAATAGTCATATGAATAATTAATTTGAACTTGAAATAAAGCTCAGAATATGAAGTTTTCCCAAGGTTGTCTATTTGAGTAAAAAGGCAAAGCATTTGTTTAAATGAAATGCCATCTGTCTCCATGTCTTAGAAACATGCCTCTTTTCCTTCCAGAAATGCACTATGTATGATATAACAAATTTTTATCTGATTTTTATTCACCACTAGAACATCCTCAAAGGTTCTACCTGATGCAAGATGCTGTAGTACATCTTTTGATTGCTTTAGTAACAGTTGAGAAATTGGTGATGTAGACCACAAAACAGTCAGCACCTCCTTATTCAACAAACCTCTTATCAATGCCATGTAAGACAGATGAATTAGTTTTATCATGTTGATCTCAGTGAGTGAAGGTGCTTTTAACAGAAAGTATCTGAAAATGCCCAGAATTTGGGCATTCAGTTGTGTGGAACAGCTAATATTTTTTTTAAAGCCAAGTAGATGAAAAGAGTCTCAGTTCTTAAACACATTAAAGATGTCAGGGGGTTTGGAACTAGATGTTCTTAAGGTCCTTTCCAACCCTAACTATTCTATGATTCTATGATTCTATGTCACATTTGATATCTTTACACCGTCTTTTTTGTGATTCTTTCCCATTTAAGTATAGGAGCTATGAGCTCTGGAGTCAGAGCATTTAGTTCTATCAGTGGTCTTCACATATGAATAATACAAATGACTGAGAAGGAAGATGAGAAACATACGCAGAAAGCCAGGATCAACAAAGGTGTTGAGTCCAGAATTATTTCTCTTTTGAAAGATGCTCTGATCTCTCCTCTTACTGGAACAAGTCCTCCTCTGTCCAGTCAATTACCAATATTTTATTTAGGATCCTCTCTTCTTTTGAGAGCAAAGAGGCTTTTCAGCAATCTGCACTTTATTGCTCAGCCAGCCCAGAAGTCAGTTTCTGGGGCTGAGCGACCTTAACCCATTCCTACTTTCAATTATGAGATTAACTGCAAATATACGTGAAATTTGTGACTTCATTCATTACACCATGAGCAAAGATGAGTGAAATCTGAACAGCCAATTATCCTTTCCCCCTTGTCTCAGCCTTAGCAAGCATTTGCAGTTTCATATAAAGAAAACAACCTGCTCTTTTTTTGTTCTTACAGTTGGTGACAAATGTCACTGAATGCTGAAAGCTGGGAAAAAGCATGAGAAGGAGAGAGCAGTAAAATAACTACTGTTTTAGCTACCATTTATTCCTGTACTGAAGAAAGCTTTTCCCACCTAGTCATTTGTTTTCCTTTATCACATTATCAACTCTCTAAAGGAGCTGTGGTCATATGGTATTTTCAATCAAAGTATTGAAGATTTGGGAAGCTGAAGAAGACTTCCTCAATGCAGTTGCATTGTGCATTTCCTCTCCAAAATAATAAGCCTTTATAAAACACCAACGTACAGTTGAAAACTACTGCTTAATGGTTTAGAATAAAGGTCCAAGAATCACAGTTCCTGATTTTTATTGTTAACATTGCTGCACAGTTGTTCTCTGGCTTTGGCAATTCATTTACTTAGTTTCTCCTGGTTTCTATCTTTATACTTGATACTAATGTAAGATGTGTCTTATATCTAATACACATTATGTAGCATACCTTACCTATTTTATAAAATGTAAAATAAACAAATGTGCAGGGTAGCCATTGTAAAGAACTCTGAAGACCTTCAGCAGAGGTACATGTATGCAAATGATTCAAAACACATTTAATAATCACAATTTCAATATTTCAAGCAATGTATTTCAATACATTGTGTGCCATTGATAATGGAGAATTAAAGGAATACAATAAATTTACACAAGAGTTATAATCTGATATAGCTATTTAAATGCTGCACCAAGAATAAGTTGGTGGAGTATAGTCTGTTCTTCAGAGACTAGTAATCATGAGAAAGTAAGAAATTTATTCCATTTTGTACTGTTTCCCACAACAGTCTGACACAAAATATGTTAGGAGAACTTTGGCAAATCCCTAATATAATAAAATATTCAGTTTACAAAGCAGAAAGTGTGTCCCTTTTTCTTCCATGTATCTACTATAACAGGCACTTGTGGCAAAAAAATACATTTTGAACACAGAAAAAACACAGATTACAGTATAATCATGATGTAATTGATTGAAAACCACCACGTCTGTTTTCTGTTGCAAGCCATATAAAAGGGTTTTGACTATTTTAAGTTCAGGGTGAACTGAAGTGAGAGGAAGCCTCCACAGATTTAACTTTGCTGGAAGTCACATGAGCAAATGAAATGAGATCAACTTGTAAAGTAAAGGCAAGCTGTAGCTGGAAAGATTTCCTCATGGCTGCTGCATTACTAAGCTCAGAGGACAACTAAAGCAATGTAGACCATTATTATGTAGTTAGTGGGCTGAATACATTGCCCTTATTTTCTACTGTCCACTCTTATGTAAGTTAATAAGGTATAGATGGTAGCTCATTTGCTGATCAACATAGCAACATAACCTTTAAACATACAAAATACCAACACAGAAATTAATACTGTTCCCAATGAGTGCTGTACATCTGGCTGTTTCTATGAACAAACAAGGAATTTTTCCAGGAATAAGTATTAGAAATCACTTACAAATATGTTGCATCGATCCAAAGCATTTATAATCATTTGACTTTATTTTTGGGCACAGGGTTTCCATTTGCACATGCACACAGGCAGACAGATCCTCCCCATCTCCCTCTCCCTCACTTTCTTATAAAAGCAGTTGCTATTTCCTGACTGGCTTTCTTCCAAATTTATGAACTATTTAATTTGGCACCTTTTAACTCATTCCATTATGCCCACCTAGCCTAGACAAAAAAATAGCAAAAACCCTCCCAAACAAACAACTAAAACCTAAAGGAGCCAGGGAGCCAAGTATACCAATGCTGGCGTATAAAACCTATAGGGCTCCCAAAGACTTTGCATACTGTGTGCAATGCATTTCCACAGAATCAAAGGTGTAAGCTAGAAACAGTATGTCTGTGCTTGCAAGGTTTGGCTGTACTTGCTTGCAGGCTTCCCAACCAGAGCTCAGCACCTACGTGTCACCTACGTGACAGTGCTGCTTTCAGGCCCCAAGCTAGCACCTGTATGAAACTCTCTTCGGAGCTGCCTCCAGCCTTTCCAATCATCATTATGTGGGGCAGAGAAATCTGTCTCAGGAGCCTGTCCGCCCTGTTATAGAATGCTACCTATCCTCCTGTTTGAATGAATGAATGGAAAATCTTGGGACTTTCTGGAGGTTCTCATATGTCCTTGCTCAGGACAGGCACTGTGGGGACAGAAAGGCATCCACACTGCCCTGCCAGGTGACAATTCCCCACTAGCAGCAGAGAGGAAACTCAAACCAAGTGTGATGGTCACATCTGGGCTCCCACACTGGTGTTGAGTCAGCGCAGCTGTGTGCTCCACCACCTCCCCAACCACAGTCCAGCTGTATGGATAAAGCATCCCAGTGCCGAGGAAACGTGCAGCTGCCGTGAACAGGCATTGTGTTTTTTTCCCAGGAGCTATTAGAGCAGCTCAGAGCAGTCCTTCAAAAGGTGCAATGCATTTAGTAAGTGGTATAAACAGTCTGAATTTGCAGTATATCTTTCCCTATTTCACTAGAAAACCAAGTTCTGTTCAAAGGCATTAAATATTAAGACATATTTTTTTGTCATAAAAAACACAGACTAAAGAGAAGTTTCACTGCAAACTGTAGGTTTCTCATAGTCCTAGGAAGAAAATAACTCAGCTTCTCTGTCTTGGCTACGTAAAAACACCTCAAGAGAAATACTCAAGATACCAAAATGAGATCAACCCAATTGCATCCTCTTTAGCATCTGAAGGATCAGGATCCCTCATGCAGCAATTTATGTGGCATGATATGCATAAGTTGCTATATGCACCACAAGAGAATAATCAGTATGACAATGTTTCTGTACTATTTCCAGGCAGAATAAACTTAAATAAAAGATATTTAAATAAAAATAATCCAGAAAATCCAGATGTATGACTCAAGTTATAATTCATCTGCCCAAGACTGGCATTTCAATCCCAATTCCCATAACGTGAAGACACAGTAGACATTTGTATCCTGCCTATACCAGCCTGGAAGGGGAATATTTGAACATCGTCAGATCCTCACACCCTCTGCTGCACATGCTGCATTCTTTCCAACCTAGATCACAGCGTCCTTGGTGCCAGGACTGCCATGAAGAGCTATCTGTTTCTGTGCAGGCAGTCTCTAACCCAGGCACAGGGGTCAGCATGCTTGTGCCAGCTCAGATCTCAGCTTCCCTATGGCAGGGACCCCCACTGAATACAGTCATAATACTTGTAGGAATAAATGTGGTCATGCAGACTGTGATATTGCAGAATAGGGGTCTGAAAGAGGGACAGCCAAGGTGGAAGGGGCCTTGGTTATGAGTACTGAACGTGCACACACTTGAGAATAGGAGAAGTCATCTGCCAGCTTTGTGCAAGGGTATTGTGTGGCACCTCTCGGGACATGGCATCTCACATGGTCCACAAGAAGGAGGTGGGAAAGTAGTGCAGGTGAAGTAAGCAAGGAGCTAAAAATGCAGTGGGTACACTGTCAAAAGCATCTTAGCTTTCCCACATGTGCAGAGAAGTTGAGAACCTGATTAAATGGATGGTGTTTGGTTTCTCAGAGTATCTGCAGTCCTGCACTTTGGATCAGGAGAGGAATTATTTAATGTGAGACATGACAAATTCAGGAGTAGCAACTGAGGTGGCAGAAATAACTGATTCACCCAGCAGAGAGTGAGGTTTACATGAAATTATACTTGAGCTCCCACTGGGATGAGACAGGGAAGGCACACATGGCTGGGGAGAAGGTCACGTTCTTTTGATGTTCTATGATGAGATTATCTTGTATAAACAGTCACTTGAACTTCATCTCTGCATGTTATCACAGTGAGTCTTGTCAGAAGTGGTGTGTGAACCAACACAGTGATACTGTACAGGACTTTCACATTTTCACAGCTCCAAAAAGTCCCCCTCTCCAACAGGACCAACTCCCTAATGCATTAAATTGTTGTCACAATGAACTGATAAAAAAACCGAAACAAAACTCCCTAAACCACTACTGTCCTGCAACCAGAATTTCGCAGTTACCTATCAACATCGTGGCTGGAAAAACATGGAGTTTTTTTTCTTTTTCTTGTCAATACAGTGCTAAAGAGAAAGAAAGCTGGATTCTGGTTCACAGCTCAGAGCAGGGACACACTTTCTGGGAATGGTCCATCCATGCTCACCTCACCTGTCAGAGGGAAAGCCATCTTTTCTTCGACCTGACAGAAGTGTTAATCTTCCTTAAAATAAGGTTCTCTTTCTGTTTCATGAAAATGGCAACTGTAAATTATTTTCATGAACTCATAATAACACAGCGAACAGGTGAAATGTCTCAGGAAAGACAATGCAGTCTCTCAGACAAGACATGCTCCTACTTAAAATATCTAGAGAGTGAGAGCACATTAACAGTAGGAGCATAGGGAAACAGTTTTACACACACAGAGGGAAAAAAGGATGCAACCTTCAGTCAAATATTCTATGATTCTATGAAATATAGTACTGACACTTTTAGTTACAGTTTGCACTGCAACTAAACACTTTGCAGATTGTTCCCTGTATTTTTTCAAAAGCTTGATTGAGCTTTTTTCTGGGATCACCAGCCATTGAATCTTAAGCTTGTGTGGGATATCTAGGAGGGGAGTTATATACCTACTTGAAGAAACCCAAACCAAACTGAAAATCTCATGACGTGTGGACTGCCTTACCAACAAGGATTCACAATTATTTTTTTTTATGTATATCTGTAACTTTCAAATTCACATAAAGGAGATCCTATTTAGGGAATGTCACATAAAGCTTACAGAATTTACTGATTTGCTTTCATCAGGAATGCTTTATCTGAAAAACAGACTAAGTAGGAGAAAGCTCAAGAGAATCTCTAAAGAATGGGCTCATTAGAAAACAGCGTTGGGAAACGGTTAATTAACCTCACTAACACCTTTGTCAGCAGTTTTTCTCTTTACCTGCACTTACACCCCTCTGTTTTAGCAACAGAACATTCTTAAACTTGGAAAAGAAACTTAAATTCTAAAATTTTATTTAGATAAAACAAACCCCGCATATGCCTTAAGCATGTTTTCCAGTCACCAGCTCAGTCACCTGAGTCCACTGTAATCAACTCCTATTAATACCAGTGGCTCTAATTTGAATGTTGTCGTTAGGACAACTTTAATTTTGATCCTTAGATATAATGTGAATTGGATTAAGTAATAAAATAGTTACAAGAAGTATACTGTTAAAGAAATATGTTACTACAGTGCTATTATGTAATAGTTGCAAATTATAATTTGTAAGGCTGTGAAATACAGAGATGCCTCCCAATAAAATTGATAGATGTCATAAATAAACATAAGTGAGCTCATCTATATACAAGTACACTAACAAAAAAGCCTCCTCTCTTTCCTTCACTTGTCAAATTTAAATTGTTTGCAGCCTTCAAGACTTCGCAATACCTTCTCTCCAAAGAAAAGTTTCTTTACACAATACCTTAATATTGCTATATGACTAATGAAACCACTTCAGCAGTGTTCCCATACAATAAGTTTAAACTGGTTTTCATATGCATTTCTCTCTCTTTGTATTTCAAGTATTACTAGGAATCAGTAAAATGAAAACTGAAAATAAACCTGAAAATTATTCCTTTCTCCTTCACTTTATCTTGAAACTTTTTTTCTTTTTTTTTTTTCTCCAGAAACAACTCTGCTTGAAATATGCAGAGTTCAAGGCTGTTTCCAATCCAGACAGAAGCTTTGGGGAAATTCTCTGCAGTTACTGAGGTCTGGTAGTGCTGGCAAAAAAAAAAAATCAAGAGCAGCTGCAAAAATTGCTAATGAAAAATGAGGCAATGCACAATAAAATTTGAAGTCAAATATTTCCCCAAATTGTAGAAGCTGGGATAGAGGCAGCAATTTACATGTACCTCCTCCAAACTGGTGCTAAGAAACCTGTGAGTTTATCACAGCGGCGCTGGCTCGAACTGCTAAGGAGCCAGAGGGATATGAGAGACATGATGCTAAGGAAGGGCAGCAGGGCATGCATGGTTGCTTTTCTCTCCAGTCTGAGCATAGTATCAAGGTGTTCAGTTACAGAAAAAGGTGCCAAATCATCAGAGGGAACAGACTATGATGAGAGCCATAAATCTATTTAGATTAACTGAAATTCTCACCGTTTGGCTTCAAGTAGAAGATCTAAATATTTTTTCTTGCAACTAATCTGTTTTGACTCAATGAAAAACATTTTCATTGCAATAAAGTTATTAAAGTCTTAGCCCTTACTGTTTTGTAGTTAATATAGGAACTTTTTTCTCCCTGCCTGCTAGTTTCTCTGCAATAAATTTCTCTGCACAGGTCAGCTCCTCACTCTTGTTCTCTTATTACTTCATTTAAGAGAATAATATATTTTAAACCCCAAACCAAACATAGGATTGAAGAGTAGAGGTTAAGGAATAGAATAAAAAGAAAATAGACCTTCACCTTTCATTATGCTTGTCTTAAGTATCTGCTTTATTAAACTTACTCAGTGTTTTAGCGTGGTTTATTAAAAACTATTGATGTTTAGCTTATGCTATTTTTAAAGTAGTCTGTACTGTGTAACATTTAATAGGCTGTCTACAGATGAGTTACTTTTTAAAAAAAATAAAAAAAAGCAAACATTCAGAATGCTGCAAGCCAGCCATTTGTATAAAGCATTTAACATTCGCATAAGCTTGGCTAATGTCATATCAAGTTAATTTTATGAATCAAAAGCTGAAGCGTGGTTATTGCATCTACTCATTAAAGATATAATCTTGTTCCTCATTAGAAATCTTAGCACAGGTTGACACTTACATCAGTGCTTAACCAGGTTCTTTATCTGTATAAAAAAATACCTTTGCACTGTCAAAATCTTGTAAAGAAGCACCTGTCAGTAGTAACCTGATTTTCTGTTCTACCGCTAAAATCTCAGCTGACATACAAAGAATCACTTAGCTCAATTATTACCACTCAGTGCAATCAATGGGAACTTCTTTGACAATTCAGATGAGAGCAGGGTTGGTGTACAGGGAATTTAGAAGTAGGGTCGAGTAGCAGCTACTGCATTTCAAATGTTACCTCTCACCCCTTGCTCACATGGTGTTCACAGGGGTGTTGTCAGAATAAGGGACATGATTTTGGCAACCAAGTGTTATTAGATCCAAAGCAGCGCAATTGTAGCAACTCTATTGCATCATCATTTTTAGAAACAGGGAATTGGGTATGAATCATGTGCATCTCTTATTTGGTATTGTTTTTCCTTTTTTCTTTGTATGACACAGTTTGGAAAGCTACAGCAAGAGACTTAATGCCTCAGTCTAGCCAGGAAAGTTCTGGTTTCTGTGGTCCTTATAAAAATAAGACAACTAGTTAACACATGATAACAGCAGCTATATTTGATACAAGGAGATCTTTCTCAGCTCTGAATAGACAGCATTTATAATTCAGAAGACAACAGCACAGGATAAATGTATCTCTCTAAACACAGGGCACCTGTGGCTGTAAGATGCTGTAAGACATGACTCTCCTGCAACCTGGCCAAAAATACAGAGCAATTTTTGAAATCAGTGTCCCTTCCCAAGAGATGCCCGTCTACAGCAGTGGCAGCCTCAGCTGAAATCTCTATCTAGAAGCCAGGCAGCCCCTCCAAGATCACATCTGAGACAAGCCCCTTTACCCCCACCCATGCTGTGTCTCCAATGTCACTGCAACTCCAGCCCGCTCACAGACTCCCAGGAGCCAGGACTGCAAAGTTCATCACTTGGTTCTCTGCAGCCACCCTAGCTTTACCCCAGCCACAGCCATTTCATTGCCAGCTGGTTTCCCAGCTCCTGATGGTGATCAGCAGACTATACAGTCCTTACAGAGTGGGTGGCTGAAAGCCCATGTGCTTTCTCCTTTCCCAGCCTTACCTAATGCTTGGCTGCATTCAGCACCTCATGTCTGTTTGGCAGGACTCCTCAGTCACACTGTGGAGTTTCACCAAGGCCAAAGGGCATTGAGATTGGTGAAAGCCATCTGAGGAACCCCTCTGCAGCCAGCAGCAAGAGCCAACACTGTCTTTAGGGACAGCCAAGAGATCGTTGCAGGAGGCACTGTAATGAATACAGCCCATTGCATTGTACTTTCTTGTGACTAAGCCTTATGGAGCACAGCTAGCTGAAAATCCATTTCCCCTCCCTGTAAAAATACACTGGTATTTTGCAAAAACAAACAAAAAGCTCCAAACTTTGATCCATGTCAGAATGAAAAGTGGACATTTTTAAATTCCCAGTAGATAAAGCCATGTTTCAGCAAAACCAGATTTCTGGACCTCACAAGTTGCCACACAACAGAACTGTTGCTGCCCTTCAGTCAGCTTTAATTATGAACTAATTGGGTGAGTTTTTGTTTCAGACATTTCTGTGAATAGCCTTGGACTAGAGAGTTGTGGACAAACTTCTTAACTTAAAAAGCTACTCCTGCCTTTATTCTAAAACATATTGCACACCCTTTTAGAAAACCCTGGAAAGCAGGTAAATAATTCAAAATTTGTAGCTCTGCAGCTTATCACCAAATCTAATGTCTAGCACATTATAGAAATAACAGTGAAAGGAAATAAATGTAAGAGAGAGAAGTCATAAAAATAAAGCTCGAAGAGGTTCCCATGTAAGGTCACCAGAAGAGTTGAGAGTGTTGTTTTTCTTCTTCGTAATAGAGGAACCTAATTTCAATTTCTCTTTTCATTTTCTACTTTCCTTTGCTCTTTTCCTCTCCGTCTATGTCCTCCTCCTCCTTTCTTCTCCTCCAGTTTGAAATTCCATTCCCAGACATATGTTTCTCATTGTGATCCACCTTCCATTTTTGGTCATACAGCAAAATGTGGTTTGAAGATCCAAGAAAGTCAGAGTGTGTTGACACAAGGACGTCGGATTCTAGGTTTTGTCAACACTGAGCTGAAGAGCTTTGGGCCTTGAAACAATTTTAGCCTCCTTGACCAAGGAAACCATGCAGAGAGTCAGACTAAGATCAACGAGAACAGATTTTCAAGTGAACAAAGCCATATAAGTATATCTTGCACAACAGGGAAGTGTTTTTTATTTTCTGTATGATCTGCCTTTGCTCCAATATTAAATCCAAACACCACTCCATTTTGCTTGGCCTGCAGCTCCCTGCAACAAAACCTGAAAGTTGTCTTGTTGGTGATATACAGTAATGAGTCTTAAAAGCACCCTGAATTTTAAATGTCAGTGGCTTTTTTCTAGAAATTGAGATAAAGAACAAGCTGGACAACTCCAAGGTCTTGCAGTGATCTGTTCTGAAAGCAGCATGACTGGCAAATGATGGAGAGTCCTGCTCCTTTTTCAGGTGACCTGGGGAATTCCCTGTTAAAATACTGTGCTCCCAGGCTTCTGCTGTGAAAGTGGGCCCACTGGCTAGCAGCTGAAAGTCCATCCCCTTACCTTTTGAATCAAGTAAAAAAATGTGTAGGATGCTGGGGAATGGAAGAGGGTGTAAGTGGTGGAGAATTAAACTGGTGTTGGCATTACTTGAAATTGGCTTTAATTCATGCTCTGCCAGACAGCTAAAAATTAATCTCAAACTGTTTATTTTAATGTATTATATTTCTGACTTCCAGCTAGCTATCAACTGGTGTAATATAAGCTTTAATTTTGGCACCACCAAGTCTTCATTGTGTTTACATTTTCACTTTCTTTGGTTTTATCATAAACAATTTCATGATTCAATGGCACTTACTTTCCTGAATAAGAACAGGTGTAGTTAATTTTTTTGGAGATGGGAGAGAGGCTTTTTTATAAACTACTTATTTTCCATGTGTTGCAATGTCAGGAGCCTGAAAGATCCCTTAGTTACATGGTCATTTCCGATGGAAAGCAAAAATGAAACAGAGGATAATTTGGTTTTAAATTCTGGATTAAGGATTGGTCTGATCTGATTAACTCTGAAAAGTTTTAATCATTTTTCTAGCTAAGACTTCTAACTCCACATTCAAAATGTCATGCTTTAATTTAGCTCAAACAGAGCTATATTATAATCAGAAAATAACCAGGAAAACACTGTCAATATATAATCACAGCAACTCATAATGAAAATTCATATTTTACTGAGAAAACTGAGTTATTCTAGTACGATCAGTTCTGTGAAAGAATTTGGATCAACTAATTTGATCCAAATATCTTGAACCCCTAAGAAATACTGCTTCTTTAAATTAGTGTACACCAGCAAAGGCAGACACTGTGAGGGGAGTGTGAATTCAGACCAACTGCCTGCAGTAATCCTTTGCAGATCCTGATAGACACAGCTAGGAAGTGCTCACTGCTGTTATCTCAGCAGCTACATAGTCAAGAGCTGTGTTCCCATCTTCCCTAGGACAGGACTTGCTTTGGCACTTGAGTTTCTTCTTGTTCCCTTCATCCCGCCAGGAGAAGAGCCCAACTCTAGACTAAATTTACAACTGCTGGTCCTGTTTTAGGATTTGTGGCAGGTTTCCAAGTTGACATACTGGTGTGCTCAGATGCCTCCAGTAAGTGGCAGTGACACATCTAAGAGGAATGCTTATGAAATTCACATATATAAAGCTTAAGGATTTATGTTTTACATGAAACAATGCAGACTGAAGGTTCAGGCCTTCCAACCAAGGTGATAATGCTGAATTGTCCTAAACTATACTCCAAATATTACAGCTTACAAAACTGTATAAGACCTCACAAGTTTGGAGGCACACAAGTAGGAGGCAAACTACATTATGACTTCTAGCCAGCTTTCTTGGTTTAAGAATATTTCCCAGCTAGAAATAATTACTCTGATTTTGGAGCATATTAAAGACATTCAAACTGGAGAAATACATCTTGAAGATGCATAAAACAGTGAAAATAAAGGCAAAATTTTTGCACCTTTATCTACAGCTTTTATCCCCCTGGGACATGAGAAATTCTCATATAGCGTCCATGGGAGAAAATGAAATGTGTAGGGGTAATGAAAACAGAGAATGGGAAATTGTAAAGAAGGCAATAAAAAGAAAAGAATAGGAGACAACTCCTAGACCTCACACAGCCTCTGTTAAACAATGGGAAGAAAATCTTTCAGGAATTCAGTAAGACCTGAGAAGAAATAGAGGCACTGTTGGAACAAATGGCTGCTGGCTCAAGTTCCACTGAATGACCTTGACTATGCACATTAGAGCTAGCTGTTACATCAGGCACCGAAATAGAGAACAGACTAGAGAACAGACCATAAAAAACTCTGAACATTTCCTCCCATAAGATTCCTTTGTTATAGGACTCTTTTGTAGCATTTAGTAATAACTTCCTCTCTGACAAATGCTCTTGTGCAAATTATAATGCCATTATGTTCTGATGCAAGCTTTTCCCTCATTTCTTAGTTAATTCATCTTTATAGAAGTTTGTCAGCTGCCAGCCAGTACTGAGAAGTTATTGGTTTCACGTGGCTTTAATAGTGCATGGGAGCTGAGGAGAAGTTTAGCAAACTCACAGAATATTTCTTTACCAACACTTGACTGAATATTATATTTTTCTGCTAATTTCTTTTTCTTTGCTGGAAACCCTTTATCTGGATCCTTGCCATGGTTCATGACTTCTTTCACTCTGACAAGGAAGAATGGTAAGTTGCTAATAGTAAGTATTGGAAAGATTGAGACCAAATCAGGTCTTTATTCCCAGTTTATGTGGTAGGTCGATTGTAGGGTAACTGTAAAATCCTTCCTCCATTGCTTTCTACACAAAATGTTAATTTAGTTATGCATACAGCAGAGCCAAGGAAATCAGACAAAGCAAGTGAGAAAAAGAGCTGCGCAGACTATTCTTTCCTGTGTGGTTGGCCACATCCAGCTATCAAAGTAAAGGTGTTTCAAGACAGCATGAAATTATTGCTCAGCTGCTTTTCCTCTTCTGATTGTCCAGATAACTGTTCTCACATTTTCTTCTTCTATATTCTGGTACATCTGTAAGCCCTAACGCACTCTTTAAGTTACGGTCTAGTGGTGCCAACACCGCCACAAATTATTATTCCCTCTGCTTCACCAGCAGATGTTATGCTCAGTCTGATTAAAAATCTTGGCAAAAGATGTAGCGTGATTGATGTACCAGAAAGACTTTGGGAATTCATCTAATACGTGCACAAAAGATGGTATAAAATTGCTTATAAAGCAACTGTAGGAAATTCAGGTTGCAGGAGTACCCGAGTGCCAGTCTGTATGTTCACGGTTGGAATCATGTCTGAGTTTGTACTATTTCTTCCAAATAACTATCAACAACAACAAGAACAATGATAATAATACATTAAAATCCTGTTTGCTTTAGAGTATCTAGCATTCAGTACCTTGCATCCACTTGACTGATTGAGAAGAAAGTTACCCTCCTGTTTTGAAGAACCTCAGAAGAACCCCACAAGTGGGAGCTTACTCAACCTAAAGCGAATTTTCTGGGGAAGGGGATATTTCATCCTTCTGTAAGTTTCCAGAAAGATTCTTCTGACTGGCTGTGAAAATCAACATGATCTCTCTTTTCTTCTGTTTAGTTTTGTTCAAGTTTAACACAAACAGCTTAAATTCTATGTGGTTACTGGAACAAAATTTACTGCCTAGGATTGAAACTATTAAATCTTTTCTTTTCTTTTCTTTTCTTTGTTCATGAATGTCACATGTCCAGACAAATTAGGTTGTTCATAACAATCTCAGCTTAATACATTCTTTGCTAAAAAGAAAGTATTTGTGATAACATATGTATAGGTGCACCCCTCCACAGTGAATTTATAAATTTTTTTCCAGTGATGCTAATTAAACAGATTCATCTGTTATAAGTTTAACATTATTCATCTTTAACCTTTAAGACGTATGCATTTGCCTTGATGCTATGTTTAGAAGTTTGCTCAGGCTCTTCAAATCATAAAATGATGTATCTTCTACAAATTAATTACAGCAGGGGACAGTTCAGGGTGTCTGGGATATCATTTAAATAATATGACCTGCCTAGTGCTGCTCAGTTAGTCATCCCAGCATTAACATTCTGAGTGATAGGGGTACTAATCCTTCACCAGCATAGTCCATTACATGCAGCATCCACACAAAATATATAAAGCAATCCACATGTGAAAAACTGGTAGGAGAGAAAGCAACATGTTACATGAACAGCATGGGAATTTAATCCAGAATTTCATCTTACTGAAGGGCAAGGACAAAAGCCAGAGCATTTCAGGATATGCTGGGATGGAACTGTCTCTGAGGTTGCGTGTTATGCCAGGAAAAATAGGACTATGTCCAAATGGATCTGGTGCAGCCGTTTGCAGTAAACCAACCCTACACTAAATGTGAGCAGGACCAAACACAGCTCTGCTCTGATGTCTGAGGGAACAGGAGCAGTCTTACCAATTAGTCCACACTATTACACTACACAGCCTTAATTCCCACGAAAAAGCATGCCCCTCACAAGATGTATTGTTGGGGACTAGTTAAGGAGCAGCAAATAAGAGTGGAAACATGGTTCTTGTATGAGGCTTTTCTCTGTCTCTGAAGGCATCCTTCAGTGTTTCTCACCAAAATGGAGTTACACCATCAAGGCACAAATAAGCAAGGTGTCTAAAGTATAGTTGAAGTCTGATCAAGTATGGGAGGAAAATAAAATGTTATACTGGACTCACTGAGTATTTTTAAAGATGAGACCCTGCTTTCTGTAGGCAACACTTTGAAAGACTCAGTGTCTAGAGAAGCCACAGCCAAAAATCTGTCACTGTCAGCTGGCCTCCTTAGTTCAACTTCTAAGCAGCAGAGCAGAGATATTTTTCCAACAGTCGTTGCCTGCTTAGCACAGGCACTCTGTGAACACCACAAAAACATGGTAATTTTTTGGTAAGATTTTATTGGGGGGGCATATCAACAGCAGCTAATATTCATCCAGGAAAACCAAACTGCAAGCATATTAATATCCACTGAACTGATTTTTTTTTTTAATTGCAGAGAAAAGAATCTCTCTTTCAAAATCAAGGGTGAATTGTTTTTTTTTAATATAAGATGAAAAGGTAGTGTTGTGCTGTATTTATCAGGTTCATAGGATCTTAAAATACAAAGATGGGATATTATTTAAACTGCATCTATGCTAGAGTTTTTTCATTAACATTTCTAAAGGAAGAGCTACTCTGCTTGCATAAGTTAGCATGAAATTCATTAATTTACTAAAAGGGTAAACAAAGTGTTAAATCTGCATAAAATAATCATAATTAAATTTCTATGAATCCACAGAATTGCTACTTTCCAGAAAAAAAAAGATATTTACCAGAGTAAGCTCTAAGTCATTTCACAGTAAAACTAGTAACAACAACAAAAGAGATTAATGTAAAGATTTAATAGCAGTCATATTGTTGCAGCTGTAACAGTCTAAGGGCATAGGAGAAGAATCATTAGTAAGAAGATGCAGTATCTTTTTATTAGCCTGACTGACACAGCCGTAAAACACTGAAAAATCTTGGACAAAGAACACAGAACTCAGAAAAAAAGAAAATCCAGAAATATGGTAAATCAGACATAGATGTCCTCATACCCCATGGAGGACCTCTGTAGACAGAGTTCCATTGAGGCTTCCAATACCATAAGGTCTCACCCCAGCCAGGGTTCAGACATTGCACAGAAAGGTGTACCAACAGGGATCTAATGAAATACAGCCATGCCTACGTATGCTTACCACTTTAGAAGAACCATATTAGTCTGTTTGAAGAGGTTATACTTCATCAGGAACTTCACCAGCGAACAAACTGAGAGAGATGTCACTCAATGTGTTTTGTTCTTCTGGAATTTTATTTATGGCTACTATACTTAAAACCACACTGAAGTACTGGCCAAAGCCAGATTTCAATTTAAATTTGGATTAACCCTGACTAAAGTTTATCCTGAAGAGGATGACTTTGTATTTATATCTGAGACTCAAGTAAACAGTTTTCTGTCTCATTCTCTCCCTGCACTTCAGCTATATGGAAGAGACTGAAGTCTATTCATCTACTAAGAAAACAAAAACAGTTGCAGTGATTTCTAGTCAGACAGTCCCATTCACATGTAATAAAATGTATGTACTTATTACTGAGACAAGATTTAAAACCTCAAACTGAGGTAAAAAGCTTTATGATCGTATCCAACAGCTCAAGCACTTCATACATTAAATCAAGATTTAGTGCTAAAAAAGAGCGTTCAGAACTAGGATTGATTTTGGAAGAAAAATGTGATGAGGGATCACTAGACCATCAATTCTGTCTAACATTGCAAAAAATGTATCTTTGAGTTAAACTGGCCTTTCCGTCCTACATGTCTTCAGCAGAAGTCAGTTCACAGCTGTCATGAGTTTTCCAGTCAGCTTGGCATCCATAAGCTCAGTCACAGAATCAAAATGGATGTGTGTAAACATACAAACGATTTTTAGTCAGTCAAAACAATGTTAAATTCACTTTCACTTCATATGTACACTTTTATGTATACATAGACACAAACCCTATCCTGTTGCACAAAATGCTAGCTTTATACAGGTACAAATTCACCCATGCTACTATATTTATGCATTTAATTCTGACAAAGGTGACAAGAAAAAAGAATGGATAGAATTCACTTTTAAAGAGCCAAATGAAAGAAATGCTTCTTAATATTAGAATTCACTTAACACTAATTAATTTGAAATGCCATTCACAGGCATCATAATGAATCTCTAGAGAAACAAATTTAATTTCCCCAAAGACGTTTCCCCAGAGCACATATTTTTAAACAAAATCAGAAATTACTGAATGCTATTGAGGGTGTAAGCTAGTCACCATGAAGACAATGGAAGCCTGGCAAATACACTAACCACCCATTTCCATATTACAAGGGAGATTGCAAAAAAGTTTTTGTTAAAATATTGATTAGATTTTGCCTCAGATCTAAAGAGTTCTTTTCAAAACATGCTTCTTCATTTCTTGTTGAATCTGTGAAAAGTGTGTTGGATGGGAGCAGTGTCCAAGAATATAGCACTCTTTCAGGAATGTCAGGTGCTAAAAATAGTTTTTTGTGGGTATTAAGATGGAAGCAATATTACAGATCACTTAGCACTGTGAGTGCTGGGATATAGTAAAATATAAATTCTCTGAAGTTCTGGGTTTTTTTCAGGTTAAACAAAGACAGAGGGAATAGAGACTGTATTGTAAAAGAAGGAAAGAAGACAGCGTTTCCGCTTGAAAATATTCAAGCAGTATGTCTGATGGAACCATTTAGATTCATATTTTGCTGGGTTGTTGTGGCCACTTCACTGAAGAAAAATGAGTTTTATAATTTGTTTTTGTAACAAGTTTTGAAGTTTTCATCATAAATCAAAGTATTACAATAATAAACTGTTCTTTTCTCTCCCCTGACATGGCAGGCTTAAGTAGACCACAACTCTATTTGTTTTACTATAACCTGCTTAAACCGGCTATGTCAGGGGAGAGAAAACAACAGAGGATAAACAAATAATAGCTTTATTTTGTATACAAAGGTGGGTTTATATTTCAGCACTTACAGAACCGAAATAAAAACCATTCTTCATTCATCAGGAGAACTCAGATCCTAAACTGCAGCCTGTAGGCCTTCTGTCCATGTGGCTTTAAGCCTTTTGATTATAAATTGTGCTAACATTTTTTAGCTGATGCAAAGGAAAGAATCTGTTAAAACTGAATACCCTGTCAAAATGCCCACTGTGATGGAAAAGGCTTTGTCAGAGACATTACATGACTAGTGGAGGAGTTCTGGCTCTGGCACGAGCAAGGCAGGCAGCAAGGAGGACAGTCTTCACATCCCTGGTCCTTGCTCTCCAACTAGGCCAGATTTGAGAAACATCAATAGCAAAGATCCAAGTTTAGTTGTGCAAGTATTATTATCAGAAAGGGGAATAAGATTTCTTCACTTCTAATGTATATGTATAACACCACCAATATTAAGCATGAAATACCTGATACCCTATAAAATTACTTTCTGAAGTCACTGGAGGTTAATATGCAAACATCAGTTTATAGCAGCAGCTAGACAAATAGCGTTACTGGCTTATGGTAGTTGAATGGTCTTTTCCATCAAATGACTGTAGTAACTTTAGGGTTTATTGTTCATGACTATTCAAAATGTGACTGGCCATCTGATAAATCTTCCTTTTTAAACTTCTACAGAATATGCTGTAAAATAGTTAAAAATGAATTATTGTGTAAATTCTCATACTGAAGTTTTTATGTAAATAGTCCACACATAATTTATAGCATTCTTGTTTGTGTAACATACTAGCTTGTTGGCATTTGTCCTATGAATATACTGTTTTGGATATTATGCAGTACAGTTATAAAACATTGTTTTCCCAATACACTGTTTTAAGAAAAAAATAATAAAAATCAGTCTTTAAAGACTTGTCTGGTAAAATAGTTTAAATTTAAAGATCAGGGTGAGTATGTACTTTCATGAGGTAAGGAACCACTAGCTTCTTGTTAGAGCAATAAACTTTGCAAACCACTGAAGTCTACAATGAGTTGGAATAGGCATGAATATTATTCCTATTACAGAGACCTTGGAAGTGCTGAGCAGCTCATACTGACAACAAGAATAGCCATATCCTGAATAAATAGCATCCAAGTGAGAGAGAAATGGGCAGCATTGAAGGAGGCTGGATGAAAAGATGGGAATTCTCCATGCTCACTTAACTTGCCAACGAAAATTATAATGTCCAAATCCCAAAGCAAGGTATTTGCTCTGCATCCCACTGATGCTGAGTCTTCAGTGTTTTTCATACTGATGCATAGGAGTGTTTGATCCAAGTAAGAAAACACATACAAAGCAAAACCACATACAGAATCAAAATAAAACAAATACAGAAATCTTGCTTGCATGGGAATCACTGAAAGATGTTATTGCAGTTCAAGTCAGTCAAGCGTATTGCCTACAAATTAGCCAGGATTTTATTGTGCATTTATTGCACATACAGCTTATATATGTGCAACAGTGTTTGAGCAGGGCACGCAGTGTGAAATTATGTTCAGTAAACAAACAGATATAATTCAGAAAAAAAAAGTATCATCTTCAGAATGCTCTATCTGCTGAAGAAGAGCAGAAGGCTTCTTTGTTCATCTAATGGCCATTTTTTTGTTTGATCCTTGAATCTTTCTTTCCCTTCTCATGCTCAAGCCTATCTAAGGCCTGAGGAAGATGAAAAATACCAACAGCCATGCTTTTCCCCAGGAGGAGTTTGGAAGGAAGAAAAGCTAGGTGACCTTATACTAACTCAAAGCTGGACGTAGAGTAATCACAACAGAAGGATTCCATATAACCAGAATAACAGGGGACTAATTTTTGTTCTGCAAAGTTGTGATTTGGCCACAGTCTCTAACTTGATTGACAAAAGATAGTGTTTTATCTTCCCAATACATTAAAAACACATGTTTCAGACTTAAAACCACACAAATCATTTCCAACAAACAGGCTAAATAATGGATGGAAAAACAGTAAATGAGGGAGAGAAGCAAAAGAAAGGCCAAACTAAGCTCTTTAGTAATTATAGTCTTAAAGGTCATTATTATGCATAAATCAGTTTCAAAGTAATATCAATCTCACAATTATTAATGCAGACTTTTAAAATATCCATGATGTGGTGATATCACTAATTTCCATTTGCTGGTTATTTACAATCTGCAAGCCAGAGTTGGACTTTTGCTTTAAATGGTCAATATGCTCTTAATTCTGTAACAACAACAACAACAAAATAGAGACATTTTCTCACTGCTTGTTTACTCCCATATCTATGTTCCAGTGGAGATGGAAGGTGTTGATTTGAATAAGGTGATTTTCCCCACACAGGATGTAAATTTCACCATGACACTGAAGAACTCTATAACTATTGAAACATATAACTCTTCAGAAACTTACTAATAACATGCAAGTTAAGCAACTCGGGCAGCAATTTGAACAATGCTGGAAGTCATGTGCTTGACAGAGTCTTCTTAAACCCGTTTGGCTTCAGTGACACTTAACCATACGCATAAGGCTAGAAGGGATCAGGATTTAATTAAGAGCACAGTAGACTTCGAGCCAGCATTTTAAAAGTATTCAGGCCTTAGGCTTCCTTCAATCACCTTTCCTCCCCCCCCTCCCCCCCCCCCAAATCCAATCCTTATGTCTCAGATTTACCAAATACTGACACTGCATTTTCCACATCTGATAGGTTATTATTCTCTCTTCATGCTATTGCTTACGTGAAATTCATAAAGGATTGCTGCTGAGCAGGATGTTACATGAAAGACAATTACACAATCATGTAATAAAGGAGATATTACTGACAGGCATGAGAGGTAGAGTGTGTTTTGGACTGTATGGGGTCCCCAGAACAGTGATTTGCATTTCCATCCCTGTTTTCATGACACACTTTTAAAAAATACAACACAAACAGACTCTGAACAAACCTGAAGTAAGACTTAGAAAATCAAACCAGATTTTACTTTACAGAATAGCAATCAACTTCTGACTCAGCTGTGTGGGAAAAACATTTCCCGTCATACACCACAGCAGAAACCATGTTATTTGGGATTAGGTTTGCAGGAGGAACATCTTCAGTTTTAATTAAAACCTAGCCTACCCTCTTGCAGGTTGTTTGGCACAGCATCAATTTGCAGTCAAAGGAGATGGCACTTGGAGCTGTTAAACACTTTCTGGAGCTTCTCCAGTTTGTATTGATCGGTGACTTATTGCATCAATATTGGCTAGGATTTCATATTGATTTGATACTTTGAGGACTGCACCATTTACTCTACCTTCTGAGCAAACCAGAGCCATCTAATTGCCCCCAGCATCTGTAGACACTAAATTCTTCTTGCAAGTCAACTTAAAAATCTCACCATAAGACTCTCTTTTGCAATTTACTGTACCCATAAATTCTCATTCCTCCCTGGATCTCCTGGGTTTTGTCTCACCCACATTGTGACCGTTGCCTCCCAGCACTTTTAGCATGGTCCTGTGCCTTGTAGTATTGAGTGACGTGTAAGCAAGTGATCCCATTCTTTGGGAGCTAATCAAAACCTCACCTTGAGCTAAGCCTTACCTCCTGCGGTCCTTCTTGTGTCTGCCTTCCCTCTCCTGGGTAAAAAACGTACTTCAGCTCATACTCTTTGTAAATATGAACCATAAGACTCTACCAGATATTTATACTTCTAAGAAATATTACTATTTCTGCAAGTCACCTGCCCCATGGCAGCACACCCCTCTGCTGCTCTTCCCTGGAATGAGTGCTCAAGGGAGGCCTGGGGAGGAGGCACACACCTTCTCACCCCAGGGACCCTTCTGCTCCTGAGCAAGCTGCTCTGCCAGCTCAGCCATTGCCTGCTGGGGAAGAACAGCTGAGCCCTTGCAAAGGACTGGTTTTAAAACCCCTTCCCCAGCATCCTGCTGGTTTAGGAGTTGGAGGGAGCCAGACAGCAGCACGCCAGACACTGCGGAGCACAGCTTTTTGCTCCTTTGCTTTGCTCAGCATGCATGTCACACAGGTTTGCTCAAAGGCTGCTGTCTGAAAAGAGAGCCACAAGCAAGGTTTTGCTCTCTTTCAAAGTCAGCTGTTCTTGTTGAATCAAGACTGTGGCCTTCTTCTTTCATTGTGAATTGTCTGACTGATGTGATGAGGCAATGTGATTCCTTCTCGGTTCACCTCTCAGATCTCAAAGTCTGAATAAGTAATTTAAAGAAGTCTTCATTCTTCCCAGACACCAGACAAAATTATATCACCACCAGCCCATGTATAAACAGATTTCTTAAATCTTTCCAGAAACTAATCAGCATCAGTAAACATTCAGTTTCCTTCCTCTAGTGAAGTCCTCTATCTTAGACTGGCAATGCTATTTGCAATAGGACAGGCAGCCAAACATTTTCTTGAGTTTAGTTTTTTAAATACTTTACCTACCCAAACAGCATTTAGATGGTTTAGTTCTCTCCCAGCTAGGGAATAACAGTGCTGGCAACTACAGTAGCCTTTAAGAGCAGATTAGATACAGCCAGTACTACTGCTGCAGTAGTAGTCAAAGCAAGCCTTACGCATTTCTGCCTCTACAACCTTACTCCTCAGACATGCTTCAAGGTGCTGACCTGGAAACAAGTGTCTGATGCATCTAACTCACTCCATGAGATTGGCAGAAACAAAAGAGAAAGTGCCCACAGGTCACATAAACGCAGTACTTTCCCTCTCTGCAGGGAGAAATGGGGCTGGGACCAAACAGGAATAGTGCAGCTGCTAAAACTGGTTACTAAAGGAGGCTTAGACAGGTATGGCCTACGTCTACAACTCTGGAAATTTAGCTATTGTTCAGAGAGTTTGAATGCTTCCTTCTAATCCAAGTCAGTCATTAGATTTAAACTAAAGATTTAAAATGAGATAAACTGCAATATGCAGTCAGACATAAAATCTGAAAGATTTTTAAAAGTGTGGTTGAATTTGAAGTACGTTATCTGTTATTTACAGTTGTCAGGAGGAAACACAGAGCAAGCTGCTCGTAAACTACTATCCTAGTGGTTTAGGTGCAGATCTTTTTTTTGGACTGATAAAGACACCAACCTTTAGTAACTAAGATGAAAAACAAGCTTAGCTTAAGTCAAGCACAATGCAAGCCTACAGAGTTATGCTCCTTATTCACTTGTCTAAATTACAGATGAACAGGGAAAGACGGGAAAGAAATGAGAAGGAAAAAAACCAAACATGCTGGAGTTCAAGAAAATTCCTAAGGTTGAAAAAGATAAGAGATATTATAGCAGTAGTAGTAATAATAATACCTCATACCTAACTATGACCATCCCTATTCCAAGGTCCTTCTGGTTCAGCTTTATATTCTGGTGGAGACAAGAGCTACTGGTTTTCACCAATGCCTCCTTTGCTGATGGGCCACAAGAGGCCACAAGAGGCTCCTCTCCCTGTAATTGTGGCAAAGGGAAAGGCTCATTTCTTAACTGGGAAAGGCTAATTTTTTGATCCTGCTGTAAAGGAATTTGATCCACCTCTTTCTTAGATAAGCCATGCGAACCTGGATGGCACCAAAGGGAAGACAGAAACTGGAAGCAAGTACCTTTCAGTGTTTATGCAGCTATTCCTTAAATGCAAGGACAAAAAATGACAAAACTGTTGTTGATTGCATGTTGCTGATTGCACCTTGCCCTGGTGTCTCTTTTACAGATATTTTGGAAAAGTCCTGCATGTGCAGTGAGGTACCTGTCACAGAACCAATAGAATCACAGAATCACAGACTAGTTTGGGTTGGAAGGGACCTTAAAGCTCATCCAGTTCCAACTGCCTGCTACAGGCAGGGACACCTGCAGCAGAGGTTACACCTCCCCAGGGACCCGCAGGAGTCCCCAGCACCAGGCTATGCACATGGAGGGTACAGAAGAGCCCTCATGCAAGCCCAGCCTTGCTCTGCCTGAGCTCAAAACTGGGTTCATGTGGCCAGTTTTCTGATGTTAAGAGCATACATGAGCACATTGCTGGAGATAACACATCCCCTTCTCTGACATCAACTCAGTCACATTGTGGCACTAACACAATGCTGCATGGTCCGGGCAGGAGTTGACAGGGGTCCAGCTGGCTGGAAGTGTCAGTGGAAGACTTTATATCTGTCTGCACCTAACTATATAGACTGGTTTTAAATTTGGCTGTGCCACATACCAGCCCTTGAGCATCCTGACATCTATCCAGGATTCCAAATCCTTCATTTGTTAAGGGGCAAAGATATTTCCATCCTGTTAGAATTCACAGGCTTGGGCTGTCTCTTAGAGGAGTGAATAAAGCCAAGGTGGGCATTTTTCCTTTCAGTAAAATAAAGTCCCTTTCCATCATTAACCAATAAATTTCCAAATTAACTGCAATAAATTTACCCTTCTTCCTTCCTAGACTGCCTGATTTTGGTAACACAGGACTGGAAGCCTCCACCCAGCCTTTCAAACCTAGTCCCTCACAGTCAGCAGTGACAGTGTGATTGCTGACAGGTTTTCAGGAGTCAGCTGAATGTGTACATCACGTGCCACCACAAACCGTGCATTTCAGTGCCCTTCCCAAAGTCCCCTGAGCTTAGCACCAATGGTTTATCTCACAGCAGTGCTTTCACCATGAACCATTGGAATTTGGGATAGAAAAAAGTCCTTCCATTTTACATAGAATTAATTATGCAACCAGAGGATGGAGTGCAGTTCTGTGCTTGGAGGCCAGATCTAAGTTTCTATCCCTTATTTCAGTTATTTTGTTTATTATTTTTTTTTTAGTATTCAAAATTTTTAGAGTGGTCCTTGGATTCACTGATTTCCTCCTCCTAGAAAATTCCTTCCTCTTGTTAC
Organism: Ara ararauna; assembly: GCA_028858755.1. Taxonomy (NCBI): domain Eukaryota; kingdom Metazoa; phylum Chordata; class Aves; order Psittaciformes; family Psittacidae; genus Ara; species Ara ararauna. Next base: position 83,062,216 of record CM054376.1, on the reverse strand, counting down.
TGAGCTGCTTGGTCACTCAGCTTCTCATTCCAATTCAATAACTGTGTGATTAATGCAGGTATAAATAAACAGAAATTCAATGAAGGTGCATTTAGCACCCATGTGAACGGGTGGAAGGCACAGGCTGAGGAGATAGGGAGAGGTGTGCTGAAACAGCAATTCCTGACTGGCCACAAGAAAAAAATCAGTACATTTTATTAGGATTGGTCACGCTTGAAAGCGTGATTTCAGGTATATTAGGAATTAAGGACTGAAGCCTTGGCTGAACACATTACCATGCCATTTACAGCCTCTGTAAATCAAATGTAATTTTCAAACCTCTGTTCAGGATGGGTTAAAAGTCCACAGTTTTTAATAAAAAGAGGTGTTTGTTTGCTTTTACAGAACTGGGCTCTTGGTAACTATATTTCTCTGCTGCTTTGGTATGTGTTTTGCCTGAAGCTATTGGAAGGCTCAGGCAGTTCACAGCAAAGTCCTTGCCACTTGCTTGCACCCAGCTGTCTCCTTTGCTGCACTGGCATAAGTGCTTTAGGGAAGGGAGTAACTTCAGAGGAGTAGACTCATTCGTAAAGATCAGCATTGCCTTGAGGGTCTGCTTCAGGCTGTGGCACTAGTTGTACCCAGAGCTGATGGAAATGATAGTGTATCTGAATCTGAGCAGGCCAAGTCGGAGTTGCTCCTGGCTGCATGCTCTTGTTGTGGTAAGGGTTGGCTGGAGTGAGGACTGCAGAGCAGCTCTCCTCCCTCTGCCAGAGATGTCAGGGGGCTTTTTTCCTCCTCAGCCAGCAAAGAAGGAATGGGGGATGACAGAATAGCGTGCATGTGCAGAGTACAGTTTTAGGGGAGAATGAAACATGCAATCAAAGAAAATCACAATTAATTCTCCTTGGAGTTGCCAAAAACTGTGTATACAAATTATTTATTCTAATTAAGGAAAGTTAAAGGTTTTATTTCACAATAGTTTGCTTTTTTTTTTAACAACATAGTTGTCTAAATTGTTAACAGTCACCTCCCTCCCCTGGAAAAAAAAAAGGAAATAATTCCTCCCCTTAACATTAAACTACTGTTTTTTAATTCCCAATATAAACCCCACTGCCTTAGGAAGTGCAGGGAATGGGACTGGACTTGGGGAACTTTTGCTAGTGCTGATACCTGACATAAGCTCTCCCACTTGCCATAAATGTTGGAGGGAAAAGAAATATCAGTACTGCTCTTTCAGCAGTAAAATAGCTCTCCCTTTAGGTGCTCCTTTGATGGCCACTGACTTAACCATCTCTTCTCACTACACTGCTTTAAAACTTGGGTACACTGAACACAGCCAGGGCTATACAAAATTGCCTGCATTTACTTTTCATCTCTCAGAATCTGAAGAATCTGAAGTAGGAATTTAGGTGGGCGCTTTCTCAGCATTCATAAGGGACTGTAATGCTTACGTCTCTGTTTCTGAATAGATATCCATGGCTAGAGAGAATTCATTTCTGCTGTTCCTGAAGAATGGCTGAAGCCTGGCACATGAGTATTTTATCAGTTTAAAAGTATTACAAGGCCTACTTTCTCTTTGACTTTTTAGGGATTGTTACTGAAAAATCCTTTGCCAGGTTAAATATTTGTGTTTGGTTTTGTGAGGCCAGAGACCAAATTTGCTAATGTTTCATGCTACTCCAAATACCATAACCAAATGGAGATTAGATTGGAGCGCTCTCACAGAAGGATCACAGAAATGTGCTGTTGTTCTATCTTCTTCTGCTATCATGGAGGGTAATTTTCCCATGCAAATGAAAGCTACCAAAACCTCCCCCCCCCCCCCCAAACAATCTTGAGTTTGCTGTGCTTGAATAATCCCTATAGAAAAGCCAGTGTTACCCATGAAGCATCTATCAGAGAACTCTGACAGCACTGGCAACAGGCATTGGTTTCTGTTAATGCCAGATGAAAACGTTTCTTTATCCAAAGCTTAGATGTTCAGTTAAATCATTACATATGTACTTTATATTACCTATTACACATGACACAAAATATTTGCCTGATTTTAATTAGACCAATGTTTTTCGGCCATTAGGAGGAAACAAGAATTAGATCAGAGTACAAAAAAGAACAAGTAACATTTAAGCAATATCAGAGAGTGGCTTTGTTGTTACTGAAGTGTCTGTTGGAGTGGTAGTGTGGAGGTCCATATTTCATGTCTTCCAGCAATTTTCATATTAAATTTACCACTGCCAAAATTTTATTAACATATTTTTATATTATTAGTTACTTATTTATTATATCCCATGAGGGAAGCATCTTTCTTTTTGTCTGTATTGCCATGATGCCTTGTCTTCCAGGGCAGAAGAACACAGCTAATCTGAGTTTACTTAACAGTAAGTAATCTTCAGTGTGATCTCAGCCCACTTTAAAGCTGACAAGCACAGAGACTTTCTTCCAATGATTGCCAAACTGATTTTTAATTACCTGAAAAATATATTCCCAGATCTACCTACGTACTTCAGTGGCTCTTACTAGATTTGATTCCCAAATTAGCCAGTAAGAACTCTCACTCTGAACAGAAATTAAGCATCAATTGTAAGATCATCATGAACCTCAGGCTCATCAGCTCACAACAAAAAAAAACAACGCAAGTTATGTCTGATCAATTTTCTGCCTGAGCCTCGGAAGGAAGGAATATTGGAGACATACGGAGTTAGTATCCCAGTCCATATGTAACCCCAAAACCAGAGCCTCTCCACCAGGAACAATCAGACCAAACCCTAGCTTTGATTTCCTGCCTTTTTTTTTTTTTTTTTCATACTTATTAGGCTGTAATGTCTTTATATTATGTTTCACGTCTCTAATTTTGATCGACAAAGACAAGCCTAGAAAGAGAAGCAGGACTAAATGAAATAGGGGATCCACTGGAGGGTCAGGACACATACGGTGAACAGCTGTATCGCAAATGCTGAGGCAGGCTGTGAATGAGCTCATACAGCTGAGGCTGAGGGAAGACAGCTTTAAGGCTACCCAAAATGTCACTGCAAACAAACCCTCTATTTTCCCAGCTGAATTGCAGCCGTGTGGCTAGACACTGTGGTAGAAATACAACAGTATACACCAAAATTAATAACTATGATTCAGGTCATGAAATCACTGCAGCACATCTTAATTTTTCCCAGCTGCCTTTACCAGACCCTAAGTGTAGAATATATCATGCTGCACCTGAATATATTGCAGTGTGCAGTGGGTAAACCCTTGAGTAATTTATCAAGATTTTAGGTGTTAGATTTGTTTATAGAAATGGGTAAGTGCTTGAAAGTTAGGAATTTTTTTCCAGTCTTATCTGACTCATCATAAACTTCCTTAAAAGGTAAGTTTGGAAGCATGCTTTCGTGAAGGATTTCTCGTACTTTTAAGACCTTATTCTGCTTGAAAAGGCCCAACAGCTTTGGGCCTTCTGAAACACAGTTTTTCTTGGTGTATTTCAGTAATGCTGTCTTGCTGGAATCTTAAATCACTGCAAATAGTCAAGAAGCAAGCACATGCCAATACAGAATGTATATATATATAGGTAATGTACAGTTATTTGTTGTTATAATATGTTCACCTATTTAGCAAAAGCAGATTTCAAAATAAAAGCATAACATTTGGTGTTCTGATTTTAAAATATAGATCACTTATTTCCTTGCTGTTTCTGATGACATTGAATGAGCACAGAAGCAGAACAGCCCAAATTTTACCCATAGCATAATAAAGGCTTTTAGATTATGCTAATGCCTTCACTAAGGAGTCATTATTTTGGTTCCACTGTTAAGTTTAATTTGCAAATCAGATCCTGCTCCTAGTTACCTCAGTGCCTGTCTGAGATAGCACAGCCCCAGCCACTCAAGACTACACAAGAGCAGATGTAAACACGAGCAAAGACCACACTATGAAAATTTGTCTGTCAGCAGAGCGCAGATAGCTTTCAGAGCTGCCACAGAGTGTGCTGACTGTGCCTGGCCTGCTGTAACACACTGACTCGCTCAGGTTTCAGTTATTCTGCCTCTTCTAGCCTCTGCTGCTTTCTTATCCGATTAAAACACAATCAGTGTAACCAAAGTATTAGAAAAGAAAAAAACCAAGGAACAGAAAACCTCAGCAATGTTAGATTATGTTTAACTGGTATTGACTGAAAGAAGGCAATGAATCTCTGCAGTGTAAATAGTATTGAAAGAAAAGATGTAGGGGAAAACTAAGCCTCTGTCACTTTAAATGGTATTAACTGCAAAAACAAGCTTGGATGCTGAGTGAACATTTCATTCTCAGAAATAAGGCTTGAAGGACCGGCAGTGCAGTTTGTCCATAACAGAAACACTATAAGCCAGTACAAATAATCATGGCAAGGCTGGCCTTCAGCACCATCATAAATTATTTATCAGCAAATTGTATTTAATTGAATGAGCTTTTTCTTTCTTTCTGAGAGATCACGTCTCAAAGCAGAGTTTAATTCTGCCAGTGGATTTTCCTTATATTCGTGCAAAAGCACGATGTGCTTGATGGTGATACCCAGCACACCAGTGGAGTTTCACAGAATGCAAGGCTGGTGAGAAAACATTGCTGTGCTTTGCTTCTCTTTTTTGGGTAGGGTACCAGGTGCTGGCTTGGATGCTGGTTGGGCACCAGCCTCTTGGCAGCCCAGCACAATACAGCGTTATCCAAGCTGTTTTTGCAGAACCATCACAAAACTAAATATACAGGGTTTTAATACACTTTGCATCTGATTCTGATCTCAGTTATCTCAGTGTAAAACAGAAATAACTTCCGTGAAAACCAATGGATTTCCACTAATTTAAAACTAATGAGAACAGAGAGTTGGGCTGAGTTCTCCCACTCCCTTATTTTCTGCAAATTAGTGCCTTCTATTAAGGTATATTTTTCCTTATGAGGCTACAAGCCTGAGGTGGATTTCATAAACCAGCACTGCTTGCTCTTTGCCTCTTCATCACAGAGTACCAGCATGGCTCTGCAGCCCCAGCCCCATCACTCCTGCCCCCTAGAGATGTACTCAGCTGGGGGGCATCTGGAAGTGAAAGCTATCTTGGCCATTCAGATAACCTAAGAAGAAAACCTGCAAACACATTTTCCAAAGCACTGAGGGCTGGATAAGAGCTAGATGGTTCCCTCCGCTCAATGCCTCTCTGAAAAAGATTCCTTCAACCTTGTTTGCATTTTAAGGCTATAGCAATGCAAGGCACTTTGACTCGGTGCTTTGACTAGCTCAAAATCTGATTGTCAGGAAGGAAAACAAAAGGATGAAAAAAAAAGAAAAGAGAAAAAAACCCAAACCAAAAAAGCTGTTAGACTAGAAAGCCCTGAGGAAGAAATGTTAGGAAGCTAGAGGAAAGGCTTCCAGCTGGGTGATGCAGCATCAACCCAGAACCAAAAGGGTGTTTTGCCTCACCTTTCTGAAGGCTGACAGGCCATACAGAAATTATATTGAAGCTATTGTAGGCAACTAAAGTACGGCGCATAATTTATGCACTCTCAGATGTGGCCTGACTACACTTTAGTACAGGGAATTTGACAGCAGTTGCTCTCAAGTTTCTGTTCCCATCCCCAACACCAGCTCAGACCCTTATTAAGTCTGTTGGTGAATCTGGGATGAGTTTTTAGCTTGATTATCCCCCTCCTTCCTGAAAAATGCAACCAAATATTCTGTGGCCCAATGTGGTGCCAACAGATGCCACACAGGTAAGAAAAGATAAGGGGACAGAGAGGAGAAAGTTGCAAAACAGAAAGGAAAGAGGGAAAAGAAGGGGCAATATGAACAAACTCACTGCAGTTTGCTCGTTCCTTGACAGATGAAAATAGCTTCAGCAAGTAGTGTTTTGGATGGTTCGTTATTGTTTTCTCTCACCAGCATTTTCTGGAATGATGCTAGTGTAGTTTTACTGGTCAGAATGTCAATACATACAATGCTAATACAATAATAAACATATAGAATCATGATTCCAGAGCCAGGCTGTTGAAAGAGTCAAGCTTTGGAAACACAATGGTTTACCGAGGAAAGTCCCACCCTCAATCCCAGCAAGCTTGTTTATTTTTCCAGGGTTTTCTTATCATCGAATATTAAAAACAATCCTTCCCTCCAAGAAAAGAACCACCCAGTAACACAAAGAGGAGTGCTCTTTTAAAGGCAATGTGCAGATAGCAAGAATAATGTTGCTATTTTTTGCTGTTGTAAGGCTTAGTGTTTGCTCTCAGTTAATCCATACTAAGTCTATCTTTATTTCAATGAACTCATTCACAATATAAATGCCAGCAGACTCTTCCAACAGCAATTATAGAAATAAGTCAATTTGACAACACTCTTATCCTTCATGTTACTGTGAAAGCACATGAAAATTAGGTCTCACTAACTCCATGTTTTGGAATCACTAGATGCTGGCTTTGCTTTCTGATTTTATTGAAAACGTTTATGCAATATACTATATAACTGGTAAGACGCAGAAGGGTCCTGGGCTTGCTCAAGAGCCAAGGTCCACCACTGCTGCTCACACTTGGCTGCAGTGTAAGAGGCTAGCATGGGCACTTTTCCTTTCTGCACAGCAGAGCTTGCAATCAAATCTGCCTTTTTGATGGTCCCTTTCTATCTATTATTTAAAGAATGATCCCTCCAAGCAAGGCAGAGGTTCCATTAGCTGAATATAACAGCTCTCCCAGCCAAACCCATCAAAAACACAAAGTGGAACATGTTGTGATTAACAGCATTGAACCTGCACACCAGAGAAATCACGTGTGGCCACAAGAGAAATACTCTGTGGCATAAAATACTGAATGGATGTTATTATGACTAGTATCATTCCCCAGACATATAGGAGGTTTCTTCCCAAAGCCTTAGGTGATTCAACACAACTGGGCAAAGCAATGCTTGCTCTTTCAGTCCCTCAGAAGGGACAAAGCTCTCACAAAGTTCACAAAAAAAAATTCACCAAAAAAAAAAAAAAAAAATGCTCCCACAAAATACAGCTCTAAGCCCTGTTAGCATCAATAAAGCCAAATAAGTCTGCTTTTAATTAGCAAGGTGGGGCTGTTGGGAATTGTCACACAGAGAAACAGTCTCTTCACAGCACTACTTTTTCTTCATTGCCCAGTAAAACAATGCTGAGCACCATCAGCATCTTCTATAGATAAGAGTTAAATTTCTGTTTGTGTGTCCCTCCATCAGTACTTTGCTAAGTGCTACATTTTCTTTTTTTGTTTCCTATATTTACAGCTTCTAGTTGCAATTGATCAGCCATACATGGATCACTTAAACTGCTAAAAGAAGCACAATATAAATAAGTGGGAGAAGTCACCCAAGGCCAGGAAAGATTGAATAACAAAATGTAGATCAATTACCCCACTTCTTTGCAGACTGTGGAACTAGGAAATGGGCCTTCATGCTGCCCACATATCATCACTTACATCTGGGATTTGGAGCACTGTATTTGAAGGATAGCCATTCATTTAAGGAGGACCAAAAGAATGTCTTGATAAGGTTCTGTAGTCTGAGTTCTTTTAGATGCTCTGGCCAAGGGTGGTTCATCCTTCTGATATATTATTGAGATGAGGCTCAGGTGAGGAAGATTTGGTAGGTTTTAAGTGTCAAGTAGCCAGTGATTCTCATTGCTTTGGGAATGGAGATTTCATCGAGAATGCAGCACTTTTTAGGTGGGGAAAGGAGGGGAGGAGAGGATAAACCACAGCTGGTGTCCTTAGGGAAAAAAAATAGAGTGGCAAGTCTGAAATGGGGAGCTCCTTAAGACAGTTTTTCATGTGGTTCTGCATCAGACGATTGATTTACTTTGTTATTTCAGCATTTTTGGTTAGTGGGTGACCAGAGTATTATGGTCTAAAACATAGCCTATGCATGTTTTCCTCTTTGCTCTTGACTCCACATCCCACCTGCCCAGGGAAAAGCTGGGCCTTTAGATACTCATTAGATATGTTAATGAAGTCTACTGCAGTATTTTTGTGCATAACCTGAAGAAAGGAAAGTTTCAATGTTTCGAGCTGAGTCCTACCTCTCAACCCAGTATCACTTCTTGTGTTTCCATTTCAGCCTACGAATCTTTGTAGGTGCTTATTCTAAGGAGGACTCTCTCAGCACTTGAATTCAGGTATAAACACCATCCTGTGCATGGATCTCTGATTTCTGTGCCCAGGAGCCTGGATATGTGATGTGGGTTAGAGCTTCACCACACTGCAAAGAGCTGCATGCTGCGTGGCCACTAGACACTGCACCACTTCCCAGAGAGGTAGGTCCAGGTACAGCTAGGACTGAAAAGGCTACTTCGTGGAATAATCAGAATTTCATTAAGATAAAAAGCAATGGCATCTGATTTTTTTAAAAAAACAAATGTTCTCTGTCCATTTTGCACATGCATGTTTCCTTACACATGCAAACCTGGAGTGCAGTGTTTCACAGAGCTCTTTTTATAGCAGCTGCTGGAGAAATAGCACTAAATGAAAAGCAGTACACAAAGAACTTCATTAGCCCGTTCTACAAGACTGAGAGTCCAAAAGAGACATTTGCTAAACATGGCATGTCTTTCAGCACAGGCCTGGTGGTAATACTAAAATTAGGATCAGCAACCACCATAAACACATGGTCCTTAAAGCATCTGAAGACAAACAGTTTGCTTGCTGTCACTCATTGCAAGGAACAGAGGCCAGTGCTGGAAGTGACACAAATCAATACTGCACACTTAGATTTCAGGATAGTGGATATCTTATGACTGAATAAATATCAAATACTAAAATACTTAGGGACTCTAAAACACTGCTGAGAAACTTATTTGCTGTTTATAGCATTTTAAAGACAAATCTGACCAGAGGATGAATTGTCTATCAAACCCAGCATTCAGAGCTCATAAGCTTTCTGTCATTTACCTGGAAGGTTCACTCTTTATGTGGGACTGAATGAGCCGATAAAAGCGATGCCCTTATCCTGTTAGCCAAGGCAGGAGGGAAGCAGTCTGCAGCAGCTTTAGTCCAGGAGCCAAACCAACAGCAGGAAACATTCAGAGCAATAATGTCAAGATCTTGTACTGAACAAGGTCCTATGGAGTCTGTGTGTGCGTGCACCTCTGTGACCATCAGGTAGTTTTACTGCCTTACCCTGCAGCAGCCTCACCTCTCCTTTATTTCTCTTCTTGTTCCACTCTGGTCACTCAATTACATTCAGCAGCAAAGTCCCTGCTGTCCTGTGGCTCTCCTATAATAAAGCCTGCCTCTTTTCACCAAGCTGATGCCCCTTAAACTGCTTTGAGGTTGGATATGGCTCTGGGCAGCCTTGGTCTGGGCACTGATGGTCACAATGAGTACTGCCAGCTCTACTCTGCGAGTTGCACTGAACACCCAGGGTTGTTCAAGAAGCAAGGTTTGGTTCGCTTCTGCTTGATTAGCTGGGAAACGGAGAAGTAAATTGTGTAAGACTGTGTAAATCACCTCCAAGTGAACTGCACACATAAAATGTCAAAAGCATCACAGAGACTCTAGATAACTTGTGGCTGGACTCAAAATGTCAAGAATGACCTAAAATACCTGAACACCTTGTGGAAGTTTAAAGACCTAAACATTTGGGATCAACATTGTTTGGAAATGATCAGACTTTATGTGAGCAACAGAACATTCTCACAACAAAGCATGGTCTCACCAGAGCCTCACACCTCACCCCACCAGCAGGACACCTCACAGCTTTGCTTTTGTTTATCTTTTAATTTTATTTTAATTCCGTAGTTACAGAGTGCTAGTTCACATTCCCAGCAGAAGAGATGCCAGGAAGCAGCGAGGTGATCCCTAAACCCCAGGTTGCAGTCTGAAGGACCACTTCCTTGCTATAAACATCAGAAATCAGGGATAAAGAGAAAGGAATGTATCCTACCACAGCTGCTCCCAGGGCTGCAATCTTTGGTGACATAGAGTGCGGAAAATGTGTCAAAGTGGTTTAGCATGAAAATAAAAAACATGATGAAGAGAAGGGTGGCTAAGTGACAAAAGAGTCATGAAACAAACATCCAACCACAAATAATTCAATGGGTTTATTTGTTCACATTATTCTGCTGACATGGCACGTTTTTCCCTGCTGCTTGCACTCGCCATATCAGTGCTGAAGTCTGGCAAACTAAGAGACTGCTTTCTCAGTAACAGAAAGGGATTATAATCAACAGAAAACTCCTTGTGTGTCACCCATGTTTAGCTGTGAGATCAGTATAATCAAGGGGAGACCCTGAAGGCTGAGGTCATTTTGGGTTGGTTTTCTGCAGCAAAAGAGTGAGTGGTACAGCCTCTTTGTTGCAGCTGTAGCTGTGGCATTGCAAGAGTTGATTGGCTTTCAGACTCTCACAGCTTTGTGCTGACTGAAAACTAGCAAGCTGTTGCCTTTAATGATCCCACAGCTGGGAAATCTTTTTCCTGGGAGTGGGATCTGCATGACTTTAAAATAGTTATTTTAGTAACCTGTGCCTTCTGAAAACGGGGCTGTATGGCCCAAAAAACCTGGATGTACAGCACAGAACAAATCATAACCCTACATGGGATCAAAAAAAAGGTTGAACAAAACGCAGTTCTGCGTGGTGATTGACTATTTTGGCATCAAATTAGGTCTAGAAGAAAGAAAAGCTCACACTGGAAGCTGAATCATGCTGACTTTCAAAGGAGGACAGGGATTTCTCTCATCCACATGGGTTTTGTCCAATATAGAAGGTCATCTGGAAGTTGTGTTGGATCCTCCCAATCATATTTTAAGCCTCAATAAGCAGGAGAAAGAACTCACAAGAAGGAAAAGCACAATAGAGCAATTAAGTCCATAAAGGGCTGCAGAAAAAGAGCCTTAGAATATGTTTTTCCACAAACTTCTTAGAGTTTACAGAAATGTAAAGGACCCCTTGAAAACATAGGGTTGCCTGCTGCTTTTTGTTTTGGAATCTCCATCCACCCATCACAAGAAGGGTACACAGCCTGCTTGACATTTCCCTAGCAGTTCTCATTTTAGGTAATGTAAATAACATTTTTTACATTAACATCTTATTTACATAGAATCTTCTGTCTCAGCAGATGCCCTACAGCTGTAGGTGTATAAAATACAGAGCAGAGCTGGGGGCAGGAGAGTAGGATCAATCTCTTCCTTATGCTACTAAGGAGGCAAATCAGTGGAGCTGTGGGAGTGTTACTAGACTGCAAATGTCACATGAGCCAAACATTGGACCCAGAGCTGAGGCTCTGTTTGATTAAGATACCCTTTGCCTCACCCCTCGATGTCTTGTATATTATAGAATCATAGAATAGAACCATAGAATAGTTAGGGTTGGAAAGGACCTTAAGATCATCTACTTCCAACCCCTCTGCCAGGGGCAGGGACACCTCCCACTAAACCATGACACCCAAGGCTATGTCCAACCCAGCCTTGAACACCACCAGCGATGGAGCATTCACAATTTCCCTGGGCAGCCCATTCCAGTGCCTCACCACCCTCACAGTAAAGAACTTCCTCCTCATATCCAATCTAAACTTCCCCTGTTTAACTTTGAACCCGTTACCCCCTGTCCTCTCACTACAGTCCCTAATGAAGAGTCCCTCCCCAGCATCCCTATAGGCCCCCTTCAAATACTGGAAGGATACTATGAGATCTCCACGCAGCCTTCTCTTCTCCAGGCTGAACAGACCCAACTTTCTCAGCCTATCTTCATACGGGAGGTGCTCCAGTCCCCTGATCATCCTCGTAGCCCTCCTTTGGACTTGTTCCAACAATTCCATGTCCTTTTTATGTTGAGGACACCAGAACTGCACACAGTACTCCAAGCGAGGTCTCACAAGAGCAGAGGAGAGGGGCAGGATCACCTCCCTCAACCTTCTGGTCACGCTCCTTTTGATGCAGCCAGGGATACGGTTGGCTTTCTGGGCTGTGAGCGCATACTGATGCCAGCTCATGTTCATTTTCTCATCAACCAACACCCCCAAGTCCTTCTCTGCAGGGCTGCTCTGAGTCTCTTCTCTGCCCAACCTGTAGCTGTGCCTGGGATTGCTCAAACCCAGGTGTAGAACCTTGCACTTGTCATGGTTAAACTTCATCAGGTTGACATCAGCCCACCTCACAAGCCTGTCAAGGTCCCTCTAGATGGCATTCCTTCCCTCCAGCGTATCAACTGAACCACACAGCTTGGTGTCATCAGCAGACTTGCTGAGGGTGCACTCAATCCCACTGTCCATGTCACCAACAAGACTGGTCCCAACACCAGCCCCTGAGGAACAGCACTCGTTACTGCTCTCCAACTGGACATTGAGCTGTTGACCACAACTCTTTGCATGCGGCCATCCAGCCAGTTCTTTATCCACTGAGTGGCCCATCTATCAAATTGATGTCTCTCCAACTTAGAGACAAGGATGTCATGCGAGACAGTGTCAAATGCTTTGTACAAGTCCAGGTAGATGACATCAACTGCTCTACCCCTGTCCATCAGTTCTGTAGCCCCATCATAGAAGGTCAGGCAGGATTTTCCCGTAGTGAAGCCATGCTGGCTGTCACCAACCACCTTATTGTTTCTCATGTGCCTTAGCATGCCTTCCAGGAGAATCTGCTCCAAGATTTTGCCTGGCACAGAGATGAGACTGACTGGTTTGTAGTTCCCCGGCTCATCCATTTTCCCCTTCTTGAAAATGGGGGTTATATTTCCCTTTTTCAAGTAGTCGGGAACTTCACCTGACTGCCATGATTTTTCAAATAGGATGGACAATGGCTTAGCAACTTCATTTGCCAGCTCCTTCAGGACCCGCAGAGGGATTTCATCAGCTCCCATGGACTTGTGCATGTTCAGGTTCTTAAGATGGTCTTGAACCATATCCTCTCCTACAGTGGGCCCAGGGTCTTCATTCTCACAGCCCCTGTGTCTGCCTTCCAAGACTTGGGTGGCGTGCTCAGGGCATTTGCCAGTGAAGACTGAGGCAAAGATGTCATTAGGAACCTCAGTCTTCTCCAAATCCAGGGTAGCCAGTTCTCCCGATAGCTTCTGGAGAGGGCCCACACTGTCCCTAGTCTGCCTTTTATTTTCAATGTACCTATAGAATCCCTTCCTGTTATCTTTAACATCCCCAACTGAGTTTAATTCTAAGTGGGCCTTAGCTTTCCTTACCTGGTCCCTAGCTTCCCGGACAACATCCCTGTATTCTTCCCAGCCCACTTGCCCTTGCTTCCACTTTTTATAAGTCTAAAAAAGCCAAAAACCCAACAAGTTAAAGCTGTGAAATCTTTCCAGCGTCACAACATCTTGTTCTTCATGATAAATATTCAGCCGCCTACAATGATATTGTTGATGGGGATATGGACCAGTTTAACAAAGAAACTAATAAATCCCATTATCGCAAAGCCTATTGCTGTTGCCATGGCAATCTTCTGGAACCCTTTCCTGCCAGGCTTGGTGCATCTTTTAGCAAGTCGTATGGAGTCTTTACAAACTGAGGGCTGGGTTCCACAAATTGCATTACCTGATCCATGATTACTGCTGCCAGGCCAAGGCCACATCGGATAATTTTAAAGTCAAAGACACAGAAGAAGTCTAACAAATTATTAGAGAAGTAAAATCCTTTCTAGGTAGCAAAAGTGGTTCACAGGTGGCAACCTTGTTTGTTTGATTCAAATCTGGTTTTTATCCCCTCAGGGATACTGTCATGCTATGGCACTCAACAGTCTGCCACAGCAGTGTAGAACCAAAACATCCAAATAGCTCCCCTGCCACTCAGTGAAAAACAACAACGTTTACAGACCCCTGATGTTTGTAAGTCAGCTGCCTTTTTAAGGAGCTGGAGCATCATGTCCAAACCAGCAATTACCATGTGTGACAGTACACGGGCTTGAAATGCACATTTCCGCTGGTGTGCAGTTTCTCTGCTTGCTTGTGAGCCCACCTGTTGCTATATTAAGCCTTTTCTTTTCTTTAAAAGCACAACTGAACCCTTACTGTGTTAATTCTGAAATACTGCAGCCTGTAGCCCCTGAGATCCGCACATGCTGTCAGTGTCTGTAATGCCGTGATGCTATAATAACTGTGGCCAAAGGTGAGCAGGCACTTTGATAATGGTACCAGGTAATTAGCAGGGAAATGCCTGCTGTGTGTAAACAACTGTGCCATGGTAATTGCACATGGCTGCACACAGGCTCTTTTTATACCTGGGTTGGGACAAGAGCTGCACACACGAGAGTGTTCCCAGGATCTGCCTGTGGCAGGAAGAACCTGACAGCTTTGGCTAGGTCTTTCTCAAGGGCCGGTGAACCTGCCACACAGCAGCTCATTGCTGCCAGACCCAGAACTCAACAACTTGTGGGTGGTGATCAGCTAAGCAGCAAAGGCTACAATTCCCTAGGGACCCCCAGGAGTCCCTGGCACCAGGCTATGCACACAGAGGGTGTAGGAGAGCCCCCATGCAAGCCCAGTCTTGCTCTGCCTGAGCTCAAAACTGGGTCCATGTGGCCAGTTCTGATGTTAAGAGCCAGACGTGAGAGCATTGCCGGAGATAACATGTCCGCTTCTCTGACATCAAAACATCAGGGACACCTTACACTAGACCAGGTTGCTCAAAGCTCTGTCTAACCTAGCCTTGAACACTGTCACAGATTCTCTGGGCAACCTGTGGCAGTGTCACCATCCACACAGGGAAGAAATTCTTCCCTATATTTAATCTAAATTTACCCTCTATCAACCTTTCAGATCAGAAAAAAAAACCCCAAAAAACAGTATGAGGCCATTAGCCCCAGGAATCTGCACTATTTGATCTATTAAAAGCATTTATTAAGGGCAGATTTTAGCTTCATGAGCTGGCTTGTTGTGCATGGACTCCATGGTTTTCCTTATTACCTTTGTTTATCAGGCACTAGTGTTTGCACTGTTGTTTTCACAAAGCAATAGCATCTCCTGCCAAAGGGCAGAGAAAAGCTGATGAGACAAACTGGAAAAGGTTCTCGCACTCATTGCACCATAGCTTTTCTCTTGTCATTGACATCTGCCAGATTAAAAACCTTCAGTGCTTTACAGAAGTCACAAAGTTAATTTGTAGGTGGAAAAACATCCCCCCAATCCTAGACTCCTAAACTAGCTACAGAGAAGTCCTATTAAAAATCCAGGACATAGTGTACTGTATGAGTAGAACAGTTAGGTATGCACACGTCTAGCTATTTCATGGGTGGAAAAAGAAAAATTGACACAATTACAGATTTGTCATGCTTCACTTCTTTCTTCAGAGTATTGAATGTCACTTTAAAACAAACAGCCAAGTTCCCGTGACTAACATCTAGGGACATTTGAAAGTCAAAGCTGAAGCAACCAAAATCAGAAAGCAAAGGAAACTTTGACAAAGCTTCAAAACCTTGTCAGATGCAATTATTCAGTAAGTGTACTCGAATCAATGAAGAAGAAGAGCACTTCACTGCAAACTGCTGGGAAGTATTGAAAGGTTTCACGTGCATTCCTATCTGCAGCATTAGCTTAATAAAAACCTGCCATAGGTTTTAATGCTAGGAACAGGTGAACAAAACTAATAATGAGAAAACCAATTGGGGTACAGAACAGCAAACAGCAACAGGATTTCTGTTAACACTAGGAAAAGAAGTCAGAGTGCCTATAATTTAATATAATTTTCCCCATAATAAACTACTCCTTACTGCAGTTAACTTCAATCACAAAAAGCAGTTATTTTGAAGTAATGAGAATATTTCTTACCTCTTTCACATGACTCAAGCTGCAAACTACTTTAGAATAAAAGATGGACCAAACCCATAAACATAAGAGAATTAGAAAAGTCCCAGATGACACCCACAGTGTATAATTTGCCATAGCTGAAAAGTAGTTCCCTAATAAAACTGAGGCTACAAGTTTTGAGCATCACTGGCACTTACCACGAATGACTCCTTCAGGAGAGGTACATAACAGTTGTCATCCTCAAGGACCTATTTGTTCATCAAGTTCTGTTTTCTACTTGCTGTGCTTTGAGTGATTGGGTGGTGCTGTTAGTGCAGCCGATGCACTATATATTCTGTGGGTAACTTTAACGGAAGTATATTCAATATGGATAAAATAATCTCACTATTTGGCTTTCTGGTAGCATTTCTGGGAAACTAGTTTTATGCAATTTCATAATATACTTGCTGAAATGATGGGGTGCTCCTGTAGGTTAGATTTTTCACTTTTAAAGGATTTCATTCTTACATGCTGTAACCCTTAAGTGCTTTCAGTTTTGATTAAATCTCAAACAGATTAGCCTCCTTCAGAAGACATTCATGTTGAGTTTCCTAAAGAAAAGGAATACTTGTTAGTGATTGCCATTGCTTCTGCAGCCAATCATTAGCAAACATTCCTGCATTCACAAAGTATTATTTGCTCACCTGTTCAGCCAAAAATCTTTTGAAGAACATAGATAACAAGAAAGGTGACAGGAACATTGAGAAGATGACAAGCTTTTGCTTATCCTTTTTCTTAGTGACAGTAATGGGTTAAGACTGAAATGTCAATTAACATCCCATTGCAAAAGCACTTCCCCACTTATAAATAAATATTTAGGCAGAAATTCACAGGCAGTTAGGAATGCTGTCCTGGCAATATTGCAAACAATGAATTCTACAGGTGTAAAAAAATTGTCAAAATTGTTCCTTTTGCTTCTTAATACTTTTACCAGCAGTTATTTTGAGAGAGACAAACCATTCCAGTTCTCACTTAGCTTTCTACAAACTACGAGGAATTCTTACACAATGATGCTGCCACATAGTGTCTTTGCCAAGGTTTAACAAACTGTTTTAATAAAGACTTACATTATTAAGAGGGAGCTGTATTTTAAAGGAAATTACAATCCATATTTGGAATTATTCTAGATCATTACACCAAAGTGGGATTTTTGAATGACTCAACAATATAAATTTCTCATTTGGTATATGTTCTCTTATATTAATGTTTGTTTTTTATATTAATGTTTATTTCTTATTCCCTAATTTGCTGTTTCAGCTAATTGCAGAAGATATGCAGGAACAAACACTAATTACTAAATCAGGCTCTGGCTTTTAAAAGACTCAGGGGAAATAAACCAACAAATGGGAAGACAGAGACCTGTTTATTTTTCCTACTCCTTGTCTGAAGGGCTGCACAAAGAGTCACAGTGTTTTAAGAGAATGCACAGAAATATACAGAACAGTGGCTTTTTTTTGTTTTATTACCAGGGCAGGGGAGAGGTTGCTAATCTGTTTTCCAATCATGGAGTCTTGCCAGGGAATTTGCCAGGTATTAATTGCCATATGGAAAGCATGCTCATGAATGCCTACATACATACATTGTTATGTGCATGCATCAACTTACTAACGTGCACATAAAACCATTCTCCTTTGTAATTAGAATGTCTGTTGACTTTTTTTTTTCAGGCTACACAATAGTTGCTAATTCCACACACCTGAACTGCTCCCTTATATATGCTGATTGTGGCAATGAGGGTGGAGATCTTTAGAAATATACAGGAAATTTTGATTCCATCATGGCTTTCTGTGTTCTGCTGCTGCTCCCTCAATCTCCTCTTTTACTCCTGGCTTTTCAGTCTGGCACATTTTTCACACTGAAGTTTCTGGTCTTTATGGTTTCCACCCCAAGCTATCTCACTTTCTTCTCTTGGCAATTTTAACACAGTAGTTGACACAACTTGTGAACTGTCTGATATACCAGACATTGTCCTTGGGGCTCAGGCAGAAGTCTAGAAAGGCTGCAATGATTTTGGCTTTTCGTTGGTAAGCTGTTGATTTGTCCTGACTGAAGAAAATTTTTGGATGCAGAGCTTTTATCTTCATTTTGTTCTAGCTGACACTGTTTGATGAATCCCTGAAAATGCTCCCCCTAAAGGATTTAAAATAAAGTTAAATGCATTTACTTAGACCTTCTTGTTTACCGGTGGTTAGGAGTCATTTCTACTCATTCTCCATCCATTGCTAGTTGTGCTTTCTACTCATAAGGGAGGGGGGAAAGCAGCACCTTGTGGGATCCTCGTTTTGCCCTCCACTGAAAGCAGAGAGCAGGAAGACTGTTTTAAATACAGGGTGATGTAGAGCTGCAAGCACCTATGGTATGATCCATAACAACCACAGAGAACAGGCAGAGAGCATGCTGCTGTTAGACTGGCATAAGGCACCATGCAGGATCTTCCCATAACCAGCTCTAAGCCAGTTCTCAGATGAAAAAGAGCTTGAAGAACTCAAGCCAAGTTGGTGGAAACTTCTGAAAATTGCATCCATCCCCCAAAACCAAATATTTCCTTGGGACCACAGACTGAGAGCCTTTTCCTTCCCCACCAGTAAATGGCAAATTAGAGGAACAGATTTTGTTCATTCCTGTGGAATTACTTCAGAGTGGTCCCTGGAAATCAGCCCTTCACTTTGGTCTGAGGCAAAAAATAGTTTCACTTTTAAACTTGCCCTCAACTATGGCTCTTGAATAACTCAAAGCATGCTGCCAGAGCTTACTGGTCCCAGCTGAGGCCTGCTGGGTGGCCAGGTCTGACAAGTACCATGCAGTAGATGACTTCTATGCTGTCTCTACTAAGGGTATCTCATCATTAGCTGGTTAAACCTCAAGCAGTTATCATCTTTAGCAGCAAACAGTTCTCAGAATTTTTTTCCCAATGGAGAATGCAATCAAATGAAATTTGATTTTGGTTTTGTGTTAGCAGGTTGCCAACTATCTGGCACTGCTTCTGTGGACTCTTCCCCTTACATTTAGAAGTTGTTGAGAAATTTGCCTGCAACTATTACAATGCTATTATTTATTTATTAATTTTGTACATGCTCCTAAATGAAATGCATGTGGACATAAAATTGAAAAGTAATTCTGTGGAGAATTTACTTTGTGAAAGTCAGAGATGAAGGTACTTTTAAACACTAAATCTAACTTAGAAACACTCTATCTTTTATCTGTGGCTGATCATCTCAGTACAAAAGGATGATGAAACCTGGAAGTCACTGCGAAAGACAAAAAGGTATAAAAATGACTAAGAATCAAACTGGATTTGCTTGTTGGAAAGGCTCTCAAAAGGCTTGGCTGGATGAAAGTTCATATAAAACACAGGAAAGGCCAACTGAAGGCAAATATCCAAATTTTCTAAAAAGACAGGCTGTGATGCTCTCTAACAACTTGAACACATGCTGTCAGTCATCCTCATTAAGTGCTACTTATAGAAGACCACAGGAACAAAGCACTGACTTCACAGAGGAAAGACTGTTGAAGGAATACATAGATGTATATGGAAAAGGATAAAAGTGTGAACAGTAAAACACTAACATGAGAAAGAAGAGAGATTGACCTTTTCACTTTCTCCTTCCCTCAGTCCTACTTCAAAATATAGCAACCTTTTTTTTTTAATAATCTTTCTCTCTTCATTTTCCTTCCCAAATGTCAGAAGACTCACAACAGAAAACATTAATTAGGAGTCTATTATAGATTTCAGTTAAGAAAGTGCCCTTTACATGGCAACATGTTTACATTAAATACTTAATCTGAAAGATATTATCCCTTGAATTCCATGCTTCAGAAATATAACCAACAATACAATAAATAAGACAGTACTCCTGAAGTGGCACAGGAGGTGCTCAGTAAAAGCACACACTACCTCATCTCAGCGGCACTTTAGATTATAACCTGTAGGAGTTGGCTGGCAAAACTTAAATACAATCAGTGTTGCACAGAAGAAATACACGAAATACTGCAAATTGCTGTAAAGAAGCTAAGTTAATTTGCTGGTATCAGCTCAGAGTGCTCCTTGCATTCCTCATTTGTGACTCTGATGGAAAGATCTTCAAACGTATCAGTGCCAGCGGAGTGGTGCCCCTGGCCAGCACATCTCACCCATTTCTCTCTGTAACAGCAAGGGGAAATGAAGGGTGCAGAACATAACTGAAGTCACAGGGTCATTTAGGCTGGGAGAGACTGCTGGAGGTCATGTGATCCAATGCCCTGCTCAAAGCAAGGCAGGCTACGAGGTCAGTTGAGGTTCAATAGTATGTTATCCAGGCAAGTTTTGAATATTGTCAGGGACAGGGGTGCCATAACGCCACTTGGTAATCTCTTCCCGCACCTAGCTGCTCCCATTGCCAGAATAGTTTCCATCATATCCATTACCTTATGACCACTGGTGGCTCTAGTATTTTTGCTGTGCACCTCTGAGGAGTGTCTGACTCCATCTTCTGGTTTTGAAGGCATCAGTGAGATCTGCACCACCTCCCCACACCATTTCCAGACTGCAGTGATGTGGTTCCAGCGGGATTTTGCACTGCTAACTGATACCCTGAAACGGGTTGTGGTCTGCAGCATAGATTCATTGTTTGCTTGTCAGCAGGGGGTGTTTTCAGCAGAATGTGGGACTTTACATTCCTTTTTACTGTAGTCTTTCTATTAATTTTGAGGTTTTAAATTACTTAACTGATGAAAAATGTTGGAAGGTCTCGAATCAGACAAATCTAGATTTCACTTCTTTTAATAATTTATCCCCCTACCACAAATCTCAGTATTTCAAAACTCTGTTTCCATTTTCATAGGCATATAAGAGAATGGTGAGTAAATCTGACATATCCCCATCCGTTTTCTTCTAATTAGTCATCAGGAGAAAACATCCCCATCTGAGACAGCAATGACAATTCAGCTGAAGCCCTCTAGAAGAAGGTGGGCAGTGGCACGGTTCTCTCCCTCATCCCACAGGAAAGAAACAGGACGTCTCTCTGCAAGCTACTAGCAGAAAGATAGGTCACCAAGTCAAATTGCTGACATGAGATGTGTTTGGAGGCTCCTGTGCACTAAAGAGAGCAGTGCAGACTGTTCTCCACATATTTGTGACTTATAATATGTCCCAGATCTTGAAAGAGGACCATGCAGTTCTGATGATGAACCAGAGGAATTATGCAGCTCACTCCTCACGACTCTAATAACTTTGGATGATTGTTTCACATGATTCACTTGGAACCCTTTTCTGATCCTCATGATGAAAGAATTAAAAAAAAAAAAAAGGGCTGAAATGAATCATATGTTTAAGTGTCAAAAACATCTCTGCGCTTTTCAGTAACAGGGAAACAAGGAAATCAGTAAAATATACTTTTGTATGTACAAAGCGTCAACATTTAGAGGAACACACTACAACTCGATAAACTGTGAACTGCATTCAAGTTATGACAAATTTTCTGTAAGTCCACAATGCATGTTATTTTCCTTTAACAAAACTTTTTGATAATTTCAGAATGCCTAACTGCCATAATGCAGATCGCAATGTGTTTGGTGTTACATTTAAAAGATTTCACTTGTTGAAGTTTTCATGTGTTATTAAAATCACTGCTTGGATGTGGTACAGTTCATATTAAAGGATAATATTCAAACTAAACATACAGCTTTTTAACAGATGTTTAATTACAGCAGCTTCTCAAACTCCAAAATAATTTGTGGATCTCTTGTTATTTCAGATGAAACTACTTAGATACAAATGTGGGCTACTTTGGGCCATTATCTTTTTACTGTTGTGGGGCAAGATGAATTTGGCAGCATTTTTAGCCAAAAAGAGTCAGTTCTTCATTGCTGGTTCACAGACAAACTGATCAAAACCTTCCAAACCAAATAAGTAACAAGTGAAAAAAACCCTCTGAATTGTTATTCTTTTTCTAAGTAAGTTCTTTAAAGAAAACACCACTAATTCGAAGTGCGACCTCAGAACTCACCTCTTGCCTGAAGTCTTAACTTTTGCACTCTGAATTCTCTAACAACTTTTCTAAGTTTTATTTACTGTCTTACAAACATACAAAAATGCAGTTATTTATTGTTCAACTGCTGCTTTATTAAAGCAAGCTATTGCTCTCACACTCCTAACTATCTCTGGACTGGAAAGCTTCAGCTTTGAGCAGAGATAGAAGACTTGGTTAACAAATGTAAAACCAGCTGTTTCTAATAAATCCCTATGGACTAAAATACAATTTTATTCTGTTGTTAGAAAACTGAAAGTAGATTTGGTACATTTTGACATTATCTTAGGCTGAACAAGATCACAATACCATCTCTTCTCTATCCTGCTGATTTTCAGTCACAGCAAGGTAACTCATGAACTCCAAATGCATAATTTTACATCACCTTGCTTCTTAAAGCCCATCTTCTGAGTAAAAAGCTAATAAAAGACAAAGAAGTGGAAATGAGAGAGAAAAGATGAAAGCTTTCCAGTAATACATACTGAAGATTTTAAATAAATATTTTAATTCTATTATTGGCATTTACAGGTAGAAAGCATACAGTATGTTACAATTTTATCAAAACGTGAAAAATATGGATGTTACATAAGTAACAAATGTAAAAAAAGTATTTTTCTTACCTTCCCTGAAAGTAAGAAAACTATTCAGCATAGGAAAATATTGATATAAAAACACAGCTTAGGTAAAAAAAAAAACCCAAAACAAAAAAAAATTGATGTTTTTACACAGTACGATAGGTTCATCAGATCTGCATGAAGACGTAAGGACTTTGTGAAGTTCTACTTTACCTAAAACTTTGGGGAACCTGGGACAAACAGTAAGCTACCTTAATGAATTTACAAGTAGTTTTCCCTCATATCTGCTCCAAAATGCTAGAGTGCAGTAATTTTCTATACAATAAATAATTCTTCTAAGTTTCCATCATAGAAAATCATATAATGCAGAAAATGCCACTCCAGGGTCACAAAGGCTAGGCAGTGCTTTAATAATAATTAGATAATACTTATTATAGTGCTTTATAATGTCTAAGCACTTCAGATGAGTTAACTAACCTCACAACACCCCTGTGAGGTAGGTAAGTGTTTTTCCTACCTTTCCATAGTACAGATGGGAAGATGAACTCAGGGGAGAAGCACAGACGGCAGCAACAGCAGCACAACCGAGATGAGAGGCCAGGAAATGCTCCCACTGACCATGCTGCTGCTGTGGCCTGGGCTGGGCTGCTGAATGCTCCATCCCACTGGAAGCACTGAGGGGGGTGGGCAGGGACCAGGGTTAAGCATCCCCAAAATATTTCATAGAGATTCAGAAGCTCTCACACAACTTTGTCAAAAAAAAAACAAAACAAACAACAGAACAAAATTAAAACCAAAACAAAAAAAAAAAAAAAAAAAGGGGGGGGGGGGGAACCCCCCAAACAAACAAACAAGCTGAAAATTAAAAAAACTCCTAAAGTGCTGACTGGCTTGAGCTGCTTCTAGCACCTCTTGTATGGAGTAAGACTTACAGCACTGTTGCCAGCAATTATTCAAGCTGATTTCATCCATAAAGTTACATGTGAGCAACTGCAGGATACGGTAACTACATTTTCTGAGACACCTTACTAGTATAATGAATTCCTTTATTCACCAACTTTCTTCCATGTACTTCTTAAGGAAAATTAAATCCTCAATGCTCTTGCATCATAAAACATGTTAGTAGCTGGAGACAATATGCACATCCTTCACAATTAAAAAAAAATTAGTTCATTTTCAGAACGAAGCATTATTAATTTAAGAATCACAAACCAAACAATGGTAAATAGGAAACCCTTTTCAAAGCCTGCATGCCAAATATCTTGCTTTCAAATACGATGCATGCAGGAGAAATAAATTCATCCAAGCATAATTAAATTAAAAATGGTTTGTTTTGTTTATGATTTTTTTTAAGTCACTTTCAGCAGCATAATGGTTATTATTTTTAAAGTCTCCTCCAACCAAACTGGCCTGGGGTTCAAATGCTGACCTTTGCTTTTTACAACCATATAATGGTTTGACCAGTCCCCATGGCTTTGCACTGTGGCAATACCAGGAGATAAAGCCTATACATACTGTTCAGCTTCCCCATCCTTAGAAACAGGCTTCGTTGTACCACCTTTGCTGTCTTCACTTGCTGCTGCTGCGGCTGTTTTTTCAGGAAGTGATGCCAAATCTTTGAAAACATCCACATAATGTCCAAAGCCAGGGCCCCAGTTCAAAAGGTTGTCCCAGTTGAAGCTTCCCGCTTGCTGCCCCAGCTTCATGGGCAGGGAGCTCTCCCCAGTGCTGGTGGCAGGTGCCTGGGCCCCCACTGGGCCCCCCTCGCCACGGCGGCCAGGGTATCGCCGGGGCTTCAGCCTGGCACCATAGTTGTCCTCATCATCCGCATCAGACTCATTGACCTGGGATAACTTGGGCATCCTGGAGGTGTACGCTATGGGCTTATCCCTGTCATACTCCATCTCTGAGCAGGTGAAGGACTCGTGGGAGTCGCTGTCAGAGGAAGACTCGGGTGCGGGAATACCATCGGCTGGGTTCCGTGTCCGGGACAGGGGCCTTCTGCAGTCCTCCTCAGAAGAAGACCGGCCATGGTCTGCACTGCAGATGCTGGGGTTTCTGGGCCGAGGGGTGTTCAGTCTTTCCACCTCTTCAATGGACAACCCCACTGGGGGAGCAGTCTCCAGAGGGATCTGTCCGATTGGCTGCTTCATGCGGCTTCCTGGCCGGGAGCCATGGCTTGCCATGGTCTGTGGACTCTTACTTCTCCTCCCCAGCCGAGTGGCATAGTTGAAAATGCCGGGCTGGCAGCCATCATTGTGCATCTCCAGTGGGCTCCCCTCTCTTATGGCGAGGTGCAGCTCTCTTGCTGGACTGTGCCTGTAGAAAGTTGATGATTTGGAGAAGGGCGCGGGGCTGTGCCGAGACAGGGGGTTGGGAGTAGGGCATGCTGAGTGGCTTAAAGATGTTGTCCTTAAGCCCTGCCCGTAGGCAGGCTGATAGGTCAAGCTGCTGGCTCCCAATGGCATGGGGGACTGCCGTGCAAAGCCCAGCGGGCTGTGCCTCTGGATGGAGAACTTGGGCGTGTGGCTCCGAAACTGCTTGTAGTGCTGGATGATGTCAGCATCCGAGGGGGCGATGCTGCTGGCGTTGTCAATGTCATAGTGCTCAATCTCGGGCTCAGGAGAAGCCAGTGGGGCGCTGGGGATCGTTTCCGTGGCATGTGGGATGTCAGTTTCATCATAGATGAGATATGGGTTTTCTCTTTCAATGATATCAGGTTTTGGGTTTCCTTCAGGCTGCTTCCGGACAGTCATATCATCACCATAAGGTGGTATGTTGTCAGGGTCATCAAACGCCACGTTCTCGCTCCCTTTTTTCTTCTTCTCTTTCTTCTTCTCCTCTTTCGGACCTTTTGACTTCTTTCCTCGGCACTGGTTGCAGAGGATGAGGCTGAGGACAAGCAGCGCCAGGACCGTCGCGCAGCTGCCCACGATAGCTGGCACAGCCCAGAGGGGGAGGGACAGCTCGGTGGGGTGTGGGGCTGGGAGGCAGATGTAGCCACCATTGATCCCCGCTCTACACTCATGTCCTGGGGCACACAGGACCCCCAGGCATGCCACCACTGCCTCGCATGTCCGTCCTGCATATGCCTCGGGGCAGCTGCAGGTGAAGCCGGTGTGCAGCCCCGGCTCACAGCTGCCCCCATTTTGGCAGGGGTTGGAGGCACAGGCACCCGGTGGGACGCACTGGTAGGCATACCACCGGTTGATGCACATCAGCTCGCCCCAGCAGGGACTGCTGGCACAGACGTTGGGGCCACGGCAGCCAATCTTCACTGAGGGGTCTGTTTTGGAGAGAGTGGCAAGGCTGTGCCTGCCGGTGAAGGGAAGGCTCTCCGTGCCATACTTGATATAGGAGATGCAGCCATCAAAGCCTAGGAGAAAAAGCAACACTCACATCAGGACCTGAATATTGATAATGTACTGCCAACAGAGTCCAAAGACACTCTGAGCACCAATGTCATGCTAAAGGGGAAACCTTTTGGAAGAGGAGATGACAAGATCTATGGTGTGCCTCTTGCCCCCTGAAATAAAAAGGGAAACACAAACACAGAAGTAAAAAAGTGGAAACCCCAATGCCAGAATGGAGGCGACAGCCTTATTTTGTGATGTCATTTGAAGCAGCATGAGTGAATCATGCTGTTTGATACTCCATATTTTCACAACTGAATCTTAAGCATACTGAGCTTGCAGTTGCTTCCCCACATTTTTACCTTGTATTGTGATTTATGTAAAAATACCTACAATATTAACCACATAACAGTGCAATATCCAAGTAACTTCACATTTTGCTAGCAGGATACCCCATTCACAGACCTTTCAGTACCTAAGAATCTGAATCCTTTAGATTCTGGAGTAAGGAATATTACATTTTGCTGCTTTTGTTAAATATTTCCTCTTAGCTTGTAACGACTATTTTGTTCATAAACTTTTGATAATTTTTTTGGGTTCATATTAGATAGGAACTGAAATCTACTTTTAAGCAGAACAAGATTAAGTAAAGGCTTGGTATGCCTGGAGCTCCTGACATAATTTCTATATATGCACCTTTTAAAACTTATGATTTTCACATCTAGAAATGGAGATTAAAGATAAGAAAGTAATTAATTTCTCTGAAGATATGTGCATGGTACTTACATAAATGATACCAAGATATCTTGTAAAAAGTATTTGGTTCTTTTAAGTCTGCCAAACAAGAATTCTGAAAGAGACCAGTGTTTTTAAGTTCCACACCAAGATTTCAAAACAACAAAAACATTCTTAGGTAAGTACATAAAATGTATCAACCCTGCAATTAAGATGAAATTAACATGTCAGGTTTTCTAGAAGACCTGTAAGACATTTTGCACTCCCATTGCTTTCATTAAATCTGAAAAAAACAGGCAAGTGTAATCAGAAGCCTGAATGTATTTTGAAATGTTGATCTGGCTTTTAAGAATTATACAGGCTGCACAGGAGAAGGAGCTATTGCCTCATGAGGAAGTCTCTACTTCATGCTTGGAGACTGGTAATAAAGTTCAAATGAAGGAGAAAATATAAAGTTAAATGAAAAAGAGCATTTTGGGTAAAACCAGGTTGCTTATACACAGACTCAACTCTGCTGCTCACTGAGCAGGTTAAACCTGAGGTTTGCAATGCAAATGGATATTTTTGTGACTGTAGTGTGCTTATCTTACAGATACAATCATTGAAGAAAGTCTGAAGGTTATATTCTTGGATCTTTATTACAATGTAGTTTCCCCTTGAAGCAAAATTAAATGGTTAGTTTTTGCAGTAACATTATATTTTCTAAAAATATATTGTTAAACTGACTCAATTTTCAATTTATAGACCCATTTCACTGAAGCTAAATGAAAGGCTCTATTGTTCAGCAAATAAGCTGATCATTCAAATGGTTACCATAGGGAAACATCCATTCTAATAGTATTTCATGTCTTTAAAATTAACCTTAACAAATATTCCTTCTAATGACTAGATTTAATATACTTAAATGCTTCTGGTTCCCATTTTTCCCATCATTCTAAAACTTCTTATCATCCATACAGAGATCTGTGCACAGCTGGCTTGGCTGTGCTAGTAGTGAACATCAGCTTCCATCCCCATTTGCTGTCTCCCCTATTCTGAGCTGAAGCTGTCTTTCATGCTTCAGCTAAGCCTCCTGTCTTACTGTTTCCTAAAATCATGGCAATACTTTCATGTTTCTCAGTCTGGAGTGGCCTAAAGTTCCAAACTTACTGTAGCTTGGTTGTGGTGCTACCCTGCCAGTAGTGACACTGAGTTTCAGTGCCCGAGAGACCAGGGAGCTGGGATTATCCCTGGCCTGTGTGCAGTGGTTGTGTGTGAGGTTGCAGGAAAATCCAGCCTTTTGCCAGGCTAAAAATTCTCTGTGTTCCTCAGACTTATTCCTTTCTGTGAGGGTTTTAGGATTATGCAACCTTATGCTGACCTCTACTCAGAGCTGTGACAAAACGGTACACAGAGATGGGATTGTAAATTATGTGTTCAGTGTTCACATGTGTGGTTGCTGTAAGAAACACATTTCTCCTTAACTTCTGATTTTTCTCCTTGGGATGTCATCTGTGGTGTCAGGCTTACAGGATTATATTATTAAAGACCAAATGTATCAGCTATTATCAATAAAATTAATCAACAAGGAGAAGGAAAGTGCCACTACGCAGTTCTGAAGCATGACACTTGGGTGATACAACAAATGGAAAGAAATTTTCCATGCATTAGTAGTGTCAGAGAAAGGTTTATTTCTGAAAACCTTTTTGTATTTCCATTACAGTATTGCTGGAATGGAAGAACAGTCGCTATGAATAGTAACTCTGTGAGTAATTGTGGAAATCTCCGTAAAAATGGGTAGCACAGAGATAAATGTTATGAAACACAGAATCACAGACTGGTTTGGTTTGGAAGGGACCTTAAAGCTCATCTGTTTTCCACCCCCTGCCATAGGTAGGGACACCTTCCACTACACCAGGTTGTTCAAAGCCCTGTCCAGCCTGGTCTTGAACACCTTCATGGATGGGGCAGACACAACTTCAGTATGAATATTTACTCTGTCATGAAACAGCAAATATACTCAAGTTGTATGAGGTGATACCACAGATTTATAGCTTTCCCGACTAAGGATTTAGGTTCAGGTGGGAGCCCAAGCAAAATGGACGATTACCTTGCTGTGTGCTTGGTGATCCCTTGCAGCAGTGATGTGATTAACAGCAACTGGGATTTTGTCAGGTCTACCTGGGTTTGAAAATGTTATTGGATATTCCAGCTTCACAGCACTTGAACTGTCACCCATGTATGTTTTTGTCTGCCTTTAACAGTACTGCAGATATTGTTGACACTGAGTTCATGAAGAGTTTCATTCTACCCCCTGGTAAATCCTTGGTATGTTGTACATAATGTAATCCAGTATTAAAATAAAATAAAATCACATGAATAAGAGATTTTGGATTGTGTATTCCTAATGGAAGCCAGACATTCCTAATTTATTTGTTTGCCACAGCGTCGGGCAGTGGTGACAAGCTAGCATCCTCATTTTTCTTTTGTTGCAGCTCTCCTAAAAGCCTCTGATTTTTCTATGCATGCATTACTCATAAAATGTACATGCAAAAAGTGTAAAGGTCACAGCATCCATATATCCAAAATACACAAATGTGAAGTGTGAATTTGCTCTACTCAAAAATACTTTATCTGGTCATAATTCTTGATGTCAGGAAGACTTTTTTTCAATATAAAAACTCTGTATAACCTATGCCTGCATTATCTGGAGTATCTCAGAGTTTGTAGCTAAAAATCACTTCCATCTTTACTTGTCACTGGGGGATTGATATCAAACATATGATATCTACTTCTTTTGCCAGGGTTTAGGATGGTTGCTTTAACTCTTCAGAGAAACTGATTTACTTAACAGGTAGATGTCAGTCAGAGGGTTGTTCCTTATTGTCCTTGTTTTCTGTTACTCAGAAATAAATCTTATTCTTCATTTGACAGCAGGATAAGGCAAGAGGAAGTTAGAGTTTCAGAATATATTTTAATCATATTAATAATGGGCTAAATCCTGCAGTACTTACTAAACCCCTGCAGAGACAAAGTTCTTATTTAGCATTTCTGTCCAAGTGAAAGGTTTGCCTTGATTTTTCAGATCCTGACCGAGGTAAAGAATAGTTCCTTTCTTCTCTGTTAGCACAACAAAGTGATAACAACTGACTGACAGACAAGAAAGCAAAGGCACCCCCCGTCTCCAAAAAGCCCTGCAGATGGAGTGCCTGGTTTTGGAAGCAACAAGTCTGCAATGTGTATTGAAGGAATAAAGTCTGCGATCCTTACTCATTCGTACTGCAGGTTTTCTGGCAAATGATGGAAGTATTCTAATTCTTGAAAAAGAATTACAGTACTTTCTACAACTTTTAAGCAGAGACCTTTTGTCTATTCAAATGTGCTTATTTGCACTATATTAAAACAAATTAATAGAAATCACCTGCAACTGTGCTCTTGAAAGGCTGGCTTGATGGGATCCCTCCCAAAGAAATTGTAAGAACATTGAGTCCACCAAAGTCTTGCGTGGCATGGAGAATGTCTCGGCTATGAGTCTTGTCGACGGACAGGATAGTTGCAGATCTGTTCTTCTCAATGAGTACCGAATGCCACTGGCCATCTGCAGTGTATATTTCTGGGATATTTCTTTCCACTTTCCCAGCAGTTCCAGCATCGGATATGTAATGCACTTTCCCACCTTTTATCTGGTCGGAAGAATACAAAAGGCATTATTTTAAAATTATATACACATAATCACTAATATACACACATAACCAATGTAATGTCAACTCATTACAGGTACAAAAGCATGTTGGTTGTAATAGAAAGCTATGGCTTTGGCTTTGTTTGTAACAGAAAGCCTGGGAGTATTTTTCCCCAGATAATTGTTTTGTACTGGAAAAGTATTAATTACGTATTTATTTGTTATTTAAGATTAAATATTAATATATATTAACACTGTATGCATATTAATAATTTAGTACTAAAAATTTGGCCACAATTAAATATACCATTGCATCTGCAGAAAACTTAAGGGCTGCCATCCACTCATTCCCTGGCTAACCTCATAAAAGAAGCGAGGAAATAGGCCAGCAATAGGGCATGCATGTGACAAAACATTTTATCTGATAAAAGAATAGTTTCTCCTCCTTCTTTAATTCAAGTGTGGAAAATGCTTTGCTGAGTAAACACATGTTGTCCTTGCCCTAAAACCTTACAGCTAGTTTTCATTACCACACAGTAAGAACATATACAGCATGGCAGGAACTGAGAAGGTTTCCCATTTCATAATCTGTTTTTTCTGCTAATTTGCATTTTGCAGGAAAATAGTTGTGTTCTCTGAAGTGTTGCAAAGTGTATTATTTTGTGTGAATTTTCAAGTGGGGCTTACATGAGCTTACTTATAAACTTGTGAGCTGTTTACGAAGACAAGGTACTATCATATGCCATGAAAAATTTTTTGGCTTTTTATCTAGGAATGACGCCTCGCAATTCTACTGAATCATGAGAAAGCAGGATTTCAAACCTCTTATTAGCTCAATATTAAATGATCCCAAAATGAGATCAGTGAAAATTGTGCATTTAAGATTTAAAAAAACCCCAACATCCAAACCTGCCAGTTTCTCAAATATTGCATAAAAGTCAGGTAGTCAGATGACCTCCTAACAGTGTCCACATTGTGCACAACTTGTATAGGGTAGCTCTGCAACTTGTTGCAAGTTTCCTTCCATACTCTGCAGGCTTGATCATACACCTTAAATAAGATGACTGTTTTCCCTCTTGTGTTCCTCTCAGTCGGTCCCTAACCTGTAGCATGCATATGCAGAACATGCACACACATAGATAGTCCAGGCAAGGTTAAAGCCCTAGGTTTCTTGAAAGCTCTCCAAGCCTCATGTGCTTTGTTCCAGGAAAAATAATGTTAACCTGGGAAGAACTGTGAGGTGACACACTGGCTACAGGAATGCTGCTCTCGTTTCCAGAAACTGTTCAATGCTCTGGATTTACTTCTTTAGTGATGCAAGCTGAGGACTTTGCTCATTCACATCAGCTTTAATA
The DNA here is from genome assembly GCA_028858755.1 of Ara ararauna. Lineage (NCBI taxonomy): Eukaryota > Metazoa > Chordata > Aves > Psittaciformes > Psittacidae > Ara > Ara ararauna. The sequence goes on along the minus strand of CM054376.1, from coordinate 83,030,810 downwards.
TGGCCATAAGACCATGCTCATGTCTTGGCAGCAGCCTGAACTTGATGTATCTAGCACGTATTCCACTTGGATCAAGACCTACAATGGTTAATACGTGCACGCACTTCATTTATAAATGCATTAATTTGGAATACTTGAAAATGTACTGTTTGAGAGTGCCTTTGATAAAGCTGCCCCTTGAAGATAAGATGCTTTTGCTACTGGCAAACACAGGTGGCATACATCTAAACTATCACACAGCCCAAAGAAATTTGGAAGTGCTCTCACACGGACTATTACAACACACTAAACACCATGGTGTCCCTCAGGGATCAGTGTTGGGACCGGTCTTGTTCAACATCTTTGTCGGTGACATGGACAGTGGGATTGAGTGCGCCCTCAGCAAGTTTGCAGATGGCACCAAGCTGTGTGGTTTTGTTGATACATTGGAGGGAAGGAATGCCATCCAGAGGGACCTTGACATGCTTGTGAGGTGGGCTGATGTCAACCTGATGAAGTTTAACCATGACAAGTGCAAGGTCCTACGCCTGGGTTGGAGCAATCCCAGGCACAGCTACAAGTTGGGCAGAGAAGGGATTCAGAGCAGCTCTGCAGAGAAGGACTTGGGGGTGTTGGTCAATGAAAAAATGAACATGAGCCAGCAGCGTGCGCTCGCAGCCCAGAAAGCCAACCATATCCTGGGCTGCATCAAAAGGAGCGTGACCAGCAGGTCAAAGGAGGTGATCCTGCCCCTCTACTCTGTTCTCGGGAGACCTCACTTGGAGTATTGTGTGCAGTTCTGGTGTCGTCAACATAAAAAGGACATGGAACTGTTGGAACAAGTCCAAAGGAGGGCCACGAGGATGATCAGGGGACTGGAGCACCTCCTGTATGAAGATAGGCTGAGAAAGTTGGGTCTGTTCAGCCTGGAGAAGAGAAGGCTGCGTGAAGACCTCATAGCATCCTTCCAGTATTTGAAGGGTGCCTATAGGGACGCTGGGGAGGGACTCTTCATGAGGAACTGTAGTGAGAGGACAAGGGGTAACGGGTTCAAACTTACAGAGGGGAAGTTTAGACTGGATATGAGGAAGAAATTCTTTACTGTGAGGGTGGTGAGGCACTGGAATGGGTTGCCCAGGGAAGTTGTGAATGCTCCATCGCTGGTGGTGTTCAAGGCCAGGTTGGACAGAGCCTTGGGTGGCATGGTTTAGTGGGAGGTGTCCCTGCCCATGGCGGAGGGGTTGGAACTTGATGATCTTAGGGTCCTTTCCAACCCTAACTATTCTATGATTCTACGATCCTAAGAGTAACTGGGCTGAATATATACATATATTTATGTCTGTAATATGCAGTTGGTTTCTTAATCTTATTTTGCCTTTTATGCTCCATGAAAGTACTGCCTTGCATTTTGGTCTTTATGTAAATGAAAAGAAATATACCATATCAGACAATACACTCTAAGCTTATGGGAAGACTAAGCACAGAATTGTAACTTTGAATTCCACATTAGAGGGAACTGTAGAATTATTTACCTGTCAGCAACCTATCTTTTCCATACAGATTTATGACTTTCTAGATCTATTTCTGTTTCTTTAAAATTGCGTATGACTAATACTAACGGATTCATAAATAAAATACTAGTGACATATAGAAAATAAAATTTCCAGAGACAAGGCTGGTCCATGACTTCTTCAACCAGGAAAAAATAAAGATTTTTCTTCTTGTTCCTTGAAGCACAACAGATTTCTAAATTTGAAACAAATGCTGATGCTGACATTATTGAGTAACACCCATTTCTGTGTTTTATTTAAATGGCAGAGCAATTGACATGCAAAATATAATGAAAAGAATGAACCACTAAAGCAAACATATTCCTAACTACAAGAACGATTCAACTTTACTAATATTCTAGGTCTCCTTTACTGAACATATTGCTTCTTATTTATCTTAAGTCTGAGCACTACTTTTTACAGATTTATAGCAGATTGGCTGAGATATCATTTAAAGGAGTTATGTTGTGATTTATTCCTGCAGCTCAATATGTGATTAGAATGGTTTGGGTTGGAAAGGACCTTAAATCTCATCCAGTTCCACCTTCCACTAGACCAGGTCGCTCCAAGCCCCATCTAACCTGGCCTTGAACACTGAAAGGGATGGGGCAGTCACAGCTTCTCTGGGCAACCCGTGCCAGTGTCTCACCACCCTCACATATACATATGTTAGCTCATATAGGTCACATAGAGATGCTCACTTTCTATCTGAGTTTGACCATTGTTTAATTTAATCTGCTAGGTTTTTATCTCTCCTGGATTAAGGGTCCCTTTATATTATTAAGGCCTCTCATCTTTTAGTTTACATCTATCATTTAGTGAATCAGCTGCTTGCAATCTCAGGGAGTCTGATCTATTACCATTTCTCCAATTTTACCCCAATCCTCATTATACTGAAAACAGTTAACTACAAGAAGAAAAATGCAGAGGCATGAAAATAGCCACAGGACTTGTAGATTTTCCCTGGCACAATTTAATATTAAAAACTCATGGCATGTTTTCTCTGAATGCTTACACTTCGGGTAACAAGCACATTACAAAATCCAAAAAAGCAAATTATAAAATTGTCTGGTTTGAAGACTGACAAAAGTGTCAAAGAGAAGTGCCTAAAACTCATCTTTTGTACTGGGAGTAGGCTGGGATGCCGTGGAAACTGACAAGTGTGCTGGCTTCACTGGCATTTTGGGTCACTTAGATGAAGTGCTCATATTCTGGGTACGAGTGGCCATGCTGAACTAACTACAGTTAAATTACTACAGTTTTACTATCATCATGTGGGAACTTTTCAGTAACATTCAGCACAGTGATGTTACCTCTCCTTCCTCAAACTTCTGCATCTGTTACTAGACAAACCTCTGCTCTTCTCCCGTGAACAGCTTGGGCTGGGACTTGACATGCTCTGCTTGCTTGTATAACTTCACCAATATTAACAATAAGAAGAGTGTTTGCATAAACACACCACTAGTGCTTTCAGCCAAGAAAGGCAACTCTATCTTTTTTTAAGTAACACTTGTAGAGCTCACCTAGCAAATTCTACCAGAGAAAAAGGTAGTATTTGGGTTTTTTCTCTCTAGAACTCAAAATAATGAGACCTTATCTGCTAAAATGACCAAGGCAGAAACTTCCTATTAGATAATCTGTACACTGGGGAAGTAATGCAGACCTGCTTCTTAAATGCAGCTGGTATGTAAGGAAAGCTCTGTCCCTCTGATCAGGCAGGTGGAGAATATCCATGGGGCTGAAGCCTAGAAAGTGTGAATTTCTGTATGAGTTTCTTTAAAAGTCAGGGAAAAAACTTGGAAAGCCTTACAGCAGTCAAGAAAACTTGGAGCTTACACCAACCCAATAAAGGGTCTTGCCAAAATCACTGCTGTACTCATTTAGAGTTATGAGTAAATGGACTGAGTCATAGCCAGGAACCGAACCATCGCTTTCTCTTGAAAAAGGTAACTTCTGCAGCAATAAACTCTTTGGGAGAAAACCCAAAACTGTGTGGCATGTGAAGCATTAATTCAGCTATGTATTTCAAAACAATTTGAAATTCACATTGGTTCATGGGTAACCTCATGAATTCAAGTTATCCCTCACTTCCTAGTTTGATAAACATGAGCCATGCTAGTAGGAATTAATGAAAACTTTATGGCAATTGTTTGCTAGCTTATGGAGGGTCTGGGTTCAAGGTCTGAAAAATCAGAAGATAAAAAGCCAATAACAAAATGATTTGTTCTGTAGAGTGTAATTTAATGATGATAACAAATATGGCAATGAGTACTGCTCTTGCTGTCACTATTTGGAGTCTAGACAAAACTGATTAGATACAAAAACATCAAGATCTTCTGATACCTTGGCAAATAGCAAAGGAATTATTGAGAAGATGAATGATACTGGAGCAGTGCCTAGTTAAAGACCTAATATTTTATAAAGGAAACAGCAAGAGTAATGGAAAAATGTGATTTTGATCACCACATATAAAGCAGTCCAGTCAAATCAGGCTCAGCATCAGCTGTAATCTTACCTTCACAGTAGTGAAGTTGCTGCTTTCCTGGATGTGAACTAAAACACCATTCTCGCTCCTTGTCCTGAACTTCACTTCCAAGTGGTCCACGTTTAGGGGTCCCAGGCTGGTGCCTCGAGTGCCGTGCCTCATCATGTATTCTCGCCTCTTGTTTGGGCTTATGTGGTAGTCGAGTCGTCCTTTGCCTTCTAGCGATAAGGCAGTGTCGGCAGTAATATCTGGGACAAGGATGGGGAACTGCTGAGTACATAGCTTGCTGCAGCCATAGCCACCATCTACCTAATAACGACCATTGTCTTCCAGAGCTTGATCCAGAGATCAAGTTCAGAGCAGGTCATGGAGGAGAGCAGGAGTGAATGGCAATTTCTGCCCCTCTACTCTCTGGCTTCAACCAGAATGTGTGTTTGAGAGTAGGAGTGTGCTGGTAATTTACTGCTGCTATCAGTCAATAGTAAATTAAAACTTGCTAGGGAACAAGTGAGGGAGTAGGGAAAAAAATCTGGCTCATGCAACTGTAATTCTTTCCCAAGGATGTTACTGTTTCCATTACTGCAAGCAGGGTTTCATGATATATTGAACTGTAAGCTCTTCAAGGCAGAGATAATGACTTTCTATTTGTTATGGCATAAAAAAAGAGAATAAAAAATGGCAGAGCATTGACTACCAAATGCTGTTAAAATTATGGTTAAATTCTTTTGTAAACAGGCACAATAAAAGCATATAAATCAGCTAAACAATAATGGGACATGTAAGAAAACAAAGCCCAGTCATTACACTACAACAACAAGGAAATAAATCTCTTTGCTCTCCTAGACAATTCTGTACTGATTTACAGAGTTATCCACATGCAAGTTAATAATCCCAGTGTAAATGCTTGCTTTCATTTACATTTACCATATTTTCTTGCCTATAATCTGATGGTTGTTTGATAACAAGTCCTACAGTCCAGAGGAGGCATAAGCACATCCACATAGTGTTCATGTGAAAAGAAGGATTTTTCCCTTACCATCTTACCTCTCTGTAGCAGAGAAATCCATCCTACAGGATAGATTTATTTTAGGTACTGATATTATACATTACTGGGAAGCAGTAGTTTTAAATGAGTGCAAGTTACCTGAAATGTGATATACACGCCAGAAAACATAATATATGTAACTTATTGCTCTTTTTAGCTCATGAAAGGACAATAGTCCATTGTGGACTTCTCCTTAAAATTATTTAAGAGGCAAGCAAGCTGCTTGTTTTCCTGAGCTTATAAAATTCATTAGCCCATGCCCCTGAAAAGGAACTCTTAATGGTATCTGGTTAAACCAGTTTACATTAAAGGAAAAGACACTAAAACCTCCTCTATACATTTTTCGCAGTGCTTTCCCGTCAGTCCGTCTCTGCAATGACACTGCTGCCATGACCAGTGATCAACACAGATGCCACCATGTTGGCAGGGGCTGGTCGTACAAGCACCTTCTAGTCTGGGACACCTGAAACAAAACAGAAACGTAGCTGCTGAAGAATGCATGCACAAATAAGTGGAGCAAATGCACTGGGAAGCATCCTGTGTTTGAACTATACTCCCTTTCTTCCCCCCAGAGATGTGAAAATGGAGAGGCTCTTCTCCTCAGACAGATCATGTTTCTAAACAGATCCTGATTTTCAGTAACAATTTACAACAGTCTTTTGAAAGAGAAATGAATTCAGAGACAATGAAGCTCCTATTTCTTGTTATGCAAGAGAAGAAGAAAGTCTTTTAGGTGCTTTATACACTGCATTCCCCCAGAGACCATATCACAATGAGCAGCACAAGCTTGGGGGTTGAAAGAGGGGCTAGCAAATTTGGATGGAAGACTGACATTATTGCTACAACTTGTGACTTCACATACCAAGATAGAAAAAACAATGGAATCAGATAGTTCATAATTTCTGAAAGACTACTGGGAGGATGTGAGGGAAATTCAATGACACTTGAGAGGCAAAGTGATACAGCAGACATTGTGGATTAAAAAGAAATAAGAGGGAGTAGAGGGTTAGCAAACAGTATGAGTATAGTCAAACCCAGGTGGAATTTATAAAGAAACTCAATAACAAGGCTACTCTACTTCAGCCCACAAAGCACCATTAATAATAATTGGCAACAGAAATATAATGATGTTGCTTTTTTGAAGCCTCTGTAATATTTGGTGAACCTTTCAGCCAAATTCATTTTCTTCCTACATTTTTCTCAATTTACAATAAATTCTAAAGTCACTTTTTAAACAAGAAATAACTGATGTTGTCTGAGTGGAACGCTATCTGACTTTCATGACAGCTTCCTTTATTGTAAATGCGGTCCATTTGATACCATATATAGCAGACGTACTGATCTAAGATTCCTTGAGCTGCCAAAGCCTGGCTGGGCTCCAAGGGACGTCCATTGACTGCAAACTCCATTATACAGCCCACAAAATCGTGACTTTCCACCTGTCCTCTCCTTTGAAGGATGGGCTCTATAGACCTGATGCCACCAACAGTAACCCGATTTGGTTGTACATCAAGAGTCCTATAAAAGAGGCAGAAAAACAATTTATCAGCATCAGACATTAAGATAGCAGTGACAACACAGGAACTGAAACCATCAGCTATGGTACACGGCTAAAATTCCTCCTCCAAATTCACTTTTTATATTTAGAAGGGGAGACAGATCAGCAGTGCTGGAAATAAGAGTTTTAATGGGTATGTGTCTAAATTCCTGCTCAGTTATTGCATGTCAAAATTTCTATTCACTTGACTGAGCAGTGTGCTTGAAATCATAATGAATAAAGTTTTTTACTCAATTACAGTTAAATTGTAGATGATATTGACATAGCTGGAAGATGGATTCATTATTTTACAAAGATTAACACCTTTGCTAGTGGGGATATCACGTGTGGCAGGGAAAATGATTGCAATTATTGTAAGAAATTAGCCAAAGTGATTGGGACTGAAGCTATTGTTATCTGCAAAGAGGATCTAAAGACGCAACAGAAAGGCTTAGGGTAAACAAAAGAAATAAGGTTTGTTTTCTGTACTGGCCAATGCTTAAGAAATGAAAACTGCAAAAGATGGCAACTGGAAATGACTGAAGACAATGTTGAAATAATTACTAATTATTATTATTAACAAAGCAGTAATCAGGTGATGTTATCTCTCACACCTTTATAAGAAATGAGAGGTGCAGTTTAAATAAATAAACAAACACAGGACCCCAAATCATTAGGCAATAAGTCTTATCCCCATTTACACCAAAGTGCAGACTACTCACGGCCATACATTTCCTGTGTGCCACAAAAGCCTGGGGGCAGACATGGAGTCAAGAACTGGGGATTTCTGCATGAACTCTATGCAGAAATGTAGCCTAAATTAGCAAGTACTGGTACATGCAGAATATTCAATTTGCTTCTGCAAAGATGGGAGGAAATGACACTTGGGATCTTTGCCTTTGCGTGCCTCTGACAGAGAGCAGCTGAGGTATTGATCCCTTGCTTGAGGCTGGGCTAAGGGCATGTCGTCATGACTCCAAATTTCCTGGCTTTAGAGGGTGATTTCTTTTAAATTTTACTCAAAAAAAAAAAAAAATCCCCCACAAAATGAAGAATTATTTACCAGTCAGTAGAAACAGCAACATTGCTAACAGTACAGTAGCCTGGCTCCTGATCCTCAGAGCAGGAATCCACCGTCAGTGATGCTGCCTGCAAAAGCCACACACACAGATATGCTGAATATTACAAGGCTGCAGTCACCAACCACATTAACTGATTAAATATATTATATCAAGAACTTGGCTGGAATAGAGCACTTGTGTATTACTGCCACTCAGGATTGCAGGGTGCTTCAGTGCCACTGATCAACCCCCATCTGCATCAACATGTTGAACACCAAGATGTGGATACTAGCAGAGCGTGAGATAATTGACTGCTTCATACAGAGAATCAGGTAAACACAGTTGTCAGATTTAGGTAGGGTTTCTTTCATGTTTGTTTGCTTTCCCCCTTGAAATGGCATTATTTTGGCTTGTACTGTATCCTACTCTTGATCTGAACAGAGAGCTGCTCTCTCCAAACACAAAGGGCATTCCTTCAGCAGCTTGACCATGACATTAAACATACTGCTTGAACTTGATAAAAAGCACATTACAAAAGCTGGGAGTACAATCACTGAGATTACTAGTTAAAAATAGTAACCAATCACTCAATAATATTCCAAGAGTGACCAAGTGGACCTGATCAAGGTAACCCTTAGGCTGATGTGTCATGAGGGATGTTTGTTGACATTAATAATGGTAAAAAATAAAGACACCTACAGTAGGACCAAGCTGATGTTTGAAGAAGTACTAAGTATTGCCAGCACTTCCTCTTTATTATTACCTCCAAGCCATCAAGCCCCATACACTGGGGTTACCTCATTACCCATCTCAGCCATTCACACTAAAGTGAATCCTTGCACTTTTATTTGTAATCTCTAAAAGGGTAACCAAAGCTTTCACTAAAATAATGAATAATTTCTGCTGATTTAAAAAGGAGCTTTTATTTTATTCCTTATTTAGCAATGAATTTTCCCCAGAGATTTATTAATAACAGATGCACCAGAAAAACAAAACAAACCAAAACAAAATCCAAAACGAAACCCACTGAAAGTTATTCCTTAAAACAGATTTTCAGAAAAATAAACATTATCTCCAAATTGTACATATCAGCTTCTTATGTTTGAACTAAATGTGTGGTACTGTTTTGCAGCAAATTTAAATCCAACGTCACTTTTAAAAATGCCTTGGTTTATATTTTGATTTTGCTTACTCTATTGGAGCTGAGCAAGCAGCACTAGCTATCAGTACATCATTAATCTGCAATGGCTTTTCTTTCTGCCTGAAACTAAGTTCACTAACTGCATCCTGTTGAAATCCTCGTAGATTGTCCATGTCCATTCCAAATACACACTGTGAGCTGATGCACTGTATTGACCAAATAAATTCATAGCTCTTAGCCCTAAATTGCGCCCTACAGCACACACAAATTGTTCAATTTGCTATTTTAATGAAAGCTTATCTTGAATTTCTTTCCATAAATAATGAGCAAACTGCTTCTCCCAAGAAACATCAATCTGCAGCTCTAAAGCAGATTATAGTTCTGTGTAGATGAAACAATTCATAGAGTAATAAGCTGGCTGGTCTGTATGCCATCACATGCATCCATATTTTCCTTCAGAATATCAAAAACAAAAAATGAAATTATTTTTTTGTTTTTAGCTCAATCAGTGTAATCTCCCTAACTTACATTGCTATGCACTGTGAAAGCCAAGCTCCAACCCCAGCTCAAAGGCTAGATATTTGAGGGTATGTTTTACTTGGACCAGAGTTCACTTATTTTCTAATGTTAGTTAAATGTTCCTGCTTGTTACTTAAGCATTACTCTATGGTTACCTTGCTGCATTATGAGACTTCTATCCTGTCACCCTGCAATAACTCAGGACTGACAAGTTAATGATTTTACCAGTTTCCGATAGAATCCCACTGTGCTGTAGGAAATGACAGATTTGGAATCCTGAAGGGGGGCTATTTTATACAGTTTTGGACACCTGGGAGACATTTTTCCTGCAGCAGAAATATCTAAGACAAAGGCGATTCTTTTCACGTACTGTATTTGTAAACAGCTGACATTACTGAGAAGGTTTAAATGTTAAAAATAAATAATCACACAAAGGTATAAGTTGTCTTAAGTGTCTGCATTCAGACAGAAGCATTCATAACTCACTTTTTCTGTAAATAGCCCTTTTTATGTTATCTCTTCTATGGTCTAGCCCTCTGGCATATCTACAAGTAAAACATTTTACTGCTCAATTTTTTTCTGAAGTATATTTCATTTATTTGTTGTAATGTTATACGTGTGCTCCTACACTTAGCCATTTAAATCTTATTGTTAGAAATATCACCCTAATTTAATTGCTAAAATGGGAACCTGGTACCTTTTAAGATCTAGGCTTTCCATTTGGAAGCTGTGATGCAGATTATGAAGTATCTGCATTAAGTCATGACTCAACATCACAATTATCCTTCATCTTATTTGGATATATAACTCCTGCAAGCACATAAATTGGATTTGCTAATCCAGCTGTACACTAAACCATCCACCTTTAATAAATGGGGAAATCAGTTCTTGCACTGCACAGCTGAAATGCAGTTCCAGGCTCGAGACTCTCTAAGAGAGAAGAAAAAAAGCACCAGGTCAGGAGACAACCCTGGTCCTACAAAGAACCACAGACCATAAGGTAATGCATTCCTCTGCTGCTCTCAGGACATTTGTGCCTATGGATGTCTCACCCTGGATCTGAAGCTCTTGAGCAGAGCAGCTAGTTCTAGGGTAGAGCAGTTTATTCTTTTATTCCCTACATCACTTCTGGCTTCCAATATATAAAACAAGATGTGGAGCCCCAGCCATACATTATTCTTATATAATTTTAATTTCAAACATGGGAAGACTATGGGATTCCACGTATGCTGGCCATTTCTGCCTGAGAAAGGAGCTGCTGGGCAATAGTTATTGATTATGGATGGCAAATAGATTTTGTTTCATTTCTAACTCAAAAACTGTGGAGTCAAAAAGCTTGGCTTGAACTCAAAGAGCATTTGGTTTATGTTCTGTTTTGGAAATAATATTATTAAAAAACCGAGAGAAGAGGAATAGAAAACATTTACTGAAAAAAAATATTAAGGCAGAAGAGGGGTCAGAGTATCACGCATATGGCAATCAGCTGTCCCAGTCCAGTTTTTGGTAGAATTCCTCCCCTTAGGTGCTTTCTGGGGGACAAAGGAAAAGTAACTTCCCACCTTCCCCCCAAAACACCCTCTCAGTGTAGCACCTTCAAACTTTTTACACGTGTGTTACAGAGGAAAAACAGGCTTCCAGTCTGATGAGATTGGTAAAATCTCCGAATCACCTCAAGGAATGTTAAGCTTGTCTGTTTGTATTTTCCAAATGCTGAGAAAAATTATTTTGAGGCTTTAGCCTTAATTGGTCTTCCCTAATAATCATCCCTGTAATCTGCATCAGCTAATTAGCCTCATGTGTAGTAATTTATTTCATTAATTACTCCTGGTTCTCATTTTTCACATTTAGAGTACATGGCATTGCATATTTTTTTTAATTATTCTTTATCACCATCATATTAAACAAACCATTATAGTTCTTTGAGTCAGTTGGAGCAAGACAGAAATGAGGAGGCTTTTTCCAAAGTTGGAGGTTCTGCTAGCAAATGCAATGTTACTAATTTTATGCTCCTCTGAGTTCATATGGAAGCCAAAGTGACTTGGCTTAAAAACTTGACTTAAATCCCATCTTCTCTTTTTAGTATTTCTTACCATTCCAGCCCGTCGGGCAATCACTGTGTGAAACTGTCCATCAGACACTTTCTTAGTTGTGGTAAGCTTGTACGTGCCACTGCCAAGATTGTAGGAGAATCTCAGCCTCCCTTCTGCTATTTCCAGAGCCAGAAATTCTGCCCTGTCTCCAGTTTGGTTATCGTAGTTGTACAACATTAAAGCATTGTTCTTTATAGTGGCAAACTTTATATAGATGTAATTATTGTTTGGATCCATACTGGGAAACTCCATATAGGACAACTCTTCAAATCCATAGCTGTTCAGTTCACAGTGATTCCCAAAAACACCTGCAAAATGAAAAGTAAAATCTGGTGTCAGATAGTTTTTTCCTTCCTGTGCATTCTCCCCAAAAAAAAAGCACTGGTGCGCTCTAGATATGGCTGTGAAACACAGGCTCTCAGTGAAACTTCTAATGTATGACTAAAAATGTGCAACTTGAACAGCAGACTTCTATTATCCACAGATGAATGTTGAAGTACATATATTTAAACTTAAAAATTGAGTTACAAGTGACATCTATTGGAACGCAAAGTACATTTCATTGAGTTCTATGGTTTCTTTAGAAACAAAAAAAAGTGAGTTTGACAGTTATGCTGGATAGGGTTGTTAATTATTATCAGTCATTTATTAATCCAGTTATGGAAATAAATTTGCAACTTGATCTCATTTTTCTCTTTTCAGCTGTTATGCGAACTGCTTCTCAATCAACGGTTCATTATTTATACTTATGATGCAAGCATATGTGTGACTAACACATTATGCCTTGCTCTATTTTTATTGATTTTAATATTTTGGTGCATTCTATGTATTTCTTTTCAGCTCTCTGTCATGCAATTTCCCTCAATTTTTTTTTTCCTGCAGTGGCAATGAGAAAAAATTTTAGACTTAATTTATGACTATTAGTTACATTTACAATGTACTATATAGGAAATGAATAAACTCTGAGGAAACATAAAACAAAGGAAATAAAACAGAATAAAGAAGTTATTCCACATGTTAGTAGAAAACCATATGTAGAGGTAGTTACAAGTGTGTATTGCGAACCATACTTGTGTGTGATGCTTTTCAGCAGCCTTAAAATATTTTGGATGATTTCTCAGGTTTATCTGGTTTTTGGTTAAACAATTGCATTTACTTTCCTGCTTTTCTATACAAACAATGACAAACCTGTATTCAGAACCAATCTTGCTGCAATTATGTCATGACACCTTAAAATATATGTATTTGTTTATGTCTTTATTGGATTCATTACACAAACCAAATTTGGGGTAATTAAATTCTAATAATTTAATAATTTTGGCAGTACTATATGCTTTTTTGACTGTTGGAATACTACGCTGATTTTGGAACTCAGAACTTTATTAATATGCAATAAATGAAATGGGCAAGTACTGGTTTGGGCTAGCAAAACTGTTCTGATTCAGCCAGGTTACCTTAATCAAATCTACTAAATATGAAAGTGCCAACATCTGATGTGGTGCTCCTCAACTGCAGAAAAATGTGGGTGCCTTCCAATTCTTGCTTTACAGATATTTTGGCAAATTATTCATATTTCTCAGAAGAAAACCAAATCCTCTCTGCTCAATATCATCCCAAAGTCCCTTTTTCCAGTTTAACAGGATGACTTCCTTGCAATTTGATGCAAGAATGCTGATGCTATATACAGCAACCTCACTCCTCAGCTTTCCTAAAAGCATCTGTTATTAGGCAGGAGACCCAAGCACTGCTCTGAGCCCTCGGTGTGTCACCCCAGCAGCCACAGTGAACCCCCACACTGCCTCATGCTTCCATCTACTGCCATGCTGGCAGAAATATTGGCTTCTCCCTCTTGCAGCTGGGGAAAATAGAGAGGAGATGACCAACACCTGCCCACAGATTGCAATCCATATAGACACCCACTGGGTTTATGCAAATAAAAATAGAGATCCGAGAAATATTAATAAGGAAAGGGAAGATGGAACAGAGGGGAGAAGTGTACTCACCAAAGGGACAGTGGCAGTAATAGCCCTCCACCCCGCTTTGGCAGGATCCACCATTGAAACAGGGGTTGCATTCACAGTAATTGACAGTAGAGTCGCACGTCTTCCCTGCGATTAGGGAATAAGAGCAATTTCCAGGTCAGAGTATTCAGGTCGATAGGAAAGTCAGGCTGGTATTTAGGTAACGAGCTTATGAACCAATGCTGAATGCACAGCCAGGAGGGAGGGTGCAGGAACCCACTGCGGCTATGGGATAGAGAGAGAAACACAGGCACTATGCTGGGCTGTATTATGCATGGCCCAGAGAAATTAATTCTGCTTTTCAAGTGTCTCATTGTAATTATCTGTTATAGGTATTGGTGGTTTGGTTTTTAATTGGATTTTTTATTAACTGGTGTCTGTAAAAGAACATGAAATGAAAGGAGATGCTGAACTAAAAAAAAAAAAATATGTTTTTTCCCCCTATTGAATGAAATGTACTCATTAGTGTGACAGACACACAGACAGCCCTTGTTGGACCCTGTATCAACACGGCACACCGAACACAGGCTGCTATTGTACATTATATGATTTTCTTATTTTTCCTCATCCATTATAACCTCCTTCCTGACTCAGAGGGACACCAGTCCCTCCCAGGAGCTAAAACAAGCTACCCTGGATACAGTCCTTTTCTAAACAGACATTGTCACATGTGGTAAATATTATTCACCAGAGAATAAAGAGAAATAACATCAGTGATAATTCACCTCAACATGGAAGGGAACCAGGAGAAAAAGTGAAGATTTTAACAGATGCTGAATACCGACATGCGGATTCTTTGTACAAACCTAAAATTTTCTTTGCATGGAAACATCAACTACAGAAGTATTGCTCTTCACTTCTGAGTTTTCCATTGCTTAGCTTTTATCAGTTTTAGCAACACTTCACCTATACACCACACATGGAACCTGCCTTCCTTCCTTCTGCCAACAGTGCCTGCCTTTGCTGCCTGCTCAGCAAAACCATGGAAGTTTATCCCTCATGCTTCTCTGCAAAATTTGGCAAAATCAGCCACACTCTTCCAGACCTCTCCCTGAACTTCATCTAGGCTGGGATATATACACATGGCAATGGCTAATACTGCCTTAATACTTCTTATTGCACTGATAATGAATTATTGCATTCCTCACACCGTATATCCATAACATATATTTAAGTTAAAAGTACAAAATGAGCTTGCACAAAGGGTGTCCCTTCTTATATGCCACACACATAATTCTTACATCTCACATGATAACAATGCACAACATGTGGTCCTTAGGGATTGCTGGTCCCTAAACTGTAGAAAATCAGGACTGTGCTATATTAACTCTGCTAGCTTTTTCAGAATGTCACACCTTTGGTCACCTAATTAAGAATGCCTCTTTTTTTTTCCCCTCCCTCTACTTTTCTGTTTAACCTAAAGAAGTTTGCAGGCAGTTCTTCCGTGTGAGCAGAAGAACTCCATGTGCGACTGCAAGCAGGATGGAAACAGAGCACTGGAGGATTCCTGTGGTTAATACATAACTTGTAGATTCATCATAAATCCAGGAAACATTTCCAGTGTCTGAATCTAATTATGCTTTGGGGGTATTTATTTATATTTTATTCTCTAATGGGCATGACTGAGGGATGAGCTAACTTTTTATCTTACATTTTGCTGTTTTCTTTGTTTCAATATTATGGTGCATAGTCCAGATCATTGACTTACTGAGGAGAACATGTAGCAAGAGTGAGGCAGAGATGCTCAAAATGGCTCACTGATGATTCTTAGTTTACACAAAATCAAGTGTAGCTAATAAGGCTTACTAATTTTTTTTGCAATCTAATGAAACTACTCTTCTTTTTCTCACCTAACACTAAAGCTGACATATTTGCTGAGCCAGCAAAGATATGCATATTTATTTTAGCCGCACATATTTTAACCAGTGAATAACAATATCTTCATATGTAACAATTGCTTGAATAATTCATGAAGCTAATAAAATTGTGTTTAGAATCATAGAAGTTTATTTTAGAAGGCACCTTTAAAGGTCATCTAGGCCAGCTCCCCTGCAACGAGCAGGGACAACTTTCAACTAGAGTTTGGTTGCTCAAAGCCCCATCCAACCTGACCTTGAATGATTCCAGGGATGAGGCATCTGCCAACTCTTTGGGCAAACTGTGCCAGTATCTTACCACCCTCACTGTAAAAAATGTATTCCTTATATTTAGTTGAAAACTCCCCTCTTCCAGTTTAAAGCCATTACCCCTTGTCCTATCTCAATATTAGAAAAAATATTGTGCTTCCTGAGTAGAGATTTTACACAATTACTATCTATTTTGAAATTCTCTCTTGCACAGATAAAACAAATCATTCAAAGAACCTTACTGGATTGAAGAGGATAAGAAACTAAGAAACTCTTTGCCACTATGCACAATAGTGGCATCATCCTCATCAGAACCCAAGTGCTCCATTTTACTGCTCTGCAGAAAGATAATGTCGAAAGATTTGGGGTATTCATTTTTGTGTTAGAAAGATCTTTTTCTGAAGACCATGAAAATAAGGGCAATGGCGGATAACTGTTAACAGACAGCATTCAGCATTCATCACCTCAAGCTGATATCATCACATGCAGGGGCTTATGCAAAAAACTAACTTCCTGATGATTTTTTTTCTTTTTAATAGGAAAATGTAACAGGAACAGGTACCAGCTGAATGCTCGTTGGTTAGATTTCAGCTGATTTGAGAGTTACAGGTTTTGTGGTTTTCTGTGTCCATCTTTTAAAGTAGTTGTTCCAATATTTTAATCTTGCATTTGAAACAATTTCACAAACCTACATTCCTTCACATTAATGAGTCCTGGAAAACAGGAAACAAAGGGTTCAAAAGAAGGGCAGACAACTACTGTAAATCATAAAGTATATTCCCTCCAGAAAGTGATTATTTTAAAACCAAAACCTGATCATTAAGAGATGTAATTATAACAGACTGTTTAAACCCTATTGATGTTGTTCTGAGGTAATCAGTCTTTATAATCCTATTCAGTGAAAAGAAGTACATTACCTTTACAGTATGATGAAGTGAAATGCAGCTGACAAAACATAATAAATCAAGCAAAAGTAAGACTCTCAGTTTTCAGGTGGGCCATTATAAAGGTCTGCATGTACTCTAATTTACTGTGAACAGAGAGTCTGTCTCAGAAAACACTAATTTCTACTTTTATGCAGCACCATGTAAATATTACTTTTATACTGAGTATGCAAACTTAATTATAAGCCTGTATTTTCATTCCAAGAGAAGCAGCAAAGCTATGAACACGGTAAACTGTATTAGAAATGTACTACTTCCGATATCTCTTTTTTCTTTTTCTTTATTTTTCTCTTCTGAGGCACTTAAGGTTTGTATTCATAAGGAAAAAAGTTGGTTTTTTTACATTCACTACAACTATCTTTAATCATATATGAATCAGGACTAAATGCCCAAGCAGGCGTGTTCTCTTTCTGTTGGCAGTATAATGACATAATAGTCTCCATGTCAAGTATTCTCAAACAATCTGTATTCTGACATTTGCTTGCAGAACCTACTGAATATTACATTTGCAGAATTTAGAATATGCATTTGCAGACATGAAATGTCTAAATATACTGAATATTTCTTGTGATCTTGTCTTAATAAGTTCTGCTGATATTCAACACCAAAAATATTTTGGTTTTGAATTGCATACTTTGATGCCATTTATCTTCTGCCTTGATCAATTAATCTTCAGACACTTAAATAATTCTTGACTCTACAACAGCCAACCGATTAAAAAAGATCTGACCCCCAGATAGAAACGTCTGCCTCAGTGGTAGTCTATTTAAAATTTATTTGTGTTGACAAGGAGTTTAAGAAAGCTCTTATCAGATGCCACATTTAATTCATGATGTGAAGGCAGTCAAACATTTTAAACTGTAAGAGTCTCTCATTACATTATCTTAGGTAAAACGTTCTTCAAGCTTGTCACATGTAGAACTTGGTTTTTAGCTGACATGAGGACTGAACATTAAGATATGAGCTTTAACACCAGAAAAAATAAGCTGGATGTTTCTTTAATGTTTCAAATTATAGGCTAGAGGCATATACTATAGTGTGTTGCTACAGCTAATGAAATGTTTTGCTTCATTGCAACAGCAAAGATATGCCAAAGTAATCTTTGGTGTTAATGACCTAAAGGGAGGATAGGTGCCCTAGAATTATTTGCCATGCTCCTGGCAAAATAATTTGATGTACTAATATAACATGAAATAAAATTCTAGATTGGTAACTTAATTAGAACTGCTTGTCAATTACCAGTAATTGCTCCTGACCTGAGGCTCAGTTGCACATTTGTGAGGTCCACACAAAAGGTCACATCTGTGTACTTTTGTATCAACAGTCCTTTCACACTGAGTATGCATCTACTGCTGTAGCTGTGCTTTAAATGAAGTAGTTAAAACCTTTATTTTGATTAACTTTCTCCTTTGTAATAAAGTGTATCATATCTCCTGTCCTAATCTGGTTTAAGATAAAAAAATATATAAAAAGAATAATCAACCTCCTGATCACTCCATCGGTTAGAAATGAGTTTTGGGATCAGTGGTGGCAAGACAATACCCACCCTACCATAAGGAGAGAAATACTCTTCAGAAAAAGGTACCGAAAGCCTTACCTAATCTTTTCTGGCTAGATTTATTTAATGACATCTGTAAAAATTGGTCATAAGCAATGGCTGAAATTGTTCAAAACTTCCTTGAACATTCATGATGGAAGCAAATATTAGCCTACTTTTCTAGGGATAAAATACTGCTATGCTTGAAAGTGTAATAAATATTAGAGAAAAAATACTAAGAAGAGGTGGAAATACTGCAGATATTTCTGTTGTTAATGAAAAAAAATTACAAAGGGACAAAACACAGAACAGAAATGCTTGATCATTTTGCCTGAATTCTGCTTTTTCCCATATCCTTCATCTGTTTTCTCTCTTGTATGACTGTAACCAACTGGGGGCAGAGGCCAATTTTGTTGCTTGGCACACACCTAGCAGACTTTAAATGCAGAACAATGACAAGAACAGAAAAACCATACTTAAGCATTGGAAATGATTCTACATATTTACTAATTAAAATAGCTCTTGTAAAAATCTTTCTGCTCTAATGCAAATCAGGTAAGTGAGATTTGCCTGAGGACAAAACTAAAATAAAATAATACTGTGGGCACCTGGTCTTCTGAGTTCTCATAGCTACAAATAGCTCATTTTGCATGACCTCTTCACCTATGGGGATGCTCATATTCATACAATCTCGTGCTAAAAAGGCAAGTTTCTGCCCTCTTTACATCTCTTCTGGACTGTAAGATCTAAAGAAGTAAAAGCATACCTGTATACCCAGTCTTACAAACACAGTTGAAGCTTCCTGGGAAGTTCTGGCAGGCGGCACCATTTTTGCAGGGGTTGGCAAGGCACTCATTGATGTCCCTCTCACAGGCCATGCCAGTGAAGCCCTCAGGGCAACTGCATGAGAAGCCCCCCACCAAGTTGTGGCAAGTCCCGTCGTTGTGGCAGGGGGAAGGAAGGCATTCGTCGATGTCCATCTCACACAGACTTCCGTTGTACCCTGGCATGCACCGGCACACAAAGGGCCGGAGGGGCTCGTTGGCCACAATGATGACGGGGACACTCTCGTGGCTCTTCAGAGCTGGGCTCACCGCGAACCTCCTCTGGCAGCTCCCTCCGTTCTGGCAGGGGCTCTGCAGGCACCAGTCATGGTCCACAGCCTCAATCCGCACCCCGCTCTGGCGGAAGAGGACATCTCTAATGCTCTCAAAGAAGGTGGCCACGCCACTGGGATTCACATACTGGTTGTTGCCACGCTTGACGGCTGCCATCAGGAAGGTGTGGTTGCTCTCCTCATACAGCCCATAGAGCTGGATGGCAGTGCCCAGCCCCGTCAGCTGGGAGCTGGCTATGCGCAAGAAGTGGAGATAGTGATTGGTCAGGAAATCCCGCACACTGTGGGCGTTCAGGCGGAGGAGGATGCTGTTGTCAATGGTGGCATTGCTGAAGCCTGCGAAGAAAATTCGGACACTGCTGGTAACAGCACCATGCAGCCCATCATTGCTGAGGACAGCCAGGTCAAATGTACCATCTGTGGACCTTGCCTGTGAGTGCAGCTCACAGGTACTCCCAGGAATGCTGAAAAGGCTGGTGACTCCTGAGGTGAGGGAGCACTGGAAGCTGTCAAGCACATCTGGGTCTTGAGGCTTTACACTACCTAAAATTCCACCTGGGAAGAGGTTGCCATAATAGTGAACAAAGATTTCTACTGTTCTGGGCTGAGATGGGTTGTCATTTTGGTCTATTACCTTGATCTGCACAGTTCCTGTGGAAGACATCTGAGGAACGCCAGAGTCTCTTGTAATCACCGACAGGTAGAAATCACTGATTTGCTCTCTGTCAATCTCCCTAGTGGTTGTCAGCACACCAGTGGTGCTAAGGCTGAAGTAGCTGGTTGCAGGGCCAGTGCTGAGCAAGTAATAAGTAAAGGGACCTTGGTTTGGAGGGAGATCAGGATCTGACGACTGAAGAGTCATCACCAGAGTTCCTGCACGGTTATTCTCCATGACTTCTCCTTGGCTGGTAGACAAGGTAGGACCATTGTCGTTGATGTCTTCTAAAGTTACCAATAAGGAGGCACTTCCTGTAGCAGACGGTGTTCCCGAATCAATGGCTAGCACTGACAGGTTGTACACAGGCAATGTTTCTCGATCCAGCTCTGCAGTGACTGTCACCTGTCCTGTCTGCGGATTGATGGAAAAGGCGCTGTTGTCATTGCCAGACCCAATGAAATAGGAAAACCTGCTCCAGCTAGGGACAGAGTCTGAATCAAAGGCACTCACAAATGTGACGTGTGTACCTGGAGGGACACCCTCGCTGATTCGTATATTGTAGGTTGCCAAGGTGAAAACAGGAGGATCGTTGGCATCCAGTATAGTGATATTAACAGTTACTTCATCTATATCTGCACCACGAATGCTCCCCAAATTTTTTGCAAGGACTTTCAAAGAGATTCGTTCTTCTTTTTCTCTGTCAAGAGGTCCTGAAACATAGATCTGACCACTTCTCTCATCTATCTGGAAGCCCTTCTTTCTGCTGCTGCCAAAGATGAGGTAGTGGACTTCTCCATCAGTTCCCATGTCACGATCACTTGCAAAAACTTCACCTACAACAGTACCTTTGGAGGCTGCCTCAGAAATTTCAAAATAATAAAGCTTGGACACAAACCGGGGCACATATTCATTTGTCCCTTCTAGCTGGATGTTGACAGTAGCAAAGCTGCATCTTTCCTCATCTGGAACATTAAATGCCTTTACTGTTAAATGGTAACTTTGTTTTGTTTCATAATCTAAAAATCCCTGGGTGGTGATCGTTCCTGTATTGGGGTCAATGACAAAGAGATCACTGTCTGAGGACTGAATAGCATATGCAATCACAGCGTTAGATCCAGAGTCGGCATCGGTGGCATTTAAACAAATAACAGTTGTCCCGCTGGGGGCATTTTCTAACACTTTGGGAAAGTAGTCCTCAGGGCTGAATGCTGGAGAATTATCATTCACATCAATGACATTAATCATGACACTGCAGTAGCCTGTTCTGGACACCCATCCTCCGTCCGTGGCAGTAACAACTAGCTCGTGCTTTTGGCATAGCTCAAAATCAAGTGGTTTTGCTAGTGTCAGTGTACCGGTAGTTGTATTAATAGCAAAGATGCCAGCCTCATTTCCAGAGGAAATATTGTATCTGATTAACCCGTTCATAGCCGTGTCTCTGTCTCTGGCTGAAACCATCCTGACCACTGTTCCAATAGAGTGACTCTCTGGGATAGTAACACTCATGCGACTTTGAGAAAATTCGGGTGTATGGTAATTTTCCTCTGTGACCACTATTTCAACAGCTACCTCGGATGAGAGTGGAGGATTACCTTTATCCTTTGCTTTCACTTTAAACAGAAAGTTTTTGTTCAAATCGGCCATTAGTGAGGATGACACAGAAATCCAGCCTGTACTCCTGTCCAGATGGAATTTATTGGTTTTGCTCTCATCAGAGATAAAGTACTCCACTTCAGAATTCAAGCCAAAGTCTTTGTCATCCACTGCGGTAACTTTAATTAAGTTTGTGCCAATCCTCACATTCTTTGTAACAGGAGTGAAGTATTTCTGAGAGAGGAACAGCGGTGCGTTGTCATTGCTGTCTACGATGTTAATGGTGACGGTTGTCTCACTTATTAATGGAGGACTGCCTCGGTCTGAAGAAGTAACTATGAAGCTGTGCCTATTGATGTTGACATTGCTTGAACCGCTGGAGTTTTGGTACCTTAAATACTGCTTGTTGAAAATTTCCCCTGTGGTTGCATTAATTCGGAAGAACTCAGACTGGGATTTTATGAAGTAGAAGACTTGGCCATTAGACCCTTCATCAGGATCGGTGGCTGAAACCTGGGTGACCTTCAACCCAATCCCAGGAAGCTCGGGACACTCCAGGTAATAGGATGGCTTTGTAAATCGTGGGGAATTGTCGTTAACATCTGTGACAAATATGGTGACGTCCGTGCTCACTGTCCACCCAGAGTCATGTGCAGAGACCCTGATTCTGTAGCGGTCTGTGTCCTCCCTGTTCAGTGGTCTGCTGATGGTGATGTCCCCGGTGCTGGGATTTATGGTAAATGGGAGACTTGTATCCCTGATGGAGTACCTGCTGACTGCGTTCACCCCAATGTCTTCATCCGATGTCGTGACTCGGGTTACCGTAAAGCCCAGAGGTGCATTTTCAGGCACAGAAGCACTGAATATCTGGGAAAACCTTGGAGCATTGTCATTTTCATCTAAAATATTAATGATAACTTTGACAGTCGTGCTCTGGAGCGGGGTGCCTTTATCTGAAGCTTTTATGGTTAGTGTGTATCTAGACAACTTCTCCCTGTCCAAGGGCCTGACACTTCTGATCTCACCAGTGGCTCGATTGATACTGAAGCTATTTTCTGTATTGCCATCAATTATTTCATAATTCAGCTGTCCATTTAGCCCACTATCTCTGTCGACGGCAGCCACTGTCAGAATCTTCCGTGGGGACAGGTTCTCCACTATTTCTGCAATGAAGGGATCTTGCTCAAACTCTGGTGCATTATCATTGACGTCTATAACCATCACTTCCAGCTTCTTATATGAGGAAAAGGGAGGAAAGCCCATATCTCTGGCCTCAATCCAAATCACATATTTCTGTATGGCTTCAAAATCCAAAGCCTGCCCAACAGAGAGCTGTCCTGTCACTTGGTCAACCAGGAAGGTGCTGCCCAGGTTACCACTGGCAATGTAGTAAGACAAGGAGCCTCCTCTGGCTGAAGATCCAGAGATGGTAGTGACAAGTGTACCAACTGCTTGGTTTTCAGGAAAAGTGAAAGTCTCCTGATCAGCCTGAACGTGAGGGAATTCTGCTCTGTTCACAAACCTCACGGTGACAGTTGTAGAGTCTGTCTTGGGGTATCGGCCGCTGTCCCTGACATGCACAGAAATGGTGACTTCGGACTCTCCTGCCAGCGGGTTCGCAGCCAGGATGGCCCCCCTTACTGGGTCGATGTGGAATTTCTCGGAGTTTTTCCCCACAAGAGAATAGTGGAGCTCGGCGTTGGAGCCAGCATCTGCATCAGTGACGGTCACAGCAAACACAAATGAGCCTGAAATGGAGAACAAAGTTAGGTCAGTTCTTTAAATCAGTGCACTGATTGCAGGAAACGCGATGCCAGCTTCTCACTTGGAAGCACATCATGAAGCTATATGCACTTCCTTACACTGCTCCGAAGGTGAACTGCTCTTTTCATAAGATGCTAAGTTCAACGAGGGGTTACGTGAGTTTGTGAGCCTGCAAGACATACACAGCCAAAAATGTCACTGCATAGGCAGATGTCACTGGCTGCACATACATCTGCACTTTTTGATAGTCTGGCATCCCGTTTCTAGAACATTCACATTATGAAAGCCAGAAATCTAACCAGACTGATTTTTTTTTTAATTGCTTGTAGTTTATTTATGCACATCATAAAAAAAAAGCCTGGAATTCCATGACTAGAAAGGTTATGCAAGTGAACAGGCAGGACCCATGATCATTTACCCTACACACCCACATTCCCTTGCAGCTCCTTCTCTTCATATTCCCTAGATGATGCTCCTTTGTCCCCAGCAGCTTGCAACTTCTGATTTTGTAAGTGTTCTGAGGACAGTAGCTAAGGGGACTGCATTTTTAAAAGCAAGCTGGTACTCTGAGATAGGGGTAAAATTGCATAGAAACACAAAACTATTTGTACTAGTGCAATAACACGAATATACTACATTTTAGGTCTTTCAAATTTATTCTTCATAATGAGCTCAAAAAAACAGGTACCATTTGCATTAACCTCTATATGTGCCTATTTGCAAGGAGAATCCAGGGCGTCCTTTTGCACTAGACTTTACAGATCTAATGCACAAAACATCTTTCCAAGTTGACGCTGTCCGACCAATTTGCAGAACACTCTATTGATGTTTTACTGGTACTGAAATTTAGAAAGTAACCACTTGTATATAAAAATCATGCTGTTTTCAGCATCTTTAGGCAAATCATTTACAGGCAGGAATGAATTTGACAGCATCCCCTTAAAACTATACTTCATGTCACTATTTGTCATGTGCAATAATTAGTACTCCAGAGGGAGGAATATTTACACAAGAACAGTACTCAAACCCTTGTGAGAAATGTGACAGGAAAAAAAAAAGATTTTTGCTTCAGTTAAGCAAATTATATTATTAATTATTACTATTACTAGTTCCCATTTTTAAACTTGATTAAAAAATAACAAGGAAATTCAGCTTTTTCTCTCAAAACATACACTAGATATTCTGTGATTTGAATAAATGCAAACATCTTGATCAAGTTATGAAGGTTTGTTCTTTATTTTCGAAAAGCTACTTCAGATGCTGCATTGGACTGCAATTAAGTTGTGGGTCTTTTTTCTTTTTTAAATGGATGCCATGGCTGCTAGTAACATCATTGTCAACAGCCTTTCAAAATAATGTGAAAAGTTATTAACATTTCCTTTTAAATGAAAATGAACTATCAACTGAGGAAGTTGCAAATAAAAAACTGCATGCATTCCTAGGATTTTGTTAAGTTAAAAAAATAGCTCAGACTTTCTATATGTTGCTAGTTGCAAAGGGTTTCATACAAAAAGCATCCAAAAAGATCAGAAAACATTGGTTAAACCTATGTGTATTCCTTATTAGACACATTTAAAGAAATACCCCCAAAAGAACCAGATAAAGGCACTGTGCCTTAGTCAGAATACACAAAGATTCACCAAGGCAATAATACAATAATTTCATAATGCTGTTCTGGAAACAGGGAAGAAACGTAAACAAATTCACTCTTCCATAAAAAGGAGAAGTATCTGCAATTGTTTAAAATTTAGAGAGAAAACCCAAGACATGGAAACAAGCCTTTATTTTTGCTCTTTTAAAGGAAAATTTGTTTTGTAAACCATTTGTCTTGGAATCCTCTCTGTAGGCACCACATATCCATGTATGTGTATGCATGTGAAAATATTCAACGTCACTGCCTTCCACAGCCAACAACTCTGACAGTGGCTTGGTGAACCCATAGTAATACAGTCATCATATTATAAAATCATTTTACTGTTTTGAGACAGTAGAGGTCATGGTATTAGTCCATTTTAATCTTGGGGGAAAAATACCTCAAAATAGAATAATATTTCTCCATCCTCAAGCAAATACACATATTCACCTTTTTTTCCCCTTGCAATGCCAATTCTGTAAACGGAATATACTAGTATTTGGGACTTACCAATTTCTAATGTATTTAATTATCAGGCTTGATAAAACAAACTGAATCAGAATTTAATTACTGCATTGAGTGAAGTCACTCGAATTTGGGTGCAGGTTCCACAAAAAGAATGTTGCTGCTTGGCTTTACTTTTATTTTACTTTGCCTCACCACTTGGCTCAAGGAGAGGCAACATAATCAGCATCTGATACAGCCTGTTTGGAGGAGGTTGATATAATTCTCTTCAAGAATTGCTCAGGGTGGAAAAAGAACATCTACATTCAGGAGACTTTCAGAGTTAAAAAAGAAGCCATTGCCTTACTAACACTGTCAAAATAATTGAATCCCTTGTTTGAGTCAATGCTCCTTTACACTGTTTTCGTTACACAAATGCAGGAAAATAATTGAATTTGGATAGAAGAAACAAACTAAAAAAAAAAAAAACCCACACTGCTGAACTGCGGGTCACATATCGATCCTTGCCATTATTCATTCCCATACAACATGAAGATAACAAAACATGGAAAACAGCTACAGAGGAACACCTGAGAAACATTTCTTGCAGCACAGCTTTACATTTCATTAAGATGTTTATGCAATTTGAAACATCCCAAGTATTGCCAGGGTTACCTGAAGTGGTAGGTGAAGGGACATGGGTGACATAGGGATGGTGATGAAATTTGGGCGGGTTGTCATTCACATCAGCAACAGAGACAAACACACTGGTGGAACTGGAGAGAGCCCTGGGGAAGCCCCCGTCACTTGCCACCACCAACAAAGTGTAGTTCTCCCTTGTCTCTCTATCGAGGAGAGCACTGGTGATGATTTGTCCTGTTGAGGGGTTGATTGTGAATTGCGAATTGCCACCAGTAAGCCTATAGCTGTTTGAAAGAAAAAACAAGGAAGAAAAATTCAATTAGTATTTCATAGGCAGTCTGCTGCCTTAAGATTATAACAACTTTCTGTATTCTTCAGACACCATAATGGTGGGTATCAACACAAGGGCTGGGTATCAACACGAGGATTTTCTTCTGACTGTCCACCTGTCTTCAGTTTTTTTTTTTATTCTATATTTCAAGACCTGTCATAAATGACATTTCTGGGGATTTCCAATTGTAGCTGCTTAACACAGATAGATTTCTAATAAATAAGCATCAGACTGAGACTTTGTACCTTTGTTGATGCAGTCAGACATACTCTCAAAATAGCCTGCTGGAGGCATCCTCTAGTACTGATTTCCCTGAGCTAATCTACCAAATGTTATTCCAAAAGGCTGGCATACTTCTTAACTAAATCTGTAGAATATAATAAGAAAAAATACTTTATTCTGAAATGAAAGGATGGTGAATTTACAAAATAATATGAGGATTTATAATTCATATTGTATTCTACTACTAAGAAGTTCTATAATGCATATTGTTTCCTCATACTGAGTTTTGCTATTCAAGATTTCAATGTTAATTCATGGGAATTCGTAGTAAATTAGTAACTACAGATCTACATTAATAGAGACTAATTGGGACCAGACTTTAACCCTTGATTGGTATATATGTATGTGCACATATCTGCATGTGTGTGCAGAAATGTGATTTGATAAGAACTAACTCTGTGCTTACTGCAATGCATTTTACAGGCTACCTCTGGCTTACTAGCACAGAGAATTTGCCCTTTCTCTTTGAATGCTTACCCAGCTTCTGTTCATACAGAATGGATCTCAAAGCTATGGGGAGCCCTGGGCTGTGTCTTACATGGTAATTGGTTAATATTATGGTTTTTATTAATTCAGACTATGGATTTTCTACAGAGCAAATGAAACAAAAACTGGCTAAAATGAACAACTCCCCTATTTAATATTATAATCGTGAGAAAAACCAACAGAGTTGTGATTAGCATTGCTTCTTCACAGGAGCCTGGTCAAGCACAGCGGCAACTTTTTTGAGGTACATGATTCTATAAAAGATTCAGAAGAAAATGGCTTTTATGAAGGAGAGCAATATTTCTAACTTCACCTTCTTAAAATCAGAGCAGGTTATGAGAGAAATAACAACACAGGCCAGAAGCTTTACCTAGAGGACTGATAGCCTATGCAACATGCTGTGGCAACTTCCCCTGTTCAATCATTAATCTCTACAGAATGCCATAAGCATACTTAATTGCTTAATTATGTTGTAATATGATGGCCATATGTAATTATTCTTGAGCCATAGCAAGAATGCACCCTGCATCCAGGGTGGAAAGAATGGGCACAAACCCTAAAGCACCACTTAGATCTCCCTAAATGCCAGCAGCATGGACAAATTTCATCTGTGATTTGCGATGTTTTAAACCTGTGTGAAGCACTGCAGAAGACAGAGGCTTCCTCTTCTTTGACATATACAGAAGGGCTCAAGCTTCAGCACTGGTAGGATGCTATGAAAACTTTTTACAAAAAAAACATAGCAAATCGAAAAAAAAACCAATGAAAAAATAAATACCCCAACCAACCCCTCCCTGCCAGAATAATGACAAGCGACATTTTCCAAAGGATATTCTGAGTTATATATGAGTCCAACTGTATGCAAACCAAATGGACAATGTGTCTCAGCATAGTTACATACCACTTTTGAAAACCAAAGACTTGAGTTTGAAACAGGCTCTAATGAGGCTGAAAAGGAGTTCTGAGTACTCAACACCTCTGACAAGGTGTTCTTACATGTTCTGGTCCCTCTGGCTTTTCCCAGACTTGTAATATCATTCATATTTTAAGATTTGCATTACTCTAAATGCTGAATCTGGACAAATTCTGTCCAAAAAAAACAAAGTATGTTCCTGAGTCTAAAAAGTGTAAAACAAAACCTGAAAACAATTGAAAACAATTTTGAATTGCTACTTAAAAGGAAAAAAAATATTTTTACCAACTGTTTTACTATGAGGCACTGAGTGAATGACAAAGACTAATAGCAGAGATATTAAAGCTATTCAACCACACTAAAGAAATCTGAGAGCACCCTGATAATTTCTGATTATGGGATGCAATCATTACAGTCATTTATGCTTTGTATGGAATTATTTTTTCTAAAGACGCTTGCCAGAAATAGTTTCTTTGAGTAAGAGTGAATAGCATTAAAAGCTTCATTGTTTCACAATTTAATAAATGGCAATTTTGGATGCTTTTCAAATATTCAAAGATGCAAAAACATCAAGTTTCTATTTTTGGCCTGTAGTTAGTTGGAAAGAAAATATTACACTATTTTACACACACTTGCTTTGCCATAACATGGTTCTATTTTATTTTACTTTCTTTTTTTTAAAAAAAGTGACAACCCTACTGACATTCTTAGGCAGTTTGAAAAATGAACTGAAGTGAACCAACAGAGGTAAATAAAGAAGCTACTTCTATATCCTGTTTTGTAAGTTTGGAATCGGAGATACAGGTGTTTGCAGTCACAATAGTTCAATGTGATGAGATTACCTATGTGCCCTTCTGATTAATAACTATATAAATCTGCTTTGTGTTTACAATAAAACAGTCCTCAGTGGATAATCTTCAGCTTGTCACTGACACTCAGCATCTTCATTACCCTTGTTTGAGAAACTGGAAATGGGCAGTGTTTAGCCTAGTGCCCAGTTAAGTTGCATTGACCGTGCTCTGCAAACCATTTGGCACTTAAAGCAAAAAATGCCAAATCATAACTTCACTGGTTTTCTGAATGTGATAAACTTTATGCCTTGCTTTGTGGAATTTTCATTCTAAACTGAAGACATTAACTGACTATAAATTTATCCAAGGAACATGCTGGCTTTCAGTGAAAATTGGTTGCTACACAAAAAGATGTGAATGCAGCAGCATGGCAGGTAGTGTTTTGTGTTGACTCTTCAATGGTTGTGGCATCTCCCATAACGTGTATTAGCAGGTTGGCTCAGACAGTTTTTTATAAATACATCCAACTCTGCAGAAGCAGTCATCTAAACTACAATTAGGCTTGAAAGTCCACTTAAGATTCAAAATAAGATACTAAAGCCTTACCCCAGACATATGCATGCTATCACAAAATTGATACTATGCACCAGTTTGGACATTTTCATGCAAAAAACAGATACTGATTTCTAGATTTGCCTAGCTTAAAAATAAAAAATGTAAAAATGACGATCTGAACGATACCTTCTGTACTTTTTTTTAGACTGAGTGGTTTCACTTGAACATAAGTTAAAAATAATTATTAAACTCTGCCCCAAAGTCAATTTTTGTAGCAAAGTCATTGATGACATTTGAAAAGTACATCTTCCTCTTCCCCACCAAATCCTCCCTGAAAGCTCCTTCAATTAATTTTTAAGATGTCTGACAGCCTCCAAGAACAATAGTTTCTAGGTTCTTCAGAAATACATTTTAAAATATTTTTATTATATCTGTTAACTTTATCCTTCATCACAAGGCCTCAGCTCTGAAAGCTATGCTAAATAGAATGCAAAAGCCTTTCCAAAGGCTACACAGGCTGATGGCAGTCAGTAATAATGATCATTCACTGCCTATATCTAATTTCTTTATGCAGAGAAGGTATACAGAAAGACTGCAAGTTGAAGTGCTTAATCCATTTATGATATTATGTGGAATTTCAGGGTTTCTTTGCTTTTGTATTTTTTAAATTTGTCTATCTCTACACTTACTGAGAAATATAAATCTAGTCCAATACATTCAGGTGCAAATTAAACTCATTTGCTTTTACTTAGTGAAAAATGAAACAACACTGCAACTCTACTTGCCCTTAATATAATTCTAAAAGCCTATAAACAATTAAAAAAAAAAAAAGGCCAGATATGCCAAAACGATTTAGCTACACATATGCAGCTGTACATTTGTGCTTTACAGCTTTATGGCATGGTGGTGATGGACACCGGGGAAAAAAAGAATCTTCAGGCAAGGTATGAGGCAGTATTTACACACAACAAATGACCTACCTAATGACAGCATTTGTAGAAGTATCAGCATCTGAGGAGTTTACAAGCAAAATATCTGTCCCTGTAGGAGCATCCTCAGGAACAGTGGTAGAATACATGTTAAAGGCAAATGTGGGGACATTGTCATTGACATCATCCACTGTGACAGCAATGGTTCCAGTGCCAGTGAGGGCAGGAGAGCCTGCAGGAAAAGTGGGATACAAAATGCTAGAGGTTACAAATACCATCATGCTAATCCGAGGTCTGCCATCTCTGATTTAAAGCCTCACTCTTGAGGACGTCACAGCTCACAGAGCAAGAAAGGCAATTCAACACACAGAACAGGGCAGATTTGTTTCAAAGTCATCTCAAAGTACAAGATGTGAAAGAAAAAAAAAAAAGCTAGAAAGAAGTTGTTATTTTTCTTGCTCCATCTAATTCCAGAAATATTTTGTAATACTAGCTCAGTGGAAAAAAGATGGTCTTGGAACTGCTCAGAAGCCTTCCTGTAACAATTAGGACCAATTTGAAAATGTGGTTGTCTTTCCTATTTCTCTGAGAGAAGACATTCAAAGGTGGCACACTGACAGCCATGAAGACTCCAACCCTCCATTTATTTATCCACAGAACAAATACAGTGGAAACAGCAGCAAATCCGAGTTTTCCACATGGCTTTTCCACTGCTGGTTGCACCCCTGCCCTGGGACACCTTCTCTTACTGGGTGAGAAGGTTGCAGTCTCCAGCCCTATTCTGACTCAGTTTCTCCACAGAAACAACCATCTATTGCAGCAAATAATGCTTGCTCAGATAGGATATTGGCTTACAGGAAAACAGATGGAACTTATTTAACCTATGGCTTCCATCCTCCTTTTCATTCTAATACTTAACTCTGAGGAGCAGAAAGGAGTGAGAAAGAGCATGATTATTCATGTGCAACCTCTCAGTATTTATTCCCTTAAGCTTTTCCTTTTTCAAATCCAAAAATAAAAGACAATGTAAGAGTTGTACAAGTTCATATTAGTTTCACCAGTCTATTATATTTCTTTTCAGGGAAGCATCAGCAAGACATCTTCTGCTAAACCAAATTCATCCCTGAAAAAAGGGAAACAAAACAAAAAGGAGGAGTGGAGCATAAAACACCTGAGTTATGTCCCCTTTAACTCAAAACACAGATGATGACCATGCCTGTTTCACCCAAGATTGTGTCACTTTCCCCTTCAATCTCAAACAGATACAACAAAATTCAACATTTGCTGGACTGTGAAAAAAAAGTGACAATAATGAAACGCTCAGGGCCAGAGACTGGTTCAAGTCCTTGCTGCAAGGCAAACACATTACACAGAGCTGTCATTTGATGGAACACAGTCAGCACCCGTGTGACCACCGTAGTCCTTACAGCCCTGCAGATGATCGGGTCACTGCTACCTGAGGTTATTGTCGTAACTCAACCTAGGCGCTAGGAAGGAGGCAGGCTCTGATTTCAGGTCTCGTGTGGTCCTGGCAAGGGCTCTTGTACACCAAGCTCTTGCAGAAAAGAAGAAATAATGACCCATTTCCCTACATATTAACCCTTGCAGGTTGAAGTACCACCACATTGCATCGAGGGAAGAAGCTTAGAGCAGTTCCTGCACAGGAAGGAGGTTTTTCACTGTGAAATACTTCAAAGCAACTTGGCTTAATGCACAAATGGACTGTACAAAAGAGCTTCCAATTGAAAGGCGCTATAAATCTCACAAGGCTGACTTTAAGTCCACCAATTGGATGGGATGGATCATGATGCCAAGGAAGGAGCATGCAAGCCAAACAGTATAGATTTCATGCTACGGCCATGCACAATGGAGGCCTTTCTCTGCTCTAGTCTGAGGTAATTCATTTTCCCAATTAATATACTTTCAGCCAGGAACGCTACATTAAGGCAATAAGTCTTACTCATTTTTTACCCTTCCCACCACCCCCAATTTTGTCATTTAGCCAAACACTTATAGATAGAAAAGCCGGCAAAAGTGTTCTTGATTGCTGAAATATTGCCTGTGGAGTGTTTATTATTACTGCATTAAATGAAACAGAGTCCTCAGCAGTGTTTGCTGCATGTGTCATCAAGCTCTGGCCTTCCAAACACATTCAATTGACATTCATCTTGCAGCTAATGAAATGAAAAGTTGAAAGTTGTTAAGTTTCACAGGTGATTAAACAATTTATATATAATTCAGAAATTAATCTTGGGTAAGTCCCATTCAAAGAGCATCAGGAATGCAATTCAGTCTGGAAAAGAAAGCTAAATGGAGCTGGAAACTGAAACTCAATTGTTTTAAATGCATTTGCTAACACAAAGAGCCACCACTGGAAAATTCACTGCCAGTTTATTCACAAAAATAAACTGTAGTGGCTATGCCTCTAAAGGTAACAGAACACTGGGGCAATGGGACCAGCTCCAGCAGCTTTTGACTTGGTCATCTGACTTCATCCATCGCCAGTCCCCTCTTCCTCTTTGAGAAATCTGAATTTTCAGGGTACCAACCAAATGTTTCAAAGGTCAAATCCCATCCCTTGCCTCTTAACCCCTTATATATTTTATTCCATTATTCTCTGACTCTACTTCCCGACTGGATGCACCTACAAGGTGCCGTACAGCACTGTATGGACATATTTATATTTAGCCTCAGAGAAGTGAATAAATCAGGACAGTTGAGCACCATACTAATAAAATTAGCTAGGGTAATGTAAGTAACCCAGCCCCAATTCAGCACCAGCTTGTGGCTGCATTGTGCTCACAGAAACATCCCAGAAGTCCAATATTAATTCAGCTGTTTGTAACATCCCAAGTCACAGCTCTTCAGTTCAAACACCCAAATCTTTATAATTTTGCTTAGATGGAAAGACTCACATATTTACATTGGTTTCCTGTCTATGTAGTTATTCAGATACATTTTTTTCCTCTAACTAAAACATCACGTCCACAAATTTACTCCTTTACTCTATTACACTGAAAGACAAAGTTGTGATTTCACACAGAGTCCTCAAAGCTTTTATTCACTTGGAACTGAAATTACTAGCTCACATTTCTGCAGTTACTGAGAAATATAAGAAGAGGAAATTACAAATGAAGTAATTTTATACGGAAAAGAAATAGCTTGGGGCTCAATTCTATCGTCCTCAGTGAACTTTCAGTGAAAGTTGTGCTTGCATAAGGACCACAGAATTCGGCCCCTGGTAATAAGTAGGTTTCATAAAATGTACGTCATATTTGTGGCGAGAGAAGTTGTTTCCACGGTCAAGCTGGGTTCCCAGATTTCTTAGTTTTGCTTCGATAGCAAATCTTCCCCAAGTCAGTTATTCCTATTATGCTAGAGCATCATCCCTTTCTTCTTCAAACTGCACTTAATATTTTTCATAGAGTAGTAAATTTTATGTAAATCTTGAAATATAAGCCAAACACTCAAGATGTTCAAGTTCAGTGGATATAAAATCTTTAACATTTAGAAGATGATGACTATTATTATTATTTTGATTCTCACATCTCTGTGTGCTGTGGTCTGTTCTATGAACTGAGCAGTTTATTTTCAAGGTGACAGCCGTACATATACATTAAGCAGACAGTCCTGCAAACGTCCACACGTCATTGTGGAAATACAGATTAACCTGGGATAGTGTCAAAATAGTAACGCTGAGTTCAGGAAGAAAATTGCTTCCCACGAATGTTCTTCCAAAAATTTAAGCTTTTTGCTTACATCTGCAAGTAAACATGTGTCTGGGGATGAAGAGAAGGAGCAGACCTTGGGAGCCTGCTCCTAGGAGGCCCGCAGTGGAAGATGAGTTGCAGGGAGAGGTTACAAGAGGCCACCTTGGGCCTGCCTAGCGCTGGGCTGTGGCTCTCCTCACTGCCAGGGCATTTGAGGAGCTGACATGAAGAAATGGCTGCAGGGGGCTCAGGGGTGGGCAGGCAGCAGCACAAAAGCAGGACCTCTCCTTCCAGCAACTGGGAAAAGACCTACAAGCTGTCTTCCACCCCATTCACCAATGCTTCCTTGCAGCTGGTTGCCACAAAAATATGATGATATCAGATATGTCTCAGCTTAGAAGTTATAATGAGCCCTCTCAAGTTTTTCCTCCCTCTGTCCAGGAGAAGAAGGATGAAAAATATTGACTATGTGCAGCAATGCAAGTAGAAGAAAGGAAACTAAATGCAGGAAGGTGAGGGTGGTGAGACATTGGAACAGGTTGCTCAAAGAAGCTGTGGCTGCCCCATCCCTGGCAGTGTTCAAGGTCAGGTTGGATGGGGCTTGGAGCAACCTGGTCTAGTGGAAGGTGCCCCTCTCTGTGGCAGGAGGTTGGAACTGGATGAGCTTTCAAGGCCCCTTCTAACCCAAACCATTCCATGATTCTACCATTCTATGACAGCGTGAAGAAGTATCATTTAACCTGATGACTTCGACTCCTCAAATGCAGGGTAACCAGCAAAGAGAGGACAATATGTATTTCTGGGCATCATAATTCACTCATTCCCCTAATTTGTGCTAATGCTGAGGAGCCACAAAGTGGATCCTGAGCTTTTAGGATGAACCTAAAGGCTACATTCACTTTTGCCTAGGGCTACTCATGCACCCTTAAAAGAAGGGAGTGCCACTTGCTGTCTTCATCCGCCCTTCTCCTGGGGAACAAGGAAGGTTTGGGGCTCCCTGTATCCCCAAACGCATGGCACCATCTGCTCCAGTGTATGTTCAGCTCTCCACACCATAGCTGGACACTAGCATGAGCGGGGAATGATCAGAGTACTTAGTGGACTGGTGTTGTAAAAGAAAACAATTGAAGGAAACTTGCAAAGTCATTTAACTTCTTCAAAAAAGCTCAGAAAAAGATGATGTGATTGGAAATTATCACGGCTTCATAGTACTGTGTGGCTTACAGTGAAAATTAGAAAGAGGAGAATGTGTTCAGCACGTTATCCACATATTGTCTAAAGCTTTAATGGCTTCTTAGTCCTGTCCATGCCATGGTTAGCACAGCAGACAGTAAAACTATAATTCCTTTCAGAAACCAGGAACTCAAAGGCTCTGCAGCATTAAAATATCAATATTAAGTGCTAGAAAACTAACAATAAAGCAAAAAAACCCTACAGATACATTTCACCAAAATGGAAAAAAGGGATTAAAATTAAATAAAATGAATCTAAATGACTAATCAAAACTCATACTGCAGGCAGTTTACCATGTTTTGTGGTAAATTAAACACATCATTATCCTGAAAATTGGAAAGTGATTTAACAGAAATGGAATTTTTGCCTCACTGAAATGTGTTGCTTTGCAACAAAGCGGATTTCACTTCTCCAGTCAAACACTCAATGAATGAGTCCCAGGACTAAAAGTTGTGTGTGTTATTACAGAGCATTAACTTTTTCACTCAAGTAAACACAGCCTTTCTCAGAAGAAAGCGGTCAAACCTTCTAAATGCATTTAAATGCAGACAGAGCATGCTGAGCCTCACACAACTGGTGAGTTTTAAAATAAATATGGAGCCAGAGTAAGTTGAAATGCAACTAGCTTGCATTGTGCTTTGGATTTCTAGTGCACACAAAGCTTAATCTAAAACGTGGATGACCGTAAATTAACTTATTTAGTGGGAACACAAAAGATGGCACATTTGCAAAATGAGAAAAATAAGTAGCTCTTTTTACAAGACTGCACCACAAATATTCATCCGGGCTGAATGGATATGTTGATTGTATTTTATTTTATTCTTACTCAATTTTTCACTACAGGCTTTCATACTAAGTCTTCAAAAACTGGTGAACCTAGTATACTTTGAAACAAAAGCTGATATAAGTAGTCAAGAAACAAACACATTCAGAAGCTTAGAAGGTAGTACTACTCTCATTCAGTTCAGCAGGGGACTGGTGATGAGAGTCTGCAGGAACCCAGGTTTTCCAAATTTTCAAGTGCATCAAATCTGAGGGTTTTTTCATAGTTAGATACAAAACAGTTATTCCCAAAGCTGATTTAACAGAACTTGTACTTCAAAAAAACCAAGGGACCTCTTGAGATAGAGCTGGACTTTTGCAAGGATTATCTGACAAGAGAAAAAAGTTTTCTGTACTTCATTAGAAAACTCAATATTCTCCCTCATCTACCAGCCTAAATAAGCTGGCAGAAAGCAGACCTAAATTTGGGAACAAAAGCCATCAAAAAGGAAAAAAAAAAAAAAAAAATTACTAGAACAAGAGTCCAGCCTTATTCAAGCAATGACATATCGAGCCATGCTTAGACTGATGCTCGTGCAGAAACACACATACTTACAAAGGCTTTGACAGTGCAAAAGAAATCCTTGTCTCAAACAGTGATGTGAGATGGGATCTCATCTCTTTTCTATCCATATGATTTTTAAATTTGGATAGTTTCATATCAAAATTCCAGACTGACTGCAACCCTATGAATTCACGGCGCTTTGCAATGTCACAACAGCAGCAACATTACATTGCAAGACATTTAAAGTGCTTTTGAAAGGATGGGACTTGCACCCCCATACAGAGAGGTGTCAGTCCTCTAGTGTGGATATACATTTCCTTATCCCTGTTCTCTCCCTCTGACCTCTTCATTACATTACCTGCAGCTGTTTACCTGAAAAGGAAAATAAAAGAAACCAACATTGTGGCTCTATTACAGAGCTGGACCTACTGGAACACAGGTACAGACCGAGAACAAAACACTTGCAATAATGCAAATGCATAGTACATATTCAGCACAACTTCAAGCTGTTCCATTTAACAATCTTTCTACACATACACATGCACATTATCATAAACTCATCACTCAGACATCTTAAAAATGGTAGCTAATATATTCCTCCCATGCAGTGTTTTTCCCCATTGCTGCTTTTGTTCAGCAAATCTCAAAATGCAGGAAGGAAAGGCCAAAAGAGTCCTGCCTCACCACACTCAGTGTGAGCTGGAGACAGGATTCCTGACATTAGCAGATGGCAGTTAGCAACTTGTGGCTGTCAGGTTGTGTTCTCCTTCCACAGAAGGCACAAGCATTAATCCCATTTGCCATAACACCTCGACATACACTTGCAATCTATTAACATCAAAGGTACATCTTGTTGGAGACAATGCTCAGAAAAGACACATGTAAGTATCATTGGTTTCTTAGCCAGAACGGCATTTATTTCCAGAACAAGAAGTGGCCTTCTTCCCAATGCATTTCAGAAAATAAATCTTTAAGGAAACTCTTTCACAGCTGAATATAAAGCTCATAAGAAAACCTGGTGAGTAACTGGTCATCTCCCTGTGCTTGCAGTGCAGGCTGTTCTGGGAGGATGGGCATGACCATGGCACTGCCAAGGCCTCTGGCTTCTCGAGCAAGATTCAAAGAAAGGGGAACCACGACTTAGAAAGGCAAAGACATTTTAAAAAATATTTTCTTAAACCCACCAAATTACTTCTCCTTGTTATAAGTTATTGCTGTAAATAGAAAAAAGAGAGAAGTTGGCTCCTGCAGAGACTGCTGACTGAGGCAATTTTTGAGTGCTTGTGACTCCTGAATATCCCACAGTGAGATTCCTGTAATGCATAATTTTGAATTATGCTTTAAAACCACCCTGTAAAAATAGTGAAGATTAACCAGCAGGGTAAGTGTTCGGGCCATATGTACACGTTTTACTTGTTTTATCCTTGCAATTAAGTCTTCTCGAAATCATAGCTTTGTATCTGAAGAAAGAGCTAGCAGGGTTTGATTCTGTTAGGTGCAATGTCTAATTTTAAAAATGATTTAAGATTGTCAAGGCTGGAAAAAATCTAGTATTTCTCTAAGGCTGAGAAATTGCATAGCATAATGACTGCTCTAGTTACTTTATTCTTCTGCAAAACAGACTACATTCAGAGAACTCATTAGTGCATTTGAAACAGAATTTCATATAAAAGTGATGTTAGCAGAAGGATAATAATTTTAACTTAATTTTTGTTTAAAATTTCTAAACCAATCATACAATCATAGCAAGACAGATGAATGGAGAGATAAGAGAGGAAATGTAACAGCCTGAAAATTTACAATTTAATCTTCCTTGATATTTTCAATGATCTACTAAATCCTTCATATTATGCATTATAGTCTAGCTTGTTTTCCAGTTTAAATAAATCTACCTGAAAAAATTTTCAGGGATATAACAGCTTTTTCACCCCTCAAACTATACCAAGAAGTTAAGAAGCAATAATAAAACAAAAAAGCATAAAACAAGACCATACAAGAGAGAAATCATTATGTCACCTGCTAACCATCAAGGTAAGCATATGTCAAGTAGCTCACCAAAGCCTAAAGTGATGTGTATAGTTAGACATAGCACAGAAAGCATGGAAAACAGGACAGTTCTAACTGAAATTTGTGAGTTGCTTGTTTGGTTTGGCAGCACAAAGACTTAAAAATAGTTGAATTTGTTTTCAAAATACAACTTATTCTTTCCAGGCAACATCTTTTTGCACAGAAAACTGCCTGTATATTAGAAATACAGTGCATGCTAAGAAAACACTGAGTATAAATGCTTTTAAGCCCAGCCACATAAATCTCACACAATGTAAACCCTCAAGATTCTTTTTTACCATTACTAGAAAATACTTTACTTACTTACTTTACTTACAAGTCCTTTACTTGTCACCCCAAACTGGGAAATACATGAAAATGTGTTAAACCTCAATACAACTACATTATCAGATTTCATTTGATTTCAGGATTGAAGGGAACTCAGAAGATAATTCCTGAGAAGGATATAACTTTTCTGCTTGGTTGCCCTTCTGCATTATTGAAGGAAAGAAAACACAAGTCAGGGACCAACATTTTCTAAAGAAAAAACATATGGTTGTTTTACATACAGACTATACATACACACAGCAGAAAACTAAATATAATAATCAGACCACTAATTGATTTCTTTCAGAACTATTTATCTAAATCACTAAATTATTTATAAAAATATATTAAAACACCCACAGGAACACAGATTCTAATTAGAAACACCACATTTTGATTTTATTGTGTTAACATGCCATTCTGACCAACCAAATCAAGAGATGGTGGCAGCAGTTTATTTAAACAGTAGTCTCGGGCTGCTAGCAGGATTCCAGATGTGCTACTCAACATCCCTGCAACCAATAAATAAAAGAAGGGCTGCTGGAATGCTAACATTTGTCCAGAAAATTGCTCAAAGAGTTAAAGACAGGGATGATAAAAGCAGCTGCACCAGTTCTTGTCATGCTGCCAGAGCTGAATGTTTACCCAGCACTGCATCCACACCAGATGGGGTGAAAAAACCCCAAACTTTAGAGAGTCTCTTTTCCCAACCATTTTGCCGTGAAGAAAGGCATAGCAAAGCAATACAAATGATTCATGTGGTATAAACAGACCTGTAAAGTCGCATTCAAATAGTTGCATGTAGGTTTCTTGGTGTTTATGTTAGCAGACATTTTGGATGAGCATCTGCAATCTAAACACTATCATGTTATTCCACAATCCATCTTTTTGCCCGTCATCATATTTATAATTCATGCACCCTGGTCTTACAGCTTGTGCTGCAAGAGGGGCGCTGAATTGGGAAGACTGAACTTTGGGATTGAATTATGCTTTACTTCTTGAGGAGAGCTACAGATGTCCAGCTCTGGAAGATGCTGTGCATTCCTAGTGATGGACACTTTGCATGTCTTTGTAAATCCCCACTGTCTAGAGTGGCAGTCTTGTATCTGAGACACAGCAGTAGATAGAGCAGGGTGGAAGTGCAGAAGTGAGGGAAGAGTGATGATAAACCAAGACTGAAATCAAGAACTCTTGTGCAGGCTGTCTGTTGGAAACTGGGCATGGAGCAGGCTGCATGGCCACAAATCATTGAGCCAAGCACCAGAAAAACGTTTTATCAGTCTTCTCCCTCTCCCAGAATGGAGGGAAGACTCTCTGCCGACCCAAGATCTACCCTGAGGACCGGGTGGAAGATTAGCAGGCAGGGCCAAGGAATAGTTGGGCCAGAGCCAGGAAGATGCATATATCATGACTGACTTCTCTGGGCCTGAGGGGAGCTCTTGCTTGGGAAAGCATTTTTTGCAACTACTGACTGAATTTCCATTGCTGGTGCATGTGGTCCCACCAGCATTCCCCATCTGATCTGCCTGGCATGCTTAACTGTTAATAACTCAACAACTCTTCTCAAGTGCCCAGGGCTGAGATCTGGCCTCTGGAAGAGCACGGCTGCACGGCATGACAAAGCACAGAGATTTCTGAGCCATTGCAGGCACCGCATCTCATGCAGCCCTGCCAATACAGGCTATAAAGCCCATAACGTACTGAGGATGAAGTAACAACCATTACCAAAGCAGCTGCCCCTTCTGAGGCCATGGATTGTCTACAGTACATTGGACTGATGCCTCTAGATAAAAACAATGAAAATTAAAAATCCTTCTTCTTCCATCATCTTCCCCATATGCAGGCTAGGGCAACACTATAAGAACCACAGTCACAA
Source organism: Ara ararauna (assembly GCA_028858755.1). Taxonomy (NCBI): domain Eukaryota; kingdom Metazoa; phylum Chordata; class Aves; order Psittaciformes; family Psittacidae; genus Ara; species Ara ararauna. Next base: position 82,990,118 of record CM054376.1, on the reverse strand, counting down.
GCTGATGAAGCAATAATAAACACAAGAAAAGTTAAGAGGTCCTTGATTATGTATAAGAAGATTAGGAAGACAGACAAAACCAAGTTGGGAATCCATCAGTTCTCATGTCTAAAAGTCCTTCTCAGTATGTATTGTGTCTGCTTCCTTGAAAAAAATGGAAGTTTTACATGTGTGTTTCAGATTGAATTATCTTTACACAAAATCCCTCTTTCTAAGCATAATCAAACAAATACAAACTGAGACACTATAAAGAAATAATAGTTACATTAGGCAAAGAGCTGGACATACCAGTGAGTTTCTTTTATAAATATTTAGCAGCTGCTCAAGCATGTAGTACTCAAACCACTTTTCTTACTCATTTCTAGATTGTGGCATTGCCATCTTTCAGAAGCTGCAATTCTTTTAGAAAGGCTTCCTCCCACAGAATATTTTTATAACTCAGTGCCAAATGTCTACAGAAGTACATGTGCATGTTATGTATAATAATGTAATTTACAGTAATATAAAATTTGAGACATAAAGATCAATGGAAATCCCAGAATCTGTAACTTGGTCCATTTGTTCCACATTATTGCGACAAACATGGCTTTTTAAGAGGCCCCCAATGAATTACATGCCAGAGTGTTCTTTACCATCTAGACTGCTTGAACTCCATATGACCAATTCCAACATGGCAGGGATGCCCTTGAATTTATTAAGTAGGTAATATATTTAAAGTACTTTAAGTGCCCATTATGACCACGGTCCACATCCTGCTTCCGTGAAATAAAAGGAAGCTCTGGCACTGACTTCTACTGAAGCTGGACATTTACATGTGATGCTTTAGATTAGATAAATTATGACTAAAATGATTTTAAATTGGTATTCTTTGATGGCATGCATGTATGTCTAATTAGAAGATGTTATGTTATTCACCAGGTTGGTTGAAAACTAAAGCTAAGCGTGGATTTGTCAAATTGCAAGCTTAAACACAGCAGAATAGTAAAATTTAACTTAAAGCTACTACTGAACATCTGCTTCTGAACACACTTGCTAGCACCTTTTAACACTGATAACAGGGAATAATAACATGAGTTAGCTTTATGAGAACACAGCAAAATTAAAAAAAAAGCAGCTTCATACAGTGTTTACTCAGCATAATATCTATATGCTTAAACACAGGAACTAATAAAACTTGCTGCTGTTCTTGTCAGCCCCTTAGGGCAAAGGCCTCAGTCACTTCATGTATTAGTCTCCCCTGGATTATCTGAAACTCAGAGATGTCCCAACACAAATAAACACTTTAATTTGGTATGGTTGGGTAATCTCCTGGATTTCATATTTTTTTAGGAACAATACTCTAGGAAAAAAAGACTGTGCTCTTGTCAAACTCTTGGCTTACAGTGCTAGGCATGGAATACAACGGTCTTCTGCTCCTATCCATCTTCCAAGGATACCAATTGTTGACTGTATGACACCCCTTATCAGTTCAGCCTTCAGATATTTCGTATGTAGACCTAGTTAGGTACAGCCCTAACTGACTCCTGCCAACTCAGACAGGGAGAGGAAACAGACATCAAGGATATGCTCTCCCTTACAAAACCAGCCTCAGCTTCTGAAGGAATAATAAGGATGGTTGAAGCCCGAGCAAGTCAAAGTCACAAGTGAGCAGTTTGCAACTATAAAGTAATGGAAAGCCAGTGTAAAAAATACAAAGCATACAGTTATCTCTATCCAAAGTACAAGACGATACATTGAGTCCTAAAATTCTATATTGCAGCTTCAGCTGTGCTCAGGCTGTGAAATACCTGAACGCTGCTGCAATAGGAAAATATAAGCCATACATACCATCACTGATACAAGATATGGCACACAATACGGCAGAAAACAGAATTATATCCACTTGTCAACAAGTTGACAAGTTTCCTTCTATTTTTGGTATTAGAAAGTAAGAACAAGTTCTGCAGTAAATTAAATCCATCAGACCGTAGGGGACCACAGATCAATCCAGAACATGATGCAGGATGACTTTGTTACTAATATTCATACCAAATCTGAAAACAGAATTCTGTGTTCTGATGCCTCAAGTGAAAGTGTAATTAATCTTCATAACAAGAATCTACATCCTATTTTAAACTCAGAAAAACTGTATTATGTTTAGGATTGTGGAGCAAATGTATGACTGGAGGCTGAGCAAAGCAGAAAATTTAAATTTGATAAGTAAATTATGTTACTTTTCAGGCATAAGATTTTGGTAAGATTATTTGAGTGGTGCGTAGCTGTTTTCTGGCCATTGATTTGACCTGTTTGCACATTTCTGATGACAACATTATATTCGATTTTACTGTTATTTATATTGGTTTTTTTATTGCAATGTATGAGGCTCTTATGACCTAGGTAGGACCACTTACTACTGCAGGGCAAGAAATCAACCTACCTAAATTTGTAGTGAGTCCTATTATCAGACAACTAGAGATAAGGAAAAAAACACACCCTGATTTACAGAAACCATTTGACATCAGGTAAGCGCAGCTCTCCCTACAGAGATCTAAACTGCACCTTGGGTACCAATCTGCATCCACTAAAATTTCAAACCATCATGGAAATATTTCTTTTCTATCCTGAATACAATGCTTTCAAGTGACCACTTTGCTTTACCTGCATCAGCAGCTGTGATCAGTAGCATGTAATGTTCCTTTGCCTCCCGGTCCAGGCTCTGCACCAAGCGCAGCTCTCCACTGGCAGAGAGGGTGAAGGCACCTTCTTCATTCCCAGCCACCAGCATGTAAGTAAGTTTGCTGTTTAGGCCTTGATCATCATCTCTTGCTACAACCTACAAAAGCAGTGCAACCAAGTGGGAAGAAATATCAAGAGCCGAGGAATGCAGGGTCTGTGAAATTTGGGATAGAAGAAATACATGCCCCATCCCTGGCAGTGTTCGGGGCCAGGCCAGATGGAGCTTTGAGAAACCTGGTCTAGTGGAAAGTGTCCCTGCCCATGGTGGGGGGCTGGAACTAGATGATCTTCAAGGTCCCTTCCAACACAAACCATTATATGATTCTATGGCTATCTACAATCCAAATTAACAGACTGAATTAATCCAAATACTTTAAGGGCTAGTATAAATTAGCTATAATTGTAAAAATGACTTAACACAGTAATGATGGACTTAAAAGCATAATTTGAAAATATTAAAAAGTTGATTACTTCTTTTTCTCAAGCATAAACACAGTAAAGCCTGTGCCAGCACTCAGTGGAAACCACAGATGATCTGGTATAGGCTGAGCCCCATATCAAATCAAGCACTGCATGTCCTGCTGGCTAAATCCATTTAGTGCTCCTTCAGTGTTTGGCACAGAGCCCCATCCCAAGTAGACAATGATCATCAGATTGAAAGATTTGTTGCATGAAAGTTGAGACTGAGTTGAGATGTAAAGCAAATTCGTTAAGTCCCAGGGTAGGCAGGAAGATAGGTAGGAAAGGAAAACAAACAAAACTCTAAAGCATTAGATAAACTTCCGATAAAAAAACAAAAAAAAAAAACCAGCCAAGCAAAAAACCCCAAAAAAACCCACAACAATCAAAAAACCCCACCCAAACAAACAAGAAGGTAAAGGAGCCAACAACCACAGCATGTCAGATTACAGCCAAGAGGCAACTTGCCTCCCACCTTCTTAATTTTGGAGGAAAAGACATACATTAATAACATATCCTGAGGCATCCTAATAATATTATCGGAGATAGATACTTATTTGTTGAACATACGCACCTGCAGAATAACTTTTGGGAGCGTCTCTAAATTCTCAGGGACATTTACAGAGTAGGGAGAAAGTTCAAATGTGGGAATGTAATCATTGACATCCTTCAGAATAATACTGACAGTGGTGGTGTCGGTCCTGGGGCTGCTCCCGCGATCAGATGACTGAACAGTCAGCGTATAGGAGGGTCTTTTCTCTCTGTCTAAAGGCTTGGCAACTGTTATCACACCTGTCACAGAATCGATCCGAAACTCATTATTGGCATCTCCACTCACGATGGCATAGCGGACCTGCCCGTTTGTACCTTCATCTCCATCCACAGCAAACACCTGGATTAAATCCGTCCCTGTCAAAGTATTTTCTCCCACCTCTACTTTATAAAGCTTTTGGGTGAAAAGTGGGTTATTGTCATTAATGTCCAGTACTATAACCACCACATCTGTAGATGAAGAAAGGGATGGCTGGCCCTTGTCTGTGGCTATCACGGTTAGGGTGTAATTTGACACAGCTTCTCTGTCGAGCTCCCCCGTAAGCCTCACTTCACCATCAATAGTGCCAATGCTGAATTTGTTTCCCAGAGGCCGGAGCAGGCTGTATTCGATGTAGCTGTTTGGGCCACTGTCAGGATCGGTCGCCTGTGCTTTAAACACAACCGTGTCTATTGGTGTGTTTTCTGGGACATAGGTCAGCTTCGGGGAGATAAAGCTCGGAGGGCTGTCATTCACATCCAGCAGAATAATGGAAACTTGGGCTGTGCTTGTGTACCTGGAGGCCGGGAGAGGTGCCATGTCGTGGACTTGCACAACCAGGCTGTAGAAAGACTGGCTTTCCCGGTCCAAAGGCTGTCTGATGCTCAGCACCCCACTGTTGTCAATGCCAAACTGCCCGGCACTGTCCCCGGAGGCGATGCTGAAGGACAGCTGTGAGTTGGAGCCTGGTGTGGGGGGAGAAGAAAGGTAGAGAACATGACTTCATCCCACTGTCCCAGATATATGTGTTTCTGGCCTCATTTCCTATGAAGATGACGACTGTACAAGTGTGCTGCCTGTTCAGCCTCCTTATGACCATTTCTGAATCCATCAGCTAATTTCTGCCAAGTTTCAGAGTGGGGCAGAAGCCTTTGAAATAATTATTTTCTGCCAAGAGTTGAAGAAAGAGAGAGGGAAGGATGTTAATTGGAGCAGCCACAGAGGGAGCAGCCGGCTGAGCTTGTCTCTGCATTTCATTCAGCAGGAAATGCATGGTGGCAACTAGCATGATTTTTCCCTGTATACAATGGCTAGGGATAAAGGTTCTGAAGGGTTTTCCTTGGGAAATTGAGACTCGATGGTTCTGCTGCTCACTGAACAGCTGTTTTCCTCTCTTCTTCCCCGTTCATCTAAGCAACATTATTATTCATGTAACTATTTCATGAATTCTTCCACCCAATTAAGAAAAGCCACAACCAGAAATTCCCAGTCCTAGTTAGAGCAAGCCAAGTGTGAATAATGGAGTGAGGTATGCTTCCCATATATGTCATAGTATTCCAAAATATCAGATAAACAGCCCTCATCTTGTGATCGAAGCACAACTAGCAATTATTGTCAAGGGAGAGATTTATAATTCTGGTAAGGGAAATGCATTCTGAACCTTGACAAGGCTGCAAAATTACCTTAAATATGCCATACAGGAAACAAATGTATGTTACCACTTTCACTCCAGAGTTCACTCTAAACAGCTCATTTTTGGGAATACCCAATTGGAATGAGTCTTCTCTCATATAGATATCTCTCTCTCTCTCAAGATATCTGTATCTACATAAAAATATCTATCTTATTCCTATTATAATTAATGTTGAAAATGTTGGTTTCTTGTTTTGGATCATAAGGAGTATGATTTAGGATTAGTAGATTAACAGACTGCTCACTACTAATTAACCCCTCAGACGTGCTTTTTCACGTAAAGAAACTGAGCTGTCTGCTTAAGCAGATGATTACTTTGCTGTGCATTTTGTCATTTTGCTCAGAAGCTCTTTCCCCTCCAACTGAATTGCTTTGATAACAAAATTATTCCTGCATTAGATTTATTAATCTCTGCTGTTGATTATGCTCAGACTTAAGAGCACTAGTTTTAATTACCTTTCCCCCAGTGGCTACTCTAATTGGCATCTTTCCCTCTCTTTTCTTGTAGGAACTTAATTATAAAACAAATAGAACCAAACATGAAAGAAAACATATTTCAATGCAATTAAAGAAATGAATACATTTATATGCCAGATATTAGTGTTTCTATATTACTTTGATCAAGTGAAACAGTGTGAAAATTTAATGCCAGCCTATTTGGTCAGCTATATTTTCAAATGACTAATTCCATGGATGAAAGTCTTCTGACTTCAGTAAAGCGCTTTCCGGCGAGTCAAGATTTTTGTCATTTGACTTTGGAGATGGGTAGGAATTAGGTCCTAATGAAGAAAATTACTTTAAAATACTGTTCCCCTCCTCCCCCAGAATTTTTTATGGTGGTATTTGTTCCTATAAAATTTACTGCTTGTTCTTTATCTCACCTCCCTATACCTTTTCGTTCCTTGTCCTGTATTCTCATAAGTTTCGATGCTGCTAATGTTTATACAGGTTTAACTGTGAAGCAGAAGGAGAGTTGCCTAAGTATCATTGGAGCCAGGACTGCCACTTAAGTAAGTGTTCTTTTTAAACACATTGTGTGGCTCATCCATCCTCTCTCCCCAGGTTTGTAGCTGGGCTTTTCCTAGGGAGAATGTAGGCGCATTCTCTTTGCTGAGTTTGATTTTATTTAATCTGAGGGTTAATTTGTTAAAACTCTGAGTGAGAAGTCAGACATGGAGCAAGCAATTTCACAATTATGCTCTTTTAAAGGTCTTGTTTCTGTTTTTATTTATTTACTAACGAAACAAAACATAGTATCTTATGCTTTCCCCCATTCTGTAAATACCTGTAGAGTCTAACTGGGAAATCCCACCAGTTTTTGCCTGGAGGAATATCTTACTATATTTTTTAACAAATAGACAAGCTTGTACTTTGCCCTAAGATTTTTCCTGTTAATTCAATATGGAAAAAAAAAATAAAATCTGAATCACAAAATGAATGTGTTTAAGGAAACTAAGTTCTTTATTACCCTGTAAATAAACAGGAGCTGTTGCTTATAATTACTATGCATCTGCATATGAAACTGTCCAAGGTGAGCCAGGTAGCTAGTTTCCTAAGGGGTTTGTTGAATAAGAAAATGAAAATGGGAGCAGTTTCACTATCACCATGGATTTGTATTTTATCAGTGTTTATCCTAAAACAACAGGCATACCTCACTATAAAACAATGCCTTTTCAGAGCTCCTTCAGACTATATATATAATCATATAACATGAATAATCAACAAAATTATATTTATGTGCATTGAGTGCATCATCTGTGAGCCACTTGCAGAAGAGTACAGTACTATGTATTTCTGTACTCCAGATAAATATAAGACAACAGAGGATAACAAGCTTGGGCTTGAAACAGAAACACCACTAGATCATAGCATTTCCTGAAGTTACAGTCTTATGGGGGAACTCAACCTGGCACACTCTTGGAATGAAATTTCTGCCTTATTAATTTTAAATCCAGCCCATTAGAAAAGTAAGTATGCCAGAAAATGCAGAAGGCAAGATATCTGACTTATCTGACTTTTCATTGCATTACTCCTCAAATACTCATTTACTTCACTGATAACTGAGCTCATGAAGAATGTAAGCTGATATGTCAGTGCTACAATATAGTTCACATCCACTGTGCGTAGATGAAAATTAATGTATGAGGTGCAAGAGGAAAGGAAAACAGATCTGTAATGGTTAAGTGAAATTAACTTCCAAGAAGATTTAAACCAAATGTACTCCTAACAGGAAAATTAGAAACAGAAAAGGAGATACAATGGACACAAACCCATTTAGCTATGGGTCTGCAGAACAATCCCTTCCCTGGATATGCATGATACAAGCACAAGTTCCTCCTCCAACTTATAGATAGGTTATGTAAAATTAAAGCTTTAACAAGACTGGTGAAAGAGATCCATGCAAGAATAGCCAGTACCACCAAGCTATAATTTCTGACTTATTGGCTTATCTGATGGAATCTCTTCTCACTCACTTTCTCAGTTTGATCTCAAAACGAGCTGCACAATTTTTACCATGGAAAGTTCTATCCATCAGCACAAAATTTATGTCCCCACAAAAATGTTTGAGTTCAATAACTAAGCATTTCCTGAGGCAAAGCTGCTTTACTGAATAATTTTGACCAGCTCAGTCATTTAATGTGCATGAACTGTGATTCCTCAAAGCACGTAGGTGCTTTGTGCTTGAAGCACACTTTTCAGTCCAAGACATTTCTATGGGCTTTGCTAAGCCAGTGTCAAGTTGAGAGGAGACTAGGCTGCTTAACATGTCACAAAAATTACCTGTAAAGTCACTCTGTTATGAATAAGTTTGTGTTAGGTCACACTGATTAATGTCAGTACCCTATGGAATTATTTTTATGTATTTTATGGCCATATTTTATAATTATTCTTGCCTGGACAAAAACTATAGGGCAAAATGGTTAAGCAAGTGATAAAAATTGTATCTTTTACACTCAGCACATTAACAGCTTCTGGATGTCATAAATAATTCCAAGACCAAAGCTTATATTAATGAGAAACTTTTCCCATGTTCTCTTTTAATCAGCTTTTTAACCTCCACTATCTACCCTATGGATCACAATTCTCTTCATGATACACTTAAATGTTACAGCACATTTAAGATGATGGGAGATGATGTCTTTTATTGCCAGAACCTTATTTAGAATATATTATAAACTTTAAGAATCACAGAATCATAGAATGCTTAGAGTTGGAAAGGACCTTAAGATCATCTAGTTCCAACCCCCTTGCCATGAGCAGGGATGTCTCATGCCTCATCCTAGACCACGTCGCCCAAGGCTCTGTCCAACCTGGCCTTGAACACTGCCAGGAATGGAGCATTCACCACTTCTTTGGGCAACCTGTTCCAGTGCCTCACCACCCTCACAATAAAGAACTTCTTCTTTATATCCAACCTGAAATTCCTCTGTTTAAGTCTGAACCCATTACCCCTTGTCCTATCACTAAAATCCCTGATGAAGTTGCATGAACACTTAGGTCTACTTTAAATGTGTGTGGCCTAAGCACCAGGGGAGAAATCATGGTGTTCAACTGCTGTAATATGCTCTAAGTAAAATACAGCTTTGCAACTCATTTCTGCAACAGCAGTTAAAAGCAGTATTTGAATGTATGTTTAATTTACCACAAATAAATATAAGAAACCACTCACACAAACCTAATGCGAAATGCAAGAAAACTACCTTCTATTTACACAGCATGCACTGGATTTCAGCCTATGTTGGCATCCTAAGGATAGCCTTAATTTGCCTTTACTACTAGGTCTTCTAATATGGTGGTAAGGTGAAATATGTATTTATCATCAGTGATACAGAATATGAGCAAAGACCTACCATCATCCGCATCAGTGACGCTAAAATTGAGAATAGCAGATCCTGGAGACAGATTCTCCATCAAAGATGTGCTGTATGATGTCATGCCGAACACTGGTGGGTTATCGTTGATGTCCAGTATATTGAAGTACACTCTGATGGTAGTAAATTGGCCTCCCCCATCTTCTGCACGGACAGTAAGGATGTAATACTGCTGTGCTTCGTAGTCCAGTGCACGGGTCAGGTTGAAGACTCCGGTAACGGGATTCAGGAAGAAGATACCCTCTTCATCATCTTCATTTACGGTGTATGTGATCTCCCCATTGATGCCAGAGTCATCATCAGTGGCTAGAATGGCTGCCACTAAGGAACCTGCACAGCATGACAGGACAACAACATCAGTCATTCCCAAAAGGCAGCTCACTGATGCGGTCAGAATCAGCTCATCATCAAGCAACCTTGTAGAATAAGAGGTGTCCTCCAGTAGAAATTCAAGCCCCAATAATATATGATTACCATCTATAAAAGGTTTTTCAAAGCTGAAAGGAACAGTATTCAGTATGATGTTTATTTTGAAGGGCTACTAAATAACCCCAAGAAATGGCCAGGAATATTTGTTTTTATCTTTTAATGGGAACATACACAGATTGTATATTAACTGGGGCAAAAATATCTTTTATCCTGCTACCTATTTTCTTTCTACGACTCAGAGGACCCTCTCCTCCCCACAGACAAACAGGAGTACTGAAATATTCTAGATATTTATTTCTAAATGCAGAAACTGAAATGTCGGTACATAACAAATTTCCCAGCTCCACTTTTGAAAAAGTGCCTTTGCAGGGTAACTGTGGTTAGAAAACTTAGAAACCTCACAGGGGTCCTGTCTTCACTGATTCCTGAAGTTCAACTCCTTGTGAATTTGTTGTAAATTGTTTTCATTTCTTCATAGCTGCATTCACATGACTGAAATATCTTACCAAAGTTTGGAAATGTCACTCTTTAGTATTTCAAACAGTAATTATAATTAAGATCACCTCACTTCCAAGAAAATAAATAATTTCATTTCTTTTCCATGGAACCAGATAAATAACTTGTAACACAGTTAACCATTTTCAAGCAACGTGACAATGAAAATTACTCATCATCAGGACAAAGAAGAGTGCTACAGTTTCCTTTAACCCAGCTGAATACACTGGTATCTTTTACACCCATTTGATCACTTCATCCTCTAACAACTCAGATTGCTGTGAAGCTGTGGCTGCCCCATCCCTAGCCATGTTCAAGGCCAAGTTGGATGGGGCTTGGAGCAACCTGGTCTGGTGGAAGGTGTTCCTCCCCATACCAGGGGGTTGGAACTGGATGAGCTTTAAGGTCCCTTCCACCCCAAATCATTCTATGATGCTGTGTGATTGCACATTAGTTGGTGAAGAGGGCTGTCCAAAAGCCGGGCAGGATTATCAGCCCTCCAGTGATTTTGATCACAGTGGAGTCAGAGGGGCTCAGCAGAGGTACAAGCCCTAGGAAGGTACGATTCCCAATCATAGCTGCCAGGCTTCAAGGGGAACAGGGATTCTTTTCTGGGATAGAGAACAGAGCCCTGAAGGGGAACAGGAGAAGCTGCAGCACTTAAAAGTACAAAATCAGACTGTTTCTTCCTTCAGAACCTATCACCACTGAGATGGGTTAGGACAAAAATGTACACCCCATAAATGATCACAGAGAAGCCTCATCTTAATGTGGAGGGAATTATGCTTGCCATTTCCAGGGTTATTCCTGTTAAAACAGAGTCTCAAGACTCTGCGTGACAAGAGAGGAGAGTATAGCTGGGGATCAGCAGCCAAGCCAGCCCATGCTCCACAGACATCACAATTATTATCATACCAGATTCCTGAGGCACAGCTGATCACAACATAATCCTTTAACACAAAACACCATCGAATTATGGTACTGTGAGCGTGGGACAGGGTGCAAAATTTGGGAGGCATGGGGATAATATTGATTATCCCAAGCTGTGCCTCCCATGCTAATAAGTCAAAGCCCTAAACTAAAAGGTTGAAAGCTATCACCATGTCATTTGTATCCCCTTTGTTCATTCACATTTTAGAACAAGCTTCTAAGGTGCTACAGTTACTAATACTGGCAGACACTGCTTTTATATGAGCCGCCTGTATAAAATACTGGAAAATTTCTATTGCCAGTAAAATTAATTTCTGGAGACATATAATATAGCATAGCTTTCAAAAAATTTTTTGTGGTCTAAATATTTTCTAGCTTATGAACTAACTTTTAAATATCCAAACATTCTTGGATACAAAACAAGATTTCCAAGGAGAAAACAACTTAAGAGGTTGGTGATCAGATTTAGGAACCATAATTAACTACATAAAAGTAATTTGATTTTCTACAAAAAAAAAAAAACATGTCAAAAACAGGAGTCAGAGCTAAGATCAAGGAAATATAATGTTAGGATTAGTAACTGAGGTCATGTAGGGATTATTCTTAAGGAATCAGTATATTGCTGGCTGCTCAGTGGTCACCCATTTTCTGACCCTACAGTTGATGAATTAAGTACTGTAGGACACCTTCACTGAAGATGGCTCCCTAAATCAGTATTAGCATCACCATTACATCTTCATGACAGTTTATACTGTTTGTATCCTGTAAGTTGTTCTTCCTCCTACTTTTCTGTTTGCTATTTTCTGAAATAATTGCACTCAGAGACTTCAATTGGAATACAGGCATAATTGCTATTCTGCACCTAGGATTTATTTGAGTGGCAACCATTTCTCCGTTTCCCATTGAACAGAAATTTTAATCCACTAGTGATACGGATTTCCTAGCAAACAGCATGATGTGATTCCCTGTTTCTCTGCCCCATCTAAAGCCTTCAGAATCTTCTGCTTCCTGGCCAAGTCAGAAAGGTTGGCTACCCCTTCCCATTCAAATCCCTGTGGACTGACAAAAAGAAAATTTCAAGACTATTCTAGGGTAACTTCCTATTTACCTGGAGTGGCATCTTCTGGGATGTCGAAGGAATACACTGGCTTTGAGAATTTGGGGATATGGTCATTAACATCACTAACAGTGATGTTTATTCTCATATCTGAGGACTGCAGGCCGTCATCAGCACGAACCAACAAGGAGTACTTGGAGCGGCGCTCCCGGTCCAGGCGCTTGGTGGCTATCAGGTCTCCTGACTCAGGGTCGATGTGGAAGCTATCATCCGCACCGCTGATAATAGTGTATGTAACAAGGGCATTGGCTCCCTAAGTAAAAACAGAAGTGGCTAAATCAAGACATTTGCCAGGAAAAACACATCATCATTTTCTGTAAGACAAAAAGCATTCCGGTAACTGCACTTGGTGAATATTTGTCAGAACAGTTTCCTTTAATAAACAGCTTTCTTGCCCACTCCCTGCTCCAGATCCCCAGTAAAGACACATGTGCACACAGTTTTTATTTATGAGACATGAAATGACAAGGTTACCCAGATACATTTTGCTCCTGCCAGTGGGATCAGCTCTACCTTTCTCTCAATCTGGAGGTGGGATGGAGGAAGAAGCAGAGGGAGGGAGGGATGCAAGGAGGAAGGACCAAGGATAGCCACACAGCAGCTTCACCAGAGCATAACCAGAGCTGCAGCCCCCAGTTAGCAGAAACTCATGGGAACCGTGCTTGCAGCAGCCCCTCAAAGGCCAATTTCTGCATGGAAATATATTTACCCCTGAAAATAATCAGCCTCAGAATGACAAATCATCTGTCATTAAAATCATCGTTCTGGGTTGTGCTGGAAGTCAAAAGTATCAGCTCTTGGATCAAAGAAAGCATTGCATTCATCCTTGGAAAAAAAGGATTCGTATGAACTTTGAGCATTCTGGTTAAAAGGAAAATTAAGGAAAAGTAATGTTACATTAAAAAATTATCAATGCTTGTTTTGTTCGGGTTTTTTTTCCCTTTTTCCCCTTAAAGGTTGAAATTAAAACTTAGGAAAAAAATATGGAAACTTCAATTCAAAAACCACTGACACACTGCATTTTGCCTCAGCCCTATTCTGTCCCAAACACTGTGAAAAGTCATCTGCAGCCAGTCTGTATCATTGATTATTAACAAGAAAATCAACCCATCTTACAGGTCTTAGCCCTCAGGAGTACTGAGGTTTCCTGGAAAAACGAATGCTACCTGAGCTCTGTTTCCACCCACCTGCTGGGTCTGGGGAGGTGGTTAAAGCTGGCTCTAGCAGCCAGGGAGTGGGCCAGGAGATACAAGGGGCTGGTTAGAACACACAGCACCAGTTTTAAGGGAAAACAGAAAGACACGTATGATCCTGTCCAAGATAGGCTTAAGGGAACTGAAGTTTTGGTAACCTCCAGTATCGGACACATGTACCTATAACCTATGTGCTAACTATGCTTTTTGGTGGGCCAGGAGATATTTACTGTGGCCTCCCTCGGATTTTACAGCTGAAACCTGTGTACCAGTGGGACTTCTGAGGTGAACAACAGATCAAAGGGACCAGAGAGAAACAAGTTCTGCAGGTGTTTCAAACACTCTTGCCTAAAAAAGCAAATTAACAGAGATAAACACCCACTTCTATTCATGAGATGGAAGACAAGTGTTAGATACCTGACCTCATGGGAGTGCCTCTTGCCAAATCATTCCTCTGGGGTGGTGGTTCAAAGAGCTGGCCTGAGCTGACTGATAAATGAAATTTAGAAAGAAAACAAGCTTCTACAGGTGCCCAGCCCTGAACTGCTGCTCACAGGGCTCCAGCATACACAGTGTCTGTGTGCTCAGGTGATAGCTGGGGATGGCACATGCCTTCCTCCAACTGTGCAGCTTAGCGAAAACATTTGATGAGAATTTCAGATTTCAGAGGTGACCACGTTCTTCATCTCTTGTTTGACTAACCAGTATCCTCCTAAGAGAGTGCAGCTAAAAATGCAGCCACGCGTGATATTGTTTTATCAAAGTAGTAACTGTACAAGAATTTGGTGAGATGCAAAACAAAATACAGGCATGTAAAATCTATTAAAAGGCTGTATAAAAACTTCCCATTGACAACTGACTTTAAAAAAGTGGCAAACTGCTAGAAGCTGCTGTAATTGTTAAAGCTTTTAGTACCACTTAGCACTTAGAGAATGTCTTTACATGTTTCCTCAGCTTTGTACCACGTCCCTGTTACAACAGACCAGCTTTTGAAATTTTCTACCTTCATACTACTATTTTAAAATATGTGTAAGATAGCTCTTGTACACCACTCAGCCATGAGTTTTAATGGCTCATTTACCCTTTTGAAGCTAAAACTGGGATTCTGAAAGCATCTGCGCATGTAGCAAAGGCTGCATGCTGATTTACTGAGGGGCATATATGGGTTGCACGTGCAAAGAATGAAGCCAGAAAAATGTTAATGTCACAGGAATATTGTATGAAAGAAAAAGTAAGGATCTCAACCCTGAACTGCACACTGCTAAAAAATCTTGGACTCTTTGTAAAGGGTTTGAGTTACAAATGTTCTGGTAGGGAAACTGAAATTATTCATTTTATAAAAAGCTCAACTGATTTCTGTCTTAAGGTAACAAATCAATTCCCATTGCGTGGAGTGCTTCAGAATGAATAAAATATCAGGTACATTTTAGTAATGGTTAAGAAGAGGCTGGAGCATAATATTGCTAAAGTCTTAGATATCTGTTGGCCATATCACAGCAGAGAGTGATAGCTCAATATTTAATTCCAAATCTGAATAAAAACAGATTGAATTTTTGTTATGGATATGCATCTTTCCAAAATCCTGTTTCTTGTCTGTCTGTCAGGCTGCTACCAGAAGATCAAGTGAAGAACAAAAAGCTCCTGATTACATTGGTACCATTCCTGGTGGTGTTCCAGTGGTTCCCCTTGTAGCAGTAAGATTAAGTACATCAATTAACAATCACAGGACAATCAACCAAGCTAACACAAAATAGGACAGAAATAAAATTCTCTTGAGGAGGTTGAATTACCTTATTATTTGAATGCAAGAATCGCTTGCTGTTATCAAGTGTAACCCTATATTTTAATGACAACACAAACTTCTTTGCATGCTCATATTGATTTTTTAGGCCTTTCCCCAGTAGAAAGAATCAGTTCAAGTGAATGAAACAATATGATTAACATTCTTATAACTTACTTTCCAGAATAAATGAATACACTAAACTGTATATGTATATATTTTCCTGACTCATACAAGACTGCAATATCCCCCCCACTAAGCCAACTGGCCAACTGTTTAACATCAGTTGCTCAAAGGTTTTTGCCAGTTTCTTAACAGCTTCTTAGTTGCAGTGTCCTCACAGTAATGAATCTAAGGAGGCAAAACTATTTTGCAAACAGGTTTATGTACAGAGCACATATTTTACCATTATTTATTTCCCCCTCTTCTTAGTGAAATAAATCTTTCTTTAGGAGAGGACAATATTGATATTAAATAGCTCTAGTCCAAGGGTGAGCAAGCATTATCAAAAGCTTTCCTGTTCTCCAAGGCTCCTCTGATATTGATTTTATTACACACCTTGAAATTTGGCTCAAATACAACAGCTCTGCTTCAAACCTAGTTTAGATCTCAAGCTGTGGCCTTAAACTGAATGTCAATATACTTTTACCCCTGTCCTGGGTTCAGCAGTAGCAGTCATTTTTCTCCTTCTTAGTAGCTGGTGCAGTGCTGTGGTTTTGACTTTCGGCCTGGGAACAGCGCTGATAACACCGATGTTTTCAGTTACTGCTCAGTAATGTTTAGTCTCACCAAGGACTTTCTGAGTCTCATATTCTACCAGGGAGGAGGGGAAGCCAGGAGGAAGCAGAGACAGAACACCTGACCCAAACTGGACAAAGAGGTATTCCATACCACAGCACGTCATGCCCAGGATATAAACTGGGGCCAGTTACCCGGAAGGGTTAGATCACTACTCGGTTGGGCTGGGTATCGGTCAGCGGCTGGCAAGCGGTTGTATTCTCTTCCCTTGTTGTTTTCCTTATCATTATTATTATTGGTGGTAGCAGTAGTGGTTTGTGTTATACCTTAGTTACTGGGCTGTTCTTATCTCAACCCATGGGAGTTACAATCTTTTGATTCTCCTCCCCATCCCTCCAGGAGCGGGGGGAGAAAGGGGGGGAGCGAGCTAATGATTGCATGGTTGATTTACGGCTGGGCTTAAACCACAGCAATCCCAAGCTGGGAATCCCAGCATCTTTGCCAAGTCATCAGGTATGCTGTATGATAAGACTGAAAACAAGAAAATCATCTAAAAAGAAAATGTGGGGTATTTTTACAAGGGCATGTAGTGATAGGATGAGGGGGAATGGCTTTAGACTGACAGAGGGTAGGTTTAGATTAGACGTTAGGAAGGAATTCTTTATTACGAGGGTGCCCAGGAAAGCTATGGCTGCCCCATCCCTGGCCGTGTTCAAGGCCAGGTTGGATGGGGCTTGGAGCAACCTGGTCTAGTGGAAGGTTTCCCTTCCTGTGGCAGGAGGTTGGAACTGGATGAGCTTCAAAGTCCCTTCCAACCTAAACCATTCTATGACTCTATGATTTTTTGCCATTAGTGGAACTGCTCATTAAGGGATGTTAGGAAAACATTAACTCATGATATGTAAACCAGTGAGTAGCCTTCAAGTAACAGAGTATTTATCTCACTTGCTTGTGTGTTTGTCTCTGTGTGACTCCATGATACTGAACACAGTTTTGTGAATAGGCCAACTGCAGTTCAAAGCATGACCACAATGACTCTCAAGGCCAAGCTCTTACAAAGGCAACAAGGGAACAGGTAAACCCACGTATTTTCAGAGTAGCATTTTTAGTACAGATACTCAAATATGAAACCACACTCGCACCTCATCAGCATCCATGGCTGTCAGCTGCAATATTTTCGATCCATCTCCTATATTCTCTTCTACAGTGAGATCAAGTATATCTGTGGGGAATACTGGTGGATTGTCATTGATATCCTGAAGTGTTATTTCAACCTGTAAAAAGCAGGAATAGGAAAAAGTTGTGTGAACACTGTGAATTAGACACTGATTAGACCTGAATGTTACAAATCACATAATTTTGAAAGAAATCAGGTAAATTATTCTTAATCACATGAATTAAAACATTCCCAAATCACACCAACAATAGAAAAAGTCCCTCCGGATATTAAAATTCCACATTGTTACAAAATACTCATAGGAAAGCCTCTAACATAAATAAACTTAATTTGACTTGATGATAGCAACTGATTTTAAATTGTCCTAGTCTAGTTTATATTGGAAAAGATCCACTGATAGACTGTCACTCTAATCCTCAAAGTCGGCCCCTGGAGTATAGCTGCCAAGTCCTGGGGCAGGAGATCATTTGACCATAAAATGCTGCCTGACATAAAGATGAGGTGGTGCAAAATTTTCTCCTTGAAATGTTTATATATTGGCAACCCTCCGTTCTGAGGGAGCAAAAAACACCCCTACACTTTAGGCTTAAAAAAAAAATAAAATAACTTTTTCTTTCTTGCTCTAAATGCAAACATAAATGTTACTTTAGAAGCTCCCATAGCACCTCCTTACCCACGAACACTTGAACTAAAGTTCTTTTCATGCACAATATCTGCATGCTTTTCCAAGTAGTACTTATAGCTCCTGAGAAGTTGTTTGCATTCTTTATTCCTAGTTTTTCATAAGCAAGATTGCTGTCCCGCTGATGCTAATTCAAAAAGCTCTGTTTTGCTTTGTTGCTGGGTATGGCATGTAATATTGTAAAAAAGAAAGAAAGAGAGGACACAGCTGGCTTACATTCATCCTGCAAAAAGAAGCCTTGGTTTGGACCTAAAGTATTAAATCATCACCAAAATCTGAAGACCCAATGAGAAAACTGAGGAGCTGAAGGAAGTCTGTCTTTATTGCTCTTCAAGGAAGAGAGAAAGGTAATTAACGCTGTTGCACAGGAAGGTAGGGAAAGGCATGGATGACTTAAGGAAGATACCTAGATTAACAGGCAAAATGTTATGTATACTACAATATGTACCATGCCATTACCCACAATGGATCTCCCTGCACTCAGTTGAAAATATACGGGTTAGACTGCTCTGGATATAACCAACACAGACATTTCTGGTGATCTGAAATCTATAATTTCTATTCTTTCTAGTCACATGCCGCAATATTTTATTTTTTCATGCTGTTTTCATACAGACCACCAATTGGCAAGCCATTCTGACTTGATCAACAGGATGATCCGTAACATAAGCAGTTTGGTGATGAAGATGTGGCTGTCCCTGCAGAGCAACTGAGTCACACAGGCTCACTTGCTGTATCTTTCCCCGAGCTCTCACTGGCTGCACCCTAGCACCATTGGTCCTCCCTGGGCTTCCTGAGACCACACCCTGAAGGATGCTCCATCTTTTTGTCCTCCTCCCAAAGCCAACTGGTTTGGAAAGCCTAACATTTCCACCAGTGCTAGACTTTGTAATGGAACAGATTTGGTATGCATGCTATTCTGCTTCATTAAACATCCTGAAAATATAAATTGCTGTAGATCTATAAATACTCTGAGAGTATATCTGATCATGGCACACCCATCTCTTCCACCTCAGAGGATGTTCCTAATGCAGAGAAGGTTGCAAGGAGCTCGGCTGTTTCCCTGATAAACACTTTTCCTCCAACAGAAGTTCTTCAGAGGGTGGAGAGATGTGGACTGTCATGAACACCTTATGGCTACACTGGTCAGTGTGTACACCACACAGGGAGACACCTTCCACACAGGGATCTAACCCATCCTCAGTCACCTGGAGCAAGTTAGCTTGTTTATCTTCATTTTTTTTCTGTTTGTGTTCAGTATTTATGCCCACAGTAGGTTACTGTTACAGACAGCCTACCAGAACTTTCCCACAACACTAAAGAGAACTGAAGTGTCTTTAAAAACAAAGGAAATATTACATTAATATTACAGATACATCTACTGGAAGTGTAGACAAAATGCTGGTCCTATAAGCCTTACATGGTCTTTTATAGAAGGCCATTATATATTTATACCATCTCTAATTCCTTTGACTGTTCACAAATGACACACAAAAACACTTCATAGCTTAAAACAGATTAACCCAGAAGGTCTTATTGTTAAATTCAAATCTGTGACAACAGAGGCCAAAGTGCTGGCCAGAGCATCACAAGCAACGATTTGACAACTAACAAACCAGACATAAACTCTCAAAGGAAAAAAAAAAGAGTTTTCATGGTGACTGATGCATCTGGGTGACAATTAAGCACAGAAATGGAAGAGATGCAGTAGAAACGACAGAGAAAGGATTTTGCCAAGTGGGTCCTGCCCCATGAGCTGGCACAGCAAATTATGTGTGCTCTTCAGCTCTAAGTATAACAATTCCCCAGTTACGGTGTCAAGGTGAAGCAGCTGCACAGCTCTGTAATTTATTTATTTCTACTGTATGTGTCACACACAGGTAATGTTTCAGATGCAGGTGACATTTCACCACCAGAACCCATTTTCAGAATAAGAGATTGCCCTTTTAAAATCATATGAAAAATATATGACAATTTTTGGGGGGTTCAGGTTAGGAGGAGCTGTGCATTGCCTACAGTTTACACAATGTAAGTAGTCAGAATCCAGGAATACAGATGGTTAAGGGCTGTGGGACAAAATAAATTAATTATAAAGTCAGATTCCAGAGAACTGGGTCAAAAAATAAAGAAAAAAGAAGAATAAAGAATAAAGAATAATAGAAGTAATTTTATCCTGAAAAATCAGCTCACAAGTGAAAAAAGCCACTGTATCTTATACTGAAGACATGATCTAGATGGTGGAAAAATAAGAAATTCTCAAATAAGGAAGAGAATTTTTAGAAAGAGACCACAATATTTTTAGCAAGCATTCACACTATGATTTACTATTTGTCCACAGGGCTTAGATAATGCATATTCCTTCATAATTCATTGCTGGCTAAGTCTAACTGGCTTCCCTGTGTAAAGTTGTCTTTTTACTTCTGTTATTACTTCAGCTTATAAACTCTTGCAAACCTAAGAAATAAGATCCTGAGATGTGCCTGTTTGCAGAAATTTCACTCAAGTAACACATCTCTGAGAAGGACTTGAGAAAAATCTTCACATTTTCCCTAAAACAAAAGAGTCAATTAAGTTTCATGCCAGAGGCCTCATTTAAGAAAATATACACCCTGAACAAGTTCAAGTGTAAACTGAATGTCCAGTCTTCTATTCAGGAGCTCAGAAATTAATTTCACTTTGAAATTACTTCAGAAGTTCCAACCCCAAGCAGAAGTTAACACAATAACCAAAGTCTTTCATTGCCATGGGACACTGGAAGATTTCAACATGTCTTATCATATCTTTACTTGGGGGGGGGTGCTGAGAATACACAGACTTTTAATCAAACACCTAAATTAAATCCCTCCCCAATTCACTGCCTTCATCTTTCTAATCCAACATTATATTTGCATAAAGATAACAATGTGTGTCATTCGTATTATTGAAACACATGGTTTGATTAATACCACATGCTACCAATTACTAATTATGTGCAGTTCTGCCTTAGGCCTAATGAAGGCAGGACAAGGTGTTCATGGCAGTACTGACGGCCATCTGTACCATGGGCATTGAGCTCAGAAGTGTCTACAGAACATGTGCTGTGCTCTCAGCTTGCACCAATGGCAAAACACCCAGCAGTAACAACAGCAAGTATACAAGAATAAATATCTAGGAAACCAAAGACCTGTAAACCTGAAATATGCCACAGGAAGAGAAACAGTGCTCTTAAGAGATTTGTCCAAACCTTGGTCCCTAGAACAGGAAGGAACCATTAGGTGACAATATCTGTATAACTCTAGGAAGCAACATGCCCAGACTACATGGAAAGTGATAACCACCAACCCCTTCTCCAAACCCATCCAACACAGGCAGTATTCGTGCCTGACCTCGAAACCGTCAGTCAGTGTGATTCTCTGGTGGTCCAGGCACTGATGAGGGCTTTGCTCCCTCGAAGAGCCTTGAATTTCTGCAGAAACCATGGGAATATAAAGTCACAGACACTTCTAAATCTGTTAAGACTGTGATGGAAAGCTGATGAATAGATTCAAAATATTGCCTTGCTTTATTTGTTCAAGGGGAATTAAAAAAAAAAAAAAAAACCAAACAAAAAACCAGGAAGCTTTGTTCTGTCCATGTGCATGTGTGTGTAAATCTCCATAAAATCACTCTACTTTTGTACATTTCTAATATAATGCTTTTCCCTCACATTTAACGCATCTAAAAAAAAAGACTGAAAATTAAAGTCCTGCAGAAAAATACATGTTGCTTATTTACTGTGCCTTGTAAAGTAAACACAATCATTTTCCAGATCAACGTCTATGCAAACTATCGTTACATGAGGGCTTTTTTTGTGTGTTTATGTTTGTTTCAACCTATATAAAACTAAGATGCAAAAATACAGACATACAACAAACCACAGAGATTAGCAGAAGTAGCAAGTCAAACAATACTACAGATTTCCCCATGTCTGAATCCAATTTCTTGTTCTCACAAAACCATCATGCCCCTGCCAGTGTTACAGATGGTCAACCTTTCCTCACTTGCAAGAATTTGATTGCTCAGCCTGCTGTCATGGAGATTTGCGAAGCAGAGGAAGTATTAATTACCTCGATCTTGTTAAGATTCTTATTTACTGCTCAAATTAGCCTCTTGTGGTTTTTTCTTCATAAACAAATTCTTAATAAATTTCAGGAACCATACCAGGACCTCACTTCATAAAGCATACAGTATCTATTTAAGTATGAACCTGAACACAAGAAGCCACTGGGCAACTCGCTGTTGTTTCAAAATGTTGTCTTTACTTTGAAGAAAGTAGAAAATGCCCTCTTGGAAGTAACTGATGGCATTTATGAAGACCGTATGTGAAAGAGACTCTTTACAAAGAGTGATGCTGCAGTGTAAAGTCTTCAATAGCTTCATACTTTGCACACGATTCTGAAAACATTTATGCAGGGCAGGGGCTAGGGAGGAGGAGAAACTCAATTCTGATGGAAATCAAGAAAAAAAGATTCTTTTTTTTTTTTCTGGTTAGCCAAAATTAGTTTGCATTTGAATAATCAATTCTTAGGCAAAATAATTTGTTGAATTAAGAAGCAGTTGTTAAAAGACAGTTTCATTTCTTAGAAAAGAACCAATCCACTTCAAAAATACTAGTACCACAAACAATTATTACTGAAAAGGCTAGACAAATTCCATAAACATAAAAACCTTAATATGAGAGTTTTATTCTGGAACAAGGAATTATTTTAATGACCAATCTTACTGGGTTTATGAGCTACAAAGGTATGTAAAATAAAAAATTTCACTGGAAGGCAACATGCCAAAGTCTATCCAATCATAACACCTTCTATAAACGAATGGGTTCATTTGGCCAGAACCTATTCCTCTGGCTTATTACACCTATTAACATTTATTTTTCTTTTATTTCAAGGTGAGGAAGGTTTATAGATAGAATACTTTTCTCAAATTCTTACATCTACCAAATGAAAATAAGATGCCACAGAAAACCTGAATAAGCTCATGTGGCAGCAGCAAGTTTCACCTGGAGCCCCAAAAAGCATGCAGAAATTCTTGCTTGCAGCCACCCTATCTGCATTACATGCTTGATCACAGAGCTATAGATGGAGCATGACCTAAGAAAGAAACTCCCAGATGTCTCATGTGTTCAGTACTTCTTCAAATGCTACAGCTATTTGATTAAAAGATCAAACAGAGTGGAAAGGCGACAACTTTTCTTTTAATTTACACGTTGTTGAGTCGTCCTTCTTCCCTTTTCTCACTGCAGTGATGTTCACTGCCTCTCTCGAGATACCATCTAATAGTCTACAGGCAGCATTGGCACATGCTGGCCTAAAGACTTCTGTTTATGCTTAAGTCATCATATGATCCTTCATATTAAAATAAAAAAAAAACAACTTTAAGGAGCTTATTTTTTGCTGGAGACTGCAGTAGTGTGCCACCAATTTTAATAGAATCAAAGTGAAAGGATTCTATTCCCCATCCTTTGATAAACATTCTAAATAATATCTGTCATGTTGATAAAAGAGAAAAATTCAACTATTAATTTGTCACACATGGTTTAGTGTGAGCTGTCCCTGCCCATAGCAGGGGGTTGGAACTAGATGATCTTAAGGTCCTTTCCAACCCTAACTAATCTATGATTCTATGATTCTATGTAGCTAACTGAAGAACCTGGCCAACACTTCTGATTTTTCTCCTGCCTCTACTGCTTTGGCATTTTTGTTCATCCAGCAAACAATGCCTTGCTAATGCTAGGAAACACACATGTATTTGTGTACCTTCTTTATTGATGCGAGTAATCATATCAGCTACTCGCATCAGTGAAGTTATGGTTACACTAAGCACTTCGAAGAATCACGCATGCACTGGTCCTGCAAACTGTGAAGGCAAGGGAACAGAAAGATTAAGTATCAAGAGTGCAAGCAAGCAAAAGTGCATTTCCGGAAAGAAAAGAAGAAAAATACTTTATATATATATCTCTTGATATTCCTAGAATATCTCTAAAATAGTTTCTAACAATGCTAAACACCCACAGGCTATCCTGAAACAGTTTCCCACCTTGCTCTATTTAAAATACTGGGAAACAGTAAGCATGGGGGTGAAAAATAAACACTTAAATTTTAGAATTACTTGAATAACCAATAATAGCAGTGCTCAGGAAGGTGGAAAACCTGAACTACAGAACATGCATATTTACAATTTCAACAACAAGATGGAAAGCCCATTTACAAAGAAATGTCATGGGACAAGGCAACAGCTTTGGCTCTCTTTTTGCTTAGAGAGGTTGAATGAGGCATCTGAATATCCCATTTTCCAGGAGGTAAACAATCCCAGTGCATGCTAGTACAATAAAAATCACATTAGTCTATCATGCTGCAGGCCAGTAAACCTGTTAAATAGAAATACAGAGTTGTTAAGAATCCCACTTTGAATGTCCAGAGGCAGCAGCAGTCACTTGATCTTTGAGCTTTGGGGTAACACCTTTGAACAAAAATCAGTGTAGTGAACATAATTCAAACTCCTTCAAGTACATTACAGTCAAAGTCCCTAATTTTAGGTGACAGGGACAAGCACACAGGCAATAAACAGATGTGTCAGGCATACCCTTAGACATTTAGGATCTCTCCACAGAAGATCAGGTTACAAGACTTAATTTTGATACCTGAGCTCAAGAGTAATTTAAGGAAAAAGAGGATGTGAAAGCTGTGCTATGCTACACAACCGCACACTCCAATCCCACCAATGCAGACCAAATATTGACCCAGCAAAAGACAACAGTTTGAGCCTACTTAGAAGAAGGATTATAGCAATATTTCTCTTTCCCCCTCACAAAATCATGAATTATTACTGATAACCAGCCTTGAAATTGGTTGGAAACTTAGGGATCAATGCATTTTGTCAACATGTTTCATTTTCTCCATTCAGACTCCATATGAATGGAAATATAACTAATAAGATTTATATGTGATTCTGGAATTTCCCAGTAATTTTAATCTGTGGGCTCTAATTCCAATATTTTAACACTGAGTAACTTTCCTGGAGTTAAAATCATACTGTAAAGTAGTGTAAGGTAATTTAACATTTTGCAAACAAGCCACTTTTACAAAGCATCATATTTTCTAAAAAATGTTAGGAGATCAGAGCGCTTTCAAAAACGCAGTGGTTTTACCAACAGTAGCCTAGAATGGTTGGAAGAGACCTTCAAATGCTTGGAAGGTTGGAAAGGACCTTTAAAGCTCATCTAGTTCCAGCCACCTGCCATCGACATGGACACCTTCCACTAGACCAGGTTGCTCCAAGCCCCTTCTAGCCTGGCCTTGAACACTGCCAGGGATGGGGCAGTCACAGCTTCTCTGGGCAACCCATGTCAGGGCCTCACCCTCATAGTGAAGAATTTCTTCCTTATATCTAAGATAAATCAAGCATAATCTGTTCTTATAACTATTAAAAAGATGTCACTTTCTTGTGTTGTCTCAAAAAAAATATTCATCTTAGTGCTGCAAAGAAAAGGTGCCATAATTTACTTCTTTTTTCTCTCCCTCCTGCCCTTACCACCCCTCTTTTTTATTTTAAAGGTGACTATTGGGAGTTGTACTGCCTGGAGTCTTGATTAAATGTTTCACTGCATCCAGAACACTTCATCATGCAGCATAGCCAAAATCTATTATGGCTTGCAAATGACTCATGCTTTAGCTATGAGAAGACCATAATAAAGAACATTTTACGTAAAAATGCCAAAAAGTCTGGTAATTTAATCTTGATTCTAAGTAGGTATGCAAGGTCTCTGCATCCAGCCTGTGCAGACAATAAGGCATTGTCTGGAAAAGCAGTACCTACTATGGTTACATCTAACTTTTCAGCAAAGTCCAGATGATACTGCCACTGAAAAGAAATGGCTTGCTCTAGAGAGAGAGCTGCAAACGCTGCTTTTAGCAGACATGCAGTATGATTTATCCATTTGTGCTAGGGGTCCATCAGTACCTGGGTAGAAATTTTATTAAAACCCAGAGACACGGGAAACAGCATTATTAGCCTGTCAGTAGACACATGTGGCTGACAAATTGTGTGCCTCTGCATGCTCACAGAAACAGATGAATAAACATCAGAGCAGCATACAGAAATTAACTTCAGAAACTTATTTGCAGCACTTGCTCCTCTCAGGCATACCATGTATCACAGAAGGGGACACAAGCGGTAACCTGACACAGCCATTAATGAAATAAGCACTGCAGTCGAGTGCTTGTCCCTGCTGCTTAGTGGCTCCCTGGTCCCAAGTCAGAAGCAAAGATGCTCTCTGTGCTTCCCAGGCTGACTGCCTCCAATTCAGCCAAACTATTCACATGTTCAGATACCCTATGTTGGGTCACTCCAGACTTTTTATGATGTGGTGTTATGCACCCCACAGCATAGGGAAATGAAGGATCAGATATTCAAATGCAAGTAAAGCAAACAATTGAGGCTGTTTCAATTACCAATTATCTATTGCTTGGGCATGCTACATGCATGTAGTCATGATGACAGCATTCCTACAGCAAAAGCAACTATATCTGCCAACCAACAGAAGGCCACAAAGCCAGGACAGAACATTGGTACCTCCTATCCCAGTCTCCAAATGCCTGCACTGGCTCACTGAGGATGGGGTACAATAACAACTGAGCGGGGCTTTGGGGGCCAACTATGCTGCTTGAAAACCCAGAACACAAAAAAAGGTTCTTCTGAGGGCGAAGCAAGCCATTTTGCCGCTCCTGCTCTTCATGAAATCAGTATTTTTAAGTAATTGCTTAAGTGCTACATTATTTACGGTTCTCTAAAGAGAGGCAAGGTCTCACATGTAACAGGGAATTAAGATTGGGTTAAGGAAAGCACTACTTAAACCTTGGCTAATTTAAGAAAGCAACAGCACGCTGATTTTAAAACACACATCAAAACACATAAGCATACACATGGAAATACAAAGTAATCCAGCTTCACAATAAATGAGATATAAACATCAAAATGGTACAAGGAATACAAATAATAAGAAATGTTACAAGCAGTCATGTTTTTTCCCTCCTTCACCACCAAAACCATAATGAAATACAGGTGAGTTTGCCAGTACTGGTAAATGAGTAACATGTGTAGCTCAGCCAATATTCACATAGTTTACAAAAACAACCACTACGTGTACCAGCATGACCAGTTTACTGCAGCAGAAGATAAGAGGTGCACCAGCCTCTTGCTCTGCTGCTGCCAGGGCACTATGCATGGCAAGGAGGGCAGTGCTTGCAGAACAGCTCCATCCATCTGACCCTCAAGTGCTGAGTCAGCAGCACTGCTTGGCCTTGGCACTGACCAGAAAAACTCCTTCACCCATCCTTTCCCTGCCTACCCATGGATGCTGGGACATAGAATCATGGAATGGTTTGGTTTGGAAGGGACTTTAAAGCTCATCCAGTTCCAAGCCCCTGCCACATGCAGGGATACATTCCACGAGACCAAGTTGCTCCAAGCCCTGCCCAGCCTGGCCTTGAACACTCCCAGGGACGGGGCAGCCACAGCTTCTCTGGGCAACCTGTGCCAGGGCCTCACCACCCTCATAGTAAAGAATTCCCTCCATGTGCACACGTGCAGTCCTGTGTCACCTCCTCGGATAAAATGGGTAATTTTCTTACAAAGACATTAATTCTTCTGTATCTAGCAGTACCTCTAGCTACCAAACCTATTTCAAACGCATGTTAAACCCATACAAACACTTGGCAAACACATGCTCAAGAGGTTTTTCTTTTTTGATTTGGCTTTTTTTTTTTTTAAGACTTAAAAATGTTATACATTTGGGAACCATTTAGTTTATAACTTTACATTTAATTAAATGAGGTCTACTGCCATGTAATACGAAATGGATTGAATTGGTAAGAACATTCCTGTCCATGCCAGAGAAAAAAAAAAAAAAAAAAAAGGGAAGAAAAAAAGAAAAAGCATTAGCAGCTTGAGAATGGGAATGTCACACATACAAATTAAATAAATCACTTAGTTAAACCTACAGGTGTGACACTTAAGGCACAGTCAATCGTAACATGGATAGTATGGGTCTGATGGGCAGTAGTATGGAAGGAGGCTAGCTTCAAAGTTGGTTTCAAAGCATGCTGGATAGGGCTTTGAGCAACCTGGTCTAGTGGAAGGTGTCCCTGCCCATGGCAGAAGAATGGAACTGGATGATCTTTAAGGACACTTCCAACTAAAAATATTCTATGATTCTATGATCAGGACAATTGGAAAAATCCAATTCCCCTAACTGAAGGCTGCCCAAACAGCAGAAGAAAAGCTCCTTACCCAGAGCCATGGTAGAAGCAGCATTGCTATAGTCACTTAAGAAACCATAGGTTTTTTTCTGTGACTGGAAGGGAATTAAAGATGTAGGACTGAAGATCAACCAGTGTTTTGCAGCAGTATGAGGGCTTTATAGTAGCACACCTTTATGAGAAGAAACGCTGTATGAGTCTAATGGATTTTAGCAAATAAACCACATAAGGCCAAAGTTACTTTCTAGTTTCACACTTAGAACACCACAATTTTCTAGAAACACCTAATAGCTTTTCCCCCACAGCATTAGAGGCTGCCACCAGGGAACTGCAGGGCTAGAAACTCCAAATGCTTTTGCATCCTCCTACGAATTTCAGGGAAATTACCTCATCTTATTCTTCTGCAGCAGCTTCACATCTGCTCCTACAGCGCTGGGGATGGGCTTCCCTCCCTGTGGCCATGGGCCACCTGTGGCCAAAAAGACTTTTTCATGTGGCCACAGACAGACCTTCTCATTGTGGCTGCACTCAGCAGACCCAGCTGACCATCAAGGCTTTCCCTACTCTTTTCTTTAGTTTTTTCTTATCAAGGCATTGGACTTTGGATTTGATACAGAAAATTTAGAAAATCAAGCATTACAGACTAATTAAAAGGTACCTTTCAAACTTACAGTTTCATCACTATATAAACATATATGACCTTGTGCACTGAAGAAAACTGAAGCAAAAGAAAAGAGGTATTCACAGAACTCACTGGAATAGCTCAGTGTGCTTATGTGGGATTCTTACAGTCATCTTCCTTAATAAAGGATATGAAGTGTTTTATTTGACCATAAATTCACAGTTTTGACTTTTATTGGCTCCTAAAGATCTGCTACATCTTTCCTTACGTGTAGAACCTACCTCCACTTACAAAGTTACACTCTCTGAACACTACAGTCAATAATGAGAACTTAAAATAGTCCAAGTCCTCTATCAATATCCAAGTGCTAAATGACAGCTCTCTCCCCCAGTACTAATGGTTTTGC
The DNA here is from genome assembly GCA_028858755.1 of Ara ararauna. Lineage (NCBI taxonomy): Eukaryota > Metazoa > Chordata > Aves > Psittaciformes > Psittacidae > Ara > Ara ararauna. Next base: position 82,961,002 of record CM054376.1, on the reverse strand, counting down.
AACACAGCCAGTCTCTCATTGACTTCAATGTGTTCAAAGATGACAACAGAAGAGCAAAGAGAGATTGTAGACCTATATATATATAAACACATGAGCGGAGTGAATTCATTTATTGGTTTCTGTGGTTAATTCCTTCCTCAAAGGGTTGGCTAGTATGCTTTTATTCTTTTTCTAGCTTTAGTGTAGTACATTTCTAGGGTGTCTGGGAGGAGAGGACAGAGGTTAATGCCTGAGGGGACATGCTGTCCTGCAGCCCTCCTATGGGACACCTCATGACTGACCTGGGGACACTTCACAGCCACCTGCTCCCAAAGAATATTAGAAGAATGTGATCTTATTGCAGGCAGTCCTAAGCAAGCCCTGATTACTGACTCAGAAATATCATCAGCAGTTGACAATTACAGTACAAACACAGCTGTTTGGAAGGCCGGCTGGACTACTCCAGATAAAAGATGAGCAAACCAAAGCCTCCCTTCAATCAAGTCAAAACTAGCTCTGAGTTTTTATAATCTTAGTAAACTTCCAAGCAAAAGAAAAAAGAAGAAAGAAATACACTGGTATTTCTGCATATCTTGATTTCAGTGGGGCAGGAAGAAGAAATACCACAAAAGAACAGTTCTCATGGTATTTCCAGTGCAAGTGAGACCAGATACTTTTCTTGCTTAGGTCCCTTCTGATGTCCTGATTATAGTGACTCAGCTATCCCTTGCATTATAGCGCTTCATTTTTTCAGCTTTTATCCTGACCATGCCAAATCTTTGATCCTTTGAAAGTTCACCACCACTGGTCATTACTACAAGCCTCTGGATACTTAAAAACGTATGGAAAGAATTTTAGTAGTCCTGAGAATCACCAGTTTCCTTCTAAGGAGCATAGGGGAAAAAAAAAATCAGAATGAATATTCAAATGTAACCATAAGAGAGTCAGAAATTCTGCACAGTTACATACCCTTAAAGACATGACAAAAAATATAATTCTTTCTTTGGAAGACTGAACCTAAGCTCGATTTCCTTGCATTTATCCTTAGTTTTTTTCTCTGTTCCTCATAGATGATTATGTACATCATGTCTTCAATAACGTGTTTATGCTGTGGTATATCATTTTTAAGAAATGCATGTTTTTTTCTAAGTGCTCTTGTAGGTTAAACTGCAACAGCATCAGTCTTGCTGGTTTTGACTGAATCAAGAATTTCTATGTACTAGATGCATAAACTGGCCAGCTATCCATGTGGAACAGATTAGAGGATGATCATTCACTGTATGTTTACAATTGCAGCATTTCTATAGCTTTACAAACACTCAAGAAAAAAATAAAATATTTTGAGGACAAAAATAGAATGGTTTACAGTGAAATTATATTATATTATATTATATTATATTATATTATATTATAGGGAAGGAAAATAGTAACAGAGGGTAAACAAAAACTAATATATTAAATTAAAGAAAGCAATAAATTGACTCTTAGTAAGAAAACTACAGCAAAAAACCTGAGCATCATGGAGAGGTCTAGGAAGTAATGCTGCATATCCATATCCCTGCTCTCCCCCCCCCCACTCCCCTTTTTAGAACTGTTTCCCCAACCAACACATAAAATACCCAAATCTCAGTCTCATTTGATCCTTCCATGCCAACAACTCAGAAGTATCTGCTAGCTCATAGGTTTAATGGTGACAACTTAATTAGCAATGTGATTTCATAATGAGCAGTTGGTGATAGGGCAACTGGGAAAGTGTTACGCCTCAAAGACATCATAGTGTCCTTTACAGCACACTATTACTACAAGTAATTGCATAGGAAGCAGAGGTGTGGATGCTCTGTTTAGAAAGAGTGTATAACTGAAAACATAAATACCTATCTAGAAACATAGAGTTTGAAAAGCACTATTTTAGCATTTGTAAGGAGTTAATAATGTTGCATTCTTCATTTATCAATAGCTGCCTTCTACAAACTTCCAGCAGACTTCTGAAACATGATTAAAGACACCTCCATAGTAGTGAAATGCTTACTGTATTTGTCTTCCCGGAGAAAAAAAAAATAAGGGACAGAGAAATAAGGTAATTTGACTGGTATACTGCAGTTTATGGCAGACACAGCTGCTGGCCTAAGCCCTCACCATTCCTCATTTTCACAGTCAGAATGTGACATAATGCAAAAGCTGTGTGGACACTAACGATGAAGGGTGGAAAGAAACGTCTCACGAGAAACCTCTGTCTTAATCTCAGCCCCTAGAAAGCCCCCAGAAGTGTGTGTATAACGCAGTTATTCCTTTGGTTATTTCAGTGACCAAACTACAGCACAGAGAAGCAGAATCTGCTATTAATACAGAAAATATTTCAAGGGATAAGATAAACCGTATCTTCATTTTGGAATCCTGAGGTACATCACCTAAAAAATGATATACCACCACAATTTGAAAACCCACATTTTGCAAGCAGCAGAAAGAAGAGAAATTAATCATACAGTAACTTCAGATTTATAAAACTACCATGGAAAGGTACTACCACGGAAAGGTACTACCACATGGTCAAAGTTTATTCACTGCCTATTGCTACAGTGATGACCACAGCATTGAAAAAAGCTAGCTAAAATTCCCCTCACTCCCCTAATACATATAAAATTAAGCTGATAGAAGTTTGTCAAGCTTTTCTATTTACAGAACAAAATAAAGCCCCAATTTTATGCCATTTATTAAGTAAATCTGTGTATACAGGCATACACAAGTTTAGAATACATTAAATGTTTTGCAGTGTTTTTCCACAATTTACTCAGTTCTTATTCTTCAAACACCCTTTGAAGAAACAAGTCAAAGCAAAAACTTTTTGAGAACTGGCTCAGTTAATCCACTAGCAAGCTGACTCTGCTTTCCTGAGCAATATCCAGCATCTTAACTGACATCATCACAAACCAAATAACACACAAAAGCTTGAGCCTCTATCTCCACCTGGATCTGAACGGATCTGAATCTTTCTGCTTCGTAGCCATGATTAAACATAGATACCATTACTGCTACCTGTTACTACTGTGTAATGGAACAAAAAAAGAAGTGGGGGAGATCATCAGCATTTTTGAAAATTCCGTGTGATTTCAGCATCTAGTGACTTATGACCACATGATCTGTATTTGACGTAATGGATACAATGAAAGTCCTAAATTGTAAAAACCTCTGTAAATATCGTGTGGCAAAAGTTAAGCACCTGAGACAAGCTGGAAAAAAAACTGCCCCTCATCTACACTATAGCCTAAATTACACTTATATTTGTAACTCTTAATGTCTTCATCTTCCAGGTCAACTTAATCTAAAATAGCTTTCCCCAGGGGATTTTTGATAGCTACAGATAATTAAGTTAAGTGCTGATCTTTTTCTACAGTGTTGTAGAAATATACTAATCTGTTACATTTGGTAGCAAGCAATAAATGCAAGTTGATCATGAAACAGGCAAGGAATGGAAAGCTTGAAATGGGAATAAATACAGTAAATACATAGCCTGGTTCTCAGCCTCATCATTAACTCTCTCAACTCATCATTAGCATTATTTGTGCAAATGACCAGAAATTCATTAAAATGAGACTTAAGGATGCAGAATTTAAAAATAGCCAGGAAATTCTTTTCTGAAACAGAAACAAATACTTGAGGTTGCTTTTGACTATCTGCGCATTTAACATAAAAAATGCATTTATGTTGCCATTCTGACAAATATTAATATAAATTTCTCATAACTTTAGATACACTGCCTTGCTTTGTGGTTTCTATCTGCTTATTCCCAAAGTTTTCAATATAGTATTTAAATGCCTGTTTAAAGTCACCTTTACCTTTCCTTTATGAATCAATAACACACACCCTGCTGTGTGCCATCTGCTGATGCTGTATTTTGTCTCAAAAGATTTCTTAAGATTATGAATTATAGATTGCTGGTATTTTCAAAACATCTTCCTGATAGCTATTACCTCTGCATTTTTTTCAAGCATATTCCTTACACAGGCATCACCAAACACCGCACAACTTACTTACTTCTTGAAAACCAGTAATCCACATATGCTCTCCAACCAGGCCATGGCAATTCCCCAGTACGAAATGGTGTGCAAAATGCTGTAAGTATTTGCACTATGTTTCAGGGAGAAAGTTACAGGTTATGATTCCAGTAATCAGGTTAAAATAACACCAGTAAAAAGAAATGAAGGAGAAATATTTGTAGCAATGCTAATTGATGACTGGATGCACATTCTGGTTTTAGTTACCCCCAGAACAAATCCTGAGAGACTCCAGCAAGGTTAATACGTTTCTCTGCATGTATTGCGCAGACTATTGTATTTGAACCAAAATAAACCTATGATACAGGCAAGTTTAAAGGGTTAATTGAAACCTCTTTGTGCAGAAATGAAAGCCCCTCAAAACTGTCAAAATTAATGAGAAAAACCAGAAGAAACATTACAGTTCTCCCATCTAGACTGCCAGAACCTACAGTCTGCCTCACATTAATAAATGCTATAGAAAATCTGTCTCTTTCTTCTAGCTGTGGTATTTATATTTTACAGTCCGTTACCCCTTTAATGCAACAGAGAGGACTTCATCAAGCAATGGAAGTCACCACTGTTTTAACTGTCTTTGCTAACCCACGCTCTTGAGGTCACAGTAGAACTCCAAACTTATTAGTAACAGCCCACAGAAACATGCACACAAAAATAATGACCATCCAAATTGGGGTATGAGCTGCTACCAGGCAAGCAAGAAGACAAACTTGTGCTCATGCTCAGAAAAGTGTCAAGACAGGGCTGAGACTGAGAAGCTGGATAACTTTATTCAATTTATTTATTTGCTAGAAAAAAGTCATGGATATCAATTTCAAAGCAACGCATCCACAGAAAAAAGTTCTCATGGTAAAGAAAGAATGTACTAATTTGAAAAGTTATAGTTAAGTCACACAGCCTTGCTTCCTATAAAGCTCAGTCCCTCTACGGCCCTGTTGTCCATCAGTCCCATGTGGCTTGAAAAAATTGGGAATGCCTCTGCAAGTTGATTTAACTTTGAAGCTCTGTGCAAATGCAAAATAGCCATTAGCATACAGAACTCACAAGTTCACCTGAGTTGACTGCAACTGGAACCATCCCCTTCACCCTTGTCATTTCTTTCCACTGGGAAAGACAGATGTGGAGCTCAGGAGGTATGAAGTAAGCAGGAGACAGCTGGAAGATTAACAATTAATTTTTCCAGCACTTGGCTCACAGCAATGTACCACCCTGAATTCCTGCATCTTTAGTCTACTGAGTCATCAGCAAGCATCCTCAGTAATGTCACATCTCACAACATACTGGTCAAAAATGAAGATGCGACTCTGATGTGACTTGCTCTTCATTTTCTGTGCCATTACATTATATTGATGATCTAGAAATTTCAGAACCAAAAAAAATACCTTGGTCATGCCATACTTGAACTTATTAATTTATACTCTATCGAAATCATTTGATACTCTTCTCTGGCATTTAATGCTGATCAGCCTTGCTTTCAACAGTCATGCTTCAGCGTGAACAGAAAGTTTTCATGAGAAGTTTCTGCTCTGCCAGTCTCCTCCACTACTGAAAAACAGGTGCAACTTGCTAGTATTCTGAGGTAACAATACAGCTGCAATTGCAGTACACTTTCTAACCTATTTTATACACTGAAAATGATGAAGTGAAGGAAACTAAGAACCAGCTACCATGAGACACACCACCTATCTACTTTACACTTAGAGCACTGACATAACGTGACTTCTGAGCCATATGGGAGATGACATTATATAAAGGCAAACAGAAAAAAATGCTTATTAAGTTTGTTTTCATGAGGTGAATTAAAACCAACAAATGCTTCCAAGTGCTTTTCTTCAATAGGTTATACTTGAAGAAATTTACTGCCGACCCACTTGTCTCAGTAAGTATTGTAAAATAAGGGGGACTGTGTGCTTTGCCAAGCATTAAGGATACTAATGATTACAATAGCTTGCATGAATTCAGAATAAACAATGACTGTATTTATGTTTAGTAGTTGAATGCTTAGCTAAATTAACTTTCTTCCTGTCTAAAACTGTTTGAACATTGTTAAAGATGGGTGCAGGTTCAAGATTAAGCAGGTTTAAGATTATTTTTTTTTTTCAGTATTAATTTTGTCCAGCTACTTTTAGCCAACGCTATTCCTCCTCCTTTCTTTGTAACTAACAGCAGCATTAGTCTTGCTGCCCTTGTGCCATAATTTCAGATCACAGCAGGCAGGAGGTTTCCAAAAAGGTCTACTGTATGTACTGAAATGATGCCACCACAGGTCTGTGAGTACTCTGGTTTGACCCAGAGCTGGAGGGAACCAGGCAAATCAAACTCCTTTCATTTCCCCCACAATTAGGCTTCAGACAGCAATACCTTTCATGTAGGGGAGCAGCAAAGCCATAATTGAGGTCTACAGTAATTACACCCTATGTCAGTTTTTAAACTTTTCCCATCTTAGCCCTTAGAGAAAACCAAGCAAATGAAAAAAAAAAAAAAAGAATCCTACAAAGAAAACCCTTATGAAGCAGAATAAGCTTCTCAGTGGGGCTTGGCAAGCCCACATCCACAGCACGGCACTCCAGGGCATGTGATGGGCTCCAACCAAGCAGAAGGGACCATCAAACTCACCAGTGGAGCCCAAAGGCTCTGACATCCCTTCAGGCAGCGTTTTGGGTTCTCAGAGTGCTCCCACACCCAGGAGATACAAGCCATATACCTGGGGTGTGAAAGTCCTGTTGGCACCTCTGATAAATCTGAACCTTTTTTTTTTCCGGCTGATGAACAGTAATGAACAGTAGAAATGCAAATAGGAAACCTAACTTATTTTTTTACTGACAGATAATTACCTAAAGTAGTTTGACATATATGAAGACATCCTTTTTCCATTAACGTTAGACAAAAGTATTTTCCTACATTTCTCGCAGTGCCTGGTAAAACAACACAGATGTCAGAACAGCATTAGAAAACAGCTTATGAAGCATATTGTCATTACTTACTTTGCATCAGAGATCGTTAGGAATATGCAAGGATCCTCAAAATTGTATTTATCCACTGTATTCCAGTAAGAGCTTGATGAACTTTAAACCTATAGTTTTTGGGCTCAGTACATAGCATCTTCTTAATAGCTATGTACTGTGCAGATTAGGAAATGCGTTGCAAACTGTGATTTCCAGTATTTGTAGGTCTCTAACTTAAAACACAGCTACAACATTACAAATGCATTGTTGTACTTGTATATGCTGTATATGATAATAAAATCATCACAGAAAGCATATAAAATGCTGCACTTTTTCACTGTACAGTCCCCAACCTCAGTAGTACTTCTTAATTAAGCTTTCTGTACCACAGTTCATATAGTAGTAACTTATCAAATTTGCTACCTTATGTTATGTAGATATAACTCAGTTATGTTATGAGACCTCATAGTAGCCTTCCAATATCTGAAGGGGGCCTATAGGGATGCTGGGGAGGGACTCTTCATGAGGGGCTGTAGTGAGAGGACAAGGGGTAACAGGTTCAAACTTAAACAGGGGAAGTTTAGATTGGATATGAGGAAGAAATTCCTTACTGTAAGGGTGGTGAGGCACTGGAATGGGTTGCCCAGGCAGGTTGTGAATGCTCCATCACTGATGGTGTTCAAGGCCAGGCTGGACAGAGCCTTGGGTGGCATGGTTTAGTGGGAGGTGTCCCTGCCCCTGGCAGGGGGGTTGGAACTAGATGATCTTAAGGTCCTTTCCAACCCTAACTATTCTATGATTCTATGATTCTATGTAGACATAACTTTGTTATGTAGACATAGTTATGCAGACAACTCAGCTCCTCTGATTTTTAGTACGTGTATGAGTGCACTTTATTAAGAGTAACTCCATTAACATCACAAATTCAATAATCAGTTTGACAAATAATATCATCATACTACACAGAAACAGAGCAGCACTTAAATGTCTGTCTTCTAAACTTGAGCTTATTTCCTGGTATTGAAATCATAATTAAATTACAACAAAATTCCTGCTGGTGTAAATCCTATTGACTTCAATAGCTATGACAGAAAGCAGTCTATTATGTTAGTCATCTGCTACAAAAGAGAAAAACATGAACAGAAAACATATAACAAAATAAGGCCAACTAAAAAGATTTATTTTACTCTTACCACAGGCCCCTGCAAATTGTCTAACATTGTACAATGGCTATGATACCATCTCGTTTCTCTAAAATGTGACTAAGGAAAGATGACTAAGAATTTCAATCGACGTGCTTTTTTCCTGTAGGCATAAAAACCTTCTTATTTGTACAATTTATGCACTACAGTAACAAAAGTTGTGCGTCTTACTTGGCATAAGGCCTGCTGAGGCTCGCCAAGTGCCAAATGCTCCAATAACCTAGATAACTTCTACAGAGCTGACGCACAAGACAAAAAAAACCAGGTTGTTACAGAATTTGCAAGCAGAAACAGCCTTAGAGTTCAGCGGATTCAGGGCAGAATCTCTCAGGATCTCTCTCAGGAGATCCTATTGGAACATACACCTACACTTACAGGGTACAGGTAAAAAGAAAGAAAAAACCCCCCAAAAAACAAAAACAAAAGGCAAATATAATTCCTAAGAATTCATCAATGCACATCTTAAAAACAAGAATTAGTACATTTGTAATTCCATAATTGCAGCATCTGCTCTTAAGCCTTCCCATATGCTTGCGTGCACCAGCACTGTAAACAATAACCTTAAACACATGACCAGACATAACCTCACACTTATTCAGGCAAAGTGGAAAAGAATATATTAAGCTCATGTAGTGGGTATGAAGCCACTGATGGGACTAAGTTAATAACCCACTGGACAAAAGTTCAGTTTAAAAAAGGTGTGCGTACTAGGACTGGGCTTTATGCTTCCAAATACAGAAAGGTTTGTATGAAACTGGAAGAGCCACCTTCCAGTAATGTATTAGCAAAAGAATAATCTCTGCTGGAGAGCTTCAGTGTAAGTATTCATTGGCTAACAATGGTATTTTCCAAACAAATATTTAATTAAAAAAATATTCTGCTAAACACACTTTAGGAAAAGGTCTCCTCAGAACAAAAATGTTACCGTAAGGAAAAGCTAAGTGCCAGCTTTTGAACCAAAAAGAGCTGTCAGCATTAACCCTCCCTGATATATTAGGAAGAAGGTCTCAAACTAACACTTAGTTCAGAGCAAACCTTGACCAGATGCAGGGAGATCTCAGTAGGAGGGATGGATAACTGAGTTATTTCAGTGGGAGTTTGAAACGTCACATATCTCAAAGCTGAAAGCTACTGAATAGCCTCAAAGCCTAAAGTCTCAGAAAGATGATTTCAAACAGAAGGTAAAATTTATTTTGGTATTTAATAGAGACCACCTGTTTATTCCCCATTGCCAGCTCCATGCCAAGTGGTACTCTGCAGGAATGGCTGCTCCCCCATCCCCAGGTGCCCACTCCTGAGATTATTTCTTGGCTGGAAAATGAAAGCTTTTATCTCAGTTTCTGTCTCAGCTCTGCCAAAAATCCATGTGAACCAAGTGGAGGAGGTCCAAATATTTTGCTAGGCGTGCAATTTGTACTATCTGTGTTCTCATCTGACTGAGGCAGCAGGGGTAAAACTTCTACTTGCTAATATATCCCATTTTTTGGAAACTGTTGTGAGACCTCTTCCACTGTTTGTAGCTCGCTCAAAATGGAGCTGCAGAGTTATAAACAGGTTAACATGACTATGGGTTTATGAATGTAACAGCATTAATTAAATCTGACTTACATGGGAAGAGTCTAATACTGCTTTCCTTAGCAGAGTATTCACCTGTTTGCACACTGGAATGTGGGATTTGCAGGGTCTGACACTTTCTCAGGGAAACAAGAAGAAAAGATCACCTGAGTTATCACTCCCAACTTCACCCACAATTCATTCCCTCCTCTTCCAGCTACTAGGAACAGTACCACAGAATCACAGGAGGGTTTGGGTTGGAAGGAACCTTAAAGCTTATCCAGTTCCAACCCCTGCCATAGGCAGGGACACCTGCCACTAGAGCAGGTTGCTCCAAGCCGTGTCCAACCTGGCCTTGAACATTGCCAGGGATGGGGCAGCCACAGCTTCTCTGGGCAACCTGTGCCAGGGCCTCACCTTCCTCACAGGAAGAACATCTTAGTACCTAGTCTAAATCTATCCTCTCTCAATTTAAAGTCATTCCCCCTTGTCGCTTTATACAGAAGGTACAGTTCTCCAAAACCCTACTGATCTCCTTCTGTTGGCTGCACCACTGTCCCTTCCTAACCTTGCTACTTTTATTCAACTGTCATTAACATTCATCTATCGCTGTTATATCTTATATATCTGTATATAAGTAGGCAGATTAATTACCAGCTAAGGCTGAGGTTCATAAGCAACAGGGAGACAAAAACAGCAGAAAGCCAACTGCATAAACCAGACCTGATTTCCTCCAGTGATGGAGTAACAGACCATGCATATAAGGGAAAAGCCACACATGTCACATCTTTCTATCAGAGGGGGTTTTCCCATCTGAACACAAGCCAATAACATTCCCCAGCTGTAGAAAAGGAAAACAACATGCTATGGCATAAAACCAGGAGTGCCATATATATATGGCATAAGAAATAATCTTTCTGCTCTGCTACTTATAGGCTCATGTTAGCTACAGAACGTGGATCAAATTGCAGTGCAGAAATTCAGTAATAGTGTAGATCCAAAGGAAACAGCTTAGAAGAGAGGAGCAATGATGACCATCATCATTAAACTTGACCCACCAACTGAATAATATTGAAAGAGCTGAGGCTCAGTCTAGAAAAAGAAGACTGGGAGAAATGATATGGAAATAATTGTAAAGCATGAAGAGATAAAGAATAAATTGTCCTGCATGTCTGAAAAACAGAGGGCTTAAAGGGTAATAAAAGCAACTTAGGCAACAACGGGAGGAAATGCTGCAGTGCTGGAAGGGAGGCAGCAGGAGAAGCCACTGCCAGGACCAACAAAGGCACACCAGGTCCTGTCTCCATGCTGGAAAACACTCCACAATACAGTTCTACAGCAGTTCAAGAAGCAGTTTAGCTGAACAGTTACTGCCAGCAGTTGATAAGACCAACCTGGTAGAGACCTCAGTGAAAAAAGTGAGAAGGCAACCAAAAAGAAGCTTTAGGCTGCAGCATGGAACCATCCACAATGTGCAGGATAACACGAGCCTTTATTCAGAGATATTCCAGTATCAACACAACCTTGAACACTATCACCAATAAAAGTCAAGATCTCATCCAAAAACCATCTGCATTTGATTTGCTCTTCCTGCTGCTCTGCACATCACCACCACAATTACAAACAGAAGTATTTGGCTCCACGCCTTGCCCTTTTATTACTTTACTATGCTTCGCTGCCAATCTTTATGGCTACAGAACTTGCAAAGTCATGGGCTCTTATAAAAATCTTATAATACTAAAACCCTGTAGAGTGAGATTCCTCCTACTTTTGGACACTGTGGGGTTTCCAGGTATTGTTTTTGTTCTCATCTTATTTTATATTTAATATAATAACCAGAAATATGAGTCAACAATAATAATTTAAAGATAATTTTTTTTTTTAATCTTAGGTATTTCCTTTTTGCTTTCCCCAGGGCACTCTGCTCTAATTATTTTATTTATACTGCAAACTCCTTGGGGCAGAGGCAGTCTGTACTGTATGTTCTTTATCTAAGTTTACAGAAGAAGGTACAATACTGAACTGCGATCCTTGCTATCACACAATAAATGTTGCTTCATCATTTGACCTGTGTTGTCCTAGGCTAAGTCTGAGTCTACAGCTTTCTAGAGTAAAAGGTGACCCTACAACCACCGCAGAGCATTTCTCACAGCATCACATATGTACCAATTCCTTGCCTGCCACATGTGCTACAAGCACAGGAAATACTGCTTGCAATGGATTGCTTAGCACAAGGTGATAGGAAGAAAACTAAAAGTAGTTTAACAGGTCATAAGCATGTTACAGAGTTGAGGAATAAACTAGGTCAAAAGCAAATAGCAACACAATTTGAATTCTTCCTCTAAAAGTCTTCACAGTGCTGCAAAATGAAGAGGGCTGCCTTATGCAGCGCTTGCCAGACATTCAAACTCTGCACCAGATCATGTTTACTTTCTAAAAACTACATCATAGTTGTCCAAAAGCTGGACTTCATGGCAAGATTTTTTCTAGATAAGAAAAATCCTATAGAGAGATCTCTATGAATTTCTGTATTACACACATTTGTTATTCAAACTAAATTTGAATAACAAGAAATAAGCCATTTCATACAAAAGTTGAACCTCAAAATAGGTGAAAACAGTTCGGAGAGAATTCAGGTAGATTTTTCACAGTGAAAACCAAGAAGCTCAGATGAGACCTAAACTGATAGCAATGCTATTTTGGGAAAAGGCAAGCCACTGCTATGGGCATGACAGCCAAGGGGCAAGGTCCTAAGCCCATGTTTCTCATTAGGACCCACCAAAACGCAGCACTGACCTTTTTTAGCCCAAACAGCCAAACCCTCAAAGGCAGACAGTGCTTTTGATTTTTATCTTGTAGAAAAAAATTCCATCCCCATAGCTGTCTTTCAGCAAACATAAGGAGGCCATCAGGGGTGCATATCCATCCTTTTCCTGCTCACTTACACAATTTATTTCAGACATTAGGACAAAATTGGGTTTTATCCTTTTATTTTACATATAAGTGTATTATTTTTAAAGAATATTTATTCCAGCACTGAGAACTAATCTTCCCCATCACCTGAAGTAGGTAAATGCTGCCATCTACACATGGTCAGCTGAAAGCTTTTATGCCAGGACTGGCCATGAAAATGCAGGGAAATACACTGATCTGCTCCCCTCCACAAACAAATAACTTAGTGTTTTAAACAGCCTCCTGGTGAAGCTGTAACCAGTGTTATGGGAAGGAAGAATGTCCTGAAAGATTTAAGTCCTATAAGAAAAGGTACATATTATCTAAATCTGTAAACAAGAGCCATACATAAAGTTTGAATTTGTGACTACTGTGTCAGAAACAATCTTGTCATTGAATTATCACTTTCTTTTCCTGACCTGTACGCACAGATTACATTCTGCAATACCTCAGCTGTCAATTAGACGTTTATATGACACTTACAATATATCTAAAAATAACATTTCATACAGCAGCTGTGTTTACAGAAGGAAATATTTTTATAGGGCTCTTATTAACAAATGTCTCCCAATTCTGTAAGTCTGTCCTTCATTCTAATTACCCCCATCACTTTCCTAATGAATTCTGTCCCTGGTAGACTGATTATCATCTGTAAAGCTCATAGAACAGTATTCATCTATTTTGGCACACCACCTGTAAAGGACATTAGTATTTCAAGCTTCAGTTACATCTGTGACAAAACATTCACAAGAATAAAAATCTTAAAAATTGTTACTTTACTCAAGATTGAAACTGGTTTAGGTGACAGAGTACATGATGGAAGAGAACCTCTCCCACTTCTAATCAAAGAAACAGAGGCTAAGCTACAGTGTAAAGAGAATATATAAATACTATCTCAGGTTTATTTTTGCTCTTCCTTTGTGGAGTTTAAATCTATCTGCTGTCTTTACCTACTGTATGTAAACATACCTGCATGTATTTTCAAAACCCATGTGCTTTAAAAGCAAACATTGACAGTATGATGTTACAGCTGTAATTTACAAATTTGTATAGTTTGTAGACACATTGACCAAATCCTGACACAGCAAAAATTCAAAGACCTCCCACCACAGAATTCACAGATTTTATAAGAAACTTCACATTAGCCAAATAAAACCTGGGGCTTGCTGAACCTTTACTTAACAGCAACAGCTTCTAAATGTGTATTATTTCTCTGCTCATCCACACTTTGACATCTTTGGGTGAGGTATCCTCCTCCCTCAAGGTATGGCAGCACATGAATATTTTAGCAATCCTTGGGGTCTTTTACATTCAAGAAGATGCTATGAGAAAGGGAGCCATTTAACTATGGTTTTGAAACAATGCATCTCTGTTCTATCCCCACAAGCTTGCAAATGGCAAAATACACAATATACAGCAGCTGAAGAACTGTAAATTAAACCCAAAATACACATTTGCATGAAGCTTTCATTATTAACAGACCAAAAAGATTCAGAAATCAACGTGGGGTCAGAAAAAACACTGCCCTTCCTGACAACATGAAATACATCCATCTTAGCTGAGAGAGGGATGCACATCAAGAAGGCAACAGTGAATAAGAAATTAATCTGAAATCTCAGTTCAGTATTTATTTTGGCAGTCCTTGTTCTCACCAGAACAGTACAATGCCTTGGGCTGCAGAGAAAGCATGCACCTTAACAGAGCACCAGCACTTCTCAGGTAGGTGTTTGCTAGAGAAAGATAAACAGTTGGACGTTAGCCATTGCTTTTTGTCAAAACGACTGGGGAAGAGGAAAAGGGGGGAAAAATAATTTTGTACTTTTTTTTGTTTGCTTGTTCAAACCTACCTAGAATGTTTATAGGACCAACAGTCATTAGTAGGTAGAAGGGGAGCTGCCATACAAAAAAATTCCTACAATTGACAGCAGCTCATTTGTAAATGCCTTAATTAATTTTTGAGCTCAGAATATTTTTGTTCCTATTTTGGGGCACTGCAGCTTGAATTGCTATTTATTAATTGTATTTTAGCTCAGCCTAAAATTTGGGTACATCTGAGTTATTGAACACTGGTAGGATTATCAGTCCTAAAAACAATGCCAAGTTCTTATGTCCTGCATTGCAAACACACAAAAAGTAAGGCTGCAAAAATCTGGAAAACAACTAGTTGGTTCATCCCTGTGTTCAGAGAGAGGATCAACTGTACCTGCGGTATCCCAGACAGGCACTTCTGTAAGCACTCTAAGAAATAAATACTAAAACCAGTTTTACCAACTCCCTGGACATACCTTTACAAGGCATTACTAACTTTGCTGTTAAAAAGTTGTCCAAGTGACTAAGCAATCCCTCCCTTGACACAGCAAGCCAAAAATAGCTTTTGTTGTTGTTGTTGTCCAGTAAAGAGACGGAGGTGCAGGAATCACCCGCATTTCTGAGGGCTGACACATCTCTCAGTCTTCCCTTCTCTTGTCTGCTGTTGTTTAGGTGACAGGCACAAAAATCACCTTGCTCCACTAATAGGAGTGAAAATAATTTCAGTTTCAACACAAACAGTCCAACAACAGTTATTTGAACATTGTCTTTGCAGAATACTGATGTGATTTTCATCTTAAATAGCAATGATGATCAAAAGCTCTTTGACCTTTGCTTACTTTATAGATGCTCTCAAAGCAATGTAGTTGATTTAAATGTTTTATCAGGTTTTACCTCTCTTGGTGCCTTCCAGTCTTTTCACTGCCTGTACTGCTATGTAACAACATGAGTATTATCAGACCAAATTTTCACCTGCTCAAGCCTTCAACACTGCTCTAAGCAAGAACTCAATTTCATCCCATACATCTTATTCTTTATGCAAGTTGTGATGCATGAAAAACATGCATAGAAAATGTTCTTAAGTAAAATACATTTTATTGCTGGAGTTTGGGTTGGATTTCCCCCCACACCCCCACCCCTGCTCCTCCCTCTTCTAATTTGGGGCTGAAAAGGCAAATCTAAAACCATAGAAATAAAAAAAGCATAGGGACACGTGTAAGAATAATTCCCCCTGTACTTCCCCAGTTTCCAGCCATTTTCAGTTCAAGGGCTTCTCAGGATGTGGTTTATATATATTGTCCAACAACCCCTTGAACCCGTGTCGACTTTACTACACACAATGCTTTTTGGCGGGGAGCTCCATCAATTGTGTAGAGAAGCACCTCCTTCCATCTCTTCTTCAGATGACACAAGTTGCTAGCTCCTTGTACAGTGTTTTCTTTTCTTCAAACTGACATGATAGGTGCTGTTTCAAGTACTGCTCTGACAGGCCAAGTGGTCTTACACTCATCTTGATGGTCTGTCCCTCAAGGCCCAGGAAACTCATTTTGGAAACAGGATTAATGCCTCAACAGAAATTACTAACTGAATACTGGATTAGGATAAAACAAACTACTCTCCAGATCTAAGAAAATCAAAAAATGGATTTAGCAGGTGTGCAACCATTCACTTCTTTGCATAGATAGCTAAACACCTGCATCCAGGGACTTGACAGAAGAGACCAACCTACTGACACTTAACACTGGTGAAGTAGCACCAAGAGGAACATCACTAAACACTGACCATAAGCAGAGCTCTGGATGCCAAACTCTACTCCTCGGGCAAGAAAAAGAAGACTGAAAAGAAGTGAGAAGTGACCAACCTGACTGCCTTTGCCTCCTTATTTGCAGATGTCTTTCAATTGCAAAAATGTCTGCATAAATCTAGTCCCAAAGCTCTGAATTGTTTTACATCTGCACAGGTGGACATGCTCATATATTGCTTTTTGTATTATCTACCTCATAAAAGAAATTAGTCACAAATTACAATGATTTTGGTTTTTCATTGCAAATGTACATCTTTCTCTTCCCACACAGGATATCGTTAAGACAGAGGCACATATGAAGAGAAAAACCTTCACAGCTCACTCACACAAAAATGCCACAGATCAATTTCCATCTTTTATATTAAACAAACAGGAAAGGTTAGAAGCAAAAATAGCCAGTGCTCAAAGTTTACAGATGATACTAGACTCTGTATTTTGCACTTTGGGCGCTACTTCTATCACTTCTGAGCTCTCCTGCTGGTGAAACATGATCAGCTCTTCAATATAAAACAGCTGGCTGAAGCTAAACCAAGGCATATGATAAACGATATTCACATTCATGGCAGAAACATAGCCAATTCCATTATAAAGGGGAAAAAAAATCTACATCTCCAATATCAGCATCTGGAGGTTTTTGTTAAAACTATGACATTGAAGAGTATTAGATGTACCAACACAGGGTAAAGCCACCTTTCTATTCATCATTGGTAACAGGGATGGCCACGGTGATTTTTTTTGTGGCTTCTGATTTCTGGTTAGCTGCTTCTGGTAAAGGAGAGGCAGTAATTTAAATAAGATAAGATTACAACAAGCAAGCTTGCTTTGTATCAGATATGTAATGCCAGAGGTCTTGCACTAGACCTGAAACATTTTTAGAAACAGATTCTTCATGAGTCAGTAACAGCCTCTCACTTTGTTCTCCCTTATTATGCTAATGCCCGAAAGAAAAACAACCCCCACTGAAATTAGTAAAAACAGGCAAGATTTTCCTACTTGTGCTGGAGTTACACAGCTTTTTAGAAAATATTATATATCTTTAGGACAATCAGGAGTTTTGTGTGGCCTGTGAAAGACAGGGATAAAGCTGGGCATCAATGGTGGTCTCTTTGGTCTTGAAGCTGTTCGTTGACTAATCTCTTCATGGCCATGGAAGAATCAGTACTTAGGAGCATAAATAGCCACTTCCAGAAGGTATTTAAAAGTAGCATTGAGGAAATGACATTAAAAATCTATAGAGTTGGCAATTAATTTCATAGGTAATGAATAACAAAGGCCACCGTCTGTGCATCCAACTTCTAGCTCTGAGCATTACACAACTGTGTGTTGGACAAGTGTTCCTGGAAAACAATGAACTCGCTGCCTGACCTACTCAGATAACCTCTCGTTTCTTAGCAGCCTATGCCCTATCTCTGGTGTACAGTCAGCAGTGGCCTTGGAAACAAAGTAGACAACTGAATAAAACAGCAAGGTGTGTTTGCACAGTGGGAAGGGTGACTTTATGCAAGTACACCAGTGGTTTATTTTTTCCACACAAAGACATTTCTACTCTTTCTATTCTCTGAGACCAAAAATGGTTCCCGCCCCCCAAGCTGCCAAGGCTTTGTAAAGTTATCACTCTGGGTCTCCAGCCATCTCTCTGTGCACATTTCAATAACCTTTACTTCTGAATAATTCAACAAAGCAAAAATTTGCTATTGGCAATCTGCAATCGGAATGAAAAACTTAAAGCTTGAATTTTGTTTATTAAAAGTCCTGGAGGGAAAAAAAAAAAAACAAAATAAACCATACACATATCTCCTCTTTGACCCTATCCAGGACTTTGCTTTGGGCACTGGCAAGAGGGAATTCAACCCTGTCCAAAGTCTTGATTATGGGAAACACAGCTGTACAAAACTGCAGGCCTAAGGGTTAAGACAACAGTGACAGATTAGATTTGGTGACATTGATGATGGCAATCTGCTCCAAAAGCCCATGCGCCTGCCCTGACGGGGTGGCAAGGGCTGTGTGGATGAAGAGAGCTCACACCGCCCAGGTCTGAAAGGATGCAACAGACTTCAAGGGAAAGATTATTCTTTGTACCTGATTATAAACTCAAGGAAAATTAACTCTGCTTTAAATACTGCCTAGAAGCCAGGTCATGCTGTTATGTGCTGCAAAAGCCTGACCAGCTCATGGCTCTGATCTTCTCCACCAGAGATAACTTGGCTGGTCATTTGCCATTGTCATCTTCTTTCTCAATACTTACAATTATTAATCTACTGCTTCAGGTTTACCAGGAGAATACAGTGAAGCAAGACAGCACCACAGCCCTCCGAAACCACACAGCATCAATTTACCCTTGGCTGCACCCTGGCATGAAACCATACTGACATCATGCAACCTGGAGCTCCATGGAAAGCACAACGGAAAATTTAAACCAGAAACAGTAGTAATAGGATTCACTTTCATTTGCTACCCTTCCATACTTAATATAGAGGACATCTTCTCCTGTCCTATGGCAAGCTCACTAGGCTGGGTTTGGGTTTTTTTTTTTTCCATTCTTGATCTTCATCAATCAAGCAAAATGTCATCAGTGATGACAGTACAGCTCTTGGAAAGGAATGATGTGTTAACTTGTGCTCCCTCTGCTGCTCCCACTGCGGTACAGCAAAATACAACTTGATCAAATCTAAAGATCACCGGGGTTTCTGTCAATCGCTTCTTTCTATTTTACTAATTTTTCTGTCCTTCATTTTTTTGAAGAGAATGAGATTTTAAAACAGACAAATGAAGTATGCAAATATGAAGGATTTTAAATAATATGGTTCCTGAGATGACAGATCCAATTTGGGGCCTAACTGCTCAGGACCCCAAAGTCCTGGCCCAGCTGTGTTAGGTGACATGCACTGTGGGTGTATGTGTCCCTTCCCCAGGCTGAATGCGGAGCCAGTCAAAGGATATACGAGGGAACTGCACTTGCAAAATACCAAGTCATCCTCTATGAGCTGCTGCTGCCACAGGCACATTTCTAATGCGGTGATTTGGGGAGACCACCTTTCTGCCTTTGGCAAGAACACATTCTCTGCAGGGCCACCATGTGTTAGGGGCAGAAGGGAGAGAAGTTTAGAATCTTTAGACAAATGGTAACCATAAAACTAATTACAGTTGCCCATTAAAGATTAGCAACAAAGTCTAAAGAAAGAAACATTTCTGCAGAATAAAGTATCATTCAAACCAGTTACAAAGCCTTTCAGGAGGTGGTTTGATCATTTATGGTTAAGCACGCCCTTGGTTTCTAAAGCTTAAACACAACCACGTAAAACAAGCGGCACTCGCGTTAATTAATCACTGCCAGTGCCACTCAGACCCACAGCAAGACTACTCAAACCCTTTCAATTGTAATATTTTATCTAAAAGAACCCAATTGTGTTTACTGTTATAAAGAAACTAATTTTAGGAGAAACACTGTAAAGGAAACAGGAAGAATGTCGCTGAAGAAGGAAGGCCATGGGAGCACACATGCACATTCATTTGCTTTGAAACTTACATCCTGACTGTCTCAGGGAGTTCAATGATAAAAATAGCCTACATCTAGCAAGTCTAGCAATGAAGCACAAGCTTTCTACACATATATTTTTACTTGGTCTGGGGAAGATACTTCCCTCAGAATCTAGAATTTTAGGACTGCAGGTTGGATAGTTTTCTCCTGTCTGTGTTTTTATTTTTATTTTTTTTTTAATAACTCTAAGGTACCTCCTAACTCATGAGGGAACATGATGCTGGAGGAGGCAGGACAAGACCTATTCATACTGCAAGGTAACAGGTATCAGCACCCGCCACCCACTGTGCTCATACACACCCAACCCTAATGCCACCACAAACTTTATTCCACATAGAAGCAGCAAGAAAGCCATAAAGATGGTCAAAGTTACAGCAGTAAAATTAAAGCCATACAACTGCACCAAGCATCTGCTGCAACTGATACACATTCAAAAAAGCAGGAAGAAAATGACATGCAAATAAGAAAACGTTAAGTTCACATTATCCATCTTCTCTTCCTGGAGAAAAATTGTGCTGACAGGAAAGGCTGAAGGTTTGCCTGAATTTTTCTCATCTCCCACTTCAAACTGGACACTGAGGCCTTGCTCTGACCTGGACATGCTTTATATTTTTTTAAAAGGGATGTGTATATAAATAATTTTGTTAGAAATCTATTTGGCATTCAAAAACAAGGGAAGGAAGCCTATCATCTACTGACCATAACTTTAAAAAAGAGAGGGTGTGTGAATGTATGCTTCTTTGATAAATCTTCCTCCCATGTATACACCCATATCAACATTTCCTCCTCCTGCCGATTTCAGAGCAAAAATGTGCAGTCTAAGTGAACTTCTATTTTATGCCACAATAACCTATCATTCAGTGGTTAACAAAGACCACTTGGAATTTATTTTTCTAAAAGACAGCTAACCAACCCCTGTAATTCAAAATGACTTTTTCTCATCAAAGCACTGCAGGATCACTGAGGAAGCATTTCAGAGCTCAGCATCCAAAATGTGGGCATTATGTGTGACACAAAAGTATTCTGGAAAACGCAAGCCTCTGGTATGACACTGCAGCAATGATTCAACTTCTTGGCACACTCCCCTTCTACTTTTATCTGAAAACCATCTGAGATGACCTCCAAAGAAGAACCACACAGGAGTCTCCTCTTCCCTCCCTTTCTCCTGACTGAGAACAGTAATCTGCTCTTCTATTTCTACTACAAAGCAGGACTACAAATGAACAGCAAGGAAAAACAAAGCGTGTTTGAAAATAAGCCAGCCAGGCATCCAACATGAGATTCTCAGCCAAGCTTGAGGAAATCTCACAGCTGTCTGCTGCCATGTCTCCGGATGGCCGCGGCTTTCATCTGCTTTTACCATCACCTTCATCTTCTGGCTTAGACAACAGCAGCAGGTGCAACAACACCAAAACCTGAAAGAAACAGCCTAAGGAATGTGCATGTTTTCTGGTGTAAGGGTTTAAGTGATAATAAGGAAGCACTTGATGGATATTGCAGCTCAACGCCACAGGATAACACACAACCTTCCAACTCAACAGTACAAACAAAAATTACGCTTTTCAACACAAGTGAGATTTTTTTACCGTGATGTTTAGTAAATGCAGCCAAATCATCACATTCAAGGCTCAATACTGACTACAGGAAAAATATTCGGGTGTAGGACCAAGCTGTTCCAGAGTGCTAAACAAAAACCCAGCCTTCAGCTGTTTTCCCTGATCATGGTAATACACTTTGAGGTAATTTCCCTCCCTGCAGTTTTATTTTAGCCTGCAGACTGTCACCTTCAGGTCACCACTTGGAGATACCAGCCAGGTGTCAGGTCACTGGAAATCACCACCCTCTGACACCAGGGACAGGGTCAGCCACAGCACTTCAGGGGCCAAAGACTGAGAAAGATGCTGGATTACCTGCAACTACTGAAGACATTTAATATTTAACAAAATAAATCTCAGCCATGAAGAGTGCTTACAAAGCATGACGGCACAGTGTTTTTTAAAAAGGAACAAAAAACCAAAAGCATATTTTCAAATATATTCAACTGCTCAAAGACAGCACATGTGTGTCTTGACTTTTTTAAGGAGCACTTCAGGAATCAGAACTGGAGGGAAGGAAAAGGAAGAAAACCCCAGCAGGCTCTGCAATAACTCAGTTTCTTTTCAGGATGTACAACACTTAAGAGAGCAGATAGTCAAACATAAGCTCCTTTCTCTGAAAGGCAGCAAGTTGAAACTGTTTACACAAGCCTAGTTAAGGGAAAGGTTGTAAGATGTCATCCCAAACCTCCACACCACAACATCTCAGCTGACCACAGAAACACTCAGACATGTTTTGGCGAGGAGACAACCAAGAGTTGAGGGCAGGACCCTCACATTCCACCTTGCACAGCCCACAGCAAACCATTCCACCAGGCCTGATCTCAACTCTTGATTTCTGAGAAGTATTACAACTCCAAGGAACTATTCTATACTTGGAGAAATGGCAGAAAACACGTGTGTTTGCATACTTTCCATAGCTCAGCTGGCTAGCTTCTATAAATCATTTGTTGCCTCTTTCCATCATCCCTAACGTGGCCACAGCAGGAATGCCTGTGATTCAGGCTATGAGTGCTGAGAGTCAAGAGAAAGAGGAGATACACAAACACTAACTCATGCTCTATGATTAAAAAGACAGATAATCCCAACAACTTCATTCTTATTTGCAAAAGTCTGGTTATTATTAATACTTTCCGGGCCCCACTCTGATTTTTTGTATTATTTACTTTTGAACTAGCATATTTCCAAAGGATATCTAACAAAAAACCTTGCCAAGTATTTTCTGCCCTGAATTCCTGAAAAAGCATATTCTGGTCTTTCCAAACTATAGTCCCTCCTTAAAAAAAGTGACCCATGCAGAAGGAGCAGAAGTGCCAAAATCATTCAGTGACCCAAACAGGAAAAGTGATAATTTCCTTATAAATGAAGATACACTAAACATGATCCATGCCTGTGAAATCTAGAAGGGGGAGCGCTGCTGCTTGTAGAGGCAATGCTTGCTAACCAAGAGGACAATAATTTATCATATTGGTGATAACGCAGCATCAGACTGAGTAACGATGCAGAGCCTTGACCTCTCATTCCAAGCATACATCTTAATTTGGCAAGATGAATTTGTCCTGCTGTATTGTTCTGCTGCTGGACCTCAGGTTTACATTGGAGTTCTCTGCATTTTTGGCAGCCGTTAGCAAGTCATCATGATTTTTCATTTTCATCAGTGTGCTATCAGGAAACAAAACCAAGCCAAAATGACAAGTGTCAAACTTTGTTGAGTAACATATGTGCAGAGAAGAGAGCTGGGAAGCCAGCTCTGGTCAGACCATTGCGGCCTTCCAGTACTGAAAAGAGGGCTTGTAAAAACAACAGGGACAGGCTTTTAGCAGGGCCTGTTGTGACAGGACAAGAAGTAATGGTTTTAAATTAAAAGAGGAGAGAGACTAGATAAGGGTGGTGAGACACTGGCACAGGCTGCCCAGAGAGATGATAGACACCCGATCCCTGGAAAAATTCATGATCAGGTTGGACAGGACTCTGAGCAACCTGGTGTAGTTGAACATATCCCTGCTCACTGCAGGGGGTTGGACTAGATGATTTTTAAAGGTCCCTTTCTACCCAAATTATTCCATGATTCTATGACTGAAGTGCACTGCTCACTTTACGGGCACAGCTGAACTCCATTTTAACCTCACCATGCTTTCATTACTTAGCTGAGTAAAGCTGAGTTTCTGTCAGCTTTCCTAGGAATTATTCAAAGCCCAGTTTGTACCATTTTGAATTGACAACCCAAGTTGTTGTTTGATTTTTTTCTCTGATTTTTTATTTTCATATTTTTAAGAAGTGGCAGTACTGATAAGTCTTATAACTCCTTTATATTATGGTTCTCCACAATTACCTATTTCAAGTAAAGCCACATTTCTGTCTGGCACCAGATGCCAGGCTGACAAGGCTTAATTCGTGTGGTTGGACGTCTTTTTGTGAACGCTTGGTCACAAGACCCTTTGCCCACTGAGCTGCTTAAAATAACTTTTCTCAATTTATAGGGAGCAAAGATTAAATGACTTCAAAAGAAAGTAATACTAGCAGATGAAAGGAAATATTCTTACAGATATGTGAAGGAACTCACTGTTTCTTTGATTACTGTGGGGAAGGAGTCCTCTAGCTCCATCACTTCATTAATATCTGCAGTTTAACAGTGTCTTAAGGCCCCCAAAGCTTATTCACAAGTGTCTTAAGGCCCCCAAAGCTTATTCACATACATCTGACAAACTCAGTAGAAAATGACAACCCCCCAGGAGGAAGGTACATGCCTTTCAAAACCCAAGATGAAAACATATTGACATCCATCTTCTACCATTTATATTTTATTTATCACACTTTCAAATACCAGATGCAAAGCTGAAGAGAGAGGGAGAGATGTAGTTTCTTATTAGCCAGAGCAGTAAAACCTGTGAGAAGGAGCCATAAAATAATGTCCTATATACCAGTGCAGATAATCCCTGGTATACCACGTAAACTAGGACTGGATGGTATTTTTCATTTAGCTAAATATGAATATGAGTTTTCCTGCTCTAGCTCAGTTATGCCCTTTTGTTTCACTATCCCGAGTTCATTTCTGCCTCCAAATTCTTTCCCCTGGGGAAAGGTTATAAACTTAATTC
This sequence comes from Ara ararauna, assembly GCA_028858755.1. Classification (NCBI taxonomy): domain Eukaryota; kingdom Metazoa; phylum Chordata; class Aves; order Psittaciformes; family Psittacidae; genus Ara; species Ara ararauna. Next base: position 82,936,477 of record CM054376.1, on the reverse strand, counting down.
TGGAGTTTGCTTCACACATCATTTGCAGCTTGCCAATGGGTTTTTGAATGGCACCATGTGAAGAATAACATTAGCTGAAGGAAGGGTCTAAAGATTTCATTTTGCTAATGGAAAGAAGAATGACAGTAGTGCTAGAGGACTGCTCGAGTGAAAAGTTTGTTATGATAGTTTTTCTTTTAAAGCAAGTTAATATTGTATGATCACATGTTTTTTCTGTCATATAAGTGACTATAAAAGATCTTTGGTCCACAGTTACTCAATTATTCTATCAGTATTTTCAACTTGTAAGACAGAGGATGAAAAGTTGTTCATTAAACTAACTTTTTTCCCCCCTTTCTGTCTCAGTTACATGGTAGATTTTTCTTCTGAGCAAATTGTCCCAGGGCAATACATTAGCAATGTGGTTTGCAGATACAATCTGCCATGCTATGGAAGAAAAAAAAAACCCAAAACTTTCCTTAGAGCTTTAGCTCTCAGGATATTGCTACCTAGTAGGGGTTGCCTGATACCCCTGACTACAGGTAAATCATCAGCTGGAAGCACTGGGCTTCAGAAACAGATTCCTGCTTAAAATGTTTTCTAGCTATGTGATTTGGGTATTTTTCTTAATTTGTCATTACTGAGGGCATTTGTGTGCTTGAACAGTTTATACTATTAAGAAATCTTCTCAAGAGCAAGTTGTTTTCAACAAGCTCTGAATGCTCAAAGCTGTAATTTCTCTAACATCACGAACACTTCCTATCAAACAAACGGGAATGTTTTTGGCACTGTCTCAGGAAACACCTTCATTCAGGGGTGGAAAAAAAAAAATGTTATCTCAATGCCCTCAATACATGTAATTTAAGGAAGCGCACATCACACAGACCAAAACCCCAGCAAGTGGCATTTGGTAAAGCTTGAGGGCTGGATTACACCAACTTGTTAAACACCAGGCTGACTCCTGGCCTCAGAACCACGAATTGCTTCTTGACTTATGGGAACTCCTCAATGGGAATTTCCAAACCCCTCGGGGTTGGTTTCTCCCCTTAGCCTTCAGCAGAGCAGAGTGCTCCCATGATGGATACTACCCTGGGGGATGCAGCAAGCAACCCCAGGCAGGGAAGGAGAGGGTATACCCTACCAACCAGACTCCCCAAAAGCCCTTGCCCTGCCTTGTAAGCCATACAGAGAAAGCAAGCCCTGATCTGAAAGAAAGCATGATCTGAAATCAGATTAGAATGGATCATCTAACTATTGGCATCCCCTCCCCTAAAGCTATGGCATTGTTAAACATAACACACAGAAATCTCATCTGTCATTCCCTCAAGCAAAGGCAAATTACTCAGTAATTGGTGTCTCCAGTTGTTGCCAAATAAAGCAGACAGTGGAGATGCGAGTTAGAGATGTGCAATGTTATACTGGAGAGGAGAGGATATGGAAATAAGGCCACTGCCACAGCTACCACCTCATCTCCCAAATAATTCAAAGACGGATATGGTGGTACAGAGGCCTTTTATCAACTTGGGGTCCACAGCACCCACTGAGGAGAGTGCGTGAGACACACCATGGGCTGAAAACACCCCGTGATCCAAGGAGCATGATTGCTCCTTCCGGATGTGACTGCATCAATCACAGGATGCAGCTGCGACGCAGGCAGCTCTTTTGACAAAGCAGCCTGCCTCCTGCCTGCTTGCCCATGCCAATTTTAGACAGGTTTACCTTCCCAGGAATAATAAGACCTAAGAATTGTGCCAGGCACAACCTAAAAGCTACTTTGCTTTGTGAGGAAAGCAGCAGTGTGCCATCATCCACAAAGTACAACCAGGTAAGCCACCCCAGATGCCTTTGGCACAGCCTCTGCTAGACCTGCAGCAATCCTCTCTGGAGCTTACAACACTTTAGACTGGTATACACTAATGTTTGCCTCCAGAAAGTAGCTTCTAATAGATTATTTACACAACTAAGCTTTTCTGCAAAAGAAAATTGGAGCAAGCCATGGTTTGTTAGCTTCCCCTTGTCTGATTTTAAGAAAATACATTTCCCATGATAAAAATGTGTGTGGTTACAGGCAAGTTCTGCAACCACTGCATTAGGACCAAACATGGAATTATGCGCAAGCCTGACAGTGATTCATTTTTGTCTTGAAAATGAGCAGTGGGCAATTAGAGCAACACTGCAGAAAGACAAGATGGGTTTTGCAGCTAGAACAGAAATTCTCCAGTCCGTACTGGACCATGCTGCACAGCACCTGCAGTAACAAAATCAGTAGAAATGTAAAATGATACAATATAGGGGACAGCACTGCAGTGAGACTCAGAAGACTCCCTTCTCTGTGCATGTGTCTTCCCATGCTGCTGCTCATCTTGTATTGTGAATGGTAAGGATTTTGGATCATAATCTGCACTGTTTTCCGTAGGTAGAAAGATGTATCACCCCTGTAAGTCAGCATTCCTCATTAGCTTCCCAACAATTACTGCAATTACAGCCACTCCATATACATAAGCTGTCCCATACTAGCACTGCCAGAGAGCTTTATCTCTTCTCCTAGAAGAGATAACAGTAACAAATTAATAGAATTAACACAGCACAAAAGAAGAGTTTTAATTCTAGGGTGCATGCACACTAAGATCTTGTATGACTTTAGGAGGTGGAAAGTTTGCACTAAAGAATACTCAACATTCATTTTTGCTTAACATGGAACAAAGCAGTGCATAGGAATGTATGAGCCAGCAGTGGCCAAAAGCAGGAATGATATCTATTCCTTGTGTTTAACATCTTTGCTCGTTTTGCAAGAATGCTACGTTTCTCAATGATATCACTAAACTGCTGGCTGGTTTTCCATTTTAAAGTTACTGCAAAGCTGCGGTACTTAAGCAATCATTCTGACAGGCTGCCAAGCTACTTAATTAGTTACATGCATTTTAAATAAAAGCTGTCTAGCTTACAAGAACTGCATCATCAAAACTGTCTGTCCCAAATTGCAAGAAGATAAACGTGTGTTTATTCTAATAACTCACAAAGTTGAGAAACTACATAGGGAATCAGCTTGCTTTTTGAGATCCTGAAATCCTACTGCTACTAACAGCAAGGGGCTTTTTTACTAACTTCAGTAAAATTAGAAATACCCCATGTTAAACTTCCGCAATGTCCAACCACATCACCACTAAACATAGGGCCAAGCAACTTAGGAAAACTGTCAGTAAGAAAAGCTAAAGATAGGGAATAGATCTACTCAAGGCTTCGATTAATACAAACAATGGAAGTGATAAATCAGAGATTCAGCCCTTTCAGTCCTCATGAGGTTAGAAAGGGATATAAGCACAAAAAACCCAGGCTTCCCAAAGACTCAGAAAGCATGGGGAGCAGAAAGGCCATCAGTAAGGTCTAAGCTCAGGGCTGGCAATGATAATGCTTTTGTATTTGGGGCAAAAATGAAGGTGTGGCTAATCATTGGAAGTCACACTGACATTCTGAGGAAAAAGCACATGTCTAGGAATGACTTTCCACCCTACTGTCCTGTTGGAATGATTTCATTAAATATGCACAGTGGCTTGGAAATGAGATTTCTCATTTAACTTCAGACAAAAGGGCTACGACTCCAGAACTGCAGTGGATAACAGCCATAATGCTATGAAACAGCTTACAAATTAAAATGACAGTTGCCTGCGGAAATACTAAAACGCAAGAATGAATTTTACATTTTTTGTGCCTTTAGTTCTTTACAGATATTGATGCATTTAATGCAATGTCACTACACTACATTTTCTACAATATACAGCACCATAATTTGACATCTGAATACTCTAGGTCTGAATTCAGTGAAAACAGATTTATATTTTCTTTTGCTTGAATGAGTAGCAATAACACATAGCTTTCTCTGAATACTCAAATGCCATCTTCTCCTGACCTAATGTTCCTTTTTCAGTCAATTCTTTTCCCTAGTTTAGAGAGGCACTGCCAGAAAGGAAGAAGGCAGCTATAGAAGTGCTGCAAGCAGGAGGAATGACCTGAAAGCGTCGGCTTACTGGGATGTGTAGGTTGCTGGCCCACAAATCAGCTAAAAATGGATAATCTGCCAGGTGAGGTGATAAGATTACAGATAAGACCAATTACATTTGGAAGTGCTTCCCAGGACTAATTGATTAAGGCACTGGAGGCCTAAAGCTGAGGACAGTATTTGATCTGGTGAGGCTTAGAAAAACCACAACAAGCCTCCATGGGATCCAGGCTTGCCCCAGGTCTTCAAGCAGATCAGTGGAAAACGCCCAGTCAGAAGTATCCAAGACAGGCAGAAGCCGTATGCTGCCAGATTCCACATTCAAGTCCCATTTCCACAGTGCCCACAGGTTGCCTCAAGCTACCAGTGCACCAGGACCTCCTGCTACCTGATCTTCCTCCTTCACTTGCATCACTTCCCCATCACCACATTAAAAGCATAAAGATACCCCCATACCCATCTGAACTAAGAAGCTTGCAAAGCACAGCTATTTTCCAGGCCACAATTGCCGCTTTGTGAAATACAGCCTGCCAGTTAAAGCCATCATGTTTAGCAAATCACACTTCTGTTTCATTTTAATGATGCCATTCATGATCATTAAGTTATCCATAAAGCACTTATATTTATCCAAAACTATTCTCTACCTCTGCTTTTCTCCCCCTCTTTATTTTAACCTCCACTAAAACAAAGATAATCAGAAATAAGCATCTTTCCACAGTGCCATCCTCAAGGCAATTATTTTGATGCAGAGATGCAGTCAGGAAGAATAAACTCCCCGCAGTCTCTTTGGGAAGGCAGGAACTGAGCGAAGCCTTCAGAAAGGCAATCTTTCAGCTTCCATTCTTCCCATACATATCTCAAATCATCTACTGCATTTCTTCTGCTCATTTGACTTCTAAAGCTCAAGCAAAGCTGGGATTCAGATAAAAGCCAGTGGTAAAAAAAGCCCTCAGCCACTTCCTATAGTGATCTTTGTGCAGCACTAACCCCGGGGTTTTTTGGATGCTGGGGAGTGTGGGTCGGTTTGCTTTCAGTCAGTATCAAAACCTGTGGACTTTGCTTTGGACAGCCATTCTATGCCATTGCAGAGGGCTTTTCAAATTCAGAGCTGCGTAAATTAAGAGCTACACACATGAACAGTAACTCCAGCCTTCTAAAAAGGAAAATTCAGCTGATGGTTTTCAGAAAATATTTTAAAAATAAAACAGAAAAACAAAAGTACTTGCACAAGACCAGCCAATCAATTAATAATAAAAAAAAAAACCCAAACAAAACGCCCCAAACAGCAGTACGCATTGCATTGAGAGAAAAACAAGGTTGTGCATCCCAGAGGAACATCATCTACACACCTAAATAAAACAAATAGCTTTCATATGTTTGCATTCCTTAAAACATATTCACAAGCCCACTAGGAGCAATTAAAAAGAATTAAATGAAGGCTGTAAAATGGGACTATGAAGATTTACTCATACTTAATTTTGTTGTCACCTGTGCAGTCACAGCCAGTGAAAATGTGCTAATCCCACAACACATGTGGGAGAAGGTCTGAAAATACAGACGAATATAAAAAATAAAATCCAGTTACTTATTTGCTAGTCACACAAAAGCTTACAGCACACCACGGTGAACCAGCAGCCTCTGGCCTCAGAGACTGGAAGGAAAATCACAGCCATCGCCTCCCATCACTGTGTTCTCCAGAAGCCCACAATTAGCAGATCTCATTCTCTCACAGTTTCGTCATTCTTTTTGGATAAGGAAAGTATGCTTTCTTGATTTTTTTCCCAGCTTCCAATCATTTTCCCAGTTCTAAACGAGCTGGATTAGTTGAATGAACTAAATAAACTTCTGATGTAGCAGACAGGGGGGTTGCTGCCAAACTCTGGTTAAGTATTTAAAAAAAACACCCCCTTGATTCTTCTGTATGCAGGGATGAAACCTTCAGGACTGGGCTGCACAACCAGGCATATGATCCCAAGAAAAAATAGGGGTTGGCTTGGCTGCTATGGGGTATGTCCACCTTTCAGACCCCATATTAGAGGCTGGATGTTCAGGTAAAAGCCTTAAGAACCAGCAAGAGCCTTCGCTGAGGCAGCATTTAAGGAATAAACTAGTTTGGTTCTTGCCATGTTTCTTTGACCTGTAATACCAGATACAATTTGCATTTGGGTTTGGTTTATGTTATTTTAATAGCTCACGATCAGTCTTTATTGTATTACCACTCAACATTAAGTGTGGAATCCTAAAGGAAAAACTTACTTTGAATGACAATCTTGGATCCTGCATGTGATGCTCAAAAGGGACCAAAAACTTTCCTCAGGAAGAAGCTGGAAAAACCACTGTGATAGAAGGAACCTTAGCTGGGGGTAGAGCTGCTGGCATCCACCAAGAGTAGGAAATGATGGCAGAGGTAGAGGAAGGGATAAGAAAGACAAGAGATTAATCAGGCAAAAGGAGGAAAATGATGACTCAGCATCTTGCAGGTGAGTGAACAGGGCTGTGACAGTTTTGGGAATGAGCATGCATGAGTGGAAACGGAGGAGGAAAAGGTCCAAGACATGGCTGCAAAAGGAGCAGTGGATAGGATGTCCATGTGTCCCTCAGAGGAGAAGGGACGAGAAGACTGCACGACTAGCCAAATTTCCAAGCATGCAAAGGGTCTGCCTGGATCCTTTTTTCAGAGTCCAGGACTTATGCAGGTGAAAGGGAAATAAGTGGACTGATGTATTTATGTGAACACATCTCAGTGTCCAGATTATTTGTAATCACAGAGTACGAACAAAACAGGTGTCAAAAGAAAGAAATTGTTAAAATAATTATCAAGAACACTTTCAGTTATTCTTCTTGGCCTGTAGTACTTAGGAAATCTTGGAAAAACACATGGGGATTCCCAAATTTCTTTTGCATGAGCTGTTCTTCAGCAGCGACGGAGGAGAGAAGGCTGAATGAGCATCTTCTGTACCCTCTCACAGTATGCATGGAGGAGCATGGTACAACTTCTTCAGCTTCCTTAGCAGCAAATTATTTCTCATGTAACGGTAGCCCCCTTTCACTATACTATTATTTCTCTACCACAACTGCTCAAGTTCAAGCACGAGTATCCACTGTCAAGGAGACCCTCAGCCCTGAGGCACTACAGATACTGCTCTCCCTTTTGGCTTTGTTTCCCTCTTCCCTTGTTTTTCCCCAACAATCCATGCCACAGTTACTGTTCTCGCACACTCCCCTCCCCAAACCCCAGCTGTCAATACCCCTCGCTCCACTCCTGGATATGCGAGCACTCCAGAGTCAATCTTCCCATGAAAATCAAGTCAATGACCTGCCTTTCCCTATTCCTTGAGAACCAAAAGAAGACAGCCATAATTTTTCTTCCCCTCAGTTCTCACGTGTTGTTAATGTTCACTCGAGTTGTTAGGCAATACAAAATGCATTAATTCCTCCAAAGTGAGTTCACCATGAAAGATTTAATTGTGGCTGATTAGGCATAGTTTTCTCTTTCCCCACCCCCCTCTTTCTTCTTTTTTTTTTTTTTTTGGGGGGGGGGTTGGTTTTTTTTTAGCTAGAGGAAAAAGAAGAGTAGAATTCAAAGATATTTTTCACTCAAAGCCCATGTTAGCCTTATTATCTAATCAAGTGGAAAGGTCTTTGTCTGCCCTGGTCCAACAAAAAAAAGAAGTGCAGTGATAAAAACCTTTAAGATTTTTCTCCATCCTTTGTTATCCAAAAAGACCCAAGTTTAGTCAATTGCTGTCACATCACTAGAAAGAAAGACAGGAGGAAAACAGAAGAGACAGATAAAAGACACTGCTGTAGCTGTTTACAAAAATAAAAAGCACTTTTTACAACCCATGAAGAAGTCTGGTAAACAAAATTGCACAGAAACTTTTAAAAGATTTGCATTTAAAAGACTGAATACAGGTCGCTTCCCTGTGACCATAGAAACATTAGAAAAGGTGGAAAATTCAGTCTACTGAACTTCAAATTATTTTATTAAAGTGTCACTAATCAGAACTCAAGGACTCAAGGTTTTAGTGTTTAGGCTAACAAAGTGAATAACCCTCAAAAGTCAAATGACCTTCTAAGAGCTAATCTTTAAAAAAAAAAAAAAAAAAAAAAACCCAGACCAGCTCTTGTAAACAGCAAGTTAAATAGGGAAAACTTGACTGCCTCTAAGAAATGAGTAATCCCATGCAGCTCACAGGAACACAACTGAGCTATATCTCTGAAAACAGTAAGATATGGCTTGTGTAAGACAAAGAATTCCAAAACTTTTAAAAGTCATACTATGAGGACAACCAAGCACTTACTCTTATTTGTGATGATTTAAGATGATCTTTAAATGCAGTATATGAAATATTAATTTGAATGCAATGAATGTAATGAAACATGGGCATGAGGACAAATATCAAACAAGCTGCATTAAGAAATGCTGTTTATTCATATCAGCAGTTGGGGGGCACAGGTAGACATAGAAAAGACACTGAAAATTAACTGCATCTACATGACATCTTTTGTCATCAATCAGAAGGTTATCTGAATCACAGCTCACTGGGTATATTCACTCACCTGAGGCACCACAGCTCCTACCAGCAGGCATCATCTCTCATTCAGTTTTGTCTCCAGAGTCACAACAATGCTCTCAATACAACACCCTGCACCTCTGGTCAGTTCTCGCAGTTCTATAGCTAAGACCTTTCTCAAGGACACCATCCTTTTGAATGCTAACTACTGCATCTTCCTTCCATTTTATTTATTCAAGCCTTTCTAAATGCTTCTAGTGAAATATTTTTACCATTGTTTCTTAGCTGGGTTTTTTTGGGTTGGTTTTGTTTGTTTGTTTTTGGGGAGGTGCCAGGGAGGTTGTGGGGTTTTTTTGATTCGTTGTTTTTTTGTGGATTTGTTTGTTGGTTTATTGGGGGGGTGCTGGTACTTTTTGTTTTGATTTACTGAAGCAAACAAATTTTTCTAACTTGGAAAAAAACCCTGCATAGCATATCGCTAGAGGAGGTATCTGCACACTTGAATTTAGGTAGTAGAGAAAACAAGAAAAGATGGGCAGCTCCTATTGACAAGCACATGCTAAGATCCCATGAGATTTATGCTCTTGATATGCAGAAGCTGACGTGGTAGCCTATCTCACTGCAAGAACTAACTTCACTTACCTAACCGCTTGCATTTAGCATTGCAGGAATATACCTACATATACTTACATACTTTCATCTGTTGTTCCACACTATTTCGGACTTTACCTGTTCTAGATCCACAAATGCATGTCCTGCTCTAACTAAACATTCCCCTTCACAAAGATCATCTGACAAATATAATTTTGCTTTCAACTAATTAGAAACACTGTTCCTGCTGGAAAAACCTACCCCCCAAAAAAAAAAAAATTGTGAACATAGGGCTACATCTTTCTTGAAAATTTTTTCTGAAACAGTGCCTAAGCTCCAGATATTACAGAGCCATGGCATTGCTGCTGCTGCCACTTACCACATTCTCATTGATCCATGATACCAATTCTGCTTTTGTTTGTTATGTCTTTTGTACCAGTTTATAATCTCTTGAGTGTAGGAACCACCTGTTATAACCTCTAGTTGTTTATAACAGGTGGGTATAACAGGTTCTAGTTGCACAGTAATCTGTAATATGGGTTTAACAGTTTTAAAAGTTAACTATATGCTTCAGTGCCAAGCAGGTAGTTTTCAGTACTGAATAAGACATAGAAGGTAGCAACAAATTTAGTTTGTTTATTCAAATGTCTTCATTGTGCTTCAGAAGTAGCATGGCACAAACATGCTGACCACACCAATGCTTTCCTTTTCAGTGGCAAGATTATATTCTAGTGATGGGAGCTCTCTATCTACACCAAGCAGCAAAGCAGCATGGTATCTAACTGATAGAGCTATAATCTTTAGGGATCCTTTAGCACCAATATTCCCTTCAGTTAAAAGAAGCAAAAAATGGAATCAATCAAAATTAAGAATTGAAATTAGTAAGAATTGTTAGTTTTCCTGCTTTTGAGAGAGCCTGTGTATAGAGAAGTAGAGGACCTGCAAGGCAGGGTTTGTGAAATAAAAAGGTGCGCTCAACTATTAAGAAGGACCAGGGAAAAGCAGTTTAATGTAAGAGTCAGGGGGAAGAAAACTGCCTTCAGACACAACCATGGGCAATACTGTGGCTCTTTGACCTTTAGTGACCAGGCCCCAGCTAACAGGACAAATGCAGAGGTTTCGAGTACTGGTATACATAACTGCCCCATGGGGCATGCTTCTGTGTGACTTACCACCTCTCCAATTACAGGATTAAAAAAAAAAAAAAAAAAAAATTACACTGTCTATCCAATCCTGCCAAATATGGATTTGTAAAGTTCATTAGCCTAAACTAACAGGTGACTAATACTTCCAAAACATGTTGGGTGGACTCTTATGGCACAGATTGAGCAACCTCCTTAGCGCGACAGAGTCTGGCACTGAGATTCATGCCCAGTGTCACAGACCTCAACCAGAAGTGTATCTTTCCCTACAGTAGCTTTTTTCTGCTTTGTTAATTTTCCTGGGCTATGACAGAAAGTTATCATGATAACATCTCAAGGAATAATCAGCAATACCTTCAAGAGTTACCAATATGTTATCCATAGGAAGACATGCTATCGTCTTCAGAAGCACAGCAGTGACACACAGATTTCTCACAGGTGATCTAGTTCCAACCCCCCTGCCAGGGGCAGGGACACCTCCCACTAAACCAGGCCACCCAAGGCTATGTCCAACCTGGCCTTGAACACCACCAGCGATGGAGCATTCACAACTTCCCTGGGTAACCCATTCCAGTTCTCACCACCCTCACAGTAAAGAATTTCTTCCTCATATCCAATCTAAACTTCCCCTGTTTAAGTTTGAACCCGTTACCCCTTGTCCTCTCACTACAGTTCCTCATGAAGTGTCCCTCCCCAGCATCCCTATAGGCCCCCTTTGGAACTACATGATCTTAAGGTCCTTTCCAACCCTAACTATTCTATGATTCTATGATTCTATGATAGGATAATTACATCCATTTCTTGTCTTCCTCTATATAATACATATGTGTGCTGCTATATCACTGCAACAGATACTATAATTTGGATTGAAATGTTTATCTACATAAAAACGTTGTCTCAAAAATAATCCAACATGAAATTCCCAAGTATGAAGCCCTTTACTTACATATTATTCCATATATTTAGCTGATACAGGGACACACATACATGACAGAACCCACTGCAATGCTCTCATCTAGGCTCAAGTCTCAGAATTGCAGAAAATAATGTATAATTTTCTTCTTCCCACCAACATACATATTATTATGCTGCCAAGAATGCACAACAAGCCCTGATGAAGAGAGCAGTCTAATAAATAAAAAGGCACTTAACAAATTAATTAAAATGCAGATAAAACCATGCATTCTGCCTGGCCTTATTATGCTTGTCGAGCCATAACTGTCTGAGATCCAATGTTTGCCCAAGTCTCCCAAAGCTCCATTGTCTCACAGGCATAACAGTTTTACTATGCTAATTATTACAATTATTTTTTAAAAAGTTTCATTGTTAATAATTATTTAGCTTATCAATTAAGGAAGTCTTACATATGAAATTCACTATCCTATGTAATTCGTACAGAATTAATCCTCTGTATTACAGATGCATCAGTCAGTAGTTAAGTAAGTAACTACAACATAAGGAGTAGCTCCAAGCTACTTAATTTCTTAAATGTCAGTGAACAAAGGTGAATGTTTTTCAACTGACTCATGCAAGTAATCTCACTGGAGAGGAAAGCTCTTCAAGCATTATTTTTTATTAGATCACTTCTTTTGTGAGTTTACATGATGAATATCCTTAATTGGAAATATTCAGTAATTAGCCTGGTCAAGGACAGTGCTGTGTTCATTCCAACCCTTTACTCAACCAAAACTATTTTTGGTCTAAGAAAGCTTAGATTAAAAAAATAAAACTACTTTTTTTAAATGGTAGTGTGTTTGTGCCACTAATTCCCTAAATAGAATAAGTGTGTATTAAAAAGGGTTAATGCTACAAGCACCAATTCTAAATTCTGCCTGAAACAGGGCCTAAATTATGGTATTAATATAAAAGAATGAAGCAAAAATTAAAGTACAACATCGTTAGAGGAAAAGAAACGTACTTGTTATGGCAAGTTGACTGCATCTTTGATTAATGTAGAGAAGCTCCGCAGTTTCCAACCTTGCTCTTTGTAAGGTTTACGGTTGTAGGAACATCATAAGATCAGGCGGAACCTTCAGAAGCAACAAATTATTTCCCTATCTGCAGCTGAGGCCATGTGACATGTGAAACCAAAGAGGGGAGATGTCTGCCTGAGACTAGCAGTTGGGCAGGTAAACATACAAGAAGGAATAAGCATTGAACTGATTTAAGTAAATCAAAATCTTTGGTTAATTACTTGTCCCTGTGGTAGCCAAACACTCAGGTCTTTTTTGTCTGTGCTCTTTTCATGTCAGCAGGACTATACACAGTCCCAACCTGGTTACTTCAGATCCTGAACAGAAGAGTTATGAATGTACCATATAATGGGATAACAACTAATGCGCATAATCTGCAAGTAACAAAACAGGCTGGGTAAAGGAGAACTTTCTGTTCTGCCTGTAAGAAACCACAGGGATGCATTGCGCCTCTTGCTTACCAAAGAGATGCCAGTGAAGTTCTGCTAAGAAAAGATCTTTGGTTCTTAAAAATTGCACTACTTCAGCAGTAAACTCACAATGAAAAGAGAATGCTCATTTGCATCAGCTTTAAACATCCATGTTCCAGTGCTACAAAGCTTATGGCTGATAAAGTACTCTTGCTCCTGAGCAATAATTGTAATGAAAATGCAAAGATCTGGCAAGATATCTGCTTCTGAAATACTTCTCTATTACCATGGAGAATTTGGAATATCCACCACTGCACTGGAACAAAATGAAGATAAAGGAGCTTGAATGCTATTATTATTGCTAGGATTTCTTTGTTCTTTTTTAAAGGCTCCATAGATTTCAAAGGGATAAGAATCACATAAATAAATCAAATACTGCTGCCAGTAACAGAGCAGGAGGAAGTGTTAAATAAAAACAATAAACACAAATGACTACACACTAAAATAAACATACACACACATATAATTAACATTTGGAAATTAACAGAAGAGCAAAGTACCCATGGGTGCTGTCAATTACAGTGAAAACTAGAGCACAACAGAGAGCAAAAACTAGCACCTACCTTCTAAAGTAAAGGTACATTACCTTACTGGTTTTGAGTGATCCTCTTGAGTCCAGACTTGAATTCTACACAAGGAATTACCTTGCAATAATTTCAATTTGGGTGACCATTCCAGTCAGTGGTTCACAAAAGTGAGAGTGAGAGGCAGGCAATGGTGGGAACCCTTGGGGCAAGACTCCTCCACTCTGTAGCACCACCACATCACACACACAGTGAGTTCATGGCCTGACATTCCTCCCAAAATGATGCTTTGGAGATGTGGGCTACAGGATTTGGAGCCAGGGCAACGGCAAGATGGGGAATAGAGCGAACAATGGTAGTTGGCTCAGCAGCTCTTCACTTCACCTCTGTCCTAAGAGAAGGTGACATACCATCTCATTCCCTGACCACCTCTCTCCTCTGTCGCCACAGTACAGAGGCCCGCTGTACTGCGCAAAGAGGAATAAGGGTGGTTATCCACTTCCACTGCCAGGGCAATCAATATTTAAGACACCTCTGTGCCTGAGAAAATCACTGTGCAACCAGCCAAGTGCTCATCCTCAGGGATCACTGAAGCCCTGGCTCTGGATGATGATCTTGACTTGTCCTGGAGCCACAGGATCCAGCTGCATTCTTTCATTCCACCTAGTCCTGGAACCCATTATCCACCCATGCAGGTCTGCATTTGAAATGAGGAAGAACTTGCACTACTAATTAAATCCTTTGATAACTTTCTTAATTTTTTTGGAAGACTTGCTGCAAGACAGTTAAAACTTGACTACTACAACATTTCTGGCTTCAATATTATAACTATTAAACACAAAAAATTAAGTTTTTTAATGTGAAGAACATGGTTTTCTGTTTGCTAAAGAAAAATATAAGCATCTATAATATATATATATGACAGATAATAATCTTATAGAAAGAAAAAAGAAAATAAAACAGACGAAGGCTCAGTACAGAGCAGATTCTAAAGAAAATGGGATTTCTGTGTCTCCAGCTGTGTCAAGGACACAATATGGTGGCCCTTCCCACTGAGAGCAATGTCCAGCCTTACAGAGGTACCCCTTCCCATCCAAAACAGACACGAGAAATGAACCAAGTCCCAGGAGATGCCTGGACACTCCAAGCCTATTGAAAGCTTTGATACTAATGCCCAATGAAGGACACTTTCAGAAAATAAAGCTACTGTCACAATAAATATTAATACAAAGCCTGGAGGAGAATTACGTTCCTCACATGAAAGTAAATCCTCAAGATGAGAGACTAACAGACCATCACACCACAGTGTCATCATCCCACCAATGTTTTGGAAAGCCAGGGAAGCCAGACAAAACCTATCAGCCTGTAACACAAACCTTCCCTCAAAAGTATATATTAGTCTTGGATTTGAATTTGTAGATTTTTCTGATGATACTATTCACATGCTGCAAGAGACTTAACTCCAACATCCATCAAGATAATATTAAATTTCAAACGGTTAGGTGTGAGTGAGCTGGCACTTAAAAATCTACCACTGGTTGAGTTCAATAACTCACAGGCAAAATTACTTTTGGGGGATTCAGAAGACAAGAACATTGAGCTGGAAGCTACTGACAGGCGCTGATTGCATAAACCCACATATAAATGCCATATTTATAAAGTAGTTTTACAAAGGGTGTATCTTTCAAAACATAAATCAAAGTCGCTGCATTGAAACTACCCTGCTGTAAATTTCACATAAGTCTACACATTACATTTGTTAAATGGATTCAAGATTACCACAATGTTACATAAACTTCTGTATTTTAAAAGCTCAGTGAATCATATAGCTATATCCTAATAAACAGAGTTTCCAGACAGTAAACCAGGGAACCAGAACAGAGAAATGCAATCAATGTCACTGAAAAGGAGCAAAAACTTTGGTGCCCCACAAATCACAGTATCTCCAAAAGCTTTGCATCTATTACATACACTGGGCTGTTCCTGCTTAATCCAAGTCACACAAGACTGATCAATGCTCTTTCTGTCCTGTTCCTTCCTGAGTGTATCTCTATGCTGCACATTCCCATATGTGAAGGAAGCATTCTTAAATAATTTGGAAGATTTATGTGATGTAAAAGCAAATTACTTCCTAAAGCACAACAGAAGCTCAGCTATCATCCCACTATCCCTTTAGATAAAAATCAAATCCCAATTTAGAGAGACAAATAAGAAGCTAAATATTTTGATATTCTAAATCTCAAGAACATGGTTTGAAAAAGCATATGCCCAAATTTTATGTTACTCAGGTTTGAAAATGTAATTTCAATAGAGTCGAATTTGATCCAGGTATTGTGTAGGCTTCATTCAAGAGATGCTTAATTACACGTTGCAGCACACTACAATCATTGCTGGCAGTAACTAACACAGAATTACAAGTGGGACATGACAGACATTTCTAACTGCATTAGACAGAGTCCCTAACCATTCCCTTACAGAACAAATTTCTCATTTCCTCAGATGACACCAATGAAAAAAATTCACACATCCACAGAGGGCACATCTCAAGTCTCATTACTTCTCAGTAAGCATTTAGAAACATCAAGCCATCATTTGGCTTAAAATTGAAAATAACTTATCAAACACTGGTTTTCCATTCCAGTGTTGCAACACACACAAAACCAAGTGTTTGTAGATCAGTCAGCATAGGTGTTACTCCATCTACAACCCATGGGGAATGGCAGGTTTTTCTTTACAAAGAAAACAGAATGACTTGGAGCATACATTACTATATTCAGATCTTGACAGCTATAACATGGAAATTAATGTTTCTCACTATACATAGTACATTGTGAAATATTTGGCTGTGTTTCAATTGTGCACAACAACAACTCCAACTGCCTCTTTTCTATATTCTTTTATAATCATTTTATATGCTTGGTTGGGGGCACAGAAAAAGAACTTAGTTAATCATTAAGCTCTTTCTTTCTAAAAGCAAACCATGCTGACTGTTCCAATTAATCAATGTCTGTGGCAGTTGCAAAAGAAGTCTAATGCTCTGTTTCTGTATCAGAATCCTTTATTCTAAATGCCAGACTTCTGTTTTTTAAGTTAAGAAATACACAGACAGCTAGGTATTTGCAAATAAGCACATCAAAGTATATTTTGGAGTGATGGTGAAAGTAATTCTTCCTTTCCAATGCAACTTTCTTGAATGAAAATGAAAACCCTATTAATAAACTCAATTTCTTTTAAAGAGGAGACTGACATGTAAACCTGGTTACATGTTTATGAACCACTGAATGCACGTCTATTTCACACCCTTCTACCTGCAGGTGAGCTTGGGGACCACAGAAAGGTAGACCTGTTAGCACCAACCTGCTCTCAAGCATGCTGTAAGTGTTTGCCAGTTGCTTTTCCTGATGTAGACAAAACCCTGCATCTGCTATGGGATTCACTGCACAAATTTAGCCAAATCTCAAATACAGTGGCTTACTTTAAGCAAGACACACAGGTCCCTGCGTGGACACTGTGGGAGGGCGAGTGTCCTACCCCATGGTAGATGTGCACATTCCCATTCTTGATTTCCCCTGAAAGACAGTCTCTGGGGGACCTATTATCCTACCATGAGGAGATACTGAAAGCCTCAACAAGTGGATTATTAGTCTTCAAAGCTGAAGTTACATGCTCTGAATTCAATCGTGCATCTGGAGAGCCAAATGAGGAAATGCTTCAACATAACATTATAGTCCCCACATTAAGCTAATATAGAGCAAGAAAACTTGTTCTGTTTACAAGCCCCACCAAATTACTTCAGACAGCTTCTACTTCTTTTTACCTGCCTAAGTAAACGTCAAGTACCTACCCCTGACTTAGGTCAGATAAAGCAGTTGATTTTTGTTTCTTTAAAACTATGCCACAACAGAAAGCATTCTATATAAATACTGGATAAAGCTCTCCTTTAAATTATATGAACAACAAGGAATGCATGTTTACCAATTAATGTCTAGAGTTTAACTGACTTCTAAATGGATGCTCCTACAGAACTGTACTCTATTAAGTTGTCCTGCAGCCCACATTGCACTGTAATTTATCACTTGCTCTTTCCCTTGGAGTACTATGTTAATACCATTGTCTTATATTCCTTTTTACGGAGCTACATTCATGTGCCTAATTATAGACTGCAGAATGTCTTGATTTCCTTATTTTCTTGGCAAAAGCAAGATTTTTGTTATATGTTTAGTGTTTACCCTGTGTCACTTCCAATATAGATTTCAATTTACATGAACCAAAGGTCGGTCTTATTTACTCAGGGCCTCATTTTCTGCTTGGTTATACCAATGTAAGTGAAAAGTAATTCAATTAAATAAAATATAGTTATAGCAATGGAAAATGAGGGCAATTGAAAAAAAAGAAAAAGATAGTCTACTGTTCGTAATAATTTCTTTTATAAATTCCAGATTCTCATGCTCATAATCCTTTATAGAGCCAAAGTGCAATAACAATGATACATTTTCACAGGAAAAAAAAAGTAGCATTTTCCTGCTCCCACAAAGGGGTTTTTTTTTTTCCCCCTCAGAGGGAATGTAGCTGCGTTTATTTTTCCATTTATATAGTAGTAGCTACAATTAATAATCATAATATTACAGTGTATTTATAGAAAAGCTGTTTGCACATGCAAGACCACAAGGCATCAGGAAAGCACACTCATTTTTACAGCACTGAACCTCAGAGTGAAACAATGTCTCCCTCCATCAATTTCAGGCAGCTTTGCTGCACGAGAAGAAAAAAAAAAAAACACAAAAAGAATTTCAATGTCTGTTTAAAAAACCTATAAATATGGGGTGATCAAGGAAGGAGAGAAAGAGCATTTTGAAGACAATAGACCAAAACAGCACTGTTTTGAATGAAGTTTGGTCTTACTTATTTACAGTATACCATTAGGAGCATGACTTTGTAACTAGATTTTTTAATATATTTGTTTCTATGAAAAATGACTGCAATAGCTCAACTTAATGACTGCAAATTGAAAGTGCTACTCAAAATAAAATTTATTTGCCCTAGAATGAAGTCTCAAGTACCATTTTCTTTCATGCTTACCAGCAAGAACATCCGGCGGATTTCCAGCTGTCATGAGCAGAACGTTACTGCCATCATTCACAAAACAAGAATTTTTAAGGCTTTCTAATGAAATTGTCTGGTTTAGACTTTGCTTCAAATAGATGGAGTTGAAGTTCTTGCTTCTACTCCCTTCTCCTCAGCCCTGCCATGATGGATGGTGCTGGTCATGGGTGTAACAGATCCAACAGACTTGGAACAACCGCTATGTCTGGTGACAGTGATTTATTTCTGCAAGCAACTTGAAAGTTCAGACATACCATCTTTAGATAGCGGTGACCAGTTAGCTTCTACAACAATAAATAACAAATGCTAAGAAGAACAGGCCTTTCCTCAGATTAAGAGTCTGCGGGACATGTTTTCCCTTACATGCCCCTGTCCCACAATAGTTTGGCTTCCTCCTCTGTCAGACAAAATGCAGACAGACTTCGGCACTGCTACCTCCTTGGAGGACAAGACATTATTTATACATATATATGTATACATACATATATACTGGCTTATTTATACACACACATCACATAAATCCATGACAAGGGAGAGCTAACATTGAGGTTGATTATGAGCAGAGGCAATTACGTGCTTTTAAGGCTTCTCAGTCCAAATTGTAGGAGGCACTTTCAGCAATGCATCAGGATTTTTCTATTAGCAGATAAGAGGCAAAGGTTGGACAGCATGACATAAATCCCTGAGGACACATTATTGTTCATTTGTTACAGAAACCTAAAAGGAGGGCTTAGCTCCAGCCTTTGGCATCCTACTGAGCAGGAGCATTGAATTTGTGCAACTCCTTTCCTACACTGTAAAATGTATCAAAACAAACATATTCATATAGTCGTCTTCTTCCCCTCTTGCTCCTCTCACACACAAACTCAAAACAGTACTGAGCAGAAAAAAAAAACCAAACCAAACCAACAATAAGAGACACCTTTATCAGCCTCAGCCATCTGTGTTCCTTTAGTCTGATCCAAATATTTTGGCAGGCATGTGTGGAGCTTGCTCCTACCCAATACAATCCTGCCCTGCAAGAAGTCCACTCCCACTTCCTCCCCTCTCCACCAGCACGTGGGTCAGGACGCATACTCCATCTGTTGATTGCAAGTCTTGAAATAACAAGGTTTCAGAGCTTACGTTTAATTAATTATGATCTCAACATGATCACTTAAACTTATTCTGAGTAGCTACATCCCTGCTTGATAACACAGCATGGAGAAATAAACAGACAATAAAACCCCACACAACTTTCAGTGCTGACCATACTTGGAGTTAAGAAATTTATATCTAAAAATACAATAAAATAAGCCAACCCCTTAAAAGTCAGAAGTGCAAGAGCAAAGAGTGCTGTTAGAGAGAGAAAACAGTGGAAAGAAAACCCCTACTTCATCTAAGATCACCACCACAATAAATTAGTTTCCAGACAATCTGACACGACTCTACTGGGGTTAAAATCTGGATTTTCATTAATTTCTTCCCTGAAATCATAAAGGTTCAAATTCTTTTCTAAAGCAGACAGGCATAAAAAGTTTATTAGGCAACTTTCAAAGGGAATAGAATCGTGCTCAGAAAAAAGTCATTTAAATCACATAAACAAAAATTCAGGTCTCAAAAGAATAAGAGTGCAATAAACTACTGAGTTTGCCTTCTGTTTCTAAACAGCCTTGTAATTGCAACATGTCTTCATATTTCAGACAGAATGACATTTTGATGGATTAAAAAGATTTGCTGTATTGAAAAGAATAAGGAATGTAGAATGGGGAAAAACACCAGGAAACCTGAAGTGTAATATAGAAGAAAATCCCTACGGAAAATTCAAGCTTTAAGCACATACACTACAGATGTGTACCATAGCTCAGACATCTTATTTGTTCTTCTGAACTATTTTGGTAGAATTCTCTTTATTTATCAAAAATGATCCAAAAAGGAGTTGACATGAAAAGCCCTCAACTCAGTTTTCCCTCTAGCACTCCAAGGAACAATTCATCTTCCAGTACACTGCAAGGGAAACAAAATCACATCTTTGCCCACACACAGTGCCTGTGGCAAACCCACCCCTCCAGCTTAAAGTTTTATGTAGTGCTTCTTCTATCTTAATATACCTATAGCAAATTGCTATTGCTGAGTTTAATCCAGCACTATCTAGTGTTGGATACGATTTAAATTAATTCAGTCCAAACAGGATATAAATTCTATTCATAGCTTAAAAAGAAGACTACTGACTTAGGTAGGTGAAACATCTTATACACATTGTTAGAATTAATAGTCTTCTCCCATATTGTATTTCAAGAAATATTACAACTTTTGCCTACAAACCCAAAGAGGACTAGATATGAAGCACTTAAAGTCTTAAGTGGATTGTGAAGCTCTGACAGAGACCTCCAAAAGCAGTCACTCCCATAGCACAGCTCTTAAATCCGTTCCTCATTCCCATCAGTGACAATGACTGTTATGCTCTGTACTAATATAATAATCTGCCCCATAAAAGATGCATCCAACTAAGGGGTTGGAAATGAGTCAGAAGTAACTTCTAAGACCCAAAGTCTCATCAGCTTTATCAATGCTGCCCATACAGAATTAAGTAAGTAGACAATATGCCCTCCATGGGCAGCATGGTAGGGTTGGACATCCTCGGACAGCTCTGATACAAAACCCATTTCCCTCCAAGGGAAGGCAGGAGCACTTGACCCCTTGCCATGCTGCAGCAGTGTGCATGCGGCACAGGCCCAGAAGACCTGACACAAACGCCAATCCTTGCACAGCAGCTTTAGCATTCTCTTATTAAATAAATGAGTAATTTTAAAAATTCATAGACCCATAGACTGGTTTGGGTTAGAAGGAACCTTAAAGATAATCGATGACACCAAGCTGTGTGGTTTGGTTGATACATTGGAAAGAAGGAATGCCATCCACAGGGACCTTGACACGCTTGTGAGGTGGGCTGATGTCAACCTGATGAAGTTTAACCATGGCAAGTGCAAGGTCCTACACCTGGGTTGGAACAATCCCAAGCACAGCTAGAGGTTGGGCAGAGAAGAGATTCAGAGCAGCCCTGCAGGGAAGGACTTGGGGGTGTTGGTCGATGAAAAAATGAACATGAGCCAGCAGTGTGCGCTTGCAGCCCAGAAAGCCAACCATATTCTGGGCTGCATCAAGAGGAGCATGACCAGCAGGTCGAGGGAGATGATCCTGCCCCTCTACTCTGCTCTTGTGAGACCTCACTTGGAGTATTGTGTGCAGTTTTGGTGTCGCCAACATAAAAAGGACATGGAACTGTTGGAACAAGTCCAAAGGAGGGCCACGAGGATGATCAGGGGACTGGAGCACCTCCCGTATGAAGATAGGATGAGAAAGTTGGGGCTTTTCAGCCTGGAGAAGAGAAGGCTGCGTGGAGACCTCATAGCATCCTTCCAGTATTTGAAGGGGGCCTATAGGGACGGTGGGGAGGGACTCTTCATGAGGGACTGTAGTGAGAGGACAAGGGGTAATGGGTTCAAACTTAAACAGAGGAAGTTTAGACTGGATATGAGGAAGAAATTCTTTACTGTGAGGGTGGTGAGGCACTGGAATGGGCTGCCCAGGGAAGCTGTGAATGCTCCATCCCTGGCGGTGTTCAAGGCTGGGTTGGACAGAGCCTTGGGTGGCATGGTTTAGTCGGAGGTGTCCCTGCCCCTGGCAGAGGGGGTTGGAACTAGCTGATCTTAAGGTCCTTTCCAACCCTAACTATTCTATGATTCTATGATACTTCACCTACTGGCCATACGGCACATCTCAAAGCTATTCCTTTTTTTTTTTTTCCACTTCAAGAGCTGTGAGAAAAATCCTTTCTTTGTGTTTCACCTCTAATAGAGGATCCAGATCAACTTCATGGGACATTTAGGAGTTAGCATCCTTCACAAGGTCACTGCTGGGGACCCAGACTTGACCAGGGGATGCCACCTCTGGGCCACAGGGTAGAGTGGAGGTGGAAGGCGATGCACTGTGAGAGGGTGCTCCTCTTCAGAAGAAAGAGCCCCCAAAGCTCCATCCATCTGTCTGAGCCTGCTGAATATTTCCACCACAACAAGCACTCCTTTCTGTCTGTAGAGCTGGATGTTGGGATGGCTGTGTTAAATATAGTAGAACCCTTATACACTAATTGCATATCACTATGTCACTACAAGCAAGAGCCTATTAACAGCATATATGTGCAAAGACTGCAGAACATGAAATGCTAAGGCAAATGCTTGTTTTCATTTCTTTCTGCATAGCCGTTGGCACATAAATTACCACTTCATAATAGGTTCTTTGAAATTGTTTTGCATTAATTAACCCAACTATATGTGTTTTTACAGTGCAAACATAGCTATCAGTTTCCATCTGTTCTACTGTCCTTTTGGTATGCCATTGCTCTGAGGAAGTAAACAAAAATAGATCACTACAAAAACAAACCTGGGTGACAGTCTAGACTAAGGGTCTAATTAAAAATAAGATTTATTGGAATAGAGAGAATCATCATAGTAAAACAAAGACACAGTTTTTCTAACATATCTGGTATTATTCTTGGCAAAGTGAAGTCAGGCTATAAATTTACTGAAACAAATCTGCATGGTACTGATGTACCATACTGATCTGGCATCACTTTTCCTAACTGCAGGAATATGTTAGGAAAACTCTCTGCTTTACTTCAATTTTAGTCACCATAAATTTCTTCTCTAATTAAAACCCAGGAGTATTAAGGCTTGTCTACACACAGGTTCTGCACAGACACAATTACATGGGTAAGAAACCAAACTAACTTAACAGTAATGATACTCCCTATCCTAGACACAGTCAAAACAACTATACCAATAGAACTATTTCATGCTAACGGGTTGCTTTGATGTAAATTAAACAGGCACCTTGTTATTGGAGGGTGGAAAGTGGCCCTTGAAGTGGTGATTCAACAAAATCCAATCTCTGAAAAGACTGAGATGAGACCATGGAAACATCTGGAGCCTTCTTCCATCAGTCAAAAGGGTACCAATGTCCTCTGATGAGACGCAGTCTCAAGGTTCAAGAAATGCACAGGAAACAGGAAAAGACAATAGCAAAGATTTCAGGAGCCGACAACAACTTAATCTTGCCGCAGTAAAGCCAGTGGTGAGGGCTGGAGACACCAAGAGGGCAAGCAGGCTTTGGTAACCTACTTCTGGAGTTCTCCAAAATGAAAAGCCACTGGCTGTTTCACCTGACTAACACATGGAAAGAAACCCGGAGTCCAGCAGCTCGGTGGGGTATCATTTTACGTGGAAAATGACTTGCTTATTAACATCAATAGAACCTAAGAATAATTTAGAGATTTGTATGAAGAATTTAACACTCAGCAAAAACAAGCATATGAAAATTTTGCTACGGTTAATGCAAACACTAGCAATAATAGCCAAAAGAGACACATGAAAAACTATTTTCCGTAATAAAGAATGTTGCTTTTAAAGTCTAATGATTTTTAACATAAAAATCATGAAGTGACTTCACATGCAAAAATGCCCAGAGGCTGCTAAAATAGCAAAGAAATATGAAATTCTAGATATTAAGAAAATGTAGCAAGACGGATTCATTAATGAAATTAGAGGACAAAAAAAAAAAAGGGACAACTTCGAATCAAACCCCACAAATTGGTTTTGAACAGTTTTTGACATTAGCCACATTCATCTCCTGCTCTAGTTCAAGCAGAACTCAGAGATCCCTTTTCAGATCAGTGCAAATGACTGCAATAACTTAAATAATTATAAGTTACTCAGAATCAGCAATATCAGCACTAGGAAGAGAAAAACTCTGGCTTTGTAGCTGGGACAAGGCAGCAGATTTTCATTGTTTACTCAAACTTTTCATATGCAGTTTCCTTTGTCAAGCTACAATTAATGTGCCATGTATCATTAAAGAATAAAACAATTTATAAATAGTATGAATACAAGGAATACCCCATTGTTCTTATTTGTACGGGTAAATATGCGAGATAACAGACTTCTCTGAAGTGGCTTTCAAATTCTTTTACTAAATTTAAAGCCCTCCACCATTAGCCAGCTTGGTTAGAGAAGTAACACCATCAGTGTTTTGCCCCAGCAATCCATCACATTCCTGTCTCAGGGATGTTAGGGCTAGCCCCACATCCCTGAAGTGGTACCCAAACCAGACAGCACAAGGGATGCATTGTGCTCCTATGGCTTGGGCAGCCTCTCCTGCAACATATTCTGACATTCCTGCTTAGCAGCATCTTCCCTTTCTTAATCTGGGTTTCTAGAGCTCTGCACCACAGAGAAGACAGTTTTTGAGCACCTCCACCTCACTCCTAGGTTCAGTGGGTGCAGGAGTGACACGAGTGACAGGACCTAAGCTGGGGTGACTCTAAAAGCTCCATATAAACTAGTTATCCCATGCAGTCATGGTTTTATGGCCATGGCTGCAGTTCACACCAGGTCAAGATGAACTGTCCTATGATTTTTCTTTCCAGGAGAAGAGGACCATTCATTCTGTCTGTCTTCATTAAATTCCAGATCTTCACTATGCTAGCAGTAAGCATGGTCTAAAATCCCCATATTGTGCCTGATTAAAGAATGGACGTATTTTGCCTAGACTATGGATTTGGGAGACAAAAACCTCCGCCAACCTGGAAGTCCAAGTTTCCCAATAGTGCCAGTTACAAAATGCACCACAAGAAGCAGCTATGCATGCACAAATGCAAAAGAAAACATGGTGCTTCATATTTCCCTGTCTGAAAATCAAGGGGATTGCTCCTGTCCCGAGAGCATGTTAACATTCATAGGATCATTCATATGCCTCTCCAAGTATTTCCATTTTCAAATCAACACCATCAGTAAAACTTTCATTTAAAGTTTATACATTTTCCAGGGTGTTAAGAAAGGTATGAAGTGTATAAATAAATATTTACACCCTTCTCTCCCTTCCTTGGAAACTGTGAACCTGTTTAAAGTTCAGTTAAACATCTTTCATATACAAATAATTCACATCCCAATCTGTTATCCTCTCATTTGTCATATACGATATACATGGTGACACCACTGGTCACTAGCAAACCCACTGCTCTTCTCAAGGGTTAAACATGCAAACACGCCCACTAAAGGGTTAAATATGCAAACTAGAAATCCCATCTAATTCCATTTAATCCCTAGTAACAGAGCACAGAAGATGAGGTATTGTCCCTGGGTTCCTATTATTACTGCCAGCTAAGAAGCAGGGTACAACACACGACCACCCAAAGTCTCCCACAGCATACTATCATTGTTTTGGGAGGCAGGATTGAATAAAGTCACATGGTTTCCAAGTGATGCCAATATGCATCAGTCATTCTATATTAAATATAAAATCATGATAGTGAAACCCTCAGCCCTGCCTGAAGAGGTTAAAAGAGAAATTATGTTGGAGAGCCATAAGAAAGGAGCTAAGCAATTACTGCATTTTTTTCTTTAAGCAGAAACACATAAAAAGGCATAAAATGGCAAACAGAAGAGCTTCAGGAACACCGACATTATTTTTTTCTTATCTGAGAACAATGCCACACCTAATGATTAATACAAGACAGGGAAAAAGTAAGACTGATCACAGAACACACACACAACATCAAATCATCTGTTTTGTCACTGCAGGTTACACAGAAATTGGCTAATGTCCAAAAGAAAAAAAGCTTTTCAATTCAGTAATAACTATCCAAAATTACACCACTTGGCTGTAAAATAGAATAGAACAGACACTACTTGAGTTTGCAAATCTCAAAGTATTTGGTACTTTGAGCATAAATACTACACAACGTGCACTTTTCTGACACCACCCCCCCTTCTCTCCACGCAGTAATAATAAGCACAGAAAAATATACTAATATGAAACCTAGTGCTAAAAAAACAATAATCCACAAGCTGCAAATAAACTATTCTTTGTTTCATAAACTCTTTAGCTGCTGCTTTACTGAAAATGCAATCCTTCAGTTACAAGGCATGCCAGCTGCTTTGGGGTCAGAAGGGGATTCTCCACAGTCCTGCTGTTGCATAGCTCTTCCCTTGGACCCTCTCATCAGAAAACACTAGTGTACAACCCCCATAGCTATGCCCTATGATCCTATAGGGCAAGCCCCAGGGATGGATGAGAATGGCTGGAAAGAGACTTTTTCAGTTGGAGCACTAGGTGGATCTTTTCATTATAGTTGATATAAATTCAAAATTAAAAAAAAAAAAAAAAAAACCAACCCACACAACACACCATTTCCCAAGGACAAGGGTTTATTCAATTGTAGAGCAATTGGCTTCATGCAAGCCTGTTCTTCTTTTATACTGCCTGCCAGCTGGACAAAGCCTAGCCACTGCTTCAAAGCTGGAAATATCTCTATTTCACACCAGGTAACTGCCACCCAAAACCATTCCCAAAACCTACATTAGACAAAAGACTACTAACTTTCTTGCTACTTCTGCTCTCTTCAGTCTCAGCCAGCAAGTTTAGCACTGGGTGGCTGAGTGCTCAGTGTTTTACTCGCATGCTACAGTGCAATTAGGATGATGTCTGGCATCAGGGCAGAAGGCATGGCAGGCAGTGAAGAAGAAAGTAGAAGTCGTTAAGCAAATCCTGTTACTGTCTTTCCCTTTTCTTTAACCATATTCAGAAACTGAAACAAACATACTCTTCATAGAAGGAACAAAGAAAATATACAATATTCAAGCTTTTCCCTCAAAAACCAAAATTTATATCCAGCTTATCTGTTCAGAGAGCTGTCAGGTACCAGACTTATTAGGCTTTGTCTGCACACCTGCATCAATGCTTTACAACTTACTTCTCAAGCAGGACTCTAAAAAAGTCAGTCTTCATCCTGCCATGTGTATACCAAAGAAAGTTTAAGACATTGTGGGCAAAAGAACACTTAAGCTTTGTAGTTTTAGATATTGTACAGGTCCACACCCATTCATTGTCGCTTGTCAGCGTTGTGGTTATACTGCCACTCAAGCTATCACCTTAAAAACTGGAAAAAAAACATTAAACCTTCCAAATCGCACATTTGATGCACAAAACCTCTAGCACAAGTGCACTTTAAGGTGGGTTTACAAAGATAAGAGATAGTGTCCACACACTTGGATACAGGCTGATTTTTCATGAAAGTAGCTTGGCAGAAAATGAAGACCAAAATTTTTGCCATACATACATCTAAATAAAAACAAAACAAAAGTTGCCATCCAAAAGAAACATGGAAAAAAGCTGCATTGCTTATTCAACACCCACTGGCAGTCAGCTTGCACAAAGAATGTCACTCTAGTAGTCTTATTCAACTGTGGGACAGCAAAAGCTGTGCCAAAGAAATTCAATCAGTTAAGAGAAAGACTGCATATGGTTATGTTTTATAAAGTTGATAGCTGATTATAATTTATAATGTATTTCTAAAGAAGCACAGTAAGCTAACTACATTTGGAAGAAGCAGCATTTTTGAAGCTATAAAGATACAACCAGCAATATGAAATCCTAGCTTCCAACTATTGCTTTCAATGTTCCTTTACAGAATAAAACATTTGCTTTTGATTTCAGGAGTGGTTTGTATTCAACAATGTAAAATTTGCTTAAAGTTTCAATGGCTGTTCTCTTCCCTGCTCACCAAATATTCATATTAAATACTTCTATAACATGTGAGACTATTGCAATCACATGGTCTCCTGTGAGTCTTCTCCAGTCAAGAAACTCTTCCGTCATGCGGACAGACACAGAGTTGAAAGATTATGATCTAAATACCCACTGACAAAGGCTCAACCCTCAAAACACAGTCCATCAAGACAAAATATGATGCAATAATAAGAAAAACAATTACAAAGGTTTAATCTTTCATAAATTTCTGGCAGGGATACAAAGACCCATATATCAGGAATCTTCTTTCCAATACACTACTGCTCTTCAAAACATGGTAATCAATAGCACACAGCACACACACTAAGATGAGCTCTCTCATAAGTGCTAAGAAATATTGGAGTTTGAACAGTGCTTAAAGAACTAGAAATGCAGCATCTACAAAAAACAAAAAGGAAGACAAAATGCCAACCAGCAACAGAAACCAAACCACCGCAGCATCCTCGATGGCTCAAAGCTAAAACATAATTCTGAAGAGCAAGCCTAGCTGGGATCTATGCAAGCTATGCAGTACTGAGGCAAAGCGTTCAGCTGGCAAGGGAAATAGTTAAACCACTACACACTACCTGCATCCTATGCAGGCTGACCCACTCAGCAGTGCCAGCCCCAGATTTCCAAGAACTGCAAGTTAAATGGCTCATAGTAAAGTGCAGGAGGCAGCTCTACAACATGGGACAACTTAAACCAAACACAAGACTCCCTTTCACACCAAGCTTCTCACTATTCCCACAGAAGACAGCAAGAATAACCTAAATGATCAGCTCTGTGGCTCAATTACTAGACAGAGTGAATAAAAAAATCATGCTACACAGATGATGTTTCAAACCTGTTTTCCACTCTTTGGTCCTCAAGCTAATCATGCAGAGAACATTTAAAGACCCTTCAGTCAAGGCAAATGGCTTTATGATAAGGAAAACTGCCAGCTAAACCATTGCATTTGTACTGCCTGTCACACCCAAGAACAGAAACAATATCATTCTCGCACTCATCCATGTGTGTAAAGAAATGACCTGAATTGGAGGTGCATGAGGAGACCTGTCTGACAGACTTAACCAGGCAGGGACATCAAGCACTTCAAAGACTGGAGACACTTGATGAGCTGTTCAGGGAGCAATACCCTACTGGTCAGTTCTCAGACAAATACTGACATGATTATTGCAGTGAAAGAAGTTTAGTTATAATTCACATGGGAATAGAAAGACTTCAAATAATTACCAATTGCTAAAAAGAGAACACATGCAAAACTCAAAAATGCCCACGATTAAATATTTTCACAGCTAGAGTATTTAGTACCTCAGATTTATTTGACCAACCCTGTGCCTAGCGTAGCCAATTTAAGCACTCCACCCAATCTTCTTTCAAATTTCTAGAGGCAGCTTTGAGGAAAACTGTTTGAGGGATACCAACTGAAAGCTCATCTTTAAGTAATGAATCAGCAGACTTAGCTTTCCCATCTTCTGCTGTGCACTACTCTCTGTAAAACAGCTAACAACAAACATATAAAATGGCTCATTTAGAAAGCAAACGTAAATAATTACTGAATAAAAGCTTTACCTCTGCTCGTTGAGTGCGGGGCAAAACAGATGACTTTTCAATGGCATAAACATCCACCAAGTAGAGACGTGCTCCTTGCTCCCTGTCCAAAATGGCAGCTGTCTGGATGACACCAGTATGGCGCCCAATGGTGAAGAGGCGCCCAAGACTCTTATCTTCACAGCGGATGGACACAATGTAATATTCCACCTGAGCTTCAGAGCCCCGTGGACTTGATGCCTCAATAGATATCACATTTGTCCCGATAGGCTCACCTTCTTTTAAGATGGTTATGTATTTTGGCTGAGTGAAAACAGGCCCATCAACCCCCTGCAGAATGATAGTCATCTCAGTGGTGGATCTTCTCCTTTCAGGGCCGAGATCTGTGGCAGAAACTATGAGATTGTATACGAGCTGAGAAGGCATCAAAGCTGACGCTACTCTTAAATCTCCGCTATAGCGATCCACAATGAAGGTTTCGGTATCTCCATTGACTATTTCATATTCTACTTCTCCATTGGCGCCCTCATCAGGATCTGCAGCAATAATTGTCATTAGTATTGAACCGATCATAACTGAAGGGTCGGCTGCAAGAGCATTTTGCGATATGAACACAGGAACATTGTCATTTTGATCTGTCACCAAAATGGTCACGTTCTTCAAAGCAAATCGTCTGGACTCCACAGGAACAGCCTGATCTGTGGCTTTGACTGTTAACTCAAAGAGGTTAGCAAACTCGCGATCTATTTCAGCACTGGTAAATATTGTCCCTCTCACTTCATCTATACGGAAATGATTACCCCTTGGCATCTGCTGGATGATTGCATACGTTAGCTGCCCATTAATATCCGCATCTGGATCATGAGCAGTCACAGAAATGACAGAGCTACCAACAGGTACATTCTCAACAATAGATTTAAAGATGTCCCCAGGAGGAAAATTAGGAGGGTTGTCATTGAAATCCCTAACATGTATTACCACTGACATTGTAGATGACCGTGGTGGCCTTCCTTGGTCTTTTGCTGTTATATTTAGCTTATACAGAGATTGTGTCTCAAAGTCCAGTTTCTTTGCAAGAAAAATACTACCAGTGTTGGGACTGATGCTAAAGGTCCCATGATTATTCGTCCCTGTAATGCTATAGTGGAGTTCAGCATTGTCACCTGAATCAGAATCAGTGGCAGTGACAGATGACACAAGTTCACCAACTCTCATATTTTCCAGGACATCCACCAAAAAGGTTGATTTAGGGAAGGAAGGACTGTTGTCATTTTCATCCAATACATCAATGCTCAACAAGCAAGTTGAACTTAGGGAAACCGCTCCAGAGTCTACTGCTTGAATGACAAGCGAATACGACGCGGTAGCTTCATGGTCTAGCTTGCCTACTAAGGTCACTTGGCCTGTGCTGCTATCTATTGCAAATTGCTTTTCTTCATTTCCCTTGATTACAGAGTAGTGAATCAATCCATTAACCCCTTCATCAACATCTGAGGCAGAAACTCTCAGAACCTGTGTCAGATTTGCTGCCAATTCTGATATAGTAGCTTGGTAGAGATCTTTCAAGAATTTGGGGGCATTATCATTGATGTCTTTCATGTAGATTTGTACAGTTGCCTGATCTTTTAGAGGCTTTGGCAATCCCTGATCTGTTGCTATTACTGTGAGACTAAATACTGCAGCTCCCCTTTGTCTCATAAGAGCTTCTCTGTCAAACTGATGAGTGCTTTTTATTTCCCCAGTTACTGCATTCAGCTCAAAATCTGGCTGCATATGCTCAAACAAATACCTGATTTCACCATTCGGCCCAAAGTCTTTATCTACAGCATTTATTTGCCCTACATATGATCCACCTCTCTGCTCCTCTTCAAAATAAAATACATAGTTGGTACTGTTGAACAGGGGTCTGTTATCATTTACATCCTCCAGAATTACAGTAACGTTCACAGTAGCATTGAGTGGCTCTACAGCTCTATCAGAGGCCACGACCAGTAAAATATATCTTTCCTGAAGTTCACGGTCCAATTCACTTTTTATATACAGCTGACCATCTGGGAATATGCCAAAGGCATCCCCAGTATTTCCTTCAATTATGCTATAAGCTATTTCACCGTTCACTCCTGAATCTTTGTCAGAAGCCTGCACCTTGAAGAACCTGGAATTCACAGGCTCCGACTCCAAAATAGTAATTTCATAGGAAAGCTGATCAAACACAGGCGGGTTATCATTTACATCATGGACAGATACAGTCAGAATAAAATTAGAGGACAGCTGTGGCACCCCCATATCCGAGGCCAGGATTTCAACCTGGTAAGACCCAGCATTAATGTCAAGTGGCCCTATTAAGCTTATGGCCCCTGTTTGTTCATTGATTGAAAACAAGCCCTTCGGGTTTTGCTTAAGGCTGTAAAGAACCAGACCATTAACACCTTCATCAGGATCAAGAGCTCTGGCCTGGAATATGGTATGCCCAGCTTTCCAGTTTTCAACCACATTTACACTTTCTACCGCTTGAATAAAGTGTGGAGAATTGTCATTTAAATCTTTGACAGTTATATTGACCACAGCATCTCCAGTTATTGCCCCACCACTAGCAACCACCTTCAGCTGGTAAAATGCTTGCTCTTCCCTGTCAATAATACTGGCTGTGGTGATCTGCCCTGTCACTCTGTTGATGGCAAACATGCCCCTTTGATCACCCATAGTAATAAGGTAACTCATGTTGGTGTTGAGGTCCATGGTAGAAGCAAAAACAGTACCTACGTGGTAACCTAGGGCAACATTTTCAAAGACAACAAAACTGTACACGCCCTGGCTGAAAACAGGTGGATTGTCCTGGGTGTCCAAGACAGTGATGGTGACAATGGCTTGGTTCTGTGATTGAAGATGGCCACCATCAGTGGCCACGATCTGCAACTGGTATGCAGTTTTCTCCTCCCTGTCAAGAGCTATTTTTGTTGTGACGACCCCTGTCTGGCCATGAACCTGAAACCTGGAGGTGTCTCCAGCTGAGATGCTGTACTTGACTGTCCCATTGGGTCCCAGATCAGGGTCCGTGGCAGACACTGTGGTCACATAGGTTCCAGCTGGCTCATTCTCTTGGATATGGGCAAAATACTGAACAGGGTAAAACATAGGACTATTGTCATTCACATCCAGGAGACTCACGTTAACTCGAGCTATGGAAGAAAGGGGAGGAGAGCCTAAATCAGTGGCCAGGACCTGCAGGGAGAAATGAGCCTGCTCCTCCCGGTCCAGCTGCGAGATAGTGCTAAGCTTGCCTGACACAGGATCCAAACGGAAGATCTGGCGAGGGGTGACTGAGGAGGGGCCAACCACAGCTAGCACTGGTTCAGCTTCCTGCAGGGAAAAGCGGACTGTCCCATTGTCCCCCAGGTCCCCATCTGTGGCACTCAGGACCAGCAACTCAGTTCCTGATGGGGAGTTTTCAGCCAGGGACACCTGGTAGCCCTCGGGTTGGCTGAAGCGAGGTTTATTGTCATTGACATCCAGGATGGTCACCACCAGCTGTGCGTAGGAGAACCTGGGCTGCACCCCTTGGTCACGGGCACTGATGTTCAGCACCACCTGAGAAGCAGTCTCCCGGTCCAGCCTGCTGGAGGTGGACATGCCTGCAGCATGCCCAGCAGTGGCACCCTCAGGGCCAGCTGTGGTGACCAGCCCACTGTGCTCACTGATGCGAAACCAGCCAAGCTCATTGCCTGAGACGATGCTGTATTTGAGATTGGCATTGAGGCCCGAGTCACGGTCCGTGGCACTCAGGCCCCTCACGTAGCTGCCCAGGGGCACCTCCTCACTGATGTTCACAGTGTAGACGGACTGCCCAAAGACAGGGGGGTGGTCATTAATGTCATTCACAAAGATCACCAGGCTAGCCACTGATGAACGGCTCACAGGAGCTGCCATCACTCCGTCAGGGGAAAAGGCAGAAGTGGGGGCACCCGGGGGTGGTGGAGGGGCCCCATAGTTATCTGCCACTGCCACCGTCAGGTTATAGGCTGGGATGCGCTCCCGGTCCAACGCAGCTGCTACCTTTATGAGGCTGAGGTTGGGTACCTTGCTGCTGTGCACTTCGAAGTGACGCTGCTCATTTCCAGCCAGGATTGACACAGAGATGTTCCCATTGGCTGCAGGGGAGTCGGCATCACTCACCGTCAGCAGGGCTACCACTGTGCCAGGTGCCGCGTTCTCATCCACAGAGGCAAAGCGAGAGGTGGCTGGAAAATAGCGAAACTTCACCCGGGGCTCATTGTCATTAACATCGAGCAGGCGGATAAGGGCCTCAGCCCGGCCGCTCAGTGCTGGCACTCCTCGGTCCAAGGCCTGCACTGTCAGCGAGTACTGCTGTCGCATCTCGTAGTCCAAGCGCTCCCGGATGCGGATCACCCCACTCTCAGGGTCCACCTCAAACGGGAGGCTGCCAGCCACCTCCCCACCACCACCACCATCACCCCCTTCCAGGCGGTAGCGGATGTCAGCATTGGTACCTTCATCAGCATCAGTTGCAGTGACCTGGAGGACGCTGGCCCCAACAGGTGCATCCTCAGGCACCCGTGCCTGGTAAAGAGTCTGGCTGAAGATGGGTGGGTTGTCATTGATGTCCTGGACAGTGACGTTGACCTGGAGGTACCCCCTCCGTCGTGGCTCGCCCTTGTCCTCCACTTGCACCAACAGCTGGTAGGTGGGGGTGGCCTCCCGGTCCAGCCCACCCCGGGAAACCAGGTGCAAAAAAGCACCTTCACCGCTGGGGTTGAGGGTGATGTTGAGCCGGAAACGCCCCTCCTCATTGCCGGCCACAATGCGATAGGAGCCATGGTCTACACCATTAGTGCCACTGTCGGCATCGGTGGCCGTGTCCAGGATAAGCTGCCGCCCACTGCCCGTGTCCTCCTTGAAAGTCACTACGATGGAGGGATCGGGGAAGACGGGCGCGTTGTCGTTGAGGTCGAGCACCAGGACCCGCACCTCGCTGGGGTAGGTGGGCTGGCTGGAGAGCACCACCAGGTCCACCACGTCGCTGGCCAGGCTCTCGCGGTCGATGGTGGTGCGGGTATGCAGGGCTCCCGAGCTGGCGTTGATGGTGAAGAGGGCGTGCTGCTCGCTCAGCCGGTAGGTGAACCCGGGTCGGGTGGCGATGGTGCCTATCCAGGTGCCGGGTGGCTGCTCCTCCAGCACCTGGAAGACCTGGCGGGGCTCGGCGGCGGCGCCCAGCGGCAGCAGCAGCACCGACAGCAGCGGCAGCAGAGGCGGAGAGGCCCCGCGGGCGGCGGCAGGGGGGCGGCCCATAGCGCACCGGGGCAGGGTCCCGGCGCTGCCGCTCTCAGCGGCGCACCCAGGGGTCCACTTTCCCCCCGACCGCTCCCGCTTCTCTCCCTCTCTTCACTCACGGAGGCTCCGCTCACGCTGCCCCGCCACGGACGGGAGCAGACCCGCCGGCGCGCCGCGCTCACGGGGCGCTCCGCTCCTGCTGCAACCGCTGCCGCTCGTCCCGCCGCAGCCGCCGCTTCGGGGCTGGGGGGCGCCCGGGGGCGCCGCGCCGCATCGCCGCCGTCGCTACCGCCGGGGTGCCAGCGCTTCGCCGCTCGGCAGCAACAGCGGCGGCCGCCGCCCCACCAGCATGCCCAGTGCCGGCGCGGCCGTCAGCGGCGGTGCGGGACACCGCCGGGTTTGTAATCCACAGCCGTAGCGCTCCCCGCGGCCCGGCCCCAACTTTGCCTGGCGCTCATTGATCCCTTCCCTCTTGACGCCCTCCGCCGGCTCCCCCCACGGCCTCCCATTGGCCGGCCCGCCCGCCGCCGGCCCGCCCACCGCCCCGCCCAGCGCTGCGGGGGCCCCGCGTACCTGGGGGTCTGCCCCTGCGGCCGGGAGGGGGGATTGGCCTGGCGGGGGGGAGTCGGGGCGGCGGAGACCCCGTCTTTCTGGTTGTGACGGCGCGCCTGTCCCGCACACCGAGGGACGTGGCGGCGGGCACTGCTTGTAAAGCAGCTCATAAGGCGCTTGAGGCTGCTCAGCGCGGCGGCCGGGACATGTGGTCCCCGGGAAGACGCTCGGCTGCGCCGCGGTAAACTTCCAAGCGCAGCACCGGGCAGCGCAGGGCCTGATGCATCCGAGCGTGGGCGCCGAGCGCCCTCTGCTGTCTCGCCTCCGCCCTGCCCGCGATCGGTGGGGGCTGTGGGAGTGAGCGCTCCCCGCTGCTCCGTGCGCGGGGAAAGGTGAAGCATCCCACGGGCACCCCGTCCTCACGAGCCCGTGCTTTCCTTCATCCCGAAACAGCCTTTAAATGACCCGGAGAGCCCCAACCCCGCCGGCCCGCGGCCACCGTCAAGCGCCAGGGCAGGGACAGCCCCGATGCCAGCGGTGTCAGTGGAAGCAAAAGTCTGATTCTGAGTTTGTTAACCTTTAAATGCAAGCTCAGGCATAAACATGGCAGTCGACCAACCTGCGGGCAGCAATTAAGCTGACAAAGTAAACCCAGTGTAGCCATGTAACACATCAACAAACACAAGACTTTATTTATCCTTGTGAGGTAGCTGATGAGCCCAGCAGTGAATTTTCCAACATGGAAAAGTAAGAAAAGAGAGAAGTTAGGTGAAAAGAAACAAGGAGAGTCTGAGTAACATGGAGTTGGAAGAGCTGCAGGGGTAAGGTATCAAAGGTGGGTATAATGCAAAAAAAGGAGCTCAAATAAACACCAGCAGGAGTCTTGACTGGAAGTGGTTGGTGAGGTAGATGCCCCTGGACAGTATTGTTATCCAACCCAAAAGCAGACTTCAGGCCCTTAACTCCTTCCATTCCCCATTCCCTTTTGGAAGCCCTGACACGGGGGCTTTTTAAACAAATCCCTGCCAGCTCCATCACCATGGGGCACCTTTCTTGCTGGGGGCAGCCCTCCACAGCCTGTACTTAGTTCTGCACTTTGCCATACCTGCTACAGATGAGGAGGACTTTTGTACCTGAAAGCACCCTGCCAGCTGCATGAATTGGTTCAGCAGGAGATAGCAAGCATACCTTCAAACCTTACAAACCTACAGACGTCAGCGGAAACACCTCCTTCCCTCTCGCAAGGAGCTGGACAGTAAACCATGGGACAATTAAGAAGAGATCATTCGTCCTGTCTGACCTCCCTGATCATATCTTGCTGTCAAAATCTGCACCAGTTCTTTGATATTTAACTCCATCTACAGGCGTACATCGACCGTTGCCTGCAGTCAGCAACTCACTGGCTTTTCTCGAAAGGCAGCCCTGCGCATCTAGGCATCTTTATTTGTATTATAAAAATGCCCCCAGTTTGGACGAGGAAACAACAGCAATACTGTATTCTCAAAGAGAAGAGATTATGTGGGATAAAAGGGGAGGATTACCGGCATAAATTAACATCAGTCCTAGCTAGAATAACTCCTCAAGCGTTCGCCATGGCTTTATCACTAGAGGCTTTTCTCACTACATGGGATTTTCCACATCTGCCAACTAAACTTGAGCTCTGAGTTGAAAACAGCACTGAGAAATGTGGTGGGCATTCTGACACCCCCGAAAGGACTTTGGTCCATTCACTAATGAATAGGTCAGAATAAATTATTAACCAACTATTTTATGTGTGCAACAGACAAAATCTTGTTCTGGTTGTTCGAGCTTTTCTGCACCCACAGTTTGCACATCCCTCTGGGCTCTTCTCTCATGTGTCAAAAGTGCTACTATAAAAGTACAGAAATTCAACTAAATGAAAACTCAACATCAGCCTTTTAAATTCTGTACACCTGAGGTAAGCACATTGCATAAAATTCTAGGAAAAAGAATATCTAGAAAAGAGGAGAAAATCTAGACAATAGGTTTTACAGCACCAGGTTTATGCTATTCCAGATGCTCACAAATAACACCTGTCAATATTCAATACCAGAACTATCATACATGCCCATTATATTAACACAAAATGATACATTGCAAAAATTTTCATCTCACATATGATAATGAGCCCAACAATATCTATCTGTCAGTTTGCAGGCTGTGTAATTTAACATTGGGGTTTATATCGCATACCTAATATGATGACTGTAAATATCAGGAAGTTGTTTCAGAAACAGAATTTGCTTAAATGTTTTGTATTCCTAGATGTAAAGCTAGCCTAGATGTGTTTCTAGGTACGAGCCACCTATAAAAGAAAAAATCACAACCTTTAAATTCCTGAAGTGATTCAGTGTATCAAAATTCCATTTCTTAGGATTCAGAAGTGATTTTTTTTAATCAAAATGTTTACAGAAAATTATATTAAAATTTACAGCTAATTCTAAGTTACCAAATCAATTTCAGTCATAATTTTTTCTAACACTCTCAGTGCTGTTGTATATTTTTAATGTGAGCTTCTATGTCAAATGTAGCCAAAGTTATGACATGATTTAAGAATAAGGGTTTTACTTTATTGGGGAGGGGGCGGGGAAGTTGTTTTAATGGTTAAGGAAAAAAATCTGTTGAAATAGAAGCAGCTACAGGAGACCTGAATCAGTGCAAACCTGCCTATGCTGTCACTGGTACTGTCAGCAAGAGGGGTTTCAAATGCCTTAATGGAACAGTGTGATAAACCTCTCAGGACCCGTTCTCTCCTCTGTCAGTGCCCCTAATTTTGCTTCCTGAGAGTTGAACAATTTGCTTATGTGAAGATTTGGATGTGACTGTCACAAGCACTGCATTATTTCAACATAGCAGTGGTAAAAAACCAGGCCAGGACCGAAGGAAAAAAGACAAAGACAATAAAGAAAGCTTGTGTTGCCTGTTATAGGGTCATGGCCAGTGGCTCTCCATGTCCATCTCTCACTGAGCTGCTCAGATGAGCACAGTGCTAAAGAACTAAAGCTTGTGGAAATCATGACCATTTCCTCTGCAAGTGCTACTTGAGTTGCTTCAAAACCCTAAAATTATGGGCACTCTAAGAAAGTCTTTATTACCCTCATGCTAAACAGAAAAGGAGAGAAGAAAAAAGAAAGGTCTTAAAACTCGGGGAAACTTCCCAAATTCTTCCCTGAAGCCCACTGGAAACATTACATGTAGATCTGTGTCCTCTTTGCAATTCTTTGAGACTGAGTAAACCATGACAGAGAGAGAGACATCCTAAGCCAACTTCTTCCCACTGCATTAGTCTAAGTCTGGAGTAGTTCTGCTCCTGTTAGTGGAATTACTCTGGTGATACATCAGCATAAGTCTGGGTAGAGTTTTGACCCCTCTCAGATTAACACAAATAAATTCAGACACAGTTAAGGCTGTTCTAGGAAGCATTCCACCACTCATAACTCATAAAAAGAGAAATAAAGTGGAGAAAAGGTCATTTTACACTTTTCTTCTTGCCTACAGCTCTGTTGATAACACAGCCCAACACTTCGTCAGGCTTTCACCTCCAGATACAGAACAAGCAATCTAATCCCAGCACTGTCGTGCTCACACTCCACTGCAAAGTCTTAATAGCAACCTCACAGTGTCCAGTGTCAACAGATCAACACATCTGGCAGTCACTTTTAATGTGTTTCCAATGCTGCTTTGCCTAAAAGTGGCCAATGATGCTGCTGAAATGTTGTGCTGGAAGGCGCAGAAAGTAGAGAAGCAAGTGGAGGGCTGATAAATGTAATGGGAAGCATTGTAGGGAAGAAAGAAACGTGAGCTTACACATTTTCTTCCCATGTACGCTGAACGAAAATTGAATGTGTACCTATTATCTCAGACTGTCCTTAGAGGTCTCAGGCTTATATTAGATACTATGACAGGCAGAGAATTTTATCCTGCAGCTGGAATAGGAACCAGTTATGAACTTGGCAGATCTGGCAGATATTTTCTGTTTCGTATGTGATGAGCTGAACGTGAGACAGCAAAAGCCCTGTTTGATGCACTCCTGAGTAGTGCGGGACTTGGCATTGGACATATTCATTATTCCTTGCAGGCAGCTGGAATCCTGCTCACACCTACTTCATTATGGTTTACATTTGGGCAGGATGATCTTAAACGTCTTTTCCAACCTAAATTATTCTATGATCATCTACAGACCCCAGCTTTGTGGTTGGAGATGTCAGAGCCCTTTCAGGATGGACTTGATCTTCTCACCCACCTAATGTCATTCCTGCAAGGGCACATGGTAGAGCTGGAAGCTCTTCAGAGGACCATCTAGGCCTTCTCAGGTAGTAATTTCTAGTTTCACTGGGATGATATGTAAATGAAATGTCGCTACGCAGCTCCAGGAAGATACTCTGGTACTCCTACATGCAGCATTTACTTCTCATCACTGCACTGGGGAGCTTTGTAGTCAGGAAAGTTAGCAGATAACTTTTAAAATCTTAGTGTATCCCAGAGATATACCAACAGCTACCCCCTTAGTGTGAGCTATGCTTCTTGCTCCATGTACACAACTTTATGCTGTATTAAAATGAATTTTGGTCTAGTTCAGCTTCCCAGTAGGTAAAGACAAGCAATAATGCAAATTGTCTGGGGACATTACTACTCATTTGTATGTTTTTATATGGTGTGTGCTGTATCTCAGTCAAAAAGCATTCCAGATTTCTCTGAATAACTGACTTACCATTTTGCTGCACCACATATTTTGTTATCAGCTGACAGTTTTATCGGAATTAATTTTATTTCCTTCTAGACCATTGATAAAGATCTGGAATGGTGTTTGATCAAGACAATGTGGTTCCTGGCAGAGCCACTAAAAACACCTTAATTGGGTGAGGGTAATTCATTAGCACATTTTTTTAGGTCTGTCAGTCCACTTGTGTTAGTGTATTGGGCACAGTCTGCTCTGTGAGCAGGGATATTTTATCAGATTCATATGGGATTAAGTTAAACATTGTAAAGAATCATAGTATCACTGCTCACAAACCCAATACCAAATCACATTTTATTATATGTTTTTCTTAGATATATCCTTTTTCTAAATACATTAGAAACCAGCTTGGCATTCATCGCTGTAGTTCTGTGCTTGCACAACACAGGAGCCTTCCATGATTGCACAACAGACTAACCAGTATGTCCTCTCCAGCCTATGTAAATGTATAGTATTAATAGTTGAGTGTCTTTTAGCATTTCATTGGTATATTCAAGAATTTGTTTAAAATGTGCATTCCGGGTCCTAGAAGCCAAGAATTATTCCAATATTGTTCTTCCTTCCCTCCCCAGCCCCACCACACTTTTTTATTTTTTTTATTTAAATGCACAGAACCCAGAATAGCAGCTTTGCTGACATTATTGTATTCAGCCATCAGACGACAGGAAAAAGAGACAAATTATACAGCAGGTCCACAGCAGCTGCCAAGAATGGAGGAGATCTTTCAGATCATTGAAAGCAGTTAACAAAAATATTTGTTTTCCTGGCAGTTATACCTCAGTCAAAATTTAAAGCACATACTTATATCAACATCCATTAATCATTTCTTCAAGACATGCTGCCTTAGAGTCTTAAGTAGAAAGTCAATAAGCTTAATTTTATGATCTCTAAATACAATGCAAGGATTTAAAGTTGCACTTGGTACTGGGGTTTGGATTTAAGTTGCCTTTGTAGGTCCACATTTGAAGTCAATTGTCTATGTTTTATTTGGGGAAATTAATTTCATTTTCATTTGCAAATTTTGGGGAGGGAATGATTTAAGCCAGGACAGAGTAGATAGCCATTTATGTAGCTTACTAGCATTTTGTATGTTTTGTAAAGCTCTATCATTTTACAGCAGCTGTGATGAGAGTTCTTTACTGGTACAGGAAATACTGCTGCTATTATTTCTTTTTTTATGTGTTCGAAGAAAACAAATATTTTCCTCATCAATGGTCTAGTGTGACTTTTTCCAGGAGCTTATACCACAGAACCAGTCTTGTCATTACTCACGTAAAGCAACATTCGATAATTATTCATTTATGGTTGCTAAAACATATATTCCATGTCTCGATACCAGTGCAAGCCAGCTTGTTTTATTGGCCTATAAAACCCCTCAGAGGTGATATTTCTATGTTCTGGCAGGACTTTCTTGGAGGTGCTATGATGACCAAATTGCTTGAGAATTGTTAACATCCTCAAAGCAGCCAAAGAGATCAGGCTTCAGACTGGTTTATTACAGGCATATTTTTGGAATCTGCTTCCTCCAGAAGTGTCATTTCAGGCCCTACATTAGCACAGTAATTGGAAATTATAGGTCTTATTATAAAACTGTGAATTCCCCTCTAGAAACTTGATGACAAACATGGGTTTTATTAATTGTATTCTACTAAATATAGAGTTGTAAAGGATTAAGAATTCCACACTTTTTCTTACCTACTTGTTCAGATTTTTGATTTCCTAGAATATTCCCCTAGCTTTCTATCTGAAAATAGATTTGGTTTATTCCTCTACCTCATTTGAGACCTTTCTTAAGAGGATGCATGAACATCTTCATTTCTTTCACTGAGCTTTTTCTCCATTGGCTCCTTTTACTAACTGTGTTTAAATTTGTAACACCACTTTGTGTTTTCGTGAGGTGCAGACACAGTGGAAAACTTTGCTCCATTGCTTTCTCTTTTGATGTTACGGGGATGAAATATTATAATATTTTTCTCAGGATGCAGTTCAGCAGAGGGTTGCTCTTTTACAGTTGCCTTTCACAGGGACCTTCAGGAATCATTCACAGATGTCCTGAGATCCACATGTCATCAGGTGAAAGATATTTTAAAATCTGTAAATGTGAAGGTGCACAATTGCTTACATTCCAGGAAAGGAGAGGTAGAGTTGGTTCCCTGGGACTGACATCATAACCAGCTCAACCCAGGCCCCTTTGATAAAGACTGTCATGGGTCCCAGAGCAATGACCCCAGTGCAGAAAATCTTCCTGGAAATTGATATGATATGGGAAATATGATAAATCCTCTCTGCAGACGTGGTCAGCGTTATTATTTTCTACATGCACACCTGCTTCTCACTGATTACAGAAAGAGCTGGCAGAGATCAGTGCACTTGTTTCTCATCAAGGCTGCAAGGGAGCTTACTATGGCTCACATATCACTAAGTGGAGTGTTGATAAAAAAAGTGAAGCCACATTATTGATATGTCATGTTTCATTCTCATAACATTCAAGTTTTTCTTGCTCTAACACTAAAGAATTAAGACTATGATAGTCGTAATGTGTTACTGAGGATCATGTCATCCCAGAGAGGGACAGCAGCATCAGCTCTTTTCAGTCTGATTCAATTCTTGTTTGCCTTCCCAGTCACACTAATGAAAGCTGAATTGGTCTTTTGATATTTAGCACTTAATAGGCCAACTGTGCTTTGAGAAAAACATTGAAATATTTTTCCAGCCATATTTTATAGTCTAGGAATATACAAGTCTGAACTTAATAGTTTTATTTTTCAACACATGTCTGCAACAGTATGTTTTGTTTTGCCTTTAACAGCTAGAGTACTTGCCAGTGCTCTTGAATGTGTATTGTGGCTGTGACCTTTTCTTTTCTTGGTACATTAAATGTTGGGGTTTTTTCTGGTGGCTCATGGCCTGGCTACCGGTGAAACCTTGCTGAAGTCAGCAGCTGCCACACCTTTAAAGGTTTTTAAAAACTTCCACTAAAATTCAAGTGTTAAATTCAGCATTCTCCCACTCAAAATCAAATTCCCAACAAATGAACAGAAGATTCCCATCATTTTTTAACAGAAAAAATAAAACCAAACCCACCACCTCATCTCCAACCCCCACCCCCAAACCCTAAACAAGTAGAAAACTTGTAGTTCTCAGGCAAAACTGCACTGGATCTCTGCACTTTTAAGGACAACTTAACTGGCCAGGAGAAAGAAGGGGATTCTCAAATGATTGCTAATGTTTCTTTTTTGCTCACTTCTTTCTGGTGGTGGTGTTCTGCTTTCCCTGTCACAAGATTTAAAAGCCAAAATAGCAGCAGAAGTTTTGCATCATTCTCTTTACTATTTCCACTGTGAAACTTCCACAGATGAAGTTAAAAGTTTGGAAAATTGATGGAAAATGCAGGATATTATTGTGGCTCGGAAAGTCACAAATGGAAAGCACAAGTGACAGAAAAGCTTTAATAGGGCTCTGTTCGTAGTACATCCCTCGTTCATTAAAAAAAGCAGTGCTTTCAGCAATTTAGGCTGACAAAGATGATTTTCATACTGAAGCTGTAATTTCCTGGGAACCCACAAGATGGTAGAGTTCAGCTGAGAAGATAATCTACACTGCATTAGTGTTGCCTGAACCATGAACGCGTAGCATTGTTAACTAGCTATTAACTGATTTTGCTAGTGTCCCAGAAGCACAAACACTTTTAATCTTTTTTTTTTTTTTTTCCAAATCTCTGTAAACATTGGAGATGTTTTCATTGCTTGCTTAGTCTTTGTTCATGGGGAGGGACTCTTCATTAGGGACTGTAGTGAAAGGAAAAGGGGTAATGGGTTAAAACTTACACAGGGGAAGTTTAGATTGGATATAAGGAGGAAGTTCTTAACTGTGAGAGTGGTGAGGCACTGGAATGGGTTGCCCAAGGAAGTTGTGAATGCTCCATCACTGGCAGTGTTCAAGGCTGGGTTGGACAGAGCCTTGGGTGACATGGTTTAGTGTGAGGTGTCCCTGCCCATGGCAGGGGGTTTGGAACTGCATGATCTTAAGGTCCTTTCCAACCCTAACTATTATATGATTCTAACTATGTGAAGGAACATGAATGTATCTCATTACTCCTTCAAGGATCTCTATACCATACTCTGGATAGAGTTCTCACCTGATGTGTTTGGTAATGGGATGCAACTACTGACAGGGAAGCATAGGGAAAAGAGACTATTTGTCTGGAATACACTGATCTGTAATACATTTTAGGACATCAGTTACTGTGAAGCTGCTGGGCTTTTACACAGTCCTTATTAAACTTCCCCCTTGTCTCTAAATCAGAAATACAGCCTATTATCCAG
Source organism: Ara ararauna (assembly GCA_028858755.1). Classification (NCBI taxonomy): domain Eukaryota; kingdom Metazoa; phylum Chordata; class Aves; order Psittaciformes; family Psittacidae; genus Ara; species Ara ararauna. Next base: position 82,892,102 of record CM054376.1, on the reverse strand, counting down.
TAAAACAGCTCTGCAAATCTACAAATCTGAAAGTTAAATCTGTTCCTTGGAGTCCAACAGCTCTACTGATAATTTTCCTCATACAAAGTGGTGCTTTACTGGCTCTCTTATTTTGCTAGCTCTTCAAGGAAGAGAAATAAAGTATCCATAATGTTCCAAATGCTGTGTTTGAAGCAGTAAAGCCATTATTGTCAAAACGACTTGGAGTTCATAAGAATAAAATTTTGGCATAAATTTGGCCTACAAAGACAGCTACTTCAGTATGGATATAATTAGAAGATAAAGCATGAAAGACAGGAAAAAGCCTAGCTAAAAAAGGTTTTTTTATTACCTTCGTTACCACAACTGAGGTTGCCAAGGGTGGTCTCCACCAGTCGTTGCACTGCTGAGCCACAGAACACCATCCAGAAGCAGCCCCCACTTCCCAGCATCCTACAGCCTCTGTTTAGATACTGTAAAACAAAATATAAAGCCCCCAAAACAACCCAAACCTCTACCTTAGCCTTTTTTGCCAGTCTCTATTTGCACCTGCTTATAAACCCAACTAAATGAATGCATGTTGAGCTGTTGAAGTAAATTTAAGTAAAAGTGGGTGTAACATTCAGAAATATTCACTCTCTATAGGGCTGGGAAAACCCCACCTCCCTCAATTTCTTTTTTAAATACCTTATTAAAGCTGTGAAACATTCAAGTGCAAGCAGCATGCAGGCTGTGTACCAAGTTGCGTGAGATCTGAGCGGTGAATAGGCCTTATGCTTCACCACCTTAAAGCAAATTACTGTATTTCACACTCAATAAAAGAATAAAGATCTCAGAATAAAATTGGGCTCAGAATAACACAGAACATGCCTTTTATGTCTTCACGTCTAGTATTATATGGTGATTTACTATGAAGGCTTTATGATACTAAAAGGGAAAACCTTGGAGCCTTCAGGCTGTACAGAAGGCAAAATACATCATGCCTTATATTAATTAAATGTTTCATCTTTCACTGTTTAAGTAACTAAGATAGAACTGTATTTTTGCGAAAAATGCCAGTGATATTAAAATTCTAACATCTTATGAAGGGACCCTAAGAGCAAGGCATAGTCACTTTATTTCACTACTTAACGTCATCCTAGAAAGTACTTTAATTATCTTCTAGTAAATTATAACAAACTAAATGCTGAAAGGGAATTGTAAATGGAAGCTGAACTCTCATCAGGTAACCTTAAATGAGGAATGATTACTTTTCGCTGGAGAAGCAGCTGTAATGCCTCTGTGGCATCCCATGATCTTGAATCCCCATGGCAGAACAGCCACACAGACCTGGAGGAAATCACTGTCCCTCTCCCAGGCAAAATGGTGCAAGATTTCAGGAGCAATGCCTTGACCTTTGTAACAGCACTATTACAGCGAGGTGATACCTGCTGGGGATAGCAGGGCAGTTCACATCCCTGAAGCAACAGTGGGCTTCCTGCGGAAGAGCCACACAACACCCTTTGTACACACACTTTCAAGCTCAGTTTCACTGAAAAGAAGAAGGTAAGAAATATTTCTTTAGAAGGGTGGCTGAGTCCTGAGCAAAGGGTGGTTGAGAGCCACTTTCTCCAGCAATGTCATCCTCGTTCACAGCAGACACCTTACTACATATTAAATGCCAACAGCCACGCCTGGGAGCAGTCATCTGAGAAGAAATAAGTATACTCTGATTAGAAGAACATTGCTCTAACCTTTCTCTACACAACTGCCCCTTGGAACATGAGAGAAATTTGAAAATACCAACATGATGGATTAACCTGGAGTTGAGCAAAATAAGAACTTTCTCCAGAAATTTGTTCAAGATGTTCATATACATGTCTGGATAAACATATGAGCACCCCAGTAAACCCAATATAACATGAACTTCAATGGGAAGTTTGTGTTATGGTTACTTAATATACTCAGAATAGTCTTGCTTTAACTTAAAATACCTCAAATAGAGAAGTTGCTTTTCATTACATCATATCTCTTTGGTTGTAGAGACACAGCTAGGCAAATAATTAATCAGAAACTGCTTACCCTTCCTTCTGAGCTGGTCTCTGGGGTGTAGATTTTGTGTTTGTGTCCAGGCATAGATTTTGTTCTCTCACCATAGCTGTAGTCTCCATCACAAAAGTCACTGTAACTTCACATAGATGCATAGGCATATATGTGTCTGTCAAGCAATGTGGTAGCAAGAGGAACAGATAAGCAGAAGAGGGAGAATGATCCTAGCAAGTATTTCCTTTACACCTCTTCATTATTTGAAATGCTCTTGGAGTGGTAATCACTAAAATTTCTGCCTTGATTTTCAATAGGGAATGCTGTATCTGCAGACTGCAGTATACAATCTTCGCATTATTTCAGAATAAATGCTGTCTTGAAGCTTTTGCTCTAGCACAGGATCACCTATATTAGCAAGGGTGGGAGTTTTATTTACTTGTGTGCAAGTTGTATTTGAGCCTAAACTGCTTCATTTTCTTCAGGATTCCGTATGGAAGAGGCACTGTCCATTGCATTTGACTCATTCTCTCTTTTCTAGTTAACTAACTGCTTTCTTTTAATTTTGAGGTAATGAGAATTAAAATCTCCACTGTTGATGTTTCTGTTGCTGTGACCTTTTCCATTACTCCCCATTATGCTTCCTGAATACGTCAGGCTTGGGAATCGGTGGGAATCGGTAGGAATTGTAATGCCAAATTCACACTGAAGAGAGAAAGGATTAAAGCTGCCTCTATTCCTGTGAAGCAGTGGCAAAAGTAAAAGCTGACATTGCAGCAGCAGTGAACGGCCTATGTGTGGCATACGGAGCTGTACAGACACATTCTCATCTGTATTTGGCCTATCTGAGCTTGGACATCAGTGGAGGAACCAAAAGGATTGGCTTCCTTACAAAGCAAACCTACCAGAACCCCCTTTCTAATGCATCTGTCACCCAAAAGCTTGCGTTTGATTTAAGTGTCGCTATTTCAAGGCACAGCAGGAAAGAGTCACAATGTGTTTCAGTCCCTTCATGAAAACAACCATAACTAATTCCTTCATACACAATGCACCTGAAAGCAGAGGGTCCCTCAGCTAGAGCCCTCTCCCAGAGCAGGGACAGCAGATGCTTAATCATGGGGAGGCACTGCAGGTGCCTAAGTTTTGACTGTTTCTGCTTTGGCAAGAGTGTTCTGTCGTCCCGTGATCACTTATTAGATGAACACTCATAATTAAATGTTCTATAAATCTTGTTATGGAATTAACCTGTTGTGCAAACTTAAACAATTATTTGCTCTTTAAATATTTGTCTTTATAATCTGAGCCACATTTTGAAACAAATATTTAAATACAGACTAAATATCAGGAAAGCCCATATTTTCACACTCAAATAATAATTTTCATTGCTTCAGTACTGGTGCCTCCTGAAACCATCAGTTCATGTCATACTACTATTACACACCAGCCTGAATTTGAGGTGGACGTTTAAATATGAAGCATAATGCTTTCAGAAAAGAAAGTTTGTGTGTGTGTTTATAAGTAAACTTTTCTTCCTTTCTGGGCTTCTGTTCTCTTGGGGGTGCTCCTGCCAGCCCAGTTCAGGTTTGCAGGCTGTGAGGTTTGCAGCTGGCTCTACCCCAGCATATCCGCTGTCCAGGTGACTGCGCAGGCTAAGTGGTGGATGTATCCAAACATTAAATACATTATCTTCTACCTTCAAATTTACTTTATAACTTCTGTGACAGAGCAATGGTCTTAAAATAGGATGCAAAGCCTGGAAAGAACACAGAAGACCCATGAACGCAGAGAAGCCTTTGGTTGGGCACAACTTCCTTGCTCAGTGTGCCTGGAAGAAGAGCCTAGTGTGCTATGGTGGCCTTGCTGCAGCTGTCGCCCAGTCCCTGGCCAGAAAATGGCACAGCTCTTACCCGCTTTCTGCCTGCAGTTTTCTGTAACATGGAAATGTGGGTGTTGGACAAACGGCTGCTGGGGTAGAGAGCCAGGGGCTGTACAGCCGCAAAGAGATAGTTCCCTCCCTTGCCCTGGGGTTTCTCACTGTTGAACTGTTCCTGCTGCAGGTTGCATTTTCTTGAAGTTCACAAAAAAGAAAGAAAAAACAGCCTGATTTGTCTTAATGCCTGCCACTTTCCATTTCCTATGGGAATTCTGCAGGAGTAGTTTTGTTCTGCTGGTGTTAGAGTGAGCTGCTATGTTTATGTTTCTAGCCTTGCAGGGTAAATCAGTTTTGAAAGTGCCTGTTCAGAGTGCAGGGGGCAAACTGTTCCTGCATGCAATTTGTGCCAGTAGGGTTTCTCAGGCTGTTCTAAACCTGAAGTGTTATGTAGAGAATTGTACTGGGCTTGACAATTTTGAAACAGCATGAACTTCGATTCCTGATATTGTGCCATTAGTACCGGGCTTTAAAAAAAAAAAAAAATTAAAAAATGGTGTCATAAGAGGCAAGGTCTGCATCTTGCACTGTATGTATCATAGAATCATGTAATGGTTTGTGTTGGAAGGGATCTTAAAGCTCATTCAGTTCCAACTCCCTGCCACGGGCAGGGACGCCTTCCACTAGACCAGGTTGCTCAAAGCCCCATCCAGCCTGGCCTTGAACACTGCCAAGGATGAGGCATCCATATATATATGCCAAGGTGTTAAAACTTGGCAGGTCAGATTTTGTCAAGGCCACCTCTCTGGTAGGAAGTATCACATGCTGTCATGTCAAGCTGAAGGCAGTATGTATTTCCTACAGCAAACTTTTTTCAGTGTAACCTCTACATCTCAAAATGAACCAAAGCATTGCCAAAACCGCTGTGTGCTAAGCACCCACCCGTTTTTCTGAGTTCCATCCAGCAGCGTGAGGAAGGACACAGGCTGACAGGGTGGATGCAGAGAAGGAGAACAGCAGCTAACCTGCCTGTTTGCCTGAAAACCTGAAATTGTTGAGGGGCATTTCCCGGAACAAAATGTAATTTGATAAATGTATGGGCTTCTGTTTCTACAGAACAGTGCGTGCATTAAGAAGCTGGTGCAGTGATTGGAGCTAAGAGCTGTTAATACACAGCCTTAGGTCAGGATAATTTTGACAGAAGCATTTTTCAGTAGAAAGTGCCATCAAAATGGTGTCTGCAACTGTGTCTTTTTCATTCATCTTCCATTTGCAGCACTCCTCAATTTCCATTTTTTTCATGTTAATTTAGATTTTAAGCCCGCTAGAGCAGGGACCGAGCTCACTGCTCATTTAAATCACTCATACCATAGCGGCATCCCTTATTGTTTGGAGTCCCTTTCTTAATTATAATCCCAGGTATAAATTTTAGTTAGAGAAAGTACTTTGCAGAAACATTCTGTATCACTTGCCTAGCCCTAGCTAAAGACAAAAAAAAAAATTAAAGAAAATAAGAGACGCTTCAAATAGTAAACCAGAATGCTGTGTAATGAACTTTAGGTGTCATATTATTGTGAATCAGGTTCTGATAAATCATTTTGTGTGAAATCTGATGAATAAAACCCAAGGATTTGTTCAGCTGGTTATTCTGTCATCTTAGATCTGGCTTCCTACCAAAGGGGGTACACAACAAAGTTGTTAGTGCTGCATTTCAGATCCAAGTGCCAATATCAGTAAGTATTTTTCAGAAAATAAAACTCCATTGTTAATCAAATTTATTTAAAAACAAATCAGGTGGACCTTTTTGTAATTATGTATGTGCCTAGCTATTTGCAAAATCTTTTCTCTATCTGTATTCCTTCAGAGGATATGGTAGAAAAGAGCCAGTTCCTCTGAGTTTCCCTGCTGTCGGAGTCTAAAAGGGTTTAATTGTCCACACAGATGCTGGCCCTAGCAGGCTACAGTAGCTCTCTGGTTTTTTTTTTAAATGGGGCAAAAATGTTGAAGATTTTGCAAAAACTAATACCCCTAGTATTTTCCTGGAGCATCTACATAAATCCTCTTTCGCTGTCTCTGCCTACATGTGGGAATATGAAAAGATGGACTATATTTCCAAACAGTGCTGGACACAAAGCTATCTTTCTGTGTCCCTTCTACCCGGCCCTGCTCCAGGACTGCCTCAAAAATTAATGATAGCTTCATATTTCTTCATTAATTAATATTTCACATAATTCTTCATTCATTTCATCCTAGCTCTTGTTAATTCTACTGCCATTATTTGTACCTCAATTACCAAAATCTCCTTGTTTTTCAAAATAATAGTATCCCCATAAAGCTATTAGTTACATTTAAAAGCACTACCATTAGCCAAGGCCTTAATTACGCAAACATATTCAGCATCCCTCTGACATTTGGTAATCAAGGTGGTACCATCTAAGCAGCCCTATGATTAAGGTCTTTCTCCCCTTGGCTGAATAATCTTCCCTGACCCTGTTGCGTGCCACAAAAATAATGGGATGTCTCATTAAATAATAAAAAAAAAACCAACCCAAAACATTACTCTGATTACAGTTCACTCCCTGAAAAAATATTCAATTTCCTCTATCAGCAAAGGAGATGGTCAAGATATTGACAGATTATTAGTTGGCTTTTTAGTGGCAGAATTTTGAAAGATGAAAGCTCTCCTTTTCTTGTGAGTTTTTTCTTTCAAATGTCTGATTATAGATCAATTATCAAAAAAAAAAAAGGTTCTCCAGTTATGTGAATCAATATCCAACTAATCATTGACAGAAGGGAATCCCCATAAGGCACAATTAAATTCTGTGTGCACCAGCTTTCTCACCACTGTCAAATGGGATATTCTGGGGAATTCGTAATAGATATGGAAAGATGACTAAATGTAGAAAAACAGTAATTTGTAACTGATTATTGGAACAATAGCTTAGAAACCATGATTAGGATCCTCCCATTATCTTTGGATTGTAATGTCTTGCTGTAGAGCAAACTGACTCTTTTTTTCGCTTTAGTCCACATGCATTGTTTCATTGTAAAATAATTTTTGGCATAAAAGTGATATGCTGCAAACTGAAAGTGTATTTTGCTTGGCAAGGGCTGCTGCAGGGGGATTTGTGTGCCTCCTCCTACCCTGAAGCAAGTGCCTGTAGTTTCAGGAAGGCTGCCGAGGCTTTTCCCACTCTGCTCCCACAGGAGAATTTACCCGGACCATGCTGCCTGGCTGCTCCCCCATCCCTTTGTTCCTGAACAAAGAAGTCTCAAGGTAATAGCCAGCACAGATCCTTGCTGTTATACATGTCAGTTTCAAAATCTGCTGGTGCTACTGAGCAAATGCTGCATGAATTGCTTCCACGAAGGTTCCTCCCATTTATCCTCCACCTGGGTTATTCACTCCCTTCCTGCAACATTTGTGAAGGCAGCGCTTGGTACCCTCAACACAACTTGATGCTTTGCTGTTTCCAAGTCGGTGTATTTCCTTTGAGCCTTGTTGGTATCATCTGAAAACCCTCCTTTTTAAAAAAACAAAGACATCAAGGATCATCACATGCCCTGTGGACTCTGCCTTGTGCATACTTTAATTCTTTTACAGAGCTCTATCCTCTGTGTGCTTGCAAATTGGACATCAGTGTCTTCCTTTCACCTTAAAGTTAATCCAGTGGAGCCAAATTTCATCTTCTCATATTCTTGGGAAAGCTGCATCACAGAAATGAAAAGCTCTGTTATATTCACTGCTAGGGCCACACTAACCAGTACTTGAGAGCAGAGCTATCTCAGAATTCCTCTTAGAGCCTGAAATCATGTCTGAAAGCTTGTACTGCTCTATGTCCACTTCAGATAACAAATACTTTGCTCATCACAGTTGCAGAACACCTCTCTGTTCTTGCTCAATGAATGCCTGGGAAAATGGATTTTCCTTCCATCCTTCAAAGAACATAATTTTGTGATCCTTATTATGAAGAGTGTGATTGAGGTAATGAAAGAAAGATCTTGCCATTATTAACACTGATGGCCTTTTCTCCTGCCTTGGGCAGACCTGATTTTCCTACTTAAAAATTGTCAATGCAGCATGGGAACACAGGAGCTTATGGAACATTTTATAGAACTGGCTGTTACTCTTATGTATATCCAATGCTATCCAAGGTAATAGCATCTACTATCAGAATCTGGAGCACAAATTATATTTTATAATAAAGGCTGTAAGGATAAGATGAAATTAATGCCTGTACTGTGAACAGAGAGGAACAGGAGTATTGCATTTTTCAAATGTAGTAGAACAGCAGAGATTATTTGAGCACAAGTTTCACTGGTATATTCACTATCATTTCTTAAGTGAAGAAAATCTGGAACAACACTGACCTTATGCAAGTTCATCTATTTCCAAGCATTTCCATATGTCCAGTTATTGTAAACTTCAAAAATACAGATAAGATTAAACACACCAAGAGCTTACCATAAGATGTTATATATATTCATATGTGAAATACTACACATAAGAAAAGAGGTTTCAAAATAGGGAAGGATGCTCAAAAATAAAATGTGCAGATTCCTTCTACTGAATTGAGGTCAATCTTGCCTTTATTTAAATTAATTGAAAAATTCCCAGGATTTCACCCTGTGGGTGTACCCAGTAGGTCCTTGTAATTGCCAAAATATATTTGTAAGCCAGTAAGCCAGCCAGCATTAAATCTGTATGCTAATTAATAAGCAAGCAGCATGCTTTACTCTTGTTTGATGCAAGTTCTGGACAAAACCTGCAGTATCATAGCTCATGTGCCATATGTAGAAGAGACATGGAGCCCAGAATGTATATTGTTCTGCCTCCTGAGCAGGGAGGCTGAAAGAAAGAATAGTTTCTGAATGGGATCAGGCACTTTCAATTAGAATTGATCTGATCTTTTGAGTTCAGATCATCTTCAGTCACGTTCATTCTGCACTGATTTTCCTACTGTCCATGATGAGCTAGTGAGATAGATAATCCTAGAATCATAGAATAGTTAGGGTTGGAAAGGACCTCAAGATCATCTAGTTCCAATCCCCAATAATGATAAAACTAAGGCAGTTTTATCAGTCTTGCAGACAGAGACTGATACGTGCTTATTTGTATTTGTACTGTTATTTTTTTCACCTTCTGGTTCCCATTGGGTAGCCAGCTGTATCTATATGCCCTGTTTCCTTCGTAGGTTCAGATGTGGTAGTTTTGTTCCGTGGCTGACACTCAGGTATCTTAATTTCTTCAGTGCCGAAGTGTCGACTGCTTGTTCAAAGGCCAGACAAAATGCAGTGATTATGTTCAATCGTTGAGCCGTGCTTTGAGGCTGAAGAGTGGGCTATCTAAAGTTTAGAGGGCTTCTCCTTATTATCTCCATCCATCAGTCACAGGTACTGTAGAAGTTGCTAGGCTCCACTTCCTCACCTTGTTTCTTCTGACTAAAATGTGATTTAAGAAATTCTCTGTTCTCGTTTAAGAGTGCAAGAGTATTGTAATATCAAGCTCAGATTTTATTATGGCCAGTGAAGATAGGTAAAAGCCACCATTAAAGATGGGAAGCCCTGGATCCAGCAAAAGCATCTCTCAGTCCTCAGGGTGTATACTATGTGACTGCATCAGTGATAAAGACACTTCCTCTGGATTCTGGCAGAAATCACAAATGGAAATGAAAGGAGTTGGCTGCTGTCACAACACTTCCAGCTCAGCAATGTCTCTTGTACTGCCAGAGACTGCAGTAGCCTGTGTTTACTCAGAGAACTCCTCAGTAATGTATGATCACTGAGGTGTGTGATATAAATCCAACAGGATTGAAACAGCAGGAGATAGGGGCTGCTTTAATATCCAGATTGGCTCAGAAATTTATGCTATGAGGGTTTCCTGCTGTGGAGTTATCACAGTAATCCTTCCCTTTTGTACGCATTAACACTCCTCAAGAAGGAATATAAGAAGACGAAATCTTCATAACAAGGAGCATATTTTGTCTAAAGCAGCTCATAAAACTCCGTAATTAATCTAATGGAAGCTGAAAGAATAAAACCCCCCACTTTTTCCAGGCATAGATCTAGCTATCCCTGGATATAGTCTGAATGTTCTGGCCAGCTTTGTCAGGCAGAGACACAGTGTATGCTCCATGACTGCAGGGGGAAATATCACCCCTGGTCAGCACAGGCCGCACAGCTCTCCAACCAAGAACTGAAAGTGCCATCTCAGATACAAACTTCTGCTTTAAATAATTTATTCCATGTCATACAGATTGGATTAAAAATACAGGATGGGATTAAAGGATTTCCTTTTTGATTTCCTCATCTTTTTGTTTCTTATTTCAGAAACAGCCACTAAAAAACTCACAAGGGACAGAAAAAGAAAGGATTGTCTAATGTCATAGTACCGTTTCTTCTCATAATTATGGTTATTTATCTTAAAACAAAACAACTTATACCTCGCTTCTATCTCTCTGTTCATAAAGTGTTGAGCATACTGGAGTGACTGATGTGCAACTGGTGTCTATCAATGATTTTTTTCCCACTATATAATTTTTTTGCTGACCAGGAAACATGCATACCTGTGAATCTCATAATGTTAAAACTGAAAAGGAAGTTGGTTCCACAAAGGCACTAAATTGTCTTAATTTTGCTGTTTGAAACATGCAGAAGTTTCCTAAGGCTTCTTTCACTCCTGTCTTCTCATTTTTTGGCTATAATGCACATGAATGTATACATGTTAGAGACGGGGAGAGGGAGAGAGGAAAGGAGTGGGCTCTTGAAGGTAGGGGAGAGAAAGATGGAGAAAAGGAGTTAGAATAAATATGGACATAACTGGATTTATTTAAAATCCTCCCTCACTCTCCTATTTATTTTTTTTAATTTGATAAAAAAGATCAACTTCACTTTAACTTAAAAAGGATGAAGTAGACCTACATAGATGCATACTTTGTGTACGTAGTTAAGACATACCGATGTTCTAACTCAAGTTGTAATGACTCCTCTGTGTGTGAAGAGCTATTGCTTGCCTTGGTATTTCTTATCGAGGAATTTCATTTGGCATACATACAAGATCATGAGCAAATTTTGATTTCAGTGGGAATTCCATAGACATGAGGAGAGAAATAAGAGTTGCTCTACCGAAACAATGGGGATGGCCTGTGGTCACAGATGTCCTACAACATAACTGACACCATTGACAAAATTAAAGTGTGGCCTCACAAAGAGGACTTTTTTTCCATGCTCTGGAGAGGGCCATTGAGGAAGGACAGTTGAGCTGTTTGTCTGGGTCATTGCTCTCTTGGTGGAAACTTCTCCCGGAGGTGCTAATTACTGATCAGTGTGGACACAGACTGTGGCACAAAAGGGCACAGATTTAGAATGCGACCACAAATGCCCTGATTCATCCAGCCTGTAAGAAAGGAGCACATGCCGTACAGGCTCTGTCTGACACACCTTCAGCAAATAAACTTTCTAATAACCAAATATAAATTCTTCTCTACTTTCCACATAATGAATGATCCAAAATATTATGTGGTGTAGAAGTCAACGAAGGAATTACGCTAGACATTGAGCAAGTGCAGGATGTGGCCCAAAGAACATGGTTGCAGTCTCCACTGTAGCACTGGAAAGGATAATTATTAATGAAACTGAGAGATGTGAGATATCTCTGCTTGGCTTGCAGGTTTTTCAGACTCTGCTTTTTAGATTTAAAATAAAGAGCTCAAGGGTAAATATTGCCCATCTTTGTGTCTTACATTAGAGGTACTTGTCTGTGCATTAAACACTTTTTATTCAGTTTTAAGTTCTTCTTCAAAAAAATGTCTTCATCTTGTGCCTGTAAAATTCAAAGAATCTGAGACATATGATGATTAGGAGATTTCAAAGAAACGTTTTCATTTAAACCTAAATATAAATATTTTCAAGTGAAAAGACACCACAGTATTCTGCATTACAGTCATTGCTGAAAAGTATTTCTCTTGCTCTGGCCTCACATGACTTCTCATATTTGCCAAGATAGCTGAGTCACACATCTACCAGGGGAGGAGAAAATACCTCAAAGGAAATCTGTGGTGTTCATATTAACACCTTCAGAAACATGACCCTCCTTTATCTATAGATGTAGGCAGCTCTGCTGAATCTCCTCCGACTCTGGAGCAGAAGGATAACAGATTCCTGATATTTCTCTCTTAGACTTTAACACTGAGTTAAGTAGATTTCTGTTTGCAGACGTCAGTGGCTTCTAAACAATGCCAGCATTATGTAGGCCTGCCCTCCACACTGTCGCTAACTGGAGTGGCTTTCCTTTTGAGGAAACCGCTCCCAATTATCTTTCCCCTTAATGAGCATTCCATGTTTCTGAGAAGTCATAACCTAGAGGCTGAGGTTGTATTGTTATGACAGCACAACTGTGTATTGATGTCAAGCTTGTAGGTCCCTTATCAGTTGTCTGCCTCAGCATACTCAGTCTAGGACAAACACTGTTGTGGCGACTTCATTTACAAAAATCCCTGTAGTGCTCAGAAATTCCAGATGCTATCAGGGAGTATCATTAGACAGGGGTATAACATGACCAACTGAAACTTTATAGCCCCATGTGCTTTTGTAACACTGAGATCTGAATTTTCCCATGTGCAGGCCCTGTCAGTGAGGGGGGATCCTTTGCTAGTGTGCCATGCCCTACAGCTTGCTCTTCAGTGATGCTGGTGGCGGGTGTGGTCTTGCTTTCAGCACACTGAGAAGGTTTTTTCCACTTGGTAGAACTTGCCCAGTGTTCTCAGGGTGTCCTTAACTAAACCAACCCTCTTCTTGAGGGTTTAGTTTCCAACTTTAAACTGTGGTTGGCTACTGGGGCAAAGATGAATGCGTTGGGGTTGGCACTAGATGTTCTTTAAGGTCCCTTCCAACACAAATCATTACAGGATTCAGTGGCCAGTGTCTATTCACTGAGACCTCCTTGGTAACAATTCTGTATCTAGCACACAGATACAGCTCTATTAATATACTCCAAAAGTATATTTCTGCATTTATCCAGAAAATTTTTTCATTACCCGTGAGAAAACCAGGTTAAAGCTTCCAAGTGTTTCACGAAATAAATTCATGACATTTTATTTAGTCACTTTTTAAAAATTTTTATTTAAAGGGTTTTCTCATACTGCATAAAAATACATTTCAAAAGGAAAAGTGACTTTGAAAGAGAATGTCAGGATCTCACTATTTAAAAAACGGCAGAAATGAATTATGACATCTTGAAAAGAAGGTATTTATATTTTTTATCCGAAGTATAAGACTATTGTAGCTAATAGTTTCAGATAGAAAACCCCTTGTCTGAATGTCAAAGAGGTGTTCTCTGTTCCTGACAGAGAACAAAAAGATATTTTTTCTGACTGGCTTTAGATGCATGAATTTACATACATCATATGCCATGCTATGCTGGGTTTAGAAGGCTGATAAAAATGATGTATGAGGGTCATATTACATTTTGAAAAGATCGTGTGTGGAAAAAAAAAGCACACAGAAGGAGAAAGAGACAAAAAAGAAGTCATTATCTGTGAAAACAGGCCCAGATTTGGCAAACAAAGCTTAGCTCAGAAAAAACATGTACTTCTGCCTATACAGAAGCACGCAGCTTAATGGGGCTCATGTGGGCATTAGTCTGGCTTGGCAAGGAACTCAGCCAGCAGATTGAAACTGGAGCAAAACAGGAGGCAGATATAAATCAGCTTCAAAAATGGAGTTGAAAGAAATGTTAAAGAAAGAAATGTTTGTTATATACAGAATTAAAAACCAGCACTGGGAAGTATTCCCTTTTATCATTAGTACATGTCATGCGACACTTAGACGGCATGTGTTTCAGGGGGCTTGAAAGCCTCCAGAATCACATGTAAAAATAAAATATTTCATCCCAAGTGAGTTACAAAAAAAAGTAGCAAATTAGCTCCACAGTTTAATACCAGATATTCATGCAGTTTAATACCAGGTATTCATTCTGCTGTTACACAGGTTTTCTTCATGGTCACTGCTGAGCTCAGATGTGCCAGCCCAATTACCCCAATGCAGACCCAGTGGGGATGTCCATCACTTCCCACCCTCCTTGAGAGCTTGAGCAATCCCAGGGACCTGGCTAAGGGGCAGCCTGAAGTACTTCTAGATATCCCCCTCTGCACCTGCCAGTAGGTACCCTCAGGATGCCTGTTTGCATCTGTGCCTGTGTAGCTGGGAGAGGGACCACGTGCATTTTCTGATGCTGTAAGGCAGAGATACCTTCCAATGCTTCCTGGGCTGTGAACAATAGTGCTTTATGCATGCAAGCGCTGCTGACGCACGTGGCTGGGAGAGGGAGCCAGTGAGGAGAGCAGCTGCTGCTTCCGCTGTGCAACCATATTCCTCACTCACTGCTCTGCAGTCAAGTCTCCCCGTTGCCTGCAAGCCCCACATCCACACCCAGAGCAGGGTGAGTTTTGCTCTTGTCCTTCAACAATGGCATATTAGGCTGGAAAGAGGGCTGCATGCTTGCTCCTGTGTGTTAGCATTCATTGCCACCCATTTTCTTCCCACCACCTCATCCTATTCAGATAGCAGCAGAGCGAGGTGCTTTTCAAGCATGTAAAAGTACAAGTGCCCCTGCAGAGTTTTAGTACTGTGTCCTATTGCCTTTGCTTTCCTGGCTATAACAGGCGAGTGACAGCTGCATTTATATGTAAATCAATAGGGCTTTTCTTTAGCTAGTCACAGCTGGCATATTTTTCTCCTCTAGGCTTTTCAGCATAAAGAAATTGTGGCACTACCTGAGAACTAGCTAGTGCCTGCAATCTGGCCTGCTAGGACAAAGAAGACGTGCTAAAAAGACACATCCCAGCAAAACCCTCCAGAAGGTCTTGTTTGCCTCCCAGACATGCAAATCTGGTGCTAAATATGAAGATCCATATTCTTTCATTGTTTTATTCCATTTGGGTGTTTTGGCTCCTCTGTAAACTTTAGAAGCTGTAATCAAAGTTGTTGCAAAATCTGCTTGTACTTCCCCTCCACAGCAGGAGCTTGCTAGAAGGAACACGACTGCTTGCCCACATGGCTGCACTGCTGCCTGGCAGGTGAAGACTTGCGGCCCCATCTCCATCCCATGGGCTCTGCATGGCTCAGCCTCCAGATCCAGGAGTTTTCTATTCTCATTTGAGAAGTGTAACAGCTGCCACAAGAGTTGTGAAAAGTGGTTTGCATGGAAAGACACTGATAATTCTTTTTTCAGGGATATTGCCTAGCCTGCCTTTGTAGGCATCTCTGGAGCTTACTCCTGTGGCCATGCTTCCTGCATCAGAGGCTGCTTTGGCTGGACTTGCTGCCACTGGGCATGGTTGAACCTGGCTCTCTAGTTTGAAACAAGGGATGACAGGGCAAGGTATAGGAGACACAGCAAGCTCAGGCAAAGAATATATACACAGGGAAGTGTGAAATATTAGTCTGAAAAAAACCCCAAAGAGTAGCCCTCATAAACATGCGTTATTCCCTCCTTTGCAGTAAACATTTACTCAGGTGCCACTCTACTGCCACCATTTCAGTCCTTCTTACAGAATCCTTCTTTCTTTTCTCTTTTCTATACATATGTGGTATATCAACAGCTCCCAGCCGCAATGCCCTGACGTCAGTGCTGGCTGCTGGGGGAAGGTCTTGGGATGGAAGGAATTAAGCACCACTGATTCAATTAGCCTCCTGTGACTCATGGCTCAAAGAAGTGCCAGGAATTGATGGGCTTGGGAAAGTACTTACTTTTTTCTCATCAAGAAGGAGCAAATCCCAGGAAGCCCAGCTGAGCATGCGAACATCAAAGAGTCCAAGAAAGCTGGGCTGGCCAAATCCCAGTTCTGTGGAGGTGAGCCCAAGAAGTCTAGCAGGACTCAGTGGGACCAAGAAAACTTCCCGATATGTTCAACATCTGCATAATCCAGTAAGACAATAAATTATTTTTCACGTTGTTGCAGAGAGCTGATTTTAAAGTTGAGGTATGGGAAGTTGCTGGCAAGCTCACAGCTTTCTGGTTTACTTATCTTTTATTTTTCTTTAAGTAGGTGGCTCTAAATATTGAAGGAACGTAAAAAAAACAAAAGTATCTGAATAAAGATAGTTCTTATTTTAATGCAACTGCTTTGTTTTGCAAATTATAAACAAGACATTGATTATTTGTCTGTTGTTGATGCAACATTTTGTTGAATCACTACTAGATTATATTATTTCCAGGCTAAGGATATTCTTTTGTTTGCGTATCAACAAACATATCTCTCACTGTAACAGAAGCTATGGATTTTGTATTCATGCTGCAGAAGACAAGATAATGAAGAAGCCATTAACAGAAACTCTCGTTTTTCTAGCTACAGCTGTTCTGTCATAAGTCAAGTCACCAACTTCTGTAGTTCTCCCCAAAAAAGGAAAATCAGCTGTCCTAGGCCTGAGAAGGAAAGATTTGCTTCTAGGCTTGCATGCAAAAGAAAACAAGCAAAAAAAAAAAAGTGAACCTGATGTATAAAGATGAGCAGCAGAGAACAATAAATACTGATAAGGTATATTATAGAGCCAGAAGTTTTGATGTGCTGGTGATGAATTTCCTTCTTCCTAGGCATTTTTACTGAGGTCAAGGGCAGGACAGATGATACTAAGTCAGCACAAAAATGTGAGCTTCCAAGTGGTCTACCTCACCCTTTGACACATGCATTACTTGGTTCAGAAGGGACAGCTATACAGAAGTCAGAATCTATGGCTATTTGCATCAGCTAAAATATTGATTCACCCCCATTAAACACTATCATAATTTTACTTTCATTATTTCAACACAAATGATGTATAGATAAATAAAGATCTGTATGAGCGGAATGCTTTACGTAACCACTCCTCCCCAGAAAAAAACCCAAACAGTAAAGACAAGACCAGCAGCTATTTCACCAGAAACTCTGTAATTTCAGAGCATTTGTTTTCTCTGCACATTCTGATAGCTAGTTTTGAGATTATTAAGAAGAAAATCTGAGGTTACCGGTGAATGAATCTGAGGAAAAACGTGAATGTAATAAACTCAACAGTCTGGAACAGTAAAGGTCTCTTACTGAGAAAGAGGACCGGCTGTGAAGGAAGTACTCAATTTCCTTTTGCTTTGAATTTATTTTTTCAGTTAAGAAGGAGAATATACTCCTCTTTCTATGTTCTCACTAAGATTCAAGAATTAAGACTGTGGAAAGAAGACCTATTAATCTTGAGATAATTTCTGCCTTCAAATAACTGCAGTATGGAATTTCAGAGCATAAAAAATAATGACCATCACCCAGAAGGCAATGGTTGTGTTCAGCTTGATACTGTTCAATGATTCTGGTGTTAAATGACACCCAGAATGAGCCAGGCAGATGTTTTCTTCTCATCTTCCCCTCCCCATCAGGCTTGGATCTAGAAATATCCACCCAAATTCCTGCTTTTATAACAGGCTATTACCCCAAAAACCACACGCCTTGTCATGCCTCACTGATGAATATTTTCACTGACATCAGCAAAAACATAGGCCAGATATCTGTAAAGTCCAAAGACAGCTTTAAAGTCAATTTTCCAAAGGGTAGCAGTACATCTTAGTGCCTGTAGTTGTGTTTCTAACCATTGTGAAGAACAGCAGGTTTATGAATGGAAAACATGTTCGTCTTGACTTCATTCAGAAGCTAGAATGGACCTTCACTGTCTCTATTCTGGTGCTTGTGCAGTTTCTTTGTGCTGACCAATATGTTGCATGCTCAGTTGCACATTCAAGTTCAAGTCCTTGGATGACTGCAAATGCAGTGGCTTGTCTTTGACATATTTTGGTACATCAAATGCACAATAAATAAATTATACATGTGCATCTTCATGGATGAAAAACCACTGCAGTGGTAATCATGCTGAAGGGGGAGAAGAAATCAGCGCATGGTTTTATTTTTGCACTGCATGTGCTGCAGGGTCCTCCATCATCTACCACACACACCCTGGATAGGCTTTGATGGGCTTCAGCAAACAAGCAGGTCATTCTCCATCCAGCAGACATTGGAGGGGACATCTCACATGAGCCTGGTGCCATGTTCTGACTCCTAGCACACTAGCAATTAACTCTTTTATTTATTATGTGAAGCAAACAAAAACCAGGAGAGTAAACTGAGAGAGTGGGGCAATTAGGAGATGTGAGTGGAAACACATAGTCTTCAAAAGGATCTTAGATGTTGCTAGATTTATTAACTTATTGCCTAAGTTTTCCTGCCAAAATAATACTTGGCAGAAGAAGATTGTTCTTTAAAAGGTTACCCAATTAGCGCAACATGGCAATATCAGTTTTGAAAAGACTTTTGAAGGGAAGCCCACTACTTTTTCAGTTGTGTTGCCATGGATTTCTTGTTTATTTTTTGCTGCCAGCCTGGATTTGATCTGTTTGCTTTGGGTCTTTCAGCTTATGACATAATAATTAATACTGTTTGCTAGCAAAACACATTATCAGGAGGAAGCTTGATCAAAAGGTTGGTACAAAATTAGGAGCCTGGATAATGGCATCTCCTTCCTTGCAGAGACAATAATAAAGCTTGATCACATCACCTCTTTTTACCACTGTCCCCTCATCTGATTTGTCTTCTTAGCTTCTCACAGAGGACATCTTGGAGACAGAGAACAGTGCCTGCAAAGGGTCCTAGCATCAGCTGGAGTTTGAATGTTACTGTTGTCATTTCTCTTTTTGCAATCCCATCAGCATCCTTGTCTCAATTTCAAAGGTGGACAGCACACAGCTCAGATCTCTTGCAAAGGCAGGAACAACAGTCCTGAAGTACAAGGAATAATAAATTAAATTATATGATTGCTTGGCTCAGCAGCTGCTGGTTAATTCAAGGCTGTGCAGACTATTTAGCAAATTCAGATATGGGGGAAATAAATCAAATGGAACAAGATGATTAAAGTTGAAGCAGCTCACCAATCCAGAAGAGAAGAGGAAATAATAAGATCTGTGCTGAAGGTATGTGCAACTGAAGATAAAAAGAAATAACAAGAAGGCTCTCCTGATGATCCTTAAAAGATTGTTTTTAAAATTTCAATTGAATGTTTAAAAAAAAACCCAAACAACCAAGAAACAACAACAAAAAACAGAATGAGAAAAGCCATTGTATCCTTAAAAAATAAAAAGAAAAGCCCATAGAATTGCTGGAATTCAAGTTAAAGGGTAGCAACAGGAGGCTTAAATTCTCTAGACACCACTAAAATTTTTCAGTATGATTTAGGAAGGAGAAAATTTCTTTCACAACTGGGACAAAGATTCATTTCCTGGAGGAAGGAGACCTTAAAACATGCAAGAATTAGAGTGACTTCAAAGAAGAGAATCATGCATTTCTGCTTGTGATAACAAAGTCGAGCAGAATACTGAGAAGCAGCCAATACTTTTCTTAGGTTTCAAACAGCTTTGCAATGTTATGATGTCTCAGGAGTGATTTTGAAGCAGCATATTATTTGCTCTATTATTTGATTTTTCAAAGTATTATTAAAATTGCAAACTTTTTTTGTAAGTCGTTAGATATGTATATGAAAGAAAGAGTGTGAGAGAGGGAAAGAAAGGACAGATTTCACTTGTGCCATGTACTGCCAGCAAAAATACAGGATCCTTTAGGTTGCCATTATCCTTGTTCTTCTAATTTTCAAAATCATTTTGATATGGACACGGAATGGTGACTGACAGTGGGACCTCTCCCATCTCTGGCTCTACTCAGTGGTGTTTGCCTTCCTCTTCAGACCTTTGAAGGATCAGCTGTAGGGGTCCAGGGGCATGAGTAAAGGGCTGATCTCTTTCACCCATGCCCCACCAGGCATCTGTTTTCCTCAGCATTTGCAGCCACCCAGGATTACCCATCAATTTTGCAGCAGCAAAGCACAGCTTGGATCTCTCCCTCTTTGCTACAGTGAATATACATGGATAGCATGAGCTAGTTTTATACCCTCTGGGTGTAATACAAAGAGAAGTTATTCCTCTTGTAGATAACATCTGGGCTATGGTAGAAACTTTTAATTGTCACAGTCACATGCTGGGAAAGTGATTTGGTTGGTTTCCTCCTACCTCATCCAAGGTCACTGCAGCTCTCTCAAAACATCTCCTCTGCCTGCTGAATCATGCCATTTTCTCACCTCTTTTCAGAAAGAAGTTGTTTTTTTGTGGCACTTAGGCTTTGCAGGGAAACATTACTTCAGTAACTTATGAGTCCAAGGATAAAAAGCGCAAAGAAGTTTTTTTTTATACTGTCCACTGTAGCAGATACGCAAATCTCAACTCAGAAGAACATTTAGCATTTTTCATTGCAACAATGGATTTTGTAGATGAGATCATCAGACATGAAAATTTGACAAATCAGAGCCTGGTAATAGTAACTTTCTGTTATGGATTTCCCTAATGGAAAGCTGTAGCAAAGGGCTTTCCTAACATGCACATACTTGCGTCTGTATGTATCTCCAGATTTATCTGTTTTGTTAAGAGTTTAATCCCAGTTGTGGAGTGCTGCCAGCAGGGTGCTGTGTTCTTACATTGAAGCTAAGGATGTGGCAACAAATTTGATGTGAAAAGAAGATGTAAATCAGAAACAAACCTGCATGATATTCAGCAATACATGCACCACTCAACTGAATTAAGACAAATCTTTAATTTGAAAAGCATTCCTTCTTAAAACTGGTGCTTTAGCAGATAGAAACTCAAAGAGATTGCCTGTGCTGTCCAGAATTCAGGTTGTGATGAGCACTAGAGAATTTTCATTGGCAGCCTTCCTGAAAAATTCTGTTGTTTGAATATTGTGGCAGTTATTCCAAGTTTCGTCAGTGATCTAAGGCTAGTATGAAAAGAAAGACAATGATGTAGCCTGAAGTTTGTGTAGCATCTTCTTCAGAAGATATTTCTGCAAACAATGGGAGTAAAATAAACACACAACTTGCAGGCAATTGAGAGCCCAAAAAAAAGCTTGCTTGAGGGAAGCACCTTCTGTTACAAACAAAAGAGTTAATTCAGCAAAGCTATGGAAAGAACTCTTTTCCCCAAAGAAAAGATCTAGTGACCCTTATAAAGTGAGCCATATTGTGATGCTGTAACCTGATTAGAGGGAAAGAGGGTCTTTGTGTCTTTTAGTCTTTGCACTAACAGGAAAACAAGGTGTTCTGCAATAAATAGGAAACCTTTTTTTAAAGCTTTATGGTCTTCTGTGCTATTTTACAAAATGCCGCATATGTTACCCACCTCAAAAAACCCACAATTAAAGTTAAATTATTCTTCTCTTTTCAAATGTCAGGCTGGCTGGAGGAGCAGAGTTAGAAATGGGAAAGCCAAGAAGCTGCCTCCTTTGAAACAAACAAATGCTGCACTCTTACTTTAAAGCAATTGCATCATGTTTGTGGCAGAAGGAGATGGGACCATATCTTGCAGCAGGGGGAGTGCCTTCAGGTAACCCTGAAGACGGCCCTTGTATGGCCGTGCAGGGTTGGGGATGCAACTGAGCAGAATAAAGGAGGAAATAAATGAGGTGATCTAGGCTTGCTCATTCTGATAAACACAAAAATAATGGCAAGTGGCATCCAGGGGGTGGGGTTTTACATTTGCCATATTTTAAGGGAGATACATGTTCACTCAGAGACTGGTAAACTTGTCCCAAGGCATTTTGAGACGGTTAGCATGATGAAAAAATAGCATGTACTTTTACCGAAAGAAAGATCAGATCTTTTTTTAAAACAGACATCCTCTTACCCAAGAAAGTGACAGCTATGGAAAAGAAACTGTTGCATTTCAGAGTGTAAACCTAGGACAAAAATTGTACTTTGGCAGAGCAGTTCAAGCAAGTATCTGTGTGACCCAGAATTTTTAACTCACTCCCCTAATGCAGTTCATGCCAACCACTGTTAAAGAAATTTAGAGTTGATGGACCATTATTCTTAGTCCCTGTGACTCAATTTGGGTTATTCTATGCAAGATTTTTAACACAATTACAGGTAGTAGTAATACTGTAACTGGTAGCTGTCTGCTGTTTAAATGAAGGGAGGTGAGATCTATTAAAGATGTGGTTTGACTCTAAAAAAAGGTGATATGTTTGCCTGAAAGAAAAAAAAAATCCCTATATCCTGTCTTTTTGTATTGCTCTCAAGGAAAATAGGAGGCTATAAGAGAGAGCAGAGAAGCCAGGAAAATACTGGGCTAAGCCACAGTTTGCAGGGACTTGCACAGCAGCAGCCTGTTTCCTTGTCGGTGGCTTTCCAGCGCAAGTATTCGGGGACCACCTCTGGGCTGAGCAGGTGGCTGGTTCATCGCAAAGCCCCTTTTCTGGTAAAACTTTTGCTCTCCAGCACTAAAGTAGTCAATCAGAGAGGCTTTCCTGGTGGGAAGTGAATATCTGTCTATTGCTGTCACAGTATGTCCCTGTCAGTATGAGCAGAGATGGATTTACTTTTTACCACCTAGATATCAAAGCTGGTAATCCAGCTACTTCTAGCTGGTGAGAGGGGAATGAAAAGAATAATGTTTGGGGGAGGGATAAGTTTTGTTGTCTGTTGAATTCTTAAATGAGTGCAAAACTTACATGGTGCCTGAAGATGAGAAAAGGGGTCCACTGGAAGGAGATATCTCTCATGAATATTTGTATGTGATCAACCTACCTAACAGAAACACTTCCTCTGTTTTTAGAGAACAGTCTGAAAAGCTGGATTTAGTGTGCTCTTTTCCCACGAGAATCAAAGAGCACTGAAAGAACCCCCCCCGGAATTCAACATGATGAGTGGTCTGGATCGATACACGATCAAGAGACTGTCTGAAATTCACCTTCTGAAAGTGACAACTGCGGCACGTTTTCTAGAGCAGCATCAATAAGGCATGGTATATCAGGCCCCAAAGAGTTATAAGTCACCACTAATAAACTTTGGGTCTAGTAAGGCTAAACCAGATAGCTAGTTTAAAGCATTTCTTTTGCTTTGCTGTCATTGATACCACTGAGGTATAGACATATGCTAAGGCGCTAGGTATGATTATAAGCACAAATATTAAAGTAACATTCTTTACTTGCACTGAATAAGATTTGCTGAATATCCAGACATGCTCATAGAGATGACAAAAAAAAAAAAAAGGAAGCCCTCAAACTTATGTCATCCTCATTCAATCCTTCCAAAGCATATTAAGGTGAAGGAGATAGCAAGCAGTTGGGAAATTTGTGGTGGTAGCACAAGGAAATAGCTTAAACGAAACAACTGCATTCAACAGTACTTCTAGTAAAGAGGGCGTTGATTGTTTTGTGAGTGTTTTCCACAGATAATGAACAGAGAAATTTTGACATAAAGTTAATTACAAAAAATAGGACTGCACTCCAATGGCTGATTACTACCCATGTAAGCTGACTAATGGCAAAGCCTCACAGTTTCACTATTAGTTAGCTGCATCCAAAAGCCTGAATTAAGATGCCAACCTAGAGAATGAAACACATACAAATATCTCCACATTTTGAGAAGCCCTCTCAGCACCCAGATTTAGCTGGGTAATTTCGCTCTGACGCCTAATCTGCCCACATATCCCCACGTTTACAAGCAGCTCATTAATCAAATCTCCCACTTTTTTTCCTTCTCATTTGATATCACAGCAGGGCATTTCTCTCAGCAAAATAATCTGAGTTAACAAGGATATACCCAGGGCTGGAAACCTCTGCCCTTGGAACAAGCTCCTGACAAGCATGTCAGATGAAAAGCAAACCCAAAAGGGGGAGCTGAGAGTGGGTAAATGTGATTCCTCCTCCTCATGTCAAAGTGCCCTCACTTGGGAATGGGGAAGGAGCTACAAAATGCCCATTAAAAGCCCCACACATACTTATTCCAGAGCTAAGGTAAGGAGCCATTACCTTCCTGGGACACATTATTAGGGTTATGAATGGAAAACCAATAAAGCAATTACTCTCAGGGAAAGATAATATTTGACATTTTAGGCTCTGAATCTCTTCTCAGCAGTCAAAGGGATAAGATGACCAGCTTCCCTTGCTATTGCGTTAACTGAAGATGTGATCCCTGAGAATATTATAGACACATGAACTACAGCAAAAAGCAAAAATTACTGCAAATTACTCCTTTTCTCTGCTTCTTAGGCTTTCCAGACGTGAACAACTAACATACACCGTGCACAGTGAGACTGAGGAGAAAGGATGAAGCGCAAGACCTAAAACCACCCATATTAATTCACTGTGCTTCAGTCACACCAGTGCCGCAGCCACACATTCTCCAAGAAGTAAAAATCCCTCCCCAGCTAGTTCATTGAAAGTCATTGCTCCATCCTTAACCAGCAGAAACTTCCCACTGGTGGGTGGATCAGCTATTCAATACCTCTGGAAACTGTCAGAAGACAGTTGGCAAAAAGGGCAGCTCCTGTCAGGCATCTCTGACATGCTGCAGCAGCAGCAATCCTAATCTAACTTTCATGACTGCATTTTGGATTAAGTTGTGAGAAACAGCCGCTTTCCTGCTGCTCAGGTGATGCAGGCATTATTACTGGCCCTTAAAGCTTCACAAATGAGCATTGCACTTCTTCTTGATGGCAGAAAACAATAATTTTCCCTCCAGTTTTGGGATTCCTTGTGTCTGTCGTAGCTTTTAGACTAAGAGACATTTTTGCTCTGAGCAGCGTTAACTGCTTTAAGTCCTACTTTTGCTCTGCCATGCAAAAACCTCAGTTTTGTTTAGTAGACAGGAAATGCTGGGGAAAGGAGGAAAAGAAGAAGACAGCACTAATAATTTCTGGGTAATTACACTGGCATGGTTGAGAGCTGGAGAAGGCTAATGAGGCCTAATTCTAACTCTAAACCATCACCAAAAGCCTATTTTCCACAGTGGCAGGAAGTCAATGATGTAAGTGGAATTTCCTACAGCCTAAAAAACAGGATAATGGAGCTTGACGTGTGAATATCTGGAATTGCCTTAACAGTAATCAAGAATTTTCTTGTGTTTAGCCATGGTTTATAAGTAGGATTCTTCTTTTTTTATTTTTTTTCCCCAATAGTATAAATATAACTATTATGTTATCTTAGAGGCAGTAAAAACTTTAATATGACATTTTGGTCTATGTGAACTGCTAATGTTGCTATTTGATCTGATTGGAACTTAAAATAATGTGTTCATTGTGTAAAGCCTTTTTTGTGAACTAAAAGATTGAAGTGGGAAGGCAAAAAAGGTGTCATAACATTTTTAGTTATTAAGCATAACACATTCTATGTCTATTTTAGTGTCTAACAGCTGCCTATCTGCTATTGTAGTCTGACAGACCGATTTTTTTTATCCTATATTTCCTTCTTGCATTGTAAGAGAAATAAGGACAGGAAGGAGATGGGTGAGTACACTGGGCAAAGGTACGACTTTTGCTCCCCTCCAGAAAGGGCCCTAGAAAGTAGACCTCTGTGAGCATACCACAGCACATCCTAGCTGCAGGTTGTGAGGAAATCAGGAGAGAATTTGGCCTCTGCTCTTGGGGCAGTGTACTAAAATACTATTTGTACCTTGGGTTTCTGGCAAAGTCACAGCTGATACCACATGCACATCTGAAAATACCCTCACAGTTTTGCATGGTGACTGAGGGCATTAAATCCTATGATATTTAAATGTGTATCATAGCCGAGATGTTTCATGTGCATGTTTTAATACAATCAGGCATCTTTACTTGGAAATGGCTATGACATATGGAGGCAACTTCATTTTTGGAAGAAGTAAAAGTTTCAGAATGGAAACGTGTTAAAACAAGGAGGAGGGTGGGGTTTTTCAGAATACCATGATTTAAAAACTCTTCTTCAGACTCTTTAAATAAGAAAATAAGTTGCAATCTTAATTGCTATGGCTCAGTTTTACAATATAAGTAAATTTATATTTAACAATTGTGATTGCTGCCTGCTGACTAATTTTTGCTCAAGCATGGCTTTTTCTTTTTCCCTTTTTTTAAGCCTTGCAGCTGCCTCTGCAAGTACTCCTCATTCTGACCTACCCTCATCTCTGCTTGTAGCCCATAACCCAGTGAAACCCTGATACTGAGTGAACTCTGCAATACGAAGCAAAAAAATCCCCCATTCCACAATGGTTTTATACCTTAAGGTTCTCTTCCCTAGAATTTTATGGACTTGTAGCCCAGAGGAACTGATGATTTCCAAGGGCTGGAGGAGAATTGGCCATTTGTAATTGGAGGGAGAGAAAGCAATTTAAAAAACATCCCCCAACCTTCAAGTGCCAAGAAGAAAGATGAGCTTTGAGCTAGGTGCTGGCTATGTTGTAAACATCTGGGATATGGTACAGCTGATCTTCATCACAGAGAGGTGGTGATGTAGAAGAGGGAATATACCGGACAATGTGTAGTCCAACAGGAGATACTCTATGAAAACCAGCTTGCATTTAGGAGGGAGAGAGAATACTGAAAACATGACCCTGCTAGATTTTATACAACAGAGGGAAATAAGTGTGAAGTCAGTGTTTACCTGACTTTGTTATTTAGTATTTTCCAGTAGTACAGCCCTTCTTTCAGATGGGGAAAAAAATATTGGCTTGTAACTACCTTTATTTCTCTCACTGTCAATATCCCTCTACCACAGCCAATTAAGACTTCTTGCTGTTTCCCACATCTGTATCTTATAGAAACCACCAACAGCGTGAAGTTATTAGACTCCTTATGCAAGTGACTGTGTTTTTCCCAGCTATTTATTATCTGTCTCTTGATGCACACAATGTGCTAGGATACATTCCCAGACAGAGCCATCGGATGCATCTTGAAACAGTTGAGCAAAAAGACTATTTAAATTTATCAAGTCAAAATAGCTACTTGCACAAGGAAGTACCAAGCTGCATTCAGGAGCATTGTTTGTGGATATGAATAACTTGAGAAAATGACTCAAGAATTCAGGCTTGTAGTTTCAGCTTGCTATATAAAATGTAGAGTTTGAAAAAGCACTTGCTTACATACTACTTGCATTCTGCAAATTAGTCTTATGGACATTCCTCCCTGTTTCATTAAAGGTCACCAAGAAGTAGTGGCGATAGCCCACATTAAGTACGTATGACATAAGAAGGTAACATTGCACTAACACGCCTCAAAGACCTAATACAACTGCAAAACAAATTATTGCAGAAATACAATTGTCTCTAAGCTGCCTTTTAAGGAACAAAACTGCCATGTAGGGTATCACAGCATGACAGAAAATAAAGACATGAGCAATGGATCACCATTTTCATCTCCTCCTAAGCATAACGCCTCTAAAAACGTAATTCTCTTTAACATCGTGCTGGAGCATTGACTTAAGAGTAATACAGAAAAGGAGGTGCTATCTCCTAAATCACCAATGTCACTTACTATAACACTTAGGTTTGCTTTGGAAGTTTCCCAAAGGCAGACCAGCTCTGAAAGCTACATCACTTTAAGATGTGGTGAGATCACAGCCTGAGACACAATGCCTGCAACACACATTACCATCTGCAACCATCACCACTCATTCAGTTACATACACCGTGTAGAATGTGAGGATGTAGAGGGCCATTTTCTATATGTCTCTCCTGTTAGCTTAGCCAGATTTAAAACAAAAGCTAATCTTCAACTACAGACTCCTTTCACAATTTGAATACCATGAGGTAACTTCCGACAGTAACTTGTTTCCTATGATGCTTTTTTCATAGAGCTAATATAGGAAATTGCACTAGGTAATTTTAAAGCAAGGAAGGCTATGAGGAACTAAACTTTGCAAGTTCTGGTCAAACCTAGATCTCAACAAGATTAATACTCAGAGCTTAACCAGCCTTTAGGGGACTTTTAAATTAAAATAAGTAAAGAAACTAAAGCTGCAAGTGTGAGACAGGAAACAGAAAAGGGCAGTGTAAATGGAGAAGTTTTTGCTCAGAACAAAACAGAACAGGCTGGGATAAATTTTTTCAATGGGATAAAGTACAGATATGCAAGCAATGTCATCATAAAGCAAAACAAATCTCTGGAAGTTTATTGCACTGAAAACAAACATACCAGCAAACTCAGTTTCATAATCTCCAGCACCTTCCCTGTCCAGAGAACAAATCCACATCTGGCATAAAAATATAATTTCATTATTGCAACTGAGCTACACAGATCTACTGAATTTTTGCATCTGTCTTTTTGTCCTCAGAAATGTTTCGGGGGTGCATGCTACTCAGTGTCTGATATGATCTTCACTGGCACCCATACTTGGATCAGGAGGGTCTGTATAAGTGCAGAGCAACACAGCATACAACACAACCATTTTCTTCAACTTCCAGTGTCTGGCCTTTTCAAGGGACTTTCATAGCACAGTTTTGGGTTTGGCAGGAAAATAGCTCTGGGCAGGTGTAAAGGAAGCTTGGACTGGGTCAGGAGAAATATGGCCAAGAAAGGAAATGAGTTCAGTCTGGAAAAGAAATTAGGACAAGGACATAGGGATCAGTAGGCTCAGAAGTAGGGCTGAAGCAGAAAACAAATGGAAGAGGAAACCCAGAAAGGATGCAGCAGAGAGTTGGGGGTGTTGGGGGGAGATAGAAGGGAGGGGGTAGCAAATAGGAAACACACATGTACAGGGAGTAATTAGGTGGCTGTGGTAATGAAAAGGAAATAAAAAACCCAAAACAACATGGGAAATATGAAAACTTCTTTTTTCCGCTCAGCCACCAGCTGAAAGCTCTTCTTGCAAAGAAAAAGAATAAGCTGCATCTAAGCCAGGCTATCTGAAACTTTCAGTGCACATAAAAGAGTCTTCATTTGCTGCCTCTGGTCTGAGACATTTCATCTTTAATAACACAGATGTGAGAATCATGTGGGATTTAGGTTTATAATCCATTGTTAATAAGCACTTCTAAACCACTACATAGATGCTATTCTCCTGTGTGAAGAGCTGAACCATTACTCCTTAAGCACCTCCGGAATGGGTTGTTTTTAATTCAAAAATAAACTCCTTTACTGAAGTATGCTTTTTGCTTCCAAGTAGTGCATTTCATCCTGGAATACCTTCCTTCCACAATCATTACAGAACTGATCACCTTACAAGCTTTTGTTCATAAAAAGAGAGGAAGTGGTTGAGAAAAACATCAATTTAAAAGACACCAGAGTTTAAATTCAATTCAGAGTTTTATAAAGCCACTCTTTCTAGCTCCTCAATAAAATGAAGATTGTCTCTAGTTTCCACTTTCAGCTCAAAATGAAGTTCAAAATAAAGTTAATACAATCATTCTGCTGGTTCTAATCAATCATATGTCTCTGATGGGAGATGGAGGTGCAGGAAAACCTACAACAGGCAATTACAAAATGCCTGCAAGGCAGTCTCTGGTTTAGAGGGAGTTCCTGAAGAAAAATACTCATGTCTTTTTGAAACTTTTTTTAATCCTTTCTATTGTTGCTTGTTAATTTGCATAGGGAAGAAGTGGGATGAAAACTTAGACTGATGCTGAAATGGCGAAAGTCCTGTTTGAAGCTGTGCCTTACAGCAAGGACTCATTTCCAATTCTTACATGCCCTGTTGCCTTGTATCTCTTTGTCCATAGGGGGCTGAAATAAGAGAAGAGAAAGAGTCTGAATGGAAATGGAGTAATACTATTTATTGCACAGTTAGAGCACTGTATGAAAAATGACCATTGGCACTGTCAGGTCAAAAAAATTTACCCTGTCAGAAAGCTTGTGATGCAGAGATCATTCCTTCCTTACATATAAATGCTCTGCCTCAAAATGGGAAGAGTTAGTATTTTCTTTTTTTGTTTTTGTTTTTTTTTTTTTAGAGGATTGACAGATTTATTTAATAAGGTGAAAATTCCACTGCTTGGAACTACCACACTGTTTCTATTTGAGTAAATAATAAATAAAGCTACCAGAAAGCTGACCTACAACAGGGAAAATTTCAGCTCAGCATTTAGGTCTGATATTCTTAGAATAAAAGAAAGCCATAAGCAAAGAGGCACTTGGCAAATGTAAGAAGGGGCAGTCCAGCCATCCATCATCTTTTGTTGCTCCACCTAAAACTGCCTTTCAAGACAGTTTCCAATTACATCAGTTCATAGCCTCATCTGGTGAAAGGATACGTAGCTGCACTGCAGGCTGGGAGTTTACATCAGGTTTTACGTACAACAGATGGATGTTCTTTTAATGTTTGTGATATTGGTATGCAAGTATTTGTGGGATTTTCTACCGCAAGAGCTACAGCTGATTTCTAATACAGGTTGTTTTACTGTGATTAAGTGCTTCAAAGGGTGCTGCTTCATCCAGATATTTTCTCTGAACAAGCTTGCCATTCTTCTCAAAGAGTGCTCATAGGAAGCCTGCAGATGATTATCTTGTACACAAGTATTTTGACATTTTATCAGATTAACTGGATATGTCTACTTGAGTTTTTTTAAGATTACAGCTCTAAAATATGCTGAGACATAAGCAAGTAGGGGAACTTGAGAAGCTGGTGGCTCATCCCAGAGTGAAGGGGCTGCCTCTGGGAACCTTGGAGCCAGGACCTAATTGCTTGAGAAGGGCAAGGAGTACCAGTGGTCCCCTTTGGCCAGAGCTCCTGGGTACAAACTCTGGGTATGGCCACAGCAGCCGTCAATGCCACTGGGGTTGGTGCTGCCTCCCCTGTGCTTCCCAGCCTTGGGGCTAAAACATCACTGGCATCTCTCAGGGATCTGTATGCTCCCACAGTCTGATCTTCAGCATTTCCACACTCACTACACCATTGGCTTCTTGGGTGAATCAATGCCATTCCCTTTCCCAAATTTCCTTTAAAGTCAGATAAAAGCTGCAATTTTAAAACAAGCTCCCTCTACTGGCCCCAGTGATTAATGTGTCAATTAAACCCATTCCATGTGCATGTAAATAATAGTTCTGTAGTTATCCAGCACTGTCCTCCCTGAAGTGAGTGCAGTACAAGCTGCAGAGTACCTGAGTACCAGTGATGGTCCTCTGTCCTGACAAGATAACTGACCTGAGCCAGGAGCACTGCACAGCACCTTTAGGAGCAGCAGAAGCATGGAATCATAGAACCATAAAATAGATAGGGTTGTGAAGGACCATAAGATCATCTAGTTCCTACCCCCCTGCCATGCGCAGGGACACTAAACATACACTTAGGCATTTCCAGGGATGGAGGCAGTTTTATGTATATGTAGGCAGATGTGATTTCTCAAGCTGGGGTATATTTGGCACATTTTCACTAACCACCTCCTGGTCCTAACAGAAATATCACAAACTCCTTTATTGCATGACTCAAATGGCAGCCCAGATTTTGGCTTGTGAGGCAAAACTAAATGACTTACCAAATAGGCAGAGAAGACAAGGAACCCACAGGAGCAGTGAAACCCCTGGAGATCAGTTGTAACTTTTATATGGCAGAGTTTGAAGAAACTGCAGCACCCCTCAACCACAACCTTGTCCAAGGGCAGAGCCGGAATCTACCAATGAGATGGAAAACTCATGCTCCCATCCTGCTGACCTGCATGCCTGTCATGCACACAGACCACCACCACCAAAACAGGTCACTGCCTCTAGCCCACCCATTTTAGTCTTTCCCCTTCTTGTCCCCTTTATCTGATTGCTGAATGGCCTTGCATTATGGCATGAATGAGGACCTTACTGCGTGTGGCTAACAGATCTGGCTACCTTGTCTGTACAGGAACCACAGGGAAGGAAATCCATGAAGCCTGAAGTGATATGGGGATCTGATCAAAGAGACACAAAGTTTAGATTTCAGTATATTGATTACAAAGGGATGGCAATACAGTCAGTTTGTACAGCTCGTGGAAAAATCAGAACTCTGTTGAAAACATCAGTATTTCAGCATTTGCTTTAATGGGGATAATGTGCTTAAACACTGCTTTCTGTTTGGTTGAACTTTTTTAGAAAGGACAGCTCAAACAAAAAACAGAGTGGATGTATTTCATTTTTGCGTTTGCAGCCCTGACCAGGAAGCCTGCAGGAGACCATCACAGATTTCCCCCAGGGAGCCCTAGCAAAGTCAGGTGGAAGCAGCAAGATAGGAAAAGAGGTGCAGACAAATTGCATCGGTTCGCAAGAGCACCTGGTTAACCTGATGGAACTGATGTTTGAGGCAGCAGCACAGACCACAGTGTAACCCACAAGGTGCCTGTCCCAAGCCAGAGGCTTCTCCAGGGGAAATCTGCAGGTTCATGAGAACATTACAGTCACTTTAAAATGACTTGATGCCCAGTATCTCAGAAAACAGGCAGATTAAATCCTAATTAAATTTTGTTATATGTGTGTAAGAAAGGAATTTGATATAGCTTCATAGTATATAAATATATGCAAGGCAAAAATAGGCAGCTTGGTTTGTGATACTGTGATTTAAAACAGCCTTTGGAAAACAGCTTTTTGGATGCAACTGTGCCCACAGATATTTCCGAATCTGTGCAGATTTCCTGCAGCAGAGCAAACTGCAGGGCTTCAACCAAAGCTCACATACAGACCTAGCTATGACCAAGCCATTTTGCTGAAGCTGACGGAGTTACACACACACACACACACACACATGTGCACATGCTACAAGGTGTCACAGCTGAGCTACCTGAATTTACCCCGCAGAGAGAACCGACACAAGGTAGTGGGGCTATAAGAGCAAAGCTGCAGTAGAGCAGAAAGGGGTCGCACAAAAAGCACTGTTCAGGGCAGAGGCAGGCTTCTTGGCAGCTTTTAAAAGGCTGCCTTTGGGGAGAGAGATGAGGGAAAAGACCCTTTGTGTTTATGCAATTAGTTGGGAAAAGCTTCCTCTTCAGAGATGCAAAAAGTAACAGCTGCTGTGCCAGCCCAGGGGCTGAAGAAGCAGACACAAAGTGGTCAGGCTGTGACCCTGCGGCGTGCCTCAGGGCTTCCAAGAAGGATTTTGTCTCTTCAAGGCTACATACAGAACACTGACATAAAGCCCATTATTACTTGGGTTCTTCTCTCACTTCTCCCTTATGCTTTCAGGAAAAAAAGGAAAAGAAGAAAAAAAAAAAAAAAGATCCAATTATTAAAACTGGATCATTTTCTCCAGCTGAAGAGCTCTACCTAGCACAGAACAAACGGCTTTGTTTTCACTTCCCTTTTGTGACTTTCCTTATTAGAGAAGCCAATTGGAAATCATTAATGGAAATATTAGTAGGGAAAGCTAATGCTTTTAGTCGTTCATATGCATCAGTCACCAGATACTTCAAAAGCTGCTACCTGGAGCACTGTTAAGGTAATTTTCAATACTTTATTTGATGTTGTCATCCCCCTCGGAGTTGGACAATATGGTGAGCAGCACCAGCTCTAACCACATCAGTTCAGGAGGGCTGAGTGTACAGCTTCTCCCTCCTGTCCCTCTGCACGAGCCACCTCTTTACTCTCTGACAAAACACTGTCAAAACGAGGACAAGGACAATCACGTCCATAAGGGAATGAAAGACTCACTTTGAGCACACTGATGTCTAATACTGTTTCCAAAGCAATTCATCCATCAAAACTAATCAGCGTAAGCATTGTGCAGTAGAACACCACCAGGATAGCAATTTCAAAGACAGCACTTTCTCCAGGGGAGCTGGAGACCCATCCACAGGAGCTGCATCCCCCTCCAAGGTCTGGGGACCCTGTCACAATTAGCAACAAAGATACAAAGAATCCCTGTGTGGAAATGCAAAGCCTATGCAGGAATAAATGCCACAGCTGTCATCTCAGAGGGGTTAGCTCCCCTTTCCCTTCTGCATGACTGCTGCTTGAGAAATGATGCTCTCATGATGTGTACAGATGTTCAAAAACTTCATCACTTCCATATTATGATTGGATTACTTAGCATGTTTCCTTAATCCCACAATGAATCTAATCAGAAGTTTTTTGATGACAGCAAGAAGGATTTCAGATGTGTGCACTCAATGTCCCATTGCCATTTCCCAGGGCTGGGGAATGTGTGCAGTTTACTTGTTGCTGGTTTCATTTCAATCTTCTAGGAATTACACTTGGATCTTACCTTTAATGAAATGTTCACATAAGAATAAATTGTTTTGCCAGAACAAATAAACAAACACCACATCACATTTTTCCCAGGTGCAATTTTCAAAAAATTTAAAAATTAATCCTGAACGATTGACTGACTGATAAGAACTTTTATCCCCTTCACCAGTATACCACCTGCTCATAGGAGTTAAAGAGCCTGGTTCCTTCTGAAATCATCAAGGGTTGCTTTCTCTGAAGTGATAGTGACTTGTCTGCTTTCATATATATTATTTAATCCATCTCTTAGAATCATAGAATCATAGAATAGTTAGGGTTGGAAAGGACCTGAAGATCAGCTCGTTCCAACACCCCTGCCAGGGGCAGGGACACCTCCCACTAAACCAGACCACCCAAGGCTGTGTCCAATCCAGCCTTGAACACCGCCAGTGATGGAGCATTCACGACTTCCCTGGGCAACCCATTCCAGTGCCTCACCACCCTTACAGTAAAGAATTTCTTCCTCATATCCAATCTAAACTTCCCCTGTTTAAGTTTGAACCCGTTACCCCTTGTCCTCTCACACAGTCCCTAATGAAGAGTCCCTCCTTAGCATCCCTATAGGCCCCCTTCAGATACTGGAAGGATGCTAGGAGGTCTCCACACAGCCTTCTCTTCTCCAAGCTGAACAACCCCAATTTTCTCATCCTATCTTCATACAGGAGGTGCTCCAGTCCCCTGATCATCCTTGTTGCCCTCCTTTGGACTTGATCCAACAGTTCCATGTCCTTTTTATGTTGAGGACACAAGAACTGCACGCAGTACTCCAAGCAAGGTCTCACAAGAGCAGAGTAGAGGGGCAGGATCACCTCCCTCGACCTGCTGGTCACACTCCTTTCGAGGCAGGCCAGGATATGTTTGGCTTTCTGGGGTGCAAGTGCACGCTGCCTGCTCATGTTCCTTTTTTCATTGACCAACACCCCCAAGTCCTTCTCTGCAGGGCTGCTCTGAATCTCTTCTCTGCCCAACCTGTATGTGCGCCTGGGATTGCTCCGACCCAGGTGTAGGACCTTGCACTTGGCATGGTTAAACTTCATCAGGTTGGCATCAGCCCACCTCACAAGCGTGTCAAGGTCCCTCTGGATGGCATTCCTTCCCTCCAACATATCAACCAAACCACACAGCTTGGTGTCATTGGCAAAGTTTCTTCACTACCTAATACAAAATGCAGCTTATTGCTATGAAATACAAAATCTGTGATGTAGATGTAATTGCTTTCTTATTATTGCAGTTTAGAATGCCACATGCATTCCAATATAGACTGTATTTTTCTCTACCTCACTAGAAGCTTCCATGTTCCAGTCCTTATTAATCAGCACAATTAATTGACTTAGAAGAGCAGAAAATAAGGGGGTTTAGTGAAGTCTGCATGAAACATGTTTTTCAAAGAACACTTTTCCTGTTTTATCCTATGTACTTTATGCATAATCTGTATTCAAGATGTAGAATATTTTTCTGTGCCTTGAGACGCATTTGAAGTATTTTTTAAAGCAATAATGCATTATTAAGGACAGGAAATGGCAGTTTCCTCTCTTGAAGTTGTTTGGAATTCCAGAATGAAACATTACAGTACCTTTAAGCTGCTATAAGTTTGATCTGAAAGATCACCCATTTCCCTTGGTAGTTAGCTGTCTGATTTGGAAGGCAGATGAAGAATGGCATACACTTTCAGTATCATTTTGGGACTGCACTCCACACAATCTCATGTGATGGAGTAGACTGAAAAGTTGCTTTGCTGGAT
Source organism: Ara ararauna (assembly GCA_028858755.1). Taxonomy (NCBI): domain Eukaryota; kingdom Metazoa; phylum Chordata; class Aves; order Psittaciformes; family Psittacidae; genus Ara; species Ara ararauna. Next base: position 82,856,513 of record CM054376.1, on the reverse strand, counting down.
GAGCATTTGAAATCCAGACAGTTATCCAAATTACATGTGTTTTCTTTAAATAATCCATAGGCTTCAGACAATTTCATAGGGGAAAAATAAAAGGAAAGTAATTCAAACTAAAAATAAATTAATAGTGACTACCTCACCAAGCATTACTAATTAATGCATTCAACAACACCATGGGATAGATCACTGTGACATCCTGTGGGTAATTTGCCAGTATATCTATGAATTTCTCCAACCATCTGCCCAATTCACAGAAACAATTTTACTTGAGCTTGGACATACTGCTACGTCAAAGTGATTATTGATACTTCACCCATACCTGTAGAATAATAATGGCAAAGTGGTCAGAATTCCACTTTTGGAACATCTTAACTCCTTTGAGTTCACAGCTCTAACATGCTTTTCTCATTACACTGAGGAGCAACATGGTCTTGAAATTCTGTATTTGAAAGATGCTTTTTCAGGAACACTGAAGTCCTGTGGCATAAGAAATTACTCAGATGCAAGAACAGATCTTAAAGATATTGACAATTAAAGCCAGTATTTCACTAAATTAAACCTCCTAACGCCTTTGAGTTTTTTTCATGAGGACAAGTTTGCAGGAGTGAGTCCGAAGTATGCCTAAATTGTAATCCACAATCACTGCTTGCTAGCAAACTTGTGGCTTACGTGCCATGCATGTCATCAAAAAGTATTGCAGCTCCTATGAGCATCAAACTTGCTAAGTCAGGCAATGCTATTTTGGCATGGATCAATGATGTAATATTTTACTTAGTTTCTTTAATGAAGACCTTTGTCTGTATAAAACTCCATGCTATGTGATAGACACTGATAACAGTATCCCAGCTAACTGGCTTAAGCAAGTGAGCTATAGTTACCTTGATCAAGTATGATTAAAACAGCAAATACTTTTTATGTACAATTCTGAACATTAGTAAGCTTCGTAATTTAACATTTATTGATATAAAACTAATATTCCTACTCTGATATGGGTGAGATTGGGGATTAGAGGAACCTCAATGCCATTCAGCATCAGGCTACTTCTCAGCACAGAGAATAGTCCAGTTCTCATCTCCCAGCTACAGAACACCTTCCCAACACAGCTGTCTCCACCAGGGTGGTTTTCCAAGAACCATCACTTTATTGTGATGCTTCTAGCCTGGTTGCCAGGAGTTTTCAGCAGGCACATTTCAGCTTCACTGAAATACTTTCTTATAACCCATAGTTGGAGGGATGGTTTGAAGACCTCAATATACCATAAGGGAGCCTATGCTGTACATCAGCATGTTTTGGTACTGCACTCCTCAGCAGCTGCATAAGTAATGAATGAGCAATCGCTCTGTATGGAAACTATGAATTGGGGGAATAAAAGGGGGAAAACTATTGCACCAAAATATTTCTATGGAGGACAAAAAATGCAGGAGCTGGAAAGCAGTTTGCATTTAAGTGTGAACTTCCAACCTTTTGCTGTGCTGGCTACATCAAAGAAAGATGCCGTATCTATGATGATTTACACAAATAATCAAATCCCTAAATTTACTGTTATTGGTTAGGGTTTTTTTAATCCCTTTCATGTGTTGCCTTTGATGTCACAGCCTCCCTGTGCAGGTGCAATAACAGCCTTGGTCAAAAAAGCCGTGGTATGAGCCCACTGCATTACAACTGAACGTTTCAGCTCCAATTTGGCTCTGCAGGAAAACATGACATGTACGTGCACATGAAAACCTACCCAGGATGTGGAAGATGCTTTTAGTCCTACCGACCTACCAAGGAGGTCAGGTATTTGCAATTACCTGCTTCTTGTGGTTTTTGGAGGTTCATAACCCAGAGACGAAAACTGAGAGCTCATGGCTGGAATACAGTTCATAAGACTGCCCATGCCAGTTCTCTTTCCCTCTGGTCTATTTTTATTTTTACCAAACCAATGACAACATTACATGATTTAATATAGCACTGAATATTAAATACAGCAAACAAACTATTAACTGTGAAACATTGTTTCTATCAAGTAAAGCTGTATTGCATTGATACTGCAGCTCATAGAACTACTGAAAGTCAAGATGTGAACAATAAGAAGAGTATGTAGTGACTTTGTTCAGATACCTTTTTAGACTTTAGTTGGACTAAGAAATATATATTTTATATTAAATTTCTATCTGCCAGCAGTCCTTTGGGAGTCCATCATCTTTGTTCTGGGGGGGTTCAGAGACTAACTGGAATGCATTATTTATTAGACATACAATTCATGTATGATAATCTCAGTGAGCTATGAAAACATAAGTGTTCCAGGCAAACAATAAATTGGATTTAAAACTGGTCCATATTTCACACTGAAGACAGACATTAAGTTCTCTTATTCTTCACATGATATAAGAAAAAGGATTTAGCACTGTCAGTTCTATGCTTGTTTGTTTTCAATGTTTTCAAGTTAGAATAACAAACAGCCTGTGACTTGCGTTTAAGAGTTGCCAAAACACAGGTGTAGGTTTGCTGCAGCAAAAGAAACAACATTAATGGGATTTACTCTACACTCCTACTCCTAGGAAATAATATTTATTCAATCAAAGTAGGATCATTTAGGTACAATGAAATTGTCACTTTAGCAAATATTTCTAGATGGATATAAATGGATGAAACAATATGTGCAATTAACTAAAAAATATCCTACCAAACCCATTCTCATGACAGCATACTCCTCTACAGGAAGTAGGAAGCAATAATTATACTCCTTTTAACAGCTTATGTCTGTCCATGTCAATTGTTGGTTTGATTACAAAAGGGATTTTCAATCCAACTGTATTTTGATTTCTCTGTAAGGCACACAAGTGTTTTATATTATACAGATCCAGTCCAAAAGTACTCTTTATGGATATTCTTAGCTTGAAGAGCATGACAGCTATCTGGCCACTGAGGATCACAGCCCTCAGCTAATATAGGTAACAAGAATCCCCTCAGAGCATGCAATACTGTAGTTACCAATTATCAGAAACTAGACTGGAAATCCATCACTGTTGATGGATTTTGTAGACCTGCAGTATTTTATGGCCATTTTCTTGCTTTAGTGAAAGTCTGCTTATGACTAGTTTTACTCAGTGTGCTCAATACTTAGTGGAAGAAAGTTGGGTAATGCATCATTTATCTTTTGCATAGGTTTTGAATTGAAATAAAGTTTTGATTCAGATGCAGAATCCACAGCTTAGAGAATCATCGATCTAGGACTGCTGTCTACTTTGGTGTTAAATTTCCGATTCATCAAGACTTCCCTGTAACGTTATTGCATAATGTACAGTGATATCTGATGTAGTATCAATTCTGCACCAGATTCCTATGTTTTGTGGGGTTTTCCTTTTTTTTTTTTTAATTAACCCACTTTGTTTACAGTTTTACACAGACCTTGTGTGTAGAGTTTCCTTTCTCCCTTTTGAGAAGTGTCAGGACGAGGAGTCTTTTTGGACAGGCCAGTAGGCATCTCTCCAGGATAGTTTCAGTGTCTCGGATAGGAGTAAGTAGAAAAGGCTGCATGCTTTTACAACATGGCTCAAATTTCCTTCACAGTTATAAGGTAACTTAAGCCTGAATAAAACCCCAACAAACCAAAATCCAACAAGTTTACAAACACATCTAAATATGAAACAAACAAAAAATTTCTCACTTCTCACTTTTGCCTTTTCTTTCCTTGCAAAAGTTCTCTTTATGAAAACCATTGAAACCTATTTGTCCTAGTTGCCTCCTGCCAGCTTTTAATCCTTCGCGTTGTTGAAGTCTGCAAGAGCATGAGATGGCAAATCCAGTCCTAAATAAACTCAGATTTTCAGGAATCTGAGAGATAAAATAGTTCATTTCACAGTCTAGGAAGAAGCACCATCTCTTCAAAATACATACATAGCAAAGCAATAGAGAGTTTTCATCAGTGTGCCTTGTTCAGTAAAGAAGCAAAGTCTTCCTATTCTTAAAGGAAAATGAGAGAAAGAAATTACATCAAACTATCTTACAAAGTACCAATTTCCTTTGCAGTTCTGATTTAACAGCATGTCCACCTGTACAGCCCAGCCTACTTATTTTCTACAAGTTATTTTTACCCTTTATACTCCTTTCTCAGAATATTTAAGACATTTCCCACCACTTCTTGATCACTACTTTCAGAGAGTGCTCCCATTTAATTTCTCCTCCTGCTCTACCAGAACCCCTAACAGCCCTTTTTTTTTTGCCTTTCCTCTACCCCTCAAATTAGCCTGAAATTCTGCTGAAAGCCATTAGTTGTGGAAATTGCAGTAGGATCAAGGGGTAGCAGGAGGCTGCCGTAGACCATTGCCTGGCAACATGCTGTTGAATCCCTATTACATGCATTTCAGTCCTCTATCCTGGCACCTAAAGGAAACTGGGAATAGAAGCACATTGTTAGCCAATAAAGCAGCAAATCAAAGAAGGGTACTTCACCTGACACTGAAGTTTTGCAGCCCATTAGTAAGAGCTGAAGGCAAGTCAGTCAGTGCTACCTGCTCCCTCTCAGAAGGGCTCAATGAAGGTGTGGAAAGACAAGGACAAAGGGCTCAGGCTCATATTCAGTAGGAGGATGTGGCCTTTCCTGGTCATTCCTGGAAAGCAGCCTCTAGGAGGAGAGGTGTCAGCAGCACACTTTAACTTCCAAAGATCTGCCCACAATCCCACTGGGCTTCACACGGTTTCAGAATTGAAGCTAGGGAAGGCAAAAGTGTTTCAGTATATTGCTCTCAATAAAGAATTACATTAAACCAAGCTAGTGTTTTTTAGTAGCTGAAAAATACCTGTTGGCTCAGTAGGTCAACTATCTTTTCTTGGTATGTATGCTGCAGCTCTCAATGTCAACATCAGAAACCAAAATATCAGAGAAACTCATGTCTCCAACAGACTTCTAAATTTCAGCTGCTACCTTCTGATAGAGTAGCTACTAGCATAAAAACAGTCAGCAAGGCTTTATTTTGACTAGCATAAAAACAATAGCAAGACCTTTTTTTTTATTTTGCATATTCTCCAGCCTGCTTTAATCTGTTCACTTGAGCCTTTCTCCTATAAGTCCACCTACTGCTCTCAGCATCTCTTCTATTCTTCTTTTGACAATAAGAGGAAAGTCTCTCCTTTCTTAGAGGAGACAGATACAAAATAAGAAGCATTAGACTCAGCTTTTGTACAGTCTTTGAAGCAATTATGGAGCCATAGAAGTGTAACACTCAACATTAAGTTAGACAAGGCCAAGGGGAATGCTCTACTAATAGCAAATGTTGAAGGGACTGGAAACCAAGCAGAGCTCTGGTAGATTTTATTTTACTACGCAGTACGAAACTCATCATGAATATTCCCAGTGTAGCACTATGATCCACATTGCAGTGCAGATGGTTCACATATTTTAAATTGTAATTTAATTACACTGTTCATGACCATACTGTATTTGAACTCCACTGAATTTCTAGCATGTTTATGCAAATACTTTATTGCAGAAATATGTCTTTAATAAGGGGCTAAATCCTAGTCCTCTCTCATTATTGTCTTTTATTTTTACACATCTTTTGGATCACAGGAAAAATACTATTTATGCAGAGAACCTAAGCCTCAATTATTTACATTTACAATAAAAGCTTTGTTGCGTTTATTCAGGTCTATAACCTGGTTTACAGAAACTCTTTCATGGCTTAATATCAGAAGGTTAAGAGGCATTAAAACCAGTGGCATGGCAATGAAGATCAGTATATATTCCTCTGTATTGGTGAAATACTGTATTTAATCTCTGCACTTTTCGACTGCAACCTTGAAAGTTACTACCCAAGCTAAGAATCATTATGGTGGATAAAGCTGGTATTGAATGGTCCTGCAGAACATAGCTTTTAGGCCATCCTTACTTCTTAGTACAAGCCTGTAAGAAAGCTTGAGAGTTGCAAAAATTATTTATCTCACCCTTCTACTACCACTATTCCTTATCTCTTCTTTTTCCTCAAAAGTAGTCACAGAAGGCATCTCTTATGGTACAGAACAGCTTTCAGTCTCACTAAATACTTTTTGCTATATCGCATCCAGAAATATAACTTCTTATCTAATACTAGAAGCTGTTCCCACAAGAAAAAGTAGCTTAAAGTAAATAATTTCTCATATACTCTAGTTTCCTCTTGCTTTCATACTAAAATAATATCCACTCACCTATATGTATCACTGTACATTATATATTCTGTACTAACAGCTCACCTCCAGACAAAGGTACTACCTTTTTTTCCTACTTGCCTTAAGTGCACTGTTTATCTATCACAATACTCATGCCATCACTCCAGAACTTATGCTCTTCACCTGAGATGGTGGGTAGAGCCCAGAGGGTTTAAAATCCTTAAAAAAAAAAAAAAAAAAAAAAAGCTTCAGGGAAGAAAAGGTCTCTAGATATGTTTTTGGTTTTATTTTGTCTTTTTCTCATCATATTAGTCGCTATTGAGGAATCTCAGGCTTCACTGGTTCTCTGCAATTGATAGTCTTGTTTCCAGCAAAGTATATCTCTTTTACTTTTTTATGCTTAACAGCATTTGGGATTCTTAAAATAAACACCAAATGACAAAAAGATACGTCTGGCGCGGAGGGCTTTGCTTTGACTTTCTGGTTACAGCTCAATACTTTCTGTTTCAGCTATAGTTGGGCTCTGGGGCTGAGTGTACCAGCAGCAAAGGGTATCAACAATGTAGAAGCAGTCCCTGGTAATTGCAGGCAGTCAAATGCTGTGATTAGAGCATTCTTTGTCAGGAACTTGTGTTCAAGTCCTTCATATTCAGAGCAGGCTCTAAATTTTCTCTAGGCCTCTAGGATGATGTGAGGAGAAAGTACTGTGGGAGAAAGCACTGAAGGCTTCAAAAACTTCAGAAAAGTGCTACTTCTCTTGTCAAAGCAGTTCTAATAGAGGTAAAAAAAAAAAAAAAAAGGAGAAAAGGTAGTAGCAACAACAGCCCCTTCCCTTGCCCTTTTCCCAGGACTTCTTTTTCTAGAAGGGAAGCAAATAGCACATTACTTTGTATGTTGGTGCCTAGGTCCCAGCCCTCAGAGGGGAGAATCTATTCTTCAAGATTTTTTTGCTTGCATTGCAAGAAATCATCACTAAATAAAACATCTGAAAGCTTGTGGTACATGGTCTGTAAGCCTCATTTTCAGTCTTCTAGAAGAATATCCTATCTTAAGCTATGGTCATATTTACTCCTTTGCAATAGATATCTGAAAGCAGCACTTATTTTCTGGGTGCCAGTAAGCTCATTGACCTAACTTACAACCTTTCCAGAACTTTAATTCAGGTCTCTATTATTTAGCTTTAAACTGTTAGCTCAGGTTTACTTTAGGTGAATATTCCTTATCGAAGCACATCAGGTTTTAAAGTTTTCCTGAGTAAAGCAGTCTTTTAAAAACATTGCTGCCCGTAATTAGCATGTTACTGGATTAATGGAAGGTCAAAATATAAAATACTGGATTTGATTGGTTTGTTTTGGTTTTCCCTTCCTATGACCTTGTCCATGCTGTTGTTTTGACACCACCTCTGCACATGGAAGTCTTCCTAGAACCTCTCATCTCTGGAGTGGGCTTGTTGTTTTGCAGTACTGACTTCTCTGTTACCACAGACTTGTTTCTCCTTTTTGCTCTTTTATGCTTAACACTGTTTACACTTTGATGGGCTGGTGATGATTCAGTTCTCAAGGAGCTAAAAACTTATTTCCTTTTTCATGCAGTAGCACGCTAAAGGGCTCCAGGGGTATTGCACACAAGTGGTCATGGAGCTGGTATTTATTTTGTGACAGTTATATAGAAAATAGGAAACTGAAGGTTAAAAGTTAATGAAGAAATCCTAAAGAAGCTGGTCATACTTCTGACTGCAGTCACTGTATGGGATGCACACTGAAACTCTCAACAGAATTTTAGATCAACACAGAGAGAAATAACTATACTAACATAATAACTGTCTATGTATATAATGATGAAATACTTAAGCAAAAGGACTGTATACATTAAAACTGTGTAAATACTTCTACTCCAATACTCTGTTCTTAATATAATATGCCAGTGTGCAGGTAGAACAATGAACATGTGTGCAGTCTCAAAGATAAATATGCTTGTCTTGGATGCTGAGTCACTTGTACTTCACTTCTGTGCTCATAGCACCTCTGGTGCATATCGTACACACCTCTGCAAATGCTTACTCTTTTGTTTACCCTAATTTCTATTATTTGTCCATTACTGAACGTTTTAATGCAGTGGCTATGACATGTTAATACTGTTTTCTGATAAAAACTTCCGTCTTCCCTACTTGAAAACTATGTAGAACTTCGTTGCAATTAAAGACTCCTGTTGATTTAAATAATTCAGGACTGTGAGTACCTAGGGAACTTTAGAACATGCTGGCCATGAATGACATTAAGTAAAATTATCTGCAATGCCTTATTTCTATAAATAGTCCATGAAAGATCAATACAATTGAAAATCATCCATCATTTCAATAAGTAGTGGATTGAAACCGCTTGTCCTAGCAGCAGAGTCCTGTCCCAAGTGCATCAGCAGCCCTGTGTCCATTGATTTCAGCAGGAGCGAGGCTTTGTCCTATTCCTGGGGCCCAGCTATGTGAATGCTTTCCCTGCTCTATTTTTTTTCTAGCAGAAGGCACTCTTCACTGCACCTCTGATGCCAGCAAAAGTGCCATGCTTGATATCATCCAGTTTGTCATCCTGAAGCAGTTTCCCGAGAATGAAAATTTCCTAAGAAGCTGATCCTGGTTTTTTTTTCCTATTGAAACATCCATAGAAACTGCTAAGAGTTTTGATAACAGAAGAGTTTGGTAAACAGCCTGACACAGCACAAATCCCATCAAAGATCTCTCTCTGACATTTTCATCTGCATTTCCAGAGTCCAGCTCGCAGCCCTGGCTCAATATACCCAACTTGGTTTTCCCATTTCTGTGTGCATCTCGCTTGTTTTGCACACTTCAGCCCTAATTTTCATTTGTTATTTGAGACAAATTCTTTTAACTTTTCTCATAAAGTTCATTTTTGCATCTCATGGCTACTCAGTAGCACATTTTAAGGTCAGTTTATCTGAAAGGTGACAGCTTTTATGCCGAAAATCCACTGCAGTAGGTCAGAGGTAATTACTAGGCAAGCAACACACATGCTGAACTGAAATCCAGCTCATGATCCCTTTTCTGTCATACCAAATACATCCCTGGCCTCTCCCATTTTTATTTTTCCCCTCTCATGTTACATATTTCCTTTGCTGCACTATTTGTTCTATGGGGATGTCAGATGAGAGATTTCTGTGGCGGGCAGAGTAGCAAAACCGTAAGCAAAATACAAACCAAATAAAGAGTTTGAATACACTAGTAAGGGTTGTCTAAGGATAGACAGCTAATGGCAAGCATTTGTAAGGCTTTTCAAATACTTGAAATCTATGAATTGCATATCCTGAGCAAACTCCACTCAGTGCACAAGAATTGGCTTTATTAACCTTATCCATTGACTTCAGTGTTTTTACAGCAATGAATGTATCTGAACACAAAGGTGCACATTCGTGTGTCTGACTTTATTGTGCCCCGGTTCCTTTTGTATGTTTTTTTTTAATTTTGTTCCATCTGTTCCATCCCTTATCAACCTGCTAACTTTATCTCTGCATTTCATTATGACCAGCAAAAGCACGACTGGCTACAGAGTAAATAACATCTACAATATAGAGCTACCACTTGAAAGCCTAATGCAGTGATTCTTTGAATTGTAACATTGATATTTTTTAGTGTGCTTTCTTTCCTTACATGGCAAATATGATAGAAACCCCAATTTGCTGCTATTATTTTTCTGTGCTTTCCAAAGATGCACTGCCTTTTTGCAAGGAGCCATGGAGTGCTAACTGCTAAGCAAGCTTTCATTACTTTTTCATTTCTTTGAAATCATACATCAAATTCAGACTGAATTAAAAAGTAAATGCAGATGATGCAAAACTGCAAATAAATTTATTTTCAGGGAGCTATGATCAGGACCACAGCTTGACAGAGGAGTATAATCATTGATTTTAGTAGGGAAAATATTCAGACTTTCGTTTTGTAAGAAAATATGGCTGCTTTATATTTTGCTTGGTTTTTCTGGAGGTGGGAGAAGGGCAAAATGCCATTTTCTCAGCTTTCAGTGTTTAGGATTCTTTTTTGGCAGTAGCTAGTGTATTCTATGACCTCAGTCAAGGTCATCCAAACCAAGAATAAAGAAACCCAGATGAGTTTTAAAATGTTTCTGTACATATAATACACTTGTGTGCCAATTTTACTAAACTTTCTTCCTTTTAGCTTTTTTGGATTATGGTTTAGGGAACAAAAAAGAAAAAAAAAAGGCATCAAAAAACCAACCACTCAAAAATAATGCTCTTCTGGTTTCTTGCTGCTCATGAGCACTATCATCTCAAATTTCTTCCGCTATAAAAAGAAATCTCCTGGAAATTAGAAAGTTATCATTTGGCACTCTATCATGCAAGAAACAAAAAAAAAAAAAAAAGTATGTGATAAGTAGCATGCTGTATATTAAAATTTGGGATAGTAGATTTTGTGCATAAATTAGTCATTGGCACAGCTACATTTCAACTGACTTGAAAAGATCAGAAAGCATGCTAGTGCACAAGCTAAATAAATCTTCATCAAAGACAGATTCTGTTTCCTGAACCTCAGGGATGTAACAGGCATTTTTAAATTTGCAATGAAAATATACCATTAAGATTACCTTTACTGATTGCAGCTTTGTGTAAGGCAGTATAAAGATGTGCAAAAATAACTCTTTTCTTCCAAGAGAGCACTCTGACGTCTCATTTGCTATCCTCGGCTCCTCGGTATTTCTTTCCTATTATCTCTAGACCTCAAATCAAGACCTTAAAGTCTCAGTAGCACAGCTCAGTGTGATAAATTCTTCATCACTGAACACTTTTCAAGTGTTACTTCATCTTCTGCTGTATGCATAAGGTCAATCCCTACTGCCAAACTGGCCAGCAGTCTGGAAGAAGGAAATATTCAGTGCCTTTGGCTGCAGCCATGCAGGAGGATAAACTGACCACCACAGTGGTTCATTTTTGCCTCAGAGAAGGAAAACACACATGAGGCTACCTCATCAGATGTTGTGCTCCACAGGATGGGGATAATTAAGTATTTTCAAAGGATATAATTGATAGGGCAAGTAAATCCTCGCCTGTGGAACAATCAATAACATTGTGTATTACCACTGATATTTGACTTGCTCTCATAGATTCATATCTGCTACTGACAATTAATTTCTTCTTTAATTTACAAGACAACTATCTGCAAAGATGCATGCATGTCTTGTACACAAACCTCACCAGGGAGTTCTGTATTTCTGCACAGAATAGTGGTTGTTCTCTTTCCCCAGTGCTGAGGTCCGTGCTGAGTCTGAACCTCATTGTAATGTTGGTACTCTGTTCCTCTGGCTGTGTATTATAGAATTCTCTTAATTTCATGCATGGATGGCTGTACAAAGCAGACAAAGTTTCAAGTTGCTTTGTTTAACCCATACAAAATAATTAAAACACATTTTTCATCATAACATCCCTTTAGGGCTTAACATATTGTGAGAAACATCCTAATGTGAAATGGGCTTCAAGATAAATGGTCCTAGCTTTAGTTTGAAAGTCACCTCTGGAAAGAATGCTTTTTTTGTTCATTTTTATTTCTTTTTAAATTCTGACACGTTAAGCTAAAATTGTCACATCAAAACCTACTCTGGAAATACAAGACTATACATTTTTGTATAGGTATAAAAACCCTTTCAGGGCTGGTTTGCTTTAGGCTTTTGCAGCCATGGAAGGAACTCTCCCTTCAGCAAGGAGTGCCTCACTCTCCTGCCCCACATCTTCCCAGCAGAGACACAGTTCTCTAAGGCAATGAGTTATTTTTCTCCCCAGCTTTGTACTCCGCTCTTGGCACATGTCTGAAGGTGAAATCAGAGCTCTCATGCTCTCATCCAGGTCTCCCAGAAATCACGGCCAGCCAGGCTTGCTTTCCCTGAGCAAGCTTGCCCAAGGAGCAGCTCAAGTGATTAGTCATTTCCATGCTGTCTGACATCGTTGCATTTATCCAACACTTATAGAGAAAGAGGCTATCAGGAAATAAAATACAACTAATATTCAAAAATCTCTTTAACATTCTAGAGCATGACTAGAAGATACAGACTGACTTTCTAACATGTGGCTGTACTTTAAATCACAGGCATTTTCTCTGGCTTGTTATTTACTCTATCAAGCGTTACTCAATGTGAGCAAAAGCATTGCCAATGAGCCCTGAGAAACAATTGTATGCTCTCCCAGGTCAGTACAAGCAAAGTGTTTCCATGCAAAATGTTATAGCTAGTTAATGAAGCAGCACATTAATTTTTATGTTCGCCCACAAAGTCCCACAGAAGGCTGTTTTTATTTGTATTACATTCTCCAAGAAACGCAGGTTCAAAACAAGGTGTCATTTGTTGTTATGATATGGAATAGGGCCATTCTTCCCAATAAACTCAGGAAAGGCCTGTGGTATATCTTTCAATAAGTTAAACAAGATTCTATTAAAGAAAATAGATCTCTCTTTCTGATCAAGAGCTCCCATACATGTGTTTATCAATTCCCTCAGCCAATTTATTTAATCCTATGCATACATATCAGCCCCACTCATGGCATGCTTATTTTTATGGAAATGCATGAGGCTCCCCAGTTCCCATAAAGGCCTTTAAGACTTTTGTGCAGCTATGAGTACAGAAAATTACTCTAATGAGCAATCTACTTAAACTTAATTGTATCATCTAATTGGACTGTTTAAATTGCTAATTATTTTGTAAGTATTACTTTCTAAGTTGTTTTTCGTGGATAGTTTGTCCTTTTTGTTGTTGCTGGAGGAATTCAGTAATAATTAACTGACCTAGTGTGTAATTATAATGCTGAAAATAAGCTATGAGACATTTAATAACATGAGACTCTTAATAGGATTTGAATTTATGACCTTCAAATTATGAAGCAAACACTTTATTCATGAGGTCACACAAGCTTTCACTATGGTCTGAGAATTTATGGTCACTAGATTAGCCACAGAAAGACTTTGCTCTTGTTCTTTGGATGCACTGGGAAACAGATTAAAATAATATTAGAAGAAATATAGCAGCAGAAAAATGCTTGAGAAAGCTTGTCTCTCTCAAACATCCAGATCTATACATGTGCCACAGGCTATAGAAATCAAACCTGATTTGTATTTAGAGTTTAGCAGAAAGAAAGCTAGGTCCACACCTCTGTGCTTTTATATGAGCATACAGGTATTTGGGTTTCAGTATTTTTCTTCCTACTGGCTCAAGAAGCAGACCAGCACAGCCATGGACATCCCTTCATGGTTTGGAGGAGGTCAAACTGTATGTCGATGTCAGTGGTTGGGGTATGCATGACAGAGTTTGCAGTTGCGTATTTGCAGATATCCTTCCATGCCCTGGGAGACTGCTTCCTCTGCTCCTGTGAGTGGTCCAAGGGAGATGGAGGTTTGTGAACATCGGCACGCGCTGCAAAGCCTAAGACTTTAGGAATTGCTGTCTACAGTAAGGCAGCAGATGTGACAGCAAACACAAAATTTTAGGGCCTGATAATTTACCCCTCAGGTTCCCTGTGAAGCATCAGCCTGTAATGCCCTTTCCTCAGCTACAATAAATGGTAGTGGCATTTTAAAGTGCCAACTCTGTGGATGTCTGAGTCTTTTTTACACCCAATTTACAGGACGCAGTTTGAGATAAGAAAATTACTTAACACCTTGGCTCTCAGACAGCTAGGCAACTTGTGCCATGTTTTCTTTAGCCTTTAGGATATAACATATTTTACCGAATCTGTCACATAGAGTTACAACAGCTTTGCTGCATTTTCTGTTAAATATTTCGCTATGTAAAACACTGCATTACATGTAGGAGCACTGCATTTTTTAGAAGCCAATGCTCCAGTAGCATCAGTGTAGGGAAAATGAGGCTATTGTAGATTGTGGTTATCAGGAATCCAGGCAGTTTCTTTATGAGCTATGAAATGCTTTGTGTTTTAGAGAGCAAAGCAGGGCATGTTCTGTGCAATTAGGATGTCAGCTTGCAGGATTTGAGAAGGAATTGCCATGCTTGTTTCTGAAATCAAACAGGTCTTCCTACAAACTCAAGATGATGGCTGCTCTCTCCTTGGGACTTAAAATATTTTGATAACTTGTATATTTGTACAGTGAGACTATGTACTTGCAGATACATGGTACAAGGAAATAATCCGACAGCAAATGGCAAAGCTGATATGTGTGAAAATACTCTAATGACAAGTGCAGGCTGGAAAGATCCCAGTGCATTATGCTGGCCAGAGAGCTTTTGCAATATCAGGTAGTTAGGATCCCATAGGATGAGGCCTGATACTTACTTAGAAAGCTCAGAAAGGTGAATAGGAATATACTGCAACTGGAAATAACCATTTTTTGGTGCTTCTCAGGTTTGCTCCCATCCTTCGCCCTGCGTACCTAAAAACAATAAAATTGAATGTTCTTAAGCATAAAATAAGAAACTTGGACCAGAGGAATACCTAAATTATTTCTTTCCTGTAGACCAAGGAGTGCCTTTGTGAAAAATAAAGGGGAGGGATATGTCACCTAAACTCTTTTGAATCACCAGTGACAAGCATGGCATGGCGGCATGGCTGTATACTGCCTTGTTTGTCTGTCCCTCCTGGGCATATAGCTCTGGGTGCTGTGATCAACATTACTTTTCAGAAACAATAGTGAGTGGTGGGCTGAGAGAGAGAGAAAGAATAAATATTCTCTAACTAGATGTAATTAAAAAGAATAGAGACCATGTCATTGAATTTTTATAATATACCCAAGTAACAACAGTTCTGGATTGCTTGCTGATTTACAGGGCAGGAAAGCCTGTGTGCAAACAGGTTTGCTAGCTCTGACCCAATTTTCAGCTGTAAGATGAAGGAATGGTCTGCATTATCAAATACAGGTCCAGCTCAGGCAAGGTTGATGACCTCAGGCAAATATTTATTAAAGGGGAAACAAGTATTTGTAGTGACTTGTTTATTCTAGCTTTTGCTCACACTGATAGGATTTCCTCCTCTGGGTTATCACACTGAAACTGTCCTTGTGACTAACTTTGCCTTTTGGAAATGTTTCCAATCCACATCCGACTTTTCCTGCTTTTCAGCAGTAGAAAAACAAGCAGCCCATTTCACCAGTGGGTTACATGGCTTTCACAGCCCCCAGAGTGGGGCAGGGGATGGTGATGGTGGGACAACTCAGAGCAAAACAAGAATGACTTCTCCAGGGAAGGGAAGGTGCATTGCTCTGTCAGCTCATGGCCAGTCTGCAATCTCAGAAGACAGGTTCAAATTCTGTTTAATAATGTTTGAACCGTCATGCATGCTGAAGATGAAACAGCTGAATACTTTTATCAATCTCATTTGTCTCCTGAGCTATACTGTGGAACTAATTGCAAAATTGCATCTAATAAAAAAAAAAAGTCGTGTTATTTCAGCTTTATTACAGATACATTAATGCCTGTGCAATGTGGAAAGGATGCCATAAAAAACACATTCAGGTTTGGCAACATTTTCTCCATGCAAGACTTGAAGTAATTTTTAATATACTTGCTACTGTTAAGATAACACTTATTGCTTTTATTGTACTTTCACCTCTGGATCTGAAAGAACTGTGCATAGAAGGGTAAGTACAATTAATTCTGCAATTATAAGAGATTAAGAGGCAGACAACGTGCAGAACATGTCCAGGATGATGATACAAATTAGTGACAAGCTTTGTAGAGATGTCCACATTTACTGGGTTTTCAATACCACAGAAGATCAGTTACTTGTGACAATAATAATCATAAATGGTAATGAAAGTGTTATAAAATTACTCTATCTATATAAATCTAGCATCACTTTTGTGAAAAGAAATGGCTTTTGGCTCTAACAGAACAGAATTCCTTGCACACCTGTGTTGTCTAAAGGAGAATTAGTCCCTTTTTAACATAGTCTATAAATAAAATTTTTCCATGAGTAGTATATTCTTCTCAGGTATTGAATTACCATCAAGGATTTCATTAACCTACTATTCTTTTAAGTGCAGCACTTTCAGCGAGGCACTGTCCTGATGTGAGTTTTCTGTTTCTTCTGGCCAGTGTTCATCACAAAGCAATGGCTGACATAGTTACCTGTTCAACAAGGGAAAATAAAAGCTTTAAAGTCTACATACAGTGTATGTATAGCATGCTTTCACCATATTTCATATTATTTTAATTTGAATGCTTATCTTAACAATTGAAAAGTTATCCAATATAAGTTAATGCAGGTAATCTTATTTTTATCAAAACAGCTTCCAAAAATACTAACATACATTTATAGTCAAACTTCATTTAAAATAAGATTACCATTTTCTTCTTTATGGGGTTCCTCCTTCTAACCAGGAGTTTATTCGGAGAATAATTCACGATCATTTTCTTGATAAACATTGTTTTACTCTCCGTTTACTGCTAGCAAACCATTTTATTTTTATTAATTTATTTTGATTGCATAAAAAGAGGTTTGATGAAAGTACGCCAGCAGGTCATTGTGCATGACCTGTGCTCTATCGGGGAATTATTTAAACTAGATTATTTTCTTCCTGTTCCTTGCGAGGGAGAAGATTTCGAGCTTCACCTCATGCAAAGGCTGAGTCTACGTCAGTGTTTAGTCCACATTTTCACAACCACTCTTTCCTAGTTTTTTTTCAGGACATCTTGTTCTTCTGATTTAAAGAATGTCTAATATATCAGAAGGAGAACTGGTGTTGCTCAAACACTCAAAATTGCTATTTCACTCCAGCTGGCACCAGGTCTGGACAGACAGTGAGGTCTTCATATGCCTCCTAATGAAGCATTTCTTTCATGTGTACAGCTCCTTTCCTTAGGTAACCCAAGATATGGCACCAGTATGAGCACTCTACAAAGTCCTGACAGCAGACACTGGCATAAATTCCTTTTTTCATGAGCTCTTCTCCAAGATATAACAATTTTCTCTCAGTCCTGTTTTACACCCTTGCAGTGATTGCTTTCCATGAGTATTACACAATTCAGTTTTACTGGGGAATTGTTCATGGAAAATGATGGAAGCAAGGGAGCAGGCTGGAAAGCTCTCGAGTGAGTCAAGGGAGATCTCATAGTGGGTGCTTTATTCCTGAGACAAGGCAGGAGCTTGGTCAGCACAATTGCTCCTCACTGGAAGAAAGAGCAATGGCAGCATGCTAGGAATAAACAGTGGTAATGTGGGGTTGTTGCCATATTATATTATCTTGAAATATTACATTATACTGTAATTTCCTTCCTAATATTAATCTGCGGTGGCTCCACTGGCTTCCAGGAAGATTTCACTACCGGCATTTTCAAACCTGAGAGGGAAGGTAGACCCTGGATTATAAATCACTGCTCATCCATCAAAGACAATCTCAGCTGATCTCTCAAGTGACAGCAAAGAAACAACCAGAATGCAATAAAGGGCTTTGTAAATAACATTATTTCGAGTAACATTTTCTATCCAATCATGAGAATTGAGTTTGCAAGCAGTCTGGCCAGATGGTGTGCTTTAGGTGAGCAGTTGAACATTTAGTGGTGATGGAAATGAGTGCTCTGGTGTTAGCCAGGAGCTACAGGGCAGGGGGACAAGGTAATTAAGTTTCAGGGACCCTCTGTCTGAACTGAAATACATTCTGTACAGACTGTACCTTTACAATGAGCACTGAACCTTTCACAAACCATGCTATTTTAAATTATATATCCAAAATGATTACACAATCCCAGTAGGAAACAGGAAGGTACCATGCTTTGAAATAACTTTTCCCATACTCTTTCTAGCCTTCACAAAATTGTTTGTCCTCATCTGACTTATTAGAGGCAAGTTTCTGTATGTCAAAGCATCCCAAATGCATCTTTGCTATGCTCAAACAAGAAATACATGCCAGGTGAGATCTTAGACTGTAGTCCTCCTCCCTGTGCTGCCTTCAGTGTCCTTACACCAGCACAGTCCAGCTCAGCTACATCAGCAGCCATCACTCCTGGGCTGGCTTCATTCCTCCTACATAGCTCCAATATAACAAAACTGAGCTTTTAGGGAAAAGGAGAGACAGTATTTACTTTTGTCATGTGTCACAGGCTCACAGCTTCAACAAATTTCTTTGAACATTCTGAAGAAGAAGAAACATTTGTGGCTAGTCAAAAATTTAGACTTGATGCTGTGCTCTGTTTTAGTAATCTGCAGAGGATGTAAACCCATTACAAATGAGAATGTAGTGGGCAAAAAAGAATTTAAATTATGTAATTTGGAGATGCAGGTTTCAGTTTTAAGACAAAGAAAGAAAAAATGAAGCTATTGAATGTGTCATACAGATTCACCAACTTTCATTTGCGTTAAAGTGTTACTTCTGATAAGCTGGTCAGTGTGTTTTGAGCAGATATCTCTTCCAGCAAATTAACAGGGAACAGTGGTGTTGCTCCCAATCTCTTGCCCAGCATTGGAGACCTGCATGAGCTTCAGATCATGGGGGTCTAGACCAGGGCCACTCTTGCTTCTTGGCAACCTCTTTCCACTTAATCTCACTGATTTCAGCTTTCATCCTCAGGTATCATTCCCATTTCAGCATTGTTTACAGCTAAGGGGGACAGGAGGATTCTGGAGCTGATTTAATCTAAACACGGAGAGCTCAAGGTTGTCCAGACATAAAAATGAAATAAATAAACTCCTTTGAAGATCAGAATTGTAACAAGAACTGTTTTGTTTGGTCTTTATTTAGCTTCAAGGAAATGAAATTCACATTGTAGGAGCTAGTTGTGCTGTGTGCATGTTTGTTCTTAATTAACTAGAAAAACTTCGCGTGTGCAATGAAGAAAAGAAAATCTTGGCGCTACTAAGACCTTGTTCCTTATGTAATTTGTTTTGGTTTGTTTCTCAGTAGCATTTATAAGGTTGTGTTCACAAAATAAAATACCGGAGCAACTTAAAAAAACCCCAAAGCCAAAATAAAATGCATATTAAAAAAAATATGTGGTTATGTAAATATACATGCAGCTATATAAAGGATATGAAAAGTAAAAAGTATGAGTATGTGAAAAATCTAATACAAGATAAGGAACAAGTGTGGTGATAAGCCTTTGAATTTAAGCTTATGTATTCACTAGAAGGTGATAGTGAATGGAAATTAAGATTTCTGGGGTTTCTGTTTAAGGAAAAAGAAATAATTGCCCCTTTCCCATGATCAGATAAACACAATACAGGGAATCCCCAGTAGGAGGGGATGAGGCAGATCCTCATTTTGCTTACGAAATAGTCATTTTGTTTCTAAAGCTGTCCTACCAGCTGAGCACCTTCTTCACCATGCAAGACACAGACCAAATAATGCCTAAAGTTCTTGTATTTTTATCTTAGGGACTATCAACTTAGGAAGGACCTGAGGAAAACCCTAAGTTTTGCTTTTGTAGCTGTGTTGGAACAGTGAACATAATTTTTTCCTATAGCAAGAGTGCCCTGCAAAGCAAGTGGCCAAAGCAGCTGGGTGGTGATACCTGCAATATCTGGGATTTTCTGTAGCAGCAAAGGAATGGCTGCCCAGGCGACATGACAAATGTCACAGAGTCACAGGTCAAGCTTTAATGGCCAGCAAAGCCTGGAGTGGGATTCCTGTGATTCCTCCCTCGTGATGATTTTATCTGATAAAAGGGTATGGAGTGGGCATGCTCCCTGGGATGCTAGGCAACCTATTTAAAGTTAAGTCTTCAATATGGTAGACAGAGCTGCAAATCAATGTGTATTAATCACAGAGAGCAAATTATGGTAAAATCAGAGCACAGAAAAGCCACATAGAGGATCTGTGGAAAGCCTTGCATTATATACATATACAATAACAAAAATAAATAAATAGCCCCGAGCTGTGGTTTTGTCATAACTACATTACTAGTACAATAAATTTATTACATAAATCCCATTGGTGTTGAAATATGAATTATGCTGCAGACTCCCTTGAATAATAACAAATGACTGATCATTATTTATTTACATAATCTTTCCAGGCCAGTTTCTTTTGAAGTAGCAAGCCTGAATTTCAAAACAGCATTAAACATTAAAAGAGTCCCGTGGACAGATCAAAATACAAAGCCTGGGAACAGATTCATCTCAAAATCCTAGTCCAAGATGTTTCACACAGTATTTTGTTAAGAGACAAGAAGGTAACTACCAATTTATGTGGAATTAAGAACTGCTTATTCACCTGGTTAATGTTTTAACTATCTAAACTATTTATTACTCATCTAGTCAAAATGCTGGCCCAGCACAACACAGGTGGCCTCTGAATAGTAACAGCAAAGCCTTATGATTTGGACTACAAATGCCAAGAGATATCTCTAGGAGATATGATTTACAACTTTTAAAACTTTTTAAACTTTTTTTCCAGTCCTTTTGGAAATCATATTTCATTTGTGATTAAAAACAAAACTGATTTGGGATTTTAATTTATAAATCATGACTAAGAAAATATTCTGAAAACTTTGGAGTGACTGTATCCCCAGATCCCTGCACCACTGACAGATATATAAGTAAATAAAATGAAAGGTGACATTGGATCTCTAGTTCCCAGTCTATCAGACAGGTGGGTACAGACAGGTCTCATCAAAGAATTGCTCTCCTAAGAAAATAACTCTGCTTTTTAGTGAGGATCGAGCAGAGAGACCAAATTAAAAAGGACCTTCTCCATTTCACCACTTACTATGATGCCTTAATTTGTAGTGGTTTGAAGGTTAAAAACAAAACAAAAAATAACTTCATTCATATCTTACCACAGGGATGCCATTCCTGATGAGTACATTTTCCTACTTAAAGCTTTTGGAAAAACGGTCTAAAATAAAAAATAGTGATAGTATGGGTCTTGGGGATGGCTATTTTATAAGAAGTGTTCTTCACAGCAAGTGATAAAGACACTTCCGATACTCAAACTTGATTTTTTGCCAAAAGATCTAGTATTTTGTTTGATTATTCTCTATGGAAAAGATACCTCGGAAAAAGTCTTGAGTACATCACCAAAGTTAACACTGAGAAGTCTTGGTTACTGAAGGAAACCCCTAAGTGAGATGCTTTAGCTCCTGTAATGTGACCTCATGGATGGGTCCACGATGGACCATCTGATGTGCAGCAGTCATTGTGCATGATCCTTCAGTATGAATGAAAACATGTTGAGAAACAGAAAGGGCACACATACAGTGAAGAGTGACATTCAAAAACCTGGAAGACAGGAAGGTCAGTTTTGTCCGCTATAATGTTTTTATATCACTATGACCCTACAGGAAATGTATTCCTCTCACATGTTTATGCATGTAGAAGAACAGCCAGCCCTAAGTAGGAAGTTTTATTTTAGTATCAAACTTGTGCTGGAGTAGATGGGCTGAATAGAGTATAATGACTCTTCATGGCAAGATGCAGCTACTTTGTCTTGGTTTTCCCAGTTGTCAGAGAGAAGAATAATGCTACATAAGGGTTGGCAATCCTTCAACAAATTTTGGGTTATTTCAATAAAATCATTTAAAATTCATAGCATGTAGGAGGTTGAGGTAGGTACTGTCAGCAACTCAGAAGTGACAAACTTCACTCATGGCTCTAACACGTTTGACAGTATTCAATGGGATCAAAAGCATCTGGGTGGAGAGAAAAGTGGGTTTTGCTGTTCTTTGTTTAGATACCTGTTTGGTAAATTCTTACTCGTTAGAAATTGATGGTAGTTACCAGTGATTCTTAAGTCAATGCTTCAGTAACAGCCGAAAAAAGCCATAGACAAATGCAGTCAAGCAGCGACAGAATTGCACTTTGAAGACATTTTCTTACAGACTATTGGGCTACTAACACTGCCAATGCCAGGGGAAACAAAAGAAAGAATAAGAGCCTGGTGGCTGCATGTCTCCCTGCTTAAGTGCCCCTTAGATGTCCCTTTTATTTTGTACCAATGGGAACATTGAGATGCAAAATGCTAGACCAGCACCAAAAAAAAAAAAAAAAAGGAAAACCAACCCTAAAATGCCAACACCATACATATTCACATAAATGGGTATAATGGATAATTTTTACAGTTCTATGAAAGGCTTTAGAAATGTAGGTTTCATTTTCTGGTCGTGTGTGTAGAAAGCTGATGAAACGGAAACACAGTACTTCAAGTCAAGTGCTAGATCAGTGGCAGCTCAGGTTCTCCCAGCACCAACAGGACTTTGGAAACCCCCCACCCCAAACAAGCCTAAAGCTATGGGCAGCAATAAACAGAAGAAAACTGGGATTCAGTCCCAGGGAGAAAACACCTACATTTGAGAAGGAAAAAAAAAATAATTGTACAAAGGTTTTGACACAACCAATTTAGGATGTTATTTTGGCAATGAGCATGCACAAAGCATGCCATGCAAAGAATGAGAATGACTCAGATGAAACAAAGCTAATGGCAGCAACAGTAAAAAGGAGCAAGAGCTTTGTCTGAACAACCCACTCATGTGTAGCCTTCAGGAGAGAATAACTTTTGGTAGCACTACTATGCACATTTTAAAGGCAAGTTTAATCTCCCAATCAATGACTTGTTAAAATTATCCTCTACGATGCCTTGAATTCCAGCACTCAAATAAATTGTAATTGGGTTTTTTTGCAAATTGTTCAGCAGAAAACAAATCAAGCCTCTCACATGGTTTTTATCCATGATAAAATGACACCTCAGATACAGGAGTCAAGAGATATGGGAGCAAAGCCAGGGGTTTAAGTGGCATGTAGTAATAGAACATAAAAAAAATAAAACTGCAGCTCCTATCAACAACTTTCATCAACTTTCACTTTCTGCAACTGTTTGAGGAAATAGCTGGCTTCAAAACAAATTAGGGTGGTTTACAGGGCTGCATTTCAATTATTCTGAGGAGGAAATGGGAGAATGGAAGGAGGGGTCTCTTTCATTATACTTTAGGGAAAAAAAAACCAAACTTGCTATGTTCTGAGGTTAACAAAGATGCAAAAGAAATTTAAAGCTTGAGCCCATTAAGATCTGAAATGCCATCTACTGTGAAATGAGCTTCTCCTAGGGTTTTGTGCTAAGAGACTGCTGACAGATGAGGAAGGAGGTTGGTCCCTGCCACAAAAAGTTATGGTGGAAGGAGGGGGTGGGAGTATTTGAGACGCTCAGTTAAAAATAAAAATAATGATAAAAAAATAAATAAATTGAAGACAATGTACAGGAAGACATGTAAAGTGAGCTGCTGGAGGAAAAAAGACTAGAATTAAATCATGGACATGGTATATATTTGTGCAGACAAAAAGTCACATACATCAGAAATGCAAATTATATTGCTTTAATTATGCAGCTGGAATTAGGCACTGGCGGGGAAGCAAAGCTGTTTCTTTAAGATACATTTTGGATAAATTTTTCAAGCAATTCAAGCATTGCAGTGTTATTTTCAGAAAAGATAGGCAATCAGACTACAAAACAAATGAAAGTCTCACCATACTGTTCATTACCCTTACTGGAGAATTTACAGCCAATGCAGCAGTGCTGTGCAGCAGTGCAAAAGCATTATCATCCACAGAATTTGTCACAGGGGGAAACCCTTTCAAGTGGTCTGTCTTTGCCCTTGTTTTTTAATTATAGGTTAGCATATGAACTTTGCCATCCTATTAACTGGGTGTCATCTTTTATTATAAAGACAAGTGACATTATTTACAATTCAAAGTCCCATTTGAAGGAGAATGGTCTCCTTGGCTTGAAAATAATGCACCCAGAATATTTCCAAACTGCAGCTTTATATGTAATAATTCCTCATGGCTGGCTGCCATGGGAGGATCAACCACAGGGGCAGAGATGCTCCAAACTCGCCTGTTGGAGGCAAGCCCTGGCTGGGCAGTTCCTGCACAGTGCCTCTGCACAGAGGTCAGCTGGCCAGGACGACCAAAGGTTTATGCCCCTGAGACAAGCAAAGGTAGAGGGCACAGGCGCCCAAGTCGATTCTCAGATGCACCCCTGTTACATGCTGCAGCCCTGGGTTTTGAGTATCCTGTCTGTGGCACGGGGGCAAACAACAGCAGCTGCTTTCTAACAGATTCAAAACAAAACCAATGGAGAAGGGACATTGCTGAAATCAACTGTTTAAATCAGATTTAAATCGAAACAGCTGATTCACCTAACCAAACCTCCTCACCCAGATAAGTTGGGAGGACAGGCAGGCATGGTACCAGAGGGGTTACTGGGCTCTTCCTGTAGAACTGGGCCTTTACTGGGAATAATAATAATTAGGTTTCATAGCAGAAGAAACGATATTGCTAAGAAGAGAGATGTCTCACAGTAGTACTTCTAAGATGAAGAAGGCAGCATAAACTTTTGGAGCTCCTCAGTTCTATCTCACCGGTTGTCCCACCGAGGCTCTGCTCAGTGTCATGCAGGAATCAAATGGCACAGCAGCCTGTCATACCTCCTAGCCTCTGGCATTGAAATCCTGGTTTGCTTTGCAGCAGAGGTGTTATTCATAAATCTAAAGAGGAGAGTAGTGTGAACCAGACAGCATCATAGCTCCACAGAGGAGGGTGACAGTAAGATGGGGGCAGAACCCTCTGCTTGAACAAGGGACAGGACTTTGGGCAGCTCTTGTCTGACCCTCAGGACATGATGCTACTCGAGCAGCTCTGTAATAAAGGACATACCCTTGTATGCCACAGAGCCTTGCTCAGCATGGGACTCACTGTATTGCGGGAGGAGCATTGGGCTGTTTGAAAAAAGAAAAAGGTCAACTTATACGCGTTTGTGGCTGTATTATTCAAAGTCTCATCACCCATTTGCTTACACCTGTAGTGTCAGAAGTAGCCGCAAGAACAGCTGCTGCCGGTTAAATTTCAGCCATCAAATAGGAAAACCTGAGAGGATAGTATGAACCAGGGAAGGACAAGGAGAGAAAGGGTAAGACTAATGAATTCAGGGATGAAAGAAAACACAAAAAGGTAGAGAAAACCCAAACCAAGGAGGAAAAAAAAATTAAAATCTGACTTACTTGAAAATCAACTGGAATTAATTTCTGTTTGATGAAAGGCGCTGAAAATTTAGAAAGAGGGGATCTACCTCAATATAAGAGGTCGACAAGAGATGGAGACTGAATAAAGAGGTCTAAGAAATGGATCTCTCAAAATGACTGCTCTAAACTCAGTGGGCATTTACAGTTGGTAAAATGCTCTTCCAAGCAGGAGTTATTATTTTTTCCTAATCTGCACATGCCTTGTGACTGTGATAGAAGTGCCTGTATATAGCAAAGCCTTTGCAGAACCTCTCTTATTTGCTTGTGTGGTCAGGTGGCCTGCAGATGGGAAACGGTGGGGTCCATAATTTAGTGGACCTTAGGACAAAGCGATTTCCACAGGCAGAACCAATTTTAAGGCCTGGGAAATCGGAGCGTGGGATCTTGTATAGCAGAGAGAAGAGGGAAGGTAATGGTTAAGCAGCCTCTGCTGCATGTGCTGGCAGCCCATGAGCCCTGGCTGCTGCTCCTTGACTCAGCTCTTCCATATAGTGGTGGGCACAGATACAGATAGTGGCTCTTCTAAATGAATTCTGAGATGCATCAACCTTGCAGGAGTATGAAGAGATGAAAATATAATTTCCAAATGAATGCGAAAGTGCAATTTCTATCTTCCTTGAAACTCCATCCCTTATCTCCATAACTACTTTGTTGCCTTACAGCGAAGCTGTGCTGACTAAAGAGCTTTTGTATGACCACAAAACCACTTCAAAGTACAAGAAAGAAGAGCATGTATCTAGCTGACAAAGTTCCTGTAATGAAGGGTTTGCATCCTGTATACCCAGCCTGGGGTTAGTGACTCAGGAGGGGCTAGCTGTACTATCACACTGCAGCACCTGAGCCACAAAGACTGCCGTAGACATTAGCCCACTTCTCTCTGCTAGATGAATAATATTCCCCTGGAAAAAGATGTGCGGTTTGCTTTGAGGTTAAAAGGTCTAATTTACACAGTAGAGAGTGAGGCTGAGCTGAAGAGCCTGTACCCATCTGACATAATGAAGAGACACCATGCAGCCCATGGGGATGCTGGGCTCCCTTTAGGAGAGCTGGATGCTGAGAAAAGGGTCTACTCGAAGCAGCTCAGATCCCAGAAAGATGTAGTAGAGCTGTAAGAAATTGTGTCTTTGCTCAGATCTTGCTTTCCCTTCTTCTCATTCTCCAGCACATCTGCTATGCTGCAGTGGAACAATTGGTGTAGAAATTCACTGTAACAGACAAACAGTAGCGGGAGATCCAAACAGGAGCTTCTTCCTGTATTTACAGCTTAATCGTAGAGCACACCAAAGGACAATAAATCTATAGAGGTTCCCAAATACCTCCTGAGATTTGTGTTAGCAATAGGCTGATTTGGACTGCCACATGTAAACATCTCAAAACTATGTAGAAGCTGCATATCCTGGTTATTCTCTAGGAAACAAAACACAAACTTTCCCAGGCAGTTATAACAGTGCATAGCAGCCTTTCATGGTAGACCTCAAATTACCTTTGTGAGGGTAAGTGTTATTGCCTCTTGTTTACATGAAGAAAGCAAGGCACACAGAGACAAAACGACTTCCTCAGCTCACAGAGCAAGCTGTTGCCAGAAATGAGAATATGAGGTAGCTCTTGTCATTTCAGAGTCTCTCCTTCTGATTCTTGTCTCTCCAGATTAAGATCTGAGGACAGGCATATCATTATTATGCAACATTTTCTTTCCTCTTGAAGGGAACTCCAATAAGGATTATGGATTTGGGTCAGGAGCTTTAGCACATATGTAATTTCTACCAATGTATGAAAGGCATAATTGTGAAACACAACCACTGTTGTATGGATTCCATATCAGTGTACAGCAACAAGGGACTAACAGGCTGCAGAGCAGAAAGCAGCACCTTGGCATCACACCATGGCCACTTGATTCTGTCCCTACAGGCTATCCCTGAAATGAGAATGGGATTTCAAATGCAAAAGAAACAAGCAATACCTTCAGAAAGACCAAGTGATGGCAACAAGATTATTGCCTTTCTCAGAGGAACTGGCGTATGGGCTTTTGTTTGGCTTGCCCTGATTTGGTAGGTAGGAGCTCCTGCTGCATTAAAAAATGTAAATTTTTTTGGGGGGAAAAGTGTGTTTGTTTAAAACAAAAAAGTGATTTTATGACATTTCTGTACCTCACTTTAAGGACTACCTGCTATCAGTCCACTTCAAACAGAGCCCTCAGCAGGACTAAGTATTGCAGGAGAATCTCAGCCCTAACTTTCCCCCAAAATTGTTTTCTTTCACACATGATCATTTCCTTGCTCTAGCTGCCTTCAGTATTTTGGATAGCAGTTTGTCCCCTACTACCGCCTTGCAGCTGAGCTTTTGCATGCTTATGCCTGCAAGTTTCTGCCATCTGCTTGGAAAATTTTCACTGCTCCACTTCCCAGCTGCCTCAGCCTCCAAGTAATATTTGACAGAAATTGCAAGCAAATGAACTCATGTGTCACAATCAGTGTAACTCTGTTGTTTGTCCACCTGTATGGAACAAATTGCAGATTGAAAGTCTTAAGTCCAGGAGTGAAGTGAGTGAACTGAGGACACCTGGAATATAAAAGACACCATATTCCTGTAGACCCTGCACAGATACTTCAGTAGCTCCAGGAAAAAAAAGTTTGCTTTGTTCTTTTCAGGGTAAGGTATAATTCCGGCTGGCATTTTCCTTGAGGTTTTTACTAAGGTCAATGTTCGTAGTTCCATTTATGTGATATTTTCTTGGTCAGAAATTTCTGCCTCTCTGTACCAGATATTTTTATCTGTTTCCTTGAGCCTAACAAAACCCAACCGCACAGTATTCTGAAAAAGTTGACTAAGCCAAAGTACTACTAAAAGAACCTGCACTTTGTAGCTGTCTTACTTAAGGTTATGCAGTTATAGGCAGCAAACGTACTGAGATGAGAGAAAGACAGCTTCTTTTCAATGTGTGAGGTGTTTTTTCCAAAGGCAGGAGTGGTTCTTCAGGTACTTTATTTTTCTCGGTGTTGGAGATCTGCAAATATGGGCTGTCATTAAAAAGTTTCTTGTATTCAGGTACATTATTACTTGGTAGTTAACATCACAGAGAAATATGGTTTTCTTTTTTTCATCATATCAACATCTAAATTTGGACCCTCAGAAGAGAAAAGAAGAAATAGTTGACATCACAGATTTAGATTTCCCTGGGTAGCTGATTAGAAGAGAAAGGATGCAGCAGTAGGTGTACAGCAATGTCTTTGAAAGCTTAAGAGTACAAAGATGCTGTAACACAACGGAATGCAGTGACAAGGGCTATCCAGAAAGACAGTCTCTTCCAGAACAGTGCAAAATGGAAGCAGAGACATTGCCAATGATGAGCAAAGAAAGTGCTATAGTTTCTGCTAGAAAATGGTAAGATTTTTTTTTCCCCAGGAAACCTCAATTCCATTAAAATTAATTTACAGCTTAGTTTATCTACTGGGCATGTGCACTCTTCCCTTCCCTGATAGTAAAATCAATATCTCATGGGACTTTGTCTTCTTCTATATGTGGTTTCCTCAACTGTAAAATCAAGGCTGTTCCAAATTCGAGAGTTATGATAAAATGGATGGTAATTACACAGCACCGGAAAATAATCAGCTAGCAGGCTTTCTTCTGTAGGGCATTTTGTTATTGTTTGATAGAAATCCTGTTTAACATTCCACACTATTTCTTCAGACCTGACTTCCTTTAATCTCACCAACCATGTTTAAACCGTAGCTCTAGAAGCTTGAGCTTTTTCTTAAAATAGAAATTTTCCATTTTATTAAAACTTAACTCTCTTTTTAAATTACAGAGCAAGTGATTTAAACCCACGTTGTCTGAGGTTTTGGTTTTTGGGGTTTCTTTTTTCACATCAGGAGAAAAGAGACTTGGGAAAGGAACAGCAACTGCTGTTGGTTTTCTTCTGTGGTAGACTCCCTGATGGCTCAGCAGTTCTGTATTTACCTTATTACGGAGTAGTTAGCAGGCTGTAAATCTCACTGATGAGCCAGTAACCTTTCTGTGGGCAACCGGGTTAGTTTCAGAATCCCATAAATACTCTAAAAAAAGAGGCAGCCTTCAAGGATGGTTGGAAAAATACCATTCATAACTGAGACATCCGGTTATAATAAGCTGGATATATAAATAGAGCATAGGCTTATTAGATTTGCAGACTGCACCAAGCCAGGAAAGGCTGGAGGTGTTTTAGGTGATAGGATTCAAATTCAAAATTTTTTTCTCAAAGTGCAAGTATGATTTGCAAATAAGTGGATATTCAACAGGAGCAAGCGGTAGTTAACCCACTTAAGCAAGCTAGTGGCCAGCTGTGCAAATGCAAGTCAGGAAGACGCTGGCGGGCAGCAGCTCTGCTGAAATGGTTCATGTTTGATGGTGAACCAGAGGTGAATGAATTGTTTGTTGTTTAACAAGGTGCAAACACTATCCTGGGCTTCAGAAATAGGGGTATAGGCAGTGAGAGAGGTAACCTTTCCTCTTCTCTAGTGAAGTCTCAGCTAGAAACCGCTTCACCTATAGCAGTGGCTTTGAAATAGCTGGCAACCAAGGAGGGAATTCAGAGGGGAACAGGAGCCAGGAGAGACCCCAAAATGTGCGTGAGAATATTTGTTCAAAGATAAAAGGACAGAAAACTGAGGGTGGGATAAGGCAATGGTTTTTAAATATCAGGAGGCAAAGAGGAGAGGGGGTTTTGTGGGTATGACATAAAGTAATGGTCTCAGAAATATTACAGATAGAAAGACCTTGTTGAAATGCCACTCGATAAGCAACTAATAGTAGAAAACAATAATGCACTAAACCTGATTTTTTGTGAGATTATTAAGAGACTTTATGAAGAAGCCAGAACATCATCTGTCAGGACAGACCTAGACATGGCTGATTTCTGCCCTGGGTCCTTCCCCCCTTGTGAGACCATGCACTGAAATGGGCTAGCACAGCTCTAGGTCACACCTCGAATTTGCACCTTTCAGACTCCTATTCACAATTGACTGTAACTCTGCTTTTTCTCCTTTACAAACAATTAGGTTTTTTGCACTACTTAAAAACACCCAGACAACATTTCATCTATATCAAAAGTACGGGGATGAAAGAAAAAATGCTTTTATTTCCAAGATATTTGTGCTACGCATGTCACTCAACTGTAATTCCAGAAAAGTAGAAAAGTATGTTGTGATCCTTATTTGAATGAAATTGGAGCATTTTCCCCTTACAAATATCTTACATAGGCAGATTGCTTTCAGGACTTTCCTGACATTGTTTTTTTCAATTTCGGCTTTTTTTCTTACTGCAGTGATGTATTAAAGTCTAAACAAAAACTATTTCCTTCATGTCTTTCTAACAGCTTGTCACAAAACATCATTGTGCAACAGTGTCATCCACAATTTTAATGATGACATCTTATTTCAGGAGGGCATGAGCTGAATCCCAATGAATAAATTCATGGAGTTTAACCTCTCTGTGACCCCATTTCCACTGTGCTTTTTTTTCTCATTCTGCCTCAGCTCATTAGCTGTCCTGACAAAAGCAGTTCAGATGAGATGTGAGTCTTTATAGCTGTACTTTAAACAAAAAGAAACAGTGGGAGGAAGGAGAAAGGTGGAGAGAAGCATCATGTTTGGTCTGGAAATGATCTGTTGTGCCTTTGTAAGCAAGATAATTTTTCCTCAGTGTGACATGGTTCCTAATCAGAACAATGGGTCTCAGACTAGAAACTACCCTGACATTATAATTATGTTCAACCCTAACTAATTTCTTCCTAATGTACTGCAAGGGCCATCCAGCTCATTGAGATGCAGACTCTGTTCCAAGGACATCCTGTGACTGTGGAGAAAACCTCTGTCTCACACCCAGTTTCCAGGCATGTTTTCACTGTCAACTGTCAACATTAACACAATGTTTAGGTTCCCTTTAAAATAAATCAACCCAATTTGTCACCCTCTTATTACTCTGCCAACTGTTGATCCCAGACTCAAGCCATTTTAATGTGGTGCCAGTTTGGTGCCCAAGTTACTGTGGACTTTTGTCTTCGATCATCTACTTTGTTCTTTTATCCTTGGTAAGACTACTTGGAAAATAAAAAATATGTTTCTGACAGTATTTCTCTCAAAACAGTAGCTTATGAATCAGGGCAGTATATATTTTAACCTACATTAATCTGCATAAATGTCTAGTGAAACTCATAAGTCCAAACCTTATATGGCATTAAATCTATTTGGTGAAGATTTATATATTACTGGTTTTATAGCTTCTTTATTACATTGTTATCCTTATCTTCAACACTAGCATGTAGGAGTTTCAGCACTTGTAAAATTGGAAATTCCTCTTTAATTGATTTTTCCTTACCAACATAGTGACAGGGTCAATCTTTGGGACAATTATTTAAAAATCAGTGTTATCTATACTGTATCAGTAAACATAGCTACTGTGAAATTGCTTTTTATCTCAAGCAGTAAACTTCTAACAACCTACCCACATTTCAGTTTTCTGCAATAGCTATGAACTACTCGTACTGAATCCAATTGATTTCAAGTGTAATTCCATTTACTACTTTATATTTACAATGAAAAAGAACATAGTCGACTCCCAGACTACAATCATTATTGGTAGACAGTGTCTTTAGCTTTATTTAAATACTTCAATCTGGGGACAAATAACAGCAATTTTCTCCTGTTGCTCTATACCAGGAAAAAGATGTTAGAGGAACATGAGAGAAAATAACAGTTTGTTGATGCTAGCAGAATTTATAGTGAATTGTTACTGGATGAAATCTGTTTAGAGCAAACATGTCCTGTTTACTGCAGCATTTTATGGGAAGCTCTCGAATTTGCATGTTGATTACATGAAATGTAGGAAGTCCCTCCCAGCTATACAATAGGAAAAGAGGATTGCTAAAATAGGAAATCAGGTCGAGCATTTTGTGATTTACTCTCAGGGATGTAGCAAGGGACAGAGCTGTTTACAGTACAAGAGCAATCCACAAGACTAGGAATAATAATGTCCAACCTGTGTAAAGTTTTCATTAGATATACGAAGCTTTCAAATCTATACTTCATATATAGAGACATATAAAGGATGTTGTTGTCTTAGATTTCTGGGCTATTTGTCTTCAAGCTGCACAACCTGAGTATGATCAATAAGCACATTTATCTTCTGTTCACCCATGAGCAAGAATTTCACCTGACACTACCTTCACAGCCTTCGACAGGCAGCATACCAGGGGAGTCAAATTCTCAGTCAGCCCACTAAAACCTGACGGGTAATGATTCCCTCAAGGAGCCAAGTGACCAACAAGACCACAGCAGATTCATAGTCAGGAAAAGAAAACAGGGCACCTTCAGAGGCTTTTTTTTTTTACTGGTTGGCTCATGAGATTTAGGTCTAGACCTTTATGATCCACACAAACCAAGAGATTCCCTTTTTACAAGCAGTCACACAGAAAAGATGAGGGCTAATGGGTACAAGTTACTCCTGGGAGATTCTGGCTGGGCACAAGAGGAAAATTCTTCTCAGTGAGAATAAACAGCCATTTAAATAATCTCTCCAGGGAAGTGGTAGATTTCCCAGCATTGGACACTTAAGATTCAGTTGGACAACATGCTAAGACATCTAAACTAGGTTATGCTTTGCCTAGAAAGGTTGGACTAGGTATCCTTGAGATCCAACCTAGTATTCTATGATTCTACGACTCACCCTGCTAACCCAGAGCTTCTTGTCCTCTCAGAACTCCCAGTGCAGCAAAACTTCAAACCCTCCGAAATAAAGTACTTTTTAAACATATAAGCCTGATTTGCCCCAGTACGTGGTGGCTGCCCATGTGGTCTGAGCACTAGATTGGTTATGGTGGGTTGGCGGCTTCTTACACCAAAAGTCTCTTCCTCCGAGTGGACACTAACAGGGAAGGGCTCTGTTGAAGGTGATGATGTGAGGAACAAATGCTTTTTTGTTATTCACTGACACAAACAAGTCTGAGAGTGAGCTAGAGAGACCTGGTAAATGGGACAATAAAGGGAATCAAACAGTGAAACTGGGAAGAAAGAAAGAGGGAGGGGAAAATGTACAGGGAAGAGGAAAATCATGTCTGGGCGTGGAGGTAGCCGACATGGCAAGAAGGATATGTGAATAACAATTAGTTCAGATGTTTAACTCTTAAATTCACTGTCCCTTCCTTGTATGTAGGATATCACTAGGAATAATGTGTTGGCTGGACAACAGAATGTTCCCCTTATCTAAAAAGAGTAGTTAGGGAGAAAAACAAACCAGAAACAACCTGAGATGAAAACCAAAACAGTGATGTGGTAAAGAGATTTGTAAACTTTTGTGTCATATGTGTGACAAAGTTAAGAAATGGTTAACCTTTTTTTGCTCTTTGTCACTTAAAAATAACCAAGCCTCTGATCTTTGTCCCATATTGGAAAGATATGCACTTGCGAAGAGTTTTATATTAGCTAAACCCTGACAAATGTGACTGCTCATGAATGAATTCAAGCTGTAGTTTTTCTAAGATACAGCTGCACTTTTAAAGCCATTGAACGCTCTGCATAATTTCTTTACAAAGAAAAAATGTTGTTCTTTAGACCCTCTTTTATGCCCCTTCCAATAACCATGTACTCTTATTCTGACATTTACCAGGATCTTGAGGATGAAATTTTTTAATGTGCTGATCCTGAAACTTTTGCCTTCACACTGCTGTGATTTAACTGGTTAAGTACTTTTAATTGAGCTGCCAAGAGCCAACACCAATCTATACAGCTCCTGTGCCAGTGGAATAGGTGATAACCCCCAGGCACCAAGGGGCTTGACAGCTCATCTTCTAGAGGTGTTGTTGCATGAACTGTAAGCCAGTGTCAGGTTCTGGTGTCCCTCCGTGACTGATATAACTGGTGCTACCAAGGCCAGATGCCTTGTTTCCCAGTTCCAAGCAACCACAGAGACAGAATGTTGATAGAAAGGCAGCAGATATCATAAGTGTGCTTTTTAGAGATTTAGAGGTGTTAAATACTTTAAAGAGTGAGACCAGAGAAAGTAATATTTCAGAAGAGGTCCTGAAGGCAAAGAGGTCCATCAGTCAAAGGATTAAGCAGAGACTTAACAAAGTGAGGGTTTGACAAAGAACTGAACTCATATAACAAATCTATTTTTAGCTGTTATGGAATGTTTTGCTGACCCCTTTTTTTCTGTTAAACTGACCTTATTGCCTACAGATGCTGAGAAGTCAGCTCTTTCACAGTGACTGTTATGCTCTGTTCTCCTGCTGAGTTAGTGGCAACAATATCTGTGGCAGACAACAGCAAGACAAATGAAAAGAGCTGCAATCCCCAAACCTCACCTTCGTGCCATCAGTATGTTCAGTAGACGCAGATTCAAAGGAATGCAAGAACAAAATTCATTCTCCAGTGATGTAGGTCAGTTTGAAGAGCTGCCATATAATTACAGGCACATTTTTCCCAGATAAATTATGGCTCACAGTGTCAAACATAGGCTCTAATTGAGTAGAGTGCACTGATCCTCTTATTCAATGGGGCTTTGTTTTCAATTAGGACATAGTTCCCCTTGGCCTTGAATTTGTCAGGGATGATTTCTGGATGAGAAGGAGAAATGCTGGGGATCAGGAAGGCAAAGAGCAAAGGAAGTCTGAGGACCCTCATTAATGCTGGTGTGTGTGATACGCACTCTCATTCTCAGTGTAGATGTGGCCATATGACTGTATGTCCTTGAGAAGATAATATCAGATAATCTTAATTGCAGCTTTTGCTACATGAGGCTATCAAAGTGCTTCATAAACTGCTCACTAAATCTAAGAAAATTTAGCTGCTTTATTTTAGTAGCAGAAAGAACCATGATGATCACAGAATGTGACCTGCTACATAACATGGGCTATCTGCATTCAACCTGTAATTTCTGCAACAAGCCGCAGCCCTTTAAAGGAAGTTTTCTATAAAAGCAAACCTTAGGAAAAGAATGGACGAACTTTCATAGATATTTAGGCAATCTTCAAATAGCAGGATTTATCTCATTCCTTTTTCAGTAAGGTTGAAACTGAAAATCCTTTAACTCTTTCCTTGAGCCCCTGCCACTCTTTTTTCCTTTAAAACTGGTTAGGATTTCTGTTGTCTTATTAATTTTAACTCTCTGCTCTCACTAGAGATTTCAGTTACTTTTTGCAATTAATAGTCAACTTCTTAACATAATGTGTACAATTCTATTTATGGAAATTAATTTGCAACTGCTTCCAGCATATATGATATTCCCTGCTGTGAAAGAACCTTATTCCTAAAGAAAAAAATAAATTCTCAATCATGTTATTTTTTATGAATGGGCAGAAATTGCCACCAACTCTTGTTTCTGCCCTGAGAACAATGAAAGCTGCAACTTGTCTGGAGGCTGCTATATGGAAATGCTACTGGTTAGCTTAGTTCCTGTTCTCAAATAAGTGTCAAGGTACAAATGTAAATAAATGCTGACCAAATGAGATCAACAGAGGATTTCTCCTTTCTTTTGGTTCTTGACAAAATGGCTGAAGGTGACTTTCAGAGTAATTTTGCACTTATTTTCAGAGGGTTTGGAAAGGGTTTAATTTTATTTGTTTGCCCATTTTGTTTCATTTCCTTAAAGATTTTACTTGCGTAGCTGTCCTTGTCCAGATTTGCCCTCTGGAGGACCCACTGTCCAGGAAGGACATTGCTGACTACCTGTTCATACGTCAGCAGTGGACTTATAGCATCAACCTGGTTTAATTGCTGTCATCTTGCTTTTCATGGCAGTATGCACTGATGAGACTATGTGAATAATGTCTCCTGTCTGACTTTTCTTCACAATAAGCATAAAAGGAAAAGATATAAAATTTTCCATTGACGCCTAATGACACATATGTCCTATACCAATACAGAATGAAATTTTATTTCTTCTAGCTGTAAGCAGTTTTCAGTAACTTTCTCATTCTGCGCGTTTTCAAATGTTCCACAATCAATGAATGAGAGTAGAACTGTCAAATTAAATCACAAATGTAATTGTGTGGCCTGAGTGAAAAGTCAGTTATTGTTAATGAATAAGGATTTCATTTCTTTGTTTTCATCTAGATAAAGCTTAATTTTTTTCTCAGTTGAAAGTGCTGATGCTCCAGGATGCTTCATCCTGCTTCAGACGTCATTCTCCCATGTCCCAGCTGTGGCTTGGGTGTAAGCACAGAAACCAAACCCACAGGTTGGATCCAGACACACTTTCTGGCTCTCACAAATTTTCTAGTGCTTCTGCAAGTGGGATTGGTACCAAAGTAGCCTCAGAAATTGCAATGGGAACTACAGTTTCTAAAATCGCACTTGGGGATATATTGATCCAACTTCCTGATGACAATGGTTTACTGTAGTGGCTTTGCTCTTAACTGAAATAGCTTTATGCTAGATAAATTACAGTAGAATTGGAAATAGATTTTGGATATAGACTTATTCACCAGTATGTAGATCATATAAAATTTAATAGTATGACTCATACAAAAATTAACAGCATGTAACTTATCACTGTAAAACATTAAGAACCTTAGAACATAAAAAATGCCCAGCAAAATTTACATTACTTTCCTCTAAAGATCCACACTCTGTATCTTGTTCCTCTTCTGACAAGGCTTCCTGCTGCCAAGTGAAATGGATTCTTAAAACTCAGCTTGAGTCCAGAAAAGTAAACATATAAACCCCGGCATGCAGCATCCAATCAATTTTCCCCCTGTGTAAATGGTGCATTATCTACAACTACCAGGGGCAAGCGGTAGGCTGCCTGAGAACTCAACATGGTGAGGAAGCAGGGATGGGGTGGATGGAACTCCCAACCTCAGCCAGGACCAAATGTTGCTGCAGACCTTGGATCAGCAGCTTTCTGGACTGGCTAAGTGCAGCCATGACATAACGGCTATGCCTTCATCCACTGGCACAGAGCAGGACCCCACATCCCACAGCTAAGCACCCTTGGACCCTCCAAGCCATCTTCCTCCCACTAGCAACCCCCTTGGAAATGCCGGTAGGAGAAGATGCTCATGGCTTGGGTAATAGCACTAAGCTATAGTCAAAGGTGAGATTAGAAGTGACAATATGAGCAAGAGGATTTTCCTTGTGACGGATGTGAGCAGAGCTGGCCCCCTCTGCCAGGCAATGGGTGTATTCCTCTGGAAAGTTTTGCTAGCATGCTCTACTCTGGATCATCAGGCTTCCTGTCTGAATTCCCATCCTCCCTGCTGCTCCTGCCCTGAACCTTTGAGTACTGTCAACTTGAAGCCTGGGGATTTGTTTGTGTTTCTTTGTGGACAGCTGTGACTCAGAGTCTTTGGGAGAAGGAGACTGCCAGATCTCCTGGAGCCTGGATGTCAAGAGCATTTTTCTGTTTTGAATGGGCAAACCACAGTTTGGAGAGAATGGGATAAATTATTCAATGATGCAGTTTTGCTGCAGGAAGCAGTGGATTTCAAACCTTCTTCAGAAACTGTTTTGCAGCAGGTGTAATGCTGGCAATGCCACTCAGTTAATCATTTAAGAGAAATAACAGCCAGATTCCCCTCAACTTCTAGAACTGTGGAAAAGTGAGCACCAAGTTGGTTTAGTTGCTTCAGAGGTGATTAATTCTCTCCTGCCACTGCAAAATGCAGTATTTAACTATCTATGTATATTTTCTGTGATGTTTTCTTTTTGGTTCTACAATTGGGAAATGATTTTAACCTTGATTTTTTTATTTTAGGGCATAAACATTTAATGGTAGAGAAACACTGTCTCTTTATGCTTTTGGGAAATGATACACAATTCTGTGCATATTAAACAAGGTTTATATATAGAATTTAGGAAAAGATATACACAGGATGTAGAGCCAAAATTGTGTCAAAAATGTTCCATATGTCACACATTGATGCATTTGTAGGTTGTCTTATACTGACAGGCCAGCAGCTGCTTTGCTTTGTTTCAGGGACCTCTGCCCAAACACTGTTTCACTCCTACATTTAGTGATACTTGAAAATTTGCCCTGGTGACAACAAATTCTCTAATTCCAGATTGATTTTGTTAGAAAAAGAAAAGATAAAGTCAAAGAAATTCTCTACAGTTACAGTATATTAATTCCTTTCTTTGGTAAAGATGAAATCATGAATTAGAAGTGTATGTAAAAATTCATAAATGAATACCTACTATAAATCAGTTAATACAAAAATCCTTTAGTTTCATATTTTAAGGGATTGCAAAGGACTGTTTTCACCTGCTGTGACACCCTTTCTGTACGTATACTCCCAAAAAATCATTCCAGCATAGCTAGAATTAGCCAGCCATGCTATCAAAAAACTCTGCTTGCATCTGTAGTTTGATTATTCCAGCTATGCTCTTGCTATGGCAGCTTGCAGGTGGAAAACAGATGAATTTAAATACACACATAGAGAAAGTGTGAGTATAACTCCATCTACGCTGGGCTGTTCAGCTGGTGTAACTGGAAATCACAGACCATGGTTTACCATATGCCCAATGGATATAGATTTGATGGCAGAAATTTTTACAGTGGCCACGGCTTAAGTGAGGTCAGTATTGATACCTGTGATACAGCTCTTAAATTACAAGCCAGGACTAATGGCCGATAGCAGCATTTCTTATGGGTCTTCACAGCCAGAACATGGCCAGAAACTTTGGCTGTGCGCTGCTTAACACTGACGTGGCCAGCAAACCTTGAAAGCATGGCAAATGGAGTTTCCAAGTGGCCAAAGGACTGATGAAGCAGTAAATAACAAAGAGAAAGGGTCAGCCCCTGGTGTGACCTGGACTGCTATGAAAAGCAGATTCAGATGACAGTTTTTGAGTCTAGCCAGAAGGATGGCCAGGTGAGATACAGTGCTGGGATTTACAAAAGGGATACAACAAAATGTCACATCCAGGAGGACATATTCTGCGTGAAAGCTGTTCCTTTGCTCTTTCTCTGGCCAGATCATTCATCTTGATACATTCAGTGACATTGTCAACCCCACTTTCCAAAACTC
Source organism: Ara ararauna (assembly GCA_028858755.1). Lineage (NCBI taxonomy): Eukaryota > Metazoa > Chordata > Aves > Psittaciformes > Psittacidae > Ara > Ara ararauna. The sequence continues at coordinate 82,817,423 of CM054376.1, read as the reverse complement.
AAGTAGACATGTGGCTCATACTTGCCCTTTGCAAAAACTAGGCTGGCTCCTTCCAAATAGAACAGATTTATCCCTCAGTGTATTGCTTCTGATCCATTCACTAGTTTTCACCTAGTTCTTAGGAACAGTATTGACATTTTAATAGGGAAAGAACATTGTTTCTCACAGGATGATAATATGGTCTTTTTATCAGATCCCTTCTAGCTATCTCTTTCATAAAATGCAGAGCTCTAGAAGATAATGCCTCTTCTGGCATAAAGCTTTTTGGTAACTCTGCTTATCTAGTCACCTTGTCAGCATAACTTCCCTGGCTGACCATAGGAGATACTGGATTCTCTGCTGTGACCTTTACAGTGACACTAAAAGTGGTTTTGATGGATTTTGGAGATCCTGATGCTGAGCCCTCCTACCTGAAGGACCTTCTCACTAAAGAAAGCCTGGAAAAGGCAGTCAACAGCATAGAAGGAAGAAAGAGGATTAATATTTCCATAGGTCTTCCCTGGAGATCAGTAAACTCTGGGAAAATGAGACAAACTGGTGATAGGAATAATACCTCCAAACGCTTCAGACATGCCCATTCACATACAGCTTCACTTTCTGTGCCCTTTCTGTCCTGGTGTGATTTCAAGGAGATTTACTCAATCAGAAATTCTCTGTGACTCTGTGCTGTTCCCCACTTCCCAGCTCATATGTTCTTGCTGGAATGGAGACCATATGCTGTCATCCTAAAGGATAGAAGGAATGAAATCAAGATGATGATGACAATGTTTGCATTTTACCAGGCAAGTTGATTTAACGCTATCTCATTTCCTTTTGACTTGCACTTTATTCCAAGCTTGTTTACTGTGAATGGAGTATGAAACTGTTCCAGAATTATCCAAAATGGAAATTGTGACAGATGGCAATAAAAAAAAAAATAAAAATCCATAATGGGTCCTATTTTTTTATATATTATAATGGCAAGGTTATTACTACAGTTGTGATCTTAAGCTCTGTTTTATTTTTATAGCTATGATAGTAATTAAGGTTGCTTTTGCCCAGCCAGCTGCCTTTACTGAATAAAATGTCTTTAACAGCTTCATGCAGGCAATCAGTGGAGTGAATTACATGGTTTACTACTTTAAACTACTCTTTAAAATCCAAAAGGGAAATAAACAGAAGTTCTTATGATACCAGGGAAAAACACCCGCAGAAAAAGTTGCAAAGAAAAAGAAATCTGGCTTCAAAAAGCTGATTGAACCAATGGATTTTGACCTCAGCTGCAGGAAGGGGGCAGTCAGCAGTGAAGTCTGGTAGGCAACAGCCTCAGAGCATCTCTGTCAGAAAGTCTGCAAGTAAAAAGAGGTTTGAGGGTTAATTAGAACACATTTGGGTTTTCTCTCAATGAAAAGTATATCTTTTCAGAAAGTTACTCTTTGAATACAATTATTATTTTTAATTGGAAAGCATCTTTGCTACAGTCATCAGTAACACCACAAGTGTTTGTACAGTCAGACTGACCAATTTCACAATGGTTTAGTTTTCTTAATTGTTTTTCATTTAAATGGTGAGGTTTTTGGTAAATTTATAAAAAACTTTAAAAATGTATATACATGTGCTGGAATTCATTATTCATTGTTAAATATTTTTTATGTAAGTGAAACCATCAGGTGTCATATTTACGAATATCTTCTCTATAGTCACAAACTTTTCATAAGCTAGATCCAGACATTTTGCTCATTCCATTCTGTTACTCTAAGATAAAAGATTTAAATACTTCATGCAACAGAAGACTGCTTAAAGCAGTTTGAAATTTCATATATGAAATATGTCTATTTAGGATGGGTACAATAATGAGAATCACTTGTTATGAAGCAAAGATATGGGTATGCTCCATAAAAATCCCCACTCAACAAATCTGATGGGGTCAAGCTCTGTAAAAGGGCATTCTGTGTAGGTTATTACAGACACCACTCATAATGAAACAGCTGCAAACAGCGCACACAAATATGGGAAGAGCCTTCTAACCTCAACCAAAGTATATAACCGTGAAGGAACATAATATGATGTTTCATTTCAAATAAAAAGGAGCTATTTCCTTGACAGGGTGCACTGGCAGCAGCAGCCCCAGCTATTCCCCAGTGCTCCACCAGAAACAGTAGCTCATTGCCCTAAAGATGCTGGCTCCCTGCACTCTGGGAGTCCATGCAAAACCCTGATAAGTAAGAGGCAAGTTTAATCCCTGACATTGTGGTCGACTCTCCATTCCCAGGCAAGCTTTGCAAGCCATTCGTTTTGCCAGTCGAAAATCGCTTAATTTTAAATAAGTGATAAAAAGAAGAATGGTTACATCCTTTTGGATTATTTTCTTTCAGTGTTGCTCAGCCCAGATTTTAATTTCTTTTCAGCAGCTCCTAATAGCTAAATTGCCAGCTGTCATGATTTAAGTCCAGTCAGCCATGCAGTTTCGCTCTCTCACTCACTTCTCCCTCTTTCTTCCCCCCGCTCCTGGAGGGATGGGAAGGTGAATCGAAAAGAATGCAACTCCCACAGGTTGAGATAAGAACAGTTTAGTAACTAAAGTATAACACAAATCACTACTGCTACCACCAATAATAATAATGACAAGGCAAATACAAGGAAAGAATACAGTTCTCACCACCTAATACCAAGCCCGACCACGCAGTGCACCCCCACCCTTCCGGGTCTCTGCTCTCTGCTCTCCATCCTGGACATGACGTGCTGTGGTATGGAATAACCTCTTTGGTCAGTTTGGGTCAGGTGTCCTGTCTCTGCTTCCTCCCGGCTCCCCTCCTCCCTGGCAGAGCCTAAGACTCAGAAAGTCCTTGGCCGGACCAAAACATCACTAAGCAGTAACTGAAACACTGGTGTTATCAGCGCTGTTCCCAGGCCCAAAATCAAAAACACAGTGCTGCACCAGCTACCAAGGAGGAAAATGACTGCTACTGCTAAACCCATGACACCAGCAGAATTGTCTTTCTAGGTAGCAACCCCATAAGCAAACAATATGTTTTTAAGAACATGCTAATGTTCAAACATTCATAGTTATAGTGGTAATTGTTTTGCTTCCCTTTAGCTAAGGGAAAACACATCAAATTTCAGTGTGTCACCTCTAACCATTTTTAGCTTCTTTCGTATGTAGTTTAATAAAATGCTTAGCACCTGCCTGGTATAAACCAGATGAGATTATATTGAAAATAAACCCCCAAAATAAATAAAATAAGTAAGTTTAAGTGTGGAAATTCACATACACAAGATGGGAAAGCAGAACTATCCTTCTACCATCACTACTTCAGAATAAATGAACATATGGTGTATTATGACATGACTCTTCTCATGTATCTCTAACACTAAAAAACACAAAAAAAACCCCCAAACATTTAGTCCGAGTCAGCTACCTATGCCTAGTGTCTGTCACTTATGTCCCAGATCCCTCTGCATCACAGGGAGAGGTAATGAACCTTCAATGTATCATTAATGGGCATATTTTATACAGGTCCACTGGCCTTTAGGGGTGCCTAATTCTTTCACTTGGTCATGGAAAGGGTTCATTGAGGTGGTTCCAGCTGCACACCTGAGTTTTGAACAGCTGAAAATGCTGTTATGTGGGCACAGAACCCCCAAACTATGCACAATGTTAGTAACTGCTCTCAGAAATCAGGTCACTGATACTTATGAATGATTCTGTGGTTCTCATGGTCTTAAAGGAAGGTAAAATACTATTCATATTTCTAAAAATACAATTTGCAAGAGGGAGAAAAAACAGCTAGCAGCTGCATTTTAGCAAATAATACTGGCTTAAGAATCGCTTCTAATATTACCATGAGAAACACTACTAAAAACCAGCAATATATTTAAACCCAGAAAATTTGTAATTCTTGCTGTTATTACATGGTTTCTTCAGTAAATCATTCCACAGCTCACTTGTCTTTGTTGGACAAGATGCCCTGTGAAAAGAGAGAAGTTCTTAAAACTTTGCCTTATTTCCTTCAGGTCAGACAGGGCAGGGATGGAGATGAGCGCTGTAGCGTGAAGCGAGAGGGCAGTTTCATCCTGTCTGCAGTTCTGTGGCATACGGACAAATCACCCTCAATCAAACACTGGATGAAGGAGATATTTGAGATGATTCCTTCTGAAAAGATGTCTTAATCTACTGATGAAGCAGAAATGTGGTGAAACTCATCAAGCATTGTTCTGTCAGCATGAAAGAGCACGCCTCAATGACTGCACTTAGTGCTCAGCTACAATACACTGTAACCCAGCCAAACTACTGATAGGTGTCGAAATGCTCACCTAAAGCAGAAATAGCTTCAGTAAATGGACATTCATTTCAACATGTTCCTGTTCATGTTACATTCAATAGTAAGAGATTAAGACTAGTCTAATGTATGTAAGGTTATCATACCAAGCCATTATGGATTTAATTTTGATATATTTACCCACCTTTTAGTCTTTCTGTAAGTGTTTTTAACCTCTGATTTAATCCTTCCTTCTCTTCCCCCTCTTTTACTTCTGTTATTCCCACTCCTCTCCTGCTGTGAAACATGAGTCTGAAACACACAGTTATTTTCATGGAACTGTACATTTCTGTCTTTCAATAACACTTCAGCTGTCATTTTTTATTACAAAAATCTGTACTCACGCTACTACATGTAGCATGTATTACATAACCTTGATTAACTATATTTCAGTAACAAGTTTATTATGAAAAAAAAGGAAATTAACATTCACATCTGTTATAAATCATAATATCCCCAAGTTGAAGAGTTACACATGCATGATGCAACCGGGTATATTTTTTTGGTGAACCTAAGTTAAATTTATTGGACTCATGTATAATCTTCTAGTTGATTAGCTATCCAAGCACAGCAAAAATTACTCTAAGTGTATCTAAATAACATAATGTCTGGATCTTCATATGTGCTTAAGGAATGCTTTGAATTGGAGGGATTCCTGTTAACTACAAGTTAAGTTTGTTATTTAGACTTTTTCTGATAATGAGAGGTAGCTGAAATTATTTAGAGCACTGTATGATTCTCTGTCTGTCTCTATTTCTTGAAGTAATTCACCTTTCTTTCTGTATCTCTCTATTCAGACAACTAGATACTATGAGCAGACAGAGCAAAGTCAGACAGAACAAATCCCTTAACCCCATGGAGGCAGTGGGAAGATAGTGGAACTCATGCCCTCCATGACTGAATAGTGGTGATATTATTTGACATTCAGTGAAGGAATTCAGAGCTGAAGAGTATTTTGAGATTCACACAGACATACGGCACACTCGATCTTAAAGGTACAGAATTCCTTTGTGTGGTTCAACAAAGATAATGTATTCTAAATGATTATGCTAAATGCTAAAATGTGACTCTTTGATCTTTGTCTTGTTGTCCAACAGTGGTTTATAATTGATTCACTCTTTTGTTAAAAAAAAAGAAAAGTTATTTTTTTCTCTAGCAGTCATGATTTACAAGTAGGACAGACTCAAAAGAAAGCTTTAACTTGGCAATATGGTGGTATATAACCTTCCTATGACCTCCTTTATTCCTCTTGCTAATCACTGATATTTGAAGGTGAAAGATGCATGTCATATCTAATCCCAGAGGGCCATATGAGTTTTGTATCTTGAGGCTCAGCATGATCTTTTTTGCATGCTATGACTCTTTCTAGCTTTTAATAAAGCGTGCTTTGCATTCTGTTTGGCTTCCAGCATGCCATTTGTGTTATTTATAATGTGATCTTCTGCATTATGGAATACATTTTGCATACTACGGACATCCTTAAAAAATCAATAAATCTTTAGTCCTTTAAAGGGTTATATTGCCTGAGACTGCATTTGTCCCTTGAAAAAGAAAATCTTGGGCCATGACCCAAGAATTGTAGATCATGCTATATTGTCAGTAGTAAATAATAACTATCTCAAAGCAAACACAGGTCTGACAAAGTCCAGGGTGTTCAGTTTTCCTTGTGCTGCCGTTTCTCTTCCTCTTACTGAACAAACTGTGAAGAATACGGTAAACTGAAAGGAGAAACATTAAAAACCGCACGCTTAATACACAGGTCTTAGCAACACTACTGTGTTTTTTGTCTTCATTTGAACCCTTCCCCCTTCACTCTTTTATACAGAGAAGAGCAGTAACATTCTGCAGCCACTTCATTAGCGGAACAGGCTGCAGCTGCAGATATTCAGTAGACAATTTGCATTCTTAGGCATCAGCTAAAATGAAGGGTTGCTCAGCATCATTCAAACAAAAAAACCCAAATCTTGCAGCAGATTGTATGTCTCCTCTTTTCTCCAAAAATGATATATCTTTATGGCAGTGTGCGCTTGCACCCTAGAAAGCCAACCGTATCCTGGGCTGCATCAAAAAGAGTGTGATCAGCAGGTTGAAGGAGGTGATCCTGCCCCTCTACTCTGCTCTCCTGAGACCTTACTTGGAGTATTGTGTGCAGTTCTGGTGTCCTTGACATAAAAAGGACATGGAACTGTTGGAACAAGTCCAAAGGAGGGCCACAAGGATGATCAGGGGACTGGAGCACCTCCTGTATGAAGATAGGATGAGAAAGTTGGGGCTTTTCAGCCTGGAGAAGAGAAGGCTGCGTGGAGACCTCATAGCATCCTTCCAGTATCTGAAGGGGGCCTATAGGGATGCTGGGGAGGGACTCTTCATGAGGAACTGTAGTGAGAGGACAAGGGGTAACGGGTTCAAACTTAAACAGGGGAAGTTTAGATTGGGTATGAGGAAGAAATTCTTGACTGTGAGGGTGGTGAGGCACTGGAATGGGTTGCCCAGGGAAGTTGTGAATGCTCCATCGCTGGTGGTGTTCAAGGCTGGATTGGACAGAGCCTTGGGTGGCATGGTTTAGTGGGAGGTGTCCCTGCCCGTGGCAGGGGTGTTGGAACTAGATGATCTTAAGTTCCTTTCCAACCCTAACTATTCTATGATTCTATGACTCTATGCTTCCTCTAGATTTACTTCCTTCATGTCTGTGCTTCCTGCTATAAAAAATTTGTTAGTTTTTCCATCTTTTGATTTGCACTCAGAGATTTGTTTATTTGTTTTTTTAAATGCCAGGGGTACCATATTAATAAACCACATGATCCTGTTGCTTTGATTGTTTTGATCCACTACAATGGAAATAACTTTTGAGCATTGAGGCAGGGCAAGGGCAGAAAGCACGGTGAATAACATGGAAACACTCTGTGTTTAGTCAGTAATTAGTTGTCAAAGAGCTAGGGACAAACTACAGCTTTAGTAATTCTCAGAAGATGTGCTGTATTTACACTTCCTGCAACTGTTTGTAGTCATATTTTGTTTAGAGGGTAGTTGGATGAAAGATGTTGTTGTTGATCAAAACATGACCAGCCCCCAGGAGCTAGAAATTATTCTAACAAGACTGTGAGAGCAATTTCTTATTGGGTCAGGTGCTAGGATAAGCTTCACATGCTTATCGAAACATACCCTTTAAACTCTCTGGGTTTAGCCATCCCATTAGGAAAGCTAACTGACTTAATTACCCCTGAATAGCCAGGCAAGGTGTTGGCTGCCTAGTGCACAACGCAATGTTCTCACTGAAATTCATAGCTCTGATTTTATAAACAGCAGTTCTTTAAAAGGAATTATGCAAGTGGGATTTTGCTTATGCAGGTTGCAGAAGAGTACAGATACAAGAGCCTGTGCTTAACTCACAGATCCTTTCAAGACTGCTACTGAGCTCCTGCTCTGGTGTAACCACCCCACTATCATCCATGCAGGGCAGTAATGGCAATGCCATTTATAACCTTGACCTGTCAAGGACTTTATCACCTTGATGTGCAGGGAAAGGAGTGAGGGCTTTCTGATTCTGTCATCCAAACTGCTGTCCTTTTTTGGCATTAAAAAGTGTTATGAAAGTTTGGGAACTGTTAGAATGGGAAAACATCATGGAAGGAACAGATTCTCTTTCATTCTGTGCACCAAATTGCAGTTTGCATGCCCACTTAACGTGTTATGCCAGAATAATCTCTGGTATATATGCAAAGAAAAAGATATGCTTACTCAAAAATCTTTCTTTGAGTGGTGGATTCCATCTAACAAAAGGAAAGCAAAATAAAAGATATTAAAATATCTTTCGAATTCACTGCTATGCAGTAGTCCTTTTGTTTCTTAAAGTCTCCTCGAGCAGTCCAGGAAACCAGCACTTCCTGTGTTTCCCCTTTCCTTGTGCAGGGGGGAGCTACCTCTTTCTTGTACTTGGTACCCTATAATTGTTTACCTTCTCAGAGTTTGCATGTTAATCTGTCAATCTGGTTATGAGCTCCACGCAGCAAGGACTTCCTGGGAAGAGGGATGTACCTATTGGGTGCTAGTGCAGGCAATCAATAATGGTAACATAACAAGACCTTCTGTGACTTCACTACCGGTTTCTCAAGAGGGCTTTTCCCCTTCACTTTCAGTGGAGGGACCTTTTGGGTTTCAGGACCATTTTGGAGTTCTCAGCTGCTGGAGAGAGAAGCCAGCAGTTGCCCACCAGCAGGCTGGTGTTACCTGCTTGCTGTTGTGAGCATCAGCTTTTTCCACTCTGTGGAAATACCCAGAAATACTTCAGGCCCTAAACAACACCCAAATTCCCTTCCATGGATTCTGCCTCCCTGACAGCATTTCCAGCCAGCAGGGCCTGTTTCTTTCAGGGCTGCTTCGCCAGAGGTGGACATGGTTGTTAAGGGGGTGAGCAGGGGGCTGGAGGCTATGGCAGAGCTTGCTCCTACCAGTCAGTCATGCTTTTGGGGGCTAAGTAGAGTAGGTAATTCACCACAGGAGTGCAAGATTCAGAGGTAATTTATAAACCAGGCATCCTTGTGGGAACAAAATATATTACCTGAATCCTTTCCCTAGCATCTAACCTATTCCTAGCATCACCTAGCGCTGATCTCTAACATGAAAGCAACGGGCTTGCTTCTGCTTTTTTTCCATAGTATAAGCTCATACAAAGGCATTATTACATTTATACAAAGCAAGAAATTCCTGGTTTTTGCAATCAGCAGGACTGAGTTAGTAGCTGTTCCCATGAAGGAATATAAAAGCAGTTAATGTGAGCCCCCACACTGCTGTACTTTCCATGCAGCTCTTCCTTCCTGTCATTGCGGCTCTGTGCTGGCTAATAAACCATGTCTGCCCATCTGGCTGCAGCCAGGACCTGCATTTCTTCTTTCTTTCCTCTCCTTCATGTTTTGTTTTTCATACAACCAAGCTAAATCTGAAAGCACTGCTCTTCGGTACTGGTAACCTGCTGCTCTCCTACCATTGCCCCCTTATGTCTGCCCAAGAATAAGACACCTCACCTAAAGAATGAGCAATATCGTGGCTCATGTGGAGAACACGTACATCTTAAACTCTTCCCTAGAGAGGAAAGCCAAAGAAACATTAGTTCTTGGAGAAGAGCCGTGAGTTTTCAGTGACAGCTGTTTAATGGGCAACAGTTTCTATGCTGTATAACCCACAGAGAATATGTAAACATACACCCTAATTCAAACTAGACTACTGCTTTTAATCTATCTCAAAAAACAGAGGAGAACTTTAGCACATGGAGTTTAGTTCTAAAATGGTCAACGTTTAATTTGCAAAAATATTTCCTTTTCTAAAATATTCCACTATGCCAAATTTTTCACCTAATTTTTGCTTGACATGTTGTGCTGTTGAAATTTTTCAGAAACACTGTGGGCCAAAAGAGCTGAGAGTCAGATCCAGAGTCTATTCTCAGCTCTGTCATTGATTAGGGAGCTTGATTAAAATAGATGTGAAGTAGTGCTGAGTTCTGGGGTCTGCACAGTGCTCACATGACCAGAGTAATAATGATGATGAACAATGACAGGTGTTCAGTAAGAAACACTGCTGGATGGCAAAAAGGCTGCCTCAGCAAACCACCTATCTTCATGGTGTTCAACACAGAGTTGAGGCATTGGAGAACAGCTCATATTCCATGTGTTTCCTCCTCACCAATATGAGGCTTCCTTCCTTTGACTGTTCACTCATGTTTCATCCTCCTTTTTCTTTTCCTAAGAGATTGTGAGCCTCAGCAATTTGCTCAGATCCTCCTGCTGAATATGAGTTTTGTGTCCCACAGAGCAATTTTGTGAATAACCAGTGAAAGCAGCCCTGGAAGGATGCACCTGCGATGAATGGCTGTCTGCCTGTTGGCAAACCAGTGTTCAAGACATTCTGAAGGCTGAATACAGCCAAGGGACTTGTGATCTGCTAGCAGGATGAGCATGGGAAACGGAAGAAATTTTATTCATTTAATACATTATTTGCCATGTGTTATTTTCTCGTGTCTGTTTCTGACAGTAAAATCAGTTACCCTGTGACATAAACTTCCACAAGTGCCTCCCTACTTGACATATTTAAAGTTAGACTAGAAGGAGAATAGGCCTGTCAGTAGGGAGCAAGTCTGCCTTAGCAGGGCAGGAGATTAGCAGAGCTGTTGCAGAGTGTCCAGTTCTAGACTCACAATGCCATTTAGATTTGTTTCAAAGAACAGAGGCTGGCAGGGCAATCCTGGACAGCAAGCAGGACAAACAGCAGGCTGCAAAGCCACTTTATTCATTAGCTGGCTTGAGGTTCTGAGTTCTGTACAGAACTAAATCCTGTTTTCAATGTTCATCTGGCAGGGATGGCTAAAAAGGCTGCTTATACATAGAAAAGTATGCACGCACAGGAGGACAAGTGAAAATGAGCTTGATGCACTATCTGTATCCATTGGTTATTGCCCCCAGTTAAACTAAACATCCCATTTTTCTGCTCTTCCCCATTTATCTGGGAACAAATGATTTCTCATTTACAGTTTTCCTTAAGAGTTCAAGTGACCATTTTCTCCACCCACTGAGGGCAAGAATACTTTTATGGACCATAAAAAATAAGCTGCTACTGAGCAACTGCTACTCCTGAATGGATGCTGCCCACTGCAGTATCACAGTGGGCACTGATGGATTTTGACCTTCCTGACTTTCTGCTCTATCTTCTCTATAATCATTTTGTTGCGACAATTCTGTCCTAGAAAGCAATGCATTTTTTTTTTCTAACTTAATCAAACTTTGGGAAAACGTTGATTACTTCCTTCTGGCTGCTTTATTCTAGAAGAGTGTTAATGTGGGTAGGCATCCTGCTACCTCCTGCTGCTGTGAAGGATAAAGTCTTTTGCAGAAGTATTGCACTTTTTGGTACAAAAAGTGGAAAACACACCACTCTCTATGACTTCAGAGAGGTTTTCAGGGCAAAGAGCTTTAACCAACGTATTTTCATCCCCTCTCAACTTCTGGGATTCTCCCAGGACAATGTACTTGCTTTGATGCAGTGGCCAAAGGGGACTATAATGTCTTTTAGACTCCAAAAGTCCTCACCTTGCTGAGGTGATGGTCCCAAGCTGGGAACAATGGAAGATGCTCTCACAGAGATGGCAGATGCCATGACATTTGCAAAGAAGGATGAGAGCAGACTCTGCCTGTCAACAGCAATGATGCTGAACAGGGCCAATTCCCATCAGCATTAAATCAAAGTAGCTTACTTCCCTAAGCAGGTACTTTGTTTAGAGAAGAGCTGTTGCTGTGATTTATATGGCAACTGGAAGCTGACATTAATTTCTGTCAGCTTTCTCATTTGCCTTAAAATTTCAAAGGGATGAAATATTTGCATATATATTAGGGAGGATACTGCAATGGCTCTTTTATGAGTATATACTCACATTTTTATTGCATATTGCAGGTGATCATTTTGAAAGGAAAAAATGAGTTTGCTGCCACGTTTCCTATGATATCTTCCAGAATACATTACAGATCCTAATTGCCATCATTATTGCAAAGTGCCCACAGACTCAGGTTGTTTTATAGGCCTATAAAACCAATTCATTATTCTCCTCTGCTGAATTTAGAATATTTTATTTGTGTATGATAAGCTGGTTTACAGCTACATCTTGGAAAGGAAAACAAAAGACTGTCGATGTTCAAAGGAAAGAAAATTTATTAGGAAAGGAAGATATTACTTGGATTCTGCCTACCTGCTCAGTTTTCTTTTTTCTTCCCCAACTTTAGAGGAATACCTGTTGCACTTACAGAGTTTTAGAAACACCATTAGCATACAGAAAAGAACAAAACTGCTCACTATTTGGTATTTGTTTGCTTATTTGTGTTGAGCAATAAGAATACAGGAATTATTTTCATTTATTATGTAAGACCTTTGTATGTAAGGCAATCTGCAGAGTTAAACTGAGCTTATGCATGTTGCTGAAAATTATAAATATTTTGTCATTGTTTTCAGTAGTTTGTTTAGCAGTATTTTTCCCCAGGCTCCTATTGACGTGCCAGGACATAGTCACTATTCCTAATTCCCGTGTGTGATTTAACTAAAGGAAAGCATCTTTGCCTTGGTATCTGCCTTCATCTCCTGCAACTCCTTGCCCTTTGCTTTTTCAAATAGGGTGAAGATCTACTGACAATGAATTCAGCTGTGTCATTGAAGTCTCGCTTTAATTCACATACACTGACCATACAGTGAAGATGGAATAAGTGGGTACAGCAGCTAATGGAGTAACCATGGTTATTTTAAGCCCAAAGTAAGTGTATGGCAGTGCAGTGCTACATGTACAAAAGGGAAGAGAAGGGGGTTGTGATGCTGGTCCTCTGCACAGCCCTGCTCACAGGCATCTCTGCCCTGTAAGAAAGGAGATAACCATTCTTGCTTTCTTGGTCAAGAGAAAATCTAGGAAGCTGAAATATCCAAGAGTTCATTAAAAGCCAGTGCCCACGTCCCTCTTTTGTCCCTAGTCCCTTTGTCAGTCACATTCTGTTGCTTTTTACTGGCACTGATCCTTCATCAGGACTCACCACCCTCTTCACTCAGCCTGGGAAATGCCAGAGATCCATCTTGGTGGGCAGTTGGGGTCTTCAAGTCCTTTTACTGATGGTCACAAGATAATTTCTCTGGTTTCAGGACAATTGTTGATCATTCCACAGCATCCTACTTATAGCAGCAGCTTGGTATGCAGCAGGTGTATGCCCTTCTCTGCCTAGGTGTTGTAGCTTGTCAGTGTAGGGGGTTCTGCATGGGGGATCACTCTGTGTGGTGCCCAGGTCCTCTCCTCCAACAACAATGACTGAGGAGGTACTTGCAAAATTGTGATCATTCAAACTCAAAAGATTTTTTGGACATTTCTTAGTGAACTCTTCTAGTGAAAGTAGCATGAACTTCTTGCTTTATAGGAGGTGAATTATACAAGTAAAGATGAAGGAATTGGATATTCTGGGGAATGAATCCTATTGCCCTGTAAAATTAGCAAGTCTTAGCCTAATTATTTCTGCAAGCTGGTTTGATTTCTCATCTAGCTAGCCCTGGGAGATACCAGAGAGATTTAAAGTAGGAGTGATAATTGCCAAGTAGTTCTCAGCTTTTTCTGGTTTGTTCCACGTCTTCCCCATTCAGGGACTTTATACCCCCTCTCAGCCCAGCTTTTCCTCCACCCCCCTTTCATGGCCCTGGGATCGTAGCACCCACCCAAGGGGGATCCAAGTCCCACAGAACAGCAGAATTTCTGTTTGAAAACTTTCAGGGTCTATTTTTAACTGCTAAGATTGATAATGAACTATATAAATAATTTAAAAAATATGAGACTTCATATGCTGCAGTCCTAAATTTCTTTCTGAAGATCATGTGCTTTCATGAACACTGAAGTATTTTGCTAATTTCTCATCTATTTCTCTCCCAAAAAAGCTCTAAAAAGCCAAAACAGAAAATTATGGAGATAACACCCATGATCTCCCCTTCTAACTTAAGCTGGTCAATAAGAGCATTTTCTCTTGCCTTTCCTAATATGAGCATAGCTTTCTTTTCTTTAGAGCACCATGGTAATCAACTCATGCTTGTGCCCTGCTAACAACAAACACATTTAAACATGATGGATCACTGTAGCTGAGCAAAGGTCTGTCTATGCTCCAAATCTATACACGCCAGCTCTGCATAGCAAAGAATCTGCACTTTATCCAGCTGTTGAGAGCACTTAAAACCACTGGTCTGAGGAAATGCTTTAGTTGTTATTTGATTTATACTTACAATTTTGCAAGTACATGGAGTTTTCAAATTTAGCATACATGCCCAGAAATACTCTTAAAATTACATGCAAATATATTTAATACAATGGCCCAAACTTCTCTCAGTGTTTTAATTTAATACCTGAAGAAGGGATATAAATAATTAAAAATCGTTTTATGAAAATCAGCCTCAACAAGTCAGATTCTTCAACGAGAGTGCCAATAGCAAAGCCAATAATAGAGCTGGCCCTATTTTCACCAGATCAACAAGTATACATTTTTGCTCTGTACTTGCAGATTTAATTCTCCATCCATGCAGTGACAGACTGAAGCAAAATATGCACAAGACCTCTTCAGCTGGAGATAACTGCAGAGCAGCCGCCATTGTTACAAGCAAGAGAAGATTACAGCTGACCCAGAAATAAGCTGCTGCATATGGAACATGTGAATTCTTGTTTTGAGTCTTGGCTACTGAAGGGAGGAGTGGTCAGGGCTGACATCTGAGCTCTGCTGTTTATGCATCACAAGCTGGAAGACTTGTGCAGGTCTTCTCAGAAATCCCACTTTTAGGATGCTGTAGATATCAATCATTGCAAAATAAATAAATAAACTTTCACTGCCTCTCTCAGTCCTGCAGGAGGTTCACAGGAAGCAGAAGACACTATACATCTCAGAGTCTTTACTCCTTGGTGGCCATGAGGAGTGCTACAGTGCACCATGTTTTAGAAGTCAAAAAAGCTTGTCTTCTGCCAGCCAAGTGTGCAGCTGCACTTCATTCATCTGAGTCACCCCATCCTCTTTCCTGGGAATTTCCAATTAGATAACATACCAAAGTTACATGCATATCATGTTGTGTAAGGTTGTATGTCCTGAAACATAAGTGGTGGAGCAGGAAAACAACATATGCTGGTGCCAAAAGCAATAAACCACATTTTTTTTGAGAGCTTTACAAAACAAAATGCCTAATACTTCTCTCATATTTCAACTATTTCCCCTAAAAATAAAACTCCCTTTTTCTTTTCTCCTCTGGAGAGGGAAAACTATTCCTGAGAAAATATTTTTTACTTAGTAATTGTCATCAAATATTTGTCTGGATTAAACGCTTGTAAAAAATCTTTATTCATCTCCAAAAAGAAGTTCCTATGTAGTAAAAATAAATACAAAGACACTTGACCTGGATTAAACTACTGGCTCCTTTGAAACCTCAGAAATCTTGCAGCTCCCAGTGTCTAACCTGTCCCTCAGATGGAATAAGCTCACAGAACCATAGAATAGTTAGGGTTGGAAAGGAACTTAAGATCATCTAGTTCCAACCCCCCTGCCATGGGCAGGGACACCTCCCACTAAACCATGCCACCCAAGGCTCTGTCCAATCCAGCCTTGAACACTGCCAGCAATGGAGCATTCACAACTTCCCTGGGCAGCCCATTCCAGTGCCTCCCCACCCTTACAGTAAAAAATTTCTTCCTTATATCCAATCTAAACTTCCCCTGTTTAATTTTTAACCTGTTACCCCTAATCCTATCACTACAGTCCCTAATGAAGAGTCCCTCCCCACAGAAACTGTATTATCTTTATGAGTAAAAATAATAGAAGGCTGGAGGAGAATCAGGGGAGTATCGCACGCTCGCCTGTGCTTTTGCCTCCTCCATAATTAAGTGCTTATTGCCACTGTTGTACAGGATACTGGACTTGATCAAAACCTTAATCTATACAACAGTCATGGGTTCAGCAGTAGCAGTCATTTTTCTCCTCCTTGGTAGCTGGTGTAGCGCTGTGTTTTTGACTTTCGGCCTGGGAACAGCACTGATAACACCAGTGTTTCAGTTACTGCTTAGTGATGTTTTGGTCCGGCCAAGGACTTTCTGAGTCTCAGGCTCTGCCAGGGAGGCGGGGAAGCAGGGAGGAAGCAGAGACAGGACACCTGACCCAAACTGACCAAAGAGGTTATTCCATACCACAGCACATCCTGCCCAGGATGTAAAGCAGAGAGCAGAGACCAGGAAGGGTGGGGGTGCACTGCGTGGTCGGGCTTGGTATTAGGTGGTGAGAATTGTATTCTTTCCTTGTATTTGCCTTGTCATTATTATTATTGGTGGTAGCAGCAGTGGTCTTGTGTTATACTTTAGTTACTAAACTGTTCTTATCTCAACCTGTGGGAGTTGCATTCTTTTGATTCTCCTCCCCATCCGCCCGGGAGTAGGGGTAAGAAAGAGAGGGGAGTGAGTGAGAGAGCGAAACTGCGTGGCTGACTGGTCTTAAACCACGACAACAACCATTCGCACATTATGGTCTTTGTCACTGGACTACTACTTTTTACATGTATCACAAAGCTTTTGTTCTGGCTATAGCGCCATCATCAAGATACCAACCAAGCTGAACAAAAGCAGCAGCTCTATCACATCAGCTGGAGAAGAGATCCCCTCTCCTAGGGATGTAGAGTTTCCAGATATTTAGGGCTTCAAAAAGCTAGCAACAGATCATTTTCCTCTTTTCTTCCCTTCAGAAAAAGTAAGGAAATATCGTATAAGTTTATATGCAATAATCATTTCTTCACCTGACCCATGCTTTTCCTCATTAAGAATGAGAATAGTATCATGTTTAAATCAGTACATTTAGATTACTGTTAGATATATCTTTTCCAATGCCTCTTAAAACTACACCATCAACAACTATTATATGAGATTTTTTGTTGCTCTTTATGTCTTCTAAGGCAAGAACTGTGCACACAGGACAATGCTTTGACACAACTATGTTTTTAAATGCACGTGATGTTATTTGTTGATGCACTTGCACTTGCTGGAGGTGAGTCTTGGGATGGTCTTTGTTTTGGTGGTAGTCTCCCACAGGGTCTTACAGAATAGCTTTTTCTTCTGACCTCTTTTCCTCTGGCAAATGAGTCACTATTCCATAGGGAACAGTGTTGCTCAGAAGCTTCACCTTTGAGCTATAAGATAAAGCAAGTGAAATGCAGCAGCAGCCTGCAAACATGCTTGGCTTTTCACAACCTGTAGAAATAAACTGATGATTCTGAGCATACGTTTTTTGCCCATTCTCCAAAAGTTGTTATAATAAAAAAGATATATTGGTTTACATTTTAGACACAATTCACACAGATTCAATACCTCATCCCTATAAGTGTTTCCGATTTGATCTATGTGATAGAAGTCCAAGATCTGAGTCACTGAAGTGTTGAGCATCCCCAGTTTCTGTATTTAGAGGTATATGTTGCACAGAATTTCCCATTTTTATAATAGATTGAAGTAAAATTCAAGGGGTAAAAACAATCCCTCACTGATGCTGGAAGTCTCCATGTACACTTATTTACATTACATAATCATATTTACATTAAAAACTAATTGAAAAAAGGATTGCAAAGAAAGACTTTTATTGCTTTTCTAGTACTGGTGATGAATGTTTATTTCACAGTACATTATTTATTAGATGAACCTCCCCACTTTTAATAACCATGAACTTGTCCTCATGCAGATTTCAAGATTCTCATTTATTTGTTATGCAAAATATAACTGTGTACCTAGATAAACCTGCTGGACACTTTCCACCCTTTGATTTCCCTTTGAATTCTTGCTTTTGGTAAGGAATAATGAAGTGTTTCTTATAAAGCTGGTTTCATGGTTCAAAAAAAAAAACCCACAAGCAGAGGACATAGCACTCCGCAGCTCTGTGTTTTTAGCTCCTGCAGTCGAGGCTCCCTTATGATTTATGTGACCTATGTTTTTATCTAGTGGCTGTATGAAAACTCCTTTATCTGGCTCCAGTAGGGATAAATTACTCCAGTTAGGTGCATTCAGGAGATTTGCAGGCTGGTTTTCTGAGCACCTAGAACAGAAGAAGAACACTACCATTGCATCCACATAATTACTGGTAGCTTATCTACATGAGAGACAGGTATGCAGAACATCTGCTCAGGAAAGATGTACATCTGCAGAGAGAAACCCACACATTGAACCTGAAAGAAAGGGATAAACTGCAGGGAGTGAGATCAGGATAAATGGTCTCCGTTGTATCTGTAGGGAAATTGTCTCTGTGCTCCAGGCTGTGAAGATGGAATGAGGTTCGCTAGACCCTTTTGGCCATGGCAGGAGGTGTTAGGTGTTTTATGGTGAGTTTCAGTTAGCAATGACCTCTCGTAACTAAAGACATGAGATCCATGGACTCAAGCCAGAGGCTCCTTTTCTATTCAAATTCTTCCAGGTTTTATTAGTGCTAGTGACTCCTAAGTTATTGGCCTTTCCTCTTTCCCTTCATGCTACTTGGACCATTCTCTCCTCAAATCTCCCTGCATGTCCCCTTAAAAAGCCTTCATACATAGTTTCCTGTACATGGCCTTATTCCTCCTTATTTGGGCCCCCAATAATTCATTCTAATATGATTTCTCCTATAGAACAATCCTTCTCAGAGCTGGAGCCTTTCCTTGATTGCTTTACATACTTTCCCAAGCAGGACACGCTGACCAGGGCTTTTACCATCAATTTGTCTCATTCATGGTATGTGATGTAGCCTGCTTCACCTTGCTAGTTAGGGCTACTTACAGCACCGATGGAAAGTAAACTCTCTCCTCTACAATGCCATTCTACCACCTTTCTTCACGCAGCTCAGCCTCTGAAAACATTCATTTGCATATCAAAGCTCATTTGACTAGTGGCACACAGAGGGGTTCAATTTTTCTCACAGCTAGCTAGCCTACTGTACATATGTTTGATATGTTCCCTGGGATGAAATATGTTTCTGGGCTCTGTGGTTCTGCTCTGCTGCCAAAGAAAGCCATAATGTATGGCAGTAATTCGAATTTACAATTCCAACAAGGAATTTTTGAAACAGAAAACACTTCCTAGAATTTCAGAGCAGTGGGGAATAAAATGACTTTTTCTTTCAAAAGTTTCTTTTCAGAACTTTCTTCACATTGCCTTGGAGGAGCGCAGTGTGAAGAGGGCGCACATAGGAGCATTTGAGAAAAATAGGGTTCAAGAGGACTACTGCACAAAAAAGTTACTTCCTTGGAAGGATGCATGCTTTACTTTTCTGAAAGCTGAAATGTTCTCATTCCTCAAAGGCACAATATGGCAGGCAAAAACCACTGCCTTCCTTCTCCAGCTGTGATGATGCCAAGGTGGTGTCAGTCCTAGTGCAGCAGTACACCTCTTCTATTTTCTACAATGGTCTAGCAAAATCTCAGACCCCTATTAACAATGCTGCCCAACTATTTTTGGCCTGAGCAGCTGTGCTAGTGCTGGTGAACAGAGGGCTTGGAGGGTTTTGTTATTTTGCTGCTTTGTCCTAATCTTGTTATTCATGGACCTCAAAGCTGGACTACAGAGAAACTTTGCCAAAGGGAAACAGCTTTGGTTCATGGTTGGATATTACCCTTGGTGGTGATAAGAACTCCAGCACTGGCTGCTGCGCAGGGAACAGATGTCCAGTGGGGATCATCTGTTTTCTAAGATCATTCAGTAACCACCATTGCAGTTAGGCTCTGGACTGTGATAAGGAAGTCTGACTCCCCCCACCCTTCCATCCACTTGCTGGTGGCAATTGCTGAAACTCAATTTCATGCTGTGCCACGCCCAATGCAAGTACCTACATAAGTAGTTGTGTCTGTGTCCCTATGGAGTGCTCCCGTTGAAACAGCAGAACCCCATACTAGATTAGGAATAATTTCACAAGTTCCTGCTGCTAGTAAACCAGCTCTCTTTTAAATTCCCTATGGGTTAAGAAAACGCTTGTTTCCAGACTAAGCTTCACAAAACCTCAGCTTCCCAAAGCCTCAGCTTCTGGCTCTCAATGGCTTCTGGCTCCAGCACTCATCCATTTCAGTTGTGGGGATCCTTTGCCTGAATTTCCTCAGGTGGGGAGCTGGGGCCAGGCTGATGGATGGACAGAGGATGTGCAGTGCCCAGCGGGAAGCAGGCGCTCATTGACATGCCTTGGACCTGCACAGGGAAGGGCTGTCACACTCAAGGATAGAGGCAGATGCTCCTGAGCATCACTATTCATTTGACTGCTGGCTCTGAGCAAGTGCTGAAGTATTAGATAAAAAAAAAAAAAAAAAAAAAAAAAAGTTCTAATTTTCTAGACAAAGATTACTTTCCAAAAAATACCCAGATTTAAAAAAAAAAAAAAAAAAAAAAAAAAAAAGGGATATTGAAGAAGGCTGAAGTTTGGACCTATTTTTATTTATGCTGATGAATTGATTGATATCAATAAATTCTGATTTATTTAAACAGCGTTCCATACTGTTCATCTGTCTTGGGAATCAGTTTCTGCCTGCTTGCTCGGTTTTAATTCTGCATACCAAAGAAGAGCTGTATAAATCGTCCTTCCTGTCCATCTTAGTCCTGATTAAGCACACTAACTAACCCTTTCAGGACATACAAATACCGATTCGTGATTGATAGCAGTTCTCAATCAGCAGGGCTACAAGATGCTCTGTGTTTCTCCTGCAAGAAAAAGTCCAGTTTCTTCTACTGTAATTTAATTCACAGTGAGCGGGAGATTCAGGGAGAACAGCTGCAGCCACCTTTCAGCCAGCCCACATCCTTCCAAAATCATTACAAAAGGGGCTGTGGCAGTAGCCATGATAGTTGCACTGTGTTAATGCAGGGCTTCTCCCTTAGAAATTTCAGATACGACTCCATAAGCTGGTGTGACCCAAGACAGGCTCTTATTATAATTTTTTCCTGACTGGAAATTGATTAATGTCTGTTCGAAGCCAAATGAAAACTAGGGTGAGATTAATAGCTTGAATTGTCATAGTCAGAATGAGTTAGTAAATTAATTCTTTCAGTTGTTGCAAAGATTAAAAAAAGTCAAATACTTCTCTGACACTGAACTTTTTATATCCGGTTCTTGTGTTACTGGGAAATTCCACAGAAATTTTTTAAACAATACTTGACTTCAATAAGGAAAGCTAACAATAACTTACATTATTTTCATTCACAGAATGTCTATCAAATTTAATGCTATTGCAGGGATTTTTTAATGGCATTGTTAATTGTATTAAAACCTTTCATAGGTCTTCTGATGCTATAAAAATCTTGTCAGAACATATGCTGTGGATATTTCATTCTAATATCATATTTCGCAGGTTCTATGATGGTTATTGTTGCTGGTATAAAAGCTCTGAAATGCTCCATAAGTCGCTTTTTATAAGAAGCTGTTGGGTGCAAAGCAGCTAGAAAATGATAGCTGGGTTTTGGCAGGTCTTAAATTTAACAAATACGTACTTAAGCTAGTCAGGGACTCAGGGAATACTGAATTTCTCTCTCTGTTTTCAAAGCAGAACTTGGGTCAGTCAGAAGTTCTTTTTAATCCTTCCAAGGCAGAATAATTAATAGTTCAAGGGCATACAAAATTTCAGTCTTTTGCACTCTCTTGCTGTTAGAACAGCTTTAGTTTCTGTCAGCATTTTTGTTAGATATTCTTTAAGATGGAGGCTTGTAATTTTGAATAACGTTCTTTCTGGCCTGAAACTCAGAAATGTGTGTATCTTAATCAGAGGACTTCAGATATTTGCCTGCTTCTTTGTCACATAGCAAGAGTTATGACCCCTCAGTTGCACCAGAGAAAAAGCTGTCTATCTTAAGGTGAAAATGTACGTGTAGCTCTGCAGAAAGCAGAAACGCAGAGTGATTTGCAAAAAAAAAAAGAACGAGAGACCTCATGAAAATCTATAAAGCATCAGATTTATTTCTTGAAGCCAAAACAATCTGCAATCTTCTTTGTTCTTTCCCTTCCATAAAGCAGTTACAGGATATACTCCTCTCAAAACAGCAACTCAATGTCTTGTGAATTCGGGATATATATGTTTTTTCCTACAGTTAAGTTCAGTATTTTGGGGAGCCTCGGGTGGTTCTGGCTTGGAGGCAGTAGGGTGATCTCAGAGGGGCTGAGCTGATGAAAGGGGGGAAGAACAGCTGAGGCAGGGCCTGAAGTTTATGCTCAGCAGGATATATTTTGATTTTCCACAGCATGATCAAATCACACTCTAGCACAGAATCATATTACTCATCACTGATACTTGTGCAATTTAAAAGCTTTATTTCATGATAGCTGTTTTTTTCAGTTGTCAGCTTCTTTTGTTTCTTTAGTTTCTTGACAAAGGTTTGTGACAGACAGGTACAACACTTGTTAGTGTGAGGAACTGATAGCAGTACTTAGTCCTTATCCATTACAGTGCACCTCCCACAATCAAAGATATTTCAGATAACATGGGAAAAGAGACACTAATTATTACTATAATCACCTTGTATTTTTTCTCTGTAAAACATACCTATCAGATCTCTTAAATGCCATTTATCATTGCACTTTTATACCTCAGACATGCAGTTAGATCAAAGCATCTTCCTGAACACAGCAGTTAGTTAGTCTTTAATTAATAAACCAGTGAAATTTATACTACTCCTCACTAAGATATTCAACAATTTCTAACTTCAGTGCAGCTCATTTACAAGACATATGTTTTCTTGCTGGTAAAAAATAGTTTGGATCCTCATAGATCATAATTGGTTGTGGCTAGAGCTTCCAGGTTTTTTTAATATATTTCAGTTCTAGCTTACCTAATGTCATCTCCTTTTGGCATCTATGAACCTACAGTCTCTTTCTTTCTTGTTGAAACCAGCTTTACCACATGTATAAGAAATGAACCCTCCCAAACTGGCACATTATAAAGGTGGAAATTATTTGATGCAATTCTCATGACAGAGTAGAGGTAGTGTAGGAGAAGGCCCAGATGGAGATCGTGTTTGAAAAGAGGAAACATGAATTACTGGTAAGACAGAATGCAAGGCATATAGGACAGCCAAAGAGTTGGGAAAGGACAGAGAAAGATACACATATACAGACTATAAAGATTAAAAAAAAAAAAAAAGAAGGAAAAATGCTCACCTTAATAAAGCTGTCACCAAAACTAATTCAAGTCTTGTTTGTGAAAACTTCAGCTTAGATAGTTAAAACTCTCTGTTTGCTTTTCCAGGATGTGAAGAAAAGCAAAACTGTTCCTGTCTTTGCCCTGGTATTCTGTTAGCCCTACCTTTTCCTATATTTGCTGCATGTACCATATCAAATGCTTGTCACTGAAAGCACTGTCATTTCTACAGGAGATGCAATATACCATGGCTTAGGTTGTAAATTGCTGAGCAAACAGAAAAGGCATAAAATGGATAAGTGGTAGGGAGGGGGGAAAGAAAGAGAGAACCTGCTGTTAAATAGCCCTTCCGACGCTGTTCTGAACAACTTGATGAGATTATTAGTTTTTCTCATAATAATCTCTTATAAAATGTGATATGTAGGAACCAGGAACATCTATGTGTCTTGTGTTAAGCAAAGGTCGGGGCAGATGATTAGGATGAACTCAGTCTGGACTCACTGACCTACAAATGCATTTTTTAAAAATATCTGGGCCCACATTTCATACTTTGGGAATGACGGCTCTGCCATCTCAAAAAACCAAGGGGACAAAGATTTGGATGCACAGATTAACACGGACCTTGCCTTTGTAGCTCTTTCTGTCTGTTTCCAAGAGATTTTATCAAGACCTGAAAAATATTCAGCAGTTTTATACTAGAGTTCTTTTTTTTTATTTTTCCATCAAGATATACATTTGAAGGCAGAGATGCCTTTCTGGGCTATAAACTGGATATAAAGGAAACAAACACATACACAATGTGTTTTCAAAGAGACCAGGTGAAAGCACTTCTGCTTGCAGCCACATATTGATTAGCAAGAGCATCCCTAATGTAGTAATGCACCCTATAGTAATGTAGGGCACAAGCACACAGATCTAATTTGGAATACAGAGGAACCATTCCCTCATTGAGTTGAAGGGCAATTGTCATTTCTGTCATGGGCAGTTTTCTGTTGCTAGGAAATTGAAACTGTTGAAGCTGCTCAAGGACAAACAGCTTCTGTTGACTTTATTTTTACCACCCCCAGAGCAGAGCACATACCTTTCCTTGGATGCAGAGGTCCCTCTCAGCTCTCCCATCAAGACTTAAGCCTTGGAAAGATCTCAGCTTACAGACGGCTTCTGTGATCGATGGCAACAGAAAACCTGCTTTAAAATAACAGCACAGGAAACTACTGTGTTGTTCTCTGAATAACCTACAGCACTGCAAAGCAAGCTGTAAATCTGCTAACAGCTCTAATACAGATCAAGCTTTCTTAGCAAACGTGTGTATAACCATATAACATGAGGGGCAAGCACGCACATCTCCCCTTTCATCACCTGAAACACCAATAGCTGTTTCACTCATAAAGCCCCCTTTGTGGTGTGGGGTTCTGCCCTTCTGGGGATTTGAAGCTACAGCAAGTGCTGAGGACTCAATACGGACACTTTTGTCTACTGGGGACTTCATACCTTTCAAAATTACGGCAAGATCAACAGCACTTGAAAAGTTTCAAACCTGCTATGTGATAGCTGAAGAATGTGTCCTGTAATTGTTTCAGGATTGTAGTGAGACTTGCTGAACGGGATGGTTGTACCCATTACCACCAGGCCAGGAATGAGAGGCACAACCTCTCTGCCTTATGCAAAAAAATAAGAAAAGTGTCCCTACAGTAAAAAATACCCAAAACAGCATGCCCATGGAGGAACTTCTGATTAAAGTGATAAAAAAGAGGAGTTTAAAATAAAACCAGTAAAAAATAAAAATTAGAGCAGAGTGGGAGAAGGTGTACTCATAGCTTCCTCCCAAACTCCTGAAGGAAAGAAAGACCAAACAGCAAGGTAAGCCAGGAGTTGCTATACTAATTCCTACTTTGTTAAAGTCACCGAAGCGGAATTGCCAAGTTTTATTATCAGTGACTACCATGCCTCTTTTTCTTTCTTTATCTTATTTTTATCTCTATGTTCAGTGATGTTTTCTGCTGGCTCTCCATCACAATCAGCAAGAGTTAGTGAGCATTCACTGCCATAAGAAAAACTGTGTCTTTTGCCATTTTGACAGAACACCTGGGCTTGCACTTACGCTGCTGAGAACAGCTGCTTTAATTGGAAATGTGGTAAGATGTCTGAGTGACAGACATGGGGCTCAGCAGATTTCAGGTCAGAGAAACATCTATTTTAAAAGTATGTTTAGGATTGTTGTCAAGCACATTATTATCTTCTGAAGTTTACAGATTTTCAGTTCTTGACACCTAATTCTTTACAACTCGTCTGTTGATATAATGTGCTGGCTGTGAAACCATCTCTAAATGTGTCTGCTGTGTCAGGCATTTCTGAACCAGCTCTGATCCTTGATACATAGTCTTCTCTGCTGATCTTATAGAGTAGTTTTTCTGATAATTATAGAGGTGTTGAATCCTGAAATAAGAATCCAGACCTTCAATTTGGATTCTTGGAAAAAAAAGCAGTCTGATAAATGCTGAATGATTAATGCTGTATGGAATGGCAATTTCATCTGTGCACTGTGGTAAACTGGGTTTGCATCCCATTTATTTCTCTTCATTTTCGCAATAATTTCTCCTCTTGTAATCTTTTGTCCTTCTGTAATAGAGCTTGTAGCTTCTTTCTGTTTACGTTTTGATACACATATTGTGAGTGTCACCACTTTTAAATATTTTTTTCCTGTATTAAATCAAACTTTGGGGGCGGAAATACTTTTTAGCTTCACCTGGTGAAAGATATCAAAACTACTACAATGAGAGCGTAAGATGCCTTTGCCACAAACAGGAGTGATGAAACTGCCCTCAAAGCCTGTTTTGATTCACATTTCACAGCTCACCTGGAGCTGAAGGCATTATGTTTCTGCCAGTTTCCATCTGGGAAAGAGCAGATCATGACTGGATGGCACTGGTTTCCAGTTCTGGCTTTTAATGTTGTACATACTTCATAACTACTAACTACTATTTTTTTCTGACATAGTAAGTGGATGATAAAGAAGTGGGGGAAATGTAATTTGGACTTCATGCAATGAAAGCAAACTGTTTGTAATTTTCCCTCCTAATCCTGCAAGCTATTTATTACCTGCTTATTAAATGAGAAAAAACAATTTCCTCTTAATGTAAACAGGAAAACACTCCTGGTACCCTCTTCCTTTTTCTCTTCATGTTTCAGCCAGAAACTTGCTCAGAATTTTATGCCAGAAGACTGCTCTTTCAGCTCTACTACTGCAGCTCTGTGCTGGGAATGCCTGGGGATTCAGTGCTGGCTGCCCCACTGGCTGCTGCTGAGCTTCCTCTGCTCCTCCGTTCAAAGAACAATCTCTGCAAAGGATGTTCAGCATTTTACTTGGTTGAGCCCTTTTTAAAACGAGTGGTGCTTTCATTATTATGTGCCCAGCTGGCACTGTGATTCATACACAGACAAATTAGCAAGATAATAAAATTGACACTTGGAAATAATTAATCTTTAATTTAGGAGAGAATTAAAAACATGGGCACAATCCCTTGCAAATGGTTACATGTGCAGAGTAGCTGATTATGCACAGTACTTCTCATTTAGTCTGACTGTTAACAGAGAGAAACAGTGACCTTGTTGGAAGTGAAGGAAGAAACACCACTGATTTTTGTTGGGCCAGGATCTTTGTTTCCACATATAAGTACAGGTGCAGGTATTTGCAGTCTTATACTATTTCATAGTGGTTTTGATGCAATTAAATTGCATTTTTCCCCCAGGATCCTTAAGTAAGCAGGCCAAAAACCACTTTCACAGCCAGGTATTCTTTGTGTAGGATTAACTTCTATTTAACATGGAATATGTTTATTTTCTTTTGAAAACTGGGGAATAAAGAAACATAGGAGTTGGCTTTCAAACTTTGTCATTTGAAATGCCAAATAAAACCAAAGAGGTTTCTTTAATCAATACCAGGAATTTTTAGAAATGTTGAACAGTCTTGGATTCCCAGTTTTATCTAACTTCCTTTGCTTTTATATCAAGTAGGGCTAGATTGCAGTTCATTTCAAACAGCAATTGTATGAAGGCACCTGCATCATTTTGACGCAGAGTGACATAAGCATCATGTACCAGCAAATGCAGCGTCTGTTCTTTCTTTTGATATTGATCTTTATCAGATCTTAGAAAAAAAGAAAAAGACATCATGACTTTTTCAACGTTGAAAAGCATCCTCTTGCCCCCCCAAACCCTCCAAAACTGTAAAACTGTAAGAGCAGATAGGCATAATAATAAGAACAAAGTTCATAATTATGTGGTACAGAAAAACTTAATTCCTGATGAAATATGTATTCATCTTGAGGATCGGGCCCTGAATGACTGTGGCCTAGTCACAGCAGGATGCAGAGACCTGCAGGTAGTTTTACTCAGTACTGGGCAGGTTCAGGTGCATCTATTTGCCTCAGATTGTGCTGAAATGCCACATACAAACAATGTGTATTTGACCAACATTTGGTGTGCTGGCCCAGAACGCTTCACAGAAGCACTTACCCACATCTTTATTTTCCTCAGGGATGTTCAAGTGAAAGGCAAGTCTAATAAGCTATGTCATGACTAAATCTGATCATTTTGGGGTTTGGATGCTATCAACAAGCACTGGTTCAGAGGACACCCCAGAGACATTTTTGGTTTTATTAAGATTTTGTGACCATACAGCTTTACAGCAGTAAGATATTTAGCAAGTATTAGTTTTACCAGATCAGTTTGTTTTTCCATTGAGTTTGCCAGCCTCCCTAGGGCCAATGCCTTCCTCCTCAGTCTTAAATTATATTAAACCGTGGGTAAAGATAGCAGAACAGAGACTGGATGTGATAAGTGGTACAGTGCAGAAAACCCCTAAAGGGAGGAGAGTACAAATATCACCTGGTCTCGTCTTTCACTTTCCTAGAGCCAGTGACCTGGGTGAGAGGAAATATTTGCACTGTGTCACCCACACCTATTTAATTAAAGTTCAAAGCTTGAAAACTATGCCTTTTTTTTACATACCTCTGGAGGGTGAGATCAAATAGTAGCAATGATCCGGGTCAGCACAGTCATGGATGTGGGACTGGAGGTTTCTGGGGAACACCATCTCCTGTGTCCATGGTTTGACCTACTTCTCCCCTTTTCCATTGCAGTAGCTAGTGAATAGTAGGTGGTTTCCATTAAACTTTGGGCAGCAACTGGCAGAAAAACAGGGAAAGGAGAGTGAGGGAGGCAGCTTCTTCCAGTGTTGTCCTGGCACAGTGGTGGCAACTACCATGCTGGCACAGTCAGAAGGTACCCAATGAAGTCCTGGACCAGAGTACTTTCCCAAAACAGAAGTCTTTTTACTGAAACAATACAGATCCCAGCAAGGATGCCACTCACAAAGCCAAACTCAACCAAACCCAACCAAAATGCTGCTTAATTTTCCAGGAGGTAGGAATCAACCATAGTAATTTGTCACTTAGCTGAGGTTTTTCACTTCTGAATTTCTAGCAGACCTCCTGAATTTTAGACACAGGATGCCGGAAAAGATCTCCATCTCTTTTCAGTTTAGTAAAGCAGACACTTTTGCAGGAAACCCAAAATGAAGCCAGACCTTGGCTACATTTTACTGGCCAAGAAAAGCTACTTGTACACTATATGAAGAGCCCAGCTCCTCTTTCAGGAAAAGAAGATTGGAAAGAGAGAAGTAACACTAGCAGATGATAAAATGGAAAAAAATGGAAGTGCCCATTTCAGATACGGATGCAAAAGCTGATTGGCACAGCCTCAAACAACTTTTGTCTTGAAGGGTAGATTGCATGGGTTTCTAGGGAGATTTGCAATTTAATTAAGTTCCTCATATTTCCTGCTTCTGCATTTCCACATGGTAATGGAGCATGCTGAACACCAAGGACCATAAGAACAGAAGGGTGTGACAGTGAAAAGTCATCAAATTAAGAAAAGATAATACTATGTTTTAAAAGATTAGCTAAATTCAAGTCTTGGGCAAACTCCCATTGCATTTTGAAGCTCTTACCACTTCTAGTAGAAATTAAATGAAAATTAGATTAAACCTTGAACTGCTATGCTTTCACTTTATTTTGTACTCTTCTTTTCACACAGTTCTGACCTTTTTATTGCTTGTCTCCTCTTACAAAGGCAGTGGCACTATCCAGACTCTTAGCAGCCTTCAGCTATTGCACTCGATTTTTTTTCTTGCGAAGTTGTCTGCTGCAGGCGAGAGAATAATTTTTTATACATTTATGTATTAACATATTTCAAGGTGATATGAAGTCCACTTATAGAACCCCCAGAAATAGGAAAATGTCTTAGGTGGTCTGGGATGTAATATAGTATCCATTTTGCCTAGTAAATATGATTATTTTCTTTCTCAGTGCAGGATGGCACATAATAAAGCTTCATTAGCTCAAAACCAGAGCAGAAGGAATAATAAATAAAATAAACCCAGCAATATAGCAATCTACAACTCACTTGACTGTTTTGCATGTATTTTAATGTATTCTTGTCTTAGTTCTGATGTGAATGATGTCTTGTTTACATGAGTTGTTCCAGAAAATTTATATTCTGCTGTATACTATTGTTTGTACCTGAACATGGTATTTGCAAGCAAATGTGCAGTTGTTAGCAAAAATAACCAAGCTCTATCTCTTATGGGACGAGAAACTATCCTTAGTTAAAACCAGTCATCATGATCTCTTACAACCAGAAAGACAAGTTGATGTAACTGCCGGCTTCCTGAGTGTGGAAGCATGTAAATGCTAATTCCTTTGTGTGAATGTGAAAAAGGACTTTTAATAGAAAACCCTCAGCATGCATTTATTGAAGGACAAGAAAAACGATGGTAATTTTCCTGCTCACCTTCACATTATGAAAGGCCTACTCTCTATTCAAAATCAAGGGTTTGTGGAGAAGCTTGGAATGCACTCTTCTCCGCTAAAATAAGGAAGGGACAACAGAAGCTTGTCCAGCCTCCACTTCTCTGCCTAGACAAAAACCCTTCTAAGAGCATAATACTTACTGCATGCTCAATATGAACCCTTCCAATATCAAAGACAGCAGAGAATAAGAGATAGAAAGTTGATGACTTCCTTAGTAAGTGTTAGTGAAACTATGTCATGGCTATATTAGTGAGAAATGTGTGTTCCCACACTCTAGAAAGGCTTACAAGGTGCTAAGGTGTGCGATAAATATTACTTGGAATAATATCTAATCGCTTGGAGTAATACCTAATCACTTGGAAACTGGCTCTCCTGGTTTAAACCCAGTCACGGGACACTGGCATTCAAGCCCCATCATGGCTGAGGTGGGAATAACAGATCTTGATGGAGAAAGCTGGAGCTCCCCCAGGCTATCACACCAAGGGCTCTAAGGAGCTCTAAGCCAAGGTTCCTCTCCAGCACTGTCTCTTGATGTACAGGGGGAATGCAAGAATTGTGGGGGGTGTGCACGTGTGCCATGACCAGGTATTTGAATTTTGCCAATTTTCAGCTAATTTTTACAGAAGACCTCTTACGAAGAATTTTGGTTTTACATTAGTATAAACACCTGTGAGGTAAGGAATTTGAATGAGAAAGAAATTGCAGGATAGGGGAATCATTTCACATGCCAGTGACCCACAGCTCTAGTGGATATGAATATGAGTTTCTTAAAAATATATTGGGTTCTAGCTAAAGTTAAGGGCTTGATTCAGGAGTTAGATGGTGAAATTCCCACATATAACAGGTATACGTGTTTCTGTATCACATCAGTTCTGGCCTGATACACCCATGGGGCCTAAGATGGGTAGCACAAGACAAGTTCCTGTCAAGGTAATTCAGCTTTTTTTGCTTTATGTCTCAGGATGCAGTCACCTGATGCTGACTGCAGACTCTCCATCTTTCCCATCTGCACTCTCTCACCTCCAGCTGCATCTTCACACTGAATATTTCACATTCAATCAGGTGTCTGTGCCATGGATGCAATCCACCCATTGGTCCTGCTGCAATCCTCTATTCTCCAATCCTCTATTCTCCCCCAGGTCTGATTTTTGGCTGGCTCTGTGAGCTGATCCCATTTGCCATGTTATGATGCAAGCACAACTGCTGATACAGGGCTGGTGATGGAAAGGTTCGGTCAGGGTTAGAGAAGAGAATGGGAGAGCCTCCTTCAGCAGCAGCAGTCTCCTACTGCTTGAGCTACGAAACTGTGCCTTTAGGGCCATCTTACCCACTGTCTGAATTACTTTTCCTGAGAGCTTGGACCTAGGGCGGGATGTGAGGAAGAGGCTTGATTCCATACATTCTACTTTGTTTGCTCTTGCTTTGGCTAAAAGATGTGCCAAACAATAAACTGTAGCACAGATCTTTCATCTGTGCTATTTGTGAGTCAGTGCCACACCCTTCCAGATGACTCGTGATGAGTGGTGGCTGTGGTCTGTGCACCCTAAAACATCGTTACCATCTGCGTTTTCGTCTGTGTGTTTAAGTAGCTTGACAGCCATCTAGGATTACTGTAAAAATAAATACAGCTCATATTGTACAGATCCTTTTTGCTGGTGTATTTGATTGCTCGACCTCTCTTAAAATTAATCAGGATTGTAGTTTTCTGAAGGGAAGATCGTCAAAGCCCAGGGAGTCTGGCTTGAGCTGGAGGGTTGTTAAAGAAACAAAGGAAGGATGGAGTGGGTAGATCATTAGCAAATGGCCCAGCTACACGGGCCTTGCTTCCCTAATGAGCCTGACAGCATGCAGTGCCACCTCTCTCTTCATATGTAAAGCTAATCCCTTGCCCTCTCTGACAGCCGGTATTTACATTTGCAAATGAATCCACCTTCCCACACTATCCCTGTGCGGGGAGCAGGGGGAGACTATGGAGCGTGCAGCATCCACGAGCCAAGAGCACAGTCCTCCCAGGGCAGCATCTGCCCCTTGTCGAGGTGTCCCTCACCCTGAGAGGTGGAGGAATAGGGGCACTGGTGACAGGAATACCAATAGGGCTGTCGTCTGATTGACTTGACCCCAAATGGAGAAGTTAGTTTGACCCCTTCACTAACCCTGGGCAAGTGCACAGAGTTAGCAGAAACAGGCTTTCTTCAAACGTCTCTTGCTTCCACATTGCCACCACGCTGCAGGGGCTGCTCAGAAATCAGGAGTTCAGGAAGTGGGGGAATGAACTCAGAATTGTTTTTCTTTCATTTCTCACCCTGCCACCCACTTTTTATATGGCACAATTATTTATTCAAAACCCTAATTCCCAGACTTGAAAAGCACTCAGTAAACACAGGCTGGAAGACTTTATCCATGTGCGTAGCATGGCAGCAATATAAGTGAGAGACTCCATGTCAGGATGGGCGAGCAAGTGGGAGCCCTGCCAAATTGTTGCATGATGCTCAGCGTGACAGTAGTGTCTCCTACACAAATTGGGGAGCAACTCTCCTCCTGAATTTCATCAGAGCTGCCAGAGGCCATGCAGTCTGCTCAGGGCCATGCAGGCAGAGCAGGGGATGAAGGACAAGGTGCCACTCCCCAGCATCATAGAGCAGGGCAAGGCAGGGCCACTGCAGTCCCACACTCCCCTATCCCTTGGCCACACATCCTTACAGCTCCCATGGCTAATTTTAAGGCAGGTTACGGAGCGAAACTAGCCAAAACCTAATCTTTTCCAAGGTGCCTGAGCTGCCCATGGCATGAGTGGTTGTGAGGGAGCAGAGAGATGTGACCAGGGAAGAGAGGGACCATGAGATGGAGGGTGAGGCTCATTTCAAAGTACCTCCAGACTTCACCCTCAGGTGTTATTTGATTGAAAGCATATTCATCCAGCCGTTGTGGTTTCTGGGGGAGTGGGGCAATGTGAAAAGTAATGAGATTTTGTGTTACATTCTCAACTAATGACAACCGAGTCATTGATTTAACTAATTTGCTTGGAATGATCCTGCAAATGCATTTTTGATAGGAGAATGAAGGGGAAAAGTCATCTCCCCAGCATGAGATCTGAGAGTAATTGCTAAATATGCTGCAGTAGGGGGGCAAAAGGTGGGAACATATGCACTGTATTCCTTCTTTTGTTTTCATGAATAAGGAGTAATACCCCTGCAAATGCGAGAGAAACCAAGAAGGGAAATCACAGCCCTTCCTGCAGCACACAGCAGGGAGCCCGGCGCCTGCCGCTAGCCTATTGTGTGTCTCCCAAAGAGGGGCTTGTTCTGCTGAAATGCCAGGCGTTTCTGGAGCTAAGGTTATCCTCTGAGCAGAATATATAAATAAGAGATTACTTGCAAGCACTGCAGCCAGGCTTGGGCTGTAGGAAATGTTTGTTTTCGTTTCTGTCACTAGGCAGCAGGGAACCTGTAGCCTTTGTTCTGGAGGTCATACTGCTGGACATGGCAAATATTGACATACATGGAGGTAGTTTTCATTTTCATGTGTTTCTTGTTACCTCTTACTGGTATGTGATTTTGCTTTCCTGTTCTTTTGTTTTCCAACACCTTTTTTCTCTTTTTGAGCGGGGGCCTACCTCCTTGAACCTTTCCCTGCACAGACAATACTGTCCGGGGTTGCAAATGACACGGCAAAACTGCAGGGGATATTACAGCCCCATAACCCTTGCAGTGACTTGCCCTAAATTAGCTGACAGCTTCAGCTTCTGCCCAGTGTGATAGGGACAGGGGTCCACATGCCAGAGGCATTAATTAGCAGGCATGACAGGGATTCTCCTGCAGAAATTGCACTTCCCTTCTGGTCCTTTTGCAGTTGTCATTTCAGCTCAAGGTTCAGAAATGTTGCCAGGTGCTGCAAACTTCATCCTATTTCTGTTTATGCGGTACCTGGCTGTTGCTTAGACATTTTTTTCAGGGTTATTAGACATAAAGAGAAAATAAGGGAGATGCAGAGACAAACAACTCTCCCAAAATACCTTTTCTTCTCTCTAGCCTCATTGCTTCAGTTAATCTTCTGTGATACGCTCTAATGTAACCAGTGATGTCTACCTATTATTGTCACGGAAAGTACTTGTTTCCATTACTGATCAGCAATTCAGGAATATTGTAATGCAACTCAGTGAACTACAGTGATCTTCCAGGGGAAAAAAATAGCCATGTTTGTTAGGAAATTGTAGAAATGATTGCATAAGATCTGCAATATGAAACAGGAAATGCAGACAGACAACAAAAACCATGCTGATATCATGAGCTCAGTTTTGGAAAATCCTGCTGTATTTTCAGTTAATTGTTATTGAAAAATAGGAAATTAGGTTTTATCACTGAAGTAAGTATTTGCAGTACTCCTTATCTACCACATACAATGGGAAACATTTCAACATTTGACATTCAAAGAAAACAGTTAACTTTTAGAACCAAAAATATTCACAAATGAAGGGCTGACTGGAACCTCAGAAAGTCACCTAAATCTTTGAGGTGATTTCTGAGTCTTTTGAGTATCTTGTATGTTTGATAGCGGCCGCTAACTGCCATGTTAAACTTTTATAGCAACTAACTGGCTGCATAGTTCATACTGCTGGTAATGCCAAATACTACCACCCTTGGGGATAGCTTTCAATTTCATGTCTTCCTTGTCTCCTGCTTCTTCTACATAATCTTATGTATCTTATTACTCGAATGGACAAATATCCCTTGTACTGTTGCATCTTGTGCAGATAAACCTTTCTTCTGAAGACTCCCTGCTCTTCACAGTCATCTGCAGGATTTCTGAAGCATCTTGATAACTGTGACACCTTTTCAAAAAAAAATCTTGGAAATAATTGCTTTGCAGCAGTCATTTAAAGTTTGCTGTGAACAAGATAGAGCATTTATAGCTGCCCTGCAGATTGATTTAGTGCCTCAGCTTACTCCTATATGAATATCCAATTACTCCTTTGAGCTCCTGTAGTGGCAAGGGAGGGGAAGGCGGGAGGTACTCTCATCATGTTGCAATTACGATTCTTCCACTGTCCTTTCCCCTTCTTATGAAAATTATCCTCCTTGGAAGTGAGTCATTGGTGAGCTGATCATGATAGCAGGTATTTGTTAATAAATATGTTCAGAACAGTTGGGATGAATAATGCTCAGGTGGTAAAGGGCAGCCTCATAGGTGGCTCTGTGATTAGCCATTGAACCTGTGTGTTGTTTCAGTCCCACCTGGGAGATTGAAGCATCTGAAGAAGGAACAGAGAGCTCTGATTATAAATTACAGTTTCTGATAGAAACTGTTGGCCTGATAATAACTCATTCTGCAATCTATGAAACATGCAGGTTTCACAAACCCCTCATGATTAGGATCCTCACAGAGAAATGGCAAGATGCCTGAATCACTCATAATTCTAATTTGTGAACATAATCATAAATCAAGGCTGTCTTCATAGGAGGGTCTTGCCCTTTTGCAGGTTGTATTGGTGCAATTTTGTTCAGTATAGTAAGGCCATGCTCTGCACTTAGGAAAGATATTCCTGTAGAAAAAAAAAAGCAATGTTGCTCTTCATAGGCTCAGTATTGAAGCTGTTCATCAAAAGGTTAGCATCCTCCATCTGCAAACAGCACCCAGCGACAGCTCTCTGATGTCAAAACATACCTGGTTTGACAGCATCCTTTCCTGATGGTGCTTTGAAGGCTGGGGGTTTACATGCCTGACAAAATGCTGCTACAGCATCTCAGTGGCTGCCACTACTCCAGATTTGCCACATCTAGGACAAGAGATAAATCTCCATGTGCCAGGGAAAAG